>CM060687.1:167200089-169600089 GCA_030686995.1 Artemisia argyi | reverse complement strand
CCTGGATTTTTGCCTCACCTTTTGCACGAAATTTTCAGATCTATAACTCTCTAAACATCCTCTAAAACCCTTTGATCATTTGTATATTAATCCTTGTTTCAAGTGATTCAATCTCTCATCATCCATTCTCATCCAAAGTGCAAAAGAAGAACACTCTTTCTACAACCAAGTTCAAGAAGTGTTGAAGAGTAGTTGTGCATAGTGTATATATACATTCATTTGTGAATATCGTGTTATGCTTGTTATATATTGTTTAGAAGATATAGAAGTTGTGTAGGAAGTAGAAGTTGATTAGTAGTGAAGTAGGTTAGTTGTGAAGATTGGTGTGAAGTAGAAGATTGGTGTGTAGAAGATAGGTGTGAAGAAGATTGGTGTGTAGCATATTGGTGTGAAGAAGTTGTATAGAAGTTGTGATCAAGTTGTGAAGTTGTTGTGGTGTGTAAATTGGTGTGTAAGGTTTTCTCCGCCAAAAGGGATTTTGTTGACATAGTGAAGAAAACTCTCGAGTAGGTGACTCGGGGAGTGGAGAAGGAACAAGGAAGGTGTCCTTGTAGCCGAACCACTATAAATCCTTGTGTTGTGGTTTGATCTTTCTAACTCTTCTCATTACCTATTTACTTACCTTTACTATATTAGCTTTGTTAGTTAGTTACCATACAATTGTTCATATAGAGCAAGTATTGAGTTCACATAAACTAGAATCGAAGTTTTTAAAACAAACTTGTGTTTTTAAAATTAAAAGGACGTAAAACTATTCAACCCCCCCCCTTCTAGTTTTCCACAGATTAGTTTGCTTCTTATTCCAAATTTACATGCTATAAAGATTATGTTGGTGGGCATTTTCTTCCAGCAAACTGAATGAGTGAATGTACATAAGAAAACGAGGGTTAGAGCTCGAATAGTAGAATTGTTATGAGCATATAACGAAATTTAAAAGATCAAAAAGGAGGTCAAGTAACCGGAATATGCATTGATTTCGATCATGGGTCCATTCATCGGAGTCGCGAGCAAATTAACGGGTGGAAGGTTAGTTATTGTGGCCATAAACTCAATGCACATAAAGCATTAAGACGTAACCCACATGTTCAAAGATAGTCCGTGTTATTCATAAGGTCGCCTGAAGGATCCTTGGAGGGTGCATCTGAACGACGGAGATTATAGAAGTTATCTTTCGTCAAAGTAATAGACGAAGATTAATTAACCGGACAATTAATGGTCCGAAGATCACAAAAAGTTGCATTTCTTTAGTTTAACGTTATTTCAAAAAGTGACTAAAGATAGACAAATTCCTTATTTTATGGACTAGGTATACCTCAATTAAACTAGCATTTGACAAAGTAAGTCACGTGTTTGGTCATGGGCCATATTGCTTTACTCACAAGGTGTTGTGTCATGCATGTGTATGTGTAAGGGTTGTCTAGTATCATGAGCTGTATTATTTGTACGTCATCCACGTTTCCTTCCTTTTAGGCACCTGAATGGTGTTAAGACATAATGATGCCAGGTCATCGAGGTACGTAGCATGGCAGTAAACCAAATGTGTCATATACTCATATTCTCAAGCATGGCAACAGAGATATCAAGGAAATAACATAGGAGTACTTACAAAGTATTAGTGAAACACTGCATCTGAACGATGACTCAGCTATTTGTTTGTCCGGCCATCCATGTGGCTACTGAAGGAAGTCATACCTGCCATTGATGACCACCCAAGGGCGTCATACCGAACGATCCTTCTACGAACAAATCGTAGAATGCTTCCTTGTTATACCGAAGGAATGATGAAGGTCATTCCACCGGTAGACATCATACCAGACGATCCATACATAACGCCTATACCGTCCATCTTGAACGATGACACAATGGTACCTAAACCAAGTGACAATAATTGAATAACCCATACATGATGTCCGTACTAACATCCTTGTATGATGGAAGCACCACCTCCGAAAGACAAAGGAAGGTACCGAATGGATGATAGGCAAGCTACATTTGAAACGGCTGTAAACGAACCACCTCTGAAAGGATGGTAGACAAACCACCTCCATTGTCATCCATCCTCTGGAAGGAGGGTTGACGATCCATATGTCACCTTATGAAAGGCGCTTTCTTTTTAATAGTGAAGACCTGAGTTCAACTTATCCCATGGCAGCCTTCCATTCATACCGGAGGGCCAATGGAGGGTATCATAATGAAGGGCAGATGGAGAACCCTACCGAACGATGTAGTACCTCCCTTTTCATATCGGATGGATGATTGGTACCAAAGGAGAGCATACCGAACGGATGACAGAAAAACCACGTCTGCAAGGATGGTGGATGAACTACCTCCGGTATCATCCCTCCTCTGGAAGGAGGGCAGATGATCCATTACCGAAGTAATGATGAAGGTCCAAGAAGAACGAGACCCATCATTCTTAGCTCTGGTAGATTGAATAACGTGTCCCACAAATGGCGCCAATTTGTTGAAGCATAATTCCGCTAGGTAAGTCTGGACGGCTCCCATGTGCCCTTCGTCCTTGTACCGAGCCTTGAAGCGTGCTACAAACAAGAAAGAACCCGTTAGAAGGAGTCCCGAGGCCGGAGCCCCGGGACCACCCTCCGACGGTCAAGTCAGTGCTCTCCTTTAAGTATGGAGGGATGTTAAGCATGGAGGGATGAACCCTCCCATTGAGAGTTATTCTAGAGAGAGAAAGAAGAGAGAGGTAGGAGATCCCCTCTACAACCAACAAGAGTAGTGTATTTATAGTACCTTTGTTACTGTAGATGACGTCATCATAGGGGACATATCCCCTTAAAACCTGGGTAGTAGGTACACGTGTGGCCACGTCAATAGGGAACATATTACCTGATGGTCAATGCGTTGTGTCGTTCTTCATCCATGACCTTCATCCATGTCGTTCGGCCTCTGCCGTTCTTCCTGTACCGTTCGGCCTCTATCATCCTTCCTGTACTGTTCGGCCTCTGTCGTCCTTCCTGTACCGTTCGGCCTCTGCCGTCCTTCCTGTACCGTTCGGCCTCTGCCGTCCTTCCTGTACCGTTCGGCCTCTGCCGTCCTTCCTGTACCGTTCTTCCTCTGCTGTTCGGTCTCTGCCGTCCTTCCTCTGTCGTTCTTCCAGTGTCTTGATAAATCAGGTCTATCAGACCATATACGTCAACTGCGCCTCCACACCACCATAGCCCGATGCCATTTGTTTTGTGAGTGCAGTCATGCACGTCATTCGCACATTTCTTTAGTTATTATTATTATTATTATTATTATTATTATTATTATTATTATTATTATTATTATTATTATTTGGTATTTGGTCAACTGTGTGTTGTATCTGAAAAACAGAAGAATAAGAAAGGGACAAAAGGTTATGTTTATTTGGGCTTTTGTGGGCTTCATCCGAAATTATTAATGGACTGCGAACTTTATAAAGTTGTGTTTTTGATCTAGTTTATGACATTAAAACTCATTAGATTCTGTATATCTTAGAGCAACAGATATCATATTGAATTTGTGTTCGCCGTGCCTAGGTGGCCGCTCGTCGTGCTTCGCCACCCCTCGCCGCCACACTGGTGCCCTTCTTCACCCCTCGCCGTTGGCATTCTCGTCGTGCAGACAATGTAGAAACGACAAAGCAGTTTTGCAGAGATCCGTTGCAAATAAAATGGATATCTTGTTTATGTTACATATTCGTAGAAGACATTTGGATTTTTTTTTTTTTTTTTTTTTTTTTTTTTTAATTGACCGGAGATATGATGTCTTACATACTAACAAAAAAATGGAGGGTAAATTTAGGATTCTCAGAGGCTTCACAGAGGCTTACTTTCTTGGGTGTGGTTTAAGATGATGTGGGTTTTTTTCTATAAACATTTCCCGTCTCTGTTATTGGGGCGTGTGAGTTTTAAGATGAAATGAGTTCTACAAAATTGTGGCTGTAAATGGATTTGGGGAAGATGAAATTGTTTCTAGAAGAGTAAAAAAAATCTGGTTATAAGGAATGAGGTTTTTGTCTATAATGAAAAAGAAAATAAAATTGGAAATGGTGGGGCTATTTTGAAGTTGTTGTGTTAAGGTGATGTAGCATCAGTGGGGCTCAAATGAAAAGGTTGTGCTTCTTCATGACACCTAAGAGCAAAAGGTGTCATGAAACACTTCATCTCTTCATTTGGGTCCCACAAAGTGCCACATCACCTTAATACTCTCATAACAAAACACCCCTTACTCATAACTAGGGGTGATCAACAGTCCAAAACCGGACCTGACTGAGACCAAATTAGCTCAAAACCTTAGACCGAGGACCGGTCCGGACCGAGACCTGACAGTTGGTCCTTCGGTTCAGTCGGTTTGGTCTAAGAAGGCATAATAGTCAGTTTTTGTGTAAGACTGGTCGGGACTAAGACCGAAATAAGGAAAATCCTGGATCGAGACCGGACCGCTGGTCCTTCGGTTCGTTCGGTCCTCTCGGTCTCGGTCAGTCCTCTCGGTCTCAGTCGGTTTTAGATCTGCAATGCTCAGCCCTACTCATAACACAAAACAAACTCTTCATTTAGGCCCCGCCACCCCCAATTTTATTTTCTTTTCCAATTTCAAACAAACTAAATTTATTTCATTTAATTAAAATTACAATACCAAACTAAAATACAATATGATACAATAGGAAGTACAATTAAAAAAAAAAAAAAAAAAAAAAAACTCAAGAAATAATATTAAAAAAAATATATACATCAAATTATAAAGAAACTAATTATTTTGTTGATATTCCAGATATTGTAGATGTTGTCACCAAACATGCTCAATAATATTTTGTTGAAGCATTGCGTGTGTTTGTTTATCATGGAGTTCTTTTGTTTTCCTCCGTTGCACTTGGCATCGCTCGATCCATGTTTGTCAAAAATTTACTTTCAGACAAATATAAATCTCGCTCATTTCGGATATCACAAATCTTTGATCTTTAAAAAATCATGTTATGCAATATAATGCACGTGTGCATGACTTTCTTTAACTTGTTGACAGTCCACATACACGCCAGTTGGCTTATAACATGCCAACGTCCTTGGAGGACACTAAAAGCTCTTTCATCGTCTTTCCGAGCACTTTCTTGTTGCCATTTAAATAAGGCATTTTTCTCAAAATTTGCAATCGAAAATTATTTGACAAAAGATGACCAGTGTGGGTAAATCCCGTCAGCTAGATAATACCCTTGTTGAAATGTAACACCGTTAACTTCAAACGGAGCCACAGGGACGGTGTCATCAAGAAGGTCGTCGAATAACGGAGAATTATTTTAAACACTAATATTGTTATTTGCACCTGCTACCCCAAAAAATGAATGCTAAATCCACAAATCATGTGAAGCAATTGCTTTAAGCATTATTGTAGGGTATTTTTTTTATCACCTATGTGAAATTGCCTGTGCCATTCTTTCGGACAATTAATCCATTCCCAGTGCATACAATCAAGGCATTCAAGCATTCCCGGTAACCCATTAATCATGTTATGTGCATTGTATAAATTGTGAATGTCATTCAAGTCAGGTTTTCTTAAAAACTCGGGCATAAAGAAATCAATAATGAACATAGTAAAATTATCTAGACAATCGTGTGCACAATGTTCCCTCATTTGTAAAATTCACGCCGTATGCCAATTAGCCTATGGTGGATGTGCATTTCATAATAACACTAATACTCATTAGACCCGTACAATCGGGTCGGACAACAAAGAATTTAAAATGATCGAGAAGAGGATGAACATTTTGAATATATATTTCAATACCTTTGACTATTTTTAAAAATAGTTTACGGCTCATTCGATATCGACACCTAAAATAAGTGTCCAAAAATTTTGGGTTATCACCACAATAGTTTGCCATTAAACATGCTTCAGCAATATCACGTTCACGGGAGATGTAATTACTGCGGTTTGAACTTTCAGCTTCTTGTTCTTTGTATGTTAAAGCAGCTGAAATCTCTCAAACTATATTGTGGTGATCTTGAGAAATTACCCAAGGATTTTGACCAATTAGAATCCCTGCAGGAACTTTGTTTGTCCTGTGCAAAGATAAAACGTCTTCCAAATGGTCTTTGTATGTTAAAGCAGCTGAAATCTCTCAAACTTGAATTTTGTCGGGATCTTGAGAAATTACCCAAGGATGTTGGTCAATTAGTATCCCTGCATGAGCTTTGTTTGTCCTATGCAAAGATAAAACATCTTCTGGATGGTCTTTGTATGTTAAAACAGCTGAAATCTCTCAAACTATATTGTGGTGATCTTGAGAAATTGCCCAAGGATTTTGGCCAATTAGAATCCCTGCAGGAGATTTGTTTAGTCCAATGCAAAGATAAAACATCTTCCAGATGGTCTTTGTATGTTAAAACAGCTGAAATCTCTCAAACTTGAATGTTGTTTGGGTCTTAAGAGTTTACCCGAAGATTTAGGTGAATTAGAATCTCTAGAGAAGCTAATGTTGTCAGCTACTCACGGGATTAGTCGTCTTCCAGATAGCATTTGTATGCTGAAACATCTGAAATATCTTGGAATTGAATGGTTGAGTCAGAATCAGAAGTTACTAGAGGATCTGGGCCGATTACAATGTTTAGAGAAGCTAATTTTAAGGCGATGTCAATTTTCTGGAGGTTTTCCAAAGAGCATCTTTGAACTGAAAAGCCTAAAATATTTTTATTTGCTCGATTGTACACTTGATGATTTGCCTGACGAATTTGGGCATTTAAAATGTTTGGAAGAGTTAGATATAACAGGTACAGACATAAGTCATCTTCCACAGAGCATTTTTCAATTGAAAGGTCTGTGTATTATTGGGCTTAAAACAACTCGAGTTATGTGGCTTAATGCCCGTGAAACGAACCTCCAATAATGGTTATTATGAAACGTTCTGCTACAATGTTGTTTAGTCCTTTGTAAACAACTATTTTAACAGGTATGTTCTCTGTTTTTATGAAAATATGTCTTTTGTTAATCCAAGTTTTGAAATTGATATGATGTTAATTAATTTACTAGCATTTGATATGTATTTTACTATCGTTCATAACAACTGAACCATTTCCTGCATGTTTGATTGCCAATCAGCACTTCATCGAACCAAAATGAACTCGAAACTCAATCCCCGAGTCCTAACGGTTTGTTCTGGCTCAATCAGTTTTTTTCATGTCTAAAAGATTTCGCCAAATGTTGGGAGCGTAATTGTGTTCATTTCGAACATTGATCACTCTCAAGTTCTCTGTTGTATCATCTTACAAGTCAAGTGGTAGTGTGGTGTGAAGAACTGAAGATAATTTTTTGGTCATTAATAGGATAGTTTCATCAGCATTAACGTATGATATGTTATTAGGTATATTTGCAAACAATGCTTGTTTTTATTTTTATCATTCAGAATTAATGTTACAAAGTTTATTCATGGAGTTCAGTTTACGCAGCTTAGTTGTTCAGAAAGTCAATTTATGCTTCTAATGAAAGGTTTATAAGTGATGTCAATATACTCTTGAGGTGCTATTATACATGTAATACCGGCTCATATTTCTTTTGTAGTATTGACGTCGTGTGCACTGAGATGAAATGATCAAATAATACCATTTAACTATGGGCTGTTTAATAAAGGTATACTAACCAACTTAGAATATGTGATAATTAATTAATATGAATAAACAAGTTAATTAAGTTAGCTTAGGAACTTCAGCTAACAGAGTTGACCTTTTCAGAAAGTCAAACTGTGTTCTTGATGACAACGGTTGGATTTTATACCTGGTTGATTGTTATATCAAATTTAAGTTCAGTAAGTTTTATTATGTGATTTTATTATCATAAAAAGGTTTTTGTTTATATTTATGTTATAAATTGGGATAAAATCGTTAAGCATACAAAAAGTTGACTTTTTGAGTCACGGTATTTACTTTCACCAACTTCACTGAGTTTTTATAATTGAATCGTACCTAAGAACATATATAAAGGTAGTTACTAGTGTCAAATGAAGCTAGTCAAACTTTTTCAGTAGTTTTATTACAGAATGATTCTGGAAAATCTAAGTTCAGAAGCCGTTATTAACTGTCTTAATAAAAGTGACCGTTGTTTTTTTTCCATGTGACACCAAACAAAAAGGGCTCAAGTCTTTCATTATGGATATAAGTTATGCTAGATAAATATTTTATGTACTATTGCCTTCATGTTTGCCAACAGATTGTCGAATATAGGATATGGAAAACAATTTGTCATCAATCTTTTCACCATTCTTTTTGACTTGAGTTTGACCTTATGTTCTCTTTACAAAACATTGAAGATGAACACTATATAGGATAATCACACTATTCAATTGAATTAGAACCTTGTGTTCTACTCGATCAAGACAGGCTAGTTGTGTTGACTGGTACTCAAGTTTCGTGTGTTCTACGAGTAAGTAACTTGGGCATTTAAAATGTTTAGAAGAGTTAGATATAACATGTACATACATAAGTCATCTTCCACAGAGCATTTTTCAGTTGAAAGGTCTGAGTATTATTGGGTCTAAGAAAACTCTTGAGTTATGTGGTTTAACACCCGTGAAAGGAACCTCCGATACTGGTGTTTATGAAAAGTTCTGCTATTTTAAAAGGTACTTTCTCTGTTATTTTGAAAATCTGTCTTACGTTAATCTGAGTTTTGAAATTGATATGATGTTAATTAATTTTTCTAGCATTTGATACATATTTTACTCAAGTCATAAAGAATTAGAACTTTGTGTTCTATTCGGTCATGAAACTCCGTTGGTTTTCAGTAATTTTATAACATTGAAGATGAACACTCCTATAGGATAATGACACTATTCAATTGAATTAGAACCTTGTGTTCTATTCGGTCATGACAGGCTAGTTAAATTGACCCGTACTCCAGTTCCATGTGTTCTATGAGTAAGTAACTATACCAGTTTAAAAATAAAAATAATACACGATAAGTTGTTTACATGCTTGTTCTTGTAAAAGCTATCCACATTTGAAAGTATAATAAAACAAGAGGGGGAAAAGTGTATAATAAATAAAAAGGGTGAGCAATGAAGAAAAGGAAAGAGTTGAAGGACCTCTTATGTCATACACGTTTACCTCCAAACTCATTAACGCTCCGTTCTCGAGTTATTTTTTAAAAGGAAAGGAAAGGAAATGATAGGAAATTGAAATTTTATTGTGTTCTCGAGTTTTTTTTGGACAGAAAGGAAAGGAAACAGGAAGGAAATGATAGGAAAATTCTAGTGATTTTCCTATAAGAATTTTCCGCCCAAATATGGGCGGATTTGGACGGAAAGTATTTTACACTCGCACTATTTAGTATATAATGACCAATATAACTTTCAATATTTACTCATATTCGACTCTTATGATCAAATGAACATATCTAAAAGTGCATAAATGTAATTATGTCTCTTTTTCTTTCTTTTCTTCCCAACTCGAGAACACAACATTATTTCATTTCCTTTCCTTTCATTTCAACTCAAGAACACGAAATATAAAATCAACTTTCTTTCCTTTCCTTTTCATTTCTTTTCTCTTCTTTTCACATCATTTCTATTCCCACCTAGAAAAACTCGAGAACGCAACGTAACAGATGGATTTGAAGGTAAATTAATACTAGTTCATAAGCTAAAACTGATAATTTATTATTGTTTAATTACTGAATCCTAATGGATTGATTGATTAATTAATTTCGACACTACCACAAGGGTTTCGAAAAACCCCAAAATGTGGCTTGTTAGAAAGCGGGTAAGAGTAGAGTGGATTTGGATTTGGGTTCGGTTGTTGTGGATGATGATGATATCGAAGATTTTTCATCACCGGAGGATAATAATGCTAAAGGTAAAAGTAATTCTTTTATTTGGGATAATTTTATTGATTTATTTTGGTGATTGATCTCAACTTAGTGAGTTGATTTTATAAAAAAAAAAAAAAAAAGTCAAACTGCATCCTTTATGAAAAATGTTTGGATACTAAGTATCATGTTTAAAATAAATAAAAAATTAGTATGGTTTCATAAGTAATGTAAGGGGCTGTTTGGTAGGAGTGAATTGTAAAGAATGGAAATCTGACTGAGAATGGGAATGCTGAGAAAGAGAATGATATTAAACAACATGACATAATTCCGTTGTTTGGTAAAAAGACAGAATCAACATAAGAAATGTGTTTGATATTTGATTCTCATGTTTGGTTATATAACATAATGGAATGACTGGTAACCAACATGAACACGTTCTTCATCGGTCGCATTTTTCTTCATCTTCAAAAATCATAACAGAAGTATGCTTTTGTTTTTACTTTCACTTGTACAGAATTAATAAACATGTGTAAACTGTAAACTAACCAATTATATAAGAAAATCAAATGATTCATTGATTGAAAATAATAACAGGTGCAAATATTAAAAATTGATTTTCAATTCAATAGTTACGAAAGGTCAAAAGCTATTTATGAATCTAGTAATAGGTAAGAGATTTTAGATGCAGGTAGTTATCAAGAGCTTGCATTTAAAATTACAATTTTTAGTTATTAGTTTATCCAAAACCCTAGGCAATTGATAACTATAAAAAAGACTTAAAATTAAGTATATATGTTAAATAGTATGAGATTCAACGAAACTGATTTTGGTAAATTAACTCAAGAGCCAACATGGAATTGTAATGGAATTGAATAATCTGCAGATCGAGAAAAAAACTTTGGATACTTTAGATTTGGGGATATGAATTTTGATTAGAATGTGCAATGCACGTGACATTGTCTTTTATTTTTTAACTTGTTGACTTCTCCAAAGGGAATGAGGCGAGAATGCACGATGCGTTCTTTTTTGGATTCTCGGCTTTCTCTACATTTTAAGAAGAATGGGGAGAATGGATCTGATTCCAACTTTTACCCTTTTGTTTCCATTCTTACATGGTACCAAACAGGAGAAGTGATTCTCATTGTCTTTCCTCCTTTTCCATTCTATCCTACCAAACATCCCCTAACTATCATAAACAAACAAGTCATTGAGGTGAGTTCATTTTATTATCTAGTAGTATAGCTGATGTCAATATACACGCCATATTCCATTCTTAACTACTTGGTGAAAGTTTTATGCATATATATATATATATATGACATTTATATATTAACATGTTGATGGCAATAATACATGTCTGGTAACTGATTGTGTATATGGAATTTTTTAAATAACTAATTATTAAAATATTTAGGATAGGAATGCTTTATAACCACTACCATGGTGAATGATTCAGATCCACTGACTTTTGATTTCTTTATCATTTTTCGGATCTGATTGGAACAATTGAGAAGTATCTCATTCCAAAGTTTTTCCACACAAAAAGATCCCGTTCACATTGACCATTGATCCTTGGTAGCAACTTGCTTAATATAATATAATGGGTAATTTTCGTTGTAATGTAATCCGCTTAGCCTCCAATAATGAACGAATTGAATGAGAATATTAATACAAAAATGAGTCTTTGACTCTTTTATGTCCCCGTCCCGTTACAAAGTTTCTTTGTGATCAGCTTAATATTGTACTTTTTTCAGTTATAACTTTAATGGCATCCACTTCAAGTTCATTGATTCAAAACAGCTTCAAGTATGATGTCTTCGTAAGCTTTAGAGGCGAAGACACTCGAAAGACCTTTGTTGATCATCTTTATTCTGCTCTTACACAAAAAGGTATTGAAACATACAAGGATGATGACAAAATTAAGAAAGGGAATATGATTACTGATGAGCTTATTGAAGCCATTGAAGACTCAAAATTTTACATTATTATTTTCTCCAAGAACTATGCTTCTTCATCTTGGTGCTTGGAAGAGCTTGTTAAGATTATGGAATGCCAGACGATGGACGAGCACACTGCTTACCCCGTGTTCTATGATGTGGAGCCCACTGAAGTACGCAAACAAACTGGGGCAGTTGGAGATGCATTTGCAAGACATAAAGATGAAAAAGCGGCAAGAAAATGGAGAAAGGCTTTGAAAGAAGCATCTGATTTGGCTGGGTTTGAGTTGAAAAGTTCTGCTAATGGGTAAGTAAATTTCTTCATCATAGTTATGCAATATTGTTATATTTTTTGAAAGGGTGGGGAGTTAGGTTATGTTTCATCTCAAAACAGGCCAGGCAAATAATGTTTTTAGCAATCAACCTCTTAGAGCATATGGTTCGTCATTCTTTAAGACACTGTCGTCAAACTTACAATCCGTGTTTTCACCTATATTATTCTCGTTAGTGGTGGCCATTTCTCATTTGTATGTACCACATGCTTTCTGAAAATCTTCTATACTACCAAGTCAAATCAATTTTTAGGAAATGTAGTCCTGGGTGAATAGGTGAATGTATGTGTGATCACAACATGACAACATGTATGTTTTGCTCCTTGATGTATTGTTTTGTCAGCATGTATTCTATCTTTGGTAGCTTGTTTGCTTGGTATGTCCAAGGCACAGGGCTACTTGTATGGTTGTATATATTGGTTTGAGAAGTTTAAATGTGAGTGGTGGAGTATTATTTTTCTCTCTTTTGTCCTTACACTTAAACTTACCCGTCCTCTATGTAAAATATAATGGAAAGTTCATGACTTCATGTGTATGGTTTGTTACCATTATCAAGTGGCTCTTTTCTTTTTTCCTAGTAGACGCAACGAGTTTCAACCGGTACAAAACCCTTACTTTAACAAATACATCTGTTATTCATTCACTACTTATTACAAATCATATATACTTATATCACCATTTACTTCATGTATGATTGTATGTCAGTATTATAGATTTAAAAAATGTTCGGAAAATCACAAGCTAAATGAATCTTTCTTTAACATATAGGCATGAAGCTAGGTTCATACAGAAAATCGTTGCGGAGATTTCACTAGAGTTACGTTTCATCAATTCAAGTATTGATGAAAATTTAATAGGCATGGAGACCCGTGTAAAAGAAGTAATTTCATTCTTAGAACCTGGTGTTGGTGATGTTCGCATGCTAGGAATATGGGGGATGGGAGGTGCGGGGAAGACAACTTTGGCAAGAGCTATTTTTGATCAGATATCCATTCAGTTCAAAAAAGGTGCAAGCTTTATTGAAAACGTCAGGGAAGTTTCAAAAGCCTCTTTGGAGGGTCTAAAGAAGTTGCAGAAACAAGTACTTTCAGATGTTTTAAAGGATCCAAACATTGAAGTAGGCACTGTTTCTGGCGGAAAAAGTATGATGCAAAGGAGGATGCGTGGTAGAAAGGTACTTGTTGTTCTAGATGACGTCGATCATAAAGACCAGCTTGAGGCGTTAGCCGGTGACTGTAATTGGTTTAAGCCTGGAAGTAGAATTATAATTACAACAAGAGATGAGCAAGTACTGGTAGCCCACCGAGTGAGCTTGATTCATAATGTGACTTTGTTATCTCAAGCGGAAGCAGGTTGCCTCTTCAGTAGGTATGCGTTTGGAAGAGAGAATCCAATTCAAGGGTACAAAGAGTTATCAGGAAAAGTTTTACAATATGCTGATGGTCTTCCCTTGACGATCAAAGTTATGGGTTCATTTCTTTGTGGTCAAAGTGAGCGTTTTTGGATAGATGCCATAGAAAGACTAAAAACAATTCCTTTAAAGGAAACTCTGGAGAAATTGGAATTAAGCTATATCGGTCTAGAGGTGGATTACAAGGAAATATTCCTAGATGTTGCATGCATACTAAAAGGTTGGCGCAAAAGAGATGCAATTAGAGTGCTTGAAAGCCGTGGATTTCATGCTGAAGTTGGTTTAAGAGTTCTTGAGCAGAAATCTCTTATAACTATTTCTGAAAGTGGGTCCTTGGGGATGCATGATCATTTAGAAGAAATGGGTAGGAATATTGTTCGTCGGTTACACCCCGATGAACCTCAAAGACATAGCCGATTGTGGGTTAAGGAGGAAATTGAGTATATATTGACTAATGACCTGGTAAGAGTTAAGTTATGATATAATAAAACTCAGAGTTAACTACATTTTTTGTCCCTATAGTTTTGCTGGAAATTATATTTTTGGTCCAATATTTTATAAAGTTTTGAGTTTGGTCTAAAATGAAACATTCATTGCAGGTTCAGTCCAAGATTTCTAGCTCCGTTAGTTTAACTTAGACAAAATAATTTTCATATAAAAAAACACCAACAATTCTCATCTTGCTTTTTGTTTGTGTCTCTAAAAGTTTTCCCCAAATTCACTTTCTCCCTCTAATCTGACAAAAATTAAGGGTTTTATTAATCATATGTTGTATTCTACCACTTATTAATTTTGTTAGGTGAAATTTTGTTTAATATATTAGACAAAATAAGTTACTCGGTTTTCATATAAAAAATAAGCATTGCTAGTACCACACAGAATCCACAAAATAAAATCCACAAATAGGACTTGTCATATTTTGATTAGTGATTTTGAAATATTGTATCTCTTTTCTCTTTGTTACAACCAATCACATAACGACAAGTCTTTTTTTGGATTTTATTTTGTGAACTCTTTGTGGATATAGCAATGCAATAATTGCTCTTTGTTAGTGTCTCTAAAAGTTTTCCCCAAATTCAGTCTCAATTTGAATTATCATTCAAAAATTCATTAATTTGAATTGAATTATCATTCAATTTGTTTTATATCATCTTCATTCACTCTCAATATGATCATGTTTTCAGTGATTTTGGGTGTTTTGAAATTTAGGGTTCCGACAAAAATTAAGAGTTTTTATTGGAATTTAATCATGGTCATTATTTTTTCGATTTCAGGGTACCCAAGCAACAAAATGTCTAAAGTTTGAGTGTTTTGATTCCATTACTGAAACTGTAGTAAAAGGTCTAGCAAACATGAAGGATATTAGATTTATTGACATACGTAGCTGGGTTGGTTATCGTTTAAACTGGAAATTTGATAAAGTTAGCCAATGCCTTCCTAATTCTTTACAATTTGTGAAATGGGTTGGTTTTAATTTTTCGAGTTTACCGAATACATTTCAAGGAAAGAATCTTGTTGGACTTGACATACGTGACAGCAATATTGCTCAACTTTGGGAAGATGGAGAAGGAAAGGTAAAGTGATGGTTGATTTCTTGTTTTTCATGTTTCATTATATGATCCTATATATCTATTGGTTTGTCATTGCACCAATATTAATTGTTTTTTTTGTACTTATGTTAGGTTCTAAATAACCTCAGGTTCCTCAGAATCAAGTCTTCAGAGTTGAGGACTTTTGACCTTAGGTTGGCTCCAAATCTTGAGCAGTTGACTATTGACTATTGTAATGATTTCGTAGAGATTCATATGCCTGTCGAAAGTGTAAAGCTCAAATATCTCAACCTCACTCATTCAAAGTTGACAAACCTTCACCTTGGGGATACTCCAAATCTAGAGAAGCTTATCCTCGAAAACTGTAATCACTTGGTAGAATTTCAAATGCTTACTAAAAGTCTAAAGCTCAAACATCTCGACATCTCTCATTCAAAGTTGACAAACCTTCACCTCGTGGATTCTCCGAATCTTGAGACGCTTATACTCGAAGGGTGTAATGATTTGGTAGAACTTCAAATGCCCTTTAAAAATCTAAAGCTCCAATATTTCGAACTGAGTCATTCACAGTTAAAGACCCTTCACCTCGGGAGTACTCCGAATCTTGAGACGCTAATACTCGAAGGTTGTTATGATTTGGTAGAATTTCAAATGCCTTCAGAATGTTTAAAGCTCAAACATGTTGACCTCACTGATTCAAAGTTGACAAACCTTCACCTCGGAAGTACTCCAAATCTTAAGATTCTAATACTCGATGGCTGTAATGATTTGGTAGAATTTCAAATGCCTGCTGAAAGTTTAAAGCTCGAACATCTTGACCTCAGTCATTCAAAGTTGAAGACCCTTCACCTCGGGAATACTCCGAATCTTGAGATGCTAACACTTGAAGGCTGTAATGACTTGGCAGAGCTTAAAATGCCTACTGAATGTTTAAAGCTCGAACGTCTTGACCTCAGTCATTTAAAGTTGACAAACCTTCACCTCGGGAATACTCCATATCTTAAGAAGCTAGAACTCAGTCATTCAAAGTTGAAGACCCTTCAAATCAGTAGTACTCTGAATCTTGAGACGCTTATACTCAAAGGCTGTAATGATTTGGTAGAACTTCAAATGCCCGTTGAAAGTCTAAAGCTCAAATATCTCGAACTCAGTCATTCAAAGTTGAAAAACCTTCACCTTGGGAATACTCCGAATCTTGAGAGTCTTATACTCGAAGGGTGTAATGATTTGGTAGAACTTCAAATGCCCGTTGAAAATCTAAAGCTCCAATATTTCGAACTCAGTCATTCAAAATTGAAGACCCTTCACCTCGGGAGTACTCCGAATATTGAGACACTAATACTCAAAGGCTGTAATGATTTCGCAGAATTCCATATGCCTGCCGAAATTCTAAAGCTCAAATATCTCGACCTCAGTCATTCAAAGTTGAAGAGCATTCACCTCGGGAATACTCCGAATCTTGAGAAGCTAATACTAGAAGGATGTAATGATTTCCTAGAACTTCAAATGCCATCGGAAAGTCCAAAGCTCTTAGGTATCAACCTCAGTAATTCAAAGTTGAGGACCCTTGACCTTAGGCTCACTCCAAATCTCGAAAGGTTAAATCTTGAAAGCTGTTATGACTTGGTAGAACTTAATGCTCCCATTGGATGTCTCAAAAAACTTGTCTTCTTAGACTTGAGTGGTTGTGCGAGGTTTAAATCTTTTTGGTTTGACAAGCAGCTTGATAAGCATCATGATTCTTTATCTGAGTTACATCTGATTGCAGAGTCAATAGATGTATGCCCATTGCACTCTGACAACGATTTTCTGAAGTTTAAATTTTCATGTTACTACAAAGAAGGTCAAGCTTCATCATTTGGAAATCTTGAGAGGCTTATATCTGTAGGTCTTTGTGCTTGCACAAACCTTGAGATTTTTTTTGGAAGCATATGTAGTTTACAGTGTGTAAGAAAGCTTACTCTTGAAGGCAGTATTCCAGAGGCTCCCAAGAACCTTGATCAGTTAGAGTGTTTAGCAGAGCTAACACTATTGTCTACAAAGATTGAAATTCTTCCGGATAGAATTTGTATGTCGAGACATCTCAAACGTCTGGAAATCATATCTTGTTGGCATCTTGAGAAGTTACCAGAGGATATTGGCCAATTAGAATGCTTAGAGACATTAGTTCTGATGGAGTGTATACTTTTACGAGATATTCCAAACAGCATATGTAACATAAGAAGTCTAAAACATTTACGTCTTCGTTTTTGTATTGGGATTGAGACTTTACCTGAGGATATTGGACGTTTAGAATGCTTGAGGGAGTTGAATATATCACGCACAGGCATAAGTCATCTTCCATGGAGCATATTTCAGTTGAAAGGTCTGTGTATTGTTACATCTTCAGATACCTCAGAATATGACGTCTGGTATATATAGACGTGAATAATACAGAGACCACCAAGTAGCCAATTCCCAAAGAATTATTGTAAGATGTTTTTACTCTATCTTTTCTGTTAGTCATATCATTACTTTGAAAGCATATATGTTACATCTACCCTGTTTTGTAATGATTATGTTCTTGAAAATTGCATGGTTAAGAACACTTTAAGTCACAACCCAACAACACTCTTACACATGAAAAACTAAAATTCAAGAGTGGTCATGAATATAATACTTACATTGTGGCTGCTAATAGAATTACAATAATGTTTGGTAGTTGACAATGGTATTTTGCCATTTTCTTGTAACATGTTCGATTGCTCATACTGATATTGTTGCATGATCATCTCGATGTCAGCTATATCATCTCTCTGTAAAAAGAAAAAAAGAAAATCACCTCGTTGCTTGCTGTTGACTTGGCCAACAAAAAAAAAAAGTCGCGTTGTTTTTTAATATGTTGATGACTCATGAGTCTTTATCAAGCATAAGATTAATAATGTTGCACATGTTTTCTTCATACCAGAAATGTACATCGATTAGTAAAATGAGATTCGCTAAATTTGTGTCTTTTATTTATTTATTTATTTATTTGTCTAAACTATGTGATCATGGCACATAAGAAAATGAATGCTAAGTAGTTTTCAAATTTTCTTTTGAAAATCACTGCATACAAAAATAAGGTCCAATTAATCAAGGTTGTTGATTATTGCAAACTTTTTTTTTTTTTTTTTTTTTTTTTTTTTTTTTTTTTTTAATTGCATTTTATTGAAGTTGTGCACCACTAAACTAGTGCTTGATCAATTGACATTACTCAATTAACAATTGTTACTTGTGTGAATTTTACGAATCTTATTATAGCTCTAGAAACGTCCAATTGGCACTTTGTACCCTACCACAATCAATGGAACACATTGAACTAGAGGTGAAAAAAATCGGTTTTTTTCGGTTTTCGGTTTTTTAATAACCAGTTATAAAAAAAACCAGTTTTTCGAATAACCAGTTTCGGTTCGGTTTCGGTTTTTCGGAATCGGTTTTCTTCGGTTATAAATGTTCGGAATCAGTTTTTTTCGGTTATAAATTTTCGGAATCGGTTTTTTTCGGTTTTTTACCGGTTCGCTTTTTTCGGTTAAAAATGTTCGGATTCGGATTTTTTATCGGTTGTTTACCGGTTCGTTTTTTTCGGTTCATTTTTTTCCGGAATTTTACTAAAAGCTTCGAACATTTATTTAATAAAATTGTTAATTATCAAACATACAATTAAACAATATTCTCATAACTTTTATTTAAACAATACAATTATACAATCATAACTTTTATTTAAACAATACAATTATACAACAAAAAAATACAATCATAACTTTTATTTATACAATACAATCATAACTTTTATTTAAACAATACAATCATAAAAACATATAAATACTAATACATTTTGCGAGCTTCGGCATGGCCATCACCCGAAAACATATTAGTGTAATCAAGTATATCGAGCTTCGGCATTGCCATCACCCGTTATACTCAACTAGTCACTCAAGTCGTCATCAAGATCATTTTCTTCCAAAAAATCTTGTACATCTAAATCTTCAACTTCAAATTCTTCAAACTCACCTTCATCTAATTCGCCTTCGGTATTCGTAGTCGAAGACGAAGGTGATATCCCCGCTTCTTCTTCTTCTCTTATTATACCTTCTTCAACATCTTCATCTATTATTGGATCATCCAACGACGATTCATGTTGTATCCTATCTACTCCGTCCAAATAATCTTTCAAACATACACACACTTCCACGGATTCGCATGTTAGTCTTGTCCTTCTATCCGATATAATTCGACCACTAACCGAAAAGGCCGATTCGGAAGCTACCGTCGAAGCTTGGACCGCTAATAAGTCACGAGCCATAGCGGATAAAACCGGATATTGGATTTCCCTTTCTTTCCACCAAGCCAAAATGTCAAAGTTTGCAAACTCATTGGGACTTAAAGTTCTTAAAAAGTTTGTAGCCATATATTGTCCCAATTCGCTTGTTGGGGCCGATGATCGTTGACGCCTTGTAGCGTCTTCAAATAAATAATTATAAATGTTTATATTAATGTCTCTTGTCATTTGGGACGATCTGGCCCGCATTTGGTCAACAATTGGGTTTTGTTGGTGACCATATTTTGTTGCATAAATGCCAAACAATTTTTGAAAATGATCGTTAAATCTAAAAATTTGAGATTCTATATAGCACACGTCATCACCGTCTAACCCAAAAGATAAGTCTAAATTTTCCATTATTTTTTTTATTAAAAGTTCTACACCTCCAACATTTAAACATGGATTAAGTGCGGCGGAACAAGTAAAAACTAAAGGTAAACTAGCAAAATATTTTATAAATTTCTTTTTTATAATTTTAACCATTTTTCTAAACATTCGTGAAGGTGAGTTTTTTAAATCATATAATTTTTCCGTCATAGCATAAATTTGTTTTAAAACTAATGAGCTAGTTGGGTAATAAACACCCGATAATATAGTTGATGCCTCTTTAAAAACTTGTAAAAACATAGTTAATTCATTTAGTTGATCCCAATCTTGGTCGTTTAGTATTATGTTGGACAAATTTTTATTAATAAGTTTTTGATTATAAGCATGTAAAGTCGCACGTTGTCATAATATATTTTCAAACATCATGCAAGTAGAATTCCATCTAGTATTAATATCAAGGCAAGGTCCTAGGGGTTGTTCATTACACATTTTACGAAAACGTTTATAGTTTATTTGTCGTTCGTTGCTCGATTTATATATCAATACTAATAAACCCATAAATTTCGTATATAAACTATCACATATTTTTAATGCCGCTTGTACGGATAAATTTATAACATGAGCAACACAACGGGAATGAAAAAAAGCACCATCTAAAATAGGTTTTACACGTAATTTTAACAAGTCCATAGCTCTAGTATTATTTGATGCATTATCTAGTGAAATCGTAAAAACTTTATCATCTAAATTATATTCAATTAAAGTGTCATGCAAAATTTTTCTTAAATTACATCCCGTATGAGGATAACCAAATATTTTAAAAGCGATTGTCCGTTTCATTAATAACCAAGATTCGGGATTAAACCAATGAGCCGTAACGGCGAGATAAGAATTTGCCGTACCATGTGGTGCGGTCCAAGTATCCGTAGTTATAGAAACACCATATTTATAATTACGAAAACCTTCAATTATTTCTTTTTTAGCCGTTTTCCATAATTTAAAAGCATCACTTCTAAGAGTAGTACGACTTACATGTTGATACCGCGGTTGTAGCCTCCTTTTGATGATCTCCGTAAGCTTGACGTTGTCGAAGTGGTTGAATGGAAGCCCTTGTTGAATGACAAACTTCGTAAAATCAAGTCGAAGCGCATCCGCATCATATATAAAAACTTGACCATCCGCACCAATAGTAGTTTGCGAACTAGTATTTTGACCCGCCTTACAACTACCAATATGATTCCTAAGTGTAGAGTTAGACCCGGTGCTATAAAAATTCCCACATTTCCGGCAACGCGCTTTTACGTTACCATCTTTCATAACACACATATCGAAATTAGTCCACACATCACCTTTTCGGGTGGTTGGTCTAACCTTTTCAACATCATCGTTTGTGTAATGTTGTTTTCGGACATTGCTAGTAGCAACGGAGGGAGTTGTGGAAGCTTGTTGTGATTGTGAGTTTTCCATTATAGCGTAAATACGAAATAGCGATTTTTGAGCGTTTTTGAGAGATTAGAGAAAGAAATGAGATTGTTTTTTTGTGTTTTCAACCCCAACACATTACCTCTATTTATAGTGCCTTAAAACTCCCCAAAACCCTCAAAAAATTCAAAAAAAACGGCTATATTCATACTAGCCGTTTGGCTCGGTATTCTTTAAAAAAAACCGGAAAAAACCGGTTAAATCCGGTTTTTTTTCAAACGGCTACCTTTTTTTCCTTTTTTTTTTTTTTTTTTTTTTTTTTTTTTTTTTTTTTATAAAAAAAAAAACGGTTATATTTTTTGAAAACAACTGGTTAAATCTGGTTTTTTTTTCAAACGGTTACTTTTTTTTTTTTTTTTTTTTTTTTTTTTAAACGGTTATATTTTTTTGAAAAAATCCGGTTAAATCTGGTTTTTTTCAAACGGTAACATTTTTACTTCTTTTTTTTTTTTTTTTTTTTTTAATTAAAAACAAATAAAACCGGTTAAAACCGGTTTTATTTTAAAACCGGATAAAACCGGATATAAAACCGGAAAAAACCGGTATATTATGAAAACTCATAACCGGTCTAACCGGTTCGGTTTTAGAAAACCAGACCGGTTTTTTATAAAACCGGTTTTGTGAAAACCGGTCACCGGTTTTACTACCGGTTAAAAAAAAACCGGTCGGGGACTTGCACCTCTACATTGAACCCTATTTCGCCACAAACTCTCTTCATCGGCCACTTTTTTAAGCCACGTGAACAAGTCGCAAAAGCCACTATCGTGGCCCAATAAGAATCCACTTATTTGTCTTCACTAACAAAATACACTCTCTCCTATATAAAACTCAACCTTAAGAGCACTCGGTAAGGTGACTTTGTCACCTGCGTTAAGTTTTAACGCATCCCACAAATGGAACGAGTTACCTTACCGCGAGTGAAAGTCAAATGCACGTTAACTCGGCACGTTAAGTGCTTAACGTGCGTTAAGCAGCACGTTTAAAAAAAAATTACGTTTTTGGACCTTGTAATATTAGTTCCTTTTTTGAATACCAAAATGAAAAAATTACAAATTCAACCCCTACGATTTAAAAATCAAATCACAACTTAAATGTTTTATAGCCGTTGTGACTTAAAAAAAAAAAAAAAAAAAAAAAAAAAAAAAACGTTTGAATTTAAAAGATCCCGCCTTTTATTTAATTTTTGAATTTAAAATTTATCCCGCAATGAATTTTGAATTCAAAAATATCCTGCTTCTTATATTTTATCCCCTATAAATACCATACAATACAACACTTTTCTTCACACAATCCTAAAGCATTTTACACATTCCTAAAGCATTTCACAATGAACAATCGGTGGTCAATGGAAGAAGATCTGCTAGCTCGCGTATGGCTTGAAGTTCAGGATTCCGGAGACCTTGTGAATGGACGTTCTTTTTGGAATGAAGTTACACAAAGGTTCAACAATCAGACCAATGGTGAGAACCGTAATAAAAATAGTATTACGGCTATGTGGAGTAGAATGAATGCTGAATGTCGTAGGTATAATGCTATTTACAAAGAGTTGCTGCGTACAAGTGAAGACCCTTGTCGTCTCAGCAATGCAAACCGAATTTATTATGAGCGCTATGGGAGAGGGATATATTATCAATATGTGTGGTTCGTTCTAAGAAACACAGATGCATGGGACAGAGACGATGAGTAATGGTGTTTTATGTTAAGTATTTCCGTATCGTGTTTTATTTGTTTTCCGTATCATGTTTTATTTGTTTTCTGTATCGTGTTTTATCATGTAATGTTTACGTTTAATTTTTAGTTGTTTTAATTCCGTTTCATTTCGTTTATGTAATGTTTACGTTTTAATTCCGCCTTCAGTTTGAATTTTGAATTCAAAAATATCTCGCTTCTTGTGTTTTATAAGATGTTTTATGTAATTCGTGTTTTATAAATGTTTATGTTTTATTTAAATGAAGTATTTGTTAAAAATTGGGGTTGAAATTGAAAATATTTGGGGTGGAGGTGAGTTAAGGTGAGTGATAAAGTCTTTTTATAGTATATAATTATTCCGAAGAAATGCTCGTGAAAGTATTTCCCGGGTCATTTTCTCAACGAAGGTAGAATGGAATCGAGAATATCGATTCGTGAAATCGTGATTTGAAAAGTGAAAAAATGAAAATAGCAATCAAATAGTTCACGTATTCACAAACAAGAATGAAATATGCAGAAAGTACAAGCTAATTATGCACCAAAGTGAAAAACGTAAAACCGAAAACGTAACGTAACGCATAACGAAAAATGATCCTACAAACTTGAAAATATTTTCTAAAAATCTTAAACTATTAAAAAGAATTTTAAGAAAAAGAAAAATATTTTTTTTGGCTTTTTATTTATTTTCTAGAATTTATTTTCTATTTATTGAATTAAAAAGTAATTAAAAATAAAAGAGAATGTGAAAAATAATGGGAAAATTATAAAAACTATTCTGAAAAATCTAGAATATTATAAAAGAATTTTCTAAAATATTTTTGTATTTTTCAAAGCTTTTTCTGATTTTTTATGGATTTTTGTTATTTAAAAAAAATGATTTAAAATTGATTTTTAACTAAGAGAAATTAAGAAAAATAGTAAATGGACTCAGAAAAATATGAAAATTTTACAGAAATTCTAAAATATTATAAGAAGCTTGCAGAAAATTTTTGAAATGAAAAGGATAAGCAGAAGTGCTTATAATGACCAAAACAGCTTATGGCAAGTGCTTATTGATAAGCACTTGCCACAAAACTTAACCAAACTGATACCACAGATGTATTATGATAAAATAAGCTCAATGAAACTCAAATATGATGAGAACAAACATAGAAATACAGAATGCAAGCAATTAAGCAGTTGGTCAATAAGCTAAAGCATGAGCAAAATAAGAAAATGAATAAGCCAGCAACACAGGTATAATGTATTCACTACTAAACACTATTTGGAACATGAATCAACCAACAAATCACAATTACAAGCTCAATAAGAAACTAGCAGGCCTATTATACCAAAACAGAAACTAGTCTCAAACCTCTAATAAGCAGGCTCAAAAAGCTGTACCTAATAAGCTATAAACTACAAGATTAAAGGGGCAAATGAAAGCTAAAACTACTGATATCTCAAAACAACTAGTTACTCTATCATAAACTCTAAATGCTACTCTACAATTACTCCAAATCAGCAGCTTGTACATGATGAGTGTGTAAATACTCATCATTTCTGTTACATATAAGCTGCAAAAACATATGAAAACACACAGGAATGCCTTGAAATACATAAAATTATCCCTGGATTGTGTTTTTATGCATAAGGATTGAAAACTGATGAAAAACAAAACATTTCACATAATTTACAGTTTCAGTCCCTGAACTTTGGAAAATTGGCAAAACTAGTCCCTGGTAAATCAAAACTTATACAAATGTCATAAAAGGTCCTTGGAATTCATAAGTTGTCAAGAAAAGTCCTTTAAAGTTTAAAAATGGCAAAATGACAACTTTGGTCCCTCATCTTTGGAAAACTGTCAAAAAATAGTCCTTAAGGTTTTAAAATTGGAAATTAATCAAAATAAACTTTGTACTATTCAATATTTGACATAATTGGTCCTTATGAGAAAAGTTTTGATAAATTACAAGTTTGGTCCCTGGAGTTTGTGGTATTGACAGTTTTGGTCCCTAAGGTTTAAAATGGAAAAATATGCAATTATGGTCCTTGTACTAATGTTTAATTGCAGGTTTAGTCCTTATGTGGAGTTTGGAAAAATCACAAAACAGCCCTCAACTTTACCTATATTACACATTTGGTCCTTGTGATTTATTAGTTAAAAAACCAAACCGGATCCACCCTTAATTATTTATAAACCAAAACTAAACCCAACACCAAAACCAGATCCAGTCCAGTCCACCACCCAGGCCCATCCAAAACCAGATCCAGCCCACCCCACCTTTTTTTGTAAATAAATAAAACAAACACCCCCGTTTTCCTCTTCACCTTCCACCTCTCACCCACACCTGTTACTCCACCTCAACCTCCAGCTCACACCCTCATCATCACATTCACTCTCCACCATCTCCTTCACCCCTAACACGCTACAATAAATTCACTTCACACCCAACTCACACCCAAAACCACCACTGTAGCATACCATACCCACAGTATTGAGCAATACCACTCAACTTAGTCCAAAATTGCGCCAAACGTGTACCTTACTCATCCATATACTCCCAAGAACCATTAATTGTATCAGAACATCTCCTACACACGTGTAAGAGATTTGGCGCCAAATTAAGTTTAAACGGTTTGGATGAATTGGACTTTTTCAATGGCTAGGATCAAGTGGGATGAGATATTTGTGCTAGTTGGAAGAGTTTTTGGTGATAAATAGCCAGGAAGACAGAAGAGAAAGATATAGAATTTGTAATCCTAGTTTATGATAAAAGTAGAATAATTAATTAGTTTTCACACTAGTTTAATCTTCAATTTCTGTTACTTAAGTGTTTGTTAACTTTTCTAAAGTGTAATAAACAGCTTTGTACTCAGTTTCAATCTATCTTTTAAAGTTTTCAAGTTATTGTACCATTGTCCATTTTCAATTCAAGTATCTTAATTTCAGTTGAGTGATTGTTGTTTATAAGGACTCTACTAACACTACTTAGCTCTCAGTAAGCTATTGCAAGCTTTTAAAGTCATTTGAACAATCAATAATTCATATTTAAGAAAATACACTAGAAAATAGAAAATAATAAAAAAATAGAGGTTACTGTAGACGAAGCTTGGAGCAAGTGCTATCTTGGAAGGCCTTGGTTTAGAGCTTTGTGGAAAGCATTAGGATTGGTACTCAGTTCTTGGTTCTAGTTGTGGCTTGGATCTCATTTGTAAGCCATTTTCATTATTTTTATGCATTTTACTGTTTCAATGAGTAATATGTTTAGTTCTTGATAAATTGTGCTTAGTTGGTGTCTGATAGTTAATTTATAGAATAATATTGTTAGCTTGTTAGTTGGTTATCATAGTTGTAGTTGTTATAATAAAAACAGTCAAATAGCTTAAGTAGTAATTCTTAGGTTCTAGTTGTTGTTTACTGTGTAATTGTGTCTATTTAGTCTTAGTTCATCATAATTAAGTGTTAAGATTCAATCTCATGGCCTAATTCAGTGTAATACAACACTAATCAAAAAAATATACTTGCTAAGGTGTGTTTGGATCAAGCTGTTTCACTGATATAGAGCATGTTATTGTCTGTAATTCTTGTTTCTGCATGTTAGTATAAGTCATTAGGACTCAGTTTAGTTATAATACATAGGTCTTTTTAGTTAAAAAGTCAAAATAGAACTCAATCTAGTCTAATCTGTTAACTGTTAGTGTAATAAGTCTCATATTCCACAATCTAGCTTAAAAGTTGATACTCTAGCTTAATTTAGCTTTATTACATCATAATATAACATATTCAGTTAGGAAATTTAGGTCTAAGCTCAAATTAGTCAAACTAGTAAGCTTTGATAAAAAGTCAAAATTGCCCAGCTCAGTTTTTTTACCAAAATCACAAGAATTGTTTAGAATTTAGGAAAGGGATTCAAGCTTTGATATTTTTAGGATTAAAAATCTACCAGCTAAACTTTAGATTTCCAACTTGTTTATATTTTTGTGAAATTTATTTGTGGACCAAAATGCCCTTTGAATTGGACTGCAGGGCAAAGTCTTGCCCTGTGCACAGTTGTGGTATCTGATTTCATAAGCTCCTAGCTTGTTCAAAAGTGCTTGTTAGTTATAGATTGTTGTTGATTTGTGTAGCTTACCTAACTAGCTTGTTGTGTGATTAATTGTTTTTCCAATATTTGCTTATTGAGATTGCTTAATCTTGTGCTATCCAAATAACTTAACCACTGATCACTCAGTGTACACAAGCAACATCACAAGCTCATCATAAGCTCATCACTGAGCTTTGGTTTGTGATCTAAGGTTATTTAAGAAGCTAAGCAGGTCCTTAATCAAGCTCAAGCTTAATCTTTCATTTTCTAACCCTTTTACTAGGGCTGCTCTCAGCTTAAACTTTGTTCATTCACTCAGTCCTCTGAGTGAACTAGTCAAACCACCAATCTTCATAAACCCTGCATAAGCTACCCAGTGGTCCCCATTGGTTGAGCTTTGCTTATTTGGAATCCTTACCAGCCCAATTTATTAGTTCAGCACTCAATAAGCCCTCTTGAGCTTATTACATAAGCTCAATTTGACCTCTTGGTTGCCTGTCTAGTGGTGTTTGGATCTCAGATTAGTTGGATTTGCTTATAAGCTTTTTATAAGCTTATTAAGTTAGTCCAGTGAATTAATTTGTTAATACTTATTAATATACTATATATAAATATTACTAATCTTTTATTTTCTTTCTTAAGCTTGTTTTAAAGCTTGTACCAAGCTCATAAGCTTGTATCACTCACTCAGATAACTGAGTGAAGACCCTGTTGGACCCCTCACTTCCCAAGCTCATTCTGAGCTCATCAGTGGGTCCCACAACTTAAAACTTGGTTCTCCCAACCCCCCTCCTACCAGGCTTGAATCATTGACCCTTTGTTTGACCTAGACCCTAGTGGACCCCACTTGGTTTTACCTCACAAAGCTGTCCCATTTTCTGTCTCAGAATCAAATAAGCAAGTGCTTATTTGTGTTCTTTGGCTTATTCAAGTTACTAATTTGATTGAATCTTGTTTAGTATTGTATAAGTAACTTATTGGAACCAGAATAGACCCTAGTGGACCCCACATAAGCTCATTTGAGCTTATTTCCTTCAAAGTCAACTTAAAAGTCAACTGTCAAGGGTAATAAGCACTCTAAGTGCTTATTCTGGGTTTCTAAGCTTATTGTTTTTGTATTAGTTTCTTATTTTAAGTATTTTAATAAGTTTATAAAAGAAAAAAACCAAAAAAGCCAAACTTACTTATAGTGATAGCTTCTATTTAATAGAAACTATCTATTTAATTTTCCTTTTTAGCTTATTTATAAGTACTTTTACTATTTTATATTTTTATTAAATCTCTTATATATTAAAGTAATTTTATAAATTTTTCCAGAATTTTCTTTTGTCATCTAGTGTTATTTAGAATTAATATTAGTTTATTTAATAATTAAATAATAAATAAGAATTAAATAGCATAATATATTTTTATAAAGTAATACTTATATTTTATATTTTTCCTAGCTTCTATAAGTCATAATATAATTTTAGAAATTTTCTTGTGATTTATACTGTTCATTTACTAGTTTTCATAATTTAATTATTTTAATTAGATAATAATTAATAAATAGCATAATAATTAATAGATTAAATTAAAGATATATAAAATAAAGTTTTTATATTTTTTTAGGATTCCCATGATGGTTAATTAGATATATAAAATTTTTCATAATTATCTAAGTCTTTTTAGTAATTATAAATAAGTTAATCAATATAGTTAGTTAAATAATAATTACATAATAATTAATTAATAATAAATAGACAAATAGTGTGAAAAATATAATTTTAATTTTAAAATAAGTTTTATAATATTTTAGATTTTTAGAAATTTTAATTTTAATTTTCTAGACTTATTTTACATTTTCATAATTAATAGTTAATTATTAGATAAATAGTTATTAAATAAAAATAATTAATTAAATAGCTTTTAATTATAAAATAAATATTTTAAATTTATTTAATTTGCATTTAAGCCCCTAAGGCTTATAAAATCCTACTATAAGTAAATTTGTTTTTGTTTACGTTTAATTAATAAACGTTTACGTTTTTCAGTCCCTTTTTCGCGTGTACTTATCTGATTTCACGTTTTAGTTAATTTAGCTTATTAAAGCTATTTTCTCTTATATTTCAGTAGTACAACTCATTTAAACCCTTTTCCTGTTCAATCCACCTGATCTTAAAGTCGTTTTATTTCAGATTTCACATCTCGTTGGGATCTAACGATCCGGGGAAACACTAAACTCACCGGAGTATTGGTTTAGGCTGTCTGACTTGTTGACCATAACTTGGTTAATATTATCTGACTGTTTAAGTCCAATCAAAATTTGGCGCCGCTGCCGGGGAGGTGTGCTGCGTATTACGACTTTTTGAAATATCTGTGAGTTTGAATTTTTCACCCTTTGTTATATATCATCTTTTTGTTCATATTTTATTTGTAAATTTCCCGTCACTCTAAGTAATCTTAGAGTCGTCTCTAGTGCATGCGCACTCGTTCTTCTAGGTCCACAAGCCCTTTACGTGAGCTTGTTAAAATTCCTCGAAGACGTCGTAGACGTTCTGCCCCAACAGCCGTATCTGAGGAACGTGCTGTTTCACCAAAGAAAGTTATCATGGCGGAAGACCGTCCGATGAATGAGCTTCTCCAAGCACCCATTGAGGGTTACGGAGACGCTATTGTTGTCCCAGCCATCGTGGCTGAATACTTTGAGCTCAAAACCGGGTTACTAAATCTAGTAACTTCAAGCCAATTTTATGGTTTTGAGAGGGATGATCCCCATGCTCACATTAGATGGTTTAATAAAATCACTTCAACCATCAAATACAAGAACGTCCCTTCCGAAGCAGTTAAACTTCTTCTTTTCCCATTTTCTCTTGAGGGAGCAGCCCGGATTTGGCTGGAAAAACAACCTCCTCGTTCAATACACTCATGGGAAGATCTAGTTACCAAATTTGTAAACGAATTTTTTCCCCCTTCCAGAACGACAAGTCTTAAAAATGAAATCATCAAATTTACTCAAAGGTTTGATGAATCGTTTGGTGACGCTTGGGATCGTTTTAAAGAATTGCTTCGTCGATGTCCTCATCATGGTTTCACTGAATTAATGCAAATTGACACGTTTTATAATGGTGTGAGTCAATCTGACCAAGATTCTCTCAATGCCTCCGCGGGAGGTAATTTTTTGAGCAAAACCACAAAAGAAGCTTTAGAAATCATTGAAAATAAGTCCAAAGTCCGCACTACACGCACAAAACCATATAACTCCCAAGTGAGTGCTGGTCCTTCTACTTCATCACCCGTGAGTACTTCTAGCACCGATGCTAAGATAGATAAACTCACGGACGCCATTCAAGCTTTGGTTCTCTCAAGCCAGAAAAAAGTCACTTTCACACAAAACCCTTCACATGCTGAAGTTAAAAAAGTGGAAGTTTGTGTCACTTGTGGTGGCCCACATGCTTACTACAATTGTACTGCCACCGATGGTAGTCCTTTTGAAGCCAATGCCCTAGCCGGTACTACAAATCAGGGAGGTAATCAATACCGTCCTCAAATGGAACCAAGTTACCGTGCTAACACACATATGGGGCCACCCGGGTTTAATCAAAACCCAAATTTGCAAAACAGGAACCAGAACCAACCCAGAATGAACCAAGGTTATCAAAACCAAGGGAATTTCCATCCTGGACAGAATCAAGGTTTCCACAATCAAGGAAACTTTAACAGAAACAATTTCAACCCCGGAAATCATTTTCAGGGAAATGGTAATCCAAATCAAGGGAATTTTCAGCCACAACAAGGTTATAATCAAAATAACCGTGTCCAAAATTTCCCTAACCAAACACAAGCCATTCTCCCAGCTCCACAACCATCATCAGATGAGTTGTTAAAGCAGTTCATGAAAACTCAAGAAGAGACAAACAGGTTGTTGGTCAGCCAGATTTCTGAAATTAAGAAATCTTTAAATGAACAACCCTCGGGCTCTGGAAAACTTCCGAGCAACACGATCGCAAACCCGAGGGGCGATGCAAAGGCGATCACGACCAGGAGCGGAGTTTCATATGATGGACCTACTATTCCCACTACCCCTTCTTCTTCTTCTCCCAAGGTAGTGGAAAATAACGTCGAGGTAAATAAGGACGAAGTACTTCCTACTCATAAGGGAGGTACCCAAAACGTCCCACCTCATGTTGTCCCGAAACCCAAACCAAAACCTAGAGTTGTTTTTGAACCAAATGATATTCCAGTTGAAACACCTCAGTCCAGACCTTCTACTTCCTCTATTCCTTATCCCTCACGTTTGAGTGAACAAAAGCTCCGTGAAAAAGCTAGTCACCAGATGGATAAATTCTTTCAAATCTTCCAAGATTTGCATTTTGACATTAGCTTTGCGGATGCTATTATTCTGATGCCCAAATTTGCATCAACAATCAAACACTTGTTAAGCAACAAGGAGAAACTGTTTGAAATGGCAAAGACTCCCTTGAATGAGAACTGCTCTGCAGTTCTTTTAAAGAAGCTTCCCGAGAAGCTGGGAGATCCTGGAAAATTTCTAATACCATGTGTATTTCCGGGAATGGTTGATTGCTATGCCTTGGCCGATCTTGGTGCAAGTATCAACCTAATGCCGTACTCAGTTTGGAAGAAACTTTCTCTTCCTGATCTTACTCCTACATGCATGACTTTAGAGCTTGCAGACCGATCGATATCTCGTCCTCTCGGCATTGCCGAGGACGTGTTTGTGAAGGTCGGAGAATTTCATCTCCCCGCTGACTTTGTAGTGGTTGATTTCGATGCCGATCAAAGGGTCCCTCTCATTGTTGGGAGGGGTTTCCTTAGAACGGGCCGTGCTCTTATCGATGTATTTGAGCAAGAAATCACTCTTCGTGTGGGTAATGAAGCTGTTACATTTAACCTCGATCAAACCTCGAGGTACTCTTCCAATTATGATTCTGAAGCAGTTAATCAAATAGATATCATAGACATTGCTTCTGAGGAGTACTCTCAAGAGTTTCTTGGTTATTCTCATAATTCTGTGAGTGGGGATGCCACTCCATCATCTGAACCTATCATTTCCGACTCTTCCCCTTCTCTCACTCCGTTTGAGGGAAGTGATTTCCTTTTGGAAGAGGTCGAGGCTTTTCTCAAAAGTGATTCAGTTCCATTGGGAATTGATAACACTGAGATTGATCTGGAGGGAGATATTCTTCTCCTTGAGAGATTGCTAAATCAAGACAATTCTCTTCCACTCCCTCCCGTACAACTTCATAATCAGGAAATCAAATATGTTGAGGAAACTGATGATTTTCCTGAGGTCGAACTCAAGGACTTACCTCCTCATCTTGAATACGCATTCTTGGAGGGTGATGATAAATTACCCGTCATTATTGCTAAAGGTTTGAGTGTTGAGGAGAAGAGTGCTCTCATAAAGGTCTTGAAGTCAAACAAGCAAGCAATTGCTTGGAAACTCTCCGATATTAAGGGTATTAACCCAGATTTTTGTACACACAAAATCTTGATGGAGGATGACTTCAAGCCTGCAGTGCAACATCAAAGAAGGGTAAATCCAAAAATCCATGATGTGATTAAACAAGAGGTTCTTAAACTTCTTGATGCAGGATTGATTTACCCTATCTCTGATAGTCCATGGGTTAGTCCCATTCATTGTGTCCCAAAAAAGGGTGGCATTACTGTTGTCACCAATGAGGAAAATGAGTTGATTCCAACTCGGCTGGTTACCGGATGGCGTGTTTGCATTGACTATCGTAAGTTAAATGACGCCACCCGCAAAGACCACTTTCCGCTGCCCTTTATGGACCAGATGCTTGAGAGATTAGCTGGAAACGAGTACTATTGTTTCCTTGATGGTTTCTCAGGATACTTTCAAATCCCCATTGATCCATCGGATCAAGAAAAGACTACCTTTACATGCCCTTATGGAACCTTTGCTTATAAACGTATGCCTTTTGGCTTATGTAATGCTCCAGGTACGTTTCAGAGGTGCATGATGGCCATATTTACCGACATGATCGGTAAAACTATGGAGGTCTTTATGGATGACTTTTCGGTCATTGGGGATTCATTCCAAACATGTCTCACCAATTTAGAAACAATGTTGAAAAGGTGTAAAGACACCAATCTATGTCTAAATTGGGAAAAGAGTCACTTTATGGTCAAAGAGGGCATTGTCCTCGGCCATAAGATTTCCAAGAATGGGATTGAGGTTGACAGAGCTAAGGTTGATGTCATTGCAAAATTGCCTCACCCTACTACCGTCAAAGGTATTAGGAGTTTCTTGGGTCATGCCGGTTTCTATCGTCGATTTATACAAGATTTTTCTAAAATATCACGGCCTATGACTCATCTCCTTGAAAAGGATACTCCTTTTATCTTCTCACCAGAGTGCATCGAAGCTTTTGAAACATTAAAGAAAAAGCTTACTGAGGCACCCATTCTTATTGCCCCCGACTGGGACTTACCCTTCGAGCTTATGTGCGATGCAAGTGATTTTGCTATCGGTGCAGTCTTGGGGCAACGCAAAACGAAACACTTTCAGCCTATCCACTACGCAAGCAAAACTATGAACGAAGCTCAAACTCATTACACCACTACAGAAAAAGAATTATTAGCTGTGGTGTATGCTTTTGAGAAATTTCGGACATACTTAATCTTGACTAAAAGCGTAGTGTATACGGATCACTCGGCTCTTAAATATCTATTTGCAAAACAAGATGCAAAGCCGAGATTGCTCCGTTGGGTTCTCCTCCTCCAAGAATTTGATATCATTATTCGTGATAAAAAAGGAGCTGAGAACCTGGCTGCTGATCATTTGTCCCGATTAGAAAACCCTCATCAAAATGTGTATGAGAAAAAGGAAATAAATGAAACATTTCCTCTCGAAACACTCAATGCGGTTGCTTTTCGTGGAGATTCTACTACCCCATGGTTTGCCGATTTCGCAAACTACCATGCGGGTAACTTTGTTGTGAAAGGGATGTCAACCCAACAGAAGAATAAATTCTTTAAGGATGTTAAACATTACTTCTGGGATGACCCCTACTTATTCAAAATCTGTGCGGATCAAGTCATCCGACGGTGTGTATATGGACAGGAAGCCACTGAAATTCTTAAGGCTTGCCATGCTGGACCCACTGGGGGACATCATAGTCCTAATTACACCGCCAAAAAGGTGTTTGATTCCGGATTCTTCTGGCCCACAATTTATAAAGATGTCCAGGATCTCATTAAAACCTGTGACGCTTGTCAGCGTCATGGAAACATTTCACAAAGAAATGAGATGCCACAAAATGCTATTCAAGTATGTGAAATATTTGATATCTGGAGCATTGACTTTATGGGGCCATTTCCATCATCCAGAGGAAACAAGTACATACTTGTGGCAGTTGATTATTTATCAAAGTGGGTTGAAGCAAAAGCTTTACACACAAATGATGCCCGAGTTGTAGTGAAATTCCTGAAATCTCTTTTTGCCCGTTTTGGAATCCCACGTGCTATTATAAGTGATCGTGGTACGCATTTCTGCAATGACAAATCTGATAAAGTCATGCAAAAGTATGGTGTAACCCACCGTCTTTCTACCGCGTATCACCCACAAACAAGTGGGCAAGTGGAAGTTTCAAATCGTGGTATCAAAAGGATACTTGAAAGGACTGTTGGTGAAAACCGTGCTGCCTGGTCGGATAAATTAGATGACGCACTATGGGCCTTTCGTACAGCTTATAAAACACCCATTGGGTGTACACCTTACAAGCTTGTGTACGGAAAGACATGTCATTTACCGATGGAACTTGAGCACAAAGCCTACTGGGCTTTGAAACATGCCAACTTTGACCTCAAAACTGCGGGTGATCACAGAAAAGTTCAAATGAATGAACTAAATGAACTACGTGATCAGGCTTACGAGAACTCTTTAATCTATAAAGAGAAAACAAAGAGAATTCATGACTCAAAAATAAAGAACCGCGTTTTTAACGTCGGTGATCGAGTACTTCTCTTTAACTCTAGATTAAAGATCTTCTCGGGTAAATTAAAAACCCGTTGGACTGGTCCATTTACTATCACTAAAGTTTATCCATATGGTACCGTTGAGTTATCTCAAAATGACGGTCCATGTTTTAAAGTAAATGGCCATCGTGTGAAACATTACTTTGGAGAGGACTTCCCAAACATGGTTGTCCCGGATCTCCAAACTTTCCCCAAGGACAATTAAATTCGGGGTCGAGTCAAGCTAGTGACTCGGGAATCAAAAACAAGCTACCTCATGAACAAATCAATTCGAGGTCGAGTCAAGCTAATGACTCGGTAATCAAAAGCATAGCAATATGGGTTTTCACCCGTATTTCTGACTTCTTTCTACTTTCTACCACCGTTTCAAAAGTAAATATGTTTCAAATTTCAATAATCATGTTTTGTATGTATATTATTTACTTTATCATTCAACTCCCGGGCTGTCAGGACAAATTTATTACAGTTAATCATTCACAAGTGATTAGCTAGCGTGGTAAACCTGACACAAGCCTGGCAGGTAGTGATTACTAAAAAAAAAAAAAAAAAAAAAAAAAAAAAAAAAAAAAAGTTTAAAACAAAAAGAAAAAAAAAAAAAAAAAAAAAAGTGAGTTTGTATGTAAATAGCCTAAAATAAAGGTTATAAATATTTCCTTCTTACGTTCTAAGTATCGGTTTAACACCCGGTGTTTTGAATATTGAGGGCAATATTCATTTCTAAGTGTGGGGGGGGGGGGGGGGGGATTCTCACGAATTCAAACACATGTTCCATCAAGCACCCTCATTTGATCAAAATTTAAAGTTTTTTCACACTTAGAAATGCAATAAATGGTATCAATCCTCCATGTCTAACCCACAACAGGATTGGCTAGTCCAGGAGCAAACGGCTCTTGGTAAAGACATCTCAAAACCGTTGATGGCTTGCAATTTGCCAAAAATTGTATGGTTCCTCAACTCCCCATTATCCTAAAAAGCTAATGAGTTGGCTAGCCCGCAAGATTATGGCTTGTGGTAAAGGCCGTAGAAAATCCATAATTGGTAATCAGCTCACCAAGATGTTGACTATTCCATCAAGAGTTGGCTAGTCCAGAAGCAAACGGCTTCCGGTAAAGACAAATCAAATCCGTTGACAGCTGGTGGTTTGCTAAAAATCACAAGATTATCAGGTGTGCCACAGTTCTTACACCTGGCTACTCCAGAAGTGATGGCTTTTGGTAAAGAGTAAAAATCCATTAATTTTTTCTCAAATAAATTGCTAGGGACTAGCAATAGTTTAGTGTGGGGGATTGATGAGTGTGTAAATACTCATCATTTCTGTTACATATAAGCTGCAAAAACATATGAAAACACACAGGAATGCCTTGAAATACATAAAATTATCCCTGGATTGTGTTTTTATGCATAAGGATTGAAAACTGATGAAAAACAAAACATTTCACATAATTTACAGTTTCAGTCCCTGAACTTTGGAAAATTGGCAAAACTAGTCCCTGGTAAATCAAAACTTATACAAATGTCATAAAAGGTCCTTGGAATTCATAAGTTGTCAAGAAAAGTCCTTTAAAGTTTAAAAATGGCAAAATGACAACTTTGGTCCCTCATCTTTGGAAAACTGTCAAAAAATAGTCCTTAAGGTTTTAAAATTGGAAATTAATCAAAATAAACTTTGTACTATTCAATATTTGACATAATTGGTCCTTATGAGAAAAGTTTTGATAAATTACAAGTTTGGTCCCTGGAGTTTGTGGTATTGACAGTTTTGGTCCCTAAGGTTTAAAATGGAAAAATATGCAATTATGGTCCTTGTACTAATGTTTAATTGCAGGTTTAGTCCTTATGTGGAGTTTGGAAAAATCACAAAACAGCCCTCAACTTTACCTATATTACACATTTGGTCCTTGTGATTTATTAGTTAAAAAACCAAACCGGATCCACCCTTAATTATTTATAAACCAAAACTAAACCCAACACCAAAACCAGATCCAGTCCAGTCCACCACCCAGGCCCATCCAAAACCAGATCCAGCCCACCCCACCTTTTTTTGTAAATAAATAAAACAAACACCCGCGTTTTCCTCTTCACCTTCCACCTCTCACCCACACCTGTTACTCCACCTCAACCTCCAGCTCACACCCTCATCATCACATTCACTCTCCACCATCTCCTTCACCCCTAACACGCTACAATAAATGCACTTCACACCCAACTCACACCCAAAACCACCACTGTAGCATACCATACCCACAGTATTGAGCAATACCACTCAACTTAGTCCAAAATTGCGCCAAACGTGTGCCTTACTCATCCATATACTCCCAAGAACCATTAATTGTATCAGAACATCTCCTACACACGTGTAAGAGATTTGGCGCCAAATTAAGTTTAAACGGTTTGGATGAATTGGACTTTTTCAATGGCTAGGATCAAGTGGGATGAGATATTTGTGCTAGTTGGAAGAGTTTTTGGTGATAAATAGCCAGGAAGACAGAAGAGAAAGATATAGAATTTGTAATCCTAGTTTATGATAAAAGTAGAATAATTAATTAGTTTTCACACTAGTTTAATCTTCAATTTCTGTTACTTAAGTGTTTGTTAACTTTTCTAAAGTGTAATAAACAGCTTTGTACTCAGTTTCAATCTATCTTTTAAAGTTTTCAAGTTATTGTACCATTGTCCATTTTCAATTCAAGTATCTTAATTTCAGTTGAGTGATTGTTGTTTATAAGGACTCTACTAACACTACTTAGCTCTCAGTAAGCTATTGCAAGCTTTTAAAGTCATTTGAACAATCAATAATTCATATTTAAGAAAATACACTAGAAAATAGAAAATAATAAAAAAATAGAGGTTACTGTAGACGAAGCTTGGAGCAAGTGCTATCTTGGAAGGCCTTGGTTTAGAGCTTTGTGGAAAGCATTAGGATTGGTACTCAGTTCTTGGTTCTAGTTGTGGCTTGGATCTCATTTGTAAGCCATTTTCATTATTTTTATGCATTTTACTGTTTCAATGAGTAATATGTTTAGTTCTTGATAAATTGTGCTTAGTTGGTGTCTGATAGTTAATTTATAGAATAATATTGTTAGCTTGTTAGTTGGTTATCATAGTTGTAGTTGTTATAATAAAAATAGTCAAATAGCTTAAGTAGTAATTCTTAGGTTCTAGTTGTTGTTTACTGTGTAATTGTGTCTATTTAGTCTTAGTTCATCATAATTAAGTGTTAAGATTCAATCTCATGGCCTAATTCAGTGTAATACAACACTAATCAAAAAAATATACTTGCTAAGGTGTGTTTGGATCAAGCTGTTTCACTGATATAGAGCATGTTATTGTCTGTAATTCTTGTTTCTGCATGTTAGTATAAGTCATTAGGACTCAGTTTAGTTATAATACATAGGTCTTTTTAGTTAAAAAGTCAAAATAGAACTCAATCTAGTCTAATCTGTTAACTGTTAGTGTAATAAGTCTCATATTCCACAATCTAGCTTAAAAGTTGATACTCTAGCTTAATTTAGCTTTATTACATCATAATATAACATATTCAGTTAGGAAATTTAGGTCTAAGCTCAAATTAGTCAAACTAGTAAGCTTTGATAAAAAGTCAAAATTGCTCAGCTCAGTTTTTTACCAAAATCACAAGAATTGTTTAGAATTTAGGAAAGGGATTCAAGCTTTGATATTTTTAGGATTAAAAATCTACCAGCTAAACTTTAGATTTCCAACTTGTTTATATTTTTGTGAAATTTATTTGTGGACCAAAATGCCCTTTGAATTGGACTGCAGGGCAAAGTCTTGCCCTGTGCACAGTTGTGGTATCTGATTTCATAAGCTCCTAGCTTGTTCAAAAGTGCTTGTTAGTTATAGATTGTTGTTGATTTGTGTAGCTTACCTAACTAGCTTGTTGTGTGATTAATTGTTTTTCCAATATTTGCTTATTGAGATTGCTTAATCTTGTGCTATCCAAATAACTTAACCACTGATCACTCAGTGTACACAAGCAACATCACAAGCTCATCATAAGCTCATCACTGAGCTTTGGTTTGTGATCTAAGGTTATTTAAGAAGCTAAGCAGGTCCTTAATCAAGCTCAAGCTTAATCTTTCATTTTCTAACCCTTTTACTAGGGCTGCTCTCAGCTTAAACTTTGTTCATTCACTCAGTCCTCTGAGTGAACTAGTCAAACCACCAATCTTCATAAACCCTGCATAAGCTACCCAGTGGTCCCCATTGGTTGAGCTTTGCTTATTTGGAATCCTTACCAGCCCAATTTATTAGTTCAGCACTCAATAAGCCCTCTTGAGCTTATTACATAAGCTCAATTTGACCTCTTGGTTGCCTGTCTAGTGGTGTTTGGATCTCAGATTAGTTGGATTTGCTTATAAGCTTTTTATAAGCTTATTAAGTTAGTCCAGTGAATTAATTTGTTAATACTTATTAATATACTATATATAAATATTACTAATCTTTTATTTTCTTTCTTAAGCTTGTTTTAAAGCTTGTACCAAGCTCATAAGCTTGTATCACTCACTCAGATAACTGAGTGAAGACCCTGTTGGACCCCTCACTTCCCAAGCTCATTCTGAGCTCATCAGTGGGTCCCACAACTTAAAACTTGGTTCTCCCAACCCCCCTCCTACCAGGCTTGAATCATTGACCCTTTGTTTGACCTAGACCCTAGTGGACCCCACTTGGTTTTACCTCACAAAGCTGTCCCATTTTCTGTCTCAGAATCAAATAAGCAAGTGCTTATTTGTGTTCTTTGGCTTATTCAAGTTACTAATTTGATTGAATCTTGTTTAGTATTGTATAAGTAACTTATTGGAACAAGAATAGACCCTAGTGGACCCCACATAAGCTCATTTGAGCTTATTTCCTTCAAAGTCAACTTAAAAGTCAATTGTCAAGGGTAATAAGCACTCTAAGTGCTTATTCTGGGTTTCTAAGCTTATTGTTTTTGTATTAGTTTCTTATTTTAAGTATTTTAATAAGTTTATAAAAGAAAAAAACCAAAAAAGCCAAACTTACTTATAGTGATAGCTTCTATTTAATAGAAACTATCTATTTAATTTTCCTTTTTAGCTTATTTATAAGTACTTTTACTATTTTATATTTTTATTAAATCTCTTATATATTAAAGTAATTTTATAAATTTTTCCAGAATTTTCTTTTGTCATCTAGTGTTATTTAGAATTAATATTAGTTTATTTAATAATTAAATAATAAATAAGAATTAAATAGCATAATATATTTTTATAAAGTAATACTTATATTTTATATTTTTCCTAGCTTCTATAAGTCATAATATAATTTTGGAAATTTTCTTGTGATTTATACTGTTCATTTACTAGTTTTCATAATTTAATTATTTTAATTAGATAATAATTAATAAATAGCATAATAATTAATAGATTAAATTAAAGATATATAAAATAAAGTTTTTATATTTTTTTTAGGATTCCCATGATGGTTAATTAGATATATAAAATTTTTCATAATTATCTAAGTCTTTTTAGTAATTATAAATAAGTTAATCAATATAGTTAGTTAAATAATAATTACATAATAATTAATTAATAATAAATAGACAAATAGTGTGAAAAATATAATTTTAATTTTAAAATAAGTTTTATAATATTTTAGATTTTTAGAAATTTTAATTTTAATTTTCTAGACTTATTTTACATTTTCATAATTAATAGTTAATTATTAGATAAATAGTTATTAAATAAAAATAATTAATTAAATAGCTTTTAATTATAAAATAAATATTTTAAATTTATTTAATTTGCATTTAAGCCCCTAAGGCTTATAAAATCCTACTATAAGTAAATTTGTTTTTGTTTACGTTTAATTAATAAACGTTTACGTTTTTCAGTCCCTTTTTCGCGTGTACTTATCTGATTTCACGTTTTAGTTAATTTAGCTTATTAAAGCTATTTTCTCTTATATTTCAGTAGTACAACTCATTTAAACCCTTTTCCTGTTCAATCCACCTGATCTTAAAGTCGTTTTATTTCAGATTTCACATCTCGTTGGGATCTAACGATCCGGGGAAACACTAAACTCACCGGAGTATTGGTTTAGGCTGTCTGACTTGTTGACCATAACTTGGTTAATATTATCTGACTGTTTAAGTCCAATCAAAATTTGGCGCCGCTGCCGGGGAGGTGTGCTGCGTATTACGACTTTTTGAAATATCTGTGAGTTTGAATTTTTCACCCTTTGTTATATATCATCTTTTTGTTCATATTTTATTTGTAAATTTCCCGTCACTCTAAGTAATCTTAGAGTCGTCTCTAGTGCATGCGCACTCGTTCTTCTAGGTCCACAAGCCCTTTACGTGAGCTTGTTAAAATTCCTCGAAGACGTCGTAGACGTTCTGCCCCAACAGCCGTATCTGAGGAACGTGCTGTTTCACCAAAGAAAGTTATCATGGCGGAAGACCGTCCGATGAATGAGCTTCTCCAAGCACCCATTGAGGGTTACGGAGACGCTATTGTTGTCCCAGCCATCGTGGCTGAATACTTTGAGCTCAAAACCGGGTTACTAAATCTAGTAACTTCAAGCCAATTTTATGGTTTTGAGAGGGATGATCCCCATGCTCACATTAGATGGTTTAATAAAATCACTTCAACCATCAAATACAAGAACGTCCCTTCCGAAGCAGTTAAACTTCTTCTTTTCCCATTTTCTCTTGAGGGAGCAGCCCGGATTTGGCTGGAAAAACAACCTCCTCGTTCAATACACTCATGGGAAGATCTAGTTACCAAATTTGTAAACGAATTTTTTCCCCCTTCCAGAACGACAAGTCTTAAAAATGAAATCATCAAATTTACTCAAAGGTTTGATGAATCGTTTGGTGACGCTTGGGATCGTTTTAAAGAATTGCTTCGTCGATGTCCTCATCATGGTTTCACTGAATTAATGCAAATTGACACGTTTTATAATGGTGTGAGTCAATCTGACCAAGATTCTCTCAATGCCTCCGCGGGAGGTAATTTTTTGAGCAAAACCACAAAAGAAGCTTTAGAAATCATTGAAAATAAGTCCAAAGTCCGCACTACACGCACAAAACCATATAACTCCCAAGTGAGTGCTGGTCCTTCTACTTCATCACCCGTGAGTACTTCTAGCACCGATGCTAAGATAGATAAACTCACGGACGCCATTCAAGCTTTGGTTCTCTCAAGCCAGAAAAAAGTCACTTTCACACAAAACCCTTCACATGCTGAAGTTAAAAAAGTGGAAGTTTGTGTCACTTGTGGTGGCCCACATGCTTACTACAATTGTACTGCCACCGATGGTAGTCCTTTTGAAGCCAATGCCCTAGCCGGTACTACAAATCAGGGAGGTAATCAATACCGTCCTCAAATGGAACCAAGTTACCGTGCTAACACACATATGGGGCCACCCGGGTTTAATCAAAACCCAAATTTGCAAAACAGGAACCAGAACCAACCCAGAATGAACCAAGGTTATCAAAACCAAGGGAATTTCCATCCTGGACAGAATCAAGGTTTCCACAATCAAGGAAACTTTAACAGAAACAATTTCAACCCCGGAAATCATTTTCAGGGAAATGGTAATCCAAATCAAGGGAATTTTCAGCCACAACAAGGTTATAATCAAAATAACCGTGTCCAAAATTTCCCTAACCAAACACAAGCCATTCTCCCAGCTCCACAACCATCATCAGATGAGTTGTTAAAGCAGTTCATGAAAACTCAAGAAGAGACAAACAGGTTGTTGGTCAGCCAGATTTCTGAAATTAAGAAATCTTTAAATGAACAACCCTCGGGCTCTGGAAAACTTCCGAGCAACACGATCGCAAACCCGAGGGGCGATGCAAAGGCGATCACGACCAGGAGCGGAGTTTCATATGATGGACCTACTATTCCCACTACCCCTTCTTCTTCTTCTCCCAAGGTAGTGGAAAATAACGTCGAGGTAAATAAGGACGAAGTACTTCCTACTCATAAGGGAGGTACCCAAAACGTCCCACCTCATGTTGTCCCGAAACCCAAACCAAAACCTAGAGTTGTTTTTGAACCAAATGATATTCCAGTTGAAACACCTCAGTCCAGACCTTCTACTTCCTCTATTCCTTATCCCTCACGTTTGAGTGAACAAAAGCTCCGTGAAAAAGCTAGTCACCAGATGGATAAATTCTTTCAAATCTTCCAAGATTTGCATTTTGACATTAGCTTTGCGGATGCTATTATTCTGATGCCCAAATTTGCATCAACAATCAAACACTTGTTAAGCAACAAGGAGAAACTGTTTGAAATGGCAAAGACTCCCTTGAATGAGAACTGCTCTGCAGTTCTTTTAAAGAAGCTTCCCGAGAAGCTGGGAGATCCTGGAAAATTTCTAATACCATGTGTATTTCCGGGAATGGTTGATTGCTATGCCTTGGCCGATCTTGGTGCAAGTATCAACCTAATGCCGTACTCAGTTTGGAAGAAACTTTCTCTTCCTGATCTTACTCCTACATGCATGACTTTAGAGCTTGCAGACCGATCGATATCTCGTCCTCTCGGCATTGCCGAGGACGTGTTTGTGAAGGTCGGAGAATTTCATCTCCCCGCTGACTTTGTAGTGGTTGATTTCGATGCCGATCAAAGGGTCCCTCTCATTGTTGGGAGGGGTTTCCTTAGAACGGGCCGTGCTCTTATCGATGTATTTGAGCAAGAAATCACTCTTCGTGTGGGTAATGAAGCTGTTACATTTAACCTCGATCAAACCTCGAGGTACTCTTCCAATTATGATTCTGAAGCAGTTAATCAAATAGATATCATAGACATTGCTTCTGAGGAGTACTCTCAAGAGTTTCTTGGTTATTCTCATAATTCTGTGAGTGGGGATGCCACTCCATCATCTGAACCTATCATTTCCGACTCTTCCCCTTCTCTCACTCCGTTTGAGGGAAGTGATTTCCTTTTGGAAGAGGTCGAGGCTTTTCTCAAAAGTGATTCAGTTCCATTGGGAATTGATAACACTGAGATTGATCTGGAGGGAGATATTCTTCTCCTTGAGAGATTGCTAAATCAAGACAATTCTCTTCCACTCCCTCCCGTACAACTTCATAATCAGGAAATCAAATATGTTGAGGAAACTGATGATTTTCCTGAGGTCGAACTCAAGGACTTACCTCCTCATCTTGAATACGCATTCTTGGAGGGTGATGATAAATTACCCGTCATTATTGCTAAAGGTTTGAGTGTTGAGGAGAAGAGTGCTCTCATAAAGGTCTTGAAGTCAAACAAGCAAGCAATTGCTTGGAAACTCTCCGATATTAAGGGTATTAACCCAGATTTTTGTACACACAAAATCTTGATGGAGGATGACTTCAAGCCTGCAGTGCAACATCAAAGAAGGGTAAATCCAAAAATCCATGATGTGATTAAACAAGAGGTTCTTAAACTTCTTGATGCAGGATTGATTTACCCTATCTCTGATAGTCCATGGGTTAGTCCCATTCATTGTGTCCCAAAAAAGGGTGGCATTACTGTTGTCACCAATGAGGAAAATGAGTTGATTCCAACTCGGCTGGTTACCGGATGGCGTGTTTGCATTGACTATCGTAAGTTAAATGACGCCACCCGCAAAGACCACTTTCCGCTGCCCTTTATGGACCAGATGCTTGAGAGATTAGCTGGAAACGAGTACTATTATTTCCTTGATGGTTTCTCAGGATACTTTCAAATCCCCATTGATCCATCGGATCAAGAAAAGACTACCTTTACATGCCCTTATGGAACCTTTGCTTATAAACGTATGCCTTTTGGCTTATGTAATGCTCCAGGTACGTTTCAGAGGTGCATGATGGCCATATTTACCGACATGATCGGTAAAACTATGGAGGTCTTTATGGATGACTTTTCGGTCATTGGGGATTCATTCCAAACATGTCTCACCAATTTAGAAACAATGTTGAAAAGGTGTAAAGACACCAATCTATGTCTAAATTGGGAAAAGAGTCACTTTATGGTCAAAGAGGGCATTGTCCTCGGCCATAAGATTTCCAAGAATGGGATTGAGGTTGACAGAGCTAAGGTTGATGTCATTGCAAAATTGCCTCACCCTACTACCGTCAAAGGTATTAGGAGTTTCTTGGGTCATGCCGGTTTCTATCGTCGATTTATACAAGATTTTTCTAAAATATCACGGCCTATGACTCATCTCCTTGAAAAGGATACTCCTTTTATCTTCTCACCAGAGTGCATCGAAGCTTTTGAAACATTAAAGAAAAAGCTTACTGAGGCACCCATTCTTATTGCCCCCGACTGGGACTTACCCTTCGAGCTTATGTGCGATGCAAGTGATTTTGCTATCGGTGCAGTCTTGGGGCAACGCAAAACGAAACACTTTCAGCCTATCCACTACGCAAGCAAAACTATGAACGAAGCTCAAACTCATTACACCACTACAGAAAAAGAATTATTAGCTGTGGTGTATGCTTTTGAGAAATTTCGGACATACTTAATCTTGACTAAAAGCGTAGTGTATACGGATCACTCGGCTCTTAAATATCTATTTGCAAAACAAGATGCAAAGCCGAGATTGCTCCGTTGGGTTCTCCTCCTCCAAGAATTTGATATCATTATTCGTGATAAAAAAGGAGCTGAGAACCTGGCTGCTGATCATTTGTCCCGATTAGAAAACCCTCATCAAAATGTGTATGAGAAAAAGGAAATAAATGAAACATTTCCTCTCGAAACACTCAATGCGGTTGCTTTTCGTGGAGATTCTACTACCCCATGGTTTGCCGATTTCGCAAACTACCATGCGGGTAACTTTGTTGTGAAAGGGATGTCAACCCAACAGAAGAATAAATTCTTTAAGGATGTTAAACATTACTTCTGGGATGACCCCTACTTATTCAAAATCTGTGCGGATCAAGTCATCCGACGGTGTGTATATGGACAGGAAGCCACTGAAATTCTTAAGGCTTGCCATGCTGGACCCACTGGGGGACATCATAGTCCTAATTACACCGCCAAAAAGGTGTTTGATTCCGGATTCTTCTGGCCCACAATTTATAAAGATGCCCAGGATCTCATTAAAACCTGTGACGCTTGTCAGCGTCATGGAAACATTTCACAAAGAAATGAGATGCCACAAAATGCTATTCAAGTATGTGAAATATTTGATATCTGGGGCATTGACTTTATGGGGCCATTTCCATCATCTAGAGGAAACAAGTACATACTTGTGGCAGTTGATTATTTATCAAAGTGGGTTGAAGCAAAAGCTTTACACACAAATGATGCCCGAGTTGTAGTGAAATTCCTGAAATCTCTTTTTGCCCGTTTTGGAATCCCACGTGCTATTATAAGTGATCGTGGTACGCATTTCTGCAATGACAAATTTGATAAAGTCATGCAAAAGTATGGTGTAACCCACCGTCTTTCTACCGCGTATCACCCACAAACAGGTGGGCAAGTGGAAGTTTCAAATCGTGGTATCAAAAGGATACTTGAAAGGACTGTTGGTGAAAACCGTGCTGCCTGGTCGGATAAATTAGATGACGCACTATGGGCCTTTCGTACAGCTTATAAAACACCCATTGGGTGTACACCTTACAAGCTTGTGTACGGAAAGACATGTCATTTACCGATGGAACTTGAGCACAAAGCCTACTGGGCTTTGAAACATGCCAACTTTGACCTCAAAACTGCGGGTGATCACAGAAAAGTTCAAATGAATGAACTAAATGAACTACGTGATCAGGCTTACGAGAACTCTTTAATCTATAAAGAGAAAACAAAGAGAATTCATGACTCAAAAATAAAGAACCGCGTTTTTAACGTCGGTGATCGAGTACTTCTCTTTAACTCTAGATTAAAGATCTTCTCGGGTAAATTAAAAACCCGTTGGACTGGTCCATTTACTATCACTAAAGTTTATCCATATGGTACCGTTGAGTTATCTCAAAATGACGGTCCATGTTTTAAAGTAAATGGCCATCGTGTGAAACATTACTTTGGAGAGGACTTCCCAAACATGGTTGTCCCGGATCTCCAAACTTTCCCCAAGGACAATTAAATTCGGGGTCGAGTCAAGCTAGTGACTCGGGAATCAAAAACAAGCTACCTCATGAACAAATCAATTCGAGGTCGAGTCAAGCTAATGACTCGGTAATCAAAAGCATAGCAATATGGGTTTTCACCCGTATTTCTGACTTCTTTCTACTTTCTACCACCGTTTCAAAAGTAAATATGTTTCAAATTTCAATAATCATGTTTTGTATGTATATTATTTACTTTATCATTCAACTCCCGGGCTGTCAGGACAAATTTATTACAGTTAATCATTCACAAGTGATTAGCTAGCGTGGTAAACCTGACACAAGCCTGGCAGGTAGTGATTACTAAAAAAAAAAAAAAAAAAAAAAAAAAAAAAAAAAAGTTTAAAACAAAAAGAAAAAAAAAAAAAAAAAAAAAAAGTGAGTTTGTATGTAAATAGCCTAAAATAAAGGTTATAAATATTTCCTTCTTACGTTCTAAGTATCGGTTTAACACCCGGTGTTTTGAATATTGAGGGCAATATTCATTTCTAAGTGGGGGGGGGGGGGGGGGGGGGATTCTCACGAATTCAAACACATGTTCCATCAAGCACCCTCATTTGATCAAAATTTAAAGTTTTTTCACACTTAGAAATGCAATAAATGGTATCAATCCTCCATGTCTAACCCACAACAGGATTGGCTAGTCCAGGAGCAAACGGCTCTTGGTAAAGACATCTCAAAACCGTTGATGGCTTGCAATTTGCCAAAAATTGTATGGTTCCTCAACTCCCCATTATCCTAAAAAGCTAATGAGTTGGCTAGCCCGCAAGATTATGGCTTGTGGTAAAGGCCGTAGAAAATCCATAATTGGTAATCAGCTCACCAAGATGTTGACTATTCCATCAAGAGTTGGCTAGTCCAGAAGCAAACGGCTTCCGGTAAAGACAAATCAAATCCGTTGACAGCTGGTGGTTTGCTAAAAATCACAAGATTATCAGGTGTGCCACAGTTCTTACACCTGGCTACTCCAGAAGTGATGGCTTTTGGTAAAGAGTAAAAATCCATTAATTTTTTCTCAAATAAATTGCTAGGGACTAGCAATAGTTTAGTGTGGGGGATTGATGAGTGTGTAAATACTCATCATTTCTGTTACATATAAGCTGCAAAAACATATGAAAACACACAGGAATGCCTTGAAATACATAAAATTATCCCTGGATTGTGTTTTTATGCATAAGGATTGAAAACTGATGAAAAACAAAACATTTCACATAATTTACAGTTTCAGTCCCTGAACTTTGGAAAATTGGCAAAACTAGTCCCTGGTAAATCAAAACTTATACAAATGTCATAAAAGGTCCTTGGAATTCATAAGTTGTCAAGAAAAGTCCTTTAAAGTTTAAAAATGGCAAAATGACAACTTTGGTCCCTCATCTTTGGAAAACTGTCAAAAAATAGTCCTTAAGGTTTTAAAATTGGAAATTAATCAAAATAAACTTTGTACTATTCAATATTTGACATAATTGGTCCTTATGAGAAAAGTTTTGATAAATTACAAGTTTGGTCCCTGGAGTTTGTGGTATTGACAGTTTTGGTCCCTAAGGTTTAAAATGGAAAAATATGCAATTATGGTCCTTGTACTAATGTTTAATTGCAGGTTTAGTCCTTATGTGGAGTTTGGAAAAATCACAAAACAGCCCTCAACTTTACCTATATTACACATTTGGTCCTTGTGATTTATTAGTTAAAAAACCAAACCGGATCCACCCTTAATTATTTATAAACCAAAACTAAACCCAACACCAAAACCAGATCCAGTCCAGTCCACCACCCAGGCCCATCCAAAACCAGATCCAGCCCACCCCACCTTTTTTTGTAAATAAATAAAACAAACACCCGCGTTTTCCTCTTCACCTTCCACCTCTCACCCACACCTGTTACTCCACCTCAACCTCCAGCTCACACCCTCATCATCACATTCACTCTCCACCATCTCCTTCACCCCTAACACGCTACAATAAATGCACTTCACACCCAACTCACACCCAAAACCACCACTGTAGCATACCATACCCACAGTATTGAGCAATACCACTCAACTTAGTCCAAAATTGCGCCAAACGTGTACCTTACTCATCCATATACTCCCAAGAACCATTAATTGTATCAGAACATCTCCTACACACGTGTAAGAGATTTGGCGCCAAATTAAGTTTAAACGGTTTGGATGAATTGGACTTTTTCAATGGCTAGGATCAAGTGGGATGAGATATTTGTGCTAGTTGGAAGAGTTTTTGGTGATAAATAGCCAGGAAGACAGAAGAGAAAGATATAGAATTTGTAATCCTAGTTTATGATAAAAGTAGAATAATTAATTAGTTTTCACACTAGTTTAATCTTCAATTTCTGTTACTTAAGTGTTTGTTAACTTTTCTAAAGTGTAATAAACAGCTTTGTACTCAGTTTCAATCTATCTTTTAAAGTTTTCAAGTTATTGTACCATTGTCCATTTTCAATTCAAGTATCTTAATTTCAGTTGAGTGATTGTTGTTTATAAGGACTCTACTAACACTACTTAGCTCTCAGTAAGCTATTGCAAGCTTTTAAAGTCATTTGAACAATCAATAATTCATATTTAAGAAAATACACTAGAAAATAGAAAATAATAAAAAAATAGAGGTTACTGTAGACGAAGCTTGGAGCAAGTGCTATCTTGGAAGGCCTTGGTTTAGAGCTTTGTGGAAAGCATTAGGATTGGTACTCAGTTCTTGGTTCTAGTTGTGGCTTGGATCTCATTTGTAAGCCATTTTCATTATTTTTATGCATTTTACTGTTTCAATGAGTAATATGTTTAGTTCTTGATAAATTGTGCTTAGTTGGTGTCTGATAGTTAATTTATAGAATAATATTGTTAGCTTGTTAGTTGGTTATCATAGTTGTAGTTGTTATAATAAAAACAGTCAAATAGCTTAAGTAGTAATTCTTAGGTTCTAGTTGTTGTTTACTGTGTAATTGTGTCTATTTAGTCTTAGTTCATCATAATTAAGTGTTAAGATTCAATCTCATGGCCTAATTCAGTGTAATACAACACTAATCAAAAAAATATACTTGCTAAGGTGTGTTTGGATCAAGCTGTTTCACTGATATAGAGCATGTTATTGTCTGTAATTCTTGTTTCTGCATGTTAGTATAAGTCATTAGGACTCAGTTTAGTTATAATACATAGGTCTTTTTAGTTAAAAAGTCAAAATAGAACTCAATCTAGTCTAATCTGTTAACTGTTAGTGTAATAAGTCTCATATTCCACAATCTAGCTTAAAAGTTGATACTCTAGCTTAATTTAGCTTTATTACATCATAATATAACATATTCAGTTAGGAAATTTAGGTCTAAGCTCAAATTAGTCAAACTAGTAAGCTTTGATAAAAAGTCAAAATTGCTCAGCTCAGTTTTTTACCAAAATCACAAGAATTGTTTAGAATTTAGGAAAGGGATTCAAGCTTTGATATTTTTAGGATTAAAAATCTACCAGCTAAACTTTAGATTTCCAACTTGTTTATATTTTTGTGAAATTTATTTGTGGACCAAAATGCCCTTTGAATTGGACTGCAGGGCAAAGTCTTGCCCTGTGCACAGTTGTGGTATCTGATTTCATAAGCTCCTAGCTTGTTCAAAAGTGCTTGTTAGTTATAGATTGTTGTTGATTTGTGTAGCTTACCTAACTAGCTTGTTGTGTGATTAATTGTTTTTCCAATATTTGCTTATTGAGATTGCTTAATCTTGTGCTATCCAAATAACTTAACCACTGATCACTCAGTGTACACAAGCAACATCACAAGCTCATCATAAGCTCATCACTGAGCTTTGGTTTGTGATCTAAGGTTATTTAAGAAGCTAAGCAGGTCCTTAATCAAGCTCAAGCTTAATCTTTCATTTTCTAACCCTTTTACTAGGGCTGCTCTCAGCTTAAACTTTGTTCATTCACTCAGTCCTCTGAGTGAACTAGTCAAACCACCAATCTTCATAAACCCTGCATAAGCTACCCAGTGGTCCCCATTGGTTGAGCTTTGCTTATTTGGAATCCTTACCAGCCCAATTTATTAGTTCAGCACTCAATAAGCCCTCTTGAGCTTATTACATAAGCTCAATTTGACCTCTTGGTTGCCTGTCTAGTGGTGTTTGGATCTCAGATTAGTTGGATTTGCTTATAAGCTTTTTATAAGCTTATTAAGTTAGTCCAGTGAATTAATTTGTTAATACTTATTAATATACTATATATAAATATTACTAATCTTTTATTTTCTTTCTTAAGCTTGTTTTAAAGCTTGTACCAAGCTCATAAGCTTGTATCACTCACTCAGATAACTGAGTGAAGACCCTGTTGGACCCCTCACTTCCCAAGCTCATTCTGAGCTCATCAGTGGGTCCCACAACTTAAAACTTGGTTCTCCCAACCCCCCTCCTACCAGGCTTGAATCATTGACCCTTTGTTTGACCTAGACCCTAGTGGACCCCACTTGGTTTTACCTCACAAAGCTGTCCCATTTTCTGTCTCAGAATCAAATAAGCAAGTGCTTATTTGTGTTCTTTGGCTTATTCAAGTTACTAATTTGATTGAATCTTGTTTAGTATTGTATAAGTAACTTATTGGAACAAGAATAGACCCTAGTGGACCCCACATAAGCTCATTTGAGCTTATTTCCTTCAAAGTCAACTTAAAAGTCAATTGTCAAGGGTAATAAGCACTCTAAGTGCTTATTCTGGGTTTCTAAGCTTATTGTTTTTGTATTAGTTTCTTATTTTAAGTATTTTAATAAGTTTATAAAAGAAAAAAACCAAAAAAGCCAAACTTACTTATAGTGATAGCTTCTATTTAATAGAAACTATCTATTTAATTTTCCTTTTTAGCTTATTTATAAGTACTTTTACTATTTTATATTTTTATTAAATCTCTTATATATTAAAGTAATTTTATAAATTTTTCCAGAATTTTCTTTTGTCATCTAGTGTTATTTAGAATTAATATTAGTTTATTTAATAATTAAATAATAAATAAGAATTAAATAGCATAATATATTTTTATAAAGTAATACTTATATTTTATATTTTTCCTAGCTTCTATAAGTCATAATATAATTTTAGAAATTTTCTTGTGATTTATACTGTTCATTTACTAGTTTTCATAATTTAATTATTTTAATTAGATAATAATTAATAAATAGCATAATAATTAATAGATTAAATTAAAGATATATAAAATAAAGTTTTTATATTTTTTTTAGTATTCCCATGATGGTTAATTAGATATATAAAATTTTTTATAATTATCTAAGTCTTTTTAGTAATTATAAATAAGTTAATCAATATAGTTAGTTAAATAATAATTACATAATAATTAATTAATAATAAATAGACAAATAGTGTGAAAAATATAATTTTAATTTTAAAATAAGTTTTATAATATTTTAGATTTTTAGAAATTTTAATTTTAATTTTCTAGACTTATTTTACATTTTCATAATTAATAGTTAATTATTAGATAAATAGTTATTAAATAAAAATAATTAATTAAATAGCTTTTAATTATAAAATAAATATTTTAAATTTATTTAATTTGCATTTAAGCCCCTAAGGCTTATAAAATCCTACTATAAGTAAATTTGTTTTTGTTTACGTTTAATTAATAAACGTTTACGTTTTTCAGTCCCTTTTTCGCGTGTACTTATCTGATTTCACGTTTTAGTTAATTTAGCTTATTAAAGCTATTTTCTCTTATATTTCAGTAGTACAACTCATTTAAACCCTTTTCCTGTTCAATCCACCTGATCTTAAAGTCGTTTTATTTCAGATTTCACATCTCGTTGGGATCTAACGATCCGGGGAAACACTAAACTCACCGGAGTATTGGTTTAGGCTGTCTGACTTGTTGACCATAACTTGGTTAATATTATCTGACTGTTTAAGTCCAATCAGTACACCTAAATCTAGCATACTTCAGATGTGAAAACAGATTCATATGCAGATGAACTGATGAAAAAGTGACTAATGATATGCATGAAAAGTTTGACTAAATTGAATTTCAATTGCTCAATTCCCTTACTAGGTGTATAATGAAGCTTATTAAACTATTGATATACTAAAACAAACACATATAGTAACTATTGACAGATTCACAGATTCAAAGTTTCCATGAACATAAGCTGTAATAAAATTTCTAATCTAATTTGACTTACTACAAGTAACCTACCTAGTTTATTGCTCAAACTGACCTAAAATACCTATAGAATTCTTGATATGCAGAGAAACAAGCAAAAGAACAACTATATCACTTCAATCAAAACACATCCAAACACTACTGATAACAGAACTCTAAGACTACAACTTACTGCCTTCGGCTACAAATCACATTAACAGTATACACTCTCAGTAACAATACACTAATAGATTCTAAATCAATAATGAACAATCAACAGTTATTCACTACAGAACTCTGTCACAGATTTATCAAATATGAAGCATAACAACTCAAATTCAAACAAATATGAATACAAATGATCAAACAAGCAAAATTAACTCTAAATCTATTGATCATCAACAATCAATAACAATCAAACACTATATAGCAGAAAATCATATCTAAGCTACTACAAATGAAATCATATCTAAACTTTGAAAACGTAAAACTGAGACTTACAAGTTCTATTCCCTAACTGAAATAGGGATGTAATAAACCACAGCCTATCTTTATATAGGCTTAATCATCATCCCAGAATATTGAATCAAACAACACATTACCCAAATTCTTCATGATGAACACCTTTGACTTTCATTGACCCGAAGCCAATTAACCAAATTAAGCAGAAACAAGGTGTAATTCTTCACTACAATCTACTGAATAAGCTTGACTGAGTTTATGAAATAGTGTAAATAAAAGCTTGAAACAGTTTGTAATATTAATTCGCTTGGAAAATTAAATTGCTAAGAATTTAAATGAAAACTTTTATTAAAGCTGAAATTGAGTACAAAACTAAAACCATAAGCTGAGCATCTAATTAACCTACACTACTCTATACTAATTTATCACTACTCCTAACATCTAACCTACTAACTAACAGTCTTCAAATTGTGGTGAGGAGCTTCCTTATATAGGAGCTGAGAGGGGAGCTCAGAAGCATCCAGAAGCAAGGATATTCAACGAATATTCCATCTTGGATCCGTTGTGACACAAGTGCACCAATCACATCCCTTGAATTCATCTGGTGACGTGTCTTGGCCAATCAGCTGCTGCCACGTGACATTATTTTGTGTCAGAGGGTGTCAGGGATGTGGGGATTTGTCCTTTATACCCTTAATTGGGTAAATAATGGGTGGGAGTTGGGTAATTGTTGGGTAGTAATTCTAGGGTTCATGGTTGGGTACAGGGTAAATGGATTTGGGGGGAAAAAATAGGCGCGTTGGGTTTTTTTATTATTGTTTGACTATGGGGTCGAGTTATATTTGACCGGATGGAAAGGTTGGGCTCGGGTTATGGGAAAGGGTGGATTGGGCTTTGATATTGTAATGGGTTTTGTATTTAATTTGGCAGGCTTGGTGTAGTAATATTGTTGGTAAAAAAATATAAGGACCAAGGTTTCAAATGTTGTAACTTCAAGGACTAAGCTTGCCAAATTTTCAAAATTCTTCCAAGGGCCACTTGTGACTATTGATGATTCTTCAAGGTTTATTTAGACACTTCGAGCTCAAATATTGATCCGGACTTGAAAAATGCTTCCCGACATCGGCTTTTGATTCCTTTTCCACTCTCGTGCTCGGTTTCGTTGTTTTCTTGTGATTTTCGTCCATTTCTTTCATTTCCGTACCTGCATATTCAAAAAACACAAAAACAACGTATATTTGGCATAATTGGTTAGTTTTTGGTCTTTTTGTTCGGGTTTTGGTCAAGTAAAAAATGTGTAAATTAATACACACCAAAATCCCCCTGACTAAAGTATTGCCGTGTCCTCACGCAATGTGATCAATTCACGCTTTTGGGGTAAATATTTTCATAACTCTTTCTACTAACTTTGAAAAGTAGCAAGGAGGTTCAAAAGAGATTACAAAATCATTTATTCCCGAAAATGCTCCTGATGCGTGGGAATCGCACCTTGCTTTACCTCTCGAGGGATCTCGAGAAGCTTACAACCCCCACCAGGCAGTGTACCTGATCGTTGTAGTATAGTATAGTGACAAGTACCGGGGGATTGATCGTTCAGCTTAGGAATAGTGTCGCTAGGATTAGAAAACCTAATTACTAGTTCTAAAGGTGAGGGATGATTATTTTTGTATTTTTATGAAAGCAGGTAAAATCTCGGGTTTTAGAAGAGTGGGCGGAATTAGTTGCTATTCAACTAACCCAAAGCTAATATATAATTAAAATAAAATACTGAAAATGAAATTAAACTAAATTACACTAAGGTTGTGGGCAGTAATTGGAGAAATTGTGTTTACTTAGACTTCACTTCTCCCTAGATATCTTTTACACGTTAATTACTTGTTATACTTGTATGGATGACGGATTGTATTCCTTAATACCATTCGTGGGGTGGCATACATAACTCCCCAAATCTATGAGCTCTTATCTCCTCCTACACCATGACCCAGCACAACTATAGGGATTGTAAACAGTGGCTCATGCATTAAATACAACCAATAAAGACCTAGTACGCCTCGGTTCATGTTTCTTAAGACGTTCAAGCATGTTACTATTTGGAGATCTGCCAGTTTTCTTAAGCCTAACATATAAAATCATTCATCCAAGACAAGAATAGACAAGTAATCAACACATAATCAACATCTAGGTTTCATTAGATCTAAGCAAACACAAAAGAGATCTAGCCTAGCATAATGGAATTGAGACAAGAACAAGATATAAACAACCAACACATAGACATATTGATTGAATTGGAAGAACATTTATCTCAATTACAATGCAAGGTCTCAAGGGTTTGGAACCCTTGAAAAACCTGTAAAAGATACACTAAATTCGTCTTTAGGGTTTCACCAAAACTTCTCTCCTTTTAATGAAAAAAAACTAGAAAACTATATATAGGAAAACTAGGCTGACGGCGTCAAGACCACCATGTGACGCCGTCACCTCGCCGCCAAATACTTCCTCGGATGGCCTTGATCTACCTATGACGGCCTATGTGACGCCGTCACCAACCACGGTATTTTATTCTTGCCACTTTGACGCCGTCATGATGACGTTTGACGCCGTCACCACCTTCGGTATTTTATTCTTCATGTCTGACGCCGTCAAGATGTACTCTTGACGCCGTCACCTTGTGTCATCAGCATGGAAATTTGGTACTTTGTCGTTTTCTTCACTTTTATGCTCCAAAAACGTCCAAAATGGCTTCTTTTCCAGAATTCACTCTCCAAACACCTAAAATCACAAAAGGAACGATTTAGGGCAATATTTGATCAAATAAATTCGGATTCGGGCTTAAATGACCCCCTAAAAATGGATCATTTTTCGCCTCATCATATACCCTTACACTTGAGATTTGCTTGTCCTCAAGCAAATGAGCTTTTATTCTACTCAAAAGACAAGTTAGGGGTCATTTAACACTAATATAAAAGTAATTACAACAAATAATCGTTCCACTAAAGACCAATAGACAAGCACGGAGGTCATACACAAGCACCTCACAAATAGTGTTTAGATACTCACATCTCTCGGGTGTAATAAAGTATTATAACATTATGGAAATGGAAGATATCTCTCACTACCTGTCATAGCAAAATAGATTACCATAGGCTTGGGAAAGGATCAAACCTCCACCACATGGCGTAAGCACCTAGGATAAACTATCAAAGAGGTCTTTTAAAGGGTTGTAACGTTAGGTGTAGGGATATGAATTACACGGTTTTGTTGGATAAAGGAAGTTTTACTGGTGGCGAGTTAACAATCTTGGTTAATTACATGTACAAGATGGCGTTGCTAAGCCAAGACTAGACTCGACTTAAGCTAATAAATGAAAAATAACAAAAACATAAAATGAACATAGAATGAAAACGGGATGGTAGTCCATATGTTTTTTCTCTCTTTTTCCTTTTTCTATTTTTTTTTCTTTTTCTTAATTTTTTCGATTTTTTTGATTTTTTTTTCCTCATACACTCTTACCCTACCATCCAAAATAATACATCATAGGGGTTTGAGCATTCCCCTTACACTTGAATCTTTACATACTTTACATTTAACTAATCTAATGACTCGAATTAAGAAAATCAAAACACTTGGAGCACTTTTAAGATTAACGCACATATGGGGGTAATAAGTGATGTTCTTCTCCATTACTCCATAAAATAAGTACTTACCCATGAGTCCCAATCGTCCCAAAACAATATGTACAAGGATATGACTCGACTTAGCAACCATGTAATCAATTAGAAAGTTAACTTAGGGTTTAACAAATAACAATAATGCACTAAAAATGAGCGCATACACGGAAGGCTAAGGCGATTTGGGTGTACATTTAAGTGGGGTGTAACAAATTCTTCCTTTAAGTAAAATGCTTAAAGTTAGAAACGAAAAGATAGGCTCGGAGGGGTGTACTAGGGGTATCGTGTACTAAAAATGAGTACAACGCAAAGGGTGTGGGAAAAATTAGTTGACTTAACTAGCCAAGTAATATGACTTAAATGGTCAAGTAATTATAATATGGGTTTAACACAAGGGTGATCCTAATGCCTCTTATCATGTAGTAAATCCTACTACACAAATGTAGTCTCACTAGCGGTCTCGGGATGCATCACTAACGCAAGTTCTAGAATCTAAATGCTACCGGTACACTCATAAGCACCAATAATAAATGCTTTTCCTATCAAATCTAAAGGCGAACCTCACATTTTTGGGTGGAAAATTTTTCTGAATATACGGTTATGTGCTAGTCATACAACCTCCTATCCATGAGACGCTTGCTATGGCTAAAGTTTCACTCCTAAATGTTGTAAAAAAATTTAAATTTGGCGCTAAAATTACACTAACAAGTATTTCTCATAGTTTTATTACACATCTACTATCAAACAAAACAAACTCAAGCGAAAGTGCATATGTAAGGTATCATCTTTTTACCCTCCCCTTACACTTAGGATGAACATTGTCCCCAATGTTCAAGGAAAGAATGTAAAAGTTAAGAAGTAAAGAGAATGAAATCAAATACTCCCCTGATTCGCTCGGTATGGATTATAGGTTGGCCAGGTTAAATCTTCCTCCAAGAAAACGAACAATCAAAGCTTCCCTTCCAGAATATAAATCATCTTCTTGTCATAAATAACATGTAAATCCTGACAACAATAGACAAGGCAACCTCGCGTAAAATCGGCGGCATCCTATATAAGTTACTAAATCCTAGAAAACAAAGTAAGATATAATGCTTGTGGAATGAAGTTTGCAGATTTCCTGGAGATTATAAAACTTAATAATTCACAAAAACCATAAGACTCCGTTAGAAAAACAAAACCGGTAAAATTTCCAGATTTTTAACTCCTGACGCCGTCAAGAGTAATACTCTGACGCCGTCAGAATGGACCTGCAGAAATTCTTATGTTAAGTTTCCGGAAAATTTCTGGAAAAACTTTATCCTACTTCCTGGAAAATCCTGCAAAACTTCATTATGACTCAATACAAGCATTTGACTCTAACAAATACGAATATACATGTTCATTTAATATTGTGGAGAATCATGATCGGTTTGTTTCTTAAAAACATATTTGGGGTTTCCCCTTACACTTATCTTTTGCAAAAATACCTTTAGGTTGAAGTTAAGACTAGGTCAAACAACATAATAAAGTATTTCCACATTTTAATTGAGAAACATGATCAACCAACAATAAAAATAAAACATGCATACGGAAGCAAATAACAATCAAACAAATAAAATCACACAAAACATGGGTTGCCTCCCAAGAAGCGCTTGTTTTTGTTCGAGTCACGAGCCTGACTCTACCCTTATTTCACGGATAAAGGTGAGGCTTTCCCTACACTTAGGATTAAGTGCGGGTGAAAGTAGCGATACACACCCTTAGGGTGTAAATATGCCTCGTGAGGAAAGAGTGGTGGATGAATTGTATGCTCAAAGATGCGGGATCCTATCATCATAGCCTTACCTAATTCAATTGGGTTAGTGGGTGAATTAAGATTTTCTCCTAGAAAGGGATCATTTTCTATCAATTTCGAGAGACTCCTAGTTGGGAATCCATCTTGATCTAATAAACCCGGTTTAAACCCATAATGTTTCTTGTGATCAGTCATAAATGGGTGATGTAAGCATGTAAGGTCATTTTCCACTCCTATATTGGCTTCCTCTCTACAAGGCTTAGAGTCCACTACCTTTATCATAAGACTACTCGGACTATATGGTTTGATGGGTGGATCGGAACCTATCTCAATTCCTAAATTCACATCCAAGAATGGAAGATTAGGTAACAGTTTTGGTTGAGGCTCCGGTTCATCAAAACTAGGAACTTCCCTAGAACTAAGAGTAAGGTTATCATTATAAGTATTCAAACCTATATCCTCTAGTTGTGCTTGGTCCAAGGGTTCTACCTCAATTGGGGTTCCTATAGTCTCTTCTACTTCTTCCGGGTAAGTCATGGGCGGTGTGTGTGCCTCAAATGATGGTTGAGTATTTTGTGGGCTTATGTTGTTCACCTCATCATTCCATGTGTCAGGATCTAGCCCTAACATTCTCCCAAGTATCTCACGTGCTTCACTAGGCATCTCAACTTCTATGTCCGAGTCATAAGGATCATCCTCAATATTATGACTACTATATACAAATTGCCCAAGAGATTCATCATCTGTTTCTTGAGATTCATCATCATTGATCATAAAATCTAGGTCTTTTTTATCCATGTGATCATGCTCGGCTACATCCTCCATTACATCAAGGTCACCTATGTGTTCATCCTGTATTCTGGTAGGGCCTAACCATGACATGCAGCTAGGTGGCTCATACGAAACTATCCTAGGTGAAGGCTCATATGGTGCATAGGTTTCACTAAGTGAGACATTTTGAGGGGTTGATGGAGCTCTTAAGGTGAATTCTCTAAAAGCATTATGCACTTGGCCTATTTTCTCAAGGTACTCAATAAAATCAATATAAGATCCTGTCCTCCTCATTTCGTTCCTCCATCTTGTAATATCCAAACTAGTGTAATTATATTTTTTCTGGTAAAACTCTAGTGTCGGACTTGGTGGATTCGCGTTCTCCATAATGGCAAACGGAATAGTCAATGGAAAGGTTTTTACAAACAAAGACACAAAGAAAAGATAGACTAAAGAAAACCTAAAAATAAAAATAAAATCTTACTAGAAAGGAATCTAGCAAGTAGACCTAATAAAAAGAAATTCTAACCTAGACAATAACTATTCCCCGGGCTGCGGCGCCAAAAACTTGATGCGTGGGAATCGCACCTTGCTTTACCTCTCGAGGGATCTCGAGAAGCTTACAACCCCCACCAGGCAGTGTACCTGATCGTTGTAGTATAGTATAGTGACAAGTACCGGGGGATTGATCGTTCAGCTTAGGAATAGTGTCGCTAGGATTAGAAAACCTAATTACTAGTTCTAAAGGTGAGGGATGATTATTTTTGTATTTTTATATTTTTATGAAAGCAGGTAAAATCTCGGGTTTTAGAAGAGTGGGCGGAATTAGTTGCTATTCAACTAACCCAAAGCTAATATATAATTAAAATAAAATACTGAAAATGAAATTAAACAAAATTACACTAAGGTTGTGGGCAGTAATTGGAGAAATTGTGTTTACTTAGACTTCACTACTCCCTAGATATCTTTTACACGTTAATTACTTGTTATACTTGCATGGATGACGGATTGTATTCCTTAATACCATTCATGGGGTGGCATACATAACTCCCCAACTCTATGAGCTCTTATCTCCTCCTACACCATGACCCAGCACAACTATAGGGATTGTAAACAGTGGCTCATGCATTAAATACAACCAATAAAGACCTTGTACGCCTCGGTTCATGTTTCTTAAGACGTTCAAGCATGTTACCATTTGGAGATCTGCCAGTTTTCTTAAACCTAACATATAAAATCATTCATCCAAGACAAGAATAGACAAGTAATCAACACATAATCAACATCTAGGTTTCATTAGATCTAAGCAAACACAAAAGAGATCTAGCCTAGCATAATGGAATTGAGACAAGAACAAGATATAAACAACCAACACATAGACATATTGATTGAATTGGAAGAACATTTATCTCAATTACAATGCAAGGTCTCAAGGGTTTGGAACCCTTGAAAAACCTGTAAAAGATACACCAAATTCGTCTTTAGGGTTTCACCAAAACTTCTCTCCTTTTAATGAAAAAAAACAAGAAAACTATATATAAGAAAACTAGGCTGACGACATCAAGACCACCATGTGACGCCGTCACCTCGCCGCCAAATACTTCCTCGGACGGCCTTGATCTACTTATGACGGCCTATGTGACGCCGTCACCAACCACGGTATTTTATTCTTGCCACTTTGACACCGTCATGATGACGTTTGACGCCGTCACCACCTTCGGTATTTTATTCTTCATGTCTGACGCCGTCAAGATGTACTCTTGACGCCGTCACCTTGTGTCATCAGCATGGAAATTTGGTACTTTGTCGTTTTCTTCACTTTTATGCTCAAAAAACGTCCAAAATGGCTTCTTTTCCAGAATTCACTCTCCAAACACCTAAAATCACAAAAGGAACGATTTAGGGCAATATTTGATCAAATAAATTCGGATTCGGGCTTAAATGACCCCCTAAAAACGGATCATTTTTCGCCTCATCAGCTCCGTTTTCCAAAAAAAAAAATTATTCCACTTTCACTTATATTTTTGGGCTTTTCATACTTCATACTTGTGACGGTTTGTTGAACTTTCATTATTTTGCAACAATTATTAGGATCAACGAGTAGAAACACTTCTATTTAAGAAGTGACCGTACGGTTAAAAATCGTCATCCTTGATTTTTCACGAGTCCCCAAACTAAGCGTACAAACGAGATCACAGCTTATCTACAAATTAGATGCTAACACTACTCATAACAGTTACTTGTGGAAACTCCTTACTCCCATTTCCTAGGTTTTGTATCTCAATATTTTATTTTGTTGAGAAATGAATTGCTTCATATTTTCTCGTTTCGATAATTTTTAAATCCGATAGCGACACCTAAGTTAAAACGATAAGTAGTTATTCATTTTCTCTTAAGAACCACTGCAATAGAAATTCGGTCGACATCAAGGAATTTTGGTACATACAATATCAGAAATATAAGTTGCGGAGTACAATCACGTGCACCTCATGTGACTGATTACTAATCACTAATCACATGCACCTCACGCGCCAACAACTTATTTATATATAAGCTCTTATTTAACAATACTTACAACTTTCACTTTTTTATTTTTCACTTTTTTTCACTTCTCTCATATTTTTCATACTTTTTTCTTTCTTTCTTGACTTTTTTCTCAATACATCAATGGAAGCTTATCGGGTAGCTCCAAAACCACATAGATAATCAACTTTTGACTTTTGATTTTTTTACTTTTTGCTCTTATTTTTTATGTTCCTCGATATGTACCCAACTTCTAAAGCAAAAATTCTCTTAAGAAAACAAAGAACTAAATATTATTCAAACCGAAATACCACTAATTAACCTAGAACATCTATTATATATGGGTGACGTATCTGATGGGAGTAAAAAGCCACAAGTACCTTTTATGAGCTCTAAAGAGAACCACTACTCCACGTTTAGCATCTAACTTCTAAATAAACTCTATCATTTCTCGCTCTTCGCAATTTAAGATTCCAAATAATGAAATCAGCGAATACTTAGCCGATAATCAGCCACGCATATATAAAGTCAATTACGGAAACTTGCAAATTCTAGAAGAAGAATTCGCGTTTTCTAGCTCCTGTTGTAAAAGACTAGCGAAAGCTTTTAAGCTGCGCATGTATAAAGTCAAGTACGAGAACTTGCAGATTCTTAAGAAAGAATTCGCATTTTATAGCTCCTTGTGTACAAAACTAGCACAAGCTTATGTGATCATCATTGGTTAAGGGAACAAGCTAGGGCTCAACACGCCTGGTCAAGTCAAAATATTTATTTCTACTCTCGCCAGCAAGAAAGTCAACAAGGTGTCAAAACACTTATTCAAACTAATTATATTTTTGCACAACTTATTCAACTTTTCTCATCTTTTTGTGCTTTTCCATTGATTTTTCATTAAAATTTTGAAATTTTCTCATTTTTTCAATCTTTTTTTTTTTTTTTTTTTTTTTTTTTTTTTTTTTTTTTTTTTATGGAAAAACGGAGTTGCAAGAGTTCGCAGGAAAGTGCAAGGCAAAAATCAGATCGAAAGATCACCCCCCCCCCCCCCCCCAGACTAAAACGAAACATTGTCCTCAATGTTTAAAAGGTAAGGGTTCTCCTACATAAATCTAAGGCCGTTTTTATTAATTATGCCAAAAGATAAATGTTAGTCGATAAGATTAGGATATTTGGATAAGCAACGAATGATGACACTCGAGCGGAGAAAGGACAACACGACGAGCACGAGAGTCTTCATTATTCGGGCAAATCCTGGACATTCACAACAACAAGCACAAAACACAAGAATGGAAGAGGTGGCCCTCCTCATGTCACGTTATTAAGAAATAAGAAATTTAAGAAGATGAATGATAAGCATGGGGTGCCTCCCACGAAGCGCTTGTTTTTGTTCACCGAGTCACATGAGCTTGACTCGATCCCCGAATTAATTCGTCCTTGGGGAGAGCAGATGGAACAGACAACCAGCACAAAAGATAAAAATGTCAGGGTCAAATACGGTGTCCTCACTCCCGGTGGAGTGGAAATAAGAAATGACGGTATAAGTATAAAATGGTTGAAACACCCGGATGGTAAAAGCAAATTCGAGTTCAGAAACCTCGTCCACCATTCTAAAAATATTCTCATTCTTACCGGATTCAAAAACTTCATCGGGTGGTTTTGCAGGTGGACGAGAAGAAAGCGAATCGGAAAAAATTTCATTCTCGTCATTCTCAATACCCGATGGTATTGAGTCATCCGCAGCAAGAAATCGATCAATATCCTCTAAAAGAGGGTCACGTAACGGATTATCGGAAATAGGTATAGAGTCGATCTCAAAGTGAAAACACTCATAATCCGGAAGAGATATATCAGCATGAATAGTGGGATTGCCACAATTCGTCTCTTCAAATCGAAAAATTTCAAGCTCGGGTAAGAAATCACTATCCATATCGGGGATATGAGAAAAAGTCGGTGGATCATTCAATGCCTCAATACGAGAGATAAGAAGATTGACATTCAATAATGTTTCACGTAAAGCTTCATCTTGTATTTCGGTATCAACATCTTCTTCATTCTCTCCTTCTAAGCTTACGAGCTCAGGAGGTTCTTCATCAACATATTCGATTTCTCTACAAGATATAGAATCGTCATCGTCAGAATCGGAGAATATCTCAACACGATTTTCATCAAACGGTATATCATTCGTATCAACATGATTATCAAGATGATTATTTTCAACATCGTTAGAAATCTCCTCGGACTCACTTGGGATTGGAACGAGGTTCTCAACACTAGACTTATTGAATTCGTCAGATTCCGTTGCCGGAATAGTGTCAAAATGCCCGTCCCCCATTGTTAGAGAGTCTTCGGGTTCTACGGAAGGAGAGATGGAATCATTTTGAGGATTTAGATTGATCGTAATCGTGGAATCATTATCGTACATGCAACACTCACAAAATTGGAATTTTCTTTCTTCGGCAAGAAGTTCTTCTATCGATTTCTCATTAGGCTCGGGAATAGATGTATAACGATTAATTACAATCTCTTTTAATTTCTCGATCATTGATTTAAGTTCAAAAATATCATTATTAAAATCGGAAGCTTGTGGGGGTTGGTTAAAACCATAAGAATCGTAACTTGAATTAGGCTTATAAAAATTTTCAGACGATCCCCCACAATGTTCAAAATTCGATGTATTTTGAAACGAATTATCATTGAAAAACGGTACTTGCTCATAAGTGTTTTGATAAAGAGGATTGAAATCATTTTGAGGATAATTATCAAAACTCGGATCGTAAGCGTAAGACGTGTCAGCACTCGGGGCATAGCACATTCAATTAGCGTATCCACATTCATTACAAAAACATTGCCCACAAGGCACTCCTTCTTCGGAAGGGTTTCCACAATTATAGCAATTAAACGAAGGTGGTAGTGGTGTATAGTAATCGGTAACGTTTGACGGATTGTTAAACGATCTTTGCTCATACGTGTGAGAATTACAATTCCAACAAACTCCATCATGAATATTATCACCACATTGGTCGCATGTACACCACACACACAACCCTCCGAAAAACGGTTCTCCACAATTAACACAAAACGGATCCATAAGAATTAAACATAAGAGGGTTTGAGAAGAAGAATTAAATTTTAGAGGATAAGAAGATTATTTTTAGTTTTTATATTTATAGAAAAACAAATCACAAAAACTTTTATTTTCTTTTTGTAAAACGTTACGTTAATTGAAACCGTTTCTTTCAAAATCACGCGCGACGAAACGAGAGAAACGAATTTTCCCGCTTAATCGGTTGTTGAATTGAAGTAATCTGATAATAAATTAATTTCACGTTTTCGTTATATTGTGAGACTTTTTTGGTTTACAACGCCCTTCCTTTCGGTCGAGTCGAGGTTGTAAATTTTATTTTTTTTTTGGTATTTTGTAAACACTTTAGGAAAAGTGTTTTGAATTTTTGAATTTTTTTATTTTTATAAAAATATATACAAAATAGAGGAAGGCTTAACAAAACACGATTTTTCAAAACGAATATTCAAAAACTCACTTCGACCTTCCCCGGCAGCGGCGCCATTTTGATAAAGTCTTTTTATTGTATATAATTATTCCGAAGAAATGCTCGTGAAAGTATTTCCCGGGTCGTTTTCCCAACGAAGGTAGAATGAAATCGAGAATATCGATTCGTGAAATCGTGATTTGAAAAGTGAAAAAATGAAAATAGCAATCAAATAATTCACGTATTCACAAACAAGAATGAAATATGCAGAAAGTACGAGCTAATTATGCACCAAAGTGAAAAACGTAAAAACGGAAACGTAAAGTAACGTATAACGAAAAATGATCCTACAAACTTGAAAATATTTTCTAAAAATATTAAACTATTAAAAAGAATTTTAAGAAAAAGAAAAATATTTTTTTTGGCTTTTTATTTACTTTCTAGAATTTATTTTCTATTTATTGAATTAAAAGGTAATTAAAAATAAAAGAGAATGTGAAAAATAATGGGAAAATTATAAAAACTATTCTGAAAAATCTAGAATATTATAAAAGAATTTTCTAAAATATTTTTGTATTTTTCAAAGCTTTTTATGATTTTTTATTGATTTTTGTTATTTAAAAAAAATGATTTAAAATTGATTTTTAACTAAGAGAAATTAAAAAAAATAGTAAATGGACTGAGAAAAATATGAAAATTTTACAGAAATTCTAAACTATTATAAGAAGCTTGCAGAAAAATTTTGAAATGAAAAGGATAAGCAGAAGTGCTTATAATGACCAAAACAGCTTATGGCAAGTGCTTATTGATAAGCACTTGCCACAAAACTTAACCAAACTGATACCACAGATGTATTATGATAAAATAAGCTCAATGAAACTCAAATATGATGAGAACAAACACAGAAATACAGAATGCAAGCAATTAAGCTGTTGGTCAATAAGCTAAAGCATGAGTAAAATAAGAAAATGAATAAGCCAGCAACACAGGTATAATGTATTCACTACTAAACACTATTTGGAACATGAATCAACCAACAAATCACAATTACAAGCTCAATAAGAAACTAGCAGGCCAATTATACCAAAACAGAAACTAGTCTCAAACCTCTAATAAGCAGGCTCAAAAAGTTGTACCTAATAAGCTATAAACTACAAGATTAAAGGGGCAAATGAAAGCTAGAACTACTGATATCTCAAAACAACTAGTTACTCTATTATAAACTCTAAATGCTACTCTACAATTACTCCAAATCAGCAGCTTGTACACCTAAATCTAGCATAGTTCAGATGTGAAAACAGATTCATATGCAGATGAACTGATGAAAAAGTGACTAATGATATGCATGAAAAGTTTGACTAAACTGAATTTCAATTGCTCAATTCCCTTACTAGGTGTATAATGAAGCTTATTAAACTATTGATATACTAAAACAAACACATATAGTAACTATTGACAGATTCACAGATTCAAAGTTTCCATGAGCATAAGCAGTAATAAAATTTCTAATCTAATTTGACTTACTACAAGTAACCTACCTAGTTTATTGCTCAAACTGACCTAAAATACCTATAAAAGTCTTGATATGCAGAGAAACAAGCAAAAGAACAACTGTATCACTTCAATCAAAACACATCCAAACACTACTGATAACAGAACTCTAAGACTACAACTTACTGTCTTCGGCTACAAATCACATTAACAGTATACACTCTCAGTAACAATACACTAATAGATTCTAAATCAATAATGAACAATCAACATTTATTCACTACAGAACTCTGTCACAGATTTATCAAATATGAAGCATAACAACTCAAATTCAAACAAATATGAATACAAATGATCAAACAAGCAAAATTAACTCTAAATCTACTGATCATCAACAATAAATAACAATCAAACACTATATAGCAGACAATCAGATCTAAGCTACTACAAATGAAATCATATCTAAACTTTGAAAACGTAAAACTGAGACTTACAAGTTCTATTCCCTAACTGAAATAGGGAAGTAATAAACCACAACCTATCTTTATATAGGCTTAATCATCATCCCAGAATACTGAATCAAACAACACATTACCCAAATTCTTCATGATGAACACCTTTGACTTTCGTTGACCCGAAGCCAATTAACCAAATTAAGCAGAAACAAGGTGTAATTCTTCACTACAATCTACTGAATAAGCTTGACTGAGTTTATGAAATAGTGTAAATAAAAGCTTGAAACAGTTTGTAATATTAATTCGCTTGGAAAATTAAATTGCTAAGAATTTAAATGAAAACTTTTATTAAAGTTGAAATTGAGTACAAAACTAAAACCATAAGCTGAGCATCTAATTAACCTACACTACTCTATACTAATTTATCACTACTTCTAACATCTAACCTACTAACTAACAGTCTTCAAATTGTAGTGAGGAGCTTCCTTATATAGGAGCTGAGAGGGGAGCTCAGAAGCATCCAGAAGAAAGGATATTCAACGAATATTCCATCTTGGATCCGTTGTGACACAAGTGCACCAATCACATCCCTTGAATTCATCTGGTGACATGTCTTGGCCAATCAGCTGCTGCCACGTGACATTCTTTTGTGTCAGAGGGTGTCAGGGATGTGGGGATTTGTCCTTTATACCCTTAATTGGGTAAATAATTGGTGGGAGTTGGGTAATTGTTGGGTAGTAATTCTAGGGTTCATGGTTGGGTACGGGGTAAATGGATTTGGGGGAAAAAAAGTGGCGCGTTGGGTTTTTTTATTATTGTTTGACTGTGGGGTCGGGTTATATTTGACCGGATGGAAAGGTTGGGCTCGGGTTATGGGAAAGGGTGGATTGGGCTTTGATATTGTAATGTGTTTTGGATTTAATTTGGCAGGCTTGGTGTAGTAATATTGTTGGTAAAAAAATATAAGGACCAAGGTTTCAAATGTTGTAACTTCAAGGACCAAGCTTGCCAAATTTTCAAAATTCTTCCAAGGGCCACTTGTGACTATTGATGATTCTTCAAGGTTTATTTAGACACTTCGAGCTCAAATATTGATCCGGACTTGAAAATGCTTCCCGGCATCGGCTTTTGATTCCTTTTCCACTCTCGTGCTCGGTTTCGTTGTTTTCTTGTGATTTTCATCCATTTCTTTCATTTCCGTACCTGCATATTTAAAAAACACAAAAACAACGTATATTTGGCATAATTGGTTAGTTTTTGGTCTTTTTGTTCGGGTTTTGGTCAAGTAAAAAATGTGTAAATTAATACACGCAGTGAGTTATAGGTGAGTTATGTTACCGGGGTGGAAAGTCAAGAGTTAAGGTTAAAAGAGAAAAGCTGACGTGGCGCTGAGGTGGCAGTTTTAACCGTGAGTTATGTTACCGCATGCTCTAAACCACAACAAACAACTAAACATTCTAAACATTCTAAAAAGTATCAATTAGTTTAAAATGTTTAAGACAAGCAATAAGTGTTCAGTTGTTCTTCTATAATGTTTGGTTCAATGGTATCCATCGGGATTGTTAATATCAAGCTCTCATTTGAGATAGTGCATGTTTTTAAAAGATCGGATTGTAAGATCCTATCAAATTGCCAGGTTTTGTTAACAAGAGTTAGTTAGTCAAACTGTTATACATTTCCGATCAACATTATAGATAGATAAATTCATATGGCAAAAAATAAATAAATAAATAAATAAATAAATAAATAAATAAAATGATGAGAATGTTGAGTTTAAACATCATGATAAAAATTTCAAGTTGCCATTGTTATCTATACTACTTATAATGGAGGAATGATTCTCTCTCCAAAAAAATTCACATATACACAAAATGATAAATGGTTTACAACACTTTAAAGCAAACAATTTTCATAATTACAACAACCAAAGCATTGTTTACAACAAAAACTAGCATGAATCGAAATTCAGACCACTTTTCTTAAAATTCTACATTAATAGCATTAAAAACACCCCTACACCCAATATTACAATTATTTAAACACAATGTACAACACTCATTCTACATTAATAGCATTAAAAACACCCCTACACCCAATATTACAATCATTTAAAAACAATGTACAACCCTCATTCTACATTAATAGCATTAAAAATACCCCTACACCTACTACTACAATCATTTAAACACAATGTACAACCCTCCATCTTAACCTAGACACGAACTTGTGACCAAGATTCGACTCAATAAAACTCGACTCGATACACAAGGCTATGAGCTCAAGCTCACAGCATCCCTTATGTGGAAAACTAGAAGGGGGGGGGGGGGTTGAATAGTTTTACGTCTTTTTCGTTTTGCTTATTTTATAAAAGATAGTTTCTAAGATGAAACTTTCAAATCACTTTAATACATAAATATATATATACTAGTTAATTTATGATTTAGTATAAATACTACTTATGTATAATGTACAATTTCAAAACACTTAACTACAAAAGTATAAATACAAGATTTATTAAAGGTTTTATATATACAATGCTTATGTATAATGTTTGGAAAGAATATACAATTTCATATATTTTAAGTAAGCATATATATGTGTAGTAGTGTATAGATATAATTATATGTACTAGGTTGGTTTTTGTAAGATTAGTTTTATGAATGGATTTTAGTTTGATCTTTATGTGAAATCAACATATGCACAATACTATCAATTATGACTATGTGTGAAATGCAAGTAAGTAATTAATCAAAGAGTGAGAGATGGAAAGATCAAACCGAGACACAAAGGATTTATAGTGGTTCGGCTACAAGGACACCTTCCTTGCCCTACTCCACTCCCCGAGTCACCTACTCGAGAGTTTTCTTCACTAGATCAAATATCTCCTTTATGGCGGAGAAAACCGTACACACCAATATACACACCAATTTACACACCAATCTTCACACCAATCTACACACAAATCTTCACACCAATCTACACACCAATATACACACCAATCTTCACACCAATCTACTATTTTCTTCACACCAATCTTCTACACACCAATCTTCTATACACCAATCTTCTATTCTCTTCACACCTTCAAAGTACTAATGTCTTGACACCTTCAAGTCACTAATATCTTCGCAACTTCAATGCACTAGTGTCTTGACACATTCAAGCCACTAATGTCTTCACACCTTCAATGCACTAATGTCTTGACACCTTCAAGCCACTAATGTCTTCACAACTTCAATCTACAAATGTCTTCTAGTCTTCTCCACTAGAGATCCTTAATTTCTTCACTACAAGCTCCTATTGCTACAATCTCCTATCACCACTACTCTCTAACCCTTCTTCTTCACTTCAAGTTACACTTAACAATTCTAGATTCTTCAACTAAATCTAGTTAACTAATACATACACCTTATTCACCAAAGTATGAAAGATATACAAGTAAATGTAAACAAACAACTTAGATAGCAAGATGATACTAAGTTGTAATACTTCTAATAGAAGTATTCTTCTCTTTGCTCTTGAAAGAATGAGGCTTTGGATCACTTGGAAACAAAGGCTTATGAAATGATCAAAGGATTTTTAGGATTGAAATGGAGATCTAGAACAGAAAGTTTTTGTGCAAAAAGGTGGGGAAAAAATTCAGGTTTAAGGTGGTATTTATAGGCAAACGTTTCTGACAGAGGAGCGTGGCCGGTCCCCTTAAAGCATGGCCGGCCCCCTTAAAATTAAGGGGGCCGCCCCTTATAATTAAGGGGGCCGCCCAACTGTAACGGCCAGAAACTTTGTCTTTTAGTGGGGAAAGTTTATTTGGTGAAAAACTAACTGATTTTGGTTAAATATTTGAAATCATATATTTAGTATGATTAAAACATTTTTCCTTATTACCAAAAGTGTTTTTCAAAAATATATAATAAGATTATATAATTAAATAAACTTTGTATTAGTTAATTAAATACCCCTTTGATCATGCATTTCACTAAACACTTTGTTTATTCATACCTTAAGTGATTTGTTGGTGAAAGTGATTATTTATTACTAAATACATGTTTACGTCATGATCTTTGGTTTGATTAGTTTAAGTTTTGTGATTATCAAAACATAGAGATATCGGAAGATATGAATAATGTTTTCAGTCAATTATTTATATCAACAATCTCCCCCTTTTTGATGATTACAAAACCTAAACTTATTAAATCCAAAAATTAATATTTAGACAAGTATTTAGTAAGTTTACATTCACTTCTCCCCCTTTTTGTAGAATCAAAAAGGTTAGGCCGAATAGACTTCGTGAGAGAAGTTTAAACGGGTAGAAAACTCCCCCTTGATGTATGCTCCCCCTCGTTTGAGGGCACCAAGGTTTCGAGAAAGTAATTCTTGCAAGAAAAATATTAGAAGCACAAGCATGGCACAAGCAAATACATATAGCATAATATTAGCAAGTAATAATCATGGCACAAGGGAATAAGAAACATATATTAAACCATTCAATAATAGAAAAATGATTATGTCAACCCATAATCATTGTTACAAAGGCAATACAAATAGAATTCTAAATAACATAGAACATCCTATAGTGCCAACAAGAAGTGTCATCAAACTTTCTTGAATCCCAAAATGGTTGAGGAGTTTTATTTGAAAATGAGAAAACATAAGCATATCAAATGCTTGGTGGTTTAGTGGAGGTAAACTCTTGGTTCCATGGGTGTTGGTGAGTTTGTAGAGCATGGAGGTGGTGGATTTGAAGTGGAGTTTGTTGGTTGAGGGTTGTGATGTTGTTCAAGTGATGGGGTTTGTTGAGATCTAGTAAGAAGATACTCAATCCAAGTGAAGTGCTCATTCAAAGCAATGGTTTGTTGTTGAAGGAAGATGCAACAAGGGCAATTGTTAACATGCTTCTCAAGTTGGTTTTTGTTATGTGGTGATGATGGTGAGCTTGATTGTGGTGGATCCAAATTGCGTTGAGCAAGATATAATGCTAAAAGAGCACTAAGCTCATGTGCCTCTTTTAGCTCCTCAACGAACTTCAAGTGTTCGGAGGAAGGTGATGGTGGTGGAGCATGATAGTTGTCTTGGGTGAAGGTTTGCACATGCAACATTGGAGTGGCATGTGAGGTTGTAGGAAGTGGTGGTGGTACTCTAGGTGGTGGAGACATGTTTGAGCTTGGGTAATCATGAAAACAAGATATGGGTGGAAGATGTTCTTCATGAGTGGATGATGTCTTTGTTGAATGAGCAATATGTGAAGTGTTGATTGAGATATTGGGATTGTTGTTTTGGGATTGAGCATGCTCATCAAAAGAGGAAGTATTAATGAGGGTATTGGTGGAAGATAGGTTGTGGGATGACTCATTTGAGTGGGTTTGAGGTTGAGTTGTTGGTTGACTTGAAACAACATCACAAGAGTTATGACAAGAATCAAGTTTCCTCCTCCAAACGGGTTTGACGGAGATCCTTGCGGTTCTTGAAATTTTTGGTTTTTGGTTGTTGGAAGATGACATGTTTGGGTGTGATGGCATTAATGGTGGGAGGAGAGTATTTATAGTGTATGAGAAATGTGGTTTAGGAAGGAAAATTTGAGGGATAGTATGGGACAAAATATGTTTGTGAATTTTGGGAAGTATATGTTGAAATGGGTCAAAAAGTGATAAAGACAACAGTATCCCCGACCATCAGATGGCCGGTCCCCTTAAATGGAGGCCGGTCCCCTTAAATTTAAGGGGGCCGCCCTTATGATTTAAGGGGGCCGCCCATCTGGTGATTCCCAGAATGCCAGAAATGGGTTTTTGGCAGAAAATTTTCAAAAAGGTTGTGTTTTTGGATTTGGATTCAAGTAAGTTCAACTCTTGAGGCAATATAGAGCATACTATTCATGAATGTAGGGAATATCATAGAAATGATTAGAGAAAACAATTAATTCCTAATAATCATGTCATCTACTAATATTTCAATTAAGTTTGGTAACTAAGGAAGCAATAAAGCAAACTTAGTTAAGTATGCAACTATATGAAGATAATGGTAAGTAGGATTAGTGCAAATGAATTTAAGATAGCTTATGATAAACAAGTGGGAAGATATGATTATATGAACTTCAGGACTTGTTACAAACAAGATCCATACGGGCAAACCATGATTCTCATGAAATGATTTGATTAGATAGTGGATGTCATATTCACATAAGTTTATGACATATGTGAGAAAATAATAATGTTTTAAATAAAATGTTTTTAGTTTTATTCAACAATGTTTGAAAGTAAGTTTTCACTTAATGCCATAAATCTGGGAACGAAAGAATCTAATGAGAAGCAAGGTTCACAAAAGTAAACTTGCGTTAGGTATATATAGGAAGTGCAATTTAATCAAGTTGAAGAATGAGTATCAGACTATTACTAGTGGTGCTCAATTCAGGCTAAACACGACCATTTTTACGGGTTACACACACCCAACTTCTCACATAGAAGCAATTCAACCGTTAGGTTAAATTGAATTTCTAGTCAATAGATTCTCCAGTAGTCATTCTCTTTTTAGAAGAAATCGAGTTCCTAAATTTACCTATCGAAGATTACCAAATATGAAGTGTTCTTGATTCACTAATACTTGGTTTAATGTTTTGAAATACATTCAAGTTTGTATCCTGATAGGACAAATTTTGTTTTGTTTCAAAAAGAAAAATGTTTCTGCTTTGATAAAGATCAAAATAATGTTATGATAGCATATGATTAAGCATGTTGTTCGGAAAAGCATAAAATAGATATTCGAAGGGTTTTAACTCAAAGAGAGAAGTTTTTAAATATGACATATTGATTTTGATAATCAAGAAATTTCAGGTGAAAGATATACTTCAAGAGAATCGATTTAGCCCATTGTCACATGTAATCATCTCTAATGGCAATTAAAGATGTGAGAGAGATATGGTAGACATTGAACATCTAAATGCAATGAGATAGGAAAGGACAAAGAAAATCATCAATGAATGCAATATAGACATATATATATATATGCATGTATACAAGACACATTGTAATGTTGAGTCACTAGCAAGTCTTAATTATAACACATCTATTAATGCAACTAGTAAGATCATATAGCACAAGTGGCAAGCATTCTATTCTAGATCATAGAAGATTATCAACATAGATGAAAACTAAGATAAATGATAATAGACATAGCAATAAGAGGGTTAATTATCCTAATGTTATGTATGCATATATTGGTATTTATGATCTAAAAGCATAGCAACTTGCAAATTAAAACATATTAATATACTAATTGAGGCATGCTCTATCTTAATGTAATGTAGGCAAGTTTTTGAAAAGAAAACTTACCTCAGGTCCAGCTCTTCTTTAAGATTGGTCATGAGAGCAATATAAAACGTCAAGAAGGTTTCCCCAAAGCAAGTTGAAGAAGCGAAGTAATATCCCAATGCAAAAAGGATCAAGGAGACTTGATCATAGAAACACTATCGGTCGCACCAATCATCACAAGTCGTGCAGATTAAGAATGGTAGAACAAGAATCCTTCGTCATGAGGTAGTAACGAACACACCATAAAGACAGTGGTCATCAAATTGAAAGAAAGCGAATAGAGCGATCCAAAAAGTAGTAGTTCCTTTGATCGTTAATTACCTACACATGACAGATAGCTTGGTACCCAGATTCTCATGGGTCCGAGTTGATTAGTAGCGAACATCCAATGCACTTTCATGCATATGAGGAGGATGTCGTCGAGAAGTACAAGAATTCATTATTTGTTTGTTTTAACAAACAAACAATAACTTTCTTGACTAGAGAAATAATCAATGGATGTAAATAATAATAGTTCTAAATTTTTCCATTAGATTTAACAAATTTTATTTGTTTTGATGTATTTGTCAAATACTCATCTGCCGTAAATCCTAATCCGGTTTTATCATAAAATGACTTTTGAATGTTAAGTAGATATTTTAAAGATTTAGAACTATTTTCGAATTTCGCCAATATTTTTGCTTTTTCCTTTTCCATTTTAATTTCATGTTTATAGTCTTGACAATTTTTACATTCAAGATCAATTTCAATATTACTTTCAAGTCTAGACATTTTGTCTTCTAAAATTATTTCTTTTTCAAAGTTATTTTCAGCGGATGTTGAAGATTCATTTTTAAAAATAATTTTTGAGTCAATGTTGCAAAAGTGTTTGAAGTTATTTTCCATTTTTGAAAATTTTAATGTAAATTGATCATAGCAAAAATGTTTGGTTTTGAATTGTACCTTATTTGTGCTTGTACAATCTTCACTCGCTATACGGTGATCAATTCCATTGTTCATGTCGCTCCATGTTTTGTTTGTAGTATTGCTTGGATCTTGGAGCATGTAATCCTTGTCATCACTAATTGTATTAACATTTGTTAGGATGTTCACGTATTCCGTATATACATCGTCTTTATCGTCCTTGTTGCACCATGATTTATTAACATGCTTTCTTCGGATTTGACACATGTGTTCTTCATTATTGGTACCTTCAATGATCACATTTGAACTAGTAGTACATGTGTTTATTTCAACTAAATATTTATCTATTAAATTTTCTAGAGTAACAATTTCATGTGCAATATCAAGTTTATCATCTTTGGTTTTACATTTCTCTTGGTGAAACTTTAAAAGGCATTTCCAAATATCATTTGCCGTTTTACAAGGAAATAATCTTTCATATTCAACATTTGGTAGAGTTTTGAAAATAAGTAATTTAGCTTTAGTATTTTTATCAATTTTTATTTGAAGATTATTATATTGATTTTCAAAATCCATTTTGGTTAGTTTAAGATCACCAATTGAAATAATATGCCAAAGATCAAGATCTATTGATTTCACATAATTTTCAAATTTATTTTTCCATTCAAGAAAATGATCATTTTCAAATAATGGTGGTATTTGCGTAAATTCTCCTTCTAGATATTTTTCGAATTCCATAGATCGTTACAAGTTTTAAAATACAGTATATTTTAAAAATCTTGTTAGACGTGGCTCTTGATACCAATTGTGGAAAACTAGAAGGGGGGGGGGGGGGGGGGGTTGAATAGTTTTACGTCTTTTTCGTTTTGCTTATTTTATAAAAGATAGTTTCTAAGATGAAACTTTCAAATCACTTTAATACATAAATATATATATACTAGTTAATTTATGATTTAGTATAAATACTACTTATGTATAATGTACAATTTCAAAACACTTAACTACAAAAGTATAAATACAAGATTTATTAAAGGTTTTATATATACAATGCTTATGTATAATGTTTGGAAAGAATATACAATTTCATATATTTTAAGTAAGCATATATATGTGTAGTAGTGTATAGATATAATTATATGTACTAGGTTGGTTTTTGTAAGATTAGTTTTATGAATGGATTTTAGTTTGATCTTTATGTGAAATCAACATATGCACAATACTATCAATTATGACTATGTGTGAAATGCAAGTAAGTAATTAATCAAAGAGTGAGAGATGGAAAGATCAAACCGAGACACAAAGGATTTATAGTGGTTCGGCTACAAGGACACCTTCCTTGCCCTACTCCACTCCCCGAGTCACCTACTCGAGAGTTTTCTTCACTAGATCAAATATCTCCTTTATGGCGGAGAAAACCGTACACACCAATATACACATCAATTTACACACCAATCTTCACACCAATCTACACACCAATCTTCACACCAATCTACACACCAATCTACACACCAATCTTCACACCAATCTACTATTTTCTTCACACCAATCTTCTACACACCAATCTTCTATACACCAATCTTCTATTCTCTTCACACCTTCAAAGTACTAATGTCTTGACACCCTCAAGTCACTAATATCTTCGCAACTTCAATGCACTAGTGTCTTGACACATTCAAGCCACTAATGTCTTCACACCTTCAATGCACTAATGTCTTGACACCTTCAAGCCACTAATGTCTTCACAACTTCAATCTACAAATGTCTTCTAGTCTTCTCCACTAGAGATCCTTAATTTCTTCACTACAAGCTCCTATTGCTACAATCTCCTATCACCACTACTCTCTAACCCTTCTTCTTCACTTCAAGTTACACTTAACAATTCTAGATTCTTCAACTAAATCTAGTTAACTAATACATACACCTTATTCACCAAAGTATGAAAGATATACAAGTAAATGTAAACAAACAACTTAGATAGCAAGATGATACTAAGTTGTAATACTTCTAATAGAAGTATTCTTCTCTTTGCTCTTGAAAGAATGAGGCTTTGGATCACTTGGAAACAAAGGCTTATGAAATGATCAAAGGATTTTTAGGATTGAAATGGAGATCTAGAACAGAAAGTTTTTGTGCAAAAAGGTGGGGAAAAAATTCAGGTTTAAGGTGGTATTTATAGGCAAACGTTTCTGACAGAGGAGCGTGGCCGGTCCCCTTAAAGCATGGCCGGCCCCCTTAAAATTAAGGGGGCCGCCCCTTATAATTAAGGGGGCCGCCCAACTGTAACGGCCAGAAACTTTGTCTTTTAGTGGGGAAAGTTTATTTGGTGAAAAACTAACTGATTTTGGTTAAATATTTGAAATCATATATTTAGTATGATTAAAACATTTTTCCTTATTACCAAAAGTGTTTTTCAAAAATATATAATAAGATTATATAATTAAATAAACTTTGTATTAGTTAATTAAATACCCCTTTGATCATGCATTTCACTAAACACTTTGTTTATTCATACCTTAAGTGATTTGTTGGTGAAAGTGATTATTTATTACTAAATACATGTTTACGTCATGATCTTTGGTTTGATTAGTTTAAGTTTTGTGATTATCAAAACATAGAGATATCGGAAGATATGAATAATGTTTTAAGTCAATTATTTATATCAACACCTTATTTTCACGACTCAATAATAACGACAACAACAAAAAGAAAGAAAATGATACCAAACAATTATTTAGCTTCATATTTATTAGTTTTAATCTTTATTTAATCAAAAACTCTTGAAAATTCATGTACTTATCCCCCACCGTCGCTAGAACGACAGAAAGGGTGGTGGGTTTTCTACCTTCGACCGCCGGTATCAACAAAACGAGAGAAAGATGGTTCTGGTGATGAAATCGAGCTGTGCTGGTGTTAATCATGGTGTTGGGAGGTGTTTCTTGGTTCGTGATGTACGTCAAAATGATGGGGAGGTTGTAAGGAGTGTGGTGGTGGTGGTGGTGGCGGTGAGTTTAAGTGGCAGGCGGTGGTGTTTGTTTGGGCGGAAAAACGACATGAGAAGAAGAAGAAGAAATAGGGTGCGGCTGGTTTGAGAGAGAAAGGGTGTGAAACCCTAAGTGAGGGTATAATGAGGTTTATATAGTAAAGTGTTTTGGACCTTGTGTGAACCCTATTACACCCTTAGGGACTAAGATTGTAAATATATGCTAGGTTGGGAAGTGTAGTTTACCAAATCTTTTAGTATTCCATTCTCGAGTCAAATTTAGGTGTCGAAAATGACTTCCCGTGACATTTTTATTAATTCCATCGAAAATTTTTATTTCAGGGTACCCGCCGCTGCAACGCGCGGGTACCCTGCTATATTAATAATTTAGCCATATAGGAAAACACAACATGAGTAATATATTGAGACAATTAAGTAGAAAAAGAGAATATTTTGCAGTTTTGTTTATGCCATTGTGGAATGAGTTGGAACTGAGGATCGGGCTGAAAAGCGGGTAGTTGTTGTGTAGTGGGTTGCGTAGGAGGAGTGTGTTGGGTAGTGGGCTGCGTGGTAGGCTGAAGGGGAGTGGGAGAGGGTTGTATAACGGGCTCGTTAAGAGCCGTGTGTGGTGGGCCAGGAGATGGCGGATCTGGTGAGGGTGCCTCATTGCCCACAGCAATGATGGGACGAATGGGTAAAGGTATAGTGGTTGTAGAATCTAAAAAATCATAGTGTGGAGATGTATATAGGTGTAGTGAAGCAAATGGAAATATATCCTCATCAAACTGAACATGTCGTGAGAGGATTATTTTGTTTGAGGATAGATCAAGACACCTAAAGCCACGGTGATTTGCTGGGTAGCCAAGAAACACACAAGTAGTGGATCGTGGTTGAAGTTTATGTTCAACATTAATATAGGGATAACATAGGCACCCAAAAACACGTAAGTTGTCATAAGATGGTGGGCGGTTATAAAGTTTAGTAAATGGGATCTCATTTTGGATGGCAGTGGATGGAAGAATGTTTAAAAGATACGTGGCCATGTTAAGTGCTTCCACCCAATAGGAGGGAGGTATGCTAGCTTGAAAGAGCAAGGTGCGTATGAGGTTGTTTATAGTTCGTAACATGTGTTCAGACTTGCCATTCTGTTGGGACATGTGCGGGCAAGAAAACCAAAACTGAATGCCGGTTTTGCGAAATAAATCATGAAAGTAGGTGTTGTCATATTCACCCCCATGATCACATTGTAAAGCCTTTATATCTACACCGAATTGTTTGTTTACATAAGCACGAAAAATAAGAAAATTATCATACAAGTCAGACTTTTTATGCAATGGATAAACCCAAACAAAGTGCGAAAAATGATCCAAAAAGATAGCATAATATTAAGTACCACTCTCACTCGGAATAGGAGATGTCCATATATCCGAGTGGACAATGTCAAAAATAGAAGCAACCTTCGACTCCGAAGTATAAAATGGAAGCTTTATTTGTTTGCCTAATTGACACGCATGACACAAAGCGGACAACTTTGATTTATTACATGAAATGAAATTACTAGACTCCAAATGACGAAGCACATCTTCACCGGGGTGACCGAGGCGTCTGTGCCACGTAGTATGACTGAATGAAAGCAAAGCAAAAGGAGGATGCGTAGATGACTGTTGCGTAACCGGGTAGAGATCACCCGTGCTATCACAACGGAGTAGAAGTCTGCCCATCTGGTAATCCTTCACAGAAAAACCATAAGCGTCAAACTCAACGGAAACGTCATTATCAGGCGTAAATTCACGAACCGAAATCAAATTTTTAATTATATGCTGGGTGAAAAGTATATGATTTAGGTGTAAAGGTTTATGGGAAGTGTACAATAAGCTATGTCCAGTATGTGTAACCGGTATAGATGCACCGTTTCCAACATACACAGACGGATAAATGCAAGAATTACTAACAGAAGTGAGGATACCTGTGTTGTCGGCCAAGTGAGAGGATGCACCAATATCCATATTCCAAGCAGGATCCGGAAGTGTCATCGTCGGAAAAGCTTGAGGGAACATGGTTGCCTGCGACGGAACTGTATAAGCAAAAGGTCCTGGAAAACCAAAATTATTAGTAGATAAAAGAAGCGGTCCATATTGCTACTGGATCTATTAGGCCGAACCCACATTTGGAACAATATGTGGCTGTTGTGGTAATATACCGTGAAAGATATTTGGGAAAATGGTGTAGAGGGTCATTACATGTATAGACTTGTGAAGAAGTTGAAAATGTTAAAAAAGCCTCTTAATAGTTTAAATTGGAAGGAAGGGAATATATTTGAAAGGGTTGAGAAACTGAAGTGGGAGCTTAGTGAATGTCAGAAGTCGGTTGATGCTAATCCTCAGGATGCAATGATCAAACTGAAAGAAGCTGAAGTCTTGGAAATATACAATGAAGATATATGTGATGAAGAGAAACTTTTGTTTCAACAAGCTAAGATCAATTGGATTAGTAAGGGTGATAAAAAAAAGTAGGTATTTCCATCAAGTGATTAAAAGCACGAAACATTACAATAGGATTGTTAGCATTCAAGATGATAATGGTAACTTTTATGAGGGAGATGGAATATCAGAACAATTTGTGAAGTTCTTTGAAAATTTTTTGGGTAAAGTTGTAGATGTGGAACCTTTGACAGATGTTGAAAGCCTATTTACTAAGAAATTGGATGAGGATGAGGCTAGAAAGATGATTGTTTATATTAGTGATAAAGAGATTAAAGAGGCTATTTTTGCAATTGAGGAGAATAAAGCTCCAAGTTTTTTTTTTTTTTTTTTTTTTTTTTTTTTTTTTTTTTTTTAATGTGCTTGGGACACTATGGGGAATGAGGTATGTTTGGCTATTAAGGAGTTTTTTCAGAAAAAGAAATTATTGAGAGTTAAATGCTACCTTGATTACACTTGTGCCTAAATTTTCTAACCCTAATAAGGTTATCGAGTTCAGGCCTATTGCATGTTGTAATGTAGTTTACAAATGCATAAGCAAGATTCTATCTAATAGATTAAAGCCCGTCCTGAAAAAGCTTGTTAATCTGAACCAAAGTGCCTTTATTGATGGAAGAGTAATTCAATATAATATTATGCTTACAAAGGAGTTACTGAAAAGGTATAATAGAAAAAGGCGGGGTTAAAAGATGTTGTTTGAAGATAGACATTGCTAAAGCCTATGACATAGTTAATTGGGGGTTCTTGAAGAATTGTTTAGTGCTCATTGGTTTTCATGAGACAATGGTGGCTTGGATTATGGTTGTGACTACTCCTAAGTATTCTATATGCATCAATGGAGAGAGATGTGGGTACTTTAAAGGTGGTAGAGGGCTGAGACAAGGAGATCCTATTTCTCCATACCTCTTCACTTTGGTAATGGAAAACAATTTAACAGTAATGATGAATAGGAATGTGCAGAGAAGTCCAGGGTTCAAGTTTTATGTGGGATGTAAAGAGCTCAAGGTTACTCACTTATGCTTTGCAGATGATTTGATTGTGCTAAGCCATAGAAGTGCTAATTCAGTTAAGGTCAGGGCTGATTCCTAATATGGGTAAGAGTACAATTTTCTTTGGGAGTCTTAATAGCCAAGAGAAACAAAGAATTCTTGATATTGTTCCATTCATAGTAGGTAGTTTGCCTATGAAATACCTAGGTGTCCCTCTTATTACTAAAGACACTTGTACAAATAGGAGAAATGGCGACGACTTTTTTTCACGTTTGCCGACGACATGTCGTAGGCACTTAGTGGATGCCGATGAAACTTAGTCGGCCAGCGTTAGTCGATAATGCCCCGTCGGGACTTACTGTTTCGACGCTCAGGTGGGACCCACAGCCATTTTCAGTCAAAGAAATTTGCCATTCGACAAATATTGTACCGACGACATGTCGTCGGCACGTTAAAGTTAATTAGTTGCTTAATTAACTAACTAATTAAGCGATTTAGTCGTTTGTGTTTTGGCGGGGCATTGAAATTTTCGCCAAAATTTTGGAGGGATTCGATACCGACGACATGTCGTCGGTATTTTAATTAAAATACTTTTATTTCATTTATAACTAAAATTAAATACTTTTATATTTTAAATTAAATACCTTAGTTTAAATCCGAATATTTTTATTTAACTTAAAAAAATTATTTATTATAAATACTTTTATTTAATTTATAATTAAAATTAAATACTTTATATTTTAAATTAAATACCTTAGTTTAAAAATAAATACTTTTATTTTAAATTAGATACTTTTAATTAAAATTAAATACTTTATATTTTAAATTAGAAAAATATTTATTATAAATACCTTTATATTTTAAATTAAAATTAAATACTTTATATTTTAAATTAAATCCTGACGACATGACGTCGGGATTTTAACAAACAAAACGTGGTTAAATGCTGATCAAAACGTTAATCACAATAATTTTTTAATTAGTAAAATTCCGACGACATGTCGTCGGTATATTATTGGCGGGTCAAATTCCCGCCCAAGTTTTCCCAATTATTGGCGGGTAAAATTCAACGCGAGTTTGCTGGATCAAGCGATTTTTTGTCGTTTAGCGTAAATGCCGACACCATGTATGTCGTCGGGATTTTGTTCGTCGCCAGTTCTCCTTATTCTTATAGTGAGACTAGGTATTAATGAATGTAAAGAACTGGTGGAGAAGGTGAGATCTAAGGTTACAGATTGGAAGAACAAATTTCTGTCATTTGCTGGCAGGTTGCCATTCATTGCATCAGTATTATCCTCAATGTAAGTTTACTGGGCATCTGTTTTTCTTATACCTAAGGTAACTGTTAAAGAAATTGATAAGGTTCTTAAAGCTTTCTTACGGTGTCAAGGAGATTCTGTGAAGGGTAAAGCTAAAGTTGCTTGGAAGACTGTATGCACTCCCCAAAAAGAAGGTGGTCTTGGTCTTAAACCATTAAGCTGGTGGAATGAAATTCTTTTGATTAAGCAAGTGTGGAACATAGCTGCTAAAAAGGAATCCTTATGGGTAAAATGGGTACATGTTGTTAAGTTGAAAGGCAAAAGCATATGGGAAATTGAAATCGAGAAGAATGATATATAGCCGGATTTAGATGGTGCTAATGGGATTAAGAGACAGAGTTAGACTACATGTGGTGAGTAGAATTGGAAATGGGAAGGATAACTCTTTGTGGTATGATAATTAGGGCAACTCTGATATATTGTGCAACATTGTTCCTAAAGCTTCAAGATATGCTGCTAGGTTGGATGATAGTCTGAGTTTTGGTGATATGATAGATAATGGCATATGGCAATGGCCAAATGGATGGTTTCAGTCTTTTCCTACTCTAGCATCAGACATAACTCCAACCTTAAATGAAGATGTACCAGATAAGGTGTTATGGAAGAGAAGTAATGGTGATATACCCAATTTCAATGTTAAGATTGCTTGGGAGGATATGAGAACTCAAGGCCAAGATGTGAAATGGGATAAATTGGTGTGGTACTCACAAGGGATTCCAAGGCATGCTTTTATGCTATGGTTGGCTATAAAGGATAGATTACAAACTCATGATAGAATGATGTAGTGGAACGCTAATGCGAATATGTTGTGTCCACTATGTTCTATACGCAATGACTCTCACACCCATTTGTTCTTTAAATGTGATTATACAATGTTGTATAGAAGGTGATGAGAAGTAGAATGAGAGTGCAAAAAATTGATGATGATTGGAAAAGTATTGTGGATAAGCTCTCTGAGTTGCCATGTAACAGCAACATCAGAAGTATGGTAAGAAAAATGGTTCTCTTTACATGTGTTTACTATATATGGAGAGAAAGAAATGACAGATTATTCACCACTGAAAGAAAAAAGTATTGAAGTGATCATTAAAGAAATTGAAGACAATGTTAAGTTGCAGCTACTAAGCCTTCAGGTCAAAAACTCACTTCAGGTGAGAGCTGTGGCATAGGAATGGGATATCAAAATGAAAATTCATAATTAATAGTAGTGTAATCTCAAGGCTTTATTCTAAAAGGGGTATTCCATTATGTTGTGATCCTTTGAGTGGTTTTGGTGCAAGCCTGCATAAAGGGGTGTTTGGCACAACAGTTGAATTCATGAAAAATGCTGCTTATACTTGCTTTTTTCAAGTACAGAGCTTCATTAAAGTTGTTAAAATATCTATATTCCTAAGTTCATCATATAAGATTGCCCTGTAACTTGGATCTTTGGATTATTGGAACATGAGTCTTAGTCTAAACTGTATCTAGGCGGGTTTCCTTAGTATGTAGGGTGGTATGAACTTGTAGGTGGTACATGGGAAGAATGGAATAGTGAGGGATGCAAGATGACCCTACTTAGTCCTTTCAGTGTACCACCAAGGGGGCATGTAGATTCTCCCTCAAGGTGAGTGTTTCTAGGACCTTTAAGCCTTTTGTAAAGAGGAAAATGTAGGGGTCCTAGAAGAGCCCTTGACTGGAATGGTTTGGTTCCTAGTGGAGCCATAAATCTTCCCCTACTTTGACTGTTGTGGGTGCTGGTTGAATGGTCTTGGTGGGGGATGATATGGAAATGTAGCCAGATAGTATGGTGCTTTGTATAAAGGTGAAAGTGAAGCTGTTGTATGCTTGCTAATTGGTGTTGATTAGCCTGCAGTTTCTAGTTTGTTTGGTTATCTGATGTTGCGGATATATGTAGTCTAAGTTTGTAGCTTAGCTGTCTAAGATAGATGTTTGTTATAGTATAATGAGAGTAGGCATGTCTTCTTTCTTGAATCATTGATGTGTGATCTTTGTGTTGTTAATATGATCTTCACCTTTTGCGCACAAAAAACAAATGTTATAAATGTTGCAAAATAAATGAGTCATAATATTAAAAGTCCAATAAGTAAACCATCAATCTGTAATGTTCCCCCGTTGCAAACGGGGACGGAACTAGGAGGTCTCACGGTGTCACGGGACTCTGATAAAATTTTGTTTTCTAGTGCTAGTTTTCGTAAGAAAACACAGAATTTTCTAAAATCTACCCAATCTCAATTCATTATGTTTCTGGTTATTGTTTAGCAAGTTCATTAATAGGTGAAAAGTGAACTTACCTAACTCAATCATTTTAACTGAAAATTGTAGTTTTTTTTAAAAGATTTTTTTATTTTACCGTTAAAATAAAATTGTACACCCGATCACTTTTGCCTCTAGTTCTATAGACATAATATTAAAGGTCCAATAAGTAAACCATCACTCTGTAATGTGGAATGGTGCATTAACTCATTTTTTTCGCATCTAAATCAAAATGCGTCAAAATTTATGCCATGACAGACCATAGAATGATAGAATAAGATGACAAGAATGAGTGAACTAACAAACTACGAATGAAGTCTTTATTAGTTTTTTTCTATCTAGGCTTAAATGAGTAGAATGGGTGAGAACCTTTTTATAAGTAACACAAAAGATGGGCTTTCTGTAAGATCATGTCATTGGTTGATCTTACGCACGCACGATCTCATGATCCTACAATTAAAGTGGTCCCATTTTCACTAGTACAATCGATACTTTCCCCGGCAACATTTTTACCCCCTTTCCGTCGACATGTCGACGGAACCATACCTTCCCGTCGACATGTCGACGGGAACATAACGACGGCTGTGTTTCGTCAGGAATAGTGTTCCCGTCGACAATCACCGTCGACATTCTGGGTCCCACATCGTGCAACCACGTACAAGATTATGTTTCAAGGAATTATTAAAGTGCGTGTTTGGGGAAATAAACAAATAAATAAATAAATAAGATACTTACATATTGAACCCGAGCCTCATCCTGCAACCACGTACCATCATTATCGCAGTGTGTGTCGTAAAACGACTGGATGAGTGACGGGTATTGTTTGTCCTTGTTGTTCTGAAACTGTATATACACATGCATATATATAAGATGAAACAAATTAAAAATGGCAAATCAAACACCATATTTATTTTAATTAAACTTAAATACTTTTATAAAATTAAAATTAATTACTTTTATATAATTATAATTAAATAATTTTATAAAAATAAAATACTTGTATAAAAATAAAATGTGTCTTACGTAGTCGTGGCGAATAGCGGCCAATGACTTGGAACCGTGGCGGCTGTACACCTTCAACTTCTTTCGGTTCTCCTTGTTCACAGCAACACGTTTCAGGTTCTTCTCCTTCATGTAAAACTTGATATGCTCCTCCCACACAGATGGCTCGACGTTCGGAGGAGGGTTTCTTCGTATCTCATCCACTTTTTCAGGCCCACCCGGCCCGTCGAAGTAAACCCTCTTCATCGTGCCCTTGTTGTCGGAGTAGATCTTAGCAATGTACGCATTGAAGCCCGCCGAAATGGTTTTCCAATTGGGATCGCGCATGTGGGTCTGCAAGTCGAAGAATTGCTGCAAACAAATTTAAACAAATATACACAATTAAACAAATTTAAATAAATGTACACATTCAAAGAATTAAATATAGAGATATAATTAAAAGGAAAATAAAATAACTGACCCCGAGTCGGTTCATGAAGCCCTGTCGAGTCGCTTCGTCAAAGTCGTGCCAGGAGGGATAGTGCAACGGCAAGGTCCTAACCAGCTCGCCAACATAGTTACTGAACCATGCGCGGTGGGGCCCAACATGATTAAATGTCCTCTGATCATGATACTCGAACTCGATCGATTGCGGGCCCGATTTAGTCATGGCTTTCCTGAGGTCTACGTTCTTGTTGGCATCACGGACCTGTGCCCTGCCGCCATCCCGACCTCCACCCCTGCCGCCAGCTTGTCTCGCTCTACCTCCTCGTCGAGGTTTTTGTGACGAACCTACAATTGAAGTGAGTGAAAACGTTAAAAAATAACAAGTAACAAAATTCAAATTATCAAGTTTAAGTTTCTTACCACTACGGTGACCGCTAGTAATCGAACGATAAGGGGGTGGTGGGTCATCGGCACCGTCACCACCGTGACCTCGCGCTACTGCTGCCATCTGTAAAAGTACAAGTTGAATTAACATATAGAAATTCGGGAACAAATTAACATAAGCATGCACCCATTCAAATGCATACACATTCAAAATAAATATACACATTTAAACAATCCACAACAATTTCATTCAAATAAGCTAAGTGTCGTTTTACAAGTTACAATTTAAGATCAATCTGCTACATCTACATCACTATCATAAACAACATCAGTCGCATCTTCAACTTCATCATCAGAATTGTTTGCATCAGAGTCTGCTAAATCATAAGGATCGTCGTCCTCATCATCAATAAATTCATTGTCGTCATCAACATGAATGATTGGTGGTGGTGCCTCAACTAACGTTGATCGACCATCGATATTTAAGGTTTCAAATGCCAAATCATTCAAATTAGCAGACAGTTGGAGATTCGATGAGTTGTTGCCATGTATCACATCATCATCGTCTTCTGCCACAATGACATCCTAGGTTGTGTTGTGATTCACTTCTTGGACGACCTTCCAATGGAGTGGTCGTCTGGCAGGATCTTCAAGGTAGAAGACTTGTTTTGCTTGTGTTGCGAGAATGTAAGGTTGATCTTCAAACGCTGTGCTACATGCCCAAATTTGTGTCATGTTGTTTCTAGTGTTATAACGTTCGACTCTACCTCTTTTGACCAAGTCGAACCACTTAACTCGAAACAGCACAACTTTGAACTGGGTATACGCGAACTCCAGAATTTCTTCTAGCTGACCATAATACATTTCTCCTTCCTTCTCTCCAGGAGAACAAATTCCGCTGTTCTGAGTTGTACGTTTTACATCACGGCTGTGTACAACAAACTTCACACCGTTGACTACGCAAGAGTGAACTGAGGTTGCGGTCGATAATGGTCCACAAGCCAAAGCGAATAAGTCGGGAGTACAACTTGGGTCATTGTCTGTGTAAATTCTACCGATCTATGAACAAACATAAGCCGAAAACCAAACAAGCCATAAGCCCGTTATATAAGCGGAAACTATTTTTTATATAGTTACTAACCAAACTATTTTTTCTTTCTTTTACTAGTTCAATACCAAGTCCCCCAAGGTGCTATTTGCACCGTGGGTACACAATGAGCACAACCGACCTTGGTTGTGTCGTTAAAAAAAACCAAACAACTAACCAAACACAATATCCTACTTAATACTTAATCAGTAAACTAATACTTAATCACATTTCACAATCCGCAACAATCCCTTTTATATCAAAACCTAATATACTAACCGAACTATACATACGGCTGCAAGCACTAAACAAGTAACCAAACGCTACGGGATACGAAACTACAACAAAGCATAAATATGAAAAAAAAAATTAAAAAAAAAGGAATACATACCGTCTCGGCTACTGTATCGGCTGTGGTATCGGCTGTGGCTCGGCTGTGGTCTCGTCTTGGGCTCGGGCTATAATAAAAGAGATGAAATATAATGGTTATATCAAAATTTAAAAAAAAAAAAAAAAAAAAACTGTTGTCGTCGACATATCGCCGGGATACCAAAAGTTAATAAAAAAAATAAAACGAGGCTCTCACCCTGCTGTCTTGGTTGTCTCGGCTCTCACCCTCGGCTCTGACTCTTGGCTCTCACCTGCTGCTACTGTATAAAAAAAATAATAACAAAAATTAAAAATAATAATAACAATTCTATTAACAAAATTTAATAGCAATTTTATTAACAATAATAATAACAATTTTTAAACAAATTTATTAACAAAATTTTTGATGCGTGGGAATTGCACCAGGCTTTACCTCTCGAGGGTTCTCGAGAAGCTTACAACCCCCACCAGGCAGTGTACCTGATCGTTGTAATATAGTATAGTGACAAGTACCGGGGGATTGATCGTTCAGCTAGGAATAGTGTCGTTAGGATTGAAATTAATCTAACTAGGTCTAAAGGTGAAGGATGATTCTTTTTATGTTTTTATATTTTATGAAAAGCAAGTAAAAATCTCAGGTATTGGAAGGAGGGGCGGAATTAGTTGCTAATCAACTAACCCAAAAACTACTAAGTAAACTAATGTGCAAGAAAACTAAACTAAGGTTCTACAAGATAAGTGAAGCATGTCTACCTATGATATGTTACTCCTTGCTAGCTATCCAATTCTATCTATTGAATTGTCACACCTTGTTTTAATTGACGGGTTGTATTCCTTAATACCATTCATGGGGTGGCGTACTTACTTCCCCAATCCTATAAACGCCTACTTCACTCCTATGTCGAGCCAGCTAAGAAGCTCCTAACATGGGATCACTAGAATTTGCTCATGCATTAAAAATACGACCAATAAAACCTAGTACACATCGGTTCATGTTTCCTAAGATGTTCAAGCATGTTACACAATGGAGATCTGCCAGTTTTCTTAAGCCTAACATTGAAATCATTCAATTAAACAAGAGACAATAGGAAACAAGAATTATAAGCTAAACTAACTAGATCTATTGAAGTTGTCACGCCTTAATTGATGGAGATAGACACACACATCAACAAGCCCTCATTGATGGAGATAGACACAAACATCAACAAGAAATCAATGAGATCTAATCAATTATACACAAGTTTCACACAATCATAAGTAGACATAAGGTGAATTAGCAAAACATAATCAAAGAAGGACAATCAACAATAATAATGAAAGACATAATTGAGATAGAATCATCAAACCAATACATGATGTTTATGGAGTGATTGAAACCCTCTAAGTTGCTGGAAAAACACCCACCTAAACCCAGGAATCGATATTAGGGTTTAGGGCTTACAAAAGTGAAGTTATGATGTTATATTTATAGGCATGTTTTCTGTCGGCCCATCTTGATGGCATGAGCTCATTTCTCTTGACGCTGTCACGACCATTTTTTCACCAAATTGTAGATCTATTCGTCCTCTTCGCGTAGGATTTTTAATCACCTAAATCCGAGTTCGTATGCAAAAGTTATGACCAAAACAATATCAGCTACTCGGCGCGCAAGTTTTGACAAGTTAACACGTGACGGCCTTGGGTGACGCCTTCACGTTTCTTCTGGGCCGTCACCACTTTTACTCTTGACGCTGTCATCCACTGTTCCTAGCAAGGAAAATTAAGTCTTTGCCGTTTTCTTCACTTTTATGCTCCAAAAATGTCCAAAATGCCTTCTTTTCCAGAATTCACTCCCAAAGTACCTAAAATCATAAAAGGAACGATTTAGGGTAATATTTGTTCAAATAAATTCCAATTACTGGCTTAAATGACCCCCTAAAAGTGGTTCATTTTTCGCCTCATCATATACCCTTACACTTGAGATTTGCTTGTCCTCAAGCAAATGCGCTTTTATTCTAGTCAAAATACAAGTTAGGGGTCATTTAACACTAATATAAAAGTAATTACAAAAAATAATCGTTCCACTAAAGACCAAAAGACAAGCACGGAGGTTATATACTAGCACCTCACAAATAGTGTTTAGATACTCACATCTCTCGGGTGTAATATAGTAATATCACATTATGGAAATGGAAAACATCTCTCACTACCTGTCATAGCAAAATAGATTACCATAGGCTTAGGAAAGGATCAAACCTTCACCACATGGCGTAAGCACCTAGGATAAACTATCAAAGAGGTCTTTTAAAGGGTTGTAACGTTAGGTGTAGGGATATGGAATACACGGTTTTGTTGGATATAGGCAGTCTTTACTGGTGGCGAGTTAACAATCTTGGTTAATTACATGTACAATATGGCGTTGTTAAGCTAAGACTAGACTCGACTTAAACTAATAAATGAAAAATAACAAAAACATAAAATAAACATAGAATGGAAACGGGATGGTAGTCCGTATGTTTTTTCTCTTTTCTTTTTCTATATTTTTTTACTTTTTTTTTTTTTTTTTTTTTTTGTATATATTCTTACCCTACCATCCAAAATAATACATCGTAGGGAATGAAAATTCCCCTTACACTTGAATTTTTACATACTTTACAATAAATTAATCTAATAACTCGAATTAAGATAATCAAAACACTTGAAGTACTTTTAAGATTAACGTACATATGGGGGTAATAAACGATGTTATTCCCCATTACTCCATAAAATAAGTACTTTACCCATGAGTCCCAATCGTCCCAAAACAATATGTACAAGGATATGACTCGACTTAGCAACCATGTAATCAATTAGATAATTAACTTAGGGTTTAACAAATAACAATAATGCACTAAAGATGAGTGCATACATGGAAGGCTAAGGCGATTTGGGTGTACATTTAAGTGGGGTGTAACAAATTCTTCCTTTAAGTAAAATGCTTAAAGTTAGAAACGAAAAGATAGGCTCGGAGGGGTGTACTAGGGGTTTCGTGTACTAAAAATGAGTACAACGCTAATGGTGTGGGAAAAATTAGTTGACTTTACTAGCCTAGTAATATGACTTAAATGGTCAAGTAATTATGATACGGGTTTAACACAAGGGTGATCCTAATGCCTCTTATCATGTAGTAAATCCTACTACACGAATGTAGTCACACTAGCAGTCTCGGGATGCATCATTAACGCAAGTTCTAGAATCTAAATGCTACCGGTACACTCATAAGCACTAATAGTAAATGCTTTTCCTATCAAATCTAAAGGCGAACCTCACATATTTGGGTGGAAAATTTTTCTGAATGGTACAGTTTTGTGCTAGTCATACAATCTCCTATCCATGAGACGCTTGCTATGGCTAAAGTTTCACTCCTAAATGTTGTAAAAAAATTTAAATTTGGCGCTAAAATTGCACTAACAAGTATTTCTCATAGTTTTATTACACATCTACCATCAAACAAACAAACTCAAGCGAAAGTGTATCTGTAAGGTATCATCATTTTACCCTCCCCTTACACTTAGGATGAACATTGTCCCCAATGTTCAAGTAAAGAATGTAAAAGTGAAATAAGTAAAACGAATGAAATCAAATACTCCCCTAATTCGCTCGGTATGGATAATAAGGTCGCCAGGTTAGATATTCCTCCAAGAAAATGAACAATCAAAGCTTCCCTTCTAGAAAAATAAATCATCTTCTTGTCAAACATAACCTGTTAAACCTGAGAAAACAAACACAAAGACCCAAAGCATCAATCCGAACAAAGAAAACTCACAACTAGATGTAATTCCAGACTTAGGAATAGAAACAAAACAATTTAAGATATAATGATTGTGGAATGAATGTTTGCAGATTTCCTGATGTTTATAAAACTAAAGAATTAACAAAAACTTTAAGACTCCGGTATAAACAAAAACTAGCAAAATTTCCAAAATTTTACACATGTCGCCGTCAAGAGTAAACTCATGACGCTGTCAGAAGTGACCTGCAGAAATCTTTACGTTAAGTTTCCGGAAAATTCTGAAAAAACTTATGTCCTACTTCCTGGAAAATCCTGCAAAACATCATTATGACTCGATACAAGCATTTGACTCTAACAATTACTAATACACATGTCCATTTAATATTGTTGTGGTTCATGCTCAATTTCGTTCTTATAAACAAATTTGGATCTCCCTTACACTTATCTTTTGCAAAATACCTTTATATGCAATTAAGACGAAGTTAAAAACAAAATAAAGCATTTTCACAATTTATTTTGAAGCATGAGCCACAAGCAACAAAAATAAAACATGCATACGGAAACAAATAAAATCAAACAAACAAACAAACAAACAAATAAATAAATAAAGCTTAGGTTGCCTCCCAATAAGCGCTTGTTTTTGTTCGAGTCACGAGCCTGACTCTACCCTTATTTAATGGAAATAGGGGAGGTTTTCCCTGCACTTTGAATTAAGTGCGGGTGGAAGTAGCGATACACACCCTTAGGGTGGAAATATGCCACGTGAGGTGAAGAGGGTGAGTGAATGGCTTCCTTCATCCTAAAACTACCCGGATAATATTGGTTGATGGGTGGGTCGGTTCCTCTTTTGTCTCCTAGATGTATATCTAAGGATGGAAAGTTGTGTAAAGGTTGAGGTTCCGGTTCATCAACATTAGGAAATTCCCTAGAACTAGGAGTAAGGTTATTACTACAAGTATTCAAACCTATATCCTCAAGTGGTGCCTGGTCCAAGGGTTCTACCTCCATCGAAATTCCTAAAGTTTCTTCTACTTCTTCCGGGTAAGTCACGGGCGGTGTGTGTGCCTCAAATGATGGTTGAGTATTTTTTGGGCTTATGTTATTGACCTCATCATTCCATGTGTCAAGATTACCTATATCCTCATCATGTGTTTTGGTAGAATCTATCCTAAGCATTCTCCTAAGTATCTCACGTGCTTCTCTAGGCATCTCAACTTCTATGTCCGAATCATAAGGATCATCCTCAATATTCTGACTGCTATATACAAATTGCCCAAGAGATTCATCATCTGTTTCTTGAGATTCATCATCATCGATCATAAAACCTAGGTCTTTTTTATCAATGTGATCATGCTCAGCTAAATCCTCCTCAATTGTTTTCTTAGGTAGTGATAATAGCAAACCTAGTGCTTCATCCAACTTATGATTTGTTGCAATGGCTCTCTCCATAATTCCTTGGCAAACTAGGTCGCATTTCCTATTGGCCTCACTAAAACTAGATCTTAAACATGGAGGTTGTTCATAAGAATCTATCCTAGGTGAAGGCTCATATGATTAATAGGTGTCTCTAAATGAGGTATTTTGAACTCTTTGGTGTGTTAGCCGCTCAACCTTATCTTGTAATCTTAGAAGTCTAAGTGTAAAGTCCATTTGAAGCAAATTACAAACAAAATCACAAAGAAAAGATAGACTACGAGAAAGCTACAAAATAAAAAAGAAAAGAAAAAAAATCTCACTTGATAGGAATCTAATGAGTAGACCTAATAAAAATCAAATTCAACCTAAACAATAATTATTTCCCCGGGCAGCGGCGCCAAAAACTTGATGCGTGGGAATTGCACCAGGCTTTACCTCTCGAGGGATATCGAGAAGCTTACAACCCCCACCAGGCAGTGTACCTGATCGTTGTAGTATAGTATAGTGACAAGTACCGGGGGATTGATCGTTCAGCTAGGAATAGTGTCGTTAGGATTGAAATTAATCTAACTAGGTCTAAAGGTGAAGGATGATTCTTTTTATGTTTTTATATTTTATGAAAAGCAAGTAAAAATCTCGGGTATTGGAAGGAGGGGCAGAATTAGTTGCTAATCAACTAACCCAAAAACTACTAAGTAAACTAATGTGCAAGAAAACTAAACTAAGGTTCTACAAGATAAGTGAAGCATGTCTACCTATGATATGTTACTCTTTGCTAGCTATCCAATTCTACCTATTGAATTGTCACACCTTGTTTTAATTGACGGGTTGTATTCCTTAATACCATTCATGGGGTGGCGTACTTACTTCCCCAATCCTATAAGCGCCTACTTCACTCCTATGTCGAGCCGGCTAAGAAGCTCCTAACATGGGATCACTAGAATTTGCTCATGCATTAAATACAACCAATAAAACCTAGTACACATCGGTTCATGTTTCCTAAGACGTTCAAGCATGTTACACAATGAAGATCTGCCAGTTTTCTTAAGCCTAACATTGAAATCATTCAATTAAACAAGAGACAATAGGAAACAAGAATTATAAGCTAAACCAACTAGATCTATTGAAGTTGCCACGCCTTAATTGATGGAGATAGACACACACATCAACAAACCCTCATTGATGGAGATAGACACAAACATCAATAAGAAATCAATGAGATCTAATCAATTATACACAAGTTTCACACAATCATAAGTAGACATAAGGTGAATTAGCAAAACATAATCAAAGAATGACAATCAACAATAATAATGAAAGACATAATTGAGATAGAATCATCAAACCAATACATGATGTTTAAGGAGTGATTGAAACCCTCTAATTTGCTGGAAAAACACCCACCTAAACCCAGGAATCGACCTTAGGGTTTAGGGCTTACAAAAAGTGAAGTTATGATGTTATATTTATAGGCATGTTTTCTGTCGGCCCATATTAACGGCGTCAGCTCGTTTCTCTTGACGCTGTCATGAACATTTTTTCACCAAATTGTAGATCTCTTCGTCCTCCTCGTGTGGGCTTTTGAATCACCTAAATCCGAGTTCGTATGCAAAAGTTATGACCAAAACAATATCAGCTACTCCGGGCGCAAGTTTTGACAAGTTAACACATGACGGCCTTGGGTGACGCCTTCACGTTTCTTCTAGGCCGTCACCACTTTTACTCTTGACGCCGTCAAGATTTTCTTCTTGACACCGTCATCCACTGTTCCCAGCAAGGAAAATTAAGTCTTTGCCGTTTTCTTCACTTTTATGCTCCAAAAACGTACAAAATGCCTTCTTTTCCAGAATTCACTCTCAAAGTACCTAAAATCACAAAAGGAACGATTTAGGATAATATTTGATCAAATAAATTCCAATTTCGGGCATAAATGACCCCCTAAAAGTGGTTCATTTTTCGCCTCATCAATTTTATTAAAAATTAACAAAATTACCTGTGGTGGATCTGTGAAGAAGAAGAAGAAGAAGTGGGGAAGAAGAAGAATTAAATGATGGAGGGGTAGAGGAGAGAATTAAATAATGGAGGGGTAGAGGAGGAGGAGGTGCACAGAGGTGCGAGTGTCGGAGCTGTGGTGGTGTGGTGAACAGATGGTGGAGCTGTGGTGGAGGTGGTATAATGTGGTTGGGGTGGAGGTGGTATAATGTGGTGGAGGATTGGTGGAGGTGGTGGAGGTGGTATAATGTGGTAGTATAATGGGGTGGAGGTGGTAATCGCCGGCGAGGGGGAGGAGTGGTTTTTTGTTTTTTTTCTAATAAGTTTGAAAATAATTAATACCAGATCTGGTTTTGTGTATACTTTTATATTCCCGTCGACATGTCGACGAGAATATAAAAGTAATTTTTAATATTATTAATAATCCCGTCGACATGTTGACGGGATTCTAAAGTTATTTTGTCGTTTGCGTTTGGCGGGGCGTATTAAATTTTCACGAAACTTTTGGCGGTAATATTCCCGTCGACATGTCGACGGGAAAATAGCTTTTATAATAAATACTTTTATAAAATATTAAAAAATAAGTTTTATAAAATTACTTTAATATAATTAATAAAATTTATTTATTATAAATACTTTTATAAAATATTAAAAAATAAGTTTTATAAAATTAATAAACTAAATTTATATAATTAAAAAAAATTATTTATTATAAATACATTTATAAAATTAAAAAAATATATATATTTAAAGTTAATTACTTATATTATAATTAAAAAAAATCATTTATTAAAATATAAAATAAATAATAATTAGAATATCACAAAATACTAAATCTCAACCATTAGATAACCTCGAGATCACAACCGGTAAAAATTAAAGTCTTGTATCCTTGACCCAATGTTTTATAAATAACGAGGCGAGATAATATGCATGGTTGTACACGAGATGTTAAACGAACGAGTCGAGATGCAATGGTTATACATGAGATATTAAACGAACGACTCGAGATGCAATGGTTATACATGAGATGTTAAACGAACGATTCGAGATGCAATGGTTATACATGAGATGTTAAACGAACGAGTCGAGATGCTATGGTTATACATGAGATGTTAAACGAACGAGTCGAGATGCTATGGTTATACATGAGATGTTAAACGAACTAGTTGAGATGCAATGGTTATACATGAGATGTTAAACGAACGAGTTGAGATGCAATGGTTATACAGGAGATGTTAAACGAACGAGTCGAGATGCAATGGTTATACATGAGATGTCAAACGAACGAGTCGAGATGCAAAGGTTATACACGAGATGTTAAACGAACGAGTCGAGATGCTATGGTTATACACGAGATGTTAAACGAACGAGTCGAGATGCTATGGTTATACATGAGATGTTAAACGAACGAGTCGAGATGCAATGGTTGTACACGAGATGTTAAACAAACGAGTCGAGATGTAATGGTTATACACGAGATGTTAAACGAACGAGTCGAGATGCAATGGTTATACACGAGATGTTAAACGAACGAGTCAAGATGATATGGTTATACACGAGATGTTAAACGAACGAGTCGAGATGCAATGGTTGTACACGAGATGTTAAACAAATGAGTCGAGATGGAATGGTTATACACGAGATGTTAAACGAACGAGTCGAGATGCAATGGTTATACACGAGATGTTAAATGAACGAGTCGAGATGCTATGGTTATACACGAGATGTTAAACGAACGAGTCGAGATGCTATGGTTATACACGAGATGTTAAACGAACGAGTCGAGATGCAATGGTTGTACACGAGATGTTAAACGAACGAGTCGAGATGCTATGGTTATACACGAGATGTTAAACGAACGAGTCGAGATGCAATGGTTATACATGAGATGTTAAATGAATGAGTCGAGATGCAATGGTTATACATGAGATGTTAAACGAACGAGTCGAGATGCTATGGTTATACATGAGATGTAATGGTTCTACCTAACAACTTTTTTTCTACCTAACAACTTATCCTCACAATATAAACACACACACACACACACACACACATACTCATCTCACTATATCTCTCTCATTCTATCTCTGTCAAGCAGTTTCTGTTTTCTGTCGACACCAGCTGTGTCCGGCCGCCGGAATCTTTTTCTGGCCACCACCTTTTATCACCTCAACTTGTAGATCGGGCCACCCCGGTCACGATTCAACCACTCAACCTCACAACCACAAACATACATTGTTATCATGGTGAAGAAGATGGCAGAATTTGAAGCTTTTCCTTGTCCTTGTGAACGAGGAGACGTGATTATGTGAGAATCGTGTAAATCTTACTCCCGTGGCAAACTATACTATGCGTGTCCTTTCTCGAATGTGAACAATTACATACTTTTTTGTGTATTATATAAATAATTTGGTTAGTTGTTAAAAATAATAGTTTTTACTCTTTAACAGCCTGGGATAACAGACCATGGATGTGATTTTTTTTATGGAAGGTGGAACGACTCGCCAAAATGATGATCGATTCTCTGGGAGCTTCGAAATCAAGCGGTTCTGGATCTGCTCCAAAAAGGTGCTCAAACTATCATGAAAAATATCTTAGAATAAAAATGCTGGAGACACAAAAACAGGTGCTGGAGGCACAAAAAATAGGTGCTAGAGACAAAATTAAGGGTGCTGGAGGCAAAACTTGACATGGCAACGTATCCCAACCACGACCACGCATGTCAGTCGGATGCAATACTCCGTGACCTTTTAGGTGACATGGATAAATTTCATATGTAGTACTGTTATCGTTGTTGTTGTTGTTGTTGATGTTGTTTGCTGTTGTTGTTGATGTTATTGATGTTTAATAAAATGTTGTTGTTGTTGTTGTTGTTTAATAAAATGTTGTTGTTGTGGTAACTGATGTTGAACGTCCTTTATATTTTAAATTTGTAAGCACAAATAATAAAACTGAAGGAGCAATAATTATCAAACACAAAGGCAAACTGTTTATATAAAACAAGCAAGAGTTCTTAACCACATGCATTTTCATACAGACTCAAACTAAACAACTCGACAACCAAACTAAACAACTCGACAACCAAAGGAAACAACTCAAACTAAACAACTCGACAACCAAACGAAACAACTCAAACTTAACAACTCGACAACCAAACGAAACAACTCAAACTAAACAACTCGACAACCAAAAGAACAGATCAAACGAAACAACCCGTTTATTTTTTTTGCGGCTACTTCCCGCTTTACTCGAACTCGCACCATCTTTTCCCTTCCTTGCTCTCATTTCCTTGATATGTGCAAACGTAGCTTCAAGATTTGTGACCCTATTTCCCAGATTATCAAGTTTGGTTTCCAACGTACTTTCAGCTTCGTCTTCACCTCCAACAGCAACAACTTGAGCTTCAGCAGCATCTAGCTCGTCCATGTTCTCTTTGTAGTACGACTTTTTCCTACACCATTCCATAATCTTGTCTCTCATCCACGGTTCAACGTTCTTAAAAGAACCATATTCCTCATAAACTGCATGACCAAAAGTTAACATAACTTCATTAAAGAGGAGCTCGTGTGACAAGATTTTTGAGTACTCCTCTTCAACTGTGCAACCAAGCCAAGTCATGTGTGTCTTGTAAGAATTGACGATTGCCTTATTTGTGAGATGTGTTAAATGAGACGGAAATAATTTTGTGAGAATGTATATAGGTAAAAAATGAGACGGGAATGTATTTGTGAGGAAATATATAGCCTGATTTTTGGGGAGATATTCCCATCGACATGTCGACGGGAATCTCAAAACAAAAAATTATTACCTTTAATCACACGTTAATTGTGAGAAAAAACATAATTAATATATTCCTGTCGACTTGTTGACGGGAATATATTAGCGGGTAAATTTCGCGCCCAATTTTGGTGAATTATTGAGGCCAAAAAAATATTTTGAAATATTCCCGTCGACATGTCGACGGGAAAATACGAGTATGAAAAATTCAATGCAGTGGGGCTCAGTCAAGCGTTTTTTTTGTCGTGTAGTGCATGTTCTCCTGTTTCTTGTAGTTTTTTTTTTTTTTTTTTTTTTTTTTTTTTTTTTTTTTTTTTCTTCTTCTTCTTCTTTCTTTTTTTTTAATTGTAAGATCATAAGATCAAGTAAGATATAACTTGCAATCTTAACAACCTTGGTATCCATTATATGTCTGAAATAATATACCAGTTACCACTAGTTAACATATGATAATTATAAAAATTTAGGCAATTTTCATACCGGTGAGACGGCCTGGTTACAAAATTTGCACTTGTTCTCATAAAACTGAATATTTCCTAATTTTATATGGAATTTGAGGTGATGGGTCAACAAAGTACGATACTGGGTTCGTAATCGATTTTGCGATAAAATTGTGTTTGCTTACTGGTTACGAAACTTAGTTTATGACGTGTGACACATTCTAGTTGTGTTTTTACTTGCAGAACATTGATAACAGAGAATGTTGAGTAGTACATGTCAGGCCTAAAGACTATGTTGAAGAAATGTTATTCTTTCACAAGATATTCTACTCACTTTTGAGTGTCTACTCATTTTCGGTGTTTATTTAAGTGTAGATTATATTTAATCACATACGCATTAGTTCATGTCTTAATAAATTGATTGTAAGTGAAATTTAGAGTTTTTAAGTTACTTTGGGTACGCGATCAATTATTCTAGCTAGATTAAAAAATTTAACAAACATCCTTGCTAGATTAAACAATTTGATACTAGCTAGATTTGCAAGATTCAACTCGCCTTTATGCCAAGCATGACTGGTCTACCACAGATTCTGTACACTTTTTGCTCTCCCAACTTAATTATCTCAACCACCCTGCCATCAACCTCAAACTCCAACTCCTAAAATCTCAAATCCATGTTTGGCGTAAAGGCGAGTCGACCAAGAATGAACAGTCGTTTGATTCCCTAAAGCAGAAAATTAACCTCCTGAAATATAAAGCAGAAAATGGTTCACTGGATGACCAATAGATAGCTTAAAGACTCACATTTAAAGACTTTGGAAGACCATGAAAACTTGAAAAATCTCGAACTTAAGAAAAAGGCTAAAGTCAATTAGGCCATTGAGGGGGATGAAAACTCCAAGTTCTCTCGGACTAGAATCAATGGCCTCTCCGTTCATGGATCATGGGTCGCGGACCCAATCCCTTTCACCACTCGTAATTTTAACTTACATAAATGTAAATTCCAAAACAATGTCACTACCCTCAGGTTGGAGTGTGATTGTTCACTTCCAATCTCACTCATATCTCTTTCAGACCAAATTGTTATGCATTGCTGTTTTATTCATACTTGTTTGAATCCCGAGGGCCTAGTATATTTTCGTGGTCGTAAAATTTTCTGTAAGAGATCTAACTACATTTCTTGCTCAAGTTTAATATTCGGGCTAGCCCTACCCTTATGCTTGTAGTTGAATTGATTAGGTTGGAGGTCATGGTAATACCCTCTCTACACTCCCCTTAACTCCTTAAGTCTACCTTATCATCACGTATCTTTTTTGAGTGAGTCTTCCTTATTTCTTTTGAGTGTCCCTATAAAAATCTCTAAATACATTTTTTTTAATTACTAACAAGAAAAACCAAAACTCAAACATATACGCATAAATCACACACGCCAAAAGTATCTCTCTCTAAAAAAAGAAAATCGCCTCATTGCTTACTGCTGACTTGGCTAAAAAAAGAGAAAGTCGCCCGGTTTCTTAATATGTTGATGACTAATGGGTCTGTATCTAACATAGACTTAATAATGTTGCAAAGGTTTTCTTCATATCAGAAATGTACATCGATTAGTAAAATGAGATTCGCTCAATTTTGTGTCTAATTCTTTTTTTTTTAACTATGTGATTATGGAAGAAGTAAGAAAGATATATGAATGCTTGATCAATTGGCATTTTATATATATACAAAAGAGGGGAGGATGTTGGTGGCGACCACTATAGCTGCTGCAGTGGTTGCTACAGTAACTTCTTTTTATTATTATTATTATTATTATTTTTTCAGTACTAACGGTCGTTAGTTATGTAACAGTTGTTAACTAACGACCGTTATCTTTAACATTTTTAAAAAAGATTGTATACACTTTGTCCTTCATCTCAGTGGTTCATTGCAAATTTAGTCCTCATATAATTTACATAAATGGTCCTTCATGTTATACATCAATTGCAAAGTCAGTCCTAGGTAACTAACTTCACGTTAAGTAGCTAACGGCAAATATACTAAAAGAGGGGAGGATGTTGGTGGCGACTACTGTAGCTGCTACAGTAACTTTTTTTTTTTTTTTTCAGTACTAACGGTCGTTAGTTATGTAACAGTTGTTAACTAACGACCGTTATCTTTAACATTTTTAAAAAAGATTGTATACACTTTGTCTTTCATCTCAGCGGTTCATTGCAAATTTAGTCCTCACATAATTTACATAAATGGTCCTTCATGTTATACATCAATTGCAAAGTCAGTCCTAAATAAGCAATACTCGTTACTTACTAACAATTGCATGTTACTTGTATGAATTTTACGAATCTTTTAATAGCTCTAGAAACGTCCAATTGGCACTTTGTACCCCACCACAATCAATGGAACACATTGAACCCTATTTCGCCACAAACTCTCTTCATCGGCCTCTGTTTAAGCCACGTGAACAAGTACCAAATGTCATTAACGTGGCCCAATATGTATCCACTCCTTTGTCTTCACTAACAAAATACACTCTCCTATATAACCCAACGACCTTTTCCTCCTTAAAGTCTTAAACCACAACAAACAAGTGAACATTCTAAACAACAAACTTAACAACAACCTTAAACAGTCACATTATTAACTACCTCATTTCAACTACTATGGCAACTTCTTCAGTCTTCTCAGCAACACCAGTCACACGCCTCACCACCCCATCTTTCAACTTTCACCAAAAGACTAACACCACCATGACTGTCAGATGCATGTCACAACAACTACCACAAGACAACTCAACTGACTCTACAAAACCATTATCAGCCACCCCAACCCCACAACCCATCACCACCCCACCACCAGCACCACCAGCTCCTAAAGTCAGCACAAAGTTCTCAGACGTGTTAGCATTCAGTGGGCCAGCACCAGAAAGAATCAATGGAAGGTTAGCCATGATAGGGTTTGTGTCAGCATTGGGTGTTGAGTTGGCTAATGGCCAAGACTTGTTGACCCAAATATCTAACGGTGGGATAACTTTGTTTGTTGGGACAAGTGTTGTCTTGACATTGGCTTCTTTAGTGCCTTTGTTTAAAGGAGTGAGGGCTGAGTCCAAGTCAAGTGGTTTGATGACTTCAGATGCTGAGTTGTGGAATGGGAGACTTGCTATGTTGGGTTTAGTTGCTTTAGGTTTTACTGAGTTTGTTCAGGGTACTCCCCTTGTGTAAATACTATAGTGTAATACTGTAATCGTTTTTGCCATGTTTATAAAAAGTATCAATTAGTTTAAAATGGTTAAGACAAGCAATAACTATTCAGCTGTTCTTCTATAATGTTTGGTTTAATGGTATCTATCGAGATTGGTAAGATCGAGATGTCACTTGAAATCGTGTATACAGGGGTTACTTAGCCAAACTGTTGTACATTTCTGATCAACATTAGAGATAAATTCATATGCCAACCTAACGAAAATGTCGAAAGTTTAATGATAAACATTTGAAGTTGCCATCGTAAGCTTATTTAGCAATATAGGAAAGCACAACATGAGTTATAAACGTTGCAAAACAAGTGAGTTGTAATGTTAAAGTCCGATAACTAAACCATCAATCTGTAATGTTCGCACGTTGCAAACGGGTCGGAACTAGGAGAGTTACGTTTCTGATTATCGTTTAGCTAGTTCATCAATAATTGAAAAGTAAACTTACTTTTCATTTAACTAAATTTATTTTAAGTTAAAATCGTATTTTTTTAAAAAGATTTCCTTATATTATTACCGTTAAAATAAAATTGTACAACCGATCACTTTTGCCTCTGATTATGTCTCTAGTTGCAAAACACGTGAGCCATTATATTAAAGGTCCAATAAGTAAGCCATCAATCTGCAATGTGGAATAGTGCATTAACTATTTTTTTTCTCATCTAAATCAGAATGCGTCAAAATTTATGCAATGACAGATCAAAAGGGTTTTTGTCTTAATAGTACTGTTGTGTGAGAAGCTCCACTATAAAATAGTTGTGGGTTCAAGTTGTGTTTTGTACATGTAATCCACTATAAAAAAATAGCTCATTTTTCACACTTTTTTTCCACACTTCTAAAACGTGTGTAAAATTTTACTAATTTATTAACACTTAATAGTGTGTAAAATTTGGTTACATTAATAACTGTGAGAAAAATTATAAAACAATAAATTTTTCACACTTATAGTTGTCTAAAAAAAGTTCACACTTTTAAGTGTGAAAAATTATAAGATTTCTTCGTACTTCTAAGTATGGAGTTTATTTTGTAACACCCAAATTTCCCACACTTTGAGGAAGTGTAGAGAATTTGGGCCTCCATACTTTAAGAAAGTGTGGAGAATTTTGGCCCGCACCTATAAGCGTGGAAATTTCTTAGATTTTTTCACACTTAAAAAAGTATGAACTTTTTTTGACACATGGAAAATTTATTGTTTTACAATATTTTTTTCACACTTATTAATGTAATCATTTTTTATAAATTATTAAGTGTTAATAAATCAATAAAATTGTACACACTTTCTAAAGGCGTGAAGAAAAAAGTGTAGAGATTGAACCAATTTTTTTAGAGATGGTTGCAGTATATAAGTTATGAAATAGTTGTCATTCTAAAAAATATATAACAAGAATGTGCGAACTAACAAACTGCGAAGGAAGCCTTTATTAGTTTTTTCTATCTATGCTTAAATGATTACAATGAGTTAGAACCTTTTTATCAATAACAAAAAAGATGAGCAAAATTGGATCAAGTGTTTAACACTCTTGCCTCAGAGGTTAAGGGTTCGATCCTCACCTCTTACAAGGCCGGAGGTCCTTTCCTAACTTTGGTAGAACCGGAAGCAGCCTCTCTACCTTAGGTAGGGGTAAGGTTGTCTACGTCTCAACCTCCCCCATACACCGTGGAAGACGGTATTGGGACTCATAACCCTTGGAAGACGGTATTTGAAATTACTTTACTTTACTTTACTTTTACAAAAGACGAGCTTTTTGTAAGATCATATCACTAGTCGTTCTTACGCATGATCTTATGATCCTACAATTCAAGCGATCACATGTCGATTCTACTAGTTTTTTTTATTGTAAGATTGTAAGATCAAGTACGATATAACTCACAGTAGCCTTGTTATCCGTTATATGTCTGAAATAATATACCACTAGTTAACACTTGATTATAAGAATTTTGGCAATTTTCATACCGGTGAGATGGTCGACCGGTTACAAATTTGCCTCGTTCTCATTAAATCGAATATTTGCTAATTTTATATAGAATTTGAGCTGATGGGTCAACAAAGTATGAGATTGGGTTCGTAATCAATTTTGCGATAAAATTGTGTGTGCTCACTACAACAAACAGGACGACGGGCGACGAGATTTTTAGCGGGGACGCCCTTGTCCCCGCCGAAAGTCACTAAACGACAAAAAACATGCTGACCTGGAAAACGATATCGCTGACCGTTTAATAAATTTATGCTTACTTTTGGCGGGGACATGTCCCCGCCGAAAGTATTTTTGGTATTTCTGCAACTTTGACCAAAATAGTTGTGCTTAATTATTCCCGCGTATTATTCTCGCCTATACATTTGGCGGGGACATGTCCCCACCAAAAACTATTACCGTGGTAGAACATAAACTATTAGTGGGGATATGTCCCCGCTAAAAGTTTAGGCGCCAAATTTCTCCCCAAACTGCAACTTTTTTCCCAAAACTTTTAATATATATTATAACATACACATAACACATATTAACTATCATAAATTCGGCAAAAAATACAAAACACACATAACCATGGATGGTTTAATGCCGGAACATGAGTGGGCAAAAGCTTTATCACACGAGCTCCTGTATAATGAAATTATAAATCATTGGGGCTGGGAAATTTTTGATGAATATGATTCGTATGCGAACTGTGCACCGTGGCAGAGAGACCGGATTCTGGTATGGTTAAGAAAAAAAAATGTACTATATAGAGTATTTGGAAGAGCTAGATGCTGCTGAAGCTCAAGCTGCTGCTGTTGAAGCTCAAGCTGCTGCTGCTGTTGAAGCCGAAAGTAGAATAACAGATCTGGAAAATAAAATAACAGATCTGGAAGCTACGTTTGCATATATCAAGGAAATGAGAGCAAGGAAAGGAAAAGATGGTGCGAGTTCAAGCAAAGCGGGAAGTAGCCGCAAAAAAAATAAACGAGTCGTTGTATCGTTTGATCTGTTTCGTTTGGTTGTCGCATTGTTTAGTTTGAGTTGTTTTGTTTGGTTGTCGAGTTGTTTAGTTTGAGTTGTTTCGTTTGGTTGTCGAGTTGTTATGTTTGAGTCTGTATGAAATGTATGTGGTTGAGAACTCTTGCGTGTTTTAAATAAACGGTTTGTCTTCGTGTTTGTTAATTGTTAATTGTTTTAAATAAACGGTTTGCCTTTTGTTACATCAGTTTTCACAAAAACAACAACATTTTATTAAACAATAACAACAACATTTTATTAAACAACAACAACAACAACAACAACACAACAACAACAACAACAATAACACAACAAACAACAATAACAGCAACAACAACAACACTACATACGAAGATTTCCCATACCACCTAACATCTCATTATAAAGCTCGTGAAACAAGGCAGCTGAATCAATTGTGTGGTTGTTGGAATGCTGATACAATTCTAGCATTTTATAGAGTACCATTATCTGGTGATTCAATTTGATGCAGTTTGAGCACTCTGTATTTCCAGGACTCGATGTTGAAGGTCCTATAGTGTAACGAGTTGGAGGTGTGGATGGTCCTGCGGAATGAGTTGGAGGTGTTGAAGCTCCAAGAGAACTGGTCATCATGGCGATTCGTTCCTCTTTCCATAAAATAAATTGCATCCATGATCATTTGTCCCACCCTTTGATTTAGGACACGCATAGTATAGTTTACCACGGGAGGAATATTTATGCGATTCTCGTAGAATTACGTCTCCTCGTCCACAAGGACAAGCAAAAGCTTCATATTATGCTGAGTTGGATATGTTGAATTATGACACCATAAATAGAGATGTTGAGCCAGCAGAAGTTGAGGCACCACCACAACCAATTATCACTTATGTCGACGACGACGACGATAATATTGATTATGATGACCACGTTCCTCATGATTTAGCATCTGATGGTGAAGACCACGTCGATCGTGAAGATGAAGCTGACACTAATAATGAGGGTTTTCATCTTAGTGATGAGGGAGATTGATCTCAAATTGTAATTTGTTAAATGACACTTATTTAAATGAAATTGTTATCGAGTGGTTAAATGTGTTTATTTATTTAATTAATTAATTATTTGTTGGGATCATACTTTTGTATTTTTGTCAAGTCTCGGTCATTACATTTTTGTAATAGGTTGCTTTAGTATTTATTTCATTTTGTTTAAGTTAATGGGCAACATGTAAAAGCCCATAAGGCCTTAAAGCCCACGAAATTAAGGATAAGGGAGGAAGGGAGTGTTGCCCTAACTCCTCCCTTATAAATAGAGAGCTTATGTTAACATTTCATTTGTTGATTATTTGATTACCTTAAGGAAATTCTTGCACTTTCACCTTTCATATTGTCTCATAATCAACCAATCTCATTTCTCATCTTATTTCTTCTTATATCATACTTGTGTTTACTAAATGGTGACCTAACAAGTGGTATCATTCGCCTACTAGAAGTTTGAAGTGTGTTTCTTTGATTTACGTGGGGTTTGGTGCTTATTTCTTCATCTTTTTGCATTTTTTCTTTGTTTCTTTCACTCAAATCTTGAAGCTTGGACAAGTTTCAAGGTTGATATAGTGATTTGAAGCTTAGTTTTTGCATAAAGTTGTGATTTTTTAAGGTTTTTTAAGGTTTTATAGCTTCTTTGATATTGGAAAACTAGTTTTTGGTAGCTAAATCTTCTTAAGTTATTGTTTTCTAAGTATTGGTGAAGTTATTTGATCAAAAGTACCTTATTTCTAAGCATTTTTTCTTCAAAAGGTTGAGATTTTTCAAGTTTCTGACCAGTTTACGCGTAAAATAGGTGAATAGTACGATTCTGTAGCTGTCAACAGTACTTTTTTGTCCTTTTTACGCATAACTTTTGGCATAAACCCTTTTCTTACGCGTAAAATAGGCATAAACCCTTTTCTTACGCGTAAAATAGGTTAAAACCCTGATCCTACGCGTAACTTGCTCATCTACGCCATAAATCTACGCTTAAGTTTGATCCTACGCGTAAGTTTGATTTACGCGTAATTTGCCAGTATCTACGCGTAAGCTTCATCAACGATCTTCTCCTCGTGTAACGGTGACTCAGTACTTCCCTAGCTTGGATAAGTTAGTGGAATACTTCGACTACGGACATCTTTCAAGCTTGGATAAGTTTGAAAGATTTGTTTGGTTGTTTAAACCTTACGCATAAGCATAAGCTTACGCGTAAAGAGAAAACTTACGCATAAACTTTTAGTTTACGCATAACCTACTCTTTACGCATAACCTAAAGTTTACGCGTAAGATTAAGTTACGCGTAAGAATTGAACTTACCCCAAGGATTTTGCAACTTACTCAAAGGAACGTGCATTTCAATCTTCTACAAAGATCCATTTCTACACAAGTGTTCTAAGATGTCTCAACCACCTAATCATTACTTTCCTCATGTTCAGCAACATCCACCTCAACAACAACAACCTTAGCAGTATCAGCAACAACAATACCTTCCGCACCAAATGAATCAACAACCTTCTCAAAGACAAACATACAATCCATTACATCATTACCTAATGATGCAACAACATCAGATCATTCCTCAACAACAATCATATCAAGTGCCACAACAAACCACTCAGTTTTCCTCCAAACAACCTCACTGGTTTGACAGAATGTGTGAAGTTATTACAACTCAACAATCTCGACATGAGGCAGGATCACTTGAAACACCTCCAATGCTTACACCTGGGAACTATGTTCAATGGTCAAGTCGATTCCTACGATTTGTTGAGCTTAAGAAACCTCATGGGAAATTCTTGAAGCAAGTGATACTTGAAGGACCATTTGAGTGGCCAACTAGATTTGAAGCTGGTGATCCACATGCTGATCCTCCACGTCCTCCTGGTGATAGACCCCTTCCAGAATCCGCACTCACTGAAGAACAGAAACTACATCGTGAAGCTGATCAGTATGCAATGGCTTATATACTTCAAGGTATACCTAATCCGATCTATCGAAGTGTCGATGCTCAGAAAACAGCCAAAGCTATGTGGGAACACGTTCATCTCCTTATGGAAGGCACTCAATTGAACAAAGATGACATGGAATCCAAGCTATACATGGAATACACTGACATCACAATTGAACCTGGAGAGTCACTTGAATCCTACTATCATCGTTTCACAAATGTGGTTAATGATCTGGAACGTCACAAAATCACAGTACCAAGGATCGCTGTGAACTCCAAATTTGTTGGTAGTCTTGGCCCTGATTGGCATAAATATGTGACATTTGTTCGTCAAACAAAGAATTTGCATGATGCCCCATATGGTTTGTTGTATGATTTTCTGAAACACCATGAATCTGAAGTGGAAAAAGATCGAGCTCTACGAGGAGGATACACACCAACTTCTACACCAAATTCTTTGGCTCTCGTAGCTCAGTCTTCCTACGCTCCACCACCAATGTCTAATCATGCATATGTTCAAGAGCAGAACTACTTCAGTTATCCACAATCTTCCACCTCGAACCAAATGGTCCCTTATGATTCATCTCTACAGAATACTTCTACTCAACTTATTCCGTTAAACAACAATGATGCTGTGTACTACTCCAACTCCAATGAGGATGACGATGATGACTTTAATACGTTGAATCAGGGACTTGCTCTTATTGCTCGTGCTTTCAGCAAATTCTCCAACAAAACAAACAACCGTCAACGGTCATCTTCAAATACAAGGAATCAAGCGGTTGTCCATGATGGAAGAGTGGAAATACAGAATCGCAATTATGGTCGATTTGGTTCAGGAAGTTCTTCTGGAAATTATGGGAATGATCAGAGGTTTAGTAACAATACGGGGTTCAAGAACAACTCCGGATCTTCTCAACAAAGGTCTGACTCAGTTGCAACAAGGAACTCCAACTCAGGGAATGCAGTTTGGTGCTACAATTGTAATGAGCAAGGTCATATAGCTACAGCATGTCCCAAACCGAGAACTCGCGGAAGTAAGTTTCATAAGCAGGCATTACTCATGGCTCTTCAAGATGAAAAAGACGGACATTTCCCTGAACAAGATAACAACTTCATGGCAAATGTGAACAATGATGATGACATGGAAGATCTGGAAGCTAATGCAGCTGTGATGCTTATGGCCAACATGCAGGAACTTAAGCTCAATGATTCAGGTCCAGTGTATGACACTGACGGCTTGTCTCAGGTACATGACCTCAATGAATGCTTTATTAATGAAATAGTCTCACCTTCTGCTTATGAATCAGATATGGCGCAAGTTGTTCCATCTAAATCATCTTCATCATCTCAAAAAGATGAACAAATAAGCACAGTTGTCATATTCGATGATGACACAGTTGTTTCATTTGATGATCCTATTGAGAATGATGAACATGATAATTTAGAACAACATGAACCATCATTTGATCCAGACCCTGACCTAATATTGTTATCTAAACAACTGGATGCTCAACAATTGCAAATAATAAAATGCAACGAAATTAATAAAGTTTTAAAAGAACAAAATGCGTCACTTGCAAGAGATATTGAATGTTATAAAATTCAACTTTCAAATCAGGAAGAAAAGATTAAAAATGCAAAAAGTTTTGAAAATGCTTTTCAGGATTCTTACAATAAAGAACAAGATCTTCAACGCAAAATGCAAGATTTAATTGAGTCAAACGGAAAGTTGATTTCGAAACTTGAAAGTGAAAAGTGTGAATTGAAAATGCAAGTTGAACGTCTTCAAACAGAACTTTCAAAAACAGAAACAGAATTGTCAAGTTGTCAAAAAGATTTTTGTGAACATAAAATACGAAAAAGGAAGTATATAGATGACTTACTCGGTGATATTGTTGATCTTTAAAAACAACTCAAAGAATTTCGTAACATTGTTTACAAACACGGGAACTCTGTCACAACAATTCAGAAATTCACTTTAAAACCGAGACCCGGTACAGGATTTGCACTTGGCGATTACAATTCAATGTTTCTTCACACAGCATTCAAAGAAATTCCTAAAATTTACAGTATGGATTATTTGCTTGATGATACAATTGTGCGTGCTGTTGTTTTTGATACTGAGCAAGAAGAAGAACTTGAAGATGAGAGTCGGTCAAAAATGAGTAATGTTCAATATTGGACACCATATGACTATTCAAAAGCTCCAATTAAGTTTGTTACTCAAAAAGACTTACCTGAGAAATCATGGTTTATCGAAGATTCATATGTTTCATCTTCTAATGCAGCCCCTGTCCAAACTGTAGCACAAATAAATGGTCCTTTACCATCATCCGGTGAACTTTCACCCTTACCAAAAAATGTTCGTGTCTTAAATTATTTCAAAACTTTTATGGAAGACATCGAAATTTTGGAGGAAACAATTGAACGTAATTCTGAAATAAAAATTGAAACTTTTCAATCCGCTTACGAGCGAGAAAAGAGAGATATTTTTCAAAAACAAATGAAACCAATTGTTCAACACCTCCGTCTATGTGCTACACGTTGGGATCAGGAACTTCAAAAGGAGGTCAAACATATGATAAACATTTTCAATGAAACGGAAAAAGAAATTTTGGTTCAAAAGCAAAGAACTAGAGTTTTCAAAAATGATACTGATCGACTCTTGGAACAAGTTCTCAATGCTGATATTTTGTCTGTTATCATGAATGATCTCTATAAATCTGGTACTTCTATGCTTATGGATGATCTTTGTGTTGATAATAACTTGTTGAATGAGGAAATTGAGACACTTAAACAGGAAAATGATAAGTTGAGGAAAAAGAATGATGATGTGACAAAACAGTTTTCAAAAGAAATTTTTCAACTCAAACAAAAGCTTGATTGGTGTCAAGCTCAGAGTCTTAATAAGGAATTGAAACTTCAACGTCAAAATGTTTCTAACTCTTGTCAGCTTTGCAAAAATATTGAGTCTTTCAAAAGTTTGTGTCTCAAATATGAAAAAGAAATTGCGGACTTAAAAATTGAAAACGCCGAATGGCAACAAAACCGCGATGACATCAAATATTGCAATGGTTTACTCGAGTCTGAAATTCAGGATAAAAATCACATCATCATCGATTTAAAAGAGAAAGTTAGGCTACTTCAAAAAGGAAAGATGGTTGACACCACGGTGATAGCACCAGGAATGTATAAATTAGACAAAACGGAAAAAGGAAAGGTTGTTCTTAATACTAATGTTGATACCTTCACTTCTACAGGACTAGTCTCCACTACTAGCGTTAGCAGACCCAAGCGGAAAAGTAAAAAGAAGAATAGGATCTTGCAACGTAAGAGAGGACACCTAGAAGCTCAAGAAGTAGAAGACCAACTTAGGAATTTGAATAAAACTCATGTTGCATCAGATTTAGATTCTAATCTGGCAAATTGTAATCAAAATCTAAATGTAACGAATGATGAACCTTTGAATGTTTTGAATATTAATGCATCTTGTGTATTTTGTCGTAAAAGCGTATCATCTGGTGATCATACAAAATGTTTAGCTAATTCTCTTCTAAATCGTCATAAGAAACGTAGGACAAGCATTCCTATTGGCCCACTATTGCCTCTAAGTCTAACTTAGGAAAGCCGTCTTCTACGGTTTCTAATGAAGCTGAAGTTACCCCCATAGGTGCAAAGAACAAATCTAGGAATGAGCCAACGACTAGTGCATTTAACATTAAGAAAGCACAAACTAGTTGGAATTGGCAACGTTGGTTACAACACAAACCAGACTTTAAATGGATTCCTAAATTGTTGAATAAATGTGTTTCTAACCAACAGGAACCCGCACTGTCTTTGGGTTCCACCCTTACTTCTGTTCCATCTGTGTCCTCTTCTTGTGATGCAGGTGGTACAGATCATTCTCTGGATTGTTGATAGCGGATGCACCCGACATATGACAGGCAATCTCAAACTGTTGAAAAACTTTGTCTCAAAGTTCATTGGTACTGTCAGATTCGGGAATGATCATTACGCTTTAATCATGGGATATGGTGACTATGTAAGTGGGAACATCGAAATAAGCCGTGTTTATTATGTGGAAGGCCTTGGACACAACCTTTTCTCTGTTGGTCAATTCTGTGATGGGGATCTAGAAGTTGCATTTCGTGAGAAAACTTGCTTTGTTCGTGACTTACAAGGAAACGATCTTATGTCTGGCTCACGTGGCTCCAATCTTTATAGAATATCAATGTCAGATATGATTGCAACATCTCCGATATGTCTTCTCTCCAAAGCAGAGTCAACTAAATCTTGGTTATGGCACAAACGTCTTTCGCACTTGAATTTCAAAACCATAACGGACCTTGCTCGTTATAAACTTGTTGATGGATTTCCAAGATTCCGTTTTACCAAAGATCACTTATGTTCAGCCTGTGAACAAGGAAAAAGTACTCGTGCTCATTTCCCTTCTAAACCTGAACACAGTACGAATCATGTTCTACAACTGCTTCATATGGATTTGTGTGGACCGATGCGTGTTCAAAGTATCAACGGTAAACGCTACATTCTTGTAATTGTGGATGATTATTCCATATGGACTTGGGTTTATTTTCTACGAAGTAAAGATCAGGCTCCTTCAATGATCATCACCTTTCTCACTAAAATTCAAGTTCAGTTACGCAACACGGTCCGAATAGTCAGAACTGACAATGGAACTGAATTCAAGAATCAGACACTTAGGTCTTATTATGAGAAAGTGGGAATTGAACATCAAACATCTATTCCTAGAAGCCCAGAACAGAATGGAGTTGTTGAAAGACGCAACAGGACGTTAGTGGAAGCTGCTAGAACTATGTTGATTAATGCTCAATTACCAGATTACTTATGGGCAGAAGCTGTTTCAACTGCATGTTACACTCAAAACCGTTGTATGATCACAAAACGTCATCGCAAAACACCATATCAAATTGTTCACAAAAGGAAACCAAACATCGATTACTTTCATGTTTTTGGAGCACTCTGTTATCCGAAAAATGATCGTGATGATTTAGGTAAACTTAAAGCAAAGGCTGACATCGGAGTGTTCGTTGGATATTGTGAAAATTCTAAAGGTTTTCGGATTTGGAATCGTCGTACTAGAGAAATTCAAGAAACCATTCACGCTAATTTTGATGAACTCACCCAATTGGCTTCTGAGCAACACAGCTTAGGACCCGAATTTAACCGTCTTAACTCTCCGGCATCTTCAGCTGAACCATTGCCACTCAACCGCAAAGAATTAGAAACCTTGTTTGCTCCACTATTTGATGACACAATTGAATACCGTCATACTGAGGTCTCACCTAATTCCGCTGCTCCACCTGAAAACATTCCAGTACCAGACTCACCTCAACCAACTACCACAAGTGTTGAGAAAGACGGTCCTCCAATTGTATCACCATCTACAGCAGAACAAACTGGTTCTAACTCCCGCCATCCAGCTGAAGATCCCACACCACTATCAGTTCCACAACCCGCAGAGCATGATCCTGATGCGTTCTTTAATCCGTTTGCACCAGCTATTACAGTTCCTGATATAGCTGAGTCGTCAACACGTAATTTGGATCCTGCTAACATGCGAGATACTTATCAACTACACCCTTCAACACACAAATGGACACGAGACCATCCACTAGTTCATATTATTGGCCATCCAGATGCACCTGTTATGACAAGACAACGACTTCACACTGATGGAGAAACTTGCATATATGCACTCACAGTCTGTCACGAAGAACCGAAGAACATTAAAGACGCAATGACTTATGACAACTGGATTGAATCGATGCAAGAGGAATTTCAGCAATTCATAAGATTGGAAGTCTGGGAATTAGTTGAAAGACCTGACGGAGTCTTTGTCATAGGGTTAAAATGGATATGGAAGAATAAGTTTGTTGCTGAAGGAACTGTCATACGTAACAAATCACGTCTGGTAGCGAAAGGATACTCTCAACTGGAAGGTCTTGATTTTGCTGAATCCTTTGCTCCAGTGGCTCGACATGAAGCTGTTCGGATCTTTTTGGCCTATGCTGCACACAGGAACATGGTAGTTTTCCAAATGGATGTCAAAACAGCATTTCTTAATGGTGAACTCCGTGAAGAAGTTTATGTTAGCCAACCTGAAGGCTTCGTTGATCCTGAGCGTCCTAATCACGTTTACCGACTCAAAAAGGCACTCTACGGACTCAAGCAAGCCCTACGGGCGTGGTATGACAAACTGTCCACTTTCTTACTGGCCAATAAATTTTCTAAAGGATCGGTGGATCCAACATTATTTACTAAAACCTACGGGGAGGACTTACTTGTTGTTCAAATATATGTCGATGACATCATTTTTGCCTCAACAAAAAGAAGTTACTCTAATGATTTTGCTAAATTAATGAAAGATAATTTTGAAATGTCCATGATGGGTGAACTTTCGTTCTTTTTAGGACTACAAGTTCATCAATCACCCCGTGGAATTTTTGTAAATCAATCCAAATATGCTCTTGAAATTTTGAAGAAACATGGAATGATGTCTTGTGATACTTATAATACACCAATGGGCTATACCACAAAACTAGATGCTGATTTACATGGGACTCCAGTTGACCCTACCAAATACCGAAGTATGATTGGGTCCCTCATGTATCTAACAGCTAGTAGACCTGATATAGTATTTGCTGTCTACATGTGCTCTCGCTATCAGTCCAGACCAACTGAAAAACACCTCAGTGAGGTCAAGAGAATCCTTCGATACATAATGGGAACCATTAACTTGGGGATCTGGTATCCGAAGGATTCTGGCTTTGAACTAATTGCGTTTTCAGATGCTGACCATGCAGGATGTTTAGACACACGCAAAAGTACATCTGGTGGATTACAATTTCTCGGAGACAAACTTGTGTCATGGCAATCTAAGAAGCAGGACTGCACTTCACTGTCGTCTACAGAATCTGAATATGTAGCCATGTCTGCTTGTTGTGCTCAAGTCATCTGGATGAGATCACAACTTAAGGATTATGGCTACCTATTCAACAGGATTCCTATCTACTGTGATTCAAAGAGTGCAATTGCTATCTCCTGCAACACTGTACATCATTGCAAATCCAAACACATCGATCTCCGATATCACTTCATCAAAGAGCATGTGGAAAAGGGTACAGTTGAGCTTTATTTTGTTGGAACTGAATACCAACTGGCGGACTTACTTACCAAATCCCTGGCACCATCCAGGTTTGCTAGTTTAGTTCACCAACTTGGTATGCGATGTTTGACTCCAGAGGATCTGGAAAAGTTTTTAAAACACAATTGATCGTCAAACATCAAAACTATCTTTGTAAATATTTTTTTCAAAAAAAAAAAAAAAAAAAAAAAAATGCAAGTATAAACCACCTCTTTCAACACTATTTTTTCTAAAAATGTCTTCAATCATTTACAACAAGTGTTGAGGGGGAGGAAAAGTAACGTTTTACTTCTCAAAATTAAAATATTTTTTGTCTTTTATACTTGCATTTTAACTAAAAATAGTACAATTATTAAGTGTTGATTCAAAAGGATTTCGGGTTACTCTCCTTGATCAAAACCAATTAATTTTACCATGTTCTAAGGTCGAGGGGGAGTACGACAAGTTGTTCTTATCAATTCTTGGTGTTAATATACGAATACTATTTGTGATAATGTGGTTAGGCTTTGGTTTAAAAGTTTTGTTAGGTTAAGGGACTAATATTGTCAACTTACTAAACTTGCATTAACCCTAGGTCAAAACTACTTTTGACCAACAGTAACTACACTATTTTCACCAAACACATTTAATACAACAACCATTTGATCAAACGGCCACAAATCATCGTGCTAATCCAAGAATTTTTCATCTAATCTGTAAAAGGTAACATGTTTTGATCATAATTCTAAACAAAGGTTTTTAATTTTATAACAATCCAACGGCTCAATCAATCACAATTGATTAATTTGTTTTTTGAGTTATGCATAGTATTCAAACCCAGAAAGAAGTGATGTTTTGATTGAATTTGTTGATGAGATTTGTTCATATGATGCTACTAAACATGTTTGTGAACTCCAATCTCACCCAGAATCATCAATTGAGTGATTTGAGTGATTTGGATATTAGGGTTCATACGTATAGATTAGGGATTCTTGATTGTGAATGTTTTGATTGTGATTAATGATAGGGATAGTGTGTATTAGTGATAAGGATCATATCCCAGTAGATTAATTGCATCACAAACGTGTTTGAATCATTAATCTTTGATCTAGGGTTCGAATGTCACTAGCAGATTCAATCTTAAGATTTTGTGGATAATTTGTGTTGATATTTGAAACATATGTTCCTTATGATGTTAGTATCACTTGCCCCATGTTAATTTCTACCCAGAAACACGTTTGATTAAGGTTGTGATTAGATGTTCATGCGTGTTTACGCGTTAAGTTGTATTTGGCATGTTTACGCGTTAAAATGTGTTAATTAAGTGAGTTGGGTTAATTATTGATCAGTGGAAATGTTTGTACACTTTCAGGAAACTAACAACTCGAATTCGAAAGGTGAATTTCTGGAAAATGGCATGTTTACGCGTTAAATGTTCATCCTACGCGTAAGATTGAATCTTACGCGTAAGATTCGACACGTGGACAAATTGTGTCTTGGATAAGACATAGTTTACGCATAAATGAAAATCTTACGCATAAGTTCTGACCTTATGCATAAGTCGAGAACTTACGCGTAAGTCATTACCTACGCATAAGTTACAATTTACGCCTAAGGGTAATCCTACGCGTAACTTCAATTTCTACGCCTAAGACTTATCTTATGCTTAAAATTGATCTTACGCGTAAGTTTCTCTTTACGCGTAATATTCTATCTTACGCGTAGATTTTGCACTTACGCATTATTTCTATACTTACGCTTAAGTCAGGTTACGCGTAAAGACAACTACTTACGCGTAAACTTGTCTAAATCCAAAATTTTTCTAAGTGTTGGAAATTTTCCAAAGTGTAACTTCTTGTAAATGATAAACTTATGTTGTAACTGAATTGTTTTATGTTTCTACCAAGTAATATAACTCAAGTTTGTCATATATCAAAAGTTTTTCACTCACACAAAATCCCACTGATCAATGTAAAACATGCAAATCAATATACACACATCTTAAATGAATGTCTATGCTAACATCTTCAACAATTGCCATTCAGATGGCAGAACACAACGACATTCCTTACGGACCAGAGCCTGAACCCATACGTGCATGGGAAAACACCTTTCCTGAGAACTACTCCAGAAAGATAGGAAAGAACAACCTGAGAGTCAACTTCAACAAAATTACATGCAATGAGTCCTCTTGCCTTGTTGCAGTAGATGCTCTTATCTATCACCCATGCAAAGTTCTACTCACCAAATCTGCTGCAGTGGCATGCTTCTACATACATCAGTTTTGGCACACACTCCACTTGGACCTCCTTGAAGAATCCTTTACTTGTATGCTTCACATGAGACAAGTCACGGTCGACAAGGATCTTCTCCGTAGTGTTCTTGGACTTCCCGAACTTGAACCTAATGAAGAATACGACCAAGTTCCCAGTGAAGAAGAATTGATAGAATGGCTGAGAGATATTGGGTATGATGAGTCTGAAGGGGTAATGACTAGGCACTCTAAGGTCAATATCAGATTTCTTCCACAGCCTTGGAGAACGCTCTACATCATCATTGCCAAGTCACTATCAGGCAGAGACACAGGCTATGAACACCCTAAGCTCCAACATCTCAAGCTGTTTTGGGCTATTGCTAATGTCAAGAAAGTTGATTATGCCATCATTATCTGGGAAGACATTGTGTGGCACATACAACACAAGACGACCAATATTCCATTCGTCCGCTTCACCAAGCTTCTCATTGCAAGCTTCCTCCATGAATATGATGACATACCTCAAAGACTGAATGATGAGTTTCAGCACACATACAAGAATGAGGACACACTTAAGGTCATCAAGAGAATGGATACTAGTACAAGGAAACAAGGAAAGAAACAACCTGATTGCCTTCTGACTAAGAAGGTTCAAGAATGCAATAACTACAAGTACTACCTTCAAGCTCTTGAAGCAGGTAAAGTTGGGTTCTTGGACGAAGCTGTTCTACCGTCATACATGCAGAAGAAGAAAGGTAGCAAATCTGGCAGCTCAGAAAGTTCTACCAAGACCAAACCTAAGAAAAGGGGATCACTTAAGATCAGAATTCTTGCAAAGAAACCAACTGCGGAACCTGGGTGGTTTCCCTCATCACAACCTTCTCCAAAACCTGCTGACTCTGAACAAACCGAATCCGACGAAGGTCCGATTTACAGTGAAGCCTATGCCAATATCACCAAGGAAGTCAATCTTGATGAAATTGACGATAAGGATTTGACATTCGAAGATTGGGCAACTAACATTGATGAGTTTTTCGATAATGCTGTTTACCCAGCATATCTCAATCAAAGACCTTTCACCAAAGCACAGACAATGCTGGAAGAAAAAAGGATCAGAAGGGAAAAGATGAAGGAACCAGTCACAGCTGTACAAGAACCTGAAGGACTTTCAGTTGAAGAAGAAAATGAAAGGACTCTCAAACTTGGTCTCCTCCACAGCCGAATCGACACCTTCAATGCTGATACACCACCACCTCCAGTGATCTCCCAAACCACCACCGAGGCTGGCACTTCAAGCAGCATTCCTGAGCCTACCACTGAGATCCATACTGACTTAGTAGTTTATGATAATCCCTCGGTATCTCCCACTGACGTTGAGATGACTACAGCAATGGGAGAGGAAGGAGAAGATGATCCCATGGACACTGATGCTCCAAGACTTATGTCCATGGAAGAAATGGAGCGTAGAGAACGGGCTCAGGAAGAAGAATTGAAGAAGAAGCAAGAAGCTGAGGAGGCCAGGCTTGAAGAGATTGCTCAAGCTAAGCTGGAAGCAACAATCAGAATGGAAGAAAGCAGGAAAGCTGAAGAAGCAGCCAAACTGGCTGAAGAGAAATTAAAGAAAGAAGAAGAAGCCAGGGTTGCTGAAGAGCTAAGACTGAAAGCTGAAGCTGATAAACTGGCAGAAGAACTAAGGGTGAAAGAAGCAGCAGCCAAAGAAAAGGAAGTTGTACAACCCGAACCACAGAAAAGTGATGACAAAGACACTACCACCATCATTGAATCCTCACAGTCATCTCCTCCTGCTTCTGAATCAACACATGACAAATCAATCAAGAAACCTAGCTCCAAAGCCTCTGCTGCATCAAAGTTACTCAAGTCAGCTTTCAAAAGAGTACATGAAAAGAAGAGAAGCAGATTGGAAGATCAGGTTGCAACACTTGTAACCCAAGTTGCTGAATTGACGAAGTTGAACTCGAACGTCCAAGAGCTACAAGACAAAGTTGATACTTTCTTAGCTAAAGACGTACAAGAGAACTTGGAAGCCGCTCTAGCAGCTCAAGCACAAGAATACATGGCACAACACTTAGTTGCTGAGCTGAAAGATCTGCTGGCACCAATGAGAGACGAACTCACCAAGTTCGCTGAGCAAGCAGTCAAGAAAGTTATCCGATCAACAACCTTCACTCTTCGTGCCGACAAGTCCACTGCTCCTCTACCAGGTCTATCTCTAGATGATCTGGAAGCTCAACTCTTAGAAAAGCTGGTAAACAAGTTCACTTTGACTCCTGAAGAAGCAAAAATCCTGGAAGCACTGAAGGACAAGATGAACAAAGAGACATGCAGCACAGAGGCAGATAAGCTGAAGCGTCAAAGAGATGACGAAGACAGGGATCCCAATTCACAGGCTAAGAAGCAAAAACAAGCCGAAGGACCCTCATCTCAAACACCGGTCATTCCCCCTACTACTACAACCTCCACACACCAACCGAAGGCATCAGGTTCTGCCCCCAAAGAACACGATCACTTCGAATACACCGGTGATGACGACATTCCTCTAACCGATGAAGTTCCAGAACCATCAACCAAGAAGAAGAAGAAAGAAAGGAAAGGAAAACATCACCAACCCAAACCGGACACCTCATCTAAAGAAAAGGAACCCAAGAAACCCAAAACCGTCCTTCAATGGCTCGATAAAGATGAGACTGCCGAGTATTCCTGGTTTGAGAAGATGATTAATTCCCAACCACCACTGGAAGACAATCAGGAACCACAAGATGGTCGTACAGTGGAATATGCTCAATTACTTCAGCACAAGTTCAAGATGAAAAAGATGAACAAGAAAGAACTGCGCAGAATTAAGAATGATGCATTTAATCTTCTCAGAGATCGGTCTGCAAACTCCATCGAGCTTGAGTATCATCTGGAAAATATTGCTCGAGCCATGTCAAGCGATATTGACTGGATTAATCCAGAATCTTTTGTCGACCCAGTCACGAAGAAGTCAGCACCTTACATCACCGACTGGTCAAAACCACTACCGATGATTGGGAGGCCCAAGGAACCAAAGATCCCATACAAGTTCTTCTACAACACAGACTTGGAATTTCTAAAACTTGGCAGTGCTAATGAGAAGAAGTACGTTACCTCACTCGCCTTTCTCCCTGCAGCTCGATATCTCAACAATGCCATCGAAGAAGAAGCTTCAGCATTATTCGTTGACAAAATTATTGAATATGACCAGAATGCTCTTTACGGCATACATCATTGGCCAAACAACCGAGCACAGTACTATCGAAGCAGCAGACTTAATCAAACGATGGGTGAAGTAGAAAGTGATCTGAAGATAGTCTCCATTCAATTCATCTCGACTGTCACTTTCTTTGGGTACCCCTTCCTCAGCAAAATCACACTGAAAAGACTTGATGAAAAGGAGTACGATATTTCCGAGTCTGACTTTCCACGACTACGTCTCAACGACATTGAAGACATGTACCTGCTCAAAGTTCAAGGAAAACTCTGTGGCTTGCCTAAAGAGATGCAGCTTGCCTTTATCCAAGCTCTTCTAATCTTCATCAGGCAGATTGTCATAAGAGAAAGAGTTGAAGATCTTCAGTTGGGAGTGGAAAGTTACCAGAAGAAGCTCAATCTTACCAAACCAAACATGTTCGACATCCCCAACCTTCAACATCTGCCTCAGTACACCCTGCTCAAGCATCCTTTCGGGTTCACCTACCGCAGCATTAATGGTCGCAACTGCTTCATGGCTTACATCGAAGTTCAGAAGTTCTGTGATGAAACGTTAAAGTTCGTCAGAGACGGCATCAAAAGCAGAGTAGATGACATTGCTTTGGGTAAATCGAAACGGTGGAATACGACAGAGGTTAGGGATGCCCGCAGATTCATCTCAAGGATCGAGAACCGCTTAAGGCGCAGGGATCAGTTTCGAAGGTTGGAGAGCTATGTGGGAGGCAGACAGAAATTTCCGGTGTTGACATTTCAGAGACCTGATTGGTAGATCATTGTAAGAAATTTGATTTGATTTGTCAATAATTTACTTCATGATGGTTTGTGCACACATAACAGTGTACAACCCGTGCTTGTAATTAAAGGACCCTGAGGTACGCATCAGTGCCTCAATCCTAATTATAAGGAGCGAAGGCTTCTTACTTTTGAGTAGAATTAATCAAACATTTATGATTTTTCATAATTCTGCTCAAAAGGACAAGTATTTCACCTCAATAAGACCTAATCACTTGTTGAGGGGGAGCACTTGTCAAAACAAAATACTTTGCTCTAAATCAAATGTTCTTGGTGAATCTCCCCGTAAGACTCAAAAAGCATATTTTAATCTCATGTTTGTCAAAAACAACATCTTATATGCTATTTTTGAGGAGGAGAAATGGAAAGTGATTAAAATATGAAAAGTTAAAAGTTGCTGTAATGTCAAATCTCATGCGAGCTAGACTCAGTATTGACCCAAGAATTGACGAGATAATACAAGTTAGTAATATCGAAAGGACATAGCCTCGACGGGTAATAACATCAAGTTAGTTACTAGAGCTAGTTGTCACCTAAAAGCTGACAATGCATCTCTTTAACTAACCACGCAAGCGTGTCTCGAAAAGGATATGTCTTAGTAGAAATGTACCATCTCGAGAAGCTTTCTGTGAACTTGATCAGGCCGGGTAATAACTTCAAGCTAGTCTAACTAGTGATGTAAGCGTGTCTCAAATCGGTCTTGTTCACGGAAAGTGGATCAATTCAAAAGTGCTTGCTCCTCCCGCATGTGAAAATTTATTAAATACTTATGAGCACATGTGCAGGGGGAGCCCTTCAAAAGTGTACACAAAACTCTCAAAGTGTTAACCAAAATATTTGATTATTACAAACACTTTGAGAGATTTTCAATCAAAGGTTTCTTGGCTACTGTCGGAGTTATAAGGTGACTAAGATAGGAATATCCGTCCTATGATCCGCCAGAGCCGGAGGGATCTACCCAAGGACATCTCCCATAGTTAGAATTAGAAGTCCTTAGGTATGATACGAAAAAAGGGAGAAATGAATGAAAGGGAAAGAAGGAGTTGAAGAATTAAAAAGAAAAGTAAAGAAAAGGGTGAAAAGAAATAGCCCTCCATATGTTCAACCTTAGGGCAGACACCGGGTTCAATACGTATGCTACTGGCAGTTGCAAAAGACAACACCGGTATTGAAGATTAAGCCGTCATGGACCCAGTGACGCAATGCACTAAACCTTCTTAACCACTCCAGTTCTCTTAAAAGAGCTTGTTTCATTCTCACGGGGAACCTGCGTAACCTATCGACCCATCTATTAGAGACGGTTGATATTGAAGCAGGAGACACCTCCCCAGTCTCCGCATAGGAAACCTAGGTGTGCACTTATAGAGTCTAGAGCCTCGAGATACATCAAAGATCTCTTAGGAACACTTAGTCTTTCTACAGCTGGTGTTCTACATCAATGGGCATCAGTTGTAAACTATCGAGTCCTTCGCAGATTTTAGCAATCTGCCGAGAACGTTTATGAGAGGATTACTTAGGTATTTCTCAATGATTGAACGGAAATCCTGCCAGGGACAACATCAAGCAGCCCTGACAGCAGGTCACTTCGGTAACCCCACAAGGGTTACTCTTAGTGTTTGTGGTGGTTCCATCCCGGTCTACAGTCGTGGAGTGATCCCCAGTGACTCACCCACTCATTGAGCTACTTAGTAGGTCTCGTAAGCTCCTTCGGGAGTATCTGATATGGGAACGGCCTGGATAAGGATTAGAAGGAGTCTTCACACTATGCTGTTGATGAGCTCTAATTCCTTATCCGTAAGTACCGGTTGTTTTATTGCTAACTGTTTACTCGCAAGTACCTCATTTCCATGATGGTAGATTCCAACATGCTCATACATACATCTTGAAGTCAAAGAAAGCTCCCCCAAAAGATCTCAACAACACAAAGTTCAAAGAAAGATTCTACACCAATAAGAAGAATCTACAAAGTATAATGACAAAGATCTCAAAGCATGAAAAGGAACTTCTTGTTCGTAAAAGTCAAAGTCCAAAGATGTATGAGTATGTTGGAATGGCGAACAACCACCACAGACGCAGAAGTGACGAACGGCAGACAACTTCATAACTTATTCACTACATCATCACCAAAGAACAAAGACAAAGGGCAAAGTACTTTCATTATCATTCACTCATTTTTGAAGACGTCTAGAGTTTACATGTCACAAGTCAACGACAAAGATGAAGACGTCAAGCAACCGTGATGACCGACCCTTAGGGGGAGATTGTTGGGATCATACTTTTGTATTTTTGTCAAGTCTCGGTCATTACATTTTTTTAATAGGTTGCTTTAGTATTTATTTCATTTTGTTTAAGTTAATGGGCAACATGTAAAAGCCCATAAGGCCTTAAAGCCCACGAAATTAAGGATAAGGGAGGAAGGGAGTGTTGCCCTAACTCCTCCCTTATAAATAGAGAGCTTATGTTAACATTTCATTTGTTGGTTATTTGATTACCTTAAGGAAACTCTTGCACTTTCACCTTTCATATTGTCTCATAATCAACCAATCTCATTTCTCATCTTATTTCTTCTTATATCATACTTGTGTTTACTAAATGGTGACCTAACATTATTATTATTATTATTATTATTATTTTGTATAAATTGTTATTTATTTCATTGTGTGTGTGTATGCGCATATGTGTATATATGTTTCTTCACTAATTATATGTTCTTGTACTAGTACGTTTACAGATGGCAGACGTTGTTGCTAGGAGCCACGGTGGCGATGGAGGCAATGAGCCACCCCGTGGTCCGAGGAGGCTAGGCAGTGATTGTCAGAGTAAGAATTTATAGATTATTTTAATTAAACTTGACTATTATTTGAAATTGATAACTTGTTATTTTATGTCATCATCACTTGAATTTGATTACTTTTAGGATCTAAATCCAGACCTCCCAGACCTCCCAAGCCCAATGCCAAAATTGGGAAAGGCGGGAAGGCGGTGCGTAGTCTCACAAAGAACACGCGGCTCCACAATGAGAGGAAAGAGACTGGTCGTCTGGTATCGATCAAATTCGGGAAGAACGACAAAGAGATGTGGGAGCATGTGGGCACGCACGCGAAGAGGTTCTCCAAGTTGGTCGGGAAATTGTTACGGCAATCAATTCCCATGCACTACAATTCCTGGGGAGCTATTCCTGCTACCGCGAAGGCCCACATCGACGACCAACTACACGTAAGTTTTTTTTTTTTTTTTTTTTTTTTTATCTTTTTTTTTTTTTTAATTATTGTGTTTGTTTATTTTAAGTTTGTTATTTATTTAAATTTGATTGTTTATTTAAATTTGAATATTTATTTTAATTATATTTTATTGCAGCATTTTTTTGATCTCGGCGAGCACCTTGCCAGTGCTGATGGAGAAGATATTGTCCGGAGTATCGAAGCTTATCTCCAAAAGCGATACGACGACAACAAGTGGCGGTACAAAAAGATGAATTTTACTGAGCAAGGTGGGGTTAAGAAGCTGGACGAGATCAAGGAAAAGCGGCCGGCGAACATGTCGAAAGAAGATTGGGCACAATATGTAAATTTATGGATCCACACTTTATTATTATTGTTATTGTTATTGTTATTAACAACAACAACAACAACAACAACAACAACAACAACAACAACAACAACAACAACACAAACAACAACAACAACAACAACAACAACAACAATAATAATAATAATATAACATTTTTTAGTATTTATAATACGCAGGTGAAGCACTGGTCGCACCCGGATAATTTGAAGAGAGGGGAGACCAACAGGCAGAACCAGCTCACCAATCCGACTGCTAGCCTTCATGGGTCGCATTCGTTAGCTGTTATACGCAATACCTTTGTAAGGCACTTTTTAATCATTTCATTTATATATATAGTGTTTGGTGAGTCGTTATTGATTTTATTTATAAACAGCTGAGAGAACCCACCGACGCTGTGGATGGTAGAGACTTGATCGTGCTATATAGACACAACCAAACGAGAGACGACGTCTTTGAGTCTACATTGTTCGAGGCTAGATATGTAAGTATAATTTATTTCCATAAAACTCACCTACATTAATGCAAATATAAGAAATCGCGACTGATATATTAGTTTGCTTGCTTTTTTGTAAAACAGAACCAGATGATACAGATGCGGATGGAGAGCACCTCCGGGGGGACGACCATGTCTGACCTTGAGATTATGCGCCACGTGATCGGTGGCAAGCAGCAGGGCCACATTCCTGGCATAGGTCCAGTCTTACCCGGCGGTGGTCGTCAGATGACCCTCAGCGCCGCACGAGCTCGTGATCAAGCCTCCGCGTCCTACCTCCACGAAACTGTTCAGAAGCAAACCCAGGAGATGTCTCAGCAAAGGACACTGATTGATATGTTGTTGGGGTGGGCTAAGATACAGCCGGGTTTCCTCGCTGAGCTAGCGACTCAGGCGACGTCATCGGGATCCCAGGAGGCTTCAGCAGGTGAGTCTACAGGTACCCAGGAGGAGGGGAGTGGGGCTAGTGGGGGCAGTGGGGGAGTGGGGGGGGGGACTCAGGAGTAGCGTATGGGTTGTTTGGGTCGGTTTATATATGTTTTGGGGTTATGGACAAATTTATGGAGATTTGCATGGATTATTATGTGTTTATGTAGTTTATGTGTTAGGATTCCCGCTACATTGTTCCTGCGTATAGTTTTGTAGCGTATAGCGGATAGCTAGCTTATGTAATGATCATGTGATAATGGTTTTTAGACCGTTTTGGCGAATTTAGATACAAACACATGATTATGTTAATTTTTAACGAATTTGGATATGTATGATATTATGTTTGGCGAATTTGTGATTTGAGTGTCTTGTGGTGTTGTAATTAGAGTATATACAGGTTGTGAATTTGTAGATTTTTTTTCTGAAAAAATTCCAGAATAAATCTGGAAAATACCCATTTTACTGCAATTTGCTGCAAAATGGGTCAGTTACTTTTAGCGGGGACATGTCCCTACCAAAAGTTTGGTACAATGTCTATGGATACCACTTTTAGCGGGGACGTGTCCCCGCCAAAAGTGTGGCCCAATGACTATGTACACCACTTTTAGCGGGATACGTCCCCGCCAAAAGTGTGTGAATTATTAGTTAAATTAAGGATTAAGGGATTAATTATAACAACGAAAAACACTTTTGGCGGGGACATGTCTTCGCCAAAAGTAATGCCATGCTGGCATTGTTTGACCTGACCAAATTGTTCACGCTGGCAGTGTGGGACCCACGTGTCCCCGTCAAAAGTGATGTCCGTCACCGCCAAAAGTTTACAGCGAAAGGGTTTGGGCGACGTACTTTTGGCGGGGACATGTCCCTACCAAAAGTATTAGGCGGGGAGAAGTCCCCGCTGAAAGTTTGGAAAAGTCCCCGCCAAAAGCAGGGAATGTTGTAGTGGCTCACTGATGTTTGACAATGTTGTCTACGTCAAGCCTAAAGATATTCTACTTACTTTTGAGTGTTTTACTCATTTTCGGCGTTTCTATAAATATAGATTAGATTTTATCACATATCATTAGTTCATGTATTAATAAAATTGATTGTAAGTGAAATTTAGATCGAGTTATGTTACTTTGGGTACATGATCAGTTCCTCTAGCTAGATCCAACAATTTAACAAACATCGTAGCTAGACTAAGGGCCTGTTTGTTTAATTTTTTCATTAAGTCATGTTAATTAAAAGAAGACTTAATGCAGACAACCTCCGTTTTATTACTTAATATTTTCAGTCATCTTTTTCTATTAAGTTACAAACAAACAATGTTTATATGACTTAACTAATTCAGTTTTTTTATATTAAGTAAATTAAGTAGAAATCAAGCACCTCCTAAGTTGATCATCATATGAGTTGGTAGATTTGCAAGATTCAACTATTGTTACCTTAAAACCTGTTGGGAACTATGTTACACTACTTAACTTGAAAAACGATGCATCGGAACCGTGTGCATATAAACGATTTTTTTTTTTCTTCTTCAAAAACTAACACTATGAAGCAAAATTAGATCTGAGTATCATGACACCGTTGAGACCCCCGAGTTCTGTCCCTGTTTTCTTGGTATGTCGATGACTGATAAGTCCATATCAAGTATAAGAGCATATCCGATAGTCCGATACAAATATTACTCGAAAATTTCAAGATATTTTCAACCTTTTCTTTCAATAGTAAAAAAGACTTTATTTTTAAATCTGAACCTATTCTTGTCACAATACCAACTTGTTAATAGGTTAACTAATTGGTTGTATAATTTCAAGCTATTACTCAAATAAGTCATTTCTAACATTGGACTCAAATGCATTAACCAGTGTTCAAATTATTCTTAGCCCTTTTTCAAAATGACTATTGGCAATACTCTAAGCTTAACGGTGTTACATATATTTTCTTCATATCAGAAATGTACATCAATTAGGAAAACAAGACTCGTTATTTTGTGTCTAAATTCTTTTAATCGTGTGATGACACATAAAATAGAATGATATCTTCAAGTGCCAAGTATGTTATCGTTAGAAAAAAAAATAAGAAAGATATATGAATGCTTTATCAATTGACACCCATTAACAATTGTTACTTCTTTGAATTATTATATATACTAAAACCCAGAATTTGCATTTGCAACAGTACCCGTATTACAAAAGTTGTTACAGGAATGTTACAGGCCCATTTGTGGCTGCCATTGAATGAGTACAAAGTTTATTGTACAAAGTTCTGTAGACAGTTCCCACGTTGCACAGAACTATTGGATGAAAAAAAACAGGCACTGTTACTCCATTCCGTAGGAGAACTGTGCGAAACACTGTTCATCTTCTAATTACTCCGTTCTGGACACTGTTCAGTCCCGTAATCCAGTTGTAAAGGTGCTATTTTCCACCCTTTTATCCTCCCTTCGTGGATAAATATCCATTGACTCACCTAACTCTTCAAAACCCAGAAACTTCTAACACATTCTTTGTCTAATTGCATCTACCATAACATACATCAGGAACAAAAAACAATCTTTGTCTTACACAGGTATGCACATGAACTTTTGTTAGATCTAGGGTTCATCTTTTATTCCAATTTTTGTTTTTGGATAAAAAGTTTGTATTTTTATTCACATGTTTGTGTTTAATTGCAGGTTTTAAGTATTTTGAGTGGGATGTATAAATTGCAAAAAAGGATTTTTTTTTATCCAAGGTATGTGATTCTTCATTTTTTTTTCTTCTTTTTACTGATTTGTCGTTACTTCGTGTTTAATTTAAGTGGGTACTGATAGGATATGGTTTTTGTGATTCGTGTGTAGTTCCAAAGAGATTAAGGTATTTTGTTAATAAATTTAGGCGCAACAAATTACCAATATTTGGCTATTTTAATTTATTTATATTTAATTTGTGTTTGTGTTTTGTTGAAATGGTTATTTATTGGATTTGGGTTTTGTGATCATAAAGAGATTTCAGGTTATTTTGAAGTCACATGTCCGAATCCATTGATCAAACTTTAGACAAAGACAACGCATAGGAGGAGACGGAGGAGCGCACAAACCAGGTAACAGTTCTGTTTTGGGTTTGTCACTGCAATGTTGATAATCGTAGTTCAAAAAAAGTGTTCCCGAAAATATTTTATACAGTTAGGGAGTGTTTGGCAACTGTTTTTCGATATAATTACTTCCCAAACACTCTCTTTATGTTACTATCTATTATCAGATTCCTTTTGTTAAAAAATCATCATGATTTGTCATAAACATGGTTTGAAATAATGCAAAAGTAACATATATACAAAACAATTTGTGACCTTACTACAACATTCACATTAGATAATCCTGGGGCGCAGTCTATCTTTGATGCCTTTTTGTGTTTTGAGAAATGAAGAACTGAAAATTCACAAAGTTTGTGCAGCATAAGAAATCGACATATCTGTAAGAAGTTGTGTAACAGCCACCTCTTTCGTTACTGAGGCCGGGTACTTTCTGAAAAATAATTGCGCCATCTTGGTGTCAAATTATACGGCCAACGTGACGCTGAGATATATGGCATAAGATTTAATTTATGTTAGTTAAACAGTTTATGAGTCTTATACATTTTTTTTGTTCGCTCATCAAATTTTTGACCCATTTTCCCAGTTTTCTACCCATTAAGGAAAAAAAAATATAACCCAGATCATGGTTGACTGAACAAATATTTGTGCCATGTTATCTTACATCGTCACACTTCAATGTAGATTGAGATTGTGATGGGAAAGAATGAGCAACTTATTCATTTTCTAATGTTGTATGCACCTGTTCTGTGGCTAACTACCATGGTTTCATGTTGTAGCGCAGGCTGTTGAAACCTAATCGATTTGACAAATTGTAATGTCAGTCATTGATTAGATTACACACATCGACAGTGGTTTCATGTTGTAGCGCAGGCTGCTGAAACCCTAGAAGGGGGACATTCTATACTGCTAGCGAACAATGAAAAAAGGCATTACGTTATGGGTCAGTACAGTTGTTATTTCATATGGGTAAGTACTCCCCTTTACTTTTTATACCCGATCTATTATTTTGGCTTATTTATAAATGCAAAAATGAGTTTTCGAAGTCACCACATTTGTAACTACATGTTAATATTAGTTAAAAGTAGTAAATTATGTATGTATTTATAATTGCGTATTAGTAATATTTTACATTTAAATGTTATTTTATTGTCTTTTGAAAAGGTATACAAGTATATGTAAATGCTATACAGTATATCAGCCGGTAAATGGCTTAGTAAATGGTATATCAGTGTGTCAGTTGAAAATAATTACTATTTTTGTTGCCTTTTGAAAAAGGTTAGCAGTAAAACATAATGGGTTAACTTGCAACGTAACGAGTCCAAATGTGTTAAAATACATCTATAAAGTGTATCGGGAAATGAGTTTTTTTTTTAACATGTTGAATTGCACTAAAGGGTCTACCTTATGTGTTGCCCTTTCGTGCAGATGACTTGGATTCGCGATGACCTAATGATGGTCTTTGGAAATGGATGACTAATTTTTGTGAGCACCTTCCTGTTTTAACGGTGAAGTGGAGGATGTCAGTTTCTACGGAGGCGAAGAGATCAAGTGGGACGAATGGTGGTGGTGGGTACGTTATTCTAAGGTATTTCAACGGAAGTAGAGTGTATGCCAACGTAAGAGTCAATGATGGTTACAGATGGGGTCTGCCAAGCGGGTGCTGAATCTGTAAGTGACCCGTAGGCCGTAGCTTTTGTATTTTATCACATTTTCCTTTTGAGACTGATTGGTCCTGATCAGTCATATAATTAATAGCCAACCACTTGTGAATGGTCAACCATAACGGTCAAACTAATCAGGACCAAAAGCATTTAAAATTCCAAGGAGTATAGAATATTCCCAGGTCGTTTATCCCAACGAGGCGTGAAATCTGTAATACAACGAATGTGTGATCTGTTGATGTTGAATATAAAAACAGGAATCTGACTGACTAACACTAGGAATGTGAATAGTAATAGCTCTGTCACAGCTATATCAGTAAAAACGTGCAATCAGAAACCCTAGAAATGTAAAAGGATATACAAACGTACGTTTAGTTTAAAATAAGCGTAAACGTACAAAACAAAAGGGGATAAGAATGAAACAAACATAACTAAAGTAGGAATTTGCATGCCTTAGGGGCTTAAATGCAAATTAAATAAACTTAAAATATTTACTTATAATTACAATTTTATTTACACGTTTATAAATCCAAAAAACGTACGTTTAAATTCAAATAAACGTAAACATAAAAAAATAAAAAGTGAATTCTGTCAAATATAACTCCCACAAATGTGAAAATTATATTTTTGGAATCCTAAAAGTAAAAGAAAATTATCTATGAATTAAAATGATTTTTACAAGTAATATATTAATTATTATAAATTAAAAACTATTACTCCCTCCGTCCCACATTGACTGTCCAGTTTTACTTTTTCAAGTCTTTCTTTTTTAACTTTGACCTTATATATTTTTGTTTGTATTATATAATATTTGATAAAAATTATATCAATGAAAAGTACATTTGAAACTCAATCCATTCATATATTTTGCATCAAGTATTATATAACACAAGAAAAAATAATTAAGGTTAAAGTTGTAAAGTAAAGACTTAAAAAGTCAAACATGAACAATAATTATGGGAATGAGGTAGTATTAAATATCTAATAATTACCTAAATAATAAGAAAATCTAAAATAAGCCTAAATAAATAAAATAAAAACTTAGAAACGTCTAAAATAGTATAAAAGAATTTCTGAAACTAAAATTATATTTATTATACAATTATTCTATTTATTATTAATTATTTACTATTATTAAATTCTAAAAACTATTATTGATTTATTATAAATACTAAATGAATAAACAAAAATCTGAAACTTTTTACATAATTATTAAATAAATAAAAGAATCTATGAAAAATATAAAAATGATGTGTTATTTACAGAAATAAGCAAACTTAATTAAAAACTATTATTTATTTAATTGAACTAATTAAACTAATTTAATTATAATAAATACTTAACTAATTTATAACATTATAAAACTTTTTATAAATTTACTTAACCATCATAGGAATCTATAAAAAATATAAAAAGTTTATAAAAATTATAAATAAGCTGTTTTAAAAATTAATTACTTATTATTTATTAAAAGCTATTTAAACTATTTTAATTATTATAAATACTAAAATAATTTACAAAATTATGAAATTTTTTATATACATACTATTTACTGACAGAATCATAGGAAAAATAAGAGGAGGGGAAAATACTACTAATAAGCAGTTGAATAAGCTGAAACAGCTTATAGGAGTAAAATGGAAAAATTGGGTTAAAAGGGTGAGGGTAGGAGAGTATAACGGAACTGGTGCCCCAGAGCAATTGGAAGGGGGCGTGGTGTTAAGCATATTATACTATCCTAGAGGTCCCAGGTTCGAACCCCACTTTTTGCACATTTTATATTTATTTTATTTTTTTGATTTTCTTTTTACAAAACTATACAATAAGCTAAAATATGAAACTTTAATAAAGACATCTTTTTCAAAACTTGGAAATAAGTTGTGTAAGAGCTTATTTCCTTAACAGATGGCTTATAAGCCTTAAGCTTCTAAATAGAAGCTATCACTTAGCTTTAAAGTTTCTTTTTGGGCTTTTCTATTTCCTGGGACTATATGTATATTGTATATGAGTAAGTTAAATGAAAATAAAAAGTTTAGAACCAAAGAATAAGCTGATTCATGGGCTTATGAGTCATTCAGTAGAGCTTTTGGGCTCACAGTGGACTCATAAGCTCAAAATAAGCTTGGAAAAGCTTTACAGTGTAAACCAAGAGTATAGATATGTTTGTGCAAGTATTATTAACAATTATGAACAAGCTTGTGCAGTGGGATTCACTCATGAACTTGTAATAAGCTAATAAGCATTTCCCATTACACTGCAGTACCAAACACCCCTGCAACTCAATCTATTGGCAAATTAAGCTCAGTAGATAAGCTCAAAAGTACCAAATAAGAGTTGGGGTAGCAAGCTGGGTTAGTTGGCTTTCCAAAAAGCTCAAGCTCACACTGTGGGGTCCATTGGTGAGCTTTTGGAGGGCTTATGAAAATGGCTTGATTACACTGAATTGCTCAGCGTAATCAAGAATGGGACAAACAACAAGCCACTTGCAGTCCTTATAAATAAGCTGCAAGATGGGATTTGAGAGTTGGATCTTATAAGCTAGTAGATAAGCTCCACTTAGAACTAGATTTCACCAGCTGGGTCCAACTAGGTAGCTTTTTTAGAGCTTATGAAGTAAGGTGAGTATGGTTAAGTATACTGAGTGATCAGCATACCTTTTCAAATTGTAACAAGTTAGAAGCCACTTGCAGCCCTAGCATATGGGCTGCAAGGTGAAAATTAAGCACAGGATCATGAAGTAGCATTGTTAAGCTTCAAAGAAAACTAAACCATCCAACCTATAGATCACTAATGAACTCTATATGAGCTTGTGGAAATGGTGTAACTTCACTGATTGCTCAGTGAAGTGTTTTGAGTGGGCAAACAACAAGCTCAAATTGAGTTTATCTAATAAGATGGAAAGAGCTCCACAAACACCGAGACTTTAATTTATGTCGCTTGGCTTTGTGAAAATCCAAAGCTCATACTCTCAAGCTCAATGAGGAACTTTTGACAAGCTTATGAAAACTACTCAACTTCATTGTTTGCTTCATTGAAGTGAGTAAGTTGGAACAAAAAGGTGGCTATCTAAATAAGCTAAGAATGGGAAAATAAGCATACACATAAACAAATGGCCACATAGGCTCACAAATAAGCCAAGTGCACAAAGTATGGTCAAGTCATGAAGCTTATGCAAGCTCATGAACTTGACAGCATACTTGTGACACAGGGCAAAAACAGGCATCAATAAGCCAACAAATAAGCACTTAAACATGGTAAATAAAAATTAACAAAAATACAATAAGCAAGATTAGCAACAAAATGTTAAAACCCTTAAAGCATTAAAACTAAAATTAAATAATAAAGTCACAGGAAAATACACTTTTTATTCAAAAACCTGAAAAACTATAATTTGACTTTTTAAGTTTATAATCAAAGTTGACTATGATGAACTTTGATCTGAATCTATTGATTAAACATGTAATATTAGGCTACAAGAACATGAAACTAACAAAGATAAACAACATATAAGCAAGTATGCAGGGTTCTAGGTTATGACAATCTGACAGTACTCAAACTTAGAAGATCAAAGTGTCAATTTTGACTTTCTTGCTTGCCATACCCTTTGATTAATGTTTCACTGAGTTAAATAGATCACATTTGCAGTACATCAAACAAGAACAACTCTAAACACTACCCTTAACTCAGTTTAACTACCAAATCCAAACAACCCTTTAATAAGACCAAATTGTGAATTTCATAGCATTAAACTGTATAAACTTATTTCATTAAATCTAGGGGTCATAACTTGTCAAATCAGACCATTTTAAGCATAAATAAGTAGTCACACATGTTCAAACCTAGGGTTATCAAAAATAAGTATATTGACAGTTAAAATGTCATTTCAAGCCACAATCAAATTCAAAGCATACATAACTAAGATTAAGCTATAATATCATTATCTAACAACAAAACATGAAAATCAAAGCATGTAAGAAAGGAAAACAGTAAAATGCAAAAATTAAGTAAAAAGGCTTACAAGATGATCAAGCTGAGACATGGAACCAAGGACTCCTATAGCCTCCCAAAAGGCTCTAAAACCCATGGCAGTCCAAAATAGCCATGCTCCAAGCTTATTCTACTATGAACACAGAACTTTATATTTTTCATTGATTTTTCTTGATTTTCTATTGATTTTTGTATTTTAAAGACTAAGCTAAATTAATGTCTCTAAAAGCTTTAAAGCTTTTGTCAGGAGCTTATATGTGCTTATTAGAGTCCAGGAAACAACCATGATTAACTAGAAAGTGAAATAACTTGGAAAATTAATGCCAATTAACTAGAAACATGAATTTTAAAGAGAGATGGAATTAAACTGTAAATAAGGTTCCATTACACTAGTTTAAGGTTTAATACAACACTTAAAAGTATTAAAAGACATTTAACTAAGAAAGCAATAAAGATTAATTAACTACGTGACTAAGGCTATTCCAAAGTGTTGATTCCTTGCTCCATCTTCTTTCTTTTATAATCTTTTGAGTCCCACTTGAGTTTCTGAGTCAATCCCATCACAAATCTTGGCCATTGGTACTCTGTAACTCATCCAAGCCGTTTAAATAACTTTTGGCGCCAAAAGTGCTTTTGGTAGCGTGGAGAGGTTTTTTAGGCATTAAATGCATCTTGTATGGTTGTGGAGGTGGAAGGGACAGAGTGGGAAAGGTGGTAGCAAGTTGGTGTGAGAGTTGGGGGTGAAACCACCCTGGTTTCATGGATGCAGTGGTGAGGGAGAGGGATGAACAGTAGGGGTGGTTTTGGTGGTTTGTTGACCGTTTGACCCTGGTATATTACTAAGGGGGTGGGCTTTTGGTGTTGGGCCTGGGAAAGGGAAAAGGGTGGGCTTTTTATTGTTTGTGTTTGGATTGGATTTGGTTTGGTAATATAAAGGGTCCGGTTTGTATTAAGTGTAATAAAGCCCAAGGACCTTTTATGTAATTTTGGATTTTGGAGGGACTGAACATGTAAGCTTTCCAAACTTTCCTCCAAGGACCAAACCTGCCAATTAACAATAACACAAGGACCAAAGTTGTATTTTTCCAATATTTAAACCCCGGGGACCTTTTATGTAATTTTCTGAAAATTGAAGGGTTTAAGTTGTAATTTCCCAAAAGTTATCAAAAGGGTTCAAATTGTAACTTATGAATAGTACAAGGGTGTTATTTGATAAAACACACTTTTAAAATACCCAGGGACTAAATTTGCCATTTTGTGAAACTTGAGGGGTAAAAGTTGTCATTTTGTGTAAACTTTTATCCAGGGATCATTAGTGAACATTTTTGGTTTCTCAAGGACTTAAGTTGACTTTTCTTTCATTTTAAACCTTCTGGGACTAGTTTTGCCAATTTGTGAAACTTCAGGGACTGAATATGTCAATTGTGTGAACTTTGCATGCTTTTCACTTGTTTTCAATCTTTTTGTACCTGAATTACATAAAAACACATTTCAATGATATTTGTAACATTTATATGGTCAGTTGTGTGTTTTTGGTCGTTTTGTGGGTTTAAACAGTATAAAATATATGTGTATTTAGACACATATCAGAGACATAAAAATACATGTACACACATAATAAATGTAACATGCCACCCCTGCTACTGATGCAGTAATCGTATGTGCGCATACAATGGCGTGATCCCTAATGTGAATCAGATTATCATGTATAAAAGTTGACTCTTGCATCTTTGTTTCAATGTTTACCAGGTGGCTCGAGTTCTTAGAATATCTCCACATGCTTCATAATTTTCTCTCTATGGATTAGTAGCACAACATGCTTTGGTTCGGCGTGTTTTTTTCTATGGCTAGATATGGATGGTATGATGTTACGATTGCTAGAGTAGAAATGGGTTAGCGACATGATGGTGTTCTGACTCAGCATGGTGTAAATAGAGAAAGATGATTGCGGTCCCACCTAAGGGTGAACGCTGTGGAGATTCAGCGTTGTGAGCCTACCAATTTTGAACTCAAAGGTAAAAGTTAAGAATACATTTTAAATGTTTTTTTAGAGTTCTCTTACAATTAATGTCACAATAAACTTTTTGTGAAACAAGTGCTTACCACGGGATCGGGTTCTAACCCATCATCCACAAATGCTATGTCGTGTGTGTCAAACACATTAGTCGTTTCATTGTTCACAACAACAATTTCATAAACTGTATTGAAACCCTTATTCTGATTCATGTCTTATACAACATTACCATGCATGATAGTAGGCAACGAATCCTCATTTGCACTCAAAAGTGGTCCATGAGTTCTAGACATAATGCAACAAACAAAATCAGTAAAAATAGAAAACAAGCAAACAATTTAGTGGTTTTATTCAAATTTTTGTAGGAAAACTATGGCAAGATGGAGCAGAACATGTAAGATTGTGCTCAGTGACCATGGTGCAAGGTCCTCTTAGTGATGGTTATAGTTGGAGAAAATATGGTCAGAAAGATATTTTTGGTATTAGTGTTTCTTCTTCTTTATATAATAATTTAATTCATAATTCGTATGGGTTGTGTGGATTTGCTATAGGTGGCTTGGCACGACTGAAAACTTGCAGATTTATAAGGATTTTTTAGTACGGCTTTTAACGATTTTTTTTTTTTAAATGCAAGAAAGTCGATTTGGGAGTCAAAAGCAAAGGCCTGATGTGAAAAGTGAACTTATGCGACATAAGCCGAAATAAGGTAACCTCATAAGCCGACAAATAAGCTTAAACAAACACCCTGAGTTATTCATTGTATGTGACGCTGTTTGTGATGTTGTACTATTCATATGTTGCCCTTTGTAAGTTATCATTTTTTGTTGTAACCAAATACTTGAAATCAGCAATCCCTTATATTCATTCTCTCGGTCTCACTCTTTTCATCCTTTGCTGGAAGGTCTCCCACGCTGAATTATCAGGGGTCAACTATTATCTCATACCAGCGACAAGAAAAAGCAGTGGTGGCGGAATTGCTACGGGCCCAACTAAATTTGGTAAGTTTTTTCTTTCTTCAACAGCTTATATCTATGAATCAGCTCACTTTGGATTTCAAATTATAATGTAGATTCACATGAAAATATGCCTGGTCTCATTGTTTCATAAATCCTTTAGGTCCTAACGGAAGCAATTAAACGATATAGTTGGAGCTTTTTATTTTTGAGGCAAGGTGAATTTTTTAGAGAATGTCAGCTGAAGTTCTTAGGTATAAATATAATCCCCTTTTTATGTTTTGATTTAACAGGTTCATTATGTGAGTCTGATTAAAGTACACTGTCATAGGAAACAAGCAAAGAACCTTAAGAACTTCTAAGACGTATCTAACATTAAGTTTGAAAGTGATAATGTGATATGGAATAATTTACATTATCACTTTCAAACAAAATGGGGGATTGAGATAGGTGCTGTTGGGTGCTCACATTGGTGGGTTTGGGTGATGAAATGGGTGTGTTTCGGGGCTGAGATGGGTCATTTTTGGAGCTGAACTGGATTTCGGATTTAGGTCCACACTGCCAATGGCTGGGGATACAGACACAACTAATGTAGAGCTTTGAGTTTTTACTTGAATTGTAACATGAAACTGTCATTGTATGCTTTGTATTCGTATTGTATATTCGTGTTTTGTTAACTACTAAAAAATTTTCTGGTTTCAATAAGGTTTGCTGCAAAGGTGGCTTTTTTTCTAATTTTTGTTTTCTATGCATGAGTAAAAAATCTTGAAAGAAAAAAAAGAACACCCAAAAATCTTGTAACAACGCGCGGGTTTCCATACTTTTTTACACAAAATCTTATTATAGCCCTATAGCACTTTGAACCCCACCACCACAATCAATGAAACACATTGACACATTGAAGTCTATTTTACCACAACCTCTCTTCATCGGCCACTTTTAATGCCACGTGACCTAACCCTAAAAGTGACTATCGTGGCCCAATAAGTATCCACTAATTTGTCTTTACTCACCACAACACTTTCCTATAAAACACAACTACCTTTGTAATAAATCATCACAACCAACATAACATTCTAAGCAACAACTCAACAATAACCTTAGACAACCTCATCTACACCACCATGGCAGCTTCTTCAGTCTTCTCAGCAACACCAATCACTCACTTTCACAAAAAGACTAACATCACAACCTTTAGAACCATTAAATGCATGTCACAACCACAAGATGACATCAAACCACCATCATCAGCAGCCACCCCAACACCACCACCCATCAACACCCCACCACCACCACCACCAGCCCCTAAAGTCAGCACAAAGTTCTCAGACTTGTTAGCCTTCAGTGGGCCAGCACCAGAAAGAATCAATGGAAGGTTAGCCATGATAGGGTTTGTGTCAGCTTTGGGTGTTGAGTTGGCTAATGGCCAGGACTTGTTGACCCAAATATCTAACGGTGGGCTAACTTTGTTTGTTGGGACAAGTGTTGTATTGACTTTAGCTTCTTTGGTGCCGTTGTTTAAAGGAGTGAGAGCTGAGTCCAAGTCAAGTGGTTTCATGACTTCAGATGCTGAGTTGTGGAATGGTAGATTTGCTATGTTGGGCTTGGTTGCTTTGGCTTTTACTGAAGTTGTTCAGGGTAGTCCTCTTGTGTAATTATATGGTGTTTGTATTACACCAAAATTTATGATAATATAGAATGAAATTAGCAAGCGAAATATTTTTGAGTATTTGACTATTTGTTGGTATTTGTTGCAAGTGCATTATATATTACGGAGTACTTTTTTAGGTAACATGCAATTGAATGCTATACAACTAGAAACAAGAAGGATTTATGTAGTTCCAAATTTCCAATTAACTATAAAGTAACAATTCGTTCAAAGTATTAATTGTATATGCTCCCGAAAAAAACATATACTACGTACTAAATATCACCGGAATGAAGTATGAAGAGATAAGTTATGTATAGATTGTCACACCCATATTCGAAGATAAATAAATTGATTCAAGAAACGGCTCTCAAAAAGAACTAACAAGGGTGAGACCAGAAGATAGTCGAATCGGACACGACATTTGACTTCATCTTTGGTGAAGAAATGACACCCTTGTGCTTGGCTCGATTGTAGATATTGAAATATAAGTACCAACACTAAAGATAACGTTAACATGACTAATGAAACTCTATGCGCAAAAGCCAAGTCGGTGCGGACGTCGAGCACGGGGGATCGAAAGCTCCACGGGAGGTCAAATGAGTACTTTTTTCGGAACTTTTATCAGAAAATTACACGCGCAAAGCCGAAGCTCCAACACTCACATACAAGGCGAGGAGACAGAAATAACTGGGGTATCTGGAGATAGAAGAGTTGAAGTTTCTCATACTTGATCCCGACCAGACCAAACCGGCCAAAGCCGCTTTCATTCGTAGGAAACAAGAAGAAATCATGAGGAAACATCATAATGACCAATCAAATGTTTAAGTTTCGTATAATTATTATGTGTTGTATGTTTTTTTTTTCCCGTGTCATTTTTTTTTTTTGTATCATTATTTTAAGTTTCGTATATTTTTATATGTTGTATTGTATTTTAATTTTAATGAATGAATTTTATTTTATTTGGAAAATTAAATAAAAAAATAAAGTATGAAGTGTTGGGAACCAAATGAGGTAGTTGTGTTTAGTTGTGATAAAGGTGTTATAGAAGGGGTTATGTTATGGTGATGTAGCACCCCGTGAGGCTCAAATGACAAGCTAAAGCTTGTTGCCACACCTAAGGCTCTTAGTCTTTTTGTGATAGTGAGTGATGGGTGTTGCTGAGAACATTGAAGAAGCTGCCATGGTTGTTGAGTTGAGGTTTTTAAGGTAGTTGTTTATAGGAAGTGTGAGTATTTTTTGCGAGTGAGTGTTATGTCCTGTGACTAGGTTTTATATAGAAGAAAAAACTGAAAAGTGTGTATCTTAATTGGCGAGTGAAGACAAAGGTTGGATAGTTATTTAATCGGCCACGTTAGTGGATTTTGGGATTTCGTAACGTGGCTTCAAAAGTGGCCGATGAGAAAAGGTTGTGGCCGAGTACTCGAGTATATTGCTCTTGGTAAAATTGGTTCCATTAGTTGCACCAAAACGAGCAAGATTTTACAAGGTGTGTTTCATTGTGCTTTGTGGTCCGTGTGGAAGTGGCGTAACAAAGTGGTTAATGCTCAAATGGATGTCGTTGACAGTGTTAAAAGAGAAGACATTTTTCCCTTCGTTCAAAGGATTTCTAGGGACCGGATCTCGGCACGCCTCAATTCAAATGCCCCTAACTGGAGCCGTTGGATTGCAATGCCTTTTGACTTATTTATGTAACTGGGGTCTTTGCTTGTTTATTTGGGCTTAGGTGGTTGGGCATTGTTGTTTGTTGGCTTTTTTCTTTCTTTTGTACATTCGATCCTTGTATCCTTTTTGTGGTCTCCTCCTCGGATCCACAGTTCTAATGTTCATATCTTCTTGCCTTTAAAAATAAAAAAAATAATAATAATAAAAAAATGGGCCTCCTTCCCATATTAGGTGTTTGCTTGCTTGGAATCGGTAATAAAAATTGGATTTAAAACCCATGGATATCGGTACACTCTAAACCTGCATATATAGGTGGGTTTTATAGTTTCATTTACAATTCTCAAAACATTGAAGAAGAGTGATCAAGCAGATAGAAATATCAAATCTCACAATATATTGTTGGTAAACAACATATTTAATTGGGTTCTAAGGTCTGGTAAAAAGAGTTTTAATACCAATGTTAGACATCTTGATAAACAAACGTACGATCTAAACGAGTCGAGGTTTTGTTGAAAGCAAGAGTTGAAACCATGGGTGTTCATTACTCAAACTCGTGGGTGTTATCAAAGTTCTTTAGATGCTTTATCTTTTGACTTATAATCTTGATTCAAGCTGACATCAAACTCAAACCCGACTAAAACCATACAACATTTTTTAGACATAGAAACTGGTGTATATTCAACAACATTAACAAAACATGTTCTCATAATGATTACCAATATGACAACAAACCAAACATACTCAAAGTAACAGGTCAAACATAGGGACGAGCTCAGCAAGATTCGAAACCGGAACCAAGAAATCCAAATACCTAATTATGGACTTTGAAAAGTGGGCGAATGGGATTCTCATTCCGGTTCTTCGAGTGTCCAGAGTAAGAACCTAATTTTTCCAAAGTTAAGAAGAAGATGAAACAATTAGATACTTGTTTTTTGACCTTCAGTGTCATACCTACATATTATTAACATCGAAAAGAATAATGGCCAAGCGTTTAAAAGCACCAGCTAGCACAACTTGTTATATGTTTACGGACGTTTTTTTTACCACAAATTAAATCGTCCTTATTATGAAAGACTGTACGTACTCGAATAACTCTTGAGTCATGACTCATGAGTAGATAAAAAGGTCTTCGATCAACTTGTTTATTCTAGAGGTTTTGTAAGTATAAGGATCTGTTCTTTCATATAATGTGGTTATACTCGTGATACTTCTAATTAATGGATCTTTGGCTATATATGTGATATATACCCGTTAGAACTCAATGCCGCCTAACCAAGCAGTTATAAAATCAAAGTCTGGCTTGTGAGATTTAAATATAGTGCAGTTGATGTGTTAGTTTCAATTTTTAGAATTTATAACTAAATCAGATGCTAATCAACAAACATTTCACTTGCTTAATTTCATTCTATACTTTTCATTAAAATTTGGTGTAATACATAACACTATTACAGTAATATTACACAAGAGGAGTACCCTGAACAAACTCAGTCAAAGCCAAACTAACTAAACCCAACATGGCAAGTCTCCCATTCCACAACTCAGCATCTGAAGTCATCAACCCATTTGACTTTGACTCAGCTCTTACACCTTTAAACAAAGGCACCAACGAAGCTAAAGTCAATACAACACTTGTCCCAACAAACAAAGTTAGCCCACCGTTAGATATTTGTGTCAACAAGTCTTGGCCATTAGCCAACTCAACACCCAAAGCTGACACAAACCCTATCATGGCTAACCTTCCATTGATTCTTTCTGGTGCTGGCCCACTGAATGCTAGCACGTCTGAGAACTTTGTGCTGACTTTAGGGGCTGCTGATGGTTTAATGTTGTCTTGGGGTTGTGACATGCATTTGATGCTTGTAAAGGTGGTGTTAATCTTTTTGTGAAAGTGGCTGGTTGGGAGGCCTGCTGAAAAGACTGAAGTAGCTGCCATAGTGGTGGTTATGAGGTTGTTTAAGATTGTATAACGTTAAGTTGTTGTTTGTTGTGGTTTATATATTATTATTACAAAGGTGGTTTGCTTTTATAGGAGAGTTTGAGTGTGTGTTTTTTGGGGTGAAGACATAGAAGTGGATACTTGATGGGCCACGATGGTTGCTTTTGGGACTTGTTCACGTGGCTAAAAAATGGCCGATGAAGAGAGGCTGTGGTGAAATTGGGTTCAATGTGTTCCATATTGTATAGATTGTGGAGGTGGGGTAGAGAGTAGTGCCAATTGGACGTTGCTAGGGTTCTAGTAAGATTTCGTGTATAGTTCAAAGAGTGGGGGTATTTGTAAACGAGTTTAATTCACAAAAGGTGTATATTGGCGGGGACACCCTGACCCCGGCTGTCTTTTGATACCAGCCATTATCCACCTCACAAGGAATAGCTCCCGGCAACTCTCCTCGCCTAGTGAGGCACTAATTGTAAATGAGTTAAATGATTTAAAGTCCAATGTAGGAAAATGTGAATCATAAATCTACATTTGAGAAAAAAGAATATATTCATTTTTCAAAATCAAAATATGAATCAGTTTACCTAGATAAGTATAAGCTCAAATCGATAATCTAAGTTATACTTTTCTAAGGTTTTCGAAATTTACATTAACTGGTAGATTCAACCAATAAAATAAACACCCCATGCACTTTGCTTGTTCAAAACTGATGTTCCTCTGACAAAACTTACCAATAAAATCTAAAATAGTTAAACAAACCTTACTCGTGAGACATGTGAGTCTTTGTTCATACACAAAGGATATATAGTAGTACAATACTACAATGTAATAAACACAAGCTTCAAGAACTTTACAAATCAGGTACTCTGTGTCTGATACTCCAGCATGTAACACCCTCAAAATTTGATACAGCGGAAGACTTAACAAGCTTTCGGGGTGCTACGGGGATTGGTATCCAACACAAGACAATATAGAACGAGATAAAGTAAACATAATAAAAACACAACCAAAACGGGGTATTAAAGTTTACATTTATCCCAACATCATTCAGAGTCAGGCCCAAAATAAAGTAACAACAGGTCCAAATTTAATTATCAGAGTTTAGAAAAATAGATCCATGAACCGTGAGCCTTGGCCGAGCCTTCCATTCCAAGCATGCATCTCAACACTTAATTACCTGAGAAAACGTGCTAAAAGTCAGCTTTCGCTGGTGAGATCATAGGTTTAAATTCAACTAACAATATAGTGGACATATACGCAAAACGCTTGCTAGCTAGACTAAGGATTCGCTAAAAGCCTGCGGATACCCTCCGCTCCAACAAAACACACGGATACCCTTCCGTACTAACAAAACACACGGATACTCTTCCGTACTAACATAGATATTCGGGTAACCCCCGCAATACCAATAATCTCTCGGATAACCTCCGAAATATTAATAACCTATAGGTGCACGCTATAGTATCTAAATAAGTCAACCTTGAATAGTACACACAACATATATGTGACTAAAGCTGACAATTCCAAATAACCAAATAAGTCAACCTTGAATAGTACACACAACCTATATGTGACTAAAGCTGACAATCCACCAATAACCAAATAAGCCAACCTTGAATAGTACACACGACATGTGTGACTAAAGCTGACAATATATCCTAGTCCATACGCATAGCAAGTTTAGAAATAATATAAAAGCGAAAACAGTCCACGTAAAATGATTTGCACGTTTCTCACCCCAATCATTGTTAAACATAGTTCAAGAGTAAAAAATGGGGCTATGACTCACCTCAAGTCCAGAAAATAGCAAGACGAGGTAGGTAGAAATAAGATGTATGATAACTCATGAAACAACAACTACGGACTTGGCACGACCTAACAATATTAACTCTTTCAGAAATCATTTCCTCAAATATATAATATTCCCAAACCCGGACGAGAATCCGTTTTATTTCCAAAAATCCATTTCGTATTAGTTTGGTGTATTTGCGTTTGGTATCCATACGGGTGGTGGGTCGACTCAAAACAAACCAAAGAGAGATCACATATAGAAAGATAAATAAACTATAGATCTAATATTAGCCCAATATATCATTTAAATAAATCGCCAAAGTTTACCAAATCCGTCGATTTGATAATCCTCATATTTATTTACGTAACATACCGTTCCAAGATTACACCCAACCTAAAGCACATAGCACATAATTACTATATAGTATATATCATAGTTTAATAAATTCCTCATATATATCGTCAAATTGGTCAGATTTCCCGATATATACGCTCGCAATCTATTACACTTTACATATACTACGACCTATGGGCGTCGTAGGATACGATGCCCACTAATATATTCATTTCATATAGCCAAATAACCCGGCTCAACCTTACGGTTAAGTGGTTATTTAATTATAGAAAACGTCTATATTAGTCGTCATATATCCGTGACAACACGAACGTCACAAATGATAACTTACCTGGACCCGAGTGACAACGATTTCGCATAACTCAATAAGTTTATCCGTTATATATCCGAAAGGACATTTTATTAAACGTTTCATAAATGTCGGGAGTTTCCCGTTTTATAACACAATTTTGATAATAATAATACGTTCAATAATATTACGCCACTTTCGTAGCCTAATATATATCTAATTGTATTATTTATAATACGACTCGTGATTATTATTATTATTAATATACGCGCTTATATAGTTATATATACGTTATTCACGTATATACTTTCATATAAACGTTCATATTATCAATAATTATTATTACGAGTTTTATTATTCTCGTTTCAATTTTAATAGTTATTGAGTTATACGAAATGGTCATATGTCCGAGTCATGACTCTCGGCTCATTGTCCAAGTCCAAATATAAGCAAAAGTCATAAAATACCCAATCTCCGTCCAATCACAATCTCAACCACGGGCTACAACATGAGGGTCCGACTACGGCACCCGACTAACCTATCTCCGTCAATCTAACGACCGTCTCACAATCGGTCCCCAATCACACTTTACCAATCGACAACAACTCCACAATACCAAATATCCGATGTCGAGACCAAACGTGGTCTCGACCAACAAGTATTCGGTCAACATAAAAATCAACCAAACAATATCAAAACCAATATACCAATACAAGTCATAAGTACATAATTATAACCAAGTCACATTCGGGTTGGTTTACCAAGCCAAACCCGGGTCAATTCGACTCCAATGAGTCGCGGTCCAACCATGAGTATAACGACTCGAACCAAACATACAAGTAACCAAAATAAGCTCCATTGAGCACAACAATTTAGCCAAAACGACCCATAAGGTCTCGGCAACAAATAAGAGTCAAAGAGGACTCAACCAAGGACCATATTAGTCTCGGCAATAGCTCAAACGAGCTAACCCAAAACAGTCCCAAACACCCTTTTGGGTCGCAACTTCAAATAACAATGACAATAACAAATCGGTAACCAAGCTAGCCAAGGATCAAACCACTCGGACCAATGGTTACATAAGGCTCTCAACCGAGCCAAAGATAATATTACACCGAGACCATAGGGTCTCGGTTAAGCTCCATCGAGCTACAAACATCACCAAACGGGACCCAAGCATCCAAATCGAGCACCAAACATGAACCATCAAGGATTCCAAGGTCGAATAACAAGAAATATAACGAGCCAAGTGGCTCGTACCCACATCTAGCCGTGAGTCTTCGACTCACGGTTCGTTCGAACCCACAAATAAACTAAACCCCGGATACCAAACCATTTGAAAACGCGATTTCATCAAAAACCCATAAACATATCACGTTTTAAATGAAAACCCAATCGATTCTCATCAATTCGTGACCCTTAGTCACGATTTGAACCCATAAATCGAGTCAAAACTCGACCTACCTTCCAAAACAATACTAAATCGAAGAGCACACAAGCAAATAACAAGAATGTGGTGATGAACTTGTGATTATATGATTCGGATTTGGTGTTAATGTGGGAGTTAGGGCGCGTGTTATAGCTCAAAAGAAAGATCTCGACGAGAGGGTTAAAGTGGTGGTGTTATTTTCGGTGTGGGAGTGGCGGTGTGACGGTGGCGGCCGGCCGAAGAGGGCGGCGGCTAGGGTTAAAGATGGGGGGAAGAAGATGAGATGAGAGAGATGGAAATTGTGAGTGGGTTTGTGTGTGTGTGTGGGTAAACCGGACCAAACACACCCTTTTTATTATATATATATATATATATATATATATATATATATATATATATATATATATATATATATATATATATATATATATATATATATATATATTTATAAAAGTTATTAATAATAATAATAATAATAATAATAATAATAATAATAATAGTAATAATAATATTACTATGGTGTGGAGCGGGTAACGTGGGTAAATGTAAAAACATGTGGCCCGAACCCGAACTCATTTTAAACTTCAATATCACTCGAGAACATCTCGTAAATAATTAAAAATATAATCGGACTCGTTAAGACGAATCATAAAACTTTTGTTAGGTAATCCTAGTGCCAAAGTCAACGTAGTACCAAGTGAGAATTCAAATATACATCACCGATCATTAAATCAAAAATGAATTATGAACATAATTCACGAATTCCATAACGTCATTAATTAAAAATATCCATAAAATAGGTCTTACAAGTTCGTTGTGAAATGAAAATTTTAAATAAAAATTATAAACGAACTTAAATTGTAATGCGGGTTTTTAAAATAGCTCCCTAAACTGCCGGTTGTCACATCCTCCCCGTCTCAGAAGGAAACCCGTCCCGGGTTTCACTCGGAAAAATTCATCTACGAAGTGAAAAGCTTCGGATATCTCTTCCTGAACTCGTCCTCACGTTCCCACGTAAATTCTGGTCCATGTCGGGAATTCCAACAAACCTTGACGAGCGGAATGCGACTTCGCTTGAGTCGTTTAACTTCACGATCTAAAATTTCAATCGGTTCTTCCACGAAATTCAGTTTCTCATCAACACGAATATCCCTCATTGGAATGACGGGCATTTCATCAGAAAGACATTTCTTCAAATTACTCACGTGAATCACGTCGTGAACTTTACTCAGTTCGGACGGTAATTCCAACCTATAAGCCACGGGCCCAATTCTTTCTAAGATCAAGAATGGTCCAATGTAGCATGGGTTGAGTTTACCACGTTTCCTGAAACGTATTACACCTTTCCAAGGCGAGACTTTCAGCATTACTTTGTCTCCAACCTGGAACTCTAAAGGTTTACCTCTCTGATCGGCGTAGCTCTTCTGCCTATCTCTGGCGGCTTGCAACCGATCACGAATCTGAGTCACTTTCTCTGTAGTTTCTAAACTAAGCTCAGGGCCTGTAAGTTGACTATCTCCAACTTCCGCCCAACCAATAGGCGAACGACACTTTCCGCCCAACCAGATGCATATGATTTCTAGTTTAAACAAGTAAATACGGGATAAGAGCATACAAGTGTCTTCTTGTGTGTGACCGTAATTCTTTTAGACTTGCAACCAAGCACACGGAAGACTAGTTCGGCACCGACACGTATACATCACAACAGATTATAACGAAACTCTATATACTAACTCAATAATCGATCCCTAATTTCTTACAGCACTAATTTGATAAACAAACAATAACATCTTAACTGATCGGAAACCATCCAAAGTCTAAGCTGACAATTCAACTAAAAAAGAAATGGGTCAATTGGTTGAAATGATCGCAAACCATCCAAAGTCTTTTAATTTATGAAACCTGCTAAATCTCTTTATTTGATAAAAGGTTTGATTATCATAGTAATAAGAAACTTTTTGTTATCATATTCAACATCTTACCTATTTATTAAAGTTAGAAAATGGATAAAGAAAGTGTTTGTGGATTAGCCTAATTTGACCATTACTCTTTTTGAACAAAATGCTACATCAAATCTAGCTTTGACCAAACAAAGGATACAACTTAGGACAAAAAGAGCACAACCCACTGTTGGACAACAGTTTGCTATGCCCTATCCGCCCATACTTTGCACCCATATGCTAATCATTTAAGAACTCAATCCCACTGAATTTTACATATCATGACCAGAATTCTTCTACTGACAGCTCAGAAGGAATATTTGTATATCATGACCTGCATAACTTACTGCAGCAAATTTCACAACTCTACGCTAAAACGCCACAATTGTATCAAATTTCAATACTAACATGGAATTCGCTACTAACTTCTAAACTTACTACAATTAACAGCTATCAGAAACAACAACAGGTTACATGAACCAATCTGAAGCGGACATAAAAGAGTGCCTAAACTATTCAAAAAATTGTTCAAACACTCAATACTAGCTATTCAAAACTTAAAATAAGAATTAGCTGCCGTAAAATTTCAACAACAGACTTCAAAATTTCACATTCATCAATAACTCGCTTACAACAGTCAAATTTCACATTCATCAATAACTCGTTTATACCTTAGCTGCCGCAAAATTTCAAAATTTCACATTCATCAATAATTTCACATTATTCAGATATTTCACATAAATTATTTCACATTATTCATAAATTTCACATTCATCAAAATAAACAGCCATAGTTTATACCGAATCGCTGCAACTGCTTTTGGACCGCCTTAACTACTGCAACTGCTTTTGGACCTGATTTAACAACTGAAACCCTAGCTTCTGGACCTAATTTAACCCTAGCTTGTGCTGCAACTGACTATTTGAAACTGAAACCCTAGCTTCTGCTGCAACTACCGAATCGTTGCAAACGATGGCCACTTGTGGTATGTCCCCTCCAAAGTAGTGTTTCAAACGATGGCCATTTACTTTAAAGTTGGGACCGTCAGGTTGTAATAACTCAACAGTTCCGTATGGGTATACTTTTGCTACAGTAAATGGTCCAGACCAACGGGTTTTTAGCTTGCCCGAGAAAATTTTCAATCTTGAATTGAAAAGAAGAACTCTGTCACCAACGTTAAAAACGCGGTTCTTTATTTTAGAGTCATGTATCTTCTTAGTCTTTTCTTTATAGATTAAAGAATTCTCGTAAGCTTGATCACGTAGTTCATTTAGTTCATTTAGCTGAACCTTACGGTGATCACCCGCTGTCTGAATGTCAAAGTTTGCATGTTTCAAAGCCCAGTAGGCTTTGTGCTCTAATTCGATCGGAAGATGACATGTCTTTCTGTACACCAACTTGTATGGAGTACACCCAATGGGTGTTTTATAAGCCGTACGAAAAGCCCAGAGTGCGTCGTCCAATTTGTCCGACCAAGAGGCACGGTTTTCACCAACCGTCCTCTCCAGAATTCTCTTTATGCCTCGATTTGAGACCTCCACCTGCCCACTAGTTTGGGGGTGATATGTAGTAGAAAGACGGTGAGTTACACCATATTTCAGCATCACTCTTGCAAATTGATCATTGCAAAAGTGTGTACCACGATCACTGATAATGGCACGAGGAGTCCCGAATCGAGCAAAGAGAGACTTCAGAAATTTCACAATAACTCGGGCATCATTAGTGGGTAAAGCTTTCACCTCAACCCATTTAGACAAATAGTCTACAGCCACGAGTATATACTTGTTACCTCTTGAAGATGGGAATGGGCCCATGAAATCAATGCCCCAGATATCAAATATTTCACAGACTTGGATGATGTTTTGAGGCATTTCATCCTTCTTAGAAACATTCCCATGATGCTGACAAGCATCACAAGTTTTGACAAGTTCTTGGGCATCTTTATAGATGGTGGGCCAATAAAATCCAGAATCAAACACCTTTTTGGCGGTGTAGTTTGAGCTGTGATGTCCCCCAGTGGGTCCATCATGACAAGCTTTGAGGATTTCCATGGCTTCATTACCATGGACACACCGTCGGATGACTTGATCCGCACATATCTTAAAGAGGTAGGGGTCGTCCCAGAAATAGTGTTTAACGTCTTTGAAGAATTTTTTCTTCTGTTGGGACGACATCCCTTTTACAATGAAATTACCCGCATGGTAGTTTGCAAAATCTGCAAACCATGGGGTAGAAGTATCATCCCTGGTAGAGATTAGATTGAGAGTCTCCAGAGGAAAAGTTTCATTAATTTCTTTTCTCTCGAGAATATCCTGATGAGGATTCTCTAACCGGGATAAGTGATCAGCAGCAAGGTTCTCTGCTCCTTTTTTGTCTCGTATGAGTATATCGAATTCCTGAAGGAGCAGGACCCAACGGAGCAGTATTGGCTTTGCATCCTGTTTAGTGAACAGGTATTTCAAAGCCGAGTGGTCCATGTACACCACGCATTTGGTTAGGATTAAGTAAGACCTAAATTTCTCAAAGGCATATACCACAGCTAATAATTCTTTTTCTGTGGTGGTATAATGTACTTGAGCTTCACTCATGGTCTTACTTGCGTAGTGTATTGTCTGAAAATGTTTGGATTTGCGTTGCCCCAGAACTGCACCAATAGCGAAATCGCTAGCATCGCACATAAGTTCGAAGGGTAAGTCCCAGTCGGGGGCAACAAGGATTGGTGCCTCAGTAAGCTTTTTCTTTAAAGTAGAGAAAGCTTCGATGCACTCGGGGGAAAAGATAAAAGGAGCATCCTTTTCAAGAAGATGAGTCATGGGCCGGGCTATTTTGGAGAAATCCTGAATGAATCTCCGATAGAACCCGGCATGGCCAAGGAAACTCCTGATTCCTTTAACAGTGGTGGGATGAGGCAGTTTAGCTATAACATCAATTTTGGCCTTATCGACCTCAATCCCACTTTTTGAAATTTTATGGCCGAGGACAATGCCCTCCTTAACCATAAAATGGCTCTTCTCCCAATTTAGACAAAGATTAGTGTCTTCACAACGTTGAAGCATCTTTTCTAAATGGGAGAGGCATGAGTCGAAAGAATTCCCAATGACTGAGAAGTCATCCATGAATACCTCCATGGTTTTCCCGATCATGTCGTGGAAAATAGCCATCATGCACCTCTGGAAAGTACCCGGAGCATTGCATAACCTAAAAGGGATGCGACGATAGGCAAATGTTCCGTAAGGGCATGCGAATGTAGTTTTATCTTGATCCTGTGGATCAATGGGAATTTGGAAGTAACCCGAGAAGCCGTCGAGGAAGCAATAATACTCATTCCCCGCTAGTCTCTCGAGCATCTGATCCATAAAGGGCAGAGGGAAATGGTCTTTGCGGGTGGCTTCGTTAAGCTTTCTGTAATCGATACATACTCGCCACCCTGTAACCAAACGAGTTGGTATCAACTCGTTATCCTCATTTGTGACAACCGTGATGCCACCCTTTTTTGGAACACAATGTATTGGGCTAACCCAAGGACTATCTGATATAGGGTAAATCAATCCTGCATCGAGAAGTTTGATAACTTCTTCCTTGATAACTTCGTGGATTTTTGGATTTACTCTTCTTTGATGCTGCACGGTAGGTTTAAAGTCCTCTTCCATTAGGATTTTGTGTGTACAAAAATCCGGGTTAATACCCTTTATGTCTGAGAGTTTCCAAGCAATTGCTTGCTTGTGGGACTTTAAAACCTTATGCAGCGCGGTTTTCTCCTCATCCTTTATGTCTTTGGCAATAATGACTGGTAACTTATCGTTACCTTCCAAGAATGCATATTCTAGATGAGGAGGCAGGTCCTTAAGTTCGACCTCGGGGAAATCATCAGTTTTCTCAACATATTTGACTTCCGCGTTATGAAGTTGTGGAGGTAGAACAGGAATGGGAGAGGGATCTTTGTTCAATAACTTCTCAAGGAGAAGTATATCCCTTTCCGGATCAATCTCTTGGTTATCAATCCCCTCGGGAACTGAATCACTTTTGAGAAAGGCATCTAATTCCTCAAGGACGAAATCACTTCCCTCAAACGGAGTGAGGGAAGGAGAAGAATTAGCGATTATGGGTTGAGAAGAGGAAGTGGAATTTCCACTTGGAGAACTATCAGCGAAACCAAGGATTTCCTGAGCATACTCCTCGGATGCAATGTCAATGACATCAATTCGGTTGACCGATTCAGCATCATAATTCGAGGAGTATCTCGAGGTTTGATCAAGGTTGAACGTTATCGCTTCAGTGCCAACTCGTAACGTGATTTCCTCATCGAAAACATCGATTAATGCACGACCCGTCCTTAAGAATCCCCTCCCAAGTATGAGAGGAACTCTTGGATCCGCATCGAAATCAACAACGACAAAGTCTGCCGGAAAATGGAACTTTCCCACCCTTACAAATACGTCCTCGGCAATACCAAGGGGACGTGAAATTGAACGGTCTGCAAGCTCGAGAGTCATGCATGTGGGACTAAGTGCCTGAAGAGAGAGCTTTTTCCAAACTGAGTAGGGCATTAAGTTGATGCTTGCACCAAGATCGGCCAAGGCAAAGCAGTCAACCATTCCTGGAAATACGCAAGGTATTAGAAATTTTCCAGGATCTCCTAGCTTCGCGGGAAGCTGTTTCAACAGAACTGCAGAGCAGTTCTCGTTGAGTGGAGTTCGTGCCATCTCAAACAGTTTTTCTTTATTGCTCAACAGGTTTTTGATTGTCGATGCGAATTTGGGCATTAAAAGAAGAGCATCCGCAAAGCTAATATCGAAGTGTAGTTCTTGAAGAATCTGAAAAAAAAAATTTCCATCTGATGATTAGCTTTTTCACGGAGCTTCTGGTCTTGCAATCGTGAGGGATATGGAATTGTTGGTTTTGGGTTGGCTTTTGGATTTTCAACAGGACCTTCGGTAGTTTCAAACACAACTCTTTTAGGGGGAGTCGGGACCGGGATAACTGGAGGTGGGACGTCGTCGGTACTTCCATTATGAATAGGAGGTATCGTGTCCGTTGTAACCTCAGCTTCTTTTTCCAGTACCTCAGGAGAAGAGAAAGAGGTAGATGGAGTTTTAGGTCCTTTATAAGAAGCTCCACTTCTTGTGGTGATCGCCTTAACATCGCCCCTCGGATTAGCGATCGTGTTGCTAGGTAAAGTACCTGAGCCCGAGGGTCGATCATTTAAAGATTTCTTTATGTCAGAAATTTGGCTGATCAACAACCTGTTGGTTTCTTCCTGTGCTTTCATGAATTGTTTTAACAATTCATCAGAAGAGGTAGGGTTTGGAACAACAGCTGGTGTTTGAACGGGAGGGGTTTGCCCTCGAGTGTTCTGCTGAAACCCTTGATTTTGGAATTGTCCCTGATTAGGGTTTCCATGAAAGTAGCCAGGATTATAGTTACTCGGTCCTTGATTTCTAATCCCCTGATTTTGAAAGTTTTGGGGATAACCTTGATTAAAGTGACCTTGGTTAGGATAACCTTGGTTACTTCTGTTCTGGTTCTGGGGACGGTTTTGTGTATTCTGGTTAAAACCAGGTGGTACAGAGTTCGGACGCCATGGTGGCTCAGCAGGAGGACGATATGGATTGCCTCCTTGGCTAGAACTCCCAGCAATCGCGTTGGTTTCAAATGTGTTATTGTCTGTGGCAGTACAATTATAGTAGGCATGTGGTCCACCGCAGGTAACACAAACATCCACTTTCTTCACTTCAGCATGTGAAGGATTATGTGGGAACGAGACTTTCTTCTGATTGGAGTGAACCAAGGCTTGTATAGCATCCGTGAGTTTATCAATCTTAGCATCGGTGTTGGATTGATTCACGGTAGAAGAAGAAGGATCGACCTGTTTATTACGTATGGTTCGAACCTTGGACTTATTTTCAATTATTGCTAAAGCTTCCTTGACAGTACGACTCAAAAAATTCCCTCCTGCTGAGGCATTAAGGGAATCTTGGTCTGCTTGGCTTACTCCGTTATAAAATGTGTCGAGTTGCATCAACTCAGAAAATCCATGGTGGGGGCATTTGCGAAGCAACTCTTTGAATCTATCCCATGCTTCACTGAATGTCTCACCAGGTCTTTGTGAAAACTTGGTGATCTCATTCCTCAGATAGGCAGTTTTGGATGGTGGATAGAATTCATTTACAAATTTTTTAACTAGATCTTCCCATGTTTCTATGGACCGAGGGGGTTGTTTCTCCAGCCAGACTCTGGCTGCTCCCTCGAGAGAAAATGGAAACAGAAGTAGTTTAATAGCCTCCGGTAGGACATTCTTATATTTGATGGTAGATGTAATTTTGTTAAACCATCTTATATGTGAATGAGGATCGTCCCTTTCGAAACCATAGAACTGATTAGAAGTAACCAGATTAAGTAATCCGGTTTTTAATTCGAAATTATCAGATACTATGGCGGGTACAATAATAGCATCTCCATAACCCTCGATGGGTGCTTGGAGAAGCTCTGACATTGGGCGTTCTTCTGCCATGATGACTGCAGGTTTAGGTTCAGTCTGTATTTGAGTTTCAATTTTCGGGGCAGATTGTGTACGTTTTCGAGGAATACTGACAAGCTCGCGATGAGGACTTGTAGACCTAGAAGAACGTGTGTGCATGTACTAAAAACAAAATTTTCAAAACAAGATCGAGGCAAAACCACAGTAAACTTAACCCAATAATCACGGGTAAAATGGCTTCTTTATAAAAGGTACACCACTTACAGGGATATTACGTTAAATTTTTTATCTTATGTTTGGGAACTTATTCTGAAGGTTATTTAATTTATTCACAAGAAAATGTTTTTGGGTATATGTGTATGGGTGAAAACTTGAAAAATATTTTTGGAATCGATTCGTTAACCGAAATCGTTCTTTTAAAATCACTCGCAGGCTAGCGGGAGGAAATAAATGGATTCCTCTTCAGTTCGCAATTTAATGTCAGAACTTACCTTATACCAGCTGTTTCAGGTTGTGATTTTAAAGAAAACGAAGTAATTTAACTTCACGATTTATTTTGTTGTTATTTATTTTTTTTGGTGTTTTTAACACTTTAGGAAAAGTGTTAGTGAACTTTTCAGTTATGATATTTATTTTCACAAAAATTTACAGACTGATGGTATTTGTACAGTAAGTTGATATTCAGAACCACGTATGCTTCCAAATTCGTAGTACGCAGCACACCTCCCCGGCAGCGGCGCCAAATTTTTGATCAGTGCTGAACCGTCAGATTATTATTAACCAAGGTTAATAAGTCAAAAACAGCTTATACTAATGCTCCGTGGAGTACAATGTATCCTCGGGTCGTATTTCCCAACGAGGCGTGAAATCTGTAATAAAACGAAATTTAGGATCGAGTGATTATGAATGGGCAAAGGTGAGTTTGATTTATACTACTGATTTACACAATTTAAACAAATAAGCAAATAAACTTTAAACAGTTACGTGAACTAAAAAAAACGTATACAAATTAAAACTTACGTTTACGTACAGGAAAAAGGTGAGTTTTAATGCAAATTTAAACTACAGGGGGTAAAATTGAAAATTCTACAAACTTAAACTTAAAAGAAAATTTAATTTAAAAAGAAAATTATTTTTTAGATTATTTTATTATTTAATATTAATTATTTAAATAAAAACTATTTAACTATTTAAATTAAACTAAAGATAATAAAAACTATGAATTTAACTAAAAACTTGCAAAACTATTTTATAAATTTTAAAATGAACTTGAAGAAAGTATAAAAAATTAAAATAAATATTTTTGTCTTTTTATGGTTTTTCTTTTAATTAATTACTAATTATTCTTATTAAACTATATAAACTATGTTGAATTACTAAAAATACTAAAATAACTTAGAAAATTATGAAAAAATTTATAAAACTAATTAACCATCTCAGGAATATTAAAAAATTATAAAATTATTCTAAAAATTATATTTAGGCTAATTTACTAATTAATTACTTATTTATTATTTAAGATCTATTTAACTAATTTTAATTAAAGAAAATAGGAAATGAACAGTAACAATTATGAAATTATTTTTTTACAAATACCCTATGGTCTATAAGACTTTTAAAAAATATACAAAGATGTTGTTATTAACTAAAAATTATTAAAACTATTTAATTATCTAATATTACCTAATTATTCATTAAACTCGGATTAATTAAAATAAATATTAGGTGAATAGTAAAAATTATGAAAAAATTCAGGAAAGTAAAATACCCAATAAAGATCCTAGGAAAAATAGGTGGGGTCTAACAGCTTATCAGAATAAGCAGTTATAAGCCAAACAGCTTATTTAAGCTTATTTGGCCAAAACTACCTTAAGTATATTGATAATGCAAGACATAACGGAACTGGTGCCCCAGAGCTACTGGAAGGGGTGTGTGACTTAAGCATGTATACTAGCCAAGAGGTCCTGAGTTCGAATCCCACACACACCCAATTTTTTTATTTTTTTATTTTTTTTAATTTTCTTTTTACACAGCTACTAAATAAGCAAAAATGAGAAACTTTAAAAAAGGAAAACTTTTTATATCAACCAAATAAGCTCTGTATGAGCTTATTTGCTTATCAGTTGGCTTAAAAAGCCAAATTTGGTTTTTTAACAAGCTAAAAGCTACAAACAAGCTACCAACATATAAATAAGCTACAAACTAATACTTTATACCTAAAATAAGCTAAACTAATTTAAATAAGCTAAAGGAATGAGCTTTAAGCTCAAATAAGCACTCTTAATGAGCTGCTCAGCCAAACAGGCCAAAGGCCAATGTGCAGGCTTGTGTGGGGTCCACTAGGGGGTTCAGGGATCAAAACTTGGAGTTGAACCCTCAAGTTGGACTGGGAAACTATCAATCAGGTCAATAAGCTAACCAATAAGCTCACTAATAAGCTCAGAGTGGGCTTTGGAAACAAGCTATAAGAGCTTAGTTGCTCAGGTTACAAGGGTCAAATGGACAAGTTTCAAGCTTGTGTGGGGTCCACACAATAAGCACAAGGGTCCAATTTTAAGATTGTTCCTAAAAGCTGGTCTATTTATCTTCCCAATAAGCCAATAAGCAGTGCTTATGGCTTATTATTAAGCTTTTGGAGAGCTTGTGAAATTTGGTGATCAATACTGAGTGACTCAGTATGCAACCTGAGGTCAGGTCACAAGTTGGGTACAATTAAGCTATACTCAATAAGCTAGTGTCCAAACTAAAACTAGGTGATGAAACTAGAGCTAATAAGCTCTCAATAAGCCAAAGGGCTAAGGGTGGGGTTAACTGAGCTACTTTGCACAAGCTTATGAAAAAGCTTTTCAATACTGAGTGATCAGTATACTTGGTGAAATGGAACAATCAAAAAGCTATAAGCAGCCCTAGTAAATAAGCTTGAAAAAGACATTTAAGACCTGAACTTTAGAGATGGGATGTTGGGCTTTTCAAAAAGCCAAAAATCAAACACTGGGGTTCACTAATAAGCTCTATGGAAGCTTATGAAAATGGGACCAAACCTGTGGTGCAGGGGAGCTTTTTGTGAAACAGATCAAAAGAAAGGGAAATTAAGCTATCAAGATAAGCAGTTAAAAAATAAATAAAAATACAAATAGATAGACAAGCTAGCAAATATTAATAACCTAGAAAATCTAAGCAAAAGTTTAACTAATAAACACTACACAAAATTCTATTTTTATTAAAAAAACTGCAGGGTATGCAATTTTGACTTTTTGTATTAAACTAGAAACTTGACTTTTATGAACTTTGAATCTAATTATTGCTTGAATCTGTTATATTCAGCTAAAAGATAACCAATTTAGGCAAGAACACAAACTTATGAGTTGATTTTATGAAATCTAAGACCTAAATGTCACCACAGTTAACTGTGGTGATGATTTTGGTAGTGATTTTGACTTCTGTGTTTGTAGACTCTAAAATGGCACTTGATTAGGTGTATTTATACTATGAGTGAACTGAGTAAACAAGTAATTACCACTGAGACCAAACAAAATAGCCTAGACAGCTCAATCCAAACACCCTTTAAACAGATTTACTAAAGAGAATATCAAACAAAAGCTTAAATTAAACCTAACCTACTGAATTACAAGAACATATATCACAATATTATACTAAATTACACAGATAAACAACAAAAACAACAAAAATTATCAAAGATTACTAAGATTACACTATATGACAGAATTTAATGAAACTTAACAATTTACAAAAACAATTAATAACCTATTGATTTTATGAATCAGTTACACTAAGAAACACACAAGAAGCAATTAAGAACAAGATTAACAATAAGTTACACTAGTATACAGTAAGATACAAATTTAAATGGAAATGGCTTACAAAATGGCTATTCAGCAAAATGACTAAGAACAAGACCCAAGTATCACACCTATGGGCTCTCCACAGAGCTTCTAACCCAAGGGCATTCCACAATTCCCCTGCTCCTTCTTGATGATACAAGTCTGCAATTTTTTTATTTAAAAACTATTTTTCATGATTTTTTCTATTTTTTTCTTTTTCAAGTAAAACTGGAATTTAAAGCTTCTAATAACTTTAATAAGCTATATCAATAGCTTATATGAGCTTAATGATAACAATCAACTTCAGATTACAACTAGAAAACTTGATAATATTTTTGAAATTAAAACAAGGATACTTGAACTTGAAATGGAACTTCACTTTGAATTAAAACTTGAACTGATGTTTCTTACAACATTACAACAATATGAAAATGCTTCAAAGCTTAAATTTAAACTGAAAGACTAAGTTATGCTAATACGATTTGAAAAGAAAACTAAGTACAAAATTAACTAACTACTCTTCATCTTCTTCCTCTATTTATAAGCTTCAATGTTCCAGGTGTCCACCCATGCAAATCCCACCATTCTTTACCCTTGACACGTATCTTATTTGATCACACCTGTTCAAATGATATTTTGGCGCCAAAATATCTAGAGGTAACTTGCAGCCGTTTTCCAAGCATTAAATGCTTCTGATGTGACAATGGGAGGTTAAGGGAACAATTTGAGGTGTAAGGGGTGATGGTGGAGTAGTATGGTATGCATGGGTGATGCAGGGATGGTGGAGTAGTACGTGTTCCTTCCTGGAGCAAGGCTAAGGTTTGAGGACTCTTTGGGAGGGTGACAGGTGGAAGATGATATGGAAAGGTGATGGCAAGTGGGGGGTTGTATGGTGGATGGTGATGCAGCAGGTGATGAGGGGGTGGGAGGTTGAAGAAGGGTGAGGTGGAGGTCAACGCGGGTCAAAGACCTGCGTTATTAAAAAGGGAGTGGGCTTTAAGGGGATTGGGCCTGGGCATTCACTGGATCAGGCTTTGTTTGTTTTTGGATTTGGAATTGGATTATTTGGTATTTATTTTTGATCCGTTTGGTTTGTAAGGTTTTTAAGCCCAAGGACCATTTTTTGTACATTCTGAATTTCCAGGGACCAATCTTGTCACTTTTCCAAAATATATCACAAAGGACCTTCTTTGCCATTTAAAAATATTATAAGGTCCTTTTTAATATTTTTCCAATTTAAAACACTCGGGGACCATTTTTGCCAAGATTGCAAAGTATAGGGACTAGTTTTGTAATTTCTTTGAATTTATCATCTAGGGGTAAAATTTGTCAATTTATGAATTACCAAGGATCTTTTGATGATAAAATTCCATTTTTGAATACTGAGGGGCATTTTCTGTCAATATTGAAACTGCAGGGACCTGTTTTGCCAATTTTGATATTTTGAACTTCCAAGGGTAAAAATTGTTATTTCATGATTCCTGAGGATTGTTTTTTACTTTTCTTTAAAATTAATCATCCAGGGACCATTTCTGACATTCCTTGAAAGTTCAGGGACTGATTTTGACAATTTAGTAAACTTTGGCGGTTTTTCCCTGTTTTTAGTTCTTTTATGTTTGAAACATATAAAAACACCTTCTAAGGATATTTGTATTATTTTGTGGTGTTTCTGAGTGTTTTTACATGTTTTTGTTGTTCAGATTTGACAGAAATGATGAGTTTTTATGAACTCATCAATAACCATTTGAACGAATTCACAACAAGACTCGACAGACTTAAAAACCGAAAGCTAAAGGTTACTTTTAAACTAAAGGTTACTTTTAGTTTCCTTCGGTCAAAGATATATGGCTCACAAACAATTGCATTGTTTTCTTTTCCTTGTGATTCGACAAAGACAAAACAGAAAGAATTGTTTATAGCTTTCATGTATATTCACATATGCATGTATTATATATATATATATATATATATATATATATATATATATATATATATATATATATATATATATATATATATATATATATTGTATGCATGTATATAACATATTATGTATACATAACATACATGTAATATTTATATACATCCACTTATCTTTTGGTTGTCACTCTTTATTCTTTAAGCAACAATCAGACGCATCCCATTAGGGATTTGATTATGTGTTTTAAAGATCCAAATACACAAGTTGTTAGTTGGTACACGTGAAGCAAGTGACTAGCATCGTTACGTATTTGTTTGACGTGTTTGTGTGAGCACTCATAGAGGTGATTGTTTTAATCACTATTTGTTTCATTTGCGGGTCACTACGAGGGTTAGTTTTCTATTTACTTTTCTCGTTTCCTTTTTACCTTAAGTTGTTTATATGTGTGTTAATCATAAAGGCTAAACTAGATCCATATTCCACTGCGTACTCGTAGAGTTAATGGTTAACATGTTATTAAATCTCAACAGTGACATCAGAGCCAACTCGTTTAGTGGTTATGGGTTACACACTAATTAAACATGCTTAGGCTATGTGAAATCTAGCTTTATTTATTTATTTTTATAAATTGATATGACAACTATATGCAATACTTGTAATAATTTGATAAATAAATACCTAGATACAAATGAATTAAAAATTAATGGCTAATTAGATACATAAAATAGCAAAAATTAAATGTTAATAAGTTTGCCATGATTATTTTATGTGTGAATTCCGGCTATAAGACCTACGCAATCATTTTTTTTGTGATGCATGTGGCGATCTAGGCACTTGATGAAAACCTAGTGAGGGTCTTATGGTTCTCTTTTTGGGGAAGACTTGCTAGAGTTCTCGATCTAAATGTTTACTTGTCTATATTATTGTCATGTTTTTAGTATTATGTTCTTTTTTGATTTTTGTTTTTAGCCTACAAGTTTACACGCCTAAAACTAAAATAAAAGAGGACTAATACCTATAAAAAGTTGACATTAATATGGTCTTAATTTAGATGCCTAAATACCAAGTTCATTGTGACCTGCTACTTGATTTGTAGAAAATTGTTTTTGTAAAACATTAAGTGACCTAAATTATTGAAACAAGCTTTCACGAAATTAAAAACTGGACATACACTTGGGAAGTACGGCTCACCCGTGAACCATGATGATCACTACAGTGTCAGTACTAAAAGTTTTTAATATAAGTGTTACAAAGTTGTTTTGTATGCTTCTTTGTACACGAATTTTACCACATTTATGTGTATTCCATATATGTAAATTTTAAGTCTATGCCAACCAACCAAGAACACGTGCATTTGGCTTGACCTCTTTGGTCGGACCTTAGGGCCATTCCAACCCATGCAGAATTTTGCTCATTGGTCAGACCTTTGGCGATTTTTGCAAGTTCTTGCTTGGTCGACTTAATTCGAGTATGCTTGGTCAGACCTTGGACCAGAAGCATAAGATGAGACTAAACATGCTCATGACATTATTACTTGTTTACTAATGTCTTGATCAGTCTCAAAATGTACCAGTGAGTTACAAAAAAAAAAAAAAAAAAAAAAAGAAAAGTATTTTCAAGTTTTAAATAAAGAAAGTTTGAGTGCAATTGTTTCATATACAAAAGAATTGTTTTATAGTTGTCGAAGTAAATTTTGTTAGCAATATTTTTGTGAGAGTAATATCTCATATATCCAACAATGAGATATGTAACTTTCGCATTTCCTTCATTAAAATTCTTTGTTGTAAATAATAAACTTGTTGTACTTTTAAGTATGTATGACTGTTAGGGTTAGTGGTTTACTAGTTTAGTACTTTAGTAAGTTATAATGTGTTTATGTTGTGGCCTACCTGGTCTTCGTCACTGCCAAAGTGTAGTTTGAACAACGAGATCAAAGTGATTTTTTTGGTTAGTTGGCAAAGAAGCGAGGTCAGCCAGGTTAACTACTTTAAACCAAGTTTCTTTTTTGATGTCACGTACAAGAGGAGACAATATGCTCCTCTGTTTTGATGTCATTGTCACACACCGGGCAACGGGTTGAATGAAGGTCGATACCCATGAGATCGAGATTGGAACGATATGATTATGTCTAAGATTAGTCAAACAGTCTAATAAGTTAATTTGTTCCCAAACAAATAAAAGCCTATTAAATAAGTTAAAACGAACACCCCATACAGTTAATTAAATATGTCTTGTTTAGTATCAGTGATTTTGGTGCTCGGAAGTCCCATCTTTCGGCTTTATACGACGCTGCTGACGTTGTTTTCGGCCCTTAGGTGTCATACCTATATATTATTAAAATCGAAAAAGAATTATGGTTGCGCGTTTAAGAGCACCAGCAAGCACAACTTGTTTTTTTACCTCAAACTCATCCTTATAATGAAAAACTCTAATTCTAATAACTCTTGAGTAATGAGTAGATAAAAAGGTCCTCAACTTGTTTATTCTACAAGTTTTGTAAGTATATGGATCTGTTCTTTTCATACATTGGGGTTATATTCGTGATTAAATCTCGTTACTTCTAATTATTGGACCTTTGGCTATGTGATGTATACCCGTGAGAACTCAATGGCGCCTAACCAAGCAGTTATAAAATCAAAGTCTAGCTAAGAAATTGTGAGATTTATATATAGTGCAGTTGATGTGTTAGTTTCAATTTTTAGAATTTATAACTAAATCAAGTGCTAATCAACAAACATTTCACTTGCTTAATTTCATTCTATACTTTTCATTAAAATTTAGTGTACTGTAATACATAACACTATAACAGTAATATTTACACAAGAGGAGTACCCTGAACAAACTCAGTCAAAGCCAAACTAACTAAACCCAACATGGCAAGTCTCCCATTCCACAACTCAGCATCTGAAGTCATCAACCCATTTGACTTTGACTCAGCTCTTACACCTTTAAACAAAGGCACCAACGAAGCTAAAGTCAATACAACACTTGTCCCAACAAACAAAGTTAGCCCACCGTTAGATATTTGTGTCAACAAGTCTTGGCCATTTGCCAACTCAACACCCAAAGCTGACACAAACCCTATCATGGCTAACCTTCCATTGATTCTTTCTGGTGCTGGCCCACTGAATGCTAGCACGTCTGAGAACTTTGTGCTGACTTTAGGGGCTGCTGACGGTTTAATGTTGTCTTGTGGTTGTGACATGCATTTGATGCTTGTAAAGGTGGTGTTAATCTTTTTGTGAAAGTGGCTGGTTGGGAGGCCAGCTGAAAAGACTGAAGTAGCTGCCATAGTGGTGGTTATGAGGTTGTTTAAGATTGTATAACGTTAAGTTGTTGTTTGTTGTGGTTTATATATTATTATTACAAAGGTGGTTTGCTTTTATAGGAGAGTTTGAGTGTGTGTTTTTTGGGGTGAAGACATAGAAGTGGATACTTGATGGGCCACGATGGTTGCTTTTGGGACATGTTCACGTGGCTAAAAAAGTGGCCGATGAAGAGAGCCTGTGGTGAAATTGGGTTCAATGTGTTCCATATTGTATAGATTGTGGAGGTGGGGTAGAAAGTAGTGCCAATTGGACGTTGCTAGGGCTCTAGTAAGATTTGGTGTATAGTTCAAAGAGGGGGTCTTTGTAAACGAGTTAAATCCACAAAAAGGTGTATATTGGCGGGGATACCCTGATCCCGGGTGCTTTTTGACACCAGCCATTGTCCATATCATAAAGAATTGCTCCGGGCAACTCTCCTGGCCTAGTGGGGCACTAATTGTAAAGGAGTTAAATGATTTAAAGTCCAACGTAGGAAAATGTGAATCATAAATCTACATTCGAGAAAAAAAGAATATATTCATTTTTCAAAATCAAAATATGAATCAGTTTACCTAGATAAGTATAAGCTCAAATCAATAATATAAGTTATACTTTTCTTAGGTTTTCGAAATTTACATTAACTCGTAGATTCAACAAATAAAATAAACGCCCCATGCACTTTACTTGTTCAAAAATGATGTTCCTGTGACAAAACTTACCAATAAAATCTTTTAAAACTATATGTATAGTTAAACAAACCTTACTCGTGAGACATGTGAGTCCTTGTTCATACACAAAGGATATCTTTTTGCTAATAAAATAAAACCCCTAGTGAGGACTTTTTCATTTCAAAAAAATCAAATCATACTTTATTTGGTAATAATTTTTTAATTTTTAATTTTGTTTTGGATTATAAAAAATAATTAAACCTAATTATTTCCTAATTTGCCAAAAAAAAATTAAAACGTTTTTTTAGCCACATATATAAATAAACTGAAAATACACATGGGCCTGAATGCTATTTTTCGTAATTGTAAGCAAAAAGTGTAACTTAAAAAAAAACACGGTGACTCCTTCTCATCACCCACATTCATTCACCATTCATCAAAAATTAACGGAATGAACCTAATCACTTCCGGTATATATCCATCATCACCTCCATAAACCCAATACACAAATTGAAACCCAAATTGTTTTTTAAACAATAAATGCTCTGCTAAATAATTGCTGACCCAAGATATGATAGCGTGTCATGTTGTAAATCCAGACGATATAGATGTGGAATTTGATTCAATTGGAGGTTTGGATGGTACTAAACAGGCATTGTATGAATTGGCTATACTTCCGTTGCGTAGGCCTGAGTTATTTGCTAATGGACGACTTCTCAGTCCACAAAAAGGCGTGTTGTTATATGGACCGCCAAGGATAGGAAAGACCATGCTGGCGAAAGCGATTGCTAAAGAATCTGGTGTTGTTATCATTAATTTTAGGGTTTCTAATTTGATGAGCAAGTGGTTTGGTGATGCTCAGAAACTTGGTAAGCTTATACTCTGTTTCATATTTGATATTGGATCTTTTTTTTATCAAAAGTTATTGTGGTTTTTGACTCGAGATTGTGTATCAGTTGCAACTATTTTCAGCTTGGCTCATAAACTACAGCCTGCGATTATTTTCATTGATGAGGTTGATAGTTTTCTTGGACATCGTCGATCGTCTGATAATGACGCTTTCACTACAGATAGTGAGTATTCACACTTTAATTGTTTAGTTCATTTGAAAACTGACTGCTATAACATATATATTTTATTTTTAACAGTGACTGCTCGAGTAATGGTACTTGCTGCAACTAACCGGCCATCAGATCTTAACGAGGCAATACTTTGACGGCTTCCCCAGGCTTTTGAGATTGGAAAACCAGGACAGGCTGATAGAGCAAAGATACTCAAACCTCAAACAAAAAGACTAAACTATTGTCAAATGGAATGTTCCCTTATTCTTTGTTTGCTGCTATCTATGTGTCACCACAAAACACAAATCGAATGAATGATACTTTCTCCTTTGATTGGTTAGTCAAGGGCTCCAAGAGGAAGATAATTTTTAGTTGAGAGTTATAGTACTTTCTTGAATATGTTTAGATGAGAAATATTCATCAGAGGAGTTTACAGGTGAGTTATCAAAGCCATGAGTGGTTAAAGAAAATGGTAGTGTTGGTGTGTGTCAAATATTTGATAAAACTCCTAAAAGAAGTAGGTTTGTAGATGGTGACATTGGGTTGCTGGAAAAAGATGAGGGTAATGTGTGTAGAAGTTTTGTGTCTTCGACATGTTCAGATCATGTAATTGATAAGTGGCTACAGTTTGTATTCAAGTTTATCTGTAATGCTAACATGTGCTCACATTTTTTTGTAGTTAAATTAAACTGAAGTAGAAAACCTAAGACTTGAGTTACGAGATGCTGTCATTATGTACAATCAGGCTTGTGACGAGCTGGTCTATACACAAACCAAGGTCAGGCGTCATTCTTTATTCTTATAGCTTCCATATAGGGGACAAAATGGGTGGGGATGTTGGGTAGGCTGACGGTGTTATATTGAGTGCTTTTTTGTTCGCAATTTCTAAATTTGTATCACACTTTTGAGGCTGGAATGGATGTTACCTAAATACTACGTATTATCTATCTTGGTATACCCGTTTCCGTATAGCTTTTGAAGTGGTTTGTGCACTAGCATTCTTACATAATTCAAAACCTGACCCTATAGTACACCGCGGCCTAAAACCTGGAAACGTCTTACTTGACCGAAACTTTGTAAGAAAAATTGGAGATGTTGGAATGGCAAAACAAAACATGGTATCTGTACTCGATGTGGAAACACAACCACTTTGATATTCATTACCGGTTGGGTATGATGATAACTCATAATGGTATTACTTGCTTTAAGATTTTTAGGGATCAAAATGTGTAATCAAAGATGGCGCTTTTTAATATTTCAGGACCAGAACCGAGTCCAAAGAAACAACAAGTGCTAAAATGGGGGTAGATTGTAATGTGATTTTTTACATATTTTTGGACTAAACTGTAATTTCTTTAAAAAAAATCTAGCCTTCTTAATACAATACCAATTTATATTGTATTACAATTGTAATTCTAATAGAGCCTTAACTTAAACAGACCTGAAGCATTATATAAACTCAATTGACAAACCAAGATATTTTATTCCAGTGATTTTTTTTATCATAGCTATCTTTTATTCGATCTTTTCCTTCATTATAGCCTCAATCTTACTAATTGATTTTGTTATCATGTTTTTCATGTTTGATCTTAGCCTCTCAAGTTATTATATTTATTTGATCTTAATTTCATGTTTTCTCTATCGGTAAATTAAAGGAAGGGAAAATCACCCATATGGATGAAAGCAATGATCAGGTATGACCAAAAAATACGTTTACATTCTTTATGGTTCAATCAATTTATTGTTCTTGCATAATGAAACCTGGGCTAACTGGCTAAGTTGGGTTCAATCAATTTTTAAGAATTATTTTGACGTGCTGGAAGAAGAAAAAGAATGACACACAACTTGGTAAGAAAACTAGAACTCATCTTTTTTTACCAGCATGTGTACGGTTCAAAATCAGTTAATTTATTTTCCGTAGTGTGTACTCTCAAAGTTATCCATGGTATAAATATATATTATTGAGAAAGAAGGTGGTGAAAAATTGGTGACTAATGGCCACAAGTTATATGGATTTGTGTGTTACTGGACCACTCAACTATGAATGAAACTATTCTTAATGTAGCAAAAGGATGGATAGGAAGAATGCTTACGGGTTTAGAATGATATAGCTTGAATGTAGTTTTGTGGATAAAAGAAGCATGATTAGCGGTTATGGTTATTTAGAATGGATGATAAGATGTTTTGGAGCAAGTTATTAGAGGGTTCAAATTGATCAATTTATGCGGTACAAATTTCGCCTCTTGATGGTATAAGGCAGTACAAATTTTAAAATTACTTGAGGGAACAAAAATAAATAAATAAATAAATAAAAGTGAAACAACAAAAGTAAACATCACAACATCAAATTAAATGTGCTACTGTCATTATGTAAGATTGAACTTTTCAATGTTAGTGACGCATATTTTCTTTGGATATTAACATGTAAATGTTACTCAAATATAGTTTAGCTTACTGTAATGTGTTATGTTGTATAAGAAGTTGATAGAAGTTATCACAAATACCTTTATTGCATGAAATCAACATTTTTATAGGTATGTTGTGATGGTCTTATATGTATCTTTGAATAGCTATATCCTCATGGTATTATTATAAGATTGATAGAGGCATTCAGAGAAGTGAGCAGAAAAAAGACAATTCTGGAAGAGTAAATAAATGACGACAATAACGATGATTTTTTTTTTTTTTAGTTGTGCTGAGTTTTTACATGAAAATTTATTTTGTGACCTTGGTAATACAACTGCTCATGTGTGATCTAATTTGTGGAAATTCTAATACTGTAGCGAATTGAACAGATGTTATCGAAGTCATTGTGTTCACACATTATCAATGTAGAATTTAATAAAACTAGACAAACAATTGTTGATGAATCTGCACAGCCAGCCATGTTGTGATCTGGACGCATTCTGACCCATTTGCCATTTCCTAGCTAGCCTTATTTTTTACGTAAGGCTTGAACCTACTCTCTGGACAATAATTGTCAATGACGTCATTATGGTCGTATTGTGCAATGTTTAATTATGTAAACACTAAGACAAAAGATTTGGGAACTTCAAGATAATTATTCACAAAAATACAAATAAATTAAAAATAATTTTTTAATAATATACAACATTTAAAATCCCGCGCGTGCGCGGGTCTTATAACTAGTATAGTAGTACAACGTAATAAACACAAGCTTCAAGAACTTTACAAATCAGGTACTCTCTGTCTGATACTCCAGCATGACTCGGATTAAACTATACAAAAAAAACTGTAATTTAAATGTTGATTAAAATCAATCTTTAACACATCATGGAATAAATTAATCTTGAACAAGCTATTTCATGTGAAAGAATTGCACTATGATGAACAAGTGACAATGAATTTTGAACATGTGGTCACTAACAAAACTGTGACTTGTGGGTAATCCACATCTCAGATGTCGTTAGGAGTGCCAAAAACAAATGAATTCCATCTTGAGTCTAATCGAAAGGTGTAATACTCTGAACAAACTTATCTTAATCATCTTGACGTTGTGAAAAACATGAAAATAGGCTTGAACTAATAAACAACCAATGAGAACAAATTGAACAACCATTTGAGAAAAAAGTTGCCTACGATAAGGTATTCTTGAAAAATGTCATTCTAGTCTTTGAATGAACTCCTCAAATGTTAAGTCATTTCTTATCTGCCAACTGTTTTCTCCAATTAGGAAACTCTAAGCAAATGCAATCAGTCACTCACCTCTTATTCTTTAGAAATGGTCTCTTAATGTTCCTTTAACCAAGAATGAGGTAACTACGATTCCTGTTTGGGTTAAATTACATAATGTGCCTATAGTTGCTTATTCGGAGGTTGGTTTGAGCTTGATTGCTACACAAGTTGGGAAACCGGTGATGTTGGACTCGTTTACATCTTCTATATGTGTGTTGACACGTGGGGTCGGATTAGTTATGCTCGTGCGTTGGTTGAAGTGAGTTCTAATTCTGAATTGAAAAAGGAAGTTAGTATGGATATTCCATTGGATGATGATAGTGGTTATTCGACGGAAATCATTCGTGTCGACTATGAATGGACACCTCCTCATTGCAGTGTTTGTAATATTTTTGGTCACACACTTAGTGAGTGTCCAAAACGAGCGAAAGAGGTGGTTCACAAGGATTCTAATGTGGAGAATAATGCATCGAATCAAGTGGGTAATATCGATGAGGGGTTCAAAGAGGTAAAGAATCGTAAGAATAAAGGTAAGAATGTGGTTTCTATATTTCAACCTAAGCCGATTGGAGGGGTTATACTTTCTAAGCCAAATGCTAATTTTTGGAGACCTAAAGTGACGAAGGCTACTAATCATGCTGATACCAAGAAAGATTCAGATCCTAAGGATCTTAAGCAGGCTTCTACTTCAAATGCTAAATCTGGTAAGGACGCACAGTCTTGTAATTCTTTTGGTATCTTGGAGCCATTGGTGAAGTAGTTGTTCCTGAGAGCGATGAAGATGAGGTGTATGAGCCTAATGATTATTTGGGAGATGATTATTTTTCAGATGAGTATGCGGCTCAGGTTAACGACTTACCGAGACTATTCAAGGAGTTCAAGCTTCAAGGCCGTGCTAGGAAGTAGTATTTTACTTTGTTTTTTCATAAGATTGGCATGTCATCTTATAGTGGGTATGTTTGGCGAAAGTAACTGTTGCTGGAACTGGTGCTGGTGCTGGAGATGGAGAGGGTGCTGGTGCTGGTACTGGAGATTATAAAAAGAGATTATTTTTATAAGCTACATGAAGTAACCTTTGGTTTTAAGAGATTATGAAAGATTATTTTTTTTAGAATCTCTTGTAAGTTATGTCTGCCAAACAAAGATTATTTTTAAGTAGCTTATTTTTTGAAAAAATAAGCACAATCTTCCAACAATCTTGTGTGCCAAACATAGCCATTGTTTATTGATTGTACTAGTTGTTGGTAGCTAGTGGTTCATTTATGGTCTGTCATAAATGATCTAGGATAGTTATGTTCAAGTGGTTGCTTGAGCTTAATGTGGCATTTCAGCCACATTCGATTGTACTTTAAATGTTTTTTGGTTAATATATTTTACTAGAGTGTAAGTTATCTTTTACCAAATAATAATAATAATAATAATAATAATAATAATAAATCGAATAAAATGTTCCCTTTTATAATTGCAATAATAGTAGCCGTTACTACGTAGTATCTTTGTATTCATGATGCTCTTTACTACATGAACTTCCAAGTTCCAAACAACTTAAGAAAAACTAGAACATCTAGAAGATATTTATAAACTGGTCGCTTAGTGGTTTTTAGATTTATTGTTATTGACAATCCACCGCCAACACTACTACACAAACAAGCTAAAGCAACGGAAATTTGCAACCGTTGCAAGTTTGCAACCGTGTTGCGAGAAATTACCAACGGAGTGGCAACAACAAAGAAATTCCTTAGCAAAAAATAAATTAATTTCATTTAAATTTATTGAGGCGACTGACAGATGTATTTTCTTTTGTAAATACTCCCGTAAGATCATTTTTGTTCCTCCTCTCAAGTGAAGTGTCATGTAACAGAAAATGTCATCTTCTGATTCCTTTTTAATGAAAATCCCCCAACCCTCGTCTTTTTGTTTTATCATTCAGTGACTATAAGACAGTATAATACCAATACCAATACCAAGTACGCAGCAAACTACTATAAATGAGGTCTCGATCTTACTATATGTTATTTAATAATTGCAACATTGATAACTTTCAGTGTCATCCTATATCATATCATTTGTATGTATTAAAAGCTGAAGAATGATGGACTTCTAAACTAATGTAATAGATAAAGTCATAAAACCATGATTAAAAAACTTATAATATCTTAGAGTAAGGGGTGTGGTAATATGCCGTTACCGTGTCATTTGTGTCAAATCAGCGCCACCTCAGCTATTCACATTTCACATTCACACACCAAAAATACTCATCCCTCGTTTCACATGCTGTTTGCGTGCCGTTTCACACTTTTTGGGCCCTCGCATCATTTTTTTTAATTGTCACACAAACTAAATATTCATTCATAAAACAAAAATACAATACGAAACTAAAAAAAAAAATGTACGAAAAAAAAGTTACGAAAATTAAAAACACATACAAAACTTTAAAAATATAATACTAATTGGGGTAATTTTGTTGTTGTTGATATTTCTTCATTATTTCATCTTTTTGCCATTCGATGAACCTTGCTCGCTCCTGTGGCAAGTTGCGGTCGGTTGGCATATTTAGAAACTTCAACTATTCCATTTTCATTATGACCTCATCTTTTTTCTGGGACTCGTCACGATATGCTTGTCGAGCACGCTTCATAAGATCACCCTCGTTTTCCCCACTTTTACCCATACGTCTTAAACGTTTGTAGATAGCGTTGAACCTTGACAATTAGGGTTCATAGTTGCCCACTTTTTCGTCAACATATCCTTGGTATGTTTATAATGAGATTGTCCGTTGAACATGGTAAGAACCCTTTTCCAAAATGAATCATCCTTTGGGCATTTCCGACTTGTTGATCCTCGAAAATGGCAACATAACATGTGGTTAATAAAATTTCCTCCACCTCCGTCCAACGAAATGAGCTTGTACAGCTTCAGATTCGGATTCCGATTCGGTGTCAGGTATGTCGAATCCGCCTTTGGACGACGAGGGCTTGGTTGATTGCAGGATCGATTGGTTTTGTTATGTTTTTTAGGTGAATTTTATTGAAGATTTTGAAAATGTTGGTTAAGCATGGCATTTGATTTGATTATATATTTGTTCGGGGTCGGCATATTCGGCATACTTGGCATACATGACATACCCGGAATAGAGTATTGGGTACCAAAAGGAGGATATTGAGAAGATGTCGAATAGTCAGACGAAGGTGTCGAAGGGTTAGACGAGGACGATTGTTGCGACATATTTAGTAGATTTTGGAAAAGTGGATCGCTAAGAGGGTTTTGAGACTTTTTTCTTTTTTATTATTTACTTATTTATTTATTTGAGTCAAAATGAAGGTAAATATGTTAAGTGTGTAAAGAAATGATGAAAAATTAAATATTATTCGTAAATTTGATTGAATTTATAAATAGTGGTAAAGTTTATTAGTTTTAGTTAAAAATAAATAAATAAATAACCCTAGACGTTTGTTTCAAACAGTAACAAAATTTCAAAGCCAAATGGCATTGCTTTAATTCACTCAAAACCAAATAGTGCCGGGCTATGGTGGTGTGGTGGCGCAGAATTGGTGGCGCTATTGTGGACGACACGTAGGAATGGCGCTGGTTGAATGTGACCATACCCCTTCCTTTTAGAGGGAAAGGGTGTGTTGGCATGCCATTTGACCCCCACCCAATGACACATCATTATTCTCACTTTCAACACTCACACCTCAAAGCACGCCTTCACTTACAACATAGCTATTTGGGCCTCACCCACCTACAAATTTATTTTCTTTTCTATTTTTTCAAACAAAAAAAAATACAAATTATATAAACTATAAATAATCTTTTTAAATATTTAAAGGCATAAATTAAAACTTTTTAAATGTGTAAGAGTATAAACTAAAACTTTCTAAATGTTTAAGAGTATAAACTAAAACTTTCTAAATTTCTCAGTGTATTAATTGAAACTTGTATATATTTAAAAGGTTTAAAACAAAAAAAGAAAAAAAAAATGTTCTCATCTTCTTCACAGTCTTTTTCACACAGTCAAACACAAAACACACGGTTAAACACAAAACACAATTAAAAAAACAAAAAAAATGTATGTATTTCCGGCGGGCATCTCCGATTTCATGCTTTGTATTCAGCGAAGTAGAGTGTTGTTTTGGTGAAAGATGAGGAAGCATTAGCTAATCTAGGTGAACAAGTTATTCTCATATATAACCATTTGAACGAATTCACAACAAGACTCGACAGACTTAAAAACCTAAAGCTAAAGGTTACTTTTAGTTTCCTTCGGTCAAAGATATATGGCTCACAAACAATTGCATTGTTTTCTTTTCCTTGTGATTCGACAAAGACAAAACACAAAGAATTGTTTATAGCTTTCATGTATATATATATATATATATATATATATATATATATATATATATATATATATATATATATAACATATTATGTATACATAACATACATGCAATATTTATATACATCCACTGATCTTTTGGTTGTCACTCATTATTCTTTAAGCAACAATCAGATGCATCCCATTAGGGATTTGATTGTGTGTTTTAAAGATCCAAATACACAAGTTGTTAGTTGGTACACGTGAAGCAAGTGACTAGCATCGTTACGTATTTTTTTGACGTGTTTGTGTGAGCACTCGTAGAGGTGATTGTTTTAATCACTATTTGTTTCATTTGCGGGTCATTACAAGGGTTAGTTTTCTATTTACTTTTCTCGTTTCCTTTTTACCTTAAGTAGTTTATATGTGTATTAATCATAAAGGCTAAACTAGATCCATATTCCACTGCGTACTCGTAGAGTTAATGGTTAACATGTTATTAAATCTCAACAGTGACATCAGAGCCAACTCGTTTAGTGGTTATGGGTTACACACTAATTAAACACGCTTAGGCTACATGAAATCTAGCTTTATTTATTTATTTTTATAAATTGATATGACAACTATATGCAATACTTGTAATAATTTGATAAATAAATACCTAGATACAAATGAATTAAAAATTAATGATTAATTAGATACATAAAATAGCAAAAATTAAATGTTAATAAGTTTGCCATGATTATTTTATTTGTGAATTCCGGCTATAAGACCTACGCAATCATTTTTTTGTGATGCATGTGGTGATCTAGCCACTTGATGAAAACCTAGTGAGGGTCTTATGGTTCTCTTTTTGGGGAAGACTTGCTAGAGTTCTCGATCTAAATGTTTACTTGTTTATATTATTGTCATGTTTTTAGTATTATATTCTTTTGTGATTTTTGTTTTTAGCCTACAAGTTTACACGCTTAAAACTAAAATAAAAGAGGACTAATACCTATAAAAGTTGACATTAATATGGTCTTAATTTAGACGTCTAAATACCAAGTTCATTGTGACCTACTATTTGATTTGTAGAAAATTGTTTTTGTAAAACATTAAGTGACCTAAGTTATTGAAACAAGCTTTCACGAAATTAAAAACTGGACATACACTTGGGAAGTACGGCTCACCCGTGAACCATGATGATCACTACAGTGTCAGTACTAAAAGTTTTTAATATAAGTGTTACAAAGTTGTTTTGTATGCTTCTTTGTACACGAATTTTACCACATTTATGTGTATTCCATATATGTAAATTTTAAGTCTATGCCAACCAACCAAGAACACGTGCATTTGGCTTGACCTCTTTGGTCGGACCTTAGGGCCATTCCAACCCATGGAGAATTTTGCTCATTGGTCAGACCTTTGGCGATTTTTGCAAGTTCTTGCTTGGTCGACTTAATTCGAGTATGCTTGGTCAGACCTTGGACCAGAAGCATAAGATGAGACTAAACATGCTCATGACATTATTACTTGTTTACTAATGTCTTGATCAGTCTCAAAATGTACCAGTGAGTTACAAAAAAAAGAAAAAGAAAAGTATTTTCAAGTTTTAAATAAAGAAAGTTTGAGTGCAATTGTTTCATATACAAAAGAATTGTTTTATAGTTGTCGAAGTAAATTTTGTTAGCAATATTTTTGTGAGAGTAATATCTCATATATCCAACAATGAGATATGTAACTTTCGCATTTCCTTCATTAAAATTCTTTGTTGTAAATAATAAACTGTTGGAATTATTATATCATGACAATCATATTAATAAACCAAGAACATCAAAGTGAGCATGAGCGGAAGCAATTATAATAGATCGAATAACATGTAATTAATTAATCATTAATTTAAATAGTAAACATACCGTAGTGATTCTAGCCCGAACAAGAATCAATGCAATCTTCCGGAACCAATGAACCCTAATTAGGGTTAATAAGGATTATAAGAATTACCCCTTACCTTTTTGTAATTCAATCCAAGAATCAAACAATAGTGTGTTTGGTTCACGTTCTTGTACACACGTACTAATTTAAGGAAAAGTTTATGCAAGTAATAATCACAAAACACTTTTTGGACACAAGAAAATCGAAACCCTAAGGGGTGTTCGGTTTTGGTTCGACCAAGAAAAGAGAAGGAGAAGAAAACACCAAGTTGTGTGTGTACAAGTTATATGAGAAAACTCTTCACCTTGGGTTTGCTTATATACTAGTTATTACTTGGAGCTCAAGGCACAAAGGAGGTGGATATCCCTCCTTGGCCGATCGGTTATGAAGCCCAAAGGGGTGTTCCGGAACCTTCTCTTGTTTCCAAGTATTGTCTAGTAATTAGTTTCCTAATCTTCGTTTAATAATTAATTAGTCATTAATCAATAATACTAATTATTATTTAATTGTTTTGTGTTTAATAATTAATTATAACATTTTATAAATAATTATTACATTTCCTCTTCATACGTATTGTGTGCAATCCCGTGATCTCAAGTTCGATCCTAACACACGACTATTATTATTTTGTCTATAAAACCAACAGCTCCCACTTAGACATATCATAATAGTGTGATCACATCGATTAGCGTCTTGCAACACGTCTATGCCTTTAGTTCAACTTGAGTAAGGCTCCTGGAAAACCTTTTAATGATTTCTCATTATTATTATCCCTTTGTTTCTAATATTACGTTAATAAGGATATGGATCTAGGTCATTCCTTAATTAACCATTCTGTTTCTCGTTCTTAGAAATTGACAAGATTACCAAATCTTTTGAACCTTTCATAGAAGATCTTGGGCGTGGCCACGCAAACACCTTGACAACCCTACGAGGGGCCCAGCAGTATTAAACTCCAAAAATTAATTTGAAGGAACAAATTCTTTATTGACTACAAGCAAAACACACAAACTTTGTAACACTTCCGAAAACAACCCTTATGACTACCAGTTACGTATAGCGTTAAGTTGTTCCACAAAAATGTACTACATTCATGACCGTTATCTTATATCTCAAGTCTAAGGATAACTTCTTATGATTTACTTAATGACAAGATCCATAAAGTAACATCATATAGTTGGGATAAGTCCTATATTCAGTATCATCGAATATCATCTGAAATGACATGTCTACGCATCAATATACTTAAGTATATTATATCAACTTCAGATTTGTCTTAATTTAATAATATTCCCATATTATTAACTGACAACGGACAATTTGGAATAACTCTTATTCATGGATTTAAACATGCAAAAATAGGACAACAATAATTAATAACAGAAATAAACATACCAACATACTTTATTTCATTAAAATAATAATTGTTTACAATATTCTTTATCCAAATACTAATCACAGTTATGCATGAAACTACTAGCTAATTTAAGTCCAATTCCATTGGCTAATTCATTAAGCTTCTCTTTCGCCAAAGCCTTAGTGAATGGATCAGCTAAGTTATCATCTGTGTGAACCTTCAACAGATTTATTTCACCTTCGTCAACCTTTTCACGAACAAAGTGATACTTCCGTAGAAAATGTCTGGTGCCTCTCATGACTCCAGGTTCATTGGCAAATATGATTGCAGCAGAATTGTCACAATACATATTAATAGGTAATTCAATTGAAGGCATAACACCAAGCCCAGAAACGAATTTCCTAATCCAAACAGCCTCCATAGCAGCTTCCGAAGCAGCAATGTATTCAGCTTCTGTTGCAGACATCGCAATTGTACTCTGCTTCTTGCTCCTCCAGTCTACAGCTCCTCCATTGATAACAAAGACATAACCCGTCTGAGACTTCGAATCATCTTTATTACTTTGAAAGGATGCATCACAGAAACCTGTAACACAAAGTTCTGCAGATGGATTTCCACCATATACCAAAAACATATCTTTTGTATTCCTCCAATACTTAAGAATATGTTTAACAGCAATCCAATGTTTTTCACCTGGATTCTGTTGAAATTGACTGGTAATATTTTGAGCAAACGCCACATCTGGCCTTGTGAACTTAACCGCATACATAATAGATCCTACAGCCGAAGCATAAGGAACTTTACTCATGCGAGCCACCTCTTCAGGTGTTGAAGCACAATACTCATTACATAAGCCATGTTTCACTTCCATCGGCAAATATCCCTTCTTGGAATTTTGCATATTGAATCTTTTCAATATTTTGTCAATGTAAGCACTTTGACTTAATCCAATTAACTGCCTTGATCTATCTCTATAGATTTTGATTCCCAGAATGTATGCAGCTTCTCCTAAATCTTTCATAGAAAAGCACTTTCCAAGATATGCTTTTACTGCTTGCAAACTTGGAATGTCTTTTCCCATGATCAATATGTCATCAACATATAGAATTAGGAAAGTTACATTATCACTCCCACTAGCTTTGTGATACACACATGGCTCATCAAGATTTTGAGTGAATCCAAACTTTTTAATTTCAGCATCAAACCTCTTGTTCCATTGTCGTGATGCTTGCTTTAATCCATAAATGGATCTCTTAAGCTTGCAAACACGATTTGGGAAATCTGGATTTTCAAACCCTTCTGGTTGTGCCATATAGATGTCTTCATCTAGATGACCATTTAAGAAAGCGGTTTTCACATCCATTTGCCAAATCTCATAGTCATAGTAAGCTGCTATAGCTATGAGAATTCTTATAGCTCTTATGTCTGCTACAGGAGAAAATGTCTCCTCGTAATCTATTCCAAAAGTTTGAGTAAAACCTTTAGCAACTAGACGAGCCTTATAAATGTGTGCATATCCATCCATGTCAGTCTTGATTTTGTAAAGCCACTTACTCCCAACTACCTTGGCACCAGGAGGTAAGTCAACTTCTTCCCAGACTTCATTGTCATGCATGGATTGTATTTCCCCATCCATAGCAGCTTTCCATTTAGCTTTTTGAGGGCTATTAATGGCAGCTCTATAACTAGTAGGTTCATTAAGATCCCCTAGTGTATGCTGATCGACCTCTACATTAAGACATAGACGGTCAGGAGCTTTCACAGATCTCGCAGATCTGCGAATGGGAATTACTTCAACTTCCGGTGGAGGACCCAGACTTTCCGGTTCTATAGGAAGTGTGCTAGTGTTTTCTGAAGGCAATGCATTATTTAGATCATCTTCTAGATCATATACCCTCCCACTGATTTCTTGAACCACAAATTCACTTTCAAGAAAATCACCATATCTTGCAACAAACACTTTGTTCTCAGGTGGGTAGTAAAAGTAGTAACCCATAGTTTCCTTAGGGTATCCTACAAAAATGCATTTTACAGATCTTTGTTGGAGTTTATCTTGTGAGTCACGTTTAACATACGCCTCACAACCCCAGATCTTTAAATAAGACAAGTTCGGAGCTTTTCCAGTCCATATCTCATATGGTGTCTTATCAACCTTCTTGGTGGGAACCATATTCAAAATACGAACAGCTGATTCAAGAGCATAATCCCAAAAAGACAAAGGAAGATTAGTAAGATTATACATTGATCGAACCATGTCCAACAATGTACGATTCCTTCTCTCAGATACACCATTTTGTTGTGGAGTATATGGAGATGTGAGATTCTGGACAATTCCATTCTCAGTTAAGAAATCTTTAAAATCTTGACTAAGGTATTCACCACCTCGATCAGAACGAAGAGCTTTAATCTTCTTTCCCAATTGCAATTCTACTTCTGCTTTGAAAACTTTAAATGTTTCAAACACCTCATGTTTATGTTTAAGTAAATAAACATAACCATAACGGCTGAAATCATCCGTAAAAGTTAAGAAGTAGACAGCACCTCTCCTTGACACATGTCTAAGTGGTCCACATACATCCGTGTGTATTAAACCAAGTAGATCTGAAGCTCTTTCCATATTATTATGAAAAGGTTTCTTCGTCATCTTCCCAGAAATACAAGATTCGCATTTATCAAATGACTCATCATTGATATTATTCAAAAGCCCTTCACGTTGTAGCTTTTGCATGCGAGTCTTGCCTATATGGGCAAGTCTACAGTGCCAAAGGTAAGACGAATTCAAGTCATACTTCATTCTCTTACTTATGCTGTACATCGAATTATTATTATTGTTGGAAGTCACACAATTATTCATATCAATTTCAAACACACCATTCACAGCAACAGCATTAAAATAAAATACACCATTTAAAGAAACAGAAATTTTATTGCCATCAATAGTATGAGAAAAACCAAGATCCAACAAACATGAAAAGGAAACAACACCTCTAATTATAGAAGGTGCATAATGACAATTGTTTAAACAAAGTACTAAACCCGAAGGTAAAACTAAATCAAACATTCCTATGGCTTCAACCGCTGCTTGTGCTCCATTTCCCACATGCAGAAATTGCTCCCCATAAGCTAGTCTCCTTTCCTCTCTAAACCCTTGCAGTGTATTACAAATATTAATACCACATCCAGTATCATATACCCAGGAATTTATTTTACGAGATAAAGTAAATAATTCAATGACAAATAAGTTACCTGAAGTGCTGGCGCCCATGTGCCCAGTCTTCTTAACCTTATTGTTTCGCAAGTCATCGAGATAAAGAGGACAATTCCTCTTCCAATGGCCCATCACCTTGCAGTAATGGCATCCTTGATCCTTCTTTGGATTATTCTTGATAGGAGGGTTCTTCTTAGGTTGAGGTGGTTGATAAGCCATAACCTGCTTATTCTTATCAGCCTTCTTCTTTCCTTTACCCTTCTTCTTGTTCGCATTTGGCTTGTTAATTCTACCCCCTTGTATTGCTAGTACTTGGGGCGTAGGAGCCTTTTGTGGTGTACCTTTCTCACAATCAATGAGCAGTGCGTGCAATTCACTTACAGTCTTCCCCACGCAATGCATATTGAAGTTCCTCACAAAACCACTAAATTCCTTATCAAGGGATCTATTGATTAAGTTCACAGCCATATCATTGTCATAGGGTTTCCCAAGTGTTTGTAGTTGATCCATGTAACTTTTCATTTTCAACACATGAGCACTCACAAGTTCACCAGGACCTTGCTTACAACCATGTAGAGCTTCCATCAAATCGTAAATCTCTACATTTGATGGTTTCTCATAAAGTTTCTTGAGTTCATCAATCATTTCCTTGGGAAAATACTCCTCAAACTGTCTTTGAAGAGCTGTGGACATTCCCCCTAACATCATTGCGGCCACATCAATATGTTCCTTGCAATCAAGATTCCATTTGGCTTTAGCAGCATCAGTAGCTGCCGTGCCTTCAGGTTCAGCAGGACAAGGCGTTTTCAAGATTTCGAGTTGACCAGTCACTCGCAGGACAATCCTTAGTGAACGGTACCAATCATTGAAATTTTCCGAGCCAGTCAATTTTTCTCGTTCAAAATAGGTTTTGAACACAGAACGTAAGTTGGTGTTATCAGTTTGAGCCATTTCTACAGATAAAGAAAGTTCAAAACATTAGTATTTTTGATAATACAATTTTTCAAGAAAATTAAAATACCCAAGGAAAATAAATCCATAGAATAATCTTGAAAACTAGAATCCTCCATAAACATAGTTTCATCACATTCAGTTGATCTGCTAGTAATGAAAGTATAATATGAGGTAACTTGTCGTACAAGTAATTGGCTTAACATTTGTCCAATTCCTAGATATATGGGATTTACAATCACAAAACATTTGTATTGTAAGCATGTTTAGTCCCCATCTTAATGCCTTGAGTCCAAGTCTCACTTCCTACTCAATTTAAGTCGTCTAACTTAAAAACTGTAAATTCACAAATCCATCACATCAGTTGATCTGCTAGCAATGAATTTATGAAATTTACCTCTCCATTGCAATCTCGCCAAGTCTCACTTAACGTAAATTACAACTTCAAGTGTTCTTAATTAGATGGCATTCAACTTAATTTTATAAGGGTATAATTATTTTGATGTGATCAAAATAATGTATGAAGAAGCATGCATACAACTTCATAACATTGGTTTTACAAAACATTTTTATTACCAATTTGCTAAGAGTAAAATAACAAAGTTTTGATTGAGGTATCGGGTTCACCAATTAAAGAATAACCATCAATTATCGTCCACTATATCGTACTTTTGCATACGCCCGAAGGCATAGTGTTTCGGATAATCATTGTGGAATTGTGGATTATTCACCCTTAAGATGACAATGTACATGTAATGGTTGTTCGGTAAGTCTAATTTACACACAAACGAGCGTTAAGACATGAATGTTGTCTATCTAAGGCCACAATTTAATGCGATGCCATCCTTATACCCATCTTATAGTGTGTAAACTTCGGTCGAGCCTATTTAACCATTACGTACAAAAACATCAATCAACCAATCATTTGAAATTTTAACTCTTAAAAACCAAAACAATTTCGCCATTATTTAGTCCGTATTATTTTTTCTATTCAAAAAATTACCCTTTTCGTTTATATAAACATGTCTAACACAATAAATAAACAAAACAAGTAATTATACAATAAAAAAAATAAAACAACTAAATAAACACATATACATAATCATAACAATTAAGTATGTATAAAACATGTAGCCACATGCAAATTTTATTCAAAAGTCCTATTAATAATCAAATCTAGGCGTATAACGTATTAATTCAATTAGGGCTTTCTTTTTCTTAGAAAAAGAGCCACATACATCGATAAATCGATTGCGTAAGCCAAAATTAAATAAATACCACATAGCACATAATTGATTACTTAATATTGGAGTCTTCCCCAATTCGACATCTATTAAAATTTACATGTTTTAATATAACTTAACCATTAATATATATATATATATATATATATATATATATATATATATATATATATATATATATATATATATATATATATATATATATATATATATATATATATAAGCAATTTAAACCATTTAAATAACACAATAAAAATCCATGCAAATATGCACTTTTTCATGGATTTAGCTTAACAATTAACACATTGCACCAAGATCGTTTACTAAAACGCATAAACAATTACATGACATCTTAGGGTTTCTAGTCAATTTTTAAAAAATAAAAAATAAAAGCAAAACCCTAAAAAACCCTTAAAGGTCATTCGACCCAAATTAGGGTTAGGGATAAAAACATAAACCCTAAAAAAAAACATGTAACTATACGAATCAAATCCAATTTTTATGCGTTGCGATAAGTAATTACACATTATAACGGCTCTAGATGCCACTGTTGGAATTATTATATCATGACAATCATATTAATAAACCAAGAACATCAAAGTGAGCATGAGCGGAAGCAATTATAATAGATCGAATAACATGTAATTAATTAATCATTAATTTAAATAGTAAACATACCGTAGTGATTCTAGCCCGAACAAGAATCAATGCAATCTTCCGGAACCAATGAACCCTAATTAGGGTTAATAAGGATTATAAGAATTACCCCTTACCTTTTTGTAATTCAATCCAAGAATCAAACAATAGTGTGTTTGATTCACGTTCTTGTACACACGTACTAATTCAAGGAAAAGTTTATGCAAGTAATAATCACAAAACACTTTTTGGACACAAGAAAATCGAAACCCTAAGGGGTGTTCGGTTTTGGTTCGACCAAGAAAAGAGAAGGAGAAGAAAACACCAAGTTGTGTGTGTACAAGTTATATGAGAAAACTCTTCACCTTGGGTTTGCTTATATACTAGTTATTACTTGGAGCTCAAGGCACAAAGGAGGTGGATATCCCTCCTTGGCCGATCGGTTATGAAGCCCAAAGGGGTGTTCCGGAACCTTCTCTTGTTTTCAAGTATTGTCTAGTAATTAGTTTCCTAATCTTCGTTTAATAATTAATTAGTCATTAATCAATAATACTAATTATTATTTAATTGTTTTGTGTTTAATAATTAATTATAACATTTTATAAATAATTATTACATTTCCTCTTCATACGTATTGTGTGCAATCCCGTGATCTCAAGTTCGATCCTAACACACGACTATTATTATTTTGTCTATAAAACCAACATAAACTTGTTGTACTTTTAAGTATGTATGACTGTTAGGGTTAGTGGTTTACTAGTTTAGTACTTTAGTAAGTTATAATGTGTTTATGTTGTGGCCTACCTGGTCTTCGTCACTGCCAAAGTGTAGTTTGAACAACGAGATCAAAGTGATTTTTTTGGTTAGTTGGCAAAGAAGCGAGGTCAGCCAGGTTAACTACTTTAAACCAAGTTTCTTTTTTGATGTCACGTACAAGAGGAGACAATATGCTCCTCTGTTTTGATGTCATTGTCACACACCGGGCAACGGGTTGAATGAAGGTCGATACCCATGAGATCGAGATTGGAACGATATGATTATGTCTAAGATTAGTCAAACAGTCTAATAAGTTAATTTGTTCCCAAACAAATAAAAGCCTATTAAATAAGTTAAAACGAACACCCCATACAGTTAATTAAATATGTCTTGTTTAGTATCAGTGATTTTGGTGCTCGGAAGTCCCATCTTTCGGCTTTATACGACGCTGCTGACGTTGTTTTCGGCCCTTAGGTGTCATACCTATATATTATTAAAATCGAAAAAGAATTATGGTTGCGCGTTTAAGAGCACCAGCAAGCACAGCTTGTTTTTTTACCTCAAACTCATCCTTATAATGAAAAACTCTAATTCTAATAACTCTTGAGTAATGAGTAGATAAAAAGGTCCTCAACTTGTTTATTCTACAAGTTTTGTAAGTATATGGATCTGTTCTTTTCATACATTGGGGTTATATTCGTGATTAAATCTCGTTACTTCTAATTATTGGACCTTTGGCTATGTGATGTATACCCGTGAAAACTCAATGGCGCCTAACCAAGCAGTTATAAAATCAAAGTCTAGCTAAGAAATTGTGAGATTTATATATAGTGCAGTTGATGTGTTAGTTTCAATTTTTAGAATTTATAACTAAATCAAGTGCTAATCAACAAACATTTCACTTGCTTAATTTCATTCTATACTTTTCATTAAAATTTAGTGTACTGTAATACATAACACTATAACAGTAATATTTACACAAGAGGAGTACCCTGAACAAACTCAGTCAAAGCCAAACTAACTAAACCCAACATGGCAAGTCTCCCATTCCACAACTCAGCATCTGAAGTCATCAACCCATTTGACTTTGACTCAGCTCTTACACCTTTAAACAAAGGCACCAACGAAGCTAAAGTCAATACAACACTTGTCCCAACAAACAAAGTTAGCCCACCGTTAGATATTTGTGTCAACAAGTCTTGGCCATTTGCCAACTCAACACCCAAAGCTGACACAAACCCTATCATGGCTAACCTTCCATTGATTCTTTCTGGTGCTGGCCCACTGAATGCTAGCACGTCTGAGAACTTTGTGCTGACTTTAGGGGCTGCTGACGGTTTAATGTTGTCTTGTGGTTGTGACATGCATTTGATGCTTGTAAAGGTGGTGTTAATCTTTTTGTGAAAGTGGCTGGTTGGGAGGCCAGCTGAAAAGACTGAAGTAGCTGCCATAGTGGTGGTTATGAGGTTGTTTAAGATTGTATAACGTTAAGTTGTTGTTTGTTGTGGTTTATATATTATTATTACAAAGGTGGTTTGCTTTTATAGGAGAGTTTGAGTGTGTGTTTTTTGGGGTGAAGACATAGAAGTAGGGGTGAGCATCGGGCCGGTCCCGACCCCGACCCGACCCGACCCGACAAGCCCGATTACCGAATAAGCTGAAAATCCAAACCGAGTCCCGAACCGATTACCAGTCGGGATGTCGGTATCGGTTTGGTCGGGATCGGGATTCGGTCGGGATGTCGGTATCGTTTGTTATTTCTTCGGTTTTGGCCCGTCCCGTCCCGACCCGATTACCGAATAAGCTGAAAATCGAAACCGAGTCCCGACCCGATTATGATCGGTTCGGTGTCGGGCTTGTCGGTCGGTGTCGGGATTCGGTCGGAATTCGGTTTTCGGTCGGAAATGATCACCCCTACATAGAAGTGGATACTTGATGGGCCACGATGGTTGCTTTTGGGACATGTTCACGTGGCTAAAAAAGTGGCCGATGAAGAGAGCCTGTGGTGAAATTGGGTTCAATGTGTTCCATATTGTATAGATTGTGGAGGTGGGGTAGAAAGTGCCAATTGGACGTTTCTATGGCTCTAGTAAGATTTCGTGTATCAAACAAGGGGTCTTTGTAAACGAGTTAAATGATTTAAAAGTCCAGTGTAGGAAAATGTGGATCATAAATAACCTGCATTTATTTGAGAAAAAAGTATATTCATTTTTCAAAATCAAAATATGAATCAGTGGCTTAATAAGCTCAAATGGAGAAAACTTAATTCATCCGTTAGATAATCTACCCATATGAGTTGACAAAATTGCTTGTAATATGTGTCATGGAAAGAATAAAAACATAATTAATGTTTTGTTCTTTCTCTCTCAATAATTAATATCACCTCATCTGGGTAAACTGCCCAGTGGGTAGATGTATCCATGTCCAACTCAAATAAATAAGAGAAATGCTAGATCCACATAAGAAATCCACAAAAAAAATCCACACGCTGACGTGTCAGTCAGTAATTGGTGGATTTTACTATAGTTTCTCTCTCTTCTCTATGATTAAACCAATCACTGCCTGACACGTCAGCGTGTGAAGTTTTTTTGTGGATTTCTTATGTGGATGTAGCATCCCTCAATAAATAATAGAAGTTATACTTTTCTTAAGTTTTCGAAATTTACATTAATTTATAGATTGGACCAATAAAATAAACAGCCCGTGCACTTGTTCAAAACTGATGTTCCCCTGACAAAACTTACCAATAAAATCTTTTAAAACTATATTTAGAATGAGTCATTGTTCATACCTAAAAGATAGTACAATGTAATAAACACAAGCTTCACGAACTTTACAAATCAAGTACTCTTTGTCTTTGTCTGATACTCAAGCATGACTCGGATTAATTAAGCTAAGCCTATTTTTAGTAGCTCGCAAGTTGACTCATCTATATTCCATCTCCTATATGGTTTTTACTTTTTACAATTATACTTTTTTTTTTCCCTCAAATACTCTTTGTCTGATACTCAAGCATGACTCGGATTAATTGACTCATCATTGCCCATTAGATCGGCATGTCCGGTTAGAACAACCAGGCGAATCCCGCTTGTGGTGTTCTTTCAATATTTCCCAAGCCTCGTCTTGAGTAAACTTTTCATTTCCCGATTGGGACTCGTCACGATGTAGTTGCCGAGCACGCTTCATAAGATCACCCTCGTTTTCCCCAATTTAACACATACGTCTTAAACGTTTGTAGATAGCGTTGAACCTTTGACAATTAGGGTTCATAGTTTCGCACTTTCCCATCAACATATCCTTGGTACGTTTATGATGAGATTGTCCATTGAACATGGTAAGAACCCTTTTCCAAAACGAACCGTCCTTTTAGTCATTTCTGACTTGTTGATCCTCGGAAATGGCAACATAACACGTGGCTAATAAGGTTTCCTCCGCCTCCGTCCAACGAGAATGTGGTACGTTCTGCGACTCGTTTTTTTCTTCAGCCTTTGGACAACGAAGGCTTGGTTGGTTGTGGGATCGATTGGTTTTGTTGTGTTTCTTGAAGTGGATTTTGTTGAAGATTTTGAAAGTGTTGGTTAAGCATGACATTTTGATAATGATTATATATTTGTTATGGGGTCGGCATACTCGACATACTTGGCATACGCGACATACCCAGAATAGAGTATTGGGTACCGAAAGGAGGATATTGAGAAGATATCGAATAGCCAGATGAAGGTGTCGGAGGGTTAGACGATGACGATTGTTGTGACATATTTAGTAGATTTTGGAAAATTGGCGCCGGTAAGAGGGGTTTGAGATTTTTTTTTGTGAGTGAAAATGAAAGTAGACATGTTAAATGAGTAAAGAAATAATTATGGAAAAATAAGCATTGTGTGTTTATATAGAGTGGTAAAGTTTATTAGTTTTAGGTTAAAAAAAAGAAAAAAAAAATCAAATTCAAAGCCAAACGGCGCTGCGTTAATTCACTCGCAAACCAAATGGCGTCAGGCTATGGCGGTGTGGTGGCGCCGAATTGGCGTCGTCGTTGTGGACGACACGTAAGAATGGCGCCAGTTAAATGTAACCACTAACTACACCTTTTCCTCTTAAAAGGATAGGTGTGGTGGCATGCCATTTGAGCTCACCGAGTGTTACATCATCATTCTCACTTTCAACACTCACATTTCAAAACACCCCTTCACTCACAACATAGTCATTTGAGCTCCACCCACCCACAATTTTATTTTCTTTTCCACTTTTTCAAACAAAAGATACAAATTATATAAACTAAAAAATAACCATTTTAAATATTTAAAGGTAAGTAAAACTTTTTAAATGTTTAAGAGTATAAACTAAAACTTTATAAATGTTTAAGGGTATAAATAAATAAATAAACGATGGTTTTTTGTCTTTTTAACGCCGTATATTCGTCGAAGTTGGCTTCGGGAGGCATCTCGGTGTCACGCGCGAAAGGGTTGCCTTGTCGGATTTGGTGGGCTTCACTGCCACCACACCGTTTGCACTTATGGCCCTTTTGTTATAGGACTGTTGATTTGAGGAATGAAGTCATTACAGAAAAATGTCGTTTGATATGCTGACTTTTACTGTTGTGAATGAAACTAACCTCATTCCTTATCAAATTGGTAACTTTGGACATAATATGCAAATTTAATCTCACTTATTTAGTGGTATGTGAGAATTTACTCTACACATGCACCACATTTGCATCTGCCGTTCCATAGTTAGGTTGAAAAATTGTCAAAAACTTTTTGCGGGTTTTCTTTGTATGTTATCTGAGAAAGTCTCATAAGAAAAACAATAAGTCATGCTAATTTTTCAAAAATCTGCATGGTTTAACCTTTTTACCTTGCTATTTTTTCAAAAATTAGCAAGGTTTGACATTGCTAGTCAACCTTGCGATTTTTCAAATTTTCACAAATGGTCCACAAAATTTGACAGATTCATAGGTGTAATGGCGTTTTTGTTAAAAATTAAGTATTTGAATAAGAATGTTTATAAAATTGCTTAGTTTTGACATTTTCCATTTGTTTCTATTATGATGCCAATATACAAATAAATCTTAAGTTCATTTTAGGTTTTAGGGTCATGGAAATTATCATTTAGGGTAATTTTAGTTCTACCTTTTGCTAGCGTTTTAATATTAATAAAAATTGTTGCCTTTCAACAAAAAAAAATTATATATATACACAAATAAATGTTGATTCTCATGCATAGCCGGGCCGATATTATCACACAAAAACTTAGGTAATCTGTAGTTAAACTATCCATATACTGGGCTCCGTTTATTGGCCCAATGAAATAAGATAACAAAGACTCCAAATAAGGCCACTTAAGAAAATACAGTATAAGTTTTGATTAAAACTACATACACAAGGGGACTAATTAAACTAAAGTACAACATAAGCAATGAGGCATTGCTTATAAAACGCATCATTTATAGCTTCTCAACAAGGGTTTACCTCTTGAGAAGATGATGCATTGTGGAAAAATAAGCACACAACTGAAATGTCATCAGTCGCGTACCCTGGCCTCTGCCGTTTCCATTGGCCGGCTGCATACTCAACAAGTCTTTTTGCTGCGTCGTCCCTTTCTGCTGCTGATGAAACGATTTCAACAGCCTTTTCATTCGAGACAACATCCCATACCTGATTATTTGTGGTCAAGATAATCAAAGTCAGAGAAGCATTATGAAAACGTTCATCATAATTATCCTTAACAGTATGATACTAATGAAACCTACATCAAAGCAAAAAATATGTGTGCCAATATCCTGATCAGATTTTTGGCATAATGTTTGTAGTTTATAGAGTAAAATATGTCCTGAAAAAATTATAGGCAAACCGAAAATCTTAAAAACTTTTGTCATTGTGGTATATACCTCCTCAAAATCCACTATACAAAAAGTTTATATGTGTAACTATATAGGATGTGAGAATAAAAAGATTTAGCCACTTAAGGTAATTCATATTTTGTTATTACGATCTTTAACCCATATATTTTAACTGAAACCCTGGATTATCTTTTATGTTTATGTATGAAATGCAAGAGTTTAGACAATGATATAGTACCCCGTCTGTTGCCAAAATGACAAAGTGATCACGTGTGGTTATGGTTCTTTGTATCACATCTGGTTCAGAAATAAGACCGGAATCTTTTGCAAAATAGTCACCAAAAGCTCTTGAAAGCGCAAGTCCTGGACCTTCTTCTGTCTCATCATTAGAAGCACGAATTCTCGACACTCCTGGTTCATCTTCTGATTGACACACGCACCCTCCCGATTTATATATCCTCTCGCTTTCCTCTGCATTGTAAGAACACAAAAATTTATGCAAATGGAACAAATGTTTGTCGACACACGTAGTTATATTCATAAGAATATGTACCAAAAGAGAAACACTTACGAGGTAAATTCGGTTTAAAGTCAACAGTCAACTGAACAGCTACTAAGTTACCATCGTTCGATGTGGTTCCAAGAACAGCTCGAGAATCACCAACATTTGCTAACACTAAAAGATCCCCCTGAATATCATGATTATTAAAAATATTATCTTTTTGGGGAAGGCAAAGCGAAAAAAATAGAGTCGAATTTGACTCTTAAGGTCAAATTTACAAACCTAAACTGAAATATTAATTCTCAAGAAAAGATAATGTACCTCCCGGATTATCATTAAGCCAGCACAACCACTGTACACTGAATCGATCACGGGATGAAGCTCAAGGTCATAATCAACAGTAGAACAAGTCTTCATGAAAGATTTCTTCCACATTTCGAATCGATCAAAGTTAGAACCTTTTAACAAGTCCATAGCTTCTTGCCAATAGTGTAGCAAATAAGCCGGCGTCACCTTTTTCACTCTTTTTGCTACAAGATGCCCCCATGTACCGTGACCATCAAAAACACCACAAAACATTACGTCTTCCTTTCCTCCAAATGCCTGTCAACATGTCAAGATCCATGTTAAAACATTATTTAATCATTCTACTAGTTTGGGTTTTAGTGTCCACCACAAATGGCAATAAAAAGGATTAGGAACACGATAATTTACCTCCCATACAATGAAGCGGTCTTGATTAATCCCTTTATTCCCTCCTCTAAAATAAGCGCATGCATAATTACTAGACCATTTGGCATTTACAGTACCGTGAGACGTTAACAATAAACCATTTTTTCTTGCTTCCTTAGCCAAAGCAATTGTAGCTTGTCTTCCATGATTAATCCTACGCTTTCCGTCCTTGTTTGAGATGTTTTTCGTCAATCCACTCAGGAAAGACGAAAATTGCACCATCTTTTCTACAATTGGTAATACCCACAAATTTTATTATATTGAACGAAAGGGAAAATGCCTAATTTATAGTATTATTCACTCTTTAACAATCTAAAAACCTCAATATCAAAGTAAACCATCTATACTGATATACTATAGTACTATAATCTCACCGATTCAAGTAAATATAATTGTCAATATAACAATTGTATGTTATGTACATATATATATAGTTGTTAGATCAAATAGGAGATTATGGAATTAGTCAACTTTTTTACAACTAGTCACCATAAATCTCCCGAATAAAACAACATTATAGTTAAAACTTAAAACTTGTGTAACTAATTTGACTTCATATTCTATCGATCATCAAATACATTTTCCAAAAACAAAGACACGCATTAAGCTTTTTGAATTGAAAGGGAAAAGTTGATTTTGGAATGTAAACTTTTGGCAAAGAAAAGGATTGATAACTAAACTACATAACACATGCCACAAATATTAACGAAATCGTGATCAAATTCTCGTTTGGAACTTAAGCTTGACATCAAATTGGGTCAAATGAGTCTCTTTCTTGGACCATGAGTGAAAAAGAACAAAATAGCAGGTAAAGAGTGGTATCCTGTGGTTAATAGTCATCCTGGACCTAATCAACCATCTTAATGGACCACTAACGACCATCCCCTATAACACAATCCCTTGAACTTCCTTAGATTCTTTTACACCAACCATAGCATCCAATACATATATCAAAGGCATGTGAGTAATAGTATTTGCTTTTCAAAAAGATAAATTCTTCCACAAAGATTGTCACACATTTAAAAGTTGTTTTACTTCCTTTTTCAGGCTACTTTGATTCCAAGATGAATATTCAACCTTAAAAAAAACATATATACCTCATACCTAAACAAGACCAATAATACAATATTGATTGAATGAATCATGATTAACTTTCATTTCACAGGTCAACAGAAACCTCACTAGCCTATAAACTCTTGTTTCTTTTGATTCCAATATCAATATCTATACATGATCATTAAACTACTAAATCAAAGAAACAACATACATGATCATTAAGCTACTAAATCAAAGAAACAAGAATAATTTCAAATAAAATAAATAAAAACCTTGTGTTTTGGTAGCCAGCTTTGGTTCTTATGGATGATATATGATCTTCAATGGCAGATAAGAAGTAGAAAGCAACCCACAAGTTAACCAGAAACACATAAAAACCTTCAGGCAAGAAAAGTTGTATAAGAAGAGTCTGAAGTTTCAACTTTCAAGTAACTTCCACTACATATGTTTCTTAATGAATGGTTTTAAAGTCGCTTAGACATTTATACAAAAAAGTTTGTGTGCATATCAAAGTTCCACAAGGATCAAGAAATGATGAGTGGGTGGGTGTATAATGATATATGATGATATATATATGTATCATTCATGTATATATGAAGCATGTGTTTAGACAGGGCCCTTGTATACTATAATCGTGTACCACGGTTTATTGGATAACTAACTTTTAGGACTACTAAGAGCATCCACAATGCAAAAAGTTTTTAATGACTTTTTGCATTTAATACATTTAATGCATAGCACACTTAATGTACAAGACTTTGAGGAAAGACTTGTAGTTTTACAAGTCTTTCTTAAAAGCTTTGCAAAAAGCTTTCATTGCAATGGTAAAAAACTCTCTAAAATGACTTGTTAGAATAGTAAAAAGCTATTAGAGGTTTATGCATTGTGGATGCTCTAAGGAATAGTAAATTCAAACCCTTGGGTTTTAGTTTTGTCAATTCATAACCCCTTCTGGTTTTCTAATTGCAATTTCTAATCCCTAACAGATTTATGTTGCGGCGGCAAGACACACATATATACCAAGTGCTTATTTCCTTTGGTCTAGTTCATGATCTCAACGGAGTCGCAAGTACAACCTAGAACATTTTCTTTGACACTGAGGGCGTCTTTGAAGCGCACGGGATGTTGTGACATTTCTAACTTGTTGTCTTGTGTTTGTAACATGCTGTTTCATCGTTGACGTGTTGAATCGTTGAGAAATGACTGGTAATAGGATTTAGACAACACACGACAACCCGATCAGTCAGATCGACATACAACTGAAACTTGTCTAAGTAAGTTGCGGTACGACTCACAATAGGTTTGTACAAATATATGGTTTACAAATTGTAATACATAAAGTCGGCTTAAAGTAATTAAAACTTGAAAGTGATTAATAATTTAAATTGCTTGATTTTTCTCAAATGGTCGATTACTATAGGTACAAGGACTAAAGTTTATTTCACACCAAGCTAAAGGTTGATTGCACAAATATCAACTATGCAAAAGAAAGGTTTAACATGTTTTTTGGATTTATATTCAACAAGATATTTTTCTTTCACATGACCACTAAATTTTGTAGGACCTTATGTGATTTTATTAACAAAAATATTGGTTTTATATTTATGTAAATGGAATTTTGAAGCTGATGAACCGTTTTTGTATGAGTACATGATTATAAACTTGAAGTATAAAGTGTTAAACTTTTTTCTTCCACCAAGTGTAGAAAACATTCTAGCAATTTCAAGTTGATACATGGATTATCTTTGTACATAAAAATCCATACATGATAACGAGTAAATGGTTTTTTCTTCTTCTAGAAATAGCAACCATTATTAGACTATTAGTCGACAAGACAACACAATGAGGAGTTCACATTGGATTATTACAAGCATATTGATTGCTTATGTTGGTTTTTTCTAATTATGACTCAAAAGTAATAGCTAAATAATCACAAATACAACAATTATTGATAGATAAATTCTTCTACTCAAATAGGCAACTTAAAACTTTTATTACAAAGACCAAATAATAAATAATGTTTACATCCATCATTAATTAGTCGTTAGAGTTTTTGATATTTATTTAGAATTTTTTAATTTCCGTCAAAGGATTAGAGCATTGTTTAAACTACATTTATTAAACACAAACTTTCTTTTTATATTACAAATTTTATTTAATACACATTAATTAAACTCATAAATTGTCATAATTAAATCTGATTTTTAGTTAAATTAACTTAAACTTTTTCTTTTACAGTCACCTTAAACCTTGTTCTTATAACACCTGTTAGACAAACACTTCTATCAAAAAGGTAGTTTGCATTTATTTCCCGTTAACACGATATGTAAGGGTATGTTTGGCGACAAGTAGCAGTAGCAGTAAGCAGTAAGCAGTAGCAGTAAGCAGGAGCAGTAAGCAGTAGCTGTTTGTTTAAAAAATGTGTTTGGTAACGTAGCAGTAGCTGTAATTATAAAGAGTAAAATTACGAAAAATGACATATACAAATTAAAACAAAAATTATTGAACAAATAATAAAATTATTATTTCTAAGGTACTTATTATTTTTACATTCTTGATATTACATAAACACCATGATACCCTAACTATAACTTATCTGCGACGTGCGTTCCATATTGATTTGGCAATATCATTACGAATTTTTTTTCATCTCATTAGATGTTCCACTAGAAGTACCTTCATTATTTGTAACCGAGCCACGAACATCACGAAGTTCATCACATCCCATGTAATCTGGATGTTGTTCGAAAGTAGTAAACACCATGTCTTCCTTGTCATTATTACGAATGTAGTTATGCAAAGCAAACGCGGCGATAATTATATCATGTTGAGTTTCCACACTATACTTAGGCATTCTCGTGAGTATTTTCCATCGTTTCTTCAAAATTCCAAATGATCTCTCAATAGCACTTCGTAGAGATGAATGAGAACGATTGAAAGACTCTTGCATGTTCTTAGGCGGCACATTTTCAAATTGCAATTTATGATATCTTGTCTTTGGATACGGAACCAAATATCCCTTTCTAAAAGGATATCCTTTATCAACTAAATAATATTTACCTGATAACACTTTAAAATAAGTCGCTTGCAATTTATCATGAAGTTTTGGTATAATAACAAATGCGTATAAAATTACCTTCCGGCGGTTTTGGAAAGTTCATAGCTCGATTGTTAATGGCATTGAGGAAAACACGTGTGTCATGTGCTGAACCCTCCCATCCAACCGATATAAAGGTAAAACATAAATCAAAGTCACATACAACCTTAGTTATAGATCAGAACACCCTAACACCATCTATACACATACACGTATACAACTGTTATAGGCAAACATGTAAAAAGAGTATTATTTTGAATGCTTTACTAGAAGAGATGAGCAGTGTGATCTAATATACTGACAAGTCCAAATAACCAAAATTCGACTACATGACAGTAAAAAGGTTTAAAAGGCAAGGGTTGCGACTATGTTCGCTCAACCAATAAGTGTGAAGTCCAATACGACAAAACTAGCAAGTTAATCACGTATGTATAGACCCATTCGACGTAACCCTTAACCCTTCTTAAGTTTATAAATCTAAATACAGGATATGAGTAGTTCGTAAGATTTTTTACTTGGATACCATCTTTTATATCTCTAGAGTCTAGATCGAATATGAGGTTATCCATGCTTGTTTGGGTTCATCACAAACTCAAGGGCGGAACGACTAGGTTGACACAGGCTGGTGCTGGGCACCCCAAGGCCCCAACCATGCCATGTTGACATAACGATCGACATAAATATACCATTTTTACCAAATCAAACAAATTATATATGCACTTGTGCAACTTGCTTGTTCCAAACACTATTACATATTTTGGCAGCCTGCCTAGTCTTATTTGTATACCATGTTCCTGGTTATTGCATGATTTGACTTTGTGACAAGATTGTTATTTAGTCAATTTAGAATAGGTAATTGCTACTAGGTTACTTAAATATTGCTATGACATATACGTGCATCATAATGCTGACAAAGTGACATTTGTTATTTTAGTCAATTTAGAGCATTTAAATTTTTTGCTAAACAAGTCATAGTTTTCATATTTCAAGTATTAACAGATGTAGTCTTCTCTTATATAGTGCAACTGAAGGATGTTATAAGATTGATTAGTCTACACCTTAAATTAATGTTGTATATAGTTGAAATATATATAATTTTGATGTTACTCAATGATTTGTGTTAAAGTTGCTTCCTAATCTCGTATGTATAGACCCATTCAACGTAACCCTTAACCCATTCCCGTATGTAGATCATGCCGGCCAGCGTCGTTTATAAACAAATACGATCATGGATTAAAATGTATAGTAAACTCAACCATACGAGTCAGCTATTTAACTTAACTGAAAACCAAAAGAGCTATTTGAGCAAATCTTTAATCCGTTGAAAACTATAGTCTGTTTGAAAAGATTAACAGAATGCATGCACAGCTAGCTACATGATGATATAGGAATATCTTATACTAAAGTATACCAATTCTTATAGTAATATCCAATTATGTGCTTGTAGGTTTATAGGCTCAAGACAGTCGCATGAACTGTCATTGATGATGCTTGTGATACATATCATTATTCTAAAGATAATTATTAAACACATAACTATAACACAAATTCAAGCCAAACATTTATACAAATTAAAATATAATATTAAGAGGCATCATTGATCATGCAAGTACTTACTTGTGATCGCGAGTGTTTGACAGTGGAATGAAGATGGTGAATATGGAAGAGACCTTGGCCTACACAGATGACAACTATCTGTTCGACTCTAAAAGATGAAAACTAGAGTTGATCGATCAATTCTACTGATAAAAGGGTGATTAGGGTTGTGTAGGAGGGATGGATATTCAGCCCACTAAAAAATTGTGCGTGGGTTTGTGAACGTTATTTGAGGGTTTATAGGTAATTTAAGAAACAAACGCTCTAGAATACATTGGAACGCTTCCTCATCAAGCATATTTTTTGGAAGGAGTTAGACAATATGCAAACTCTTACCGCTTTGTTGCCAAACAAGATTTTCAATCTCTACCGCTTACCGCTTGTCGCTTATCGCTCCTAAACGCTCTCTACCGCTTGTTGCCAAACATGCCCTAAGTCTTGGAAAATGTTTGTTATATATGTAAACACGTTTTAGTGGTAATTAATAAACATCGCTTTTGATTAAGAAAACAATATATGCCTAGTGTAAGATAACATATAATTGCAATTATACACACCATGTAAAAGATTCTTTATCAGAATAAAAAAACAAAAAACAACAAAAAGAAACATGTATGTATTAAATAATCTTACTATTGAAAAAACTTGGAACAAAAAATTACATTCTTTTGAAATAATCCAAAAAAATAAAAATAAAAATAAATAAACAAAAAATAAAAACTATGCATGCATTTCTTTTCCTTTTTTTTTTTATTACTACAAGTCTACAAATATAGTATATTGTCAACAGTATAATGAAACATACATAAAGTCTAAAAGATTACGGGGAGGTTAGTTTTGAAGGAAATTACACTTTTTGATTCAAAAGCAAATATGAGCCAAGCAATTTGTTTGCAGAGGCACTTTATTTTGGATACTCTTATTTTGGTGCATACCAATGGACAAATCTCCACCATTCATCTAGTTTAATCTAATGGTTGGGATAAATCTAAGATTAAATATGTAAACCTAAGTCCATGCTTTTTTTCCCTTTTCCTTTGTCTTTTTTATTATTTATTTTTTTTTTTTCTTTCTTTTCGAGTTTTTTTTTTGTCACGCATTTTTTTTCTTCTTTTTTTGTTTTTTTTGTTTCTTTTTTGTTTTTTTTTCTTTATTATTTTTTTGTCATACTTTTTTCACGCTACTTTTTTTTTTTTTTTTTTTTTTTAAATCACTTGTTCCCCCTTTTTTTGTCTTTTTTTCTAATAAATGTTTTTTTTTTCGTAATACACGTTTTTTTCGCTTTCATACGTTTTCATAGGTTTTTGTCTGTTTTCGTACGTTTTCACCCGTTTTCATATATTTTCGTCCGTTTTCATACGTTTCTCATCCGCTTTCTTACATTTTCGCCCGTTCACGTCTGTTTTCATACGTTTTCATCTGTTTTCTTACATTTTCGTTCGTTTTCATACATTTTCGTCCGCATTCTAACGTTTTCGTTCTTTTTAATACGTTTCGTCCGTTTTCTTTTGTTTTCGTTCATTTTTCATACGTCTTCGTCTGTTTTCAGACGTGTTTTTCCGCTTTCATACGTTTTCATCCATTTTCATACATATTCGTTCGTTTTCTTACGTTTTCGTTCATTTTCTTACATTTTCATTCGTTTTCGTACGTTTTCATCCGTTTTCTTTCGTTTTCGTCCAGTTTTCAAACGTTTTTGTCCTTTTCATATATGTTTTTATAATTTCATACGTTTTCTTCCGTTTTCATACATTTTCATTCGTTTTCGTTCATTTTTAATTGTTTTCTGCCATTTCCAGACGTTTTCATATGTTTCTAAATATCGCAAGTGATATTCAGAATATCATAAGTGATATTCTGAATATCACAAGTGATATTCTGTGATATTCTAAACATCACAAGTTATATTCTGAATATCACAAGTGATATTCTGTGATATTCAGAATATCACAAGTGATTTTCTGGATATCACAAGTGATTTTCTGAATATCACAAGTGATTCTCTGTGATATGCAGAATATCACAAGTGATACTATGATTACCACAAATGATATTATGGATATCGTAAGTAATATTCGTCCATTTTTCTTACGTATTCGTCCTTTTTAGACATGTTTTTACGCTTTCATACGTTTTCATCCGTTTTCATACATATTCGTCCGTTTTCTTTCGTTTTCATCTAGTTTTCAAACATTTTCATCCTTTTCATACATGTTTTTATAATTTCATACGTTTTCTTCCGTTTTCATACATTTTCATTCGTTTTCGTTCATTTTTAATTGGTTTCTGCCATTTCCAGACGTTTTCATATGTTTCTAAATATCGCAAGTGATATTCTGATTATCACAAGTTATATTCTGAATATCACAAGTATTTTTCTGTGATATTCTAAACATCACAAGTTATATTTTGAATATCACAAGTGATATTCTGTGATATTCAGAATATCACAAGTGATTTTCTTTGATATGCAGAATATCACAAGTGATACTATGATTACCACAAATGATATTCTGGATATCATAAGTGATATTCTTCCATTTTTCTTACGTATTCGTCCTTTTTCAGAAGTATTTTTACGCTTTCATACGTTTTCATCCGTTTTCATACATATTCGTTCGTTTTCTTACGTTTTCGTTCGTTTTCATATATTTTCGTCCGTTTTCTTTCGTTTTCATCTAGTTTTCAAACATTTTCATCATTTTCATACATGTTTTTACACCTTCATACGTTTTCATATATTTTTATCCGTTTTTTCATTCGTTTTCGTCCGTTTTTAAATGTTTTTTTTGCCATTTTCAGACATTTTCATATGTTTCTAAATATCACAAGTGATATTCTGAATATCACAAGTTATATTCTGAATATCACAAGTGATATTCTGTGATATTCTAAACATGACAAATTATATTCAGAATATCACAAGTGATATTCTGTGATTTTCTATGATATGCAGAATATCACAAGTGATACTATTAGTACCACAAATGATATTTTGGATATCATAAGTAATATTCGTTCATTTTTCGTACGTCTTCGTTTATTTTCAGACGTGTTTTTACGCTTTCATACGTTTTCGTCTGTTTTCATACATATTTGTTCGTTTTCTTAGTTTTCGTTCGTTTTCATACGTTTTCATCCGTTTTCATCAAGTTTTCAAACGTTTTTGTCTTTTTCATACATGTTTTTACACTTTTATACGTTTTCTTCCGTTTTCATACATTTTCATTCGTTTTCGTCCGTTTTTAAATGTTTTTTTTTTTGCCATTTTTAGACGTTTTCATATGTTTCTATATATCACAAGTGATATTCTGAATATCAAAAGTTATATTCTGAATATCACAAGTGATATTATGTGTTATTCTAAACATCACAAGTTATATTCAGAATATCACGAGTGATATTCTGAATATCACAAGTGATTTTCTGTGATATGCAGAATTCCACAAGTGATACTATGAGTACTACAAATGATATTCTGGATATCATAAGTAATATTTATCCATTTGTCAAATTCAAAAAATCACTTATGATATTCAGAATATCACTTGTGATACTTTGAATATCACATAATATTACTTATAATATCCAGAATATCATTTGTGGTACCCATAGTATCACTTGTGATATTCTGCATATCATAGAAAATCACTTGTGATATTAAGAATATCACTTGTAATATTCAGAATATAACTTGTGATATTTATAATATCACAGAATATCACTTGTGATATTCAGAATATAATTTGTGATATTCAGAATATCACTTGTGATACTTTGAATATCACAGAATATTACTTATAATATCCAGAATATCATTTGTGGTACTCATAGTATCACTTGTGATATTCTGCATATCATCGAAAATCACTTGTGATATTCAGAATATCACTTGTGATATTTAGAAACATATGAAAACGTCTGAAAATTGCCAAAAACATTTAAAAACGAACGAAAACGAATAAAAATTGACGAAAACGTAAGAAAACGAATGAAAATTTATGAAAACGGAAGAAAACGTATGAAAGTATAAAAACATGTATGAAAAGGACAAAATCATTTGAAAAATGGACGGAAACGTATGAAAACGAACGAAAATATAAGAAAATAGACGAATATGTATGAAAACGGACGAAAACATATGAAATTGTAAAAACACGTCTGAAAACGGACGAAGACATATGAAAAACGGACGAAAATGAAAGAAAACGGATGAAAACGTATTAAAACGAACGAAAACGTATGAAAACCTACGAAAACGTACGAAAATGTAAGAAAACATATGAAAACGTATCAAAACAGACGTTAACGGGCGAAAACGTAAGAAAGCGGACGAAAACGTTTGAAAACGCACAAAACGTATGAAAACGGACGAAACGTAAGAAAACGGGCGAAAATATATGAAAACGGGCGAAAACAAATAAAAACGAACAAAAACGTATGAAAACAGAAGAAAATGAATGAAAGCGAAAAAAAATGTTTATTAGGAAAAAAACGTGAATTAAAAGAAAAAAAGAAAAAAGAGAAAGGATGAAAGAAAAAAGAAAAAAAAATAAACGTGGAAAAAAAACAACAAAAAGGAAAAAAAAAAATGAAACAAAAATAAAAATAAAATAATGAAGCGTGAAAAAAAACACAAAAAAAAAAAAAAAAAGAAAAAAAAAAAAGGAAAAAAATAAAGAAAAAAAAAAGACAAAGAAAAAGGGAAAATAAAAACATGGACTTATGTTTCCCTATTTAATCTTAGGTTAATCCCACCATTAAATCAAACTAGATGGATGATGAGGATTAATCCATTAGTATGTACCAAAATAAGAGTATGCATTTGAATTTTCCTCTTTGTTTGCAATCATTAAATAAATATATAACTTACATGTCCAAAGTTAGTCGGTGATAAAATATAATAAACTTCGTAAACAAATTAGTGGCTTAAAAGTTAAAACTATGCTTGCCATAATAAGGATTAATTAATTTATCCTAGTTAAATAAATCCAATATTACTTTATCAATGACATCGCTTTTTTATTATAATACTAAGTTAAAAATGTTGAAATTTTGTTGGCCTACTACTAAATTGTGTCATCATTGTTAACGATTGCAACTCAAATATAATATACGGATTCAACCCTTTTCTGGTATTATTGTAATAAAAATGACTATTATAGTAAAATATAAAAATTGTCTTATCATGATATAATTAAATATATGCATGAATGATGTGCGATTAATATTTTATATCTTGATTAGAAAAAAGATTAGGTACGGTATTACTACGTATTAAATAATGATGACGAGACGCTTTGAAATTGTAAAAGTAAAACAAGGTTTTAATATGTTTTATGTTATCTTGATAATAACCTTTTTGTTCTTGTAATATTACGAAGATTTCATTGTGGCTTTTATATTTCGTTTTTCTTTAATGTAAGTTTTACAAAAAAATTCTTGCTCGGTATCAAAATTAAGTCATTTATAATGAGCAACACTAAAACATTTATGGCTCCTACGTAAATAAGGAGCCGTGCGGCAACCACAAAATGCGAGTTTGATAGCTTATATATTTTGTTCTTCTCACATATAAGTTTTGTTCGATAACAAAGGTAAGTTGTTCATAAATCATAATAGTCAATAGAACTATAGTAAATCACGTTTTCTAATAACATTTAACTTTTATTTTAATATCATCATGATATTAATATTTTTTACGTTTTGTAAGAAAACTGTCCAAGTCAAGCTACGTACTCTTTCTCAAGTTGAGCAAGTTGGCTTTCAAATTGTGGTTTCTTTTTTACCGTGTACGAAATATTAACTTATTAGGGCAGGTTTTTATTGTGGTGAAGCATCACTTTCGCATCACTCATCAACTCATCAGTCGTCACGAGTGATTTTGCAAAAAACACCTTTACCATCACTTTTATTTTTGCATCACTAGTGGCGGTCTACACCGCCTTTATTATTACTAATATTTTCTTTGCGAGTGTCTGGGAGTTATACTAGGTATGTTTGTATAAACTGAGATTTTTTTATATTTTTGGTTTGGTGATGACCAAAAAAGTAAAAGCTGATGATAGTAGTAAAATGTTGAACGATAGTGTAACGCTAATGTGGTGACAATAGTGACCATAAAAACTACAATGGCAACAAGAGTATCATGCAAATTGCAAGATTGACAACACATATAACACCAAAGGTTGTTGATTGTTGATTCAGCTCAATATGCAATGTATCCTCTAGACCAATTTAACTACATGTACTAATTAAATTTAGTACGTATCACATAGAACATAATTACACGTTTAACACTCATTCTTAAAATGTCCTCTTATTGATCAGAATCTAGTGTACGAAGATATAAACGAATTTTCTTCTGCCAGTGCTTTAATATATATGATCGACATATACTTGTTTGACTATGATGCCAAATGTTTAAGATTATGTTTAAATTAAGACATAAATCTCTTATATAATACTAGACGAGTACCCCGTGCATAGCAACGGAATTTATAACGGCAAATAGGGTTGACAATTTTTGTCCGACATGAAACCGACACGCAAATTAACAGGTTCGTATTAAGTCTATAATAACTTTCGGGTCAGGTTTGGGTCGACCCAACTAACATCTTTATTAAATAGGTCAGGTTCGAGTTGAAAATAAATTAAGCAGGTCGACCCGTCAACCTGTTTAAGATTTTTTTACATAAAGTAAAAACTATTTATATTTTATTATATAGGTTACATGGGTTAAACGGGTCGACCCGCAAACCCGTTTAACCTATTTAACTCATGTATGTGCGTACTTTTGTATATAAAATGTGTTAAATGGGTCAACCCGAAACCCGTTTAACATATTTAACCTGTGTAACCTATTTAACCGGCTAACCCAAGTATATATACGGGTTAAATCAGACAGGTTCGGGTTATGTGTAAACAGGTTAGGGTTGACATAGTTGACCTAATAATTTAAATGGTTCAGGTTCGGGTTGGGATTCTAGACCCGCTAACCTGTTAACCCGAACCCGACCCGAATTGTCACTCCTAGCGGCAGATAATTGTAGTGATATTTTGATTACACAAGTGAGAATTAAACATAATGTTTTGAAACCCGGTTCGAACCGGGTGGTTCAACCGGTTGAATCGTTCCGGTCGAAAAATTGGTCGATTTAAACCGGGTCAACTTGCTAGGCTGGGTCGAAAATGGGTCATATTAAACCGGTTCAACCCGTCGGCTTTGAAGCGTCCCGGGTCAACCCGGTTTGTGATTTGTATTAATTGGTTGTATTTAATTTGGTATATATGTTTTTAATTGGTTGTACAATGTGAATAAATCATTGTAGTTTTAAGTAATGAGGTGTTTTAATAATAGTATTAATTACATTTCATAATTTCCTTTAATAAGATTTTTCAAGATTTTCACTTTTCAAGATTGACAATTTTTCTTTTATATGTAGTATAGATAAGAGAATTAAAAATTAATGATGGAGCAATTAAATTAGATCTGAAAATACTCAATTTTGTGGAGAAATTGAGTTATTCCATCAATAGAAAGTTAAAATGGAAATAATTTGGTCAATTTCATTCATATAAGAATATATAGAAAAACACATTTATCGAATTTGTGAAAAAACTAATAAAAATAAAGATGTCATTAATAAAACTTTAGTCGTTAAACTTTAAATAAATTTTATAGACTTAACTAAACTTAGTAGTTTTGTCAAAATTGAAACAATTTGGTCAAATTTATCTAAATATTTCACCAATCAAAAAACACGTATAAAAACACATGTGTTGCATTTATTATAAATAAATAAAAAGAGATAATGAATAAATCTTTAGTTGTTAAATTTTAAATAAATTATATGAACCTATGTAAACTAATCAGTTTCTATGTTTTAATCTTTATAAATTTGATAAATAGCTCATACATTTTATACCACATATACTTTATATATTTTTTTTAAACAAAACAAAATAAATATTATTATTATTATTATTATTATTATTATTATTATTATTATTATTATTATTATTATTATTATTATTATTATTATTATTATTATTATTATTATTATTATTATTATTATTATTATTATTATATGAACAAAATTATAAATATCAAAATATGCAAATAAATATTCAAGATTGCACATATGCGAACAACTCATGTTATTCCTCTTTATGAGATTAAGTAAGGATGTCCGGAAAAGTATTTGATTTTACTATCCACGTCTAATAACGACTCATATAATCCTCTTTATAAGTTCAACCCGCGCGTAGACAAGTTTAAAAATTAATACGGCTAAAATTATTATTAACAAGAATATAAATATAAAAATAAAGCATGACCCCACGGGCTACTGTGAGATGAAAACATATATATGATATTTTACTACCAATGGCCCTTATTAGGGTTGTTAACAACTAATTACCAAAGTTTATGTGAAGACAATACACAATGTCCAAACAAAATCACTACAAATCATTAACCACTTCTTATAATTTCTCAAACACAAATACAATGTCTTAATATCACATAATTTTGTGAAAAGTTTTTTTTGCTAATAACGACCCTTAGAGCATAAGGTAACATGACATCGAGTTATAACATGACATCGAGTTATAACATAACTCACCGCCACATCAACTTTAACCTTTTAACCTTAACTCACCAAAAAATACCATGGTAACATAACTCACCTATAACTCACCTTCAGAGAGGGTGAAACGTAAATTTGTGGGGGCTGAAACGTTTTTTTTTTTTTTTTTTTTTTTTCTCAGCTTCAAGTTAACGCATGTTATGTGCATAACTCGGTGTGTTAACACAACAATGACTTTTGGGGACGGTAAGGCAAAAACCATGTTAACGCAGGTGAGTTAAGTTATAACTCGGTGACGAAAGTCATGTTACCTCGTGCTCTTAAGGTGGTTGTTAGCATTTCTCAAAGTTTAAATAACGATATCTAAAAAATCATTTTTAAGGGTTATTACGTGCTATTAAACACGCACAATATCTAAAACATGATATTAATAATTAAATTTAAACAGTATCAGCCTCAACACTATGTTAGTTTAACAAATTCAAATCCTTCGTTTAACAAAAATCCATACAAAATATTAACCGATATTCATACATAATGAAAAATTTATATAAAAATCCGCGCGTACATGAATATTATAACTATATAAATATAAAAGATTTTACATAGTAAAATCTTATTTAACAAATCCGTATATGCACTTGAAGAAGTTTTACTACCAAAATAGAAATTACATTCTTAACTAATTGTGTTATTAAAATCAGATAAGACAATTCATATGAACAAATAATTAAAACTTAGATGTTTTGTAACTTATATCAAAACATATTAAGTAAGATTTATGTCTAAGGCTTTGTGTGTTCAAGAAGATTTTTGCAAGTTTTACAAATCATAACAAAAGATACAAACTTTTGATGTCGATAAACTTTCTTGTTTGGTAAAAATATCAAGAACACTTTTGTTTGATTCAAATATTAAGTGGACCAACTTTAAGTACTATGCAAGTTGCTTTGTCATGCGAAGGAAAACGCCATGAGATTGAAGACAGTATTAGTTGTCTCTGAATGATGTTACTTAAAGCAAAATACACTTGTCTCTTAGAAACCATGTCCATGAACCTATATTTGGTTTCAGTTTTGGTTATAGCATCACATCGATTACTCAATTATCATGGCTTTTTCGACGTTTACACCATTGGGTCCATGATGTGTCGCAATCCATGGATAGGCGCAAACTACATAAATGTGTCTTGTTTTAGCATGGATTACTATTTCCCAAAACCGTGTGAATCAAAAACTCCAAGACGTCGATAACACGGTTTAGAAGAATGTTAGGATCACTATAATCTTAGTAGGTCAAAGTTTTAACTCTATACATCAATCATATGGTATTAAAAGAAAGAAAAAATGTGAACTACAAAGGGGTTGGAAAGAATAATAGTTGTCAATTGTATGAGATGGCTTGAAGCAATATAATTATGTCTATGATATAAACAAACAAATATCTGGAATTTCATAATGATTTGTATGCTACACATGGTTATATAAATAAATATTCAGAATAATAAACATATTAAAAGTCAGCCAACACTTCAATAATGCTTCAATATACATGTATCTTGAAATTGTTTATAGTTCTATACAAACGTGTGCTTTATAACGCGATTTAAATTAAATAAACTAATAGGGTATTTGCGTTAAGCTGCAATGGTAGTGGTGGTGGCCGTTAATAGTGAGGAGGTACATGACGGGGTGTGCAGTGTAAAAATCCTTGTATTAATGACTTCAACATACATAGCTCACACAGAAATGCTGTATCGACTAGCACCAATTAAATGCTCACAATACAAAAACAAGAAAAGGGAACATAAGGTAGTTAAGGAATAAGCAATTATTGCTATAAGTTTGTACCAAACAAGGAAAAAAGGCTGTCGACATGAAACAATAATGCAGATTCTAAATAAAATATGGGCAACAATTATGTTCAAATATGCAACATAACAGAAACTCAATACTCAATACCCATTGGTTGCATAGAAATTGCGATCTTTGACTTCTCCAAATGTCTATAACTAGAATCAAAATCATTGGTTCTACATAAACGCCGTATAAGATTTAACTTAGCACTTAAGTATGTGTTTATATCAAGTTGGAATAGGAAAATATTTGTTTTTTTAGATAATTTCAAAAAAAAAACAGCATAAGGACTTACATGTGATGGTGATAAGCAAGCATATAAGATGACAACTTTCTTAGAACAAAATCTACGCGAAAAAGAATATCAATCAAAATACAAACCAGCATAGCATGATGCGATATGAATAACATCTCAGTCCACAACAAGTTCATAACAGATTGTCCATAAAAAATATATCCGTCAGAAACTAAATCCAAATAATCTACTTACTCACTGCAACTGCTCCAAAAGTCTAGTCTGATCAGATTGAAATTGTCTTACGAGCTTCAAAGACTGTTCGTAAAGATTAAGGTCCATCCCATCTACATTTCTACCCACTCTTGCTTTCAATATCCCCTGAAAAATAATAAGTATACAATCAAAATGCAGCTTCCGAAAAAATTGTACCAACAAACTAACAAATTGAAGCTCTGAATTATGTCACTGTTTTCAAGTAATGTTAAAAGTCTGTTAACCATCAAAGTCATATCAACTTGCTTCAGTACTCGTGCACCAGTAACCTATGCATTGGGGAAATTCCACCACCACATACAAGCCAACTTGGCCTATACGTGCTTTGAGAGTCAATATCAAAGGTACGCGCACTAGTACGCATTTCTAGCAAATACTAAAGTACTGCTATCCGTCTCGATCTTAAGTATTATAACAAATCATAACTTTCTTTTCATTCTCATCCCCATTTAACGTCATGATAAGAAGAACCATGTCATATTGATGAGATGTGAATTGAAAGAATGGACCAATGTTGTAGCCTTCATATATTAAACCAGACAAAAGAACAATAAACTCTGTCACTTTTATGTTTAGAAACGAACTCAAAGTAAATATTTTATTTTAACTTTATAAAAATGTGAACGTTTTAGCAATAAGTGTACATGTTAAGTCATGGTTCCCAAGTCATTTAAATAGGCGGTTCATGTTAACTTCGGGTTTAAAAGTACTCATGGGTCTGTCATTATGTCACTTGCAGAATTCAGTTGGCAATATATAGAATAAGCATATACGACTATGATGTGTAACGATTGAAGCACAGAAGTTTATATACCTCGTTATTTGGTTGAATGGAAAGCTCTCCAATGAACTGGTAGAGTGAACCGACTCTAAGATTAATTCTTAAGTGCTGTGTGTCAACTGCTAGGGTGGCACCTCCATCAGCAATAATAGCAATGGCCGTCTCTACATTATACACTTCTAACCTATAATCACATAAGAATAGGTCTTTATTCTTTAAACATATACACACTTGTTAAAAAGATAATACTATACAGTTTTCTTTAACAGAACAACTAAACACGTACATACTGTATCTTGTTTGGGATAATTCAATTATGCAAAATAGTGAAAACACAAGGTTTTACTCACTTTCCAGTAACACGAAGGGATGCCCCGTCCTTAAAGTGTGGAGAAAACGAGTTGAGTTCTTGTAACATAACCAAGGCACCAGAGGGTATAGCCGTTGACGACATTGAAACACCAGCAATTCTCGAAAAAAAATCCTCAGTATACTGCAATAGTGAAATTTAAGCAATCATGAGACCTTATGTCGTAACAGTTCTCGGTTATATATTTAATAAAAACCAGAAACTAAAACAATGGTTTTCTATTTGTTAAGATAAAAGGCATTTGAGAATATTATTGCAAGACGAATGGGTTAATATTTAGGGATAACCATTTAAACATGTATCTAACTTGACACTTTTTTGTGTGAATGGCGAATTTTTACAGCTCACATCACCTATATCACTAATACTATTTCACATATGTCTCAAATGAGACTAAGTCTTAAACAACAACAACCTCTTGGTTGGTGGGCCACTCGCATACCATTGGGTCAAAGGCCTTTGGTCTTGAAACACTTATCCTACTGTGAGTATCATTACTGGTAAAGTTCGCTAAATTTGAATGGAAAATCAGTTGAAACTATATCGAACTTATAACTTAATTCAATAGGAATATGCACACTAAAGAATAATGTGTCAAGTTCGTACATTTTTGGACAATTATCACGAAAATTTACTATAAATCATCAGAGTTTTTACCAATTGAAAATGTGCATATCGAGTCCTAATCAACTTCAAATCATAGGAACACAATTAAAGAGAACACAAAAGTGGAACAACTGTTCTTGAGGTTGTAACTCTGATATGACTCCACCAAGGACATTTCCATCAAAGGAGCATCAGTCTGCATAACCCATTATTACCAACTAAGCTAATTTAAACAAGCAACCTAGTGGAACATCACATATAAGCCCAGTCACCAGCTTAACATCCACAAAATATGAAGTCATTTCATCACACATACAAGTCATAACTTTAAGATACCGACAAATGAAACAAAATATTACTATCAAACAAATTAATTATACAAGTAATCTTATAAAAACAATATACATGTATTTAAGATTACTATCATGGAAACTAAAACACACATGACACATTATCGTCATTTAAACAAAGTAAAACAAGCAACCTAGTGGAACATCACATATAAGTCGTCCAATCACTAACTTCACATCAATCACAAAAATGAAATTAACTTCATCACACTTACAAGTTGAATGATTTGCATAACCAACAAATTAAAAAATACGTTTTTGGTCACATGAATTTATTCTTTCATAATATTCTTACACAAAGTATTATTCATTAGCTTTCTCTCTCCGGCGACCCGACATGACCCAAATGCCACAGCGGTGACCGACTTTTTTTTTTTTTTTTTTTTTTTTTTTTTTTTTTTTTTAATTCAAACATTTTAAACAACAAATTTAAAATTCATTAAAAATAAAAACATTACAATACTAAATTAAAAATTAAACTAATAAAACTCAAACATGACAATACTTATTAAAAACTTAAACTAGTAATCTAAGTTGTAGCGTTGCTTGATTTCTGCCTTAATCCGCAAAAGTTCGTTTCGTTGTCGTTCAGGCAAATTCAAGTCGATTGCTGAATTGTAGAAAATCAAGTCTTGCTCCCGTCTCGTGAGGTCCATGATTTCCACCAGCTCTCGTCGGAGTTCCACTTCCTTTCGTCGGAGTTCAATTTTCTCTCTTTTGATCGCTAGCTCTCGTTCCTTCAATGATTTCCGCAACTCTTCAAAGTCCTTACTTTTCGCCAGTTTTGACGGCTTCAACTCAAACAAGGTCTTGGCTAGCGAACTTGTCCATGATGCTGGTGGATCACGAGACGACGAGCATGATTTCTTCCTAGCTGCATCACAACCTTGTGGTCATGATTCACTAGTCACTTCCTCATCATCAGAATCATCCTCATCCACGTTTTCGAAATTCAAGTGACCTTGTGTTGACCCCGAGGTAGTTGTAGGTATGTACCTTCGTGGAGCTTTTGGCTGTGATGCTTGATAAGCGTTCCAAGCAAACTCCGCAAACTCCGTAAAATCACTGATAACTTCATCATCGTTGGAAGACGAAGAACCAAACAAAAACTCGTAAGACGACATGGACATGGTGAATGAATATTGATGAGAATTTGTTTGAAATTGTGTGTTTCAAAGTGTGTTTGATGTTGATATTTATAGGATGTTACAAACGGTAGGATTTTTAATTCAACGACCGATTTGGAAATCGGTCGAGCAACTTGACCAACCGATATATTACGTTCCATTGTGTCTAGCCTAATGTTTTACAATAATCAATGATTTTCAGATTTATATAAACACATACAAGCAGAATAAGATATATAAATTCTCAAATTTGTATAAAACTAATTAAGTCACAAACAGCAATACATTACTATGAACACAAATATATTTTAACTAATAATTGCAAGTCATAGAGAATAGTGTGTGAGAGAGAGTGTGACTCACCGGAGAATTAACTAGGGGCAAGCTTTCCGGTAGACCGTAGTGAGTCTGTGTGCGACTGTGATGAATAACGTCAGCCAGTTTGACCCGACCCGGTCCACTCCATAAAATGGCATTCCTAATTACTACTCTCTTTAACCCTCTTGTTAATGCATTTAAAAAAAAAAAAGAAATTTTATTTTCACCGTCTCAAAATTATTGTTTCCAATTTCTTTTTTTCTTCTCTTTAATTAACACAATTAAAATATAACATCTAATTTGTGTACATGTTTTTTTTTTTTTTTTTTTAATCTTTTGTAGTTGTAGCATAGCTTAATAAAAAAAGCATTCATATCCTCTAAAGTTGAGTCATACATCATGTTGATTAATCACAAATACGTTAAACGAATAAATTTATTTGTTTTTGTTGTTCCGGATATCTTTTTATTATTATTATTATTATTAAAACACAAATCTTTCAAATTTCGACTTTTACGTGTCTTTTGTGACAATTCTATCCTTACATTTTTAACCGGCGTGTTAACAATGAAAAGTAAAATAGTCATTGTACATGAAAAAAAATAAACAGGTCAGATAGTTGTTGTTGTTTTTTTTTTTTTTTTTTAATATTTTTAATCCCATTAGATAATCAAACTTTATTGAAGTTTAGATATTTGGGATGTTACACCAGGGGTGTGCATCGATTCTGTTTGTCAGTTTGATAACGCTAAAACTAGACCAAACTAATTATATAAGGGATAAAATCAAACCAAACACCAAATTAAAATTTTGTTTGTTTTCGATTAAAACCAAAGAATCAAATTCAAGTAAAGTTTGTAACTTAATCTAGATGTCATAAATAAAGAGCTAAAAGTTTAGATAATACATACCCACTAAAAGGATATTGGCACCTTTTTTTTTTTTTTTTTTTTTTTTAATTTTTCTTTTATTATAAAACTATAAAACTAAGAATACAGAATAAAAAATATAAAGTTTGATATATTAACACACATAAAATATGAAACAGAAAACGGTAAAAACTGTCTTCATGTCCACAAAATGGATAAAAGTGGCTTAAGAGGGTGATCACTAACCACTAGGGGTACCTCTAACAACACCGTAAGATTAACAACTCAAAAAGTGTTATAAGAGCATATGGTGTGTTGCCTTTCACCCTCCCACGTTAAGCTTTCACTTGCTGCGTTATAGTGAGTTAACCACACCGCCTTACCAAATTAAAGCCAAGTTAACACAACGCGTTAACCCTTTAACGCTGCGCAAAGGGTGATGTTTTTTGTGAGTTAAGCTTTAACTCAAAAATGTTAACACTTCGCCCCCCAAGTTAAGCTTTAACTCAGTTTATTTATTTATTTATTTAATTATGATAAAAGTGGAGCCCAAAATGTTAAATGTTAACACACCGCCCTTTTAGTTTTGAGTTAAAGTGAAAAGGTTAACGTGACGCTGACGTGACACTGAGTTAAATTTTAACTTGGTGTTAAGACACCTTATGCCTTAAGTGTTGAAATAAATCAAAACAAAACTTAAGTCTAGCAAATCAAAAGGTTCATAATTGAAAGGAGATAAATTAAAACAATGAGTAAAATCCATTTAATAGCAATACACTATTTCAAATGTTCACATATTAGATGTCAACTCAAACAACTATCATAAGAGCACTTACATCAGTAACTCAGGTTAAACTTTAACATACTGCCAAGTTAGTGTCATATCAGCTTTAACACTTTAACCTTAACTCACAAAAAAAACACCCTCAACAATAACTCAGCTTTAACTCAAATATTTTCAAATTCAACCCTCAACTAAAACTAATATTTCATTTAATAACTAATAAAACACAACTTACATTAATACTTAAACTTTAAACATACATTAAACTTAAAAGTTACTTAAAATTTTAACATACATTAAACTTAAAACACAAACTACAGCAAACATCAAACATGAAACATAAAACTACGATTCAATTAAAGTTTAACCTGTTAGGTGAGATAGCTCGTACTATTCGACAGATGCATACTCGGGCTCCAGAGGTCGAACGGTTACGTGAGTTGCCTCAAGACCATCCAATTATCAGGGTCGGTCTAGAAATTCTATTAAGAAATGATGAAACGGATCTGCAACTGCAGGTCGCCTTGAAAATGGTTAGGGAACAAGTGTTGCAAGTGTGGGAGGAGAAGTCAGATCTCATCGACAATTACAAATCTATCTAAATACTTAATTAGTTGTATGTTTTTCTTGCGTTGTATTTAACATTTTCTTGCGTTTTATTGAACATTTTTCTTGCATGTATTGAACTAAGGGGGTGTTTTGCAATTTCCATTATCTTTTATTCTAAATGTTATAAATTTTAGAGGGGCCAAAAGTGTCAAAAAAAAAGTTTTTTTTTTTAGCCAAATCACCCTTAACGCCGGGTTAATAGATTAACTTGGCTCGTTTTTTTTTTTTTTTTTTTTTTTTTTTTTTTTTTTTTGCCAAATCACCCTTAACGCCGGGTTAATGGATTAACGTACCTTTAACGCACATTAACTCCATCTTAACGCAAGAGTTGCGTTACCAATGTAATACAATATAAAGCTTTAATATTCGTCTTCAAGCATCCAGACATCCAGTTTAGTTTCAAAAATTTCCTTATGATTTTTAGATATAGATGCTCAGGTTTTTCAGTTCGGATTGATTAAATATTTTTGAAATCATGAACCAAATTCGAGCTGACTTCAACACAAACTAGATTTCGAGTTTGTTCTGTTCAATTTCAATCTAGCTTATTTTAATACTCTTGAGGTCAAACCAAACACTGAACACCCCTACTATTGAGTATAAATTTGCTTGGCGAATCGAGGTAGAGTGAATGAATGAGATTTTCATTGCTCGACCTTTTCGTAAAATACGAGTTTTAACTCAAATGTGAGGAAATCATGTGTGTAACCAAGATTGCAAAAATCGCGAATCGGTAGTCGGACGGTCGATCACCTTGTAGCTTGTAATCGATCTAGGCGGATTAATCGGTGATTAATCGGATTGGCATTACTGATAAATTTTTAGTTATTTTCGAGAAGTTTTGTGAATTTCCGATGAGTTTTAGGTATTTCTGGCAACGTATTTTCTAAAAAAAACAACTTGCAATAGACTTAAACAGTTACTATAAGTGATCAAAATAAGTTTACAGTGAGTTTTGGTTACTTCCGACAAGATTTATAGGTTTCCGGCAAGTTTGACCACCATTGACCACTGTTGACCATGATTGACCTATTTATTTGACCCAATTACATAAATCGGCAAGGTCGGTGACCTTGTAGCACCTAATCGACGATTAATCGACCTTGTAAACTTTTTTTGCAAACACTGTTTGTAACCACTATGACAGTTGGTTCAGATACATAGGTCCTAACGTCCTAACCTTATAGCAAAGTAACAGACCGGGTTAAATAAATACATAACCATATGAAGAAATTACTGCAAAGGAAGTTTTATTTGTAAGAATAAAAGTATTGAATTTAATAAAATATGAGTTTTACAGGAGTTGCAACATCTGGGCATGGACAAAACTCTTTATTTCCTCGCATGAACCGGTCTGGATGTTGGATCACCTAAATAGACCACAAATATATTTCACCGAGGTGGGCCATTGTGAGCCAACTCCAAAGACTTGTAATCGGTTAAGATTTCAAGCTGCAACTCACCATAAATAGGTGAGATATACAACAGATATATACAATATCATCAAGTCCCGATATGAATGTAGAGTGTATCTTTTAAAGGTTCTAATAGTGCTTCGTCCCTAGAACCCAAAACATCAAGGGAACAGATAGCACTTTTGATGTAAATATTTACGTTTATACCCCCGGAAAGGGCAAAATGCTTCATCACTCTCAGTGAAAAACTTGAGGTGATGCATAATACTCGCTTTCTTTAAACATGGGCCTTAAATCTTCTTTGGACATAAATTCTGTAGGGAAAGAAACCAGATGTCCCTTTACTGCTTGTAATCTATCCATTGGATCAATCCCTTTCACATTTCCATCTTCATATGCTTCAAGATTCTTCGGGGCTATTCCTAAATCGATTGTAGTATGACCGAGTTTTCCCTTTCTCTCACTCACACATTGCCGTAAAGATGCTCTGCAGTGGGTTTTAGAATGTGAATATATAATCCTAACACCGGGATAACAGTAAAAAACATAGAAAATGATTTATTTCGGTCCATTTAATCAATAAAGTTATATAAAGTATCCCCTTTTGATCATTTCTAAAAATAAAATGACCATAATACCCTTAAATTCTCAACTTAGGTCATTATAAGTATCATCATTTCTAGGGGTACTATTGTCATCATTTCAAAGTGAACAAAGTAGAACGGATCGAAATAAAGTACTTGAAAATTGCAAGTATTTACGATATCTTATGACATACACCCTAAAGAAAAGTCAGCAGCCTACCTGGAATGTATAAGATCGTTAGGGATGCACGAGAAGACATCTTGGTAGATCATGGTATTTGTCTGAAATATGACAATTTGGGTAGTCAATTGTTATATCAGTTTCGTTTGGATTGCATGAATGTATCTAAGTATCATTGAAAACATGATGAAGATTCAATCTTACCCTTGCAGTTGCCATCCATATATCTTTATAGGTAGAATCAATCACTGGGTCGGCTATGTTGTTAATCTGCAAAGTAGAAAATAAGCTTATCATTTGGACCACCGTTCATTTAATGATACAATATGGGGTTTGAAGGTAAAGATGCCGAAGATGAACAAACCTCGTTACTATGAAGACCAAGGTGCTCAGACCATAGTGAAAGGCGAAGACTTAAGGCAAATTTTCCAGCCTTCCATGGATTGCCACCCATGGAAGACGCAACAAATTCCTTATCTTCAATAAGTACTCCAATCTAGAAAGAAAAAAAAGGATAATATCAGTTAAAATGTACTTAAAAATGAAATTATATGTGAATTTGCAGCCGGGACGATAGATGACCTCAGAATCTCGTAATCCAAGCAAACTCCTGTCATTGATATTAGCAGATCCAACAATGACTGTGTTGTCATCAACTATCATGACCTTGCTATGCACATACACCTGTGGTATAGATACAAAGACGGTGAACGAACTAAAATCTTGAATATTGAAGTAAGACTGAAGGTATAGTTTAATATATACCGGACTAGAAGCAACGAGACCATCATCAGAAAGTCTACCATAAGCCCTAAGACCATAAAAAGATATGTAGTCATGCACTCTAGGGCCAAGAAGATCAGAAAGATTGTGCAATATAGAACTGTTTCCTCTTGATATTGTTCGATACTGCCAATGCATAATTGCTCTTACAGATGCGGCACCCACATCATCTAGACCACCCTGTAAAACCTCACTATGTGAAAACCAAACAAAGGCTGAAGTAAGAGTAGATTCTGTAATACAAAACTAAGTCTATTTACCTGGAACCCAGGTAAGAGTGGTATGACAACGATGACCCTGAAATTTCTTTTTTCATGATATGCTCTCAGAATACGCTTGTATAATGACTCCAACACACGATTTCGTATAATCTCATCCCCAGAAAGACCTGAGATAAAGAATTGGTTCTGAAACCAAAATTGCGTTCAATAAATCAGAAAACATAAAAAAGAATGGAACAGATACTGATTCTCTATTTGGTGAGCTTGGAGATAAATGATTTTATAATGTACCTCAATATAGATAAAGTGTTCAGCTTTCTCAATTAGGGAACAATAAGCTTTGTGAATGCTCTCTTCCACTTGACTTGTCCCAGCTGACCATTGACTTACACTCCTTACAACCTGAAAACAGGAAATCCATGGTTCTAAGTTATAAAAATCAACTGAAATCGTTAGTTTTCCAAGATAATATAATAATTAACATTCAATATTTCTGAAAATGATACATGGTCGATTTGAATACAGCAGGTAGCAAGTACAGGAAACAATATCTTAGTGTAGAATCTAAAGCAATAAACAACCTTACAATATGGGAAGCTTAGGTTGAAACAAACTCGATTCATGGGCAATAATTTAACTAGCAGGTCATCTAAATACCTAATATCCTCTAAAGCTATTTTTCCTAGTTCTGAAGTCCGATACAATGATACATAATCAAATACAAACTGAATATTGGCATCCAATAATAAATGGCATGTACAAAACTTTCATAGTCGGTTAAAAAAATTTCTAGGTTAAAAGTTACATACCTGACAGCGGCATGCAACACGAGGACCAACTTGTCCTGATTCATCTGCAGAAACTACTAGGTTGCCTCGCTCCTGAGTCTCCCACCATTCTATATCAGAAGGTTTCATACCAGGAGCGTCAAAGTTTAAGGAATGCCTCTCATCTACAAAACCTCTCATTGGCGTATCTGAAACTAACGGTTCAACTTTGGGTTTCATGAAAGAAAATGAAGTCCTAGAAGGCCTACTTGGTTGACCATGAAAATCTTTTGACCCATTCTGTTTAGATTGATCCTTAGAAGCATCCAACTCATCAGCCTCTTGAGGAATTAGCAATGGGATGTCTTCTGAAGAAACGGAGGATGTAGAATCCTCTCTGTTATATACATTATGAGTGTCTACAACTGTTGAATCTTCACTCTCATGTTCATTATTGTTTCCCATGTAATGTGGGATGACCATGTGCTGCTGTGGCATAAGTAGTGGAATACCTTGCTCGTATGGGGCTTTATTTCTCTGTACGAATTTAGCTATGTTAGATCTTAATAATGTATTTTGTTTTAGCTTGGCAGTTTGAGGCATGAGCAGACCTTTGCATAATTCCATCGCTGAACAAAGTGTCGAGCAACATCACGACACGGTGGGCCCCATAAGGCACAATGGACATCATGCCATGGCATACGAGGATATTTACTACGATCAAGCTCATCCTTCATTGTATCTTCCCACGAATTTGGTTCAGATTCACTGTAACAATGGGATCAAAGTTAACCCAGCGGATATATTACATGATTTCCTGAAACGTTAGATTCATATTTCATACTCTTATTCAAGCACAACCACTTACATACAAAGTGGTGGTTTGTTATACAGTTAGTGTATTATCATAATGCAGATAATGAGGCTTACCAAAGAAAAACAGAATACCATGTTCAGTGAAACATATTTCAAAAATGGTAAAACAATAAATTTACCGGGGGTTATAGTAGTCTTTTCCAGGCCAAAACATAGCAGGGTCATCACCCACTTTGTGCTCATGTGAGTCATAACGACCAAAGCAAAGATCAAGTCCACCAATGAAGCAAACATCATTATCAACGATGACCAATTTCTCATGGTGGGACCTGCGTGTTACGAGATAAGATCATAATCTATACTATCTATAATGGAAAAATGGTCAAACTTGAAAGTTGAGTCTTGAAAGTTGAATGTGAGAGAAAATTAATGTAATTAATACTCTAATTAAAACACCCCATTACTTAAAAGTACAATAATTTATTCACATTGTACAACCAATTAAAAACATATCTATCAAATTAAATACAACCAATTAAAACACAAACCGGGTTGACCCGGTAATTTGACCCGTTTTCGACCCAACCTAGCAAATTGACCCGGTTTAAATCGACCCATTTTTCGACCGGAGCGGTTCAACCGGTTGAACTACCCGGGTCGAACCGGGTTTCAAAACATTATCCATTACTTAAAAGTACAATGATTTATTCACATTGTACAACCAATTAAAAACATATCTACCAAATTAAATACAACCAATTAAAACACAAACCGGGTTGACCCGGGACGCTTCAAACCCGGCGGATTGACCCGGTTTAATTTGACCCGTTTTAGACCCAACCTAGCAAGTTGACCCGGTTTAAATCGACCTATTTTTCGACCGAAACGGTTCAACCGGTTGAACCACCCGGGTCGAACTGGGTTTCAAAACATTATTTTTCGTTTATAACCTATAAACTTTTTTTTATCAATAAACTATTTGTCGCTATAAAATCCCGTTGCTATGCACGGATACTCGTCTAGTAATCAATAAATAAGAAATGATCAGAAAAGCAAACAGTGATAAGGTGAGAAAATGTTAAAACAACAGTATAGCCAAGACAGACGGGTGATGTAGAATGCTTACCATAGATATACACCACTAGAAAAATGATCTGGAAACCGAAGAACTCTGACATTCTCATGGATGGCAACCAGCAATTTCTTACTATAGACACTATTGATTTTCAGCGCAAGAGCAAGCTCTTTATACATAAGAATGTAAATCTGCAGTTAATAATTTAACAAAACGTGTTAGGTGGTCCTAGGCATTGTGGTTAAAGAAATTTTTTACATCAAGTCTAACTTTCAATAATTCTGAATGGATCAACACAGCTTTAACTTAAAAAGAAAAAACATACCTGAACACCTTGCTTGGCTTTTGCCTCCAGCAAAGCATCAAGACGGGAGGACGCGTGTGCTTGAAAAGGACGACGTAGATACAGTTCCGGACACAACCACCACCCACACATAAATATCTGCATAAAACACATACCCATATAAGACAACTTCTAGATTAAACAATGGCAGAAAAACACAGTGAATCAGCATTCACCAAGCCACAAAAACAAGAAACAAACCTCTGATTTTGCCCCTTCAATTGCCAAAGCAATTGCATCGAATGCTGCTCGACCATCAACAAACCACTGAGCATGGCTACCATCACCTGTCAAACCACGAGGTGGAGCAAAGGAACCAAAACGATGAGGATGACACCAACCCTCAGGAGGCCTGAGTCCAGCATCATTAATTGCAGCAACCCAGTCCCTAACTTTAGATTTATTTCTACTTCGTATCGTGATGCTTCGGCTTCCACATGATACCTATTGTCATTTTCATTCAAAAACAGTTTCCAGTAAAAAACAAGAGAGTTTTCTGTAACGGGAAGTACTTATATATACAACCAACTGGGACAATTGGCTATTCTAGCAATTTTGAGAAGACTATATAGCTTCTAAAAAGCAACTGATTTGAATGAAATTTCCCATACAAACGATCCAGTCTTTAACCAACTTACACTTTTGAGGATACCATTATTTTCCCTTTTAACTGAATTCATTCATACGGCAGAAATATCCAAGGTTAAGGCATGCCTAAATAACAAAGTTGGAGGAGGACTAAAGGAAAAAAATGGAAAACAAAATGATAAAAGTAGCAGAAACAAACAACTTTGAGTTAATTGTTGGCATGTGATATATTAAGTAACTACGGTAGTGGTGCATAAACAAGAAAACAATATTGTAGTCTACATCTATTCAGTAGTACATTGGAATATAATTTATGTATTTGAGATAAAATGATATTATAAATTAACAAGTTGTGATATACTTGCCATAAATGAATGTCTCAAAGGATTATGTTCGTTAATTTCTTTAGCTAGGGCTACTCGGCCTTCACCATTCCCATCTGATGGAGGAAGAACATCAAAGACAATTATGTCCAACGGCTCAGGATCAAATGGATCTTTTAGCAGGGCCAAGAATCCAGGTTTCAATACAGCCCATACCTGCGTACATTCTAAGAACATTAAAAAGGAACAGGCAGATAATTTGTTACCATGGAAACCAAATGGGGGAAAAAAAGTCAAAATTGTCAATTCCTTGTTGTATTATAGGCTACAATGCAATTGTCGGTGATGACATAATTCCAAAAATGCAAAATATGTGGGTCAAAAGGCAGGTTTAAATTCTTAGATTTGATATTTGCATTGAAGTTGTGGCATGTATGCAATGAGAAGTGATTAGATGCTAAAATTGATATGAAATAAGACGTGACATACTTGTAACCCTTGTTTTCATACTGCATAAACAACATATGGAGGCATAATCATATAATCTGATAACCACACATGTAGAGAATGAGCACATGCATAATCAACTCTAATATGAGGCAGAGAATACCTTTTGCCAATTGTCATTACAGCAATTGAACCATAGACAACCAGAGCATTTTCTGTCATCATCCCTGTCGGGAATATTTGGTAGATGCTTTACTAATACGTATTCTTCTTTGAGCTTGGAGCCATACTCTGGACAAAAAGATAACTTAGAAGCCCCCATAAACTTGCAAACCTGCTTTGACAAACATCCAGGTGTATTGTTAGAGGGTGCTAAAGCAGCAGTCCACAATCGACTAAGATACTTACGCAACCCGGCATTTTAAAACAAGCAAATATAAAAAAGACATCGACTAGTTAATAAAGGCCAGTCAACCAAAATACGTATATAGGGTGAATCTTTTTAGTGCAAAAATAAAAAGAGCTTCGGGAACTGGTAAACAATGTACCTCTCTGGAATTCACAATATCCAAGTTTCCAAGAAAATGATTCAAGTATTCCTGCATTGCGGTCTTTGCTCGATCTGAAATGGAGGTTTGCCTTCCTAGTGCTGGCCGTATCATTGGCAGGGCTGCACTTGAAGGAACATCTCTGAACAAAAAATCACCTGTAAGAGCTATGATCATTATAGCGATTAACCAAATTTATCGCTAATTCTTATAAAGTCAGATACTTATTAATCACCTTTTTCTAACACTTCCCTCGTTATTTAACGTGATTACATTGTCGTCAGGTTCATCATCATCATCATGGACAACTGCTGGGTGGTCTCCTATTCCTAGGCTTTGAAGCCAATCTTTAACCTTCAAACAGAAGATCGTCATTCAGAAGAAATCAAATAAAAGATACATAAATGAGAATGACATAGCTTAACTGAGCTGGAAGGAAGATAGACAAACCTGTTCTTGTTTCTCATGAATTTCTTCTATAATGGCACGTTTCTTCAAAGCAAAATGTAAGAAAAATACATTTGAAGCTTTCTTCACCAACTGCCACTTAAACTGCAGCACAAGGTACACAATTTAAGTAACTCGGGAAAGAAGACAACCCGGTAATGAATTAGAAGATCAGTAAACAAGAGTACTTAAGCCATCTATGAAAGTGATTGTTCAGGTTATAAACCCTGGCCCCAAACCATGGACATACTTTGAAAAGTAAATGATAGAAGTGATTGGCAACGAAAAATTAAGTGCAAATCACGCTCAGGATCAAATGATAGAAATCATCGTCAAGACAAATTTATGTACAGTTTGATCTCCGATCTCTAAAAAACACAATACGCCGGCATTTTGGGTACTTCAATGGTTATATCTTGTGGTTAAAACACATAACTTTACTACATTCAACCATCCTGCATTATTTAATGTGTTAACTTTTGCCCAAATCAGTCTTCTGCAGGTGATATGTTCTTAAGACATGGTTTGGGGTACGGATTTCTTTGTCCCGACGCAAAAAACTAAAAACCTTAGGCATACCATCAGATTTTCAATTCCACAGTCCTTGACTTCCATTCCAACATTTCCGAATTTAGTTTTAGAGTTTAGCAGTATTCCTTTTTAGCTTGTTTGTCACACAAAGTGTTGTTATTTAATAATTATCACTCCTTTAACTTAAATCACACTCAACTTCTTTGTTCAACAAACACTTTAATCAAACATAATACACACTCAAAACATCAATTAGTATATGCAGGTGAGACTAATGTGAAGTGGGACTTTGCATGACACCTATAACCACTATCTTAAGAACATACTAGTAGCATGCATATTAATTTCTTTAAAAGTTAACCCATAAACATAAATGCAGTGCTTCGATTCAGCAGGGTTGTGTGTTTTTACCAAAAGCTTTAACCACCAAAGTGACCAAAATGTCCTCCAAAAATTAGAAATCACCTTGGAGTCTTGGACATAATTTTCTAGAGGTTATATCCCGATCTGAAGAACTAGATACTTAGGTATATTGGTAATTCATTGGGTGAAGCTTGTGGCTGAAACACAAAACCTCACTACAATATGGCACTCTACATTTGATAATGAGCTAACTTCTGCAAAAACCAATATGTTCGGCTAGTGATACGTACGAGACAACAGTTTTGGACTAATACGAAAAACTACACAACTCACCACTACCATTATTCTAGTTTTTAACATCGTTTCTTTGTTTAAACTTAATTGTCACACAAAGTGTTGTTATTTATATATCACTCCTTTAACTTTGATCACACTCAACTTATAAATCAAATTAACCACATCAAAGCTAATAACAATTACACAAAGTGTTGACCTACTTCATCAATTTACCAATTATAAATTACATTAGATACAATTATTTATTTAATAATCTGGTTGTATTGGAAATCACTAGTGTAAGAAAGAAGCATGAGACTAATATCACCTTGTAGAATTGTGATTTCCGGTAACTCATCGAAAATAGAGTCGTTTGCTCAATCTCTAAAACTAACATGGAAACCTAGGAATGAAAGTAGATCCGGTTGAAGTGATTTCTCAGCCTAAGTGGTGAAATTTTTCGCATAAATCCATAACTTCCAATTTCTAATCTTAATACGAAGTGGCACTCTACATCACATCTAAAACCGGTATCTTTAGAACATACCATTAGCGCTAACATTAAGGGTGTGTTTAGTTGTGAAAACATCCCATTTTTTCAGGAAACTTTTCATAGGAAAATGGAAAAACTAAAAACCCGTTTAGTCACACTTTTCTCAATTTCCAAATTTTAACTAGAAAAATGAAAACCCCAATCTACCCTTCTCCACTTTTTTCTCTCTAACAGAAAAAAAGACAGGGATTTCCCAATCTACCATTCAAGTGTCTCATTCTAACCCTAATCACAATTTGTAACATATCCACCTTCCATCCCGTTATCGCACCCACCATCGCAAAATTCTCAAAGGAAAAAATACAACTCCATCTAAACGGATTTTCAAAATTCTCAACTCTTATCTAGAAATGGAAAAACAAGAAAATTTTTCCACAGCTAAACGCTACCTAAATTTTTATAAAAAGTAAAAACTCATTATCACTAACTAGAACGGTACCCGCGCAATGCGGCGGCGGGTGCCTGTGACTATATTTTGCGTTATTCGGTTACACATTTAGTTGTCTTTATGCTTTATAAGTAGAGATGGTTAAGCCAAATAATTTTAGTTTCAACAACTAACCGCTTCCTAACAAACTTCCTAACCAACCTACTTCCTAACCAATTAATTTTGAAATCCTTCCATAATACGCAAGTAAAAGTCTGAATTTTAAGCCTTTCTAATTATAGAATAGTCCCAAATGCATTATATACGTACTAGAAAGGTGCCCGCGCGATGCGGGGACGGATTATTGGGGTGAAGAGGAGGGAGGCGGGGTGGTGGAAAGTGGTTGTTGGTTTGGTTGTTGAAGTGGTTATAAATTGTTGGGGGTGGTTGTTGAGGTGGTTATAAATTGTTGGGGGTGGTTGTTGAAGTGGTTATAAATTGTTGGGGGTGATTGTTAGAGGTGGTTGTTTCTATAATTAGTAAGTAAAAGTCTGAATTTTTAAGCCTTTCTAATTATAGAATAGTCCCAAATACATTATATAGTAGTATAGATATAGATATAGATAGATAGATATAGATATAGATAGATAAATCGCCTCGGTATAAATAGTTCCACTAATAAAAAATTATACATTCCTAATACACAAACTCTTAACCTAATAATTCAAGATTTTGATAAATATAAAAAAAGGGCCACCTGTTTGTATTGGAAGTCAATAGTGTAGGAAAGAAGCATGGGACTAAAATCAGCAGCATCAGGACGCGACACGTGTACAATAGTAGCCTCAGGCAACTCATCGAATATACGAGTCGTCTCAGGCGGATAATGTTGATGGAACGAAAAGAATGAAGATAATCTCGACGGTTCCGATTGCATTTGAACGTAGTGTGATCCTCCTCCTCCTCCACCTCCGCTGCCGGATATTAACTGCTCTGACGCCATCGCCGATCAGAATAAATAATAAGTTATTTTTATAAAATTTGGATTAGTAAATACTGTTTTTTGGATCGGAATAAGGGAGATGAAAAATATGAAAGTGTTTGTATTTGATTTTGGTTTTGGTTTTTGGTTTTTGGATTTTTTTAATTGGTTTTATATATGAAGTGAGTTGGTTAGGTGGCGTAAGTTATATCGTATGTGGACCAAAGTATATTAAACGGGTCGGGTTGGTGTTCTTTTTTTCTTTTTTTCTTCTGTATTTGTGTTTCCACGTGTGTAAATATTTAAAAACAAATGTTTATGAGAGGGGGAATATTGAATATTGGCTTAGGGTGGTAGCGCCACCGTAGCAGTAGCGCTAGTGGTAGGGGGAATTACGTACAAATTACAAGTCTTTGATAACACGTAACGAGATAAAAAGCTAATATCTATATCTATACTGTACTACTACTGACCAACGATCAAATAAAAAGAAAACTTAAAATAAAAATGATGAGAAATAATTATAAATACATATTTGAGATGCATCGACTTAAATTAGATACATTCTTAGTCTTTTAGATGCACCATAATATATTTTCTAGCAAAAAATTAGATGCATATAGATATATTAGATGCATTTCATCAAGTTAGACGAATTTTATACATTTTTCGTCCTCTGCGGGTCAAATTTGTTGTTAGTACTACTTTGCATCATTTTTATTTCAAAATCACTTTCGAAATTAATTGGGATGCATCTAAATGAATAGAGATGCATCTAAATCAAGTTAATGCATCTCAAATGTGTGGTTATAATTATTTCTCATCTTTCTCATTTTAAGTTTTCTTCTCACTGGATCCTTACCCACTTTATAATATATAATGCATTTTGGATTATTTTATAATTAGAAAAGCTTAAAATTCAGACTTTTACTTGCTTATTATAGAAGGATTTTAAAATTAACTGGTTAGGAATGGTTGGTTAGGAAGCAAGTTGTTTAAAAAGTTTATTATGAAGCAGATTGAACTATCTCTACTTATAAAGTATAAAGACAACTAAATGTGTAACCAAATAACCGAATAACGCAAAATATATTCACAGATACCCGCCGCCGCATTGCGCGGGTACCGTTCTAGTTACTAGTAATGTTAAATAGAGTTTTGATTGTAGAATAGTGATCTACTTTTTCAAATATATCAATTTGTTATGTGAATTAAAAAAAACTTGTGTAAATGTAATGAATTTTTATAAAGTGTTTCAATTTACACATTTTGATTACGTATCATGAGTCAGACTTTCAGATATGACACGTTATCAAAAAGTGCATATTGAAACACTTTATAAAAGTTCGTTACATATACACAACTTTTTAAAATTTCACGTATCAAATTGATACATTTGAAAAAATACACTGCTATTCTTTGACATAAACCTTTTTTTAAATAACGTTTAAAAAGTAATGTTTTTTGAAATAGCAAAATGCTAAACGCTACATACTAAAACTTTTCTTTGGTTCAACCTCTTTAAATAAAATGTTGAGATAAATGTAAAATGTTGTGGGTATTTTTGAGGCCCCTAAAGCTTTGAGGCCATATGTGCAGCAGCACACCTTATTAGGGGTGAGCATCGGGTCAAACCAGACCCGAACTGACAAAAACTGATCCAACTTGAAAACCAAAAAAGGAAAAACTCATACCGAGAACCAAACCAAGAAATTATATCAAAATTGAAACCGAACCGAATAACTCGGTTCGGGTCGATTTCGGGGTTCGAACCGAAAAAACCTGAATCGACCTGAAACCGAACCGAAACCGAAAAAACCGAAATAAAAATACAAGACTGAAACCGAACCGAAAAAGTTCGGTTCGGTTCGGTTGGGTCCGGTTTGTTGGTTCAGGTCGGTTTTTGAGTGGATTTGCTCAGCCCCACACGTCACACACTCTCGTATACGGCTCTAAGACCAATATGGCATTGGCAAACAACAAAACAATGTAGCCTTCCTTTGCTTTTCCCACCTGGGGAAAGAAGTTTTGTGCTTCAGTGGGCATAATCTAGCATTCTAGCGGATCAATATGAAAAAGACAGAAATTGAAAGTCTTATGCTTTGATCGGTATAGCCTAGCCTATAAACTTTATACGAACGCAATAAGGTAGCCAATATCTTAAAGGTTAAAGAAAAACCATAATACGAAGTATTAGAAAGTTATTAATAGCCACAACTTCAAACTTGAAAAAGGCCCAAACTTCTATTGTTATAACAACCTGAACAGGTTTCCATCTCGTATGTTTAGTAGGAAAAAATAAACCCAAGTATAATTGAAGCTACTAAATATACTCGCTAGTTCTTTTAGTACATGTACTTATCACATTATAAAAATATAATTATATTTTTGCAAACAAGTGTGAAGTGTCGATATCCTATTTTAAAGAGAAGGGTTAGGTGCATATTAAAATCAAAGGTTGGCCATGATAACAATGTGCTTTGGTTCATTTTGAGAACTTCAGGCACTACTACAACTAAAAGCCAATATCTTATTTATATCATTTTTGGGCCCAACATCCTTGCTATACCGGTCAATCACTAGCCGCCAACCATTAACCCAACTAAACATCTTCCTTAGTATAGTACTACACTTTCTAATAACATGTCTGATGCTTCTTCAGCCAAATACGATATACAAGCAGGACCTGCACTATGCGCAAGCTGTGCGAAAAACCGCTTCTTTTTTCCGGTTCTAAAACAACTTGGGCGAATAAGGTTCTATCGGGCTAACCTAACAGTCGACAACAACAACAACAATACACATTCTCGTCTGAACAAGATATGAGATATGTGGAATGTAGACAAATCCTACGATTACCTTAGAATAAACTCAAGAGTAAAGATTTTGCTTCTAAAAACCTCTAGCTAGACGACCTCTAATACTTTAAACTTAACAGTTGACAACTAAGCAATTAATCTATAATTTAAATTTTAAATTTGATCTCATCATTAACATCTTACATTACTTGATTTTTAAAGTAAAATTTGAACAAACTGCTAAAATAATTATAACTATTATCACTAAAACATCTACTAAAATGCGCCTAGTTTAAGTTTTGCTTGGTGCAAATAAACATGAGAGGTCACAATATCGAGGGGCGGACTAAACGGCAAGTCAAGGTTCAAGCCCTCTTAAAAGTTGCAGCAACTAGTGTAAATATTATAGGTTTTATAGGTAATTTGATTGATAGTACAAATAAATCTCGGCTCCTTAAAATAAATTCACCCCCCCCCCCCCCCAATAATAATAATAATAATAATAATTATTATTATTATTATTATTATTATTATTATTATTATTATTATTATTATTATTATTATTATTATAAATGCTCAAGTTTCACTATCATGTGAGTAGGATGATAAGTAGGAATAATTTATTGGAGAAAATAGCATTTTTCAAAAGCTAAATATTACTCGTAATGTTGTAGCGTTTAAAAAGTAATCTTTTATATAATAAAGTAAAATCCTTATTGAATTTTTTCATTTCAAAAAAATCAATTCATTCCTTATTTATTAATATTTTTTTAATTTGTTTTTTTTAATATTAGTTTAAAGATAAACTTTTTTTTGAATATTTCCATATTTGGTAAAAATTTATAAACATTCATTTTTTGAAGAAATTTTATAAGAGATTGGGTAAGAAAATATGAGTGTCAAAAAGATCAAAAAGTAAAACCTAAAGAAAGCGGAGTAATCTACAAAAACATAAAGGGTGTAAACTAAAATTTTTGAGTTCTTCTCACTTTCAAGATTTGGGAAACACCACTAAAAAAACCTACGACACCAAAAAAACAATCAAACAGTGAAACGGCGACTAAAAAAACTTTAATTCCAAATCGAAGGTATGTTTTTCGGTTAATTGATTAAAGGTATGTTAATCTATTACTTATTAATTTATCTACTAATAATCTAACTATTCTAATGATACAGTTTAGTAGGGTTTGGCATGTCAATTTATAGTGAATCAGCCTGTTCTCGATCCTTAATAAAAAGGCGTCTCTTTTTGTTTCTATGATGATTGTGATTTAATGAAGGATTTTGCAGGTAAAGTATAGAAACTAGCATAAGAGGTATTAGATTTTTTTATGTTCTAACAGAGTAACCATTCATTAACTATAATCCAATTTAATAAAAACAAATGGGTCGATTTAAATTTCCCAGATTGTTGATGTATATGATGTATTAGGATTACTCTGAATTTAATTATACCTAGATTGTTGATTCTGTCATTTATTTATGAGTTGGTAGATTGGGTCAGTGATTTACTGATTTTTGGATTTCAAGAGTAAGGGTGTTTGGAAGCAATGTTTCAATAACACTGAAACTCTTAGCTTCCAAACAAGAGAGAACCTGCCAGTTTAAAAGATAGTAATTGTACATTGTAAATGGTGCTGCAAAACATTCTTGCACGAAGTATCTGCATCATCAGTAGCACCTTCTAGCTTAATATGCGTGTGAGCTTCTCATTTGCATATTTGGTTAGATTGGATCTAACACCAACTGCATTAGAGACTTGATTGGTCGGACAACATTGGGTATAAGTTTCAGTTAAAGGCCGTCAGTCCGTCACCGTCAATGTACTGGAGAATTGTAAATTATATAATTTGCATAAGTAGATATATAACATGAGATTGTGCTTTATTGAGATCTCCATGAGAGAATTGTATATATGCTATGAATTTTCTCTCCCATTTTTTCATAAAACAAATATGTCCTGTTATATTTGGAGTACATCTTAAGTTTTAGTTGTCGAGGGACACAGGTTTAGAAGATGCGGCAAACTATGGTGTGAGTGCCAACCCTAATCAAATAGCTTGTGTTTCTGCATTAAAAGTGCAAACACCCCAATTCAGGTGACATACCTTTCTCTCCATTATTTCTTTTAATATATTAGAGCTCAATTGACTCAATTATGTCTATTAAGAAGGTAGTAAAATTAGGGGATGTATGTATGAACTTATCTAAAAAGTTGCGTTTTGATACTACTAATAAGCAACTCCTAAACTGCTATTTAGAGGACGTTTGGCTAAGCTTATTAAAACAGCTTAAGCTCTTTTGAGTGTTTATATAAAGCAAAATAGCTTAGAAATTTGTTAATGAGCATTAGCCGCTTAGAATTCCCATTTTCAATGTAACCAATTAGTTTTAACACTTTTGAATATGATAGTTTGTTTAAGGGGTGTTTGGATAATTTTCTGGAATTGAGTATTTGTTTATTGTGTTTTTGAGTAGCAAATAGATGCATAGTCGTTAATTTTTGGGACTTTGGGTATAGAAGGACTCATTCTTTATATGTAATTAAAGAGTGTTAGGGCTTGCTTATCTTATATATGTGTGTAATGGAGTGTTTGGGATTACTCACGTATACGCAATCCGTGCGTTTATTGGTGATTTAAAAAAATATTACACAAAATATCAAAAACCCTTGACATGCTTATTATTAAAAAAATAAACCCAACCTACCCTGTACAATAATTATCTGTTGTGAGCTGCCACATGACCTGTTTCTTATGTAGATGTCGCAAGTTTCAGCGGTTTGCTATATGAGTGTGTCTATTCTGGTTATGAAACTCTAAAAAGTCAAACGGGTAAAATATGAAATTAACTTTGGAAGGAAATGGTTGAAGTGAGTCAAACCAGGTAGATAGTCACCAAAAGTGATACACATAAAGCTCTGATGTTGTAGGAATAATGCAGGCAGTAACATACCTGTTTGAGTATCTACCCAAAAACTTATATACAAAAGTGTGTCAAACGGGTAGAATCGTGGGATACCCATCACACTTGCTTAATTTCCATACGGTGATGCATTTTTCATATGCAATGCCAACAACCTGGTCTTCAATTTCTTCATTGTTTTGAGTTTTGACCCGTTCTTCATAATATTTAAAATTTACAATGTAAGTCTTTTAATTGTATTAGTTACATAATTACTGGAGATATGGGTTTTTGTTTTCACTGTTTATAGTCTTTTCATTTTTTGTGGGTAGGGGGAATAAGGATACGGAATGGGAAAATGAAGTTGCATATTGAAATGTGGAACTATCAATATGTTGATCGCGATTTTAGTTTGTGTCAAGCTAAGGATCTTTTCGATCATCTCGAAAATGTTCTTGCAAATGAACCTTTTAGTGTCAAGAGTGGGCAGGACATGGTGGAAGTTAAACCACAAGGTAGTGGTTTTCTTTCTTGCCTACTTTTACTCTAAACAATCTATACTTGCCAACCTCGGCCTTTGTTTACATACTACTTTTACGGTCATGTAGTAATCTGGCTTTCTATACAAGTCAGATTTTAAGGTCATGTTTTTCTTGCCAACCAAACATAATTCTTACTGTTTCCATGAATCCAATTCTTTTCATATGAGGTTTTTAATAGTTATGGTTTCTTTGATCATAATTCTGGTATTGAGACTATGGTTAGTTGGCAAGTTTTGTTGAGGTTGGAGGTTATTATGTAGTAGGTTTGAAATATTTGTTGTGTAAAATTTTCCATTTCTTATTTCTCATGGTAACATCCGATATACATATTTGTTGTCCTTGGTTTTGCTCTAGGATGAGAACGGGAACTCATTGGAGTATGAGCAGCTTGGTGTCGTGTGCAAAGTATCTCACTTTGGGTTTCTAAGGAACGTAAAGGTGGTTTGAAGCAACTTTGATATAAGATGTTTTCTTGGTATGGAAAAACAAAATGAAATGATGAGTTCCATAAGCAACTTTTTATGAAAGATAATTATAGAAGATGATGAATATAGACTTTGAAGAATAAAGAAGAAGTGGATTGAGGTTTATTGTGGGCTTGAATCTTGTGTGGCTAAGGAGTAAGGAGTATGATTGTCTGGTTGGTACTAAAGATGATGACGAGGGAAACTTATAGTTTGTCTTAAGAACACATATGTGGGTTCGTGCTCTCCCTTCCTTTTATTTTTTTACATGATTTCGACTTTGAACAATCATTTAACGGTAATGTGTGAATACTATGCAGGTGGTACAAGGAACAAACGAGCGTGTCTATAAAGTACTTGCAAGTAAGTTTCAATATATTTTATGCCAATATATAGTTTGTTTGAAGTAGTTCTTTGTCTTTCCTTTAAGGATTTGTTTATATTAATATTATATGAATGAATAATGAAAGGAGTTTTTATGTATGGTTTTCTAGAAGAGGTTATCCTCATCTTAAAAAAATCATAGTATTTGAAAACTGTTGAATGATTAAGTTATATGATTTAAGCAAAACTTTTCAGGAATTGAGCATTGAGCAACATGTATAGTGGAGCAGCCTTGGTGCATACAGAATCTGAAATAAGATTGTGGAGGCATTGATCTAAGATTTGTGTTTCGTGTTTGCGATTTGATTGTTTAGAGTTATTGCTTGACCATTGTCTAGGGCCACTGTTGTTTGTTTAAAGTTGTTACCTTGGAAGGTTCTAAACCTGATATTAAGTTTAATGTGCGATATATGCGATTCATATAGTGTTCTTTGCTTCACTGGTTTTCTCAAGGGTGGTGTTGCAACTATATTCTATAGAGATTGCTGCAACTATTTTGAATTTTGAGAACCGGGATAGAAGTGTGATGATATGCTGATTATGAACCGTTTTGTCGAGCAACACTAACTCCTCTATAAAAAAAATTAGCAACAAACTCTGTACTCTACTAAAAGAAGCTTTTTTGCTTACCCCATCAATAATTTATTTGGATTATTTGATTGAACAATTGAAAAGGTTATATAAAATTTGACTATTTTATTAGATCATCCATGTATTTTCATTTTTTTATCAATTGGTGTATTTTGATTTTGAACCTAAAATTAGCAGATCTTGGAACAAGAGCATGAGAGCACGCCTGTAGTCTTGGAATAAAAGAGATGTCTTGAGATTCTACTAAATTTAAATTTGACGCTAATTTTTAATTGTGAATTCAAAGACTCCTTTTTTCAGCTTGTATAAGTGGTCATGAGTTCAAAATTTTGACGGCAGCTTTGATTTCGCAAAAGGAGATTCATGAAGAGGCTTTAGGTATGTATCATCATAGCACTGATTTTGATCTATTTTGTTTTAACTTGTGATGACGATGGTGAATACTTAAATTAGCAATGATTTTGTTTCAGTTATCTTGAACCGGTTGTGTTTTAATTGTGATGATGATCTGTTCTGTTTTAAATGATGAAGATGGATGCTTCAAACATCAAGGTGATAGATGATATACTATAAGGTGCCAAATAAGACCATGATACGCAACCGTTAGTATTTATCATGATATTTGAATACAAAGTATTGAATATCTCTGCTTGGAGAGAGTTTGAGAAGCAACATCACATTTGTGTTTTACAAAAAGACGATATGTGGCCGAAGCTTACAGTACCAGTGGTATTCTTGGCGATATACTTATTGCGTGTATGTACCTCAACATTTGATTATGACACAGACAGATGTGGAGTGATTTAAAATGGGTTTTCGTTTACGACACTTCGAATTTCTATCACATAGACATGGTCAAAATGGCATAGTAGCTTATTATGTGTTCTGTTTAGTTAATACAATCTATGGAGATATGTACTATAAAAGTTTTTATTCTAATCATGTTTTATCGAACTGTGACAATCCTTACACAATCTAAACTCGTTGTGTTCTATTTAGTTATTTATGTGTACCATATCTTATAATGTAGTCACTCCAATACTAATTGGTATGTTTTAATAACAAACAATGATGAGATGAGTGATTGATCTGAATTATATAATATTCATCGTGTATTACACGAATCTTAAACTATTGATACTAAAAATAATCATAAAATGAATATAATAAATAAATATACACAAGCACACCCAAGTTTTTTTTAACACAATATCGTCGACATCATCTTCAAAAAGTGCGTACCACCTATCACAATATCAAAAACTTCACAAAAAAAAAAAAAAAAAAAAAAAAATCCTCTGCAAAAATCGAAATTGATAACAAACACACAAAATTAAACTTAAATCAATAATAATACTTAAAAGATACTAACTAAATACTTCTTTAGCAAACTAAATGATCAGTACGTTCTAAGATTATATATTTGCAACTAATACATGTTTTAAAATTTATTTCAAAACCCGTGCGTGCACGGGTATTATAACTAGTTTTTTTTGAAATAGCAAAATGCTAATTGCAACATACTAACCTGTCCTTTGGTTCGACCTCCTTAAATAAAACGTTGAGATTAATGTAAAATGTTGTAGTGTATTTTTTAACGCTAACTGATTGTCTTGTTTAGAATTAAATTTGTGGCTTAAATTTATAGGTCCTAAAGTCATTGCTATAGTGGCCTTACGGTAGAGTCTGCTTTTCTACCAATGTACATGAGGGTGCACGGTCTTATGCTAACCATCGACAAAGACCCATATGACATCGGCAAACAACAAAACAATGCAGCTTTCCTTTGCTTTTCCTACCAAGGGAAAGAAGTTTTGTGCTTCATTAGGTATAATCCAGGCGATCAATTAAAAGAAGAGAGAAATTGAAAGTCTAATGCTTCGATCTGTATGGTCTAGCCTATTAACTTTATACGAACGCAATAGGGTAGCCAATATTTTAAAGTTTAAACAAAAACCAAGACAATAGAAAGTTATTAACAGCCACAACTTCAAACTTGAAATAAGCCAAACTTCTATTGTTATAACAATCTGAACAGGTTTTCATCTCGTATGTATGGGAGGAAAAAATAAACCCATGTGTAATTGAAGCTACTAAATATACTCCGTAGTTCTTTTAGTACATGTACATATCACATCATAGAAATACAATGATATTTTTGCAAAGAAGTGTTGATATCCATCTTAAAGAGAAGGGTTAGGTGCATATTAAAATCAATAGTCGGCCATGATAACGATGTGCTTTAATTTGGTTCATTTTGAGAACTTCTGGTCCTGCTATTACAACTAGAAGCCAATATCTTATTTATATCACTTTTGGGCCCAACATCTTTGCTATACCGGTCAGTCACTAGCCGCCAACCATTAACCCAACAAAACATCTTCCGGAGTGGAGTACTACACTTTCTAATAACTAACCTAACAATCGACTACAATACACATTCTCATTCGAATAAAGTACGACTGTACGAGAGAGGTTGAATGTAGACAAATCCTACCCTTATATTACAATAAACTCAATAGTAGAGATGGTACTTCTAAAAGACCTCCGGCTAAAAGATCTTTTATACTTGAACCTAACAATTGACAACTGAGTAATTAATCTATAATTTAGAAATTGTGCAAAATTTTAGGGGGTGCTTGGTAGGGGTTAAAGGGGGTGGGAAATGGGTAAGATATTTAAAAGGGCCCACATCACTCAATATATGGTGCTTGGTTAGGGAGTGCAAAGGTATTTGATTACCTCGTAGTGGGTAATCAACCATTATAAAGTAAATTGGGGGGGTAAGGTATTGATTACCCACCTCACTCATTCCTTTGCATTCCCTTTCCTTTTCCCTTTCCCCGCTTTGAACCAAGCGACCCTTAAATTTGGTCTCATCATTGACATCCTACATTACTTGATTTTTAAAATAAAATTTGAACAAACTATTAAAATGATTATAACTATTATCATTAATACGTGATAAATACCTCTAGTTAAAGTCTTGCTTGGTGCAAACAAACATGATGAGGTCAGATTATCCTTCCTAAAACCAAAAAAGCTATACCAGACTTGTATTTATGTGCTGATGAACTCATTCATTGAATTAGTTGGTACGAAGATAAAAGAAAGGGAGATGATATCTCCATATAGGAATTTACTTCATACACGTAATGTTAATGGGGCTCATATAACTTTTATTTGTAAAATTTATATGAGTCCTACTAAATTTATGTGTATGAAGTAAATTCATATGTAGAGATATCACTACCTTAAAAAAAAACCGTGATTAACCAAAAAAAAACCTACGTGTACAAAGTTTTGCAGTTCATATAAGCTAGTATTACAACTTACACCTATAGTTCTTTTTTCCCCTTACATATATAAGCTAAGCTAAGATAACGCAACAATATTGGCAGTCAGATAATCTGAATTTAAGAGACCTTGACGTCTACACTCTACATGACTAACCTATCGTTAGGCCACAAAATTATATCAAGAAATTTACAAACTTATTGATTGGCTACATGTTCGTCAAATCTTATTGATAAACACCATTTATAGTGTGACAATTCTAATGTCAATGAATATAATGACAAAGTTTAATGTCTCTCTCATTGTGTGTGGCTACGTCACGTCCACTGATAGTGCTAAATTTAAAGCATAGTTCCACTATCTTTGGAAGTTTAAATGGATGAAAACATAAAACAAATCAGACTTACTCCGTGTTATTTAGTTACACTATGATGTAAAATTGTACTAGTATATTCGTGTGTATGTTTGACTTAGTTCAGTTGGCCACATGAGTTTTTTCTGAAACTTGAGAATGAGTTTTACTCGGGTTCAAGTCTCGCAAATAACAAAAAAAAAATCCGAATTTTCTTCTTAGTGCGAAATCGTGACTTAGTTCAATTGGCGATCAGAGTTCCTTCCGGCATTTGTGCCTTCTTATATCAAGTAGTCGATCAAAAAAATCATATAATAGTGAGTGATTGGTTTTTGATTGACACCTTAATTTGAGATGTACACTATTTACCTCGTGCCTAAATTTTTTGGTTAAACCGATTAATTGTATTTCTTCAAAATGAACACATCAAAAATTATTTGATTCGCCTAGAACATATCTAATTCTCCGTTAATCACAACCAAATTATATATGTCCAACCAATTCAAGCATTGTTTCGATACATAGATACATTTTGACTTAATTGCTATTGTTTTATAGTAATAGCACTATCAAAACACAATCAAAACCAACGGTGATTAAGTTTGCAACAACTAGCGACTAACAAATTAAGCTGAAATGGTCACATGAACCTTTTGAAAGGAAGGACTTTACTATATAAACATGTGTGACGATGACACAAAAATAGCTAAAAGTTTATTAATCCATTTATGAAAAAAAAAAAAAAAAAAAAAAAAAAAAAAAAAAAAAAAAGTTATTGCTCAATTATGGAAAAGTGAAAAAACAGAAAATAAATATTTTCAGTACAATTTTAGAAAGAATATTTTAATTTAAAATCAACTGAATTACACTCGTTTTGTAACGTTTTTTTTTTTTTTTTTTTTTAATTGTTATTATTATTATTATTTATACTAGAAAAACAAATTTTTTTTTATTTCTCTCCATTTTTTTTTTTTCATTTACCATAATCAGTTTTTAAGTTTTTTTAGTAAGGAAAAATAAATAAGAATATTTTCGGAAAGAAACAGTTTAGTTTAAAATCAACCAAATTACTTTTCGTTCAAATTTTCTTTTGTATTAATTATTATTATTATTTTTAAAATGCAATACTTAACAATTTTTTTTTTAATTTTCTTTCTTCGTCGACAAAACAACGCTCAGCAAACGAAAAGTACAAAACCAAACACTTCAACACTTGAAACTCTTTTAATCAAACCCCAAAAATGGAAACCACACTCATTCCCGACACCATAACCACAACAACAAACCAAACCCAAACCCTAACCCTAACATTCACCAATCCCAACACAACCTTCACACCCTCACACTTCCACCACCACCAAAACCTCCACATCACATCCCAATCACTCCCAACCGACGCCGTCGCACCACCGCCGGTCAAACCCACCGTCATTCCTACCTCACGCGCCAAGACACGCGCGCGCGTGAGACGAAAACTCAAAACCGCCGGCAACGACGGTGACGGTGATGGTTACGTCGGCGGCGGAGGTGGTGGCGGAGGAGGATTTTTTGGTGGTGGTGGAAATGGTGATGGATTTGGTTGGGATGAGAGTGAGCAAAGGCCGGTTGATCCGGCGTTTGATTTCGTTTACGCGTTGTTGAGCTGGTTTGTGTTGTCGAATTGTTTGTATTTCGCGGTTAAGCGCGTCTTTAGGATTGTTGTTGATGGGAGTGGTGGTGGTGGTGATGATGAGAGGAGGTTTCGTTGAAATAAAACGCTGATAACCGATCATGCGTCCTGTCGATTTATTGAATAATTGGTACCATAGATGCTATAATTGGAAATGTTGTATATTAATTTGGCTTATTTATGTTTTTTTTGTACGGATATATTGTTGGTGTGGTAGTGTATATAATTTATAAGAATTTGATTGTTTAGGTTGTTTTCGTGTATATAGATGATGAGCAAAGGTGTGCCTTAGGAAGTGTTTGACTGTTAGGAAAGCTTGTTATGTCATAACTCGTAACACAATGCAATAGGTTATGTGTGGATTGGCTTTGTCAGCTTACGTGTTATCAAAATATAGTAAACTCGAAGAAAGTGTTTGGAATAAGCTCAGGTTAATCTCTTATTATCTTATGTATGAGGAAAACTGTGATTAGTTTAAGCTACAAAATTGGAGCCTTTTGAAGATGCTTAAATCGTTAAGCTTAAGCTTAGGTCAACAGCAGCCAAAGCTGTTTAGGCATATCAAAAATTCTAAACGCAGCAAGTTTATAACCTGTATAAGTAAACTTAACCATGCACCGACTTATCTAAATGTGTATGAAATACTTATATTATATCTGTAGCCTTGTGTGTTGGTTTAGTTTCTGTTATTGGTTATATGATTACTGAATAGTGATGACTTAGTTTGAAACGAATGCCTTATATCACATCTGAAGTTCTGATTGCAGAGTGGTCGAAGCAGGTACTTTGAGAGTATGAGTGAGAGTGGATCATATATCTAGCATGAGGTGTTTAAAATGTTTCATGGTTCCCCTGTGTGAAGAACTTTGGTGGTTTAACTAACCATAATGTTTTTTTTTTTTTTTTTTTTTTTTTTTTTGAGCTATTTTCTTGGCAAGTGTCATGTGAACCAGGAAAGATAACGCACCGACTCACATGTAACCACTTTTAACTTGAGAACTGAGTTGAAAGGAGAGTATGTTATGACATCTACTGTTTTTTTTTTTTTTCCTCTCCTGAGAATCGAGGCTATCCGGGACCAAGCTACAAAGAACTGGCCATGTGTTTCTTAAGGCCTTTTTGTTGTTGTTGTTGTTGGCCATTTTCACAAAGCAAATATGTAAGTTTTTTTTTTTTTTTTTTTTTTTTTTTTTTTTTTTTTTTTTTTTTTTTTTTTTTTTTTTTGTGAAGATGACCAACCACAAATCGAAATGGATCTTAAACGACATGTATACTTTGAAACATGGTCCGGTTAAGCTGATTGTAACACAATTCGGGATTGTAGTGTTACTTCTCGAGTTGTAAGTTGAAAGAAGAGTATGTTCCGACTAGTAACACAATTTGAGATCACAGTGTTACTTCTCAAGCAGTGAGCTGAAATAAGAGCATGTTCTGATCATTACTATGTGAGATTGTGGCAAATAAACAGGTTAACCTGTTTTTTCTCTCCTGGAATTGGGCCTAACCAGGACTAAGCAGTGATAAACTGGACACATTTCTGTCAAGGCCTATTTTTTGTTGCTCTTCGGCATCTTCCAAAAGCAAATCTTAAAATAACTGCTCTTTGTGAAGGTGACAGAGTAAAAGAAAACAAGGCCTCAAAAGGCATTTGTTTAGTATTCGAAGTGTGGTCTGGTATAGGGGTGAGTACCGGGTCAAACTCGACCCGACCAAAAAAGGAAAAAATTCAAACCGAGAAATAAATATCAAAATTGAAACTGAACCGAATAACTCGGTTCGGGTCGGTTTTCGGGTTTTGAACTGAAAAAACCGACAAAAACCGAAATAAATATACAAAACCGAAAAAGGCCGGTTCGGTCCGGTTTCGGTCGGTTTGTCGGTTCGGGTGGATTTACTCAGCCCTAGTCTGGTAGGCTTGAGTTCATGGGGTTGTATCGTTACTTGGTTCTAGTCATGCCTTACTTTTTTTTTTTTTTTTTTTTTTTTTTTTTTTTTTTTTTTTTTTTTTTTTTTTTTTTCAACTCAACTTAATCTGGGTTTCTTTTCTTAGCATTTGATTTTGGACTCATAAGATTTAAAACTTTAAATCCCTCTTGTATTGATGTTAATAATTTTGAACAAGTTTGTCAGCAACTTGTTATAAGTTGCCTAATTTAAGGGGGGAAAGCCACTATAGTATGGATGTAGATTCGCCGAGACTTGAACTTAACTTGGTGATGTTAGGCTAAGCTCAATTGTGTTTAGATTGTCGATGAGCCTTGTTGGTTTGAGTTGGATTTGGTTCCAGGATCAAGCTCAAGTTACGAGCTTAAATAACTTTAAATTATTAATCATAAAGCTCGAATTTTTGATAAGAAGTTAACTGGAGGTTTATATATGAATTACATTTGTTATGTCTCGAGCTCATTTTTTTGTATCCAAACTTTAACTGGCAGGAGTCAAACCAATTAACCTGAGCTTTTTAATTTTTGTTTACATTTTTTGATTTTTAAACATATAACGATCGTGTTTCACTTAAAAGCAAATACAATACTCAATGTTAAAATATTTAGAATCCTGAAAATACCAGCAAGAAGATAAAGTTTTAGTGTATTGGTAATATGCTACTAGGTTCTGTTGGTTCAAAAGAACGAAAGTTGAATATAACAGAATTGATGCAGAAAGGAAATTCAAAATCTAGAAGATTGACCTGGGAGACCATATTATGATGTTGTATATCGTTACAACTTTAAATACCCTGCAGATCGTATAGACGTGTCTTGAACTTTTCGTTCATTGGACGAGTCTATCAGATATAAAGTTGTGATCTTTACTTAAGTGTTAGAATTATAAATGGGAAATGATTTGTGCACCATTTATTTTTAGCTATACACCACTAAATCACACCAGTGATGCATACAGTACAACACCGCTATGCATAATTTAGTGGTGGATGGCAAAAAAAAAAAAAAATTGTGTACAAATCACCTCCCATTATAAATAGTTGAACAAATCTAAGCGAGTCTTTTTACCAGACCTTCAACGTTCGTGATGTTGTATTCATGGCAAGACTTTTTATTATTTTTGGAACAAGCATGTCAAGACTTCTCGCCTCACTGAACTTAAAACTCGATCTCAAACCGTGTACTTATTTTTGCCAAAAAAAGGTATATACTTTTTAGATCCAATGCAATCTACTGGTTGATAGTTAGATTTTTTCGCGGCAAGTAAATGAACGAGTCGGATCATTACTAATGTCGTATACAGTTTTGTTAGGAGTGTTAATATAAGGTAGCAAGATGCGGTGAGCAACTATAAATTTTATAGGCACCGCCACGTCAACATGTATCTTATAATGCAAATTTTTGATTGGGCGGTGCAGTATAAAATCTCATGGGGGTGCCATACTGCCATGGGTGCCAAAATGACACCTATAACTCGTTATCAGTGCACCATGCTCTCTAATAATAAGGTCTTAACTTTGAGTCTCGCTACCTGCAAATTTTTGAGCTCCTCTGCCTTTAACTATACAATCCACCATTAAGGAGAGCTAGTGATTTAGCCTCCATACGTTTTGTGGGGTGATAACAATAAGTGTACTGTATTTACGAAATGTCAAACATGTGATGCACACATGGTTGTAACCTGAGTCATTCCATAATGTGATGTGATTTTGGAGGCTTATGTTGCAACTATTCTAGTCCTATAATGGTAGGTTTGGTAGTTAGCGATTTGATATTTTAAAGGTGGACTAGGACATTTGACATGATTTTCTAAGGAGCGTTGCTAGTTAAAGTAAGGACAAATTGGAATTAGATGATGATACATTGAATCTGATTCTCACGGAATAAAATTTCTTTTGTTCCATTAATCCAAATCTTGGATTCTCCACTTATTGGGGATAATTAGGTTCTATCGTTGAAATTTGTCAATTTGTTTGTGAATTGAATAGTAGCAACTTGTATGAAATGATGAAAAAGAGCTAGCTAGCAAATTATCCAAATTATGGTTATACACTAGATTTGATAAATTTCTTGGAATTAAAGAGTCGTTTCCATCGTTTTTATTTGCGACATAAACATTTTTTTTCGACAACTTACCGACAATTTACCAGTATGTGAAAGTTCGAATACTAACACTGGTGGTAAGGTATTTAGTATCACTGCCAAAATGGTCTGTCGTTAAGGTTTTTTGTTTTCTCAAAAGATATCAAAAGTTCAAACATCGCTAGATGTGTAAATTTGCAGATAATTAAACTACGATTTCAAACACCGACACAAACATGAAAGTTAAATATGGTGGCTGCTTATTCCGACACTTCCTTTGACGACAAATTAGTCTTGCAAGCAACTGTACACAGTCAAAAACTCAAAACTACATATATAACATAAAGTAAAAAGTAGAGCTTTTCAAAGCACACCACAACTTTCTACGAAGAAGAGTCTTACAACTTATTATCAACTTTTACTAATACATCCATGCACAACTACCATAATACTAGTATATATTTTATACTTTCATGTATACATTAAACATAAACTATAATACTGAGTAGTGGCATATTGTTGGATACTTGATTTTCAGCATGAGTACTACTACCATAATAAACGAGAAGTACTTCATGTCTCCATACGGCCAAACTCTTTTGCTCAAATAGTGACTGGTAAGTCATCCAATGCCCAAAGATTGCTAGACTCGCACCCGAGCCCATTGAACAGACTTGACTCATGCTCGAGGCCTAAAAAAGTTTCCAAGTTCGAGATTTGTTCATTGAACTCAAAGTGACCTAGTGATGGTAGTGGTGCCAATTGTTCGTGCACCAGGGGCTCGGGCGCAGTCAAGTTTTGTTCATTGAGATAGTGTTGATCCATCAACGCGGGTGTACGTGGTGATTGTTTGTGTTCAAGTAAGTGGTTGGAGTCAGTGGTCTCGACACATAGCTTTTTGGTAGGAGGTGTGTTGTTCGGGGGATGAGGGAAGTTGAGCTTGGCCTTATTGCCTCTTATACGTGTAGCGGCTTCATCATAAGCTTTAGCAGCTGCTTCTGCCGTGTTGTATGTTCCAAGCCATACACGAACGCCTTGGTGTGGGTCTCGGATTTCAGCAGCCCATTTGCCCCATGGTCGTCGACGGATTCCTCTGTAGATGTTCTTTCGGGGTTTAGTCTTTTTGTCTATCGATCTCTGAGTTTGCTTCTCGCTGCCTAAAAAATAACACAAACAACTTAGCCATAAATTTTGTTACGAAAAAATTCACACGTTTATCATTATTTCAAGGACTTTATCAGATCTAAAAACTTTTCAATTAAATTTTCAACATAGCATACTTGTATTCTTATTCTAATATTATTTAATTACTCAAGAATCATAATAATTTCATCATTTATTTATTTATTAGTCTAAAATATTCGATGTAAAAACAAGAGTAATCTATGTTTAACTAGGATCATGTACCTAAAATAGAAAGATTAAAGCAATTTAACGACTACTACTACTATTTGTATTTTTTTAGCAAATTAGAAGCAAAGCTAAAATTCTACCTCCTAATCAAGTTCAAACATACTAAACTAGGATAAAGTAATACAAGTTAGTCAGTTTTTTGGTTCGTTAGTTAATAAGGTCAGCACACTTGTGTCGGCCTATTAGCCCGTCTAGCATTAGGCCATCGTTTCTTTATTTTATGTATATATATGTTGCTTGTACAGACTTTTCATATTATAAAGTAATACTCCGTACAAGTTAGTCAGTTTTTTGGTTCGTTAGTTTCTACAGTACATACGCTACAAACATAGATAGCTGGTATGAGCATAGAATCAAATATGATATGCACCTTGCTTGTGCTTTGCAGTAGATTTGTTGTTCATGGTTGTGAGAAATAGAGAAGGTGGCTTGATATCCCAATCAAATAGATCATCATATGTGTCGAACTCGTTCCAAAGATCATTAGCAGTCATCTTCCGGCTTCGTTTCATGATCGGATCAACGTCGGATATCACTGCTCCACCACACATTTTTGCTGTTTGCTAGATGGAGAAAGAATAGCAGAAAGAGAGAAAATAGATGGGTGATACTAATAAGGTGGAATTATTAGAGAATGAGTATGCAGAGTATTTATAAAAGACGCTTACGTATAGTAGTACAAAATAATGACACACTCAACGAAATTAATCATAGGAATATAGTTATTGTTAATTTAACTTTTATTTTTAGTATATAAAAATGCAATACACCGAATACATTGAAGGAGAGTGGAAGTTGCGATAGACTGTATAAAGAAAAAAAAAACATTTTTCTTTTTCTTTTTCTTTTTTTTCTTTAACCGGATAAAGAATGATTTGTAGCCTTAAAATTACAAATGTGAATGATGCAATTAAAAATTAATTAGTAAATATGAGAACAAGTGTGTAAAATTTGTAAAAATGAGAATGAAGTAGACTTGATAGTCGATGGTGTATCCCAGGCTCTGACCATAGCCTAGCTAGCTTTCGAGTCGTACACGTACAGGTGGTAAAAAGGGCGGGCCGGGCAGGCACGGATCACTGGTCAAACGGGCACGGGCTAAAAAGGAACGGGCCAAACGGACGCATACTATATGAATCGCTTTAGAAAAGACCCAAAACGATGAAATAAATTCCTCAAACGTAACACATCATTAATATTTAAAAAATTAAATATATTATTTGTATAAGTTTTTCTTTAAAAACAATTGTAATGTTATCTAATTGAGAGAAAATATGTACCCGTTTGTACCAATTTAATTTTTAAAAGGGCAATATAGGCCTATTTCAAAAAAAAAAGAGTGGGCTAAATGTGCTCAAATCATTTAAAATTTGCCCAAATTAGCCATTTTTTTTGGGGCACAAATTGCCACCTCTACGTACACACATGATACTCAAAGTGATTATTAGCAGAAAGCCTACTAGGCTACCATAAGAGAATCCACCAATACACAAGAGTTCATCTCATGAAGCCTGACTCTCCGAGAGGCCATAACCTCCGAAAGAGATCTAGGCTCCGCAACTAGAAGACAAACAGAGAATTTGTGTGGTCCTTACCAACAATAACGACTTTCCTATATTCATGTGCATGCAACAATCGCATATGGGCATCATCTCGCAGCCTATACTCAGAGCTTTCCTATTGGCTAGAAATAATGTGCTTCACCACAACCAATCTGGCTGAGACACGTGGCATGATCTAGGTCTTTCCTAGATCATGCCTATAAATACCCATCTCATTTACACATTTCAAATACCCATCTCTCTCTCTCTCTCTCTCTCTCTCTCTCTCTCTCTCTCTCTCCTCCCCCCCCCCCCCCCTCTCTAAATAGGATGAGTTAAACGAATCACACTCCTTTATATATGTCAGGAGTCCCTTGATGAGAACGGGCTGGGGAAAGCTTGAACCCAATTCCTATAGTGATGAATACGAGCGCAATTGAAATTCCTGGGGAGTTATACATTTATGTATTGATAAGACCATTCACTATTTCTTGAAGCTTGATCTATCCCCCGGATGAACCATATAGCCAAGAGAAACCATGAACCAGAATAAAGGAGCTTGCCCCACCCATGAGTAAATATTTCATAGTATCCTCATTAGACCGAACATCTTTCTTGGTATATGCAGATAATAGGTAGGAGCATAAACTGAAACATTCTAGAGCTACAAAGATAGTTATTAAATCGTTAGCACCACATAAAAACGTTCCTCCTATAGTAGCTGTTAATACAAATAAGAGAAACTCGGTTATAGCCATTTCTATACATTCAATGTACTCTATGGATAGAGGAATACATAGAGTTGAACATAGTAAAATAAGAAATTGAAAGATTTCGTTGAAATTGTTCGTTTGGAAACTCTCTCCATCGGAACAATAGGGCTGTTATGCTCATTACTAAACTTGTTGAAGAGATGAAATATAACCAAGGTATATCTTTTTGATCAGAGGTTGAATCAATCATCAGAAGAAGAATTAGGCCAAAAATTAGGATACAATCTGGGAAAATCAAACTTCCATCGAAGAGAAGCAAATAAAAGGCTTTCATAAAAATTCTTGTAGAATCGAGAATGAAGTTTTCATTCTGTACATGCCAGATCATGAATTAGTAATTGCATCCAATTTCTAAAAAAATCCCAATTGTCTCCATTTTTTGAATGGAATATTTATGGAATCTCTATGAATAGGATCAAACCTTATTCCATGGTATTTACACGAGGTCATAATGCCAGAGGAATCTGGTTGCACTTGATTGTATTTACTCGACTAGAAATGTTTCTTTTATTACATGAGGTCGATATTGAGACTAGAAATGTCTCTTCCATGTCTTCGGATACAACCCATAAAGGTTTGCCGGTTCATTGTACATAAACTCTTGTCAGGGTTTCACGTAGTTTCAACAGTTCTCCCACTTCCAGGATGATTTCTCCTGTTGCTACTTCAGAAAAAGAACCAGCGGGTTGATGGATCATTACCCTGATGATATAAGATAATAAAAAGTTTCTGTATTTCGCACAGAAGGGGAGATAAAAGAAAGATAAAAGAATAACACGAAAAAGATAGAATAGAACAACCATACGGGCATTATGCATTGCATACGATTCTACAACAAAATTGACCCTTACCTTCAAAAAATAGGATCGATTAGACCTCGATCGGTAAATGATCAACTTACCACCCTTCCTTTTAGAGGAATTCAAAAATACTATGATAGCTCCGTTGCTTTATATATTTATTATATCCTTTGTATGTGATTTGTCTTTCATTTAGCAATCCCAAAGTTGCTTTTTTTGATCAAATAAACTAAGGAAGAAAGAATATTTATTTATTTTCCCTCTGTATACTATAAATATTGTTAAGAGACCTCTAGTGTTAAAAAAAAAATTGTGACGCTGAACTGGACTTCCGATAATAAAATAGGAATTATCTTTTTTCTCATATTACTCTCTCGATACTTCCACAAAACATGTAATAGTTGTGAGTGCATATCATGTCCTATATGCAACATTCATCTCTCTCTCTCTCTCTCTCTCTCTCTCTCTCTCTCTCTCTCTCTCTCTCTCGTTGTGACTGCATATGCATAACCTATGTACAACATTCATATCCCTCTCTCTCTCTCTCTCTCTCTCTCTCTCTCTCTCTCTCTCTCCTTATTCTTACGCTGTAGCCAGTATGCAAGGTCTATCCCTGCGCTCCAACTAACGCAGTGTATTTCTTTGTTTTGTTGCAAGCCATCTCAATTAGGGCTGAGCATCGGGCCGGATCCCGACCCGACCCGACTAATCCCGATCCCGAAAGTCACCTAAATCGTAAACCGAATACCGACCCGAAAGTAGTCGGTTATTTTGGCCCGTCCCGTCCCGTCCTGACCCGTCTCGAAAGTAGTCGGTTTTTGCTTGTATTTTGTCGGTTTTTTGCCCGTCCCGACCCGTCCCGAATCCTGAAAATGCTAAAAATCTATCCCGACCCGAGAAGCTATTATTCGATTTCGAGACTATTGGTTTATGCCGGGATCAGGTCGATTGTCGAGACTCGAACGGTTTTGCTCACTCCTAATCTCAAGCTTTTAAAAGTGTCCAATCTACAACTCAAGCTACAACTCAAGTAGGTTCTGATCATTAGAGATGCAACTCATTATACGATCAAGACTTATTTAATATGCATATTTATCATTACGATTATTTTATTAAGTTTTGTTAAGGCTTAAAGGAAATAAGATTCATAAAATGGATGATATGATTAGGTAATATTTCTTAAAATAGCATATAAATCATAAGATAATATAAATTTGTGACAAACTTTTTACTGGAATTAAATAAAATAATTTATCTACTTTTACAAATGAAAGTGTTTTAAGGATAGAATTGTCTTTTTCAAGCACTCACTTTTTTCTTTTTAGTTTTTCAATTACTTTTATGAGTTTGTTTTGCTTTTTGTGATTCACGACTAAAGTATAAAGACAAAATTTCACCGTTGGTCTCTAAACTTATCAAGTTTCGTGTGAATCGTCCTTAAGCTATTTTTTTTTTTTTTCATTTTCGTCCCTGAACTCCTCATTTTTGGCGTGGTTGGTCCCTGAAACCCACTGTTGGCTGACGGACGTTGGTTTGCAACGTTAGTTGACCAGTCAACTGGGTTTTTCGTCATTTCACATTTTTCTAATGGCGCATTTGGTCCCTCCCCCCCCCCTTTTTCCCGCCTATCTTCTTGGTAAACGTTCAACAACTCGTCAGCCTATTTATAACCTCGTTTGTATACCCTAGATGATACACCAACACAGAAATCCCTTTGAAAACAACCACACTTAAAAATGGCAGCCCCAAATGCAAATGGATATTTTCCAAGTGAAGCTGACGAATACGAGTTTGTCTTAAACAACGCCTTGTTGTGGGACGCCGTGTTCAATGAATTCGGGTTTGATCCCGTATTGGAATTTGGTAATTATAGGCAGGTTAGCACCGTCATGAGGACACATATACTGAGGTGGGTTCGTAGACAGGACTTTTACTAGGGCGAGGTTTTGGGGTTGAATGAGGAAGAAGATATAGACGAGGAGGAGGAAGAGGAGGTGGGGGTGATCAAAATCAGGTGGTGCAGCAGCAGGACGTGTTGGAGCAGCAGAATAATGTGGTGGAGCAGCAGCATAATGTGGTGGAGGAGCAGGATAATGTGGTGGAGCAGCAGCATAATGCGGTGGAGCAGCCAAACATGTTGGAGGATAGGTTGAATTTGGCAAGCAGGATTACGGCTCTTGAAATATTCTTTCAAGAATATAAAGAAAGGATGGATAGGAGGGAAAGTGATGCAAGCAGGGCAGAGAGCTCTGGGTCGAACCGGTTGGGGTGAAAGCTTTGAATGATTATGGTGTTTCTATGGTTTTAGTATGTTTGTAATCTGGTGTTTATCTGATGTATGGAATGGTGGCTACTTTATAACTCTATCAATAAATAAATATGAAGTTTAATTACTAGTCATTGTTTATGGTTGATTGTGAATGTTTGATTGCCAACTCCATATCAAGGGCTGTTCAAGTCAACCACAAATTACTCTAATTGTATCTGATGTAAACCTTTATCATAAGGAAGCCATGATTTGCAGAATTTGTAAACTAGAAACATGAATAGCATTAACCATGAAGTCTTCAAAATAACCACCATAACTTAAGTCTAATACATTAGCACCATTCATAGTAAGTTAAGAAATATTTACAACCATCATCAAAAGTGAACAAGTTTTTCAAAAGCATAAGACATGATACATCATCTTCATGTTGCCTTGCCTTTCCCCTTACCCTTGCCTTTCCCTTTGGGTTTATCTGTTGCCTTTGCCTTTTGCCTTTGCCTTGCCTTTGCCTTTGCCTTTGCTGCTTTGACCATGATCCTGGTCACATTTACGTTTCTTTGCTGGGATTGGCTCCTCATCAGGGACATGCAGAGCCAGGACAGCAAGGTCAGCTGGGAGAGGCAGAGAAGGTATAATAACTTGGAGAGGTACAGCTTCTATTGGCGAGTCAGAGCTTGTAGAATCGGCTATTGAAAACTCGGAGGTTGAACCAGATTCAGTTTCTTGCTGTTTAATTAACCAGTCAAGCAATCCGGGTGGGATTGAGTAACCACCAAAACTTAAACTAGAACTGCTGGAAGATGAGGTAATTGGTCCTGGGTCACATTAATATAATTGGTACTATTAGTGTTCAAATGTAGGCATCAAACTACATTATGGTCTTTCTAATCTTAGTAAACACATACAAGCAAACAAATGAAGGCGAGGAGTGTTTGCTTGATCAAATGATAAAATAAGCTCAATATGGTCTTTCTAATCTTAGTGTTCAAATGTAGGCATCAACCTACATTATGGTCTTTCTAATCTTAGTAAACACATGCAAGCAAACAAATGAACGCGAGGAGTGAAAAGTTTGATCAAATGATAAAATAAGCTCATTATGGTGTTTCTCATCTTAGTGTTCAAATGTAGGCATCATGCTACATTATGGTCTTTCTAATCTTAGTAAACACATGCAAGCAAACAAAACCCCCAAATTTTGTCACTTAAAACAAAGTCAAATATGTTAAACAGGATAAACAACAATTAAATGGTGCAAAAGATGTATCAAATGATAAATAACAATTTCTAGTTTAAATACCTGGACGGGTAGGGGAGCTCATTGTGTTGATTTGGGTTTTTTTTTTTTTTTTTTTTTTTTTTTTTTTTTTTTTTTTTGAAATTTAGGGTTTGATCGGGTTTAGTTACTGTTTGAGTGTTATGTGTTTAATGTAACCAAGTGTGTGCTCAATAGTAGGTAAGTTATTTGACTTTAATTAGTCAAAGTCATTCAATGGCACATTCAATGCTTGTTCAACAGATGGTTGAAAGTCAAATTAATTGCTAGATACACTTTGTATTTTTTTTAAAAGGCACACAGAGATAACATATTACAAATGTGACACTGTAGTATTGATTCACTAAATTCTTTTGTGCTGAGTACTTCTGCATTGATAGATTGTGTAGGTCATCTTGTTTGACCAAGTTGAGAAGCATTGACTTGTTTACTCTTTGAATGTAGCAGTACATACTTTAATTCTACCAGTATCATTTTGTTTCAGCAGTACCTTCTTTAATGTATGGTGACATTTAAGTTGAAGCCCACAACAGTTATTATACTCAAATGAAGGAAATGATAAAATTGATTTCATTTCATTAAACTGAAACAGATTACACAAGATATTGAAAAAAAACAAACATATAACCATTATTTGTTTTTTTACACAAGCAAGCCCCAAAGCAGGTTATACTCCTCTTCTTCTTGTTGCAGCCTCTCTTGGTCAGCCTTTGCAAAAGCTGCTTCTTCTTCTAATGCAAGGTTTAATGCTTCTTCATCAAAACTCTGTTGAATTTCATCATCAACAACATTTCCAATTACCTGCATCTCAAATTCTGCCTTTTCTTCTTCTTCCATCAGTTTCATTATTTATTCTTCCTCTAAAATTCCACTACAACCAGGAAGCGTATCTTTTTTGAATACCTTAACTAAGTTTTTCCTGGTAATGTTAAGATAATGGCTTGATTTTGGTGAAAACACTGAAACATTACGAAGAATCAAAGCAGCTCCTACATTAATATCCTTTCCATTACCCCCCTCATTAATGATTTTATGATGTATTGTACCAGATATTTCACCTGAGAGATCTTTGACAGTAACTGTAAGTTCTCCAAGCGCATTTGGGGTACACGACTTTATTATAGCAACAACTTGTTCAACTTTCCCCTTATTGATAAAGCTTCTGATATCACCTAAACATCCAATCACAACCCCCCCCCCCCCCATTTGCATTCACATAGTCCACGGCACTAAGCCATGGCCCACGTGTAAAATCCTCATCCTCACCCACGTCTTCAACAACTTTCCTCATATACTCCTGTGTGGAAATTATAGGCACGTCTCCACCTAGCCGAGTTTCCTCTATTTTACGTAGCTTCGCCCTTTGATAGACACCCGCAGGACCCGGTATGATCATAACAGGATGTTGGCCAGAAATTTCATCATTCTGGTGACGTGATGAAGCACGGGGTGAGTTACTCATGTTGTTGTCGTTTTTCGTGAAAGCAAGAACCTTGTTGCCAATTTATACTGTCCTTTAAGTTGGTGTATGTGAGGGCCTATAACGCGATTCTCTAAACGGGGACGATACGTGCAAAATGTTTTCCCAACTTAGGGACCTAAAACGAGATAAAAGGGTTCAAATATTGCTAATTTGCCGGGCTTTTTAATTTTCCCGCCAATTGTTACTACCTCACAGAGTGTGTGTTTAGTCCCTGAATTACTGACCTTGTTTTACCATTAGTCCTCGAAATAGTCATTATATGTTAGTCCTTTGGTCATTTTTCCCGCCAAACCACCATGCCAATGACAACTCTCATTTGTACCTATATAACATGGCCCATTACCCTATCCATTTGCATCCAACAATTCCAAATGGCTGAAAAGAAAAGCAGTCTGTTCTTTGCAACCCACAACTCCCAAATGGAACAATCAAGAACAAAATGGGCATCAATGCTGGCATTTATCGAAGATGTTGTTGACCATCTCCCTGAATGGTCTGATGAGGGCAGTGATGATCCACTCAACTTCACTGAGCTATGGTTGAACAGGATTCATGAATGCCACAAGTTTAATAATCTGCTGAATGCCATTAAAAAAACTTAAGGGAAGAAGTTGCCATGCTGGAAAACAAGGTTAGACATCAAAATGTTCGTCCAATCAAGGCATGGGCAGATTGGAATGAAACCTTAGACAGCACACTTGTCAAACTAACTAATGGTGCAGTTAATGTGCCAAGAGTTAAACATGAAATTGTTGCTGATGAAGTTGTTACTCCTGAAGCTATTGTTGGAGAACAAGTGGAATCCAATGGAAGGCCTCTGAAGAGGAAAAGGGTGTATGCTGGTGACAAGAAGGATTTGGTAACTGATGGGTGTTTTAATGTTTAGTTTAAGGTTTTTTATGCCTTGGGTGTGGTTGTTATGGGTTGCTCCAGTTAATGTCTTTTGTACTCACCTATTATGCTTAATGAAAATAAGTTATTGTGTATCTGTTGACTAATTGTATGTTCTACATAATGAACCATGAAATGATATACCCAGTACTGGTCATGGCTTTAATTGACTTTCAAAAGTCAATTTAATTGTGAAACCCATTGGAGCAATATGTAATATTACAAAAAAAATATATATATACTTAATAATTTCCACAAACATAATTCATACCATACATACTGTTTGTTAATATCATACTGTTTAAACATTTACAAACATAACATTCATACTGTTTGATCATTTCCAAACATAACTTTCAGACTGTATGAAGATTTTCCCAAGCAGGTCTTTTGCCATCTGAGTATCTTCTTCGACAGTCAACTTTACAGATAACATCACACTGAGAGCATGTGTTGGCAATGGGTATTCTTTCTCCACCAGCATGTATATGTCAGTTCCAGCTTTTGTAGACACATGGTGAACTCCACATGTATCATAAAATATCCATTCCAATGATGCTTCATCTGCATTAAACTTCCACAATTTGTCATCTTTATCTGGTTCAAAAAGCCTATTCAATTCAACCCATAGCATTTTTTCCTTGTCATCAGCTATCTTTGTTAACTTGAACCTTTCAGTGACTAAACTCCATAGCTTGACCAAATCTTCCCTGTCAAATGCTTTCATCATATCTTGAAAGTGTTTGTATACCTCAGAACAATTTCCACATCTTATTATCTTCCAGTATTTTCCAAATTCATCAGTGTAGATCTCCCAGTCAATGATTGGATATTTGGCTTGTAAAGCTTCTGCATTCATACCGTCATATGGAACAATTTGCATCATATGCTGAATCTTTTCTTCACTCAAAGCTTGTTTCTGTTGGCGTGCAACAAAGGTTTTTTGCTTCTTAGAAGACTTTGATTGTAAGTGTGAACCACCTCTCTTAAATCTTGTACTTTCTTCTTCTTAATGCATTGGAGTAAAGTTGTTAATCTTCCTTTGGGCATATCTGTATAGCTTTAGAATTTCCTCAAAGGATTTGCCTTTCAGTTTACTTGCAGTCCAATGATCTTGGTTGATGAGATATCTCTTCATAGAGCTCATCAGTTGTGCTTGAGTTTGTGGTTTATTCTTTTTAGCTTCTGATTTCTTTGCAATCTCTTTGTTTTTAATATTCTCGAGTAGATCTTTAATTGGATTGTCTCTGATATGAACTAATGTGTGTGCCGCTGTTTCATCAACATTCGGAGTACTAGCAGTACAAACAGATCCGCCACCAGTACCAATATGTTCAACAGTATCTTTAACAGTATATGCACCATCAACTGTAAAAGGGATATCAAATCCCATTGGATGTTCATTCCTACCATGACTGTCTGCACCCTCTTCAAACTTCATCGGTTTTGAAAGATCCTCCAAATCAAACTCCTCCAAATCTTCTGAACTATCACAATCCACAATGGTTGATTTCCTCTTACCTTTACTGTCCTTCAGTTTTTGGCGCAACTTCTTTACTTTTTGAATCAACTTGGTATAAGCACGAGCATAAAGTTGCTTCGTATTCTTCAAGTTTTCCTCCAACCCAGTAACTTTGTCTGACAATTTTGCACAAATATCCATCAACTCTTTGTACTTCAGACTACCTACATCACTTCCATCTGTGTCAGTTTTGGGACAGGGGAACCATGAGGCACATCCCCCATTGAATCATGCGGCATGGGGTTTGCATCACATGAAGCACCATCATGAGAACTTGAATCATTACATGTTTCCATGGGTTGGGTCTTATCATTCTTACCACTGGCCTGCCCAACTTCTAAGCCTGTGAGAGTAGTAGCAGCCTGCACCATTGTCTCACAGATAGGCTCATCTGCTACATTTGGTTTGTGGAAAACTAGAAGGGGGGTTGAATAGTTTTCCCCTATTTTTCATTTTATAAAAACTTTGTTTCAAAATGTTGATTCGAATTTATTCAATTGTTTGTTTGGAAAACCTTTAATTAGAGTTTAGTATGAAAACACCATATAATCAATATGATCAATTATATATGTAAGTTTTTGGAAAAACTTAGTTTTATGAATGGAGCTTTGGTCGGTCTTTGTGTGAATACGTTTTCCTTTTAAAATCTTAAAACGTTTTGTATCAAATTATCTATCAAGTTAAACTTAATATGAGAAGTGTGAATAATAATCTATTTGACCATATCATATAATTATACACACAATCACAATATTAACTTCTATGTACAACACAATCAATCATCACAACTATATAAGCAACAACTAAGACATATAGGCAAGTATAGATGTAAAGCGATAAATGCAAGAATAAATGAAAAGCGATAAAAGAAAGGAAATGCAAACCGGACACGATGATTTATAGTGGTTCGGCTACAAGGACACCTTCCTTGCCCTACTCCACTCCCCGAGTCACCTACTCGAGAGTTTTCTTCACTACTCAACAAGCTCCCTTTTGGCGGAGAAAACCGTACACAACTTTTGCTTACACCATTTAACGACACTAAGCTAAATGTCGAGTTCTAATAGTAGCTAGAACCAATCTCACAACACTACTTTGATCACTACACAACTTCTACACGACTTCACAACTTCTTCATGGCTTCATGACTTCACGACTTCTTCACTACTTCACAACTTCGTCTATACTCCACTACATATTCACACATCTACTTCTTCACAACTTCATGACTTCTCCACACTACTACTTCTTCCCACTACTTCTTACTCACTCATAAACTCACTACTAAGTAAGATCATCTTGATCTACTTATTACATATACATAACTCACAACATCACATAAACACTAACTAGATCCTAATACATCTTTGGCTTTTTGATAGGGAGGTTTCTTCTCTTGCACTTTGAGTGGTGAAGGATTGGATCACTTGAAACAAAGACTTATAATCTTATGATCTAAGGATTTAGAAGGATGTTTTGAAGGGATTAGGACTGAAAATTTTCATACAAAAGGTGAGAAAAATCTGTGGAATGAACCAGTATTTATAAGGGGAAAAATACTGTTTGGGAGCGTGGCCGGTCCCCTTAATTGGGTGCCGGTCCCCTTAATAATTAAGAGGACCGCCTAGTATAATTAAGGGGGCCACCTAATAAAAAAATATTTTTTCTTCAGATTTTTTGTCTTTTTGTGGGGGAGGTTTTTCCTGAAGAATGTAGCCGTTTTTTGGGTTGAAATTTGAATTCAAACTATTTATTTTGAATAAAACATTTCTTATAAATACAAAATTATTTTGTATAAGTTTAAAAATGTTTGTCCCACTTTAATAAAATGTAAGGTTTGTAAAAATAAAAATTCCTTTGATAATCAAATGTATTAGACATTTGTTTGTACATACCTTAAGTGATTGTTGATGCAAACTCGAGATGTTGAGATGTCGAGGCTTGTTGACGTAAGAATGCATAGATGAATTGTGATCACAAGTAACTTAAGCACTTTACGTTATATGTTGTAACTTACATCTTTGTTGATGAGGCGAAAAATGAACCACTTTTAGGGGGTCATTTAAGCCCGGAATTGAATTTATTTGATCAAATATTGCCCTAAATCATTCCTTTTGTGATTTTAGGTACTTTGGGAGTGAATTATGGAAAAGAAAGCATTTTGGACGTTTTTGGAGCATAAAAGTGAAGAAAACGCCAAAGTCTTAATTTTCCTTGCTGGGAACAGTAGGTGACGGCATCAAGAGCAACACCCTGATGGCGTCAAGAGTAAATTGCATGACGGCCCAGTGCAAACGTGAAGGCGTCACAAGTAGAGCGTCAAGAGTAAAACACGTGACGGCCTGGAAGACCCTAACACATGACGGCGTCAGATGAAGATCAAGGCAGTCCGAGAATTATTTTGGCGGCGAGATGACGGCGTCACCTATTTGGTCTTGACGCCGTCAGCCTCAATTTCCTATATATAGTTTTCTAATTTTCATTCATAAAAAAAGGGAGAAGTTTGGAGAAACCCTAAGGCCGAACTTGTTACGAATTTTACAGGTTTTTCAAGGGTTTTCAGCCCTTGAACCCTTTCATGTGTAATTGAGATAAGTGTTCTTCTAATTCAATCAATATGTCTATGTGTTGGTTGTCTATATCTTGTTCTTGTCTTAATTCCATCATGCTAGGCTAGATCTATCTTGTGTTTGCTTAGATCTAATGAAACCGAGATGTTGATTATGTGTTGATTACTTGTTTATGGTTGTATTGGATGAATGATTTCGATGTTAGGCTTAAGAAAACTGGCAGATCTCCAAATGGTAACATGCTTGAACGTCTTAGGAAACATGAACTGACGTGCACTAGGTTTTATTGGTTGTATTTAATGCATGAGTAAATTCTAATGATCCCATGTTAGGAGCTTCTTAGCCGGCTCGACATAGGAGTGAAGTAGACACTCATAGGATTGGGGAATTAAGTGCGCCACCCCATGAATGGTATTAAGGAATACAATCCATCATCCACGCAACTATAACAAGTAATTAACGTGTAAAAGATATCTAGGGAGTAGTGAAATCTAAGTAAACACAATTTCTCCATTTATTGTTCGCAACCTTAGTTTAATTTAGTTTTATTTTCATTTCTAGTATTTTATTTTGATTGCATCTTTAGTATTGGGTTAGTTGACTAGCAACTAATTCCGCCCAAATCCTTCAAACCCAAGATTTTTGCTTGCTTTCTAAAAAATATAAAAATACAAAAATAATCATCCATCATCTTTAGAACTAGTATTTAGGTTTTCTAATCCTAGCGACACTATTCCTAGCTGAACGATCAATCCCCGGTACTTGTCACTATACTATACTACCACGATCAGGTACACTGCCTGGTGGGGGTTGTAAGCTTCTCGAGATCCCTCGAGAGGTAAAGCCTGGTGCGATCCCCACGTATCATTTGTCATCATCAAAACATGAAGAGAATGTTTAGATTAAATATCATAATATTCATGCCAACAATCTCCCCCTTTTTGATGATGACAAACTATGTAAACTATAACTCATAGTAAAATGTATAAGTTACTTGTTTACACTTCTTCTCCCCCTTTTGTCGAAGCAAAAATGTGGACTCTAAGACGAGACTTCAACTACGCTTGAACCCTTGAGAAAGAATGTAAATGGCGAGCTTGCATCATCGTAAGTGAAGCCTTGATCCTATCAAACTTAATGCTCCCCCTTGGTGTATGCTCCCCCTTGGTGTATACTCCCCCTTGGTGTATGCTCAAAACTTGTTTTGGCTACCAAAGAATCGAGCAATGAAGTAATCCTTCAAAACAAAGTTAGTAGACAAGTGCAAATATATATAATGATGATGATAGGTATATGCATGATACTAATAGGGGAACAATATATGGACGTAATAGGTATATGCACTAAAAATATGACACATTTAATTATTGTTTTAAAAACAACAACCTAATTCCCAAAAAAAATTACCATGACCAAAGCTTAAGACATGATAATTATTAGAACCTAATGCAAAGATTCTACCGACGTATTTTGGCAAAAGATGCCAAAATATATATTCTAAAAGAGTTAGAAAAAAAATTGAAGATGATAATGATGAGTTCTTTTAAAGACGTAGAAAAATGAAGAAGGATGAGCGTGAATGAAAAGGGAAGGTAATGACAAAAGGTTGACAAATATGGTTTAGATTAATATATCGTTTGACAAGGGTGGATGATTGGGAATCATGGGATTTTTAGGTGTTTTGTTGGTTGACGACTGACGATGGATATGTGAATGAGGTGGTGATGACATGACAACACTTGAAGCTTGGATATCTTCTTTGTGTTCTTCACTTGCTAGGAAGTGGAAAAGATGCATTTCATGAAGAAATTCACTTGACTTTTAGGGATTAAAGTTTTGGTGGTGATGATGCACTTAGTAGAATGTAGGGAATGGTTACATGGTGGAATCTTCTAGTGAAGATGGGAAATGAGGGTCAAGTGGAGATGACTAGGTGGAAGCGAAAGAGTGATGATACTCTTGATGGATTAATGGAGGTATATGTTTGGGTGCATGAGTGTTGGAGAGTTTAGAGGTGTAGAGCTAGGAGCGGAAGAGGTTTATTAAGGTTTTGGATGTTGTTCAAGCGAGGGTTTTGGATGAGAACTAGCGAGAAGATGCTCAATCCAAGTGAAGTGTTCCTTCAATGAAATGGTTTGTTTTTGGGGAAAGATGCAACAAGGAAAATTGTTGACATGTTTTGCAACTTGTTTCAAGTTGTGGGGTGATGAAGGAGAGCTAGAGGGAAGTTATTCCAAGTTGCATTGAGCAAGGTGTAAGGCAAGAAGAGCACTAATGCTCATAGGCTTCCTTGAGTTCTTCAATGAACTTCAAGTGTTTGGAGAAAGGTGATGATGGTGGATTGTGGTTTTAATTAGGGATGGATGGAAGATAGGCTTCATGAGTGGATGGTGTTTTTTGTTGAATGAGCATCAAGTGAAGCATTGGTGATGAGGTTTGGATTGTTGTTTTGGGATTGTGCATGCTCATCATGAGAAGAAGCATTGGTGGAACCAAGCATGGGTGTTAGGCTTTGTTTGAAAAATGGGTTATTTGTATGAGCATAAGATTTGGGTATTGGTTGATTTGGAACAACATCACTTGAGCTTTGACAAGAGTCAAATTTTCTCCTCCAAATGGGTTTTACGTAGATCTTAGCAACTCTTGAAAGTAAAGATCTTGGGTTGTTGGGGGATGACATGTTTGGTTGGATGATCATTAAGCATGTAAAGGCATACAATCAAATCACATAGGAGCAAATAAACATCTAGAAACAACATATATGCGATATGCCATAAATCTAGGAATGAAAGAATCTAATGAGAAGCAAAGTTCATAAAAGTAAACTAGCGTTAGGTATATATAGGAAGAGCAATTTAATCAAGTTGGAGAATGAGTATGAGACTATTACTAGTGGTGCTCAATTCAGGCTAAACACGACCATTTTTATGGGTTACACACACCCAACTTCTCACATAGAAGCAATTCAACCGTTAGGTTAAATTGAATTTCTAGTCAATAGATTCTCCAGTAGTCATTCTCTTTTTAGAAGAAATTGAGTTCCTAAATTTACCTATCGAAGATTACCAAACATGAAGTTTGCCTGATTCACTAATACTTGGCTTAATGTGACTCAAACATCATGTTTTTATGAAGGTAAATCTAGATGATATATTTTATTCAAGATCCTAATAGAGACGTGTTGAATGTTTAGATAAGAGTAAACAAAAAGTTTTAATCTTTTCTTCATGATTTACCGGTTGTTTGGTTTTGATGACATATTACTTGATTTAATAACTGTGCTAGACTTAAGAGTGCACCTTAGCATCTCTTGTGAAATGAATCTCATTAAGATTATTTATCTTAAATGAGTTTGTGATTCTCAAATGATATCAAAACTGGACATTAATATATTTTTAAACAAATATTATTTTCTATGATTTTTGCCAATGTTATATATCATACTTTAACAAGTATTTGAAAAAATAAATTTTACTTGTTTATGGATTGTGACAAGTTATTTTTCAATTCTAATAACTTATATTATTTCAAAAAAAAAAAATGTAGTGCATTATCTTGTAACACAACCATTCATGCTACAAAGAAAATGAAATATATAGAATATATAGTGTGTATTATTCTTAAATATGTATTTTATCTTGTGGTGATAATTTTAAGTAGTGTGAGCAAAGTTTACATATGTTGTTAGTTTGCTCATGTTTGGTTTTTCGGATATGACACATTTATCCATTGCATTGCAATGTAAATTGCTTGAATATTTCGGACGAAACATCCAAGTCGTCAATCCTACTTCATTGTATATTTTATGAATGTGTTTAAAATGTTATTCTAATATTTGGAACACAATTATCGGACAAGTAGATTCAATATGACATTATCAACACAAGTGTGAGTTATGATCCAATGCATACTCTTTTCATCTACAAAGGATGTAACTATTTTCATATCAATCTAGTGTGATTGAGTATGTAGATTCAAGACTATATCTTTTGTTGTAATTTGATATAATCTTGAAGCTAAACAAATAGCAATCCAATTTCTTGTCCACACTCAAAAACACGTCAATTAGATTTGATGAATATATCAACCATAATTTGAATAATGAATTGATATAATATCAAGATCTTTCTTGACCCTCACAAACACTCATTTAAAATAAATAGACATTTTGATAGTGTGTTTCATTAATCCTAAGATTATTTATGAGTGAGGTTAGTGAACGATTGAAATTTAACTTATTACTTCATGTTTGTTATATGTTTCGTTTATGTGAAAGACTCTTCATTATTACTTATTATGAACACACTTAGATTTTGAAAATACTTTTTCTTTTATATAACTACTAATATTTTAAAATAATTTAATTTCTCTTATTCAAACAACTTAAGGTAAAACAAAGTAATTTGTTGAAAATATTTAAGTGTGTTGTGAAGAATAGATTAAATTGTTTGAAATATTTAGGTGATTAGATTTAACTCATTTACAAGATGTCTGAGTAACATTAAGCCATCTATACCTATATGCAATGCAAGCATATTATAACAATCCTAACGCAAGAAATCTAGCATAAGATCTAGTTAAGTATAAACCGGAAAGCTAGCTATAAACTAATAGGGCACATATGCATAGATATAAAAATAGCTAAACTTCAAGTAGCAACAATTATCTAATATATTCAAAAAAAAAAGAAACTCACAAAGAAGTTCACATAACATATAAAACACTTGTCGTCATTTTGTGTATTATATACACCAATATTTACTTAGCTCGATTTTATTTGAAAGTAAAATAGTTTCCTCCCCATTCTATAATTTAATTAAGATCAATATTTTGAAAACATAAATACTTAAATTTTCAAAAGTATATCAACTAGGAATGCCCGACTTGAAGGAAAAGGTAAAACAAAAGTTTTACGTTAAAACTAAACACAAAATTTTGACCACCGTATAGTATTTTGACTTTCTTACTTATTTAAGTTTGTAATGGTTACTTGTAAGTATTTTTAAATGAAAGTAGACTCAATTACCTATAAAACGCCGGGTGGCACGACTTCTATGGAGTTACGGTTAATTTTATATGATTTTTCAAAGTTTTCGAAAAACTGTCGAACAGACAGGCGGGCCCCTTAAATTTAAGGGGGCCGCCCAGTATTTAAGGGGATCGCCCAGACAATTAAAGGGGCCGCCCATCTGATACTAAAAAATGAATTTTTTTGTTAAAAATTATTTTCTGACTTTGTGAAAAGATGTGTAACTTTCTGATTTTAAAAACGAACATATAACACCTGTTTTAAATATAATCTTATCTCGAGCTAGTGTAATTAGTGTATATATATCAAAACTAATACAAGTTAATCAACAAAACACTTTTCATATTTAATCCTCCTTAATGGGTAATTTGATACATGGATCGTACTCAATTTTTAAAACCATTTGTTTTGAAAATTTGAGCGACGTGGCTCTGGTACCAATTGTGAAAAACTAGAAGGGGGGTTGAATAGTTTTCCCCTCTTTTTCATTTTATAAAAACTTTGTTTCAAAATGTTGATTCGAATTTATTCAATTGTTTGTTTGGAAAACCTTTAATTAGAGTTTAATATGAAAACACCATATAATCAATATGATCAATTATATAAGTAAGTTTTTGGAAAAACTTAGTTTTATGAATGGAGCTTTGGTCGGTCTTTGTGTGAATACGTTTTTCTTTTAAAATCTTAAAATGTTTTGTATCAAATTATCTATCAAGTTAAACTTAATATGAGAAGTGTGAATAATAATCTATTTGACCATATCATATAATTATACACACAATCACAATATTAACTTCTATGTACAACACAATCAATCATCACAACTATATAAGCAACAACTAAGACATATAGGCAAGCATAGATGTAAAGCGATAAATGCAAGAATAAATGAAAAGCGATAAAAGAAAGAAAATGCAAACCGGACACGATGATTTATAGTGGTTCGGCTACAAGGACACCTTCCTTGCCCTACTCCACTCCCCGAGTCACCTACTCGAGAGTTTTCTTCACTACTCAACAAGCTCCCTTTTGGCGGAGAAAACCGTACACAACTTTTGCTAACACCATTTAACGACACTAAGCTAAATGTCGAGTTCTAATAGTAGCTAGAACCAATCTCACAACACTACTTCGATCACTATACAACTTCTACACGACTTCACGACTTCTTCATGGCTTCACGACTTCACGACTTCTTCATTGGTTCATGACTTCACGACTTCTTCACTACTTCACAACTTCTTCTATACTCCACTACATATTCACACATCTACTTCTTCACAACTTCATGACTTCTCCACACTACTTCTTACTCACTCATGAACTCACTACTAAGTAAGATCATCTTGATCTACTTATTACATATACATAACTCACAACATCACATAAACACTAACTAGATCCTAATACATCTTTGGCTTTTTGATAGGGAGGTTTCTTCTCTTGCACTTTGAGTGGTGAAGGATTGGATCACTTGAAACAAAGACTTATAATCTTATGATCAAATGATTTAGAAGGATGTTTTGAAGGGATTGGGACTGAAAATTTTCGTGCAAAAGGTGAGAAAAATCTGTGGAATGAACCAGTATTTATAGGGGGAAAAATACTGTTTGGGAGCGTGGCCGGTCCCCTTAATTGGGTGCCGGTCCCCTTAATAATTAAGAGGACCGCCTAGCATAATTAAGGGGGCCGCCTAATAAAAAAATATTTTTCTTCAGATTTTTTTGTCTTTTTGTGGGAGAGGTTTTTTCTGAAGAATGTAGCCATTTTTTGGGTTGAAATTTAAATTCAAACTATTTATTTTAAATAAAACATTTCTTATAAATGCAAAATTGTTTTGTATAAGTTTAAAAATGTTTGTCCCACTTTAATAAAATGTAAGGTTTGTAAAAATAAAAATTCCTTTGATCATAAAATGTATTAGACATTTGTTTGTACATACCTTAAGTGATTGTTGAGGCAAACTCGAGACGTTGAGATGTCGAGGCTTGTTGACGTAAGAATGCATAGATGAATTGTGATCACAAGTAACTTAAGCACTTTACGTTCTATGTTGTAACTTACATCTTTGTCATCATCAAAACATGAAGAGAATGTTTAGATTAAATATCGTAATATTCATGCCAACATGGTTGCGTTGGAGATATGGGCTAAGGTACCACATATTCATTTCTGATTCTTCTGGTAAATGTCTGTGTAACTTGAGGTTCTGATGATGATGGACCACTAATGGGTGTGTCATGAGACTCAACTTGGGTTGCAGATCCTTGACCCTCAAGTGGTGGAATAATCATTGATAAAAACAGTGGTGCTTCTCTCCCATTTTAACCCACACAAAGCGTCCTCATATTACTAAAAACCTTTTGACTAAGGGTAGGAGTTTTAAGAATGTTCTTGTGAGGTTGAAGCCGTTTCTTGTGTTTGTTCAAAATAATTTGAATAAATCTTGGATACATTAAAAATTTGTATTTGATTTTCACATTTTTCACCATACCATCAAAAATCAATTTTGAAAAGTTAAACTTCCTTTTTGTGGCCAAGCAAACAATAGCAGTTGCTATGTTGCTACTAAATTGTTCCCAAGAAGTTTTCTTTGGACTTAAACAATGTACTACGGTATGAATGAGAAATCTCCATTGAGGGGGGAATTGTGGTTTTTGAAAAGTTAAGTTATCAAAAGTTAACCCATACCCCATATAGTAAAGATTTTTAAATATTTCATCATTTGGCAATGAATTAATACCCCCATTGTCTGATAGTTTCAGATGCCTCCTAACAGATGACTCACTAATAGCCATGAATATGCCATCAACTGTAGCATTTATCTCTTTTTCTCCATTAGCAAGTGTTTTGACTTTGGCAGTTTGCCAAAACTGATTGATTTGGGAAACATAAATAGTAGGATTCTGTGTAATAGCATACCTTATGTAACTTATATTGAGAAAATCCACAATCTGGTGGAACACTTCACTTCCCTCTGGTTTCTGTAAGTAGGCTACCATGTTATGTGTCTTACAATTTTCCAAAATCGCCATTAAGGTTGTTATAATTTTGATTAGGGTTCTGGGCTATGGTCGTTTAGAAGAGTATGTGTGTTTAGTAAACCCAATTGAGATTATATGGATCTGAGTTAGGGTTTTGGGAAAATCAACTGAATTAAACTTTTCTTTCTATTGTGAATTAAAGAAAGATTGTGAATTATCGAATGTGGTGAAACCTATAAGCGAACCAATAGACATAAAATATCTCAACGGTTATTAATGAATAACGGTTATTCCCAAACAGTACCAACGGTTACCCAACCGTAGTAAATTTTATCCTACCAGTACTAAATACACCCATGGCTATATTTGACTTTTATAAGTCAACTTACAATCAGCACGCAAATTACAAAGTCTTATATAACTAGACTTATTATAGCTACTAATTCCAACTAACAAAAGCCAAATTATGTAAAGAACACAAAATAGCCTTGCTCATTCAACATAAAATAAAATTTTTATTTAACAAAAAACAAACATTACATGATACAATTAACAATTAAACTTGGGAGATTTTTCGGGATCAAATGACAAATGAAAGTTGTCATAATCCAAATGCTCATCATCTGATGAGTCTTCCTCTTCCTCAGATGCAATATTTTTGCGTTTTCTGTATGCCCACATCTTCTTCCAAGTGTATTTACTTTTTCGACTTGGTTTTGCTCTAGCAGCTTGTTCTTGTTTTTCAAATTTCATCAATTTTTTTTTTTGTTGTACTTGAAACTTTTCTTTAAAATACCAATCAATAGTTTCTTCAAAGGTAGGTTCTGGAACTTCCTCACTTTCTTCTTCAGCCTCTTCTAGTTGTTGAAGTATTGAAGCTTTTTCTTCAATGTCATTTGTTTGCATATGTTGCATTCCTGGTTTCTCTTGCATGTTAACCTCTGCTTCATTCTCTTGGACGTTAATTGTTGATGTTGATGCCATTTTTTTGATATTGTATAGATGTAGGTTGTTTTGAATGAGTTTGTTGTTTACAAATGTTCCAATTTATAACCATTGCGTAAGGCAACTGAAAGGTTTTTTTGCTTTGGAAAAGACACACGTCTTAGTAATTTATTGTTGAACGTTGTATACTACTAGTTTTGATAATGCAAATGGAACGTAGGTTGAACAGACATTTATTACACATTTGATATCCTAACAGTACTAAATTCACCCACCAGTACCAATTTTTTTTCTCAACAGTATTAACCCAAATTGTTTGAGACAATGTGTTTTTAACTTTTTCTTGTTATGCCTACTTGAAATCACATATTTTCTATGTGTTGACTAATTCAATTGCATTTCCAAACTAAGTTGTTTGAATGTGTAATTTTATAACATCAAAAGGTACTGCCCATGCCTTTACCTGACTTTTACAAGTCAACTTACACTCAACACTCAAATAGCAAAATCTTATATAACTAGACTTATAATCCTTACTACGACCAACAAACAAAAGTCAAATGATTAAAAGATAGAAAACCTGCATAGTTACTAACAGATGGAGCATTTCCAAATATAACTGAATGTCCAAAAAGGTTGGAGCATTTCCAACTATAATTGAATGTAGAATATAGCAACAAAAGTAATTGTTTGTAAACATATAATTAGAACAACCCATACATCCAGTCAACTTCAAAACCATAAAACAGGCGGAGCATCTCGAGCTCTTAAACCAATTACGACTCCAGTCATAGGTGGTGGCCTCTTGCCTGTTGGAGCTAAACTTGATGGAGGAGCTTGTGATGGCCCTTTTTTCTTTTGACCACCTGTTTTTTAAGAAGAAGGAGGTCTGCCTCTGGGTCTTTTGGGAGCTGGTGCAGCAGTTGAATTGGAAGCTTTGCCTCTTGGACCTGAAGTTGATGGAGCTTTTTTCTTTTGACCACCTGTTTTTGAAGATGAATGAGGTCTGCCTCTGGGTCTTTTGGGAGCAGGTGCAGCAGTTGAAATGGAAGCTCTGCCTCTTTTGTGAGTTGTGGAAGGTCTGGATATCTTTGGAACATCTTCAGCAATTGAAGTTGAAGCAGCTTGACCTTTCAGAGCTGTGGATCTCTTTGAAGTGGAAGGCCTGGATATTATTGGAGTAGGTTCATCCTCTTCAGTTGACACACTAATCATCTCATTTGCAACATCCTTTGCAGTACAAAATTCCTCTTCACTGGATACTTCCTATTCACTTGGAACACCCTTCATTGCCTTCGAGTAGCACTGATACTCAAGGTTTAGCATCCTCTTTTCAAGCCATTGTTGCTTCCTTTCAAGCTGTTCAATCCTCTTGTCAACGGAAGCCACTTCTTGACTGGATTTTTCACTCCCAAATCCGTAATCTCCTCGGTAAAAGTACACCTCCTCAATTGGTTCCATCCTTTTCTCAAGGATGGAAATCTTCTTCTCAAGGTTTTTAAGCCTACTGTCATAAACCTTATCCTGATGCTCATCTGAAACATAATAGGTTAACGCAGGTTAGATTTAATACATATATCCAACCAATATGCTAACTCTGTTTTTTAGACATTCAAACACCCCTAAAGGGCTACACTAGACAATGGGCACTCATTAGGTCAAATACAAAGCCCCTTAATTGCTAAAGTGAAAGACCATTTGCACTTTGAATAATGCAGTTTGACTTGCTAAAGTCAATCTAGATAAACACTTAGGTAAATCACAAACTTACCTAAAAGGCATTCATTAGAGCCACAACAAAAGGGCAAATGAACATCAAAATGGTGTACACACATTCTCAAGGTTGGCCATTTTAAATAAATACCAAAATGCATACCTTTCTTCTCCTCTGCTAGCTTTCCCTCCATGGGTTTTGAGGTCTGACCCAACACAGCTTCAATGGTAGGAAATTCCTTACTAGGTCCTTTTTTGAGAACTGTCACAATAAGATGGAGCAGATGATAAAAAAAAGGTCAACTCAAATCATTTACTCTAAATTTAACTATAAACAATATCAATGCAACAATGTGCTAACCTTCCACCATAGCATAGTTCCATAAGGTGTCCAACATTTCATCAGACACCTCATCTCCTGGCTTCCAGCTATCCTTATAGGTTTCATAAAGATAATATTTCATGTCTTCAGTCAACGTAACTTTGCTCCAATCTTTGTCGGCCATTGCAAGAATGAGTCAGTGTATGAGATTGTTTGTGTATGACAATGATAGGGTTGCGAAGTAAGAGGAGGAAGATGATCGGGTTTGTACAGTAACAAGTGAAACAATAGGGTTGTAATAGCCGTTTTATATTCAGGGACCAAGCCTTCGTTTAGGCAATTAGAAAAATATAAAATGACGAAAAACCCAGTTGACTGGTCAACTAACGTTGCAAAGCAACGTCCGTCAGCCAAAAGTTGGTTCCAAGGATCAACCACGCAAAAAATGAGGAGTTCAGGGACGAAAATGCCAAAAAAATAGTTTAAAGACGATTTGCGCGAAACACGACAAGTTTAGGGACTAACGGTAAAATTTTGTCAAGTATAAATTTAGAAATTCAATTAAGGGTTAAAAAATAATAATAATAATAATAATAATAATAATAATAATAATAATAATAATAATAATAATAATGAAAAAATCCTCGAAATGAAAAACAGAATTACATTTCAGATGCATTTTTAAAAATAAATGCATCCTATTTTAAAATTTTCTCTCTTATTTAAAATATATATGACTTGAAATCCTTATTATTTTTCTTTTTATTTGTACCGGATCTCTTCCCATTGTATAAGATCTTATAACTATAATCGACAATGTTACTTTCAAACTTTTGATAGCCTAAAATTAATTGACAAAACTCGCGTATATGTCGCAATGCGTGGACAATTAAATCTAGTTACAATCAATTGTAATGAAACAAAACCTCTTAATCTAACCAAAACCCAAATTTTCCTTTTTTAATAAAATCACTTTACAAACGAATCTAAAACTTAGAAACTCTACAAACTTCTTCAAAGTAACGACAAGAGTGACAACATTGTAGTTGTCAATTTAACAACAATAATACTAATTAGTTTGCTATTCATCGATTTGTTTTGTCATTAAATTTGATCCAACGTTTGACAATGAACCAGCATCTTGATGACACATGATATTTAAGTAGGTGCGAGAATCAATCTAGCAAAATACAGTATCAGTTTGGTGGTTGGAATTGCCGTTTAAATTGATACTAGTTTGATTTGACATGCTCTTACATATGTTTTTTTTTACCCAAACATCATTGAGATAATTAAGACCAAGCGTGATGGTCTGTCAAACATTTGGTCGACCAAAGAAAAAGGACGCGTCGGCACCACTACACTCCCCATATGAGAGATTCTATACCAATAAAAGGGGCAAATCAGTCGAGTTTTCGACTGACTTGTGTGAGCATGTTTGTGTGTGGGTGTTTCGTTTATTGATTTTTGTGGGTATGCTTTTGTAGTGTTTTCGGTCTCCTTATTACGCTTAGTTGATCATGAAGTTGTTGTGAAGAGAAAAAACTGATGTGCAGTTGTGTCATCGGTCCTGTAAGGGTCGCCATTACCCTTAGCTAAAACATTACTAATTGTATTGCCTAGTATGACGTGTTAGCATCTTGTTAAGTGCAACACACTAACTCACCTTTTTATAAACCAATAAATTATTGTTACACACTTTAATCATACAATTAAGCATCTTTTTAGTAATGACATTCATTATTATTTTTTGTATTATAAGCATCTTTTTAGTAATGGCATTAATTATTACTGTATTTTTTATATATAATACAGACATAATTTGATATGTTTTGTTGTGCTAAATTATGGGTTTCTATACCAAAAAAAAAAAAAATAATAAAAATAAAATAAAAAATAAAGATAAAATAAAAATTATGGGTTTCTATTCATTGAGTTAAGTTTACAGGTTCTTGATATCTAAAAGAAAAGGTTATATGTAACGTATGCAATAGAAGTATGTAATGTGGTCTTTGAACTTGCAATTCAAAACTGATGATCTAATATTGAAATTTGAGGTCCTGATAGTCGCTAATCAGTACTTGTATCTGACTTTTGAGCGAATAATTCGGTCAAGGGTTAGGTCGTTAGGGTGTGGTAAGGGTTAGGTTCGTTGCTTTTCTTTGCTTTTTGTAAGCTGCACAGAACCACACTCACAAACGACATCTGAAACAAAAATCTAAAACCGAGTACCAAACCAGCACACAAGTGTCATATTGGGTTTGGTCCAACACCAAATAATGTGTCGCAAAATATACCATCCAACAAAGGAAACACCATTTCCTATTTGCACATTCCTTCAACTCATGTAAGCTATCATCATATATCATTTTCTCTCCTCTTTTATGTTGCAAGTTTGGTACTTTATCTTATACTCGACGCTACAAATAAGACGCAAACCCATGTGATAAAAACACAAAAATGCTAAAACAAAATAACAAAAAGACAAGTTTTTGTATATAGTCAAATAAACAAGTCGCACAAATCAATTTTACAGTAGATAAAAGAAAAGAAAACAAACCGCTATAACGCAACATGAGACGAGGAATACAACACTCTTGTGATCTTGTAAAATCCAATGGCATAAAATAACTCTATATGGTTATTGCCCATAACTTTGATATTAAAGGCAGTATAACATTGAAACTTGTGAACACAAAGAAAAGAAAGGGTGTGTGACGATACTCATTTTATATCCTTGCTTAGCTGGCCAATTTGGTAAGGCGGTGTATGGTACTTCTTGCAACCCGGTTTCCAGGATCAATGTTCATGACAGTTCTGAGGTCTTCGGCTCCAAGCTTGTATTTTTCCATGCTCTCATATAACAGTGCACGTTGTACAAGAACTGAGACGTTTTTGCCATCTTGCTCTAGCACCTACACAGCACAAGAAATATTATGACGTTTGGATTTATTTGATATATAACGAAATAATTAATCAGTCTTTAGCATGCAGATTCTAGAATTCCAGGATATGGAGTTTAAAAAAAAAAAAAAAAAAAAAAAAAAAACATGCTTTACAAAGCCAGCCCGTGTGGTCAACAGATCAATGTTGTAACAAGTGACAAGGAAAAGCCGAAAATGGAGTTTCAGAGCATCAAATATGTACCAGATCAAGGCGGTGTCTGTCTAAGCTTATTTGATGGGCTTATGAGCTTATCAACTTGAGGTTATAGCTTATATAAGTTCATAAGCCATGAAAACTGAGCTTATGAGATTATCAAGCTCATAAGTGATAAGCTCATAAGCCCATCAAATAAGCTAAGACAAACACCACCAACTATAAACTAAGTTAAAACTAAACATATTAATAAGAGCGTTAGATACAGAAAAAAAGAGAAATCTAGAAACAAAAGGCTGCTAGAGTTAAAAGTCGTATGATGTCAGTATCTTCCATACAAGTGGATAAGAATCTACGATCTAGAGGACTTTTCGAAGTAAACAGATGCTACTAGTTGGCGATTAATGAACATGGCCTTATTTGTTTTTCTAACATATTGTTGACCAAGTACCATATACAGATGTAAATAAATATACAGGGCTATGTAGCACCGAAATGGGAACGGCAAAGGGATACGGGAACGATATGGGAACGGGAAACGGCAAAAATAAAAAATTCAAGATACGGGAACAGCATAGATATGGCAATAAAAAAATATAAAAGAATTAAAAATATATTAAAGAAAATCCAAAATAGATATATGTTGATGTAAATTGTAAACTCCAAAAATACTACATCTTCCAAAGGTAATTAATTATCAATAATCAAATCATTTTCAAATTCCGGTTCATCTAGCGAGAGATCAGCAAACTCCAAAAATAATAAGTATGTCTGATACAATTACGTAAAGTATAAAAAAATGTGTGTCCCAGTGGTAACTAAGCATGTACAAATCAATTCTATGTTTTAATTAACACTATGATTATCTATAGAGTAAACTTTTAAATAAACCTATATGTTAAATAATATTTAAAATAAAGAAAGAAAGGTCATAGGGACACAGTAACTCCTCTCGGGAACCAACAATATGTCTTCACCTAATAAAGTAAATTTATCACTTTAACTGTTTTCTTTTCATCTTCTTTGACGCACCAATGCACCATCTACATCAACTCCGGCGTTAATGTCCGGCAGTGTTGTAAATATCGGTCTTGGCGGCCGATATATCACTGATATATCGCTTATCGGTGGTCCACCGCCACGATATTTGGCATATCGGTCATGGTCAAAATCGGTCAAAATCGGCCAAAATCGGTCCTTGGCGGTCAAGATCCGGTCAAAATCGTTTTTTTTTTTACTAAATCTGATGTTTCCGGCGATTCCAAAATCCGGTCAACGGTCAAGATCCGGCCAACGGTTGTTTAAGAAGATAAAAGCGGGAAGAAATATGTTTTGAAAAGAAGAATGAATCAAAGATGTACCGTTAGAGCAAGAGGTGTGGTGTTGGTGTTTGTGTTGCGTTTTTTTTTTCTCAGATCTTGGGAAGAAGAAGACCAACATGTGGTGTTGGTGTTGGGTTTTTTTGGCTTGTAATTGTATAATGAATATTTGTGGCTTGGTGGTTTTCCTTATTTACATGTTTGGTCCTTGTAATTATAACTTGTCTTATATACCAAAGGTTTAGGGTAGAAAATGGGCTGGACCTTTTATCTATTCCAAACGAAATTTGGGCTGCTAAAAGGCCTATCCGAAATTTTGCAACATTTATATAAAATATATAATTAAAAATATTAAATATAATAATTAAATTTTATAAATATGCATATAAAATATATAAATACTTTAAAAAAAATAAATTTCTTTATAATTTATGGTCTCCGATATATCACTGATATATCGCCGCCATATCGGTCTTGGCGCTTGGCGGTGGTCGACCGCCGAGGTACCGCCGAGCGATATTTACAACACTGATGTCCGGTCAAATCTGAAACTGTTTTTTTCTTTTCATTCTTTTCAACTTTAAATCCAAGGTGGTTCCTAACATAAATAAGGTGGTTCCTAACATAAAATCCAAAAGAAACGGCTTGGAAACTTTTTGGAAATCCAGAAACGGCTAGGGATACGTTGGGGAAACGTTTCGGGGGCGTTTCCGTTCCCATCCCGTTCCCAAACGGGCACGCGGGCCTAACAGGCGTTTCGGTGCATCAGAGATACAGGGTGAAGAATATGAATGTGAAGGAAGGCCTAGAAAAGATTAGGTGAGGTGTTCAACTAATAGTATTCAGTATTCACAGGTAATTTGGGATATTCGTAGAATGGCTCACTGTGTTGCTAGATGTCATTCATGAAAAAAAAAAAAAAAAAAAAAAAAAAAAAAAAAAAAAAAAAAAAAAAAAAAGATACGCAAAAGGAATAAGCAAGTGCCATGGTCTTGATCTACGAGAAAAAAATAATTTAAAAACCAAATTATGGTCATCACCAATTTTAAGAGCTTAGGATGCATGGTGTGAAAATAAGTGTAATTGGTGAAAAGCGTGAAAACTTTAAAGACTGAACATACAATGATGCAATAAGTTGGCCTTAAAAAATAGTTCGTGAAAGGAAACTAATAATGTCTTCGAGACCTAGAAGTTTTCATCTCATGTAAACTATGCTGGATTTCATATTTCGCAGAAGGGCCTAACTAATTACACGACAAAAGGCTTGCTCATGTAAAACAGGCACAACCTTTCCAGTTGACACCTAAATTAGTAGTTATTGTATCATTAATAATGATGAGTGATTAGAGAAGACTTCAAACCTCAAGCTCATCCCACATGATACATCAGTGCATAGAATATTGATGTGGGCATTAACTACGCATAATTTAGGTATTTTTTTTTTTTTTTTTTTTTTTTTTTTTTAAATCTCTTAACAGCCTCTAAACCTGAACTGACGCGGTCAGGCATTTTGGCCGTTCAGACCGTTTGTTTTTTTCCCCTGTTATGGTCTAGACTTTCCCTCTTGTTGACAGAAAAATAACCAAAAAAAAAAAAGTACGAGCAAGCAAATGTGCGGTTCAAACATCAGTTTTTTTTCCCGTTCAGATGCGGTCAGATCCAAACATTTAAGCCTCAGATTCAGATGTGCGGTTCAGATTGAGATTCAGAGCCTCTTAAAAAACAAACACCACCTTAGAATTACATAAGATGCAACACATATCTAGTTTACAAATAAGATAACAAACTATTTCGACAAAGAAAAACTGAAATAGTACCTTCGAACAATCAGCAACCGCCTTCTTGTACTCCCCTACTTCCTTATAGCACGAAGCCCTCGACGACAACACTTCCATAGCACCACTTTTATCACCGCCCTTTTCCAAAAGTATCACAGCCCACGACAACCACTTTATAGCATCAGGATACTGCCCCGCTTTATAATTATCCATCCCCTTACTCTTCGCTGAAGACGATGTCACACCAGCAGGCGGTGGAGGAAGCCCTTCAAGCTCAGTCGTTCCACCCACATCACCTCCTCCACCAATATCAGACTCGAAACCCCAATCCTCAGCCCCTGCAAACTGCTCATTCGCAAAACTATCCGAACCCTTAGAAGCATTATTACCAGCTGGAGCTGAAGACGTCGGAAATAGTACATCAAAATCATTCCCTACAGATGATTGAACCGGCGCCTGATTTCCCATACCACCAAATCCAAAATCATCAAACGTCGAGCTCGAACCCATGCCTGAACCCGTAGACGATGACTGAACCGACGCCTGATTTCCCATACCACCAACACCAAAACCAAAATCATCAAACGTCGTCTGAGAACCCGTAGAACCATTTCCACCACTTTTCGCCGCATTTTGAAAACTACCAAACGCATCACCCCCCGACGTTGCTGGCACACTCGTCTTACTTCCCACATCCGTCTTAGTCCCCGTTTTCATCCCACCACTCCCCTTCGCACTAAAATCAACCAACCCTCCAAACGGATCCTTATTCTGACTCCCACCCATCCCACCTCCACCTCCACCTCCAATACCACCACTCTTCATCGCCATGCCTCCAATACCCTGACTTTTATTCCCGTAACCACTCGCAGTCGTATTATAACTCCCATTACCAGTTTTCGGCAACGAACCCGCCATACCACTCATCGAAAACCCCCCACTTTTCACACCCGTCTGACCCGCACCCGACCCAACGCTTTTCAAAGGCACATTACCACTACTAATCTTATTCGCAATATTCGAACCCCCAAGCAAATCACTAAACAAGCTACTATTCTTATTCCCTATATTCGCAATGCCGATACCATTACCCGAACCCGAAGAACCCGAATTCCAGCTCCGCCCAGTAATGTCACCCACCATTGAAGTGGGCCCATTTAAGGAGGAAGCGGATGACGTCATCTGGGCAGCAGGTTGGTGGGTCCATGAAGGCTTGTTAGTGTTGGATTGCCATGATGATGACGTGGCTGATGATGACGTCATGGTAGGGTTTGAGTATGTGTTTTGTTTTTGGGCGTTTAATGGTTTGTTTGATTTGTTTGAGTTGATACCCAGATCGAAATCAAAAGTGTAATTGGATCCAGGTTTTTTATTTGAATTCATGCTTTTTGGGTTTTTTTATATATTTTTTTTATTTTATATAATTGGGTTTTTTTTTTTTTATATAATGATTAGAATAAATAGATCCAGATCTGATGGAGTTACCTGTAACGGTGGTTGATGACGGTGGTGGGTCGCCGGAGATTAGGTGAGGTGGAATCTGATTAGATTGTGATTGTGATGATGAGTGGATTCTGTATGCAGAAAAAGAAGCGTTATGGTCTAAACGTTTAAAAGGTTGGTACTTATTTAAAAATGGGACATGTTCCTTTTTTTATTTGCTTATATCAAAGGCATATAAATATTTAAAGTAAAATCATGAAAAAAAAATAATAATAATAAAAAGAAAAATAAAAAGGATTTTTAGGTCGCACAGTTTAAATAAGAAGGAAAATTTTAAAAAGAAATACATCTATTTTTGTTATTTCTTCTCATCATTCTTATTTTAATTTTACTTTTCATTTGATCCTAACTCTCATTTAATCCTAACTCTAGAATATAAAAGTAGTACAACCGGTGTAATGTGTTGATCAATTCTTTCTAAAAATACCAAGAAGATTAGGGCTGAGCACAAAACAGAGAAAACCGAGCCGAACCGAAACGAATCGAACCAAATCGAATCGTATAAATTAAGAGTTTTCGATTTCAGTTTTGCTTCGGTTCGGTTTGATCCAAAACCGACAAAAAAACACATATAAACCATATAAAGGAACCGAACCGACACAAAATTGAACCAAAACCGACCATATTTGATTCGGTTTCGGTTCTATATATTACGTAGTGGTTTTCGGTTTTGGATCGGTTCGGTTTTCATCGGTTCTGTTCGGTTTCGAGCCGATGCTCAGCCCGAGGACCACTTTACACAGACCTTGTAAAGTCAAGTTAAAGTAGTCATGTTATAGCTCGGTAATTACTACACTTTGGTACCGTGAGATGGCTATAACACGCTAGAGATCCATGACATGTATATGGCGGCGCTTTAACTTCCATACTAAGCTCTCATGTTTGAGTCAGAGCGGAAGCACATGATCCTTTGAGCATTATTAGTATTGCATGCACAAAAAATGTTTTAATAGAAACTTATATCTTGATACGAGTTTCATGCCATTTTTTTTTCAAAAAAAAAAAAAAAAAAGCTCGTGTCTTTTGGTGGATCTCTAGCCACTATCGTTTTTGAAAATATCACTTTTCATTCGCTATCCTAAGATGTGTATTTAGCGAGTTTTAAGAACAACAACAACAACAAAAATCTGTTTCGAGCACAAGAGAAATATTGCTCAAGCTATTTTTGTTATCCTAACAAATTATCTTGCATTTCACATACCATGAAACAAGAGCCGTAAAGATCGGTAAATCATTAAACATCGACAATTTTGGATCAATGAGATTAGAAATTGTGATGTCTTATTGGGACTCTTAAAGTTGTTAGCTAAAGATACTATCAGACTAGGTTTAATAAGGACCCTCAAATGACTTACATGACTATATCTCTCCTGCCACCTTCTCTTCAAGACTACTTTATGACTAACTTAGTGTAACAAAGAGACCCTCAAGTGACCTACATCTCCCCACAAAAATACATTTAAATAAACACTACACAGACACACAAACAAGCACGTATGATGTCGGTTAGACGACCCTCAACTCCATTCTGGTGAGACCGATCAACATAGGGACCAACCTAGTGTAATAAGCCCAACCGACTGGGACTAGTCCTTGAGTGTAACACCCCAAAAATCTGGTTTAGCGGAAGCATACATGTTTGGTTGCTACTAAAATGGTATCACAACACAAGCATGTTAAAGGCATAAGTACAAATAAAGGTGCCCGCGAATGATAATCCCCAGTCACTCGGCAAAAGGTCATCATGGTATACGTCCGCGTTTGCCTTCCTGGTCAAACCGAACAGAGGCGTCACCCTCAATAGATCTATTTATATCATACGCGTTTTCAGCGAGAATTGACGGTTGTCGATAGTGGGCAAAGTGGGATTCAAACAACTTAGGTTTCCGCATACCAGTGTGTAAAAACAAGTTCAGTTTTTGTCCATGAAAACAGTTTTGCATGTTTCTCACCCCAAGGTTTATAAAACAGTACTTATAAGAAAATGGGGCTATAAACTCACATATACATTTCAAGCACTTGTGTCCATAGTAAAATAATCCAGTTTATAACGATAAATCAAGTCATGCGGTTGAATAACCCGACAAGTAATTTAGCAAAGCACATAAAGTTTTCGAGTAACAAATCATATGTTCAAGTAATGCAAATACTGGATTTTAGTAAAACAAGCATGTATTCTCTCCCAAAACAGTTATAAAATGAGTAAAACAGGAGGCATGAACTCACCTCAGATTGTAGAAATGTAAACAACACAAATGTCACAACTGGCATCAAGTGGCTAAACACAACGGTATTAAGAAGTACGTGATCGGCACAACCTAATATGTATATGGTTATCTCAAAATACGTCTCGTAAGGTAAAAGAGTTTTCAAAAGACAAGCGTCTTAGTTTTCGTGTTTTAAATGTTTTGACTCCTTTGAAAAGGTTTTATGTGTGACCATGTGCTCGTGTATTTCTTGCTTGTTGTGTGGTACAGATGAGTGCTCAAACACTCATCATTTTTGGTCAAATCTGAACTGCAAAACATACAAAAACACTCAGAAATGCATCAAAATACTAAAAATATTTCAAAATTGTGTTTTATATGTTTTAGATGCAGAATGAGCAAAAACAGATGAAAAACGTATAAAGTTTGCAAAATTGGCAGTTTCAGTCCTCCAACTTTCATAAAATGTCAAAACTAGTCCCTGGTCATTCAAAATATGGAAAATTATCACCAAAGGTCTTTTTAAAATCATAAATTGTCACATTTAGTCCTTTGGTGAAAAATCTCAAAAGTTTTTGAAAATTACAAGTTCAGTCCCTGTACTTTCAGATTTTGGCAGATTTGGTCCCTGGTGGGAATTTTTGGATAAAAAATCATTTTTGGGTCCTTGGGAAATCACAAGTTTTCAAATATGGTCCTTGGGTGATGAATTTGGAAAATTTACAATTTGGCCCCTGAAGTTTGAAACTTGGCAGAAAATACCCCCGGGAATTCTAATTTTGAAATAATAACATTTTTTTGGTCCTTTGGTTATTTGAATATGGCAATTATGGTCCGAGAAATATTTTGGGAAAATTTCATCTCAGGCCCCTACAAAAACAGAAAATTACAACTATGGTCCTTGTGCTTATTACTACTACACCAAACGGATACCTTTTATTATTTAACCCACCCAACAAATAAACCCACCAAAACCAAGCCCACTTCTAATCCACCCTTGGCCCATCACCAAAATCAGCCCACCACCAAACAAACCCCAACCCCCGTTTTTTAATACCACCCAGTCAAACCTTCGATGACCCTTCCTTCCCCACTAGCAGCCTGCAAAACCCACTGCCACACTCCATCTTCCCCCCTCCTCCACATCACTTATCCCATCCCTTGTCTCCCCCAACTCTCCACTACACTCCAAACCACAATTAATGCACTCAAACCCTACAAGTTACCCCTAACTGCCATGTGGGATTTTTTTGGCGCCAAATCTCAATTTGAAGGCTGAGATCACTCTGACCAATCCAATGGTCCATAAGGAAATGGGATTTGACCTGTTGGCTGCCAGGACCTATAAAAGGAAGAAAAGCAGAAAAAAGGACAATCTAGTTAGTTAGTTTTAGATTTTAATGTAAATTAGGTCATAAATTAGGTTTAAATTGATGTAATCTTTTAAATTCAAACTTTGTAATCCTCATTGTAATTGTGTAATCTAAAGTTTCAGTTGATTAAATTCCATGTATAATTTAAAAGTTCCATTCAGTTTATGAAATTCTGCATTTTTGATTAATTTTTCAAAAGTTACTAAATGATGTTTAAATGATCTCAGTAGTTTGTTTTTAGCTTATTAAAATGTTTGGAATCAAAAGGGAGTAAGAAATCAGGAAGGAAATGAAAAACAGAAAAATACTCAAAAATCCACATTAAATAAAGAAAAATTCAAAAATTGGTGTTTAAAGAAGAAGCAAGCTTGGATCTTGGTTGCAATGGATATTTACATGGTTTAGAACCTCTAGAAGGTATTAGGATGGTTATTGGATCACTAGTTCTCATGTTTCTCAGCTTGGACTCACTTGTAAGCCAAACCTTTGATTTTTGCTATTTTAGTATAAAGTTGTTATTTATTGTTCTTCTGTGTTTCTTTAGATTATTATTTACTTATTAGATAGATTGTAATCAGTAGATTTGGTTTTGGTCTTTTTGTATTCAAGTTTCATTAGAATTTGTATAATATAGGGGTGTTTGGTTCAAGGGAGAACTCCATGGTCTAGTGGTTTTAAGTAGTTGATTTTGCTGTAAACATGTTTTAATAAGTAATATTAGTATAGTTAATGCTTAAAATCAGTTGGGTATAACACCAAAAGTCAAAATCCACATCAAAGGACCCCTACTGTCAACTGTTGGGCAGTTTTGATCCCAATCCCATCATTTTCATTACATAAGTTAATGTTGTAGCTTGTTAGAGTGTATTTACAGCTTATGATAGCTTAATCAATCAGTAGGGGCCTTTAGAAATCCAAGAAATTCAAATCTCAAATTTCATCAAAAAAGTCAAAATGTGCATGTTTTCAGTTTTTTCATTTCTTGCAAGAATTTATGTGAATTTTGTGCTTGGATCTAGGATGTGAAACTTCTTGGGTTGATATTCTACCACCTCAACTCCATTGTCCCATCATCCTTTCAATTTTGTGATTTTTTCCCTGGGCCCCACAAGCCTCCAAAGTAGGCTGCAAGGGGAAGGTTGCTGCCCTGCTGCAGCAGATACCATCCCACCACCACCACTTTGGTGGTGGTTTATGACCATCTCAGTGGGTACCAATGCCCCAATTTTGTTCCTTTCAACCCCCCCTGGTAGGCTCCATGGTTTGACCAATGGTTTGACCTAGAAGCATGTGGACCCCACCTGAATTGGCCACACAAGTTTGTCCCATTTTCAGTCCTCAAACAAATAAGCAAGTGCTTATTTTGAGCTTAATTGCTTATTTTGTGGTCCCTTTTTGCTTTTTCTGACTCAAACATGTCCACACAACTTATTTAGATCAGATTTCACCATAGTGGGTCCCACTTAAGCCCATTTTAGCTTATTTCCCTCCTTGGTCAACAAAAGTCAACTGTTTGGCTTATTGCTTTCCACAATGCTTATTTTTAATTTAGAAAAAAGTTGTTTTCACAAAAAGTGTTTGTTTTTAGGTCTAAAATAGATTTGTAGAAGAAAAATCCAGAAAAAGCAATTTAATTTTAAGTGATAGTTTCTATTTAATGCAATTTAAATTTTAATTTTCATTTTTATATTTTTATTAAGTACTTGGTATTTTTATATTTTTATTAATTACCTTTTATATTAAAGTAATTTTAGTAAATTTCTCAGATTTTTATTTTGTTATTTAGTATTAATTAGAATTAATATTTGTTTTATTAATAATTAATCAATAATTAAGTTTTAAATGGCATAATTAATTTTTATTAAGTAAGACGTAGTTTTTATATTTTTCCTAGATTTTATATAATATAATATAATTTTTGGAATTTTTCTAGAATTTTTACTGTTCATTTTCTATTTTTACAATTTAAAATAGTTTAATTAGGTAATTAATAATTAATTAGTAATTAATTAAAAGAAAAATCACAAAAAGACAAAAATTCATATTCTTATTTCTAAAACTTTTTTTAGTTATTTTATAATTTTAGAAATTTTATTTTCATTTTTCTAGTGTTAAAATAATATTATATTGTATTTAAGTATTTTAAATATTAATAATTAGTATTAATTAGTAATTAATTAATAATAAATAATTAAATAGTGTAAAAATTTATTTTCTTTTTCTAAAAATTTTCTTTTATCCTTAGGTTTGTAAAAAAGTCATTTTCACCCCTTGGGGGTTTTCAGATTTCAGTTTTCACGTTTTATTTTGTACATTTACGTTTTTTAAAACGTGAACGTACGCGTTTTTAGGTTTAAATCGATTCTGGTTTTTCTAATTTCATAGTCTTATTCATATAGCTTATTTAAGCTATTTCTTAGTATATTCCTTAGTTTAATCAAACTCAAACCCCTTTCGTGTCCAGATTCACCCGATCACAAACCCGTTTATTAACCATCACACCTCGTCGGGACATAACGACCCGGGAAAACCCTATACTTCCATGGAGCATTGACTCTTAGGTTGTTTGACTTTGTTGACAATTCCTTGGTCAATTTAGGTTGACGGTTTAGCATCAATCAATTTTTGGCGCCGCTGCCGGGGAGGTTGTGCGCGTTATTCTAAAACGGTTTTCAGATTAGTGAATCGGGATATACATCCATTGTATATTTACCACCCTTGTTCATATTATCTTATTATTTTATTATAAAAACAAAACTGTTCACGAAAACATTTTAAATCAGTTTTCAACGAACACAAAAAATCCAAAAAGTTTTTCCTTCTTATTTGTATATAAAATGTATTTCCAAAAACCCAAAAATATTCATCTTTACCCTCCTACCCTTTTGATTCTTCATTCCTTACCCTCCTAAACCTTTTGATTCTTTCTATGTCTCATCCACACCTTCTGATTTGCCAGTGGTGTGGTAGTTCTTATAATGGTGGTAATTGCCCCGGTTGTGGCATGGTAGAGTCAGGAAACGGGTCTGTCTATAACCAAGATCCTTATTCTTACCATGACACGACTGATTTATTCCATCAGCTACCACACCATGAGACTCAGCAGTTTTACTGTTGTGAGTACTGTGGTGGTTCACACTACAGTTCTGATTGTCAATCGGGAAACACGCTTGTCTACGAGCAGTTTCCTGATAACAATTATAACTCTAGCACATACAACCCACAGCCACATCAGTTTTACTGTTGTGATTACTGTGGAGGTCTACACTTCAGCTCCGATTGTCAAACAAGGAATCCATTTCCTTGTAACAATTATGACTCTTCGTATCAAGACCAACCTCCACAGTATCAAATGATCCAAGCAACTCCTCAAATCCAGCAAGACTTTTTAGAGGTTCTTGAGAAACTTAAAGAACTTAAGGAGGAGTTAGCTAATATTTCACTCCGCCATACTCCAAGTTCTTCTTGTGCATATTGTGGGGGTCCTCATGATGATTTTCAATGTCAACCTTCCGGTTTTGACACATCCACACCCCCACAATTTCCCCTCATTCCAAATTCTCGTGGAAAAACTATGGCAGAAGTACTTGCTGATGAACGAGAATCTGGAAAAAGCATGGAAGAATTATTGGCTGAGCAACGAGCAGCTAAAATACGTGCCAATATTCGCAATACTGCTCTATTTGATGACTATGATGACAGTGATGATGATGAAGATAACATTGTTATTATTCATAAAGATTCATCAAGATCATCAGTTGATATCCCAGCAGTTGAGATTCCATCTCAAACAACTGCTATCACACCCGAAGTTCACACTCACTCTCTAAACATGGGGGACGAGCATCTTAGCACTGTTCCTAAAAAGGAATCAGATGAATTCATAAAGTCTAGTGTTGAGGACCTCGTTCCAATCCCAAGAGAGTCACAGGGAATTCTTGGGCATATGTGTGATCTTCCTTCCCCTCTTGAGTGTTCAAGCGATCATTTTGAGACTTTCTCAGATTTTAATGATGATTGTACATCTCATGGAGACATTGAGTATATTGAGGCATCAATTCCACATTCTGATGCTGATCCTCTTCTTGAGGAGTTCGCTGATGAACTTACTCACATCAATCCACTTTCATTGGAAAGTGATGATGGTCTCCTTGACTTCGAAGCCGATCTGGGAGAAATTGAAAGTCTCCTATACCATGATCCACCACTCAGTTCTGATCCTAACAGTCCAATAGAGAATATTGATCACCTTGTTCCCGAAACATTCAATACTACTCTCACTAATCCTCTATTTGAATTTGAATATGAATTCACTTTGATTTCTGATAATCCACTCTTTGATATTCAGAACGAGGATTGTGATGAGTCTTTTCCGGAACATGAGTTCACAAATTCACATCTTGTGAATAATTCTCTTCATGAGGAGTTCTCCGGTGAACTCACTCATCATATCATGACTCCTCCGGAGTTTGATATCCCGGGGGAGATGCACTCAATCATGAGGATTTGCAAATTCCCACCCACCCTCCCGGGATGTTTATGAGCTTAACCTTTGAAATCCAAATTCAGGCTATGATGAGGCGAAAAATGATCCGTTTTTAGGGGGTCATTTAAGCCCGAATCCGAATTTATTTGATCAAATGTTACCCTAAATCGTTCCTTTTGTGATTTTAGGTACTTTGGGAGTGAAATCTGGAAAAGGAAGCAATTCGGACGTTTTTGGAGCATAAAAGTGAAGAAAACGCCAAAGTCTTAATTTCCATGCTGGGAACAGTCGGTGACGGCGTCAAGAGCAAATCCTTGACGGCGTCAAGAGCAAATTTCATGAATTTCCATGACGACCCAGTAGAGTTTTGACGGCGTCACGTGGGAAGGGCGTCAAGAGTAAAAGAGTCATGACGGCCTGGAAGTGTATAACTCTTGACGGCGTCAGAAGTAGATCTAGGCAGTCCGAGGAGAGTTTTGGCCGCGAGGTGACGGCGTCACAAGATTACTCTCGACGCCGTCAAACCTATTTTTCTATATATAGTTTTCTAATTTTTCACATTAAAAAAGAGAAAAGTTTTGGGAGAAACCCTAAGTACGATTTTGGTGTAACTTTACAGGTTTTTCAAGGGTTCCAACCCCTTGATACCTTGCATGATTAATCAAGATAAGTGTTCTTTTAATTCAATCAATATGTCTATGTGTTGGTTGTCTATATCATGTTCTTGTCTTAATTCTATCATGCTAGGCTAGATCTCCTTTGTGTTTGCTTAGATCTAATGAAACCTAGATATTGATTATGTGTTGATTACTTGTTTATTCTTGTTGTGGATGAATGATTTATATGTTAGGCTTAAGAAAACTGGCAGATCTCCAATTGGTAACATGCTTGAACGTCTTAAGAAACATGAACCAACGCGCACTAGGTCTTTATTGGTTGTATTTAATGCATGAGCCACTGTTTACAATCCCTATAGTTGTGCTGGGCATGGTGTAGGAGGAGATAAAAGCTCATAGAATTGGGGAGTTATGTGTGCCACCCCATGAATGGTATTAAGGAATACGATCCGTCATCCATGCAATTATAACAAGTAATTCACGTGTAAAAGATATCTAGGGAGTTGTGAAATCTAAGTAAACACATTTTCTCTAATTACTGCTCACAACCTTAGTGTAAATTAGTTTATTTTCATTTTCTAGTATTCTATTTTGATTGCATCTTAGTATTGGGTTAGTTGAATAGCAACTAATTCCGCCCACTCTTCCAAAACCGAGATTTTTACTTGCTTTCCAAAAAAATATAAAAACACAAAAAGAATCATCCCTCACCTTTAGAACTAGTATTTAGGCTTTCTAATCCTAGCGACACTATTCCTAAGCTGAACGATTAATCCCCCGGTACTTGTCACTATACTATACTACAACGATCAGGTACACTGCCTGGTGGGGGTTGTAAGCTTCTCGAGATCCCTCGAGAGGTAAAGCCTGTTGCGATTCCCACGCATCAAGTTTTTGGCGCCGCAGCCCGGGGAATAGTTATTGTCTAGGTTAGAATTTCTTTTTATTAGGTCTACTTGCTAGATTCCTTTCTAGTAAGATTTTGTTTTTATTTCTAGGTTTTCTTTAGTCTATCTTATTTCTTCGTGCCTTTGTTCGTAACTCTTTACCATCCGACATCATGGAAGGTGGTAACATCTTTGAACCCGTCATCCCACCACAACAAAACCCACCATTAGAACCCCTTAGGCCCCGAACGTTAGGAGAGTATTCCCGACCTAGCCACCAGGGCTACCGAAACACCATTGAGCTCACTGGAGCCAATGTGACCCCCTTGCGATCCGACACCATCCGGTTGGTGCAAAGCGGATGTGCATTCCATGGACTTCGTTCCGAAGATCCAAACCAACATCTTAAGGACTTTCTCAAAATCGTAGACTCCATAGACCTAGATGTTGCAACTAGAGAGACAACCCGTTTACGCCTATTCCAATTCTCTCTACGGGATCAAGCTAGTCAATGGCTTGAGCGTTTACCCGCGGGATCCATCACCACATGGGATGATCTCACCACTCGTTTCCTTGCTCAATTTTTCCCACCGGGGAGAACTACTAAGCTTAGAAATGACATCTTGATGTTCCAACAACGTCAAAATGAATCTCTTTATGAAGCATGGACTCGTTTCAAGGACTTACTCCAAAAAGTCCCTCATCATGGCATAGATCTTTGGCTCCAAGTCCAAATTTTTTATGACCATATCGACATCTCCACGAGGCGAGCCATTGACCAATTGGCCGGTGGTAAGCTACATTATCTTAGTGCAGAACAATCATGGGAACTCATAGAAGATCTTGCTCTCTATGACAACGAAAGTTGGAATGATCCCCGTGATTTGAACAAAACGGTCAAGGCAATATCTTTGCCTTCGAACAATTTTAGCACTCCCAGCCGTAGGATCATGGAACTTGAAGGTCGAGTCAAGTCTCTCATGAGATCTTGCGAAGCTCAAAAACCTTCAAGCCAAGTAAGCAGAATCGCTTCTACATGCAAATTATGCAATGGCCCTCATGAGACTCATAACTGCATGGAACTTCCAAAGCGTGCTTATAACGAATTCACATCATCACACATAGGTCAGGGTCCTCGAACTTCTGCCGAAGCCTATGAGGCATGGAGGGATAAACCTGATTTTAGAGGGTACCAAACGCGAAGCGTATCCTTCAATGACTCCTCACCACTCACTTGGTCCGAGCATTTTCCATCACAAGGCATTCCTAGGCAAAGCTGTGAAGATACTTAAAAAAAATTCATTCTATCTCAAGAACTACATCTCGCTACGCTCGAGGCCAAATTTAAACAACAGCAGGATGATGTAAACAACAAGATTTGTAATCTGTTGACTGCTATCAAAGAGCATATTGATAATAAGCCCATTCCCGTTAATGAGGTTAAATCTGCTACCGTCATGAGCCCACCAGCCTCCCCTGTAAAAATAAAAAGTCCTAGCAAGTTATTCAAACATCTGTCTCCTAACGGAAAAGAACCTGTCAACCCCCCCAGGACGAATCCACTTCATAAACACCATCACCACAATATCTGCTTCAACATCCAACCCAACCCAACAACAAACTAACAAATTCAGTCGGACAGCTAGAGATGAGACCTCAAGGGTTGACCATGCTTCGGCAAGGAAACCTACCGACTCACCCGGGCAATACACCACGCAAGAATCCGGCAAACCGGATGAAGGGAAAGAGAAATCGGAAGAGCATGAGAGAGATCCAACCATTTTGGGTAAATCTATTATGGGAGAACCTGAGAAAAAAATGGAGGATATTATTAGTGGGAGTAGCAATAAGACTAAGGAAAGTAACCCTAAGGTTTTCAAGATCCCCTGTACCATTAAGGAAAAGCTCTTAACTGATAGTCATATAGATCCTAGCTTCCCAGTCAACATGATCCCCCTTTCCCTATACCACAAAACCTTCCCAGAACACATTGCTTGCGAGAGAGTAATAGAAAATTTATCAATTAGGATTGGAGAGCTTGTTTACAATACTGACCTCACCATGGTTGATGAAGTGGACCCTCTCACCAATCAAACGTTAACCAACCTTGTCCTTGGGACACCATTTATCAATGAATCGGGAGCAATCCTTGATGAGAAAGATGGTAGTGTATTACTCACCAATGGTGTTAGGAAGGTAATTTTTCATAAGGATAGTGAGGAGGTGTACGAGTATCGTCCCTCCCTTGAGGGGAATCTATATGGGTCAAAGGATGGCGAGTTGAGGAATATAAGACGGCGTGATCCAAATAATCTCAAAATCCCCTGCATGATCGGTCATAAGTATTTCGATAACATCTACATAAATATATTCCTACCAAAGAATGTTATGTCATTGTTCCATTATAACAATATCTGCAGATGGGGGATGATTTACAAGGGAGAAAAAGTGGTTGGTAAGGATTATGAAATACATTTGTTTGTAGGTAATATGACATTCACTATGGAATTCACGATTGTAGATAACATAGAAGACTATGTCGACCCTAAGTTATCACAAGTAGTTTTGGGAGCACCTTTCTGTGAAATCACTAATTTGATAGTAGATGACTTAAACGGAATTATGACCTTCACTGATGGGATTAGGAGGATTTCATACCAAACGCCATACAAAAGAAAAGACCTTAAAGAGATAGATTGTGACGGGCTTGATATGATGAACTCCCAACTTATCTTGTGTGATGAAGATGTTAGGAGAGGGTGTAAAAACATTTCTGATTTATCATGTGGATTCTTTAAGGATGTTAGTAAGCTTGGCTCTAAATATCGACAAGATATTTTCGAGTTCGAAGACCCGAAGTACCTGCACTACAAAAGTGAAACTGGTTTAGAAGACGACCTAGAGAATGGAACCAATGATGAAGTCACGTAGTAACCCATGACCTTGAGTCTAGCTACAAGACTCGTAAATAAAGAAAATCGCTTCTTGGGAGGCAACCCATGTTTTGTGTGATTTTATTTGTTTGATTGTTATTTGCTTCCGTATGCATGCTTTGTTTTTATTGTTGGTAGATCATGTTTCTAAACTAAAATGTGGAAATACTTTACTTTGTTGTTTTGGCCTAGTCTTAACTCCACCTAGAAGTATTTTTGCAAAAGATAAGTGTAAGGGGAAACCCCAAATATGTTTTTAAGAAACAAACCGATCATGATTCTCCACAATAATAAATGAGCATGTATATTCGTATTTGTTAGAGTCAAATGCTTGTATCGAGTCATAATGAAGTTTTGCAGGATTTTCCAGGAAGTAGGACCAAGTTTTTCCAGAAATTTTCCGGAAACTTAACATAAGAATTTCTGCAGGTCCATTCTGACGGCGTCAGGGTTTTACTCTTGACGGCGTCAAGAGTTAAAATCTGGAAATTTTACCGGTTTTGTTTTTCTAACGGAGTCTTATGGTTTTTGTGAATTATTAAGTTTTATAATCTCCAGGAGATCTGCAAACTTCATTTCACAAGCATTATATCTTATCTTCTTTTCTAGGATTTAGAAACTTATATAGGGTGCCGCCGATTTTACGCGAGGTTGTCTTGTCTATTTTGTCAGGTTTTACAGGTTATGTATGACAAGAAGATGATTTATATTCTGGAAGGGAAGCTTTGATTGTTCATTTTCTTGGAGGAAGATTTAACCTGGCCAGCTTATTATCCATACCGAGCGAATCAGGGGAGTATTTGATTTCATTCTTTTTACTTTTTAACTTTTACATTCTTTACTTGAACATTGGGGACAATGTTCATCTTAAGTGTAAGGGGAGGGTAAAAAGATGATACCTTACATATGCACTTTCGCTTGAGTTTGTTTTGCTTAATAGTAGATGTGTAATAAAACTATGAGAAATACTTGTTAGTGCAATTTTAGCGCCAAATTTAAAATTTTTTACAACATTTAGGAGTGAAACTTTAGCCATAGCAAGCGTCTCATGGATAGGAGATTGTATGACTAGCACATAACCGTATATTCAGAAAAATTTTCCACCCAAATATGTGAGGTTCGCCTTTAGATTTGATAGGAAAAGCATTCATTATTAGTGCTTATTAGTGTACCGGTAGTATTTAGATTCTAGAACTTGCGTTAGTGATGCATCCCGAGACCGCTAGTGAGACTACATTTGTGTGGTAGGATTTACTACATGATAAGAGGCATTAGGATCACCCTTGTGTTAAACCCGTATTATAATTACTTGACCATTTAAGTCATATTACTTGGCTAGTTAAGTCAACTAATTTTTCCCACACCCTTAGCGTTGTACTCATTTTTAGTACACGATATCCCTAGTACACCCCTCCGAGCCTATCTTTTCGTTTCTAACTTTAAGCATTTTACTTAAAGGAAGAATTTGTTACACCCCACTTAAGTGTACACCCAAATCGCCTTAGCCTTCCGTGTATGCGCTCATTTTTAGTGCATTATTGTTATTTGTTAAACCCTAAGTTAACTATCTAATTGATTACATGGTTGCTAAGTCGAGTCATATCCTTGTACATATTGTTTTGGGACGATTGGGACTCATGGGTAAGTACTTATTTTATGGAGTAATGGGGAAGAACATCATTTATTACCCCCATATGTACGTTAATCTTAAAAGTGCTTCAAGTGTTTTGATTTTCTTAATTCGAGTCATTAGATTAGTTAAATGTAAAGTATGTAAAGATTCAAGTGTAAGAGAAATGTTCATTCCCTATGATGTATTATTTTGGATGGTAGGGTAAGAGTGTATGCAAAAAAAAAAAAAAAAAAAAAAAAAAAAAAAAAAAAAAATCGAAAAAAAAAATCAAGAAAAAAGAGAAGAAAAAAAAAAAGAAAAAGAGAAAAAACATACGGACTACCATCCCGTTTCATTCTATGTTCATTTTATGTTTTTTGTTATTTTTCATTTATTAGCTTAAGTCGAGTCTGGTCTTGGCTTAGCAACGCCATATTGTACATGTAATTGACCAAGATTGTTAACTCGCCACCAGTAAAACTTCCTTTATCCAACAAAACCGTGTATTTCATATCCCTACACCTAACGTTACAACCCTTTAAAAGACCTCTTTGATAGTTTATCCTAGGTGCTTACGCCATGTGGTAGAGGTTTGATCCTTTCCCAAGCCTATGGTAATCTATTTTGCTATGACAGGTAGTGAGAGATATCTTCCGTTTCCATATTGTAATTTACACTTTATTACACCCGAGAGATGTGAGTATCTAAACACTATTTTTGAGGTGCTTGTGTATGACCTCCGTGCTTGTCTATTGGTCTTTAGTGGAACGATTATTTGTTGTAATTACTTTTATATTAGTGTTAAATGACCCCTGACTTGTCTTTCGAGTAGAATAAAAGCGCATTTGCTTGAGGACAAGCAAATCTCAAGTGTAAGGGTATATGATGAGGCGAAAAATGATCCGTTTTTAGGGGGTTATTTAAGCCCGAATCCGAATTTATTTGATCAAATATTGCCCTAAATCGTTCATTTTGTGATTTTAGGTACTTTGGGAGTGAAATCTGGAAAAGGAAGCAATTCGGACGTTTTTGGAGCATAAAAGTGAAGAAAATGCCAAAGTCTTAATTTTCCATGCTGGGAACAGTAGGTGACGGCGTCAAGAGCAAATCCTTGACGGCGTCAAGAGCAAATTTCATGAATTTCCGTGACGACCCAGTAGAGTTTTGAAGGCGTCACGTGGGAAGGGCGTCAAGAGTAAAAGAGTCATGACGGCCTGGAAGTGTATAACTCTTGACGGCGTCAGAAGTAGATCTAGGCAGTCCGAGGAGAGTTTTGGCCGCGAGGTGACGGCGTCACAAGATTACTCTCGACGCCGTCAAACCTATTTTTCTATATATAGTTTTCTAATTTTTCACATTAAAAAAGAGAAAAGTTTTGGGAGAAACCCTAAGTACGATTTTGGTGTAACTTTACAGGTTTTTCAAGGGTTCCAACCCCTTGATACCTTGCATGATTAATCAAGATAAGTGTTCTTTTAATTCAATCAATATGTCTATGTGTTGGTTGTCTATATCATGTTCTTGTCTTAATTCTATCATGCTAGGCTAGATCTCCTTTGTGTTTGCTTAGATCTAATGAAACCTAGATATTGATTATGTGTTGATTACTTGTTTATTCTTGTTGTGGATGAATGATTTATATGTTAGGCTTAAGAAAACTGGCAGATCTCCAATTGGTAACATGCTTGAACGTCTTAAGAAACATGAACCAACGCGCACTAGGTCTTTATTGGTTGTATTTAATGCATGAGCCACTGTTTACAATCCCTATACTTGTGCTGGGCATGGTGTAGGAGGAGATAAGAGCTCATAGAATTGGGGAGTTATGTGTGCCACCCCATGAATGGTATTAAGGAATACGATCCGTCATCCATGCAATTATAACAAGTAATTAACGTGTAAAAGATATCTAGGGAGTAGTGAAATCTAAGTAAACACATTTTCTCCAATTACTGCTCACAACCTTAGTGTAAATTAGTTTATTTTCATTTTCTAGTATTCTATTTTGATTACATCTTAGTATTGGGTTAGTTGAATAGCAACTAATTCCGCCCACTCTTCCAAAACCGAGATTTTTACTTGCTTTCCAAAAAAATATAAAAACACAAAAAGAATCATCCCTCACCTTTAGAACTAGTATTTAGGCTTTCTAATCCTAGCGACACTATTTCTAAGCTGAACGATCAATCCCCCGGTACTTGTCACTATACTATACTACAACGATCAGGTACACTGCCTGGTGGGGGTTGTAAGCTTCTCGAGATCCCTCGAGAGGTAAAGCCTGTTGCGATTCCCACGCATCAGGCTACGGAGCCTGATCTCGAGGAAGAAAATCTTATCATGATTTTCATCATGGTTTTCTTCCTTTTATTCACCTACAGGGTGACTTCTCTTGTTCTTTACTCCTTAGGGAATGAAGATACCATCTTTGATCCCAGTATTTTCATGTATCATTATCTTGAGCCGGATACTTATCTCATCCGTGTGGAACTTTCACGTGCTTCAAATGTTTGTCCAAACATCTTGAATGAAAGTCCGATTGAGATTGTCTTTTCCACATCATGCTTCCCCAAGGACAAATGAATTCGGGGTCGAGTCAAGCTAGCGACTTGGTAAACAAAAACAGTAGCATACTTATAGGGTTTTCACCCTAAGTGTGGGGGAGTCACCCACGCTATGGTTACCAATATAGTGAAAAAGCAAAAATGGTGTTTTCCACATTTAACTTGTAATGTTACCCTTTTACGTTCAAAATGTCGGCATAATAGCCGGGACTTTGAATATTGAGGACAATATTCATTCTAAGTGTGTGTGTGTGTGTGTGGGGGGGGGGGGTATTCTAGCGAATTTTATCACATTTTACTATCTAGTACCCCCGTTTTGGCCAAAATTTCAAAAATAAATTAAATTTTTTTTTCACTGGTGCTTCAAAATTTTTGTGGTAATCAGTCCGCCATGTCTAAACGACAAAAAAGGATTGGCTAGTCCAGGAGCAAACGGCTCTTGGTAAAGACATCTCAAATCCGTTTATGGCTTGCAATTTGCCCAAAATTTTATGGTACCTCAACTCGCCATATCCTAAAAAGCGAATGAGTTGGCTAGCCCGCAAGATTGTGGCTTGTGGTAAAGGCAGTGGAAAATCCATAATTGGTAATCAGCTCGCCAAGATGTTGACTATTCCATCAAGAGTTGGCTAGTCCAGAAGCAAACGGCTTTTGGTAAAGACTAATCAAATCCGTTGACAGTTGGTGGTTTGCTCAAAATCACACGGTTATCAGGTGTACCACAGTTCTCACACCTGGCTACTCCAGAAGTGATGGCTTTTAGTAAAGAGTTTAAAATCCATCAAGTTTTCAAAACAGTTTATTGCTAGGGACTAGCAATAGTTTAGTGTGGGGGATTGATAAGTGCTCAAACACTCATCATTTTTGGTCAAATCTGAACTGCAAAACATACAAAAACACTCAGAAATGCATCAAAATACTAAAAATATTTCAAAATTGTGTTTTATATGTTTTAGATGCAAAATGAGCAAAAACAAATGACAAACGTATAAAGTTTGCAAAATGTCAAAACTAGTCCCTGGTCTTTCAAAATATGGAAAATTATCACCAAAGGTCTTTTTAAAATCGTAAATTGTCACATTTAGTCCTTTGGTGAAAAATCTCAAAAGTTTTAGAAAATTACAAGTTCAGTCCATGTACTTTCAGATTTTGGCAGATTTGGTCCCTGGTGGGAATTTTTGGATAAAAAATCATTTTTGGGTCCTTGGGAAATCACAAGTTTTCAAATATGGTCCTTGGGTGATGAATTTGGAAAATTTACAATTTGGCCTCTGAAGTTTGAAACTTGGCAGAAAATACCCCGGGAATTCTAATTTTGAAATAATAACATTTTTTTGGTCCTTTGGTTATTTGAATATGGCAATTATGGTCCTAGAAATATTTTGGGAAAATTTCATCTCAGGCCCCTACAAAAACAAAAAATTACAACTATGGTCCTTGTGCTTATTACTACTACACCAAACGGATACCTTTTATTATTTAACCCACCCAACAAATAAACCCACCAAAACCAAGCCCACTTCTAATCCACCCTTGGCCCATCACCAAAATCAGCCCACCACCAAACAAACCCCAACCACCATTTTTTAATACCACTCCAGTTAGACCTTCGTTGACCCTTCCTTCCCCACTAGCAGCCTGCAAAACCCACTGCCACACTCCATCTTCCCCCCTCCTCCACATCACTTATCCCATCCCTTGTCTCCCCCAACTCTCCACTACACTCCAAACCACAATTAATGCACTCAAACCCTACAAGTTACCCCTAACTGCCATGTGGGATTTTTTTGGCGCCAAATCTCAATTTGAAGGCTGAGATCACTCTGACCAATCCAATGGTCCATAAGGAAGTGGGATTTGACTTGTTGGCTGCCAGGACCTATAAAAGGAAGAAAAGCAGAAAAAAAGACTATCTAGTTAGTTAGTTTTATATTTTAATGTAAATTAGGTCATAAATTAGGTTTAAATTGATGTAATCTTTTAAATTCAAGCTTTGTAATCCTCATTGTAATTGTGTAATCTAAAGTTTCAGTTGATTAAATTCCAAGTATAATTTAAAAGTTCCATTCAGTTTATGAAATTCTGCATTTTTGATTAATTTTTCAAAAGTTACTAAATGATGTTTAAATGATCTCAGTAGTTTGTTTTTAGCTTATTAAAATGTTTGGAATCAAAAGGGAGTAAGAAATCAGGAAGGAAATGAAAAACAGAAAAATACTCAAAAATCCACATTAAATAAAGAAAAATTCAAAAATTGGTGTTCAAAGAAGAAGCAAGCTTGGATCTTGGTTGCAGTGGATATTTACATGGTTTAGAACCTCTGGGAGGTATTAGGATGGTTATTGGATCACTAGTTCTCATGTTTCTCAGCTTGGACTCACTTGTAAGCCAAACCTTTGATTTTTGCTATTTTAGTATAAAGTTGTTATTTATTGTTCTTCTGTGTTTCTTTAGATTATTATTTACTTATTAGATAGATTGTAATCAGTAGATTTGGTTTTGGTCTTTTTGTATTCAAGTTTCATTAGAATTTGTATAATATAGGGGTGTTTGGTTCATGGGTCTCCATGGTCTAGTGGTTTTAAGTAGTTGATTTTGCTGTAAACATGTTTTAATAAGTAATATTAGTATAGTTAATGCTTAAAATCAGTTGGGTATAACACCAAAAGTCAAAATCCACATCAAAGGACCCCTACTGTCAACTGTTGGGCAGTTTTGATCCCAATCCCATCATTTTCATTACATAAGTTAATGTTGTAGCTTGTTAGAGTGTATTTACAGCTTATGATAGCTTAATCAATCAGTAGGGGCCTTTAGAAATCCAAGAAAGTCAAATCTCAAGTTTCATCAAAAAGTCAAAATGTGCATGTTTTCAGTTTTTTCATTTCTTGCAAGAATTTATGTGAATTTTGTGCTTGGATCTAGGATGTGAAACTTCTTGGGTTGATATTCTACCACCTCAACTCCATTGTCCCATCATCCTTTCAATTTTGTGATTTTTTCCCTGGGCCCCACAAGCCTCCAAAGTAGGCTGCAGGGGGAGGTTGCTGCCCTGCGGCAGCAGATACCATCCCACCACCACCACTTTGGTGGTGGTTTCTGACCATCTCAGTGGGTCCCAATGTCCCAATGCCCAATTAAAAGGATACTTTTCTTTCAAATTCATCATTTTTGAGGTATTTTACGACATTTTTGCCCTTCGAAAAAAATAAAATTTCTATTAGCTGAAAGGGGTAAAAATGTCACAAAATGTTGCAAAATACCCTAGAAAGGCTAGATTTGAAAGAAAACCACCCGTAAAGGCAAAAAAAATTGTTTGCTACTAATAAAAGCAAATGGTATCAAGTATGATACTTTTTCAATTATTTACCCTTTTAGTATATAATTAACTTGTTTGTAATTGATGAACATGACGTATCATGTTTGACTTAACTTAATTGAAAAATATAGACACACTCATTCATTTACTCACATAATAAAGCTAATATAATCAATCATGTTTGACTTCAACTTGGTAGAATCTTGATCTAAATTTAAAATGTTTCAATTAAACTTGTTTTTTATGCAAGGATCAATGGGTTATGTGATCCGACCCTGTTAGGGGTTGTATCGAGATAGGATAGGGCACCACTTCAAGCATGTGCTGGCTCCGTCAGAAAATAGAAGAAAAGAACTTAGAGATTTCTTTATCATAAACTTTGATTTATTCATTATAATAAATGATTACAAGAGTATTTATAAGACAAAGTAGGGTTAAACCCTAAGACCTAAATAGGCCATGGCTCGGGCCCAGGCATATCATTCCTCACTCCTTCAAAACCACCTTGCCCTCAAGGTGTTGTCTTAAAACATTCTTAATTGACTTTCCTAAATAAACATGAAAACAATCCTAAACAAAGACATGTAAATAAAGACAGATTGTATGACATAATCTTTATGCCATACGTTTGGACTTCTCAAGTCGTTTGGGCAGTCCGTCCTCCTGCAACATTGGCGTAATCTGGGATCCCATAATCTTCTTTGAATTGCAACCTTTGCCTTTTTCTTCTATCGTATTCCTTTGCCTTGGATATAACACAATACCATTCTTCCGCTACCCATGTCATAACACTCTCCACTCCTTCAAAAATCACCTTGCTCTTAAGGTGATACGAAGAATATGCAGATTGATAGTCCGCTAATTCCTCGCTTAAATTCAAATTTATTTCATCCAAATTGTTATCAAATTCACCACCTCCATCCTTGAGTGTCGATATCACTCTATTTAACTCATCCTCGCCAACCTTAAGCGCTTCGCCACCACCCATAACCTCTTCAACTCCAATATACTCATCAGCATTCAATGACCTTTCAGCCTTAGGTGAAGCAAATTTACCCTCTAATGGTATAATGACATCTATTTTCTTTTCAACGATGTGCTCTTTCTCTTCCTTTGCAATTGTCTCAAAACGAACCTCGGTGATACGAGCTTTGAAGAAATATTCTCCCAAATTTATAGGATTGGACCTCAAAAATTCCCAAATATCTAGGTTAGCGAAGCGTGTTTCCGCCGCACGGGTCAATGAAAAAGCTTCGTCTAGAGTTTTGGGATTTGACCGTAAGAGTAAATATTGTAGATCCAGTTTAAGTCCAGAGATATAACACGATGTAAGTAAAGATTCAGAGATCCCTGTTATTCGATTTGCAAGTACCACAAACTCCCTCTCATATTCGGCCACCATACCCATTTGCAAGAGCTTAGAGAGTGTGTATTCCGCGTCCTGATCACTGCCGCCTGATGCCATGAATAATACTCAAGCGGTTAATAACTCAGATTTTTTTCGATGAACAGTACCCGTGATGAACAGTACCCATGAACAATTTATTTATTTATTTTTTGTAACCCTAATCTTAAGCCCTCTCAACGAGAGCTCTCAATGAAAGCACCAATTGATACGACCCAGTTAGGGGTTGTATCGAGATAAGAAACCTTTTTAGCGTGTGCGAGCTCCTTAAAAAAATAGAGAGAAGAAGTAAAGAATTTTTTATATTAAACTTTAATTTATTCGTTCATAATAATGATTCGGTATATATACACTAGTACAAAAAGTTCTATTGGTCACGCATGGTCGATTTTGAAATGTCACACTGTAACATTTATACGTGACTAAATGTACCAGAATAAAATGAACAACCACACTTGATCCGACTTGTGTGACCATTTCGGAATTTTATTGTCACACATTTGAATATTTATGTGACTAGAGGTAACTGGAAATTTTTTTTGGGATTATTTAGTCACTTTTAATTCGAGACGTGTGACAGATACAAATGAGCTCGAAATATTAGTCACACTATAGATATACATATGTGACAAATATATAGTCAAGTTTGTCACACATTATTTAAACGTGACTGCTATTCTTTGCTGAATATTTAGCCACATAGCGTTTGAAATGTGTGACAACGGAAAAGTAAGTTTGAAGTGTTAGTCACGAAATGCGTTTAAGAGTGACAAATATATGTCACACACTTGAAGAGTGTGACCAAATGTCATATATGGTCACACTAAACCATAGAAACATGATTAAGTGTAACTAAAATTCGATACATATGGTCACGTAAGTTAATATGTGTGTCTAAAGTTTAGTGTGTGTTTTTTTGCCAAATCCTAATGGGTATTATATGTGACCAATACATTCAAAATAGTCGCATTGTGAATTATTATGTGACTATTATTTATAACAAAATGTGAAGTCAGTTATCATTAACCTTGATATTAGTCACATTGAGTTTTTGTGTGACTAAATTAAAGATGCTATATATATGGTCACATGAAGTATTTATTTAGGTGGCTAAATCATAGTGTCATATTTTGTCACACATATTTAAATGTAGTCACAATTCAATACATATGGTCACACATTTCTGATAACTTATGTATACGTACTCTATCTAGTTTGAGTCTAATTTGATATTCACTGCATGAATTGAGTTCAGACTATTAGTCATGACTCTTGATTTGCCCCATTACAATGCTCCTAGTTATACTTAGAACTGTTAAGTATATTAGATGTTGGGATGATTGTGCATATGTTATGGCTTGTATTTTCTTTGTTTCTAGACTAACATTTTGCAGGAAAAGCAAAGAAAAAGTTGTTTGGATTGAAATATGGGTGAATGCTAGTAACTCCGAACTTAATGCTGCTAAGGCAGAACTTAATGCTGCTAGCTCGTTAGTGCCCTCACGTGCGTTGCACGTTAGGGTATTTTTGTCATTTCACTGTTCCGCTATAACACATTAACACACTTCAGCTACCTCCCTTTCATGAAAATCGACGAGGATATTTTTTGCAAATAACCAAACTAAGTCGTGTTTAACACAATAAAATCACACTCACATAAACGCTCTATCTTCTTTCAACCTAATATCTCAAACAATACAGTCGGTGCTTAGCAGTCGTGATTCTTTGAAAAACACACGTACCAGGTAACCACATTTACTGATTTTCACTTCATTCAAACGGTATTTTGCATTGTTTTATAACCTTAATCGTTAATGTAGTAACCATGTTTAGTAATCAATTTATTTGCGCTGCGGAAAATCCTGATGTTTTGGATGAGTTTGTAAGTTAACACCATTATTGACAAGCTGTTATTTCTCTAAGAAACTAGTTTAATTACTCCTTCCTATAATTATAGTCCACTGTTGACTTTTGAAGTCTTTAGTTTTCAACTTTGACCTTAAATATTTTTATTTATGTTATATATTACTTGATGCAAAATATATGAATGGATTAAGTTTTGAATGTATTTTCCATTGGTATAATCTTTATCAACTATTATATAATACAAATAAAAATATATAAGGTCAAATTTGCCAAATGAAGACTTAAAAAGTCACACACTAAGTGTCCACTATGACTTTTTCAAGTCTTTTTTCTTCAAATTTGACTTCAAAATTTTTTGTCCGTGTCATATAGTACTTGATGCAAGATATATGAATGGATTAAGTTTTTAGTTGTGTTTTCATTTGTATACTTTATTATCATATACAGGAACTGCATAATGATTATGTTCTAGGAGGTTCCTATATTGGCAATGGTTTTATTTTCTTAGTTAACTGGGTGGGGGGGGGGGGTTAGATGGAAAGTTCGTGTAAGGAGAGTCTCACAATTTAAGTGTGTTGCTGAGGGAGCAAGGTGGAATGATTTTGTCATTCACAACATCTCATGTTCTGCTGTTGAGTAAATACATTTTGTTGAAGAGGGTGAGGATGTGTTTTATGTAACTTGCTATGGTGAGAATGGGTTGGAGTTTCACAATTAAGAACCCGAGAGTACCCCATTTTGGAGATGTTTAGCGCCTGTGACAGACACATCTCTGCTTATGCAGTCGTTGGAGGAAGACTTTCTGAGATATCTGGATGGTCCAACCCCTACTGATTCGGTCGTGGTTTCCATTAACACGACTGACTACAATGTTAGGGTGGCCAGTGATCATCTCTATGGTCGATACGTCCACTCCTTCTTCTATGGCAGTGGTTGGGTGACACTCGCTCGAGACTTGAATTTGAAGGCTGGTCAGTGGATGGTTTTTACTCAGGTTTAATTACCCGGGCCAGGAATTTAATGTGATGTTGTTTGAACCTGATGGAGGGGCCATCACAACTGTGGAGACATACAACACCAATATTGTCATGAATGCCTTGTGTCACCAACTACATGACTATGGTATTTTTCCTTTATTAGCTTTAACTACATCAAGTATATGATATCTTTGTAACATTTTGGATTATCTATAACTTACTCATTTTGTAATATTAAATTCAGATTTTGAAGCCGAACGGATGAACTGGATGTGCAGATGGTCGTTTCACACTGTCCACGACCAAGAAGATAGGGCATTCTACCGACCACTGACTGCATGCTTTTGGAGAAATGGACAACTAGTAAGTGTCTTGAAAACTTTGATAATTTGTCAAATAGTAATTATGCTACAATTTCAATGAGATTACAAACTAAACAACTATCAATCTATAGCAGTTGTAACTTTGTACATTTTGTAACTGACTATACCATCAAAAATTGTGCAGAAGTACAACTTGTATAGGTACCCTGTCGCTGTTGTGAAGCACCAAATGATACATAAAGTGTTCCAAGTACGTGAGAGAATAGTGGTGGTACCTGGTCGAGGGAAGGTGAGGAGGAAGGTGTTTATTGTTTCACGCTCTGGTTTCAGGGAGTTGAGACAGGAAGCCGGCTTTGGTGCAGCTGCAAGGGTCCGCTTCTTTTTAACATATGGCACAAACTGGTCCCAAAGAGTCTTAATGTTTGACGTGTGTTGATGGTTTGATGGTTGTTGATGGTTTTATGTTTGTTGATGGGTGAAACAATGTTTGAAAGTTTTTGTAAGTTGGATAAACTTTTTTGTAAGTATCTGATGTATGATAAACCAAATGGGTTTGTCACTAGACAATGGTATGTAATTAGCTAATGTAGGATGAACCATATGGGTTTATCCGTAGACAATGTTATGTAGTAAACTATGTAAGTTGACATTATTGTACGAAAGCGGCTTATACGGCCTTATAACTAGTTAATTGGGGATTTAAATCGTTAAGTGTAAATGTTACCAATCCACCCCTGCACTCTCATATCTAGCAGTACAAACCCACCTGCAGTAACGTTTTCTTAGGAGCAGAAACTTTTGATTATTATTATTATTATTATTATTATTATTATTATTATTATTATTATTATTATTATTATTATTATTATTATTATTATTATTATTATTATTATTATTATTATTATTATTATTTTAACAGAGCAGAAACTTTTGACTAACATAATACAAAATATATCTCAAGTTCTTGTTAATGAACACAACAATCAAAATATTGTAACAATTAAGTGTAAATGTTACCAATCCACCCTTGCACTCTCATATCTAGCAGTACAAACCCACCTGCAGTAACGTTTTCTTAGCAGCAGAAACTTTTGATTAACATGATACAAAATATATCCCAAGTTCTTGTTAATGAACACAACAATCAAAATATTGTAACAATTAAGTGTAAATGTTACCAATCTACCCCTACACTCTCATATCTAGCAGTACAAACCCACCTGCAGTAACGTTTTCTTAGCAGCAGAAACTTCTGATTTTGATAACTTTTGATTAATATGATACAAAATATATCCCAAGTTCTTGTCAATGAACAAAACAATAAAATATTGTAACAATTAATGAGAAAATTTAGTAATGACAAAGTACGGGAATTAAAATTAAACATATTCCATTAATACTTGAAATGAAAAATTACAAAATACTGGTAACAAAAGGTACACATTCTAAAATTTTACTAATCTAAAAGGATTACAACATGTTTATTCATAAAGTCAAATAAAGTTGTACAAAAGGATTACAATGTTTATTCAAATTACTTCCTAACTCAACTAATACATTTTCTTTTTACCCTTCCCTTTTGAACAAACTTTGGGCATTTTTGGTTCCCATGGTTTTATAGCCTTGTCTTCACAAGTCTTAGCATTGGGCAGGCCTAGCACCTGAACCCTCTCATCAAAAAGCTCTTTGGTAGTCTTTTTTGGAGTTTTAACCTTCCTAGCATCTTCCTTTTGTGCCTGATCCAGAATATCCCTTTGGAAAGTAGTCTGCCCATGTATTTGGAGGACCTTCAGAACTGCTTGATATGTGAAATGAACTTGAGTCACTGCTGTCAATTTTAATGATTTCTTCAAAAAAATAAAAAAATATAAAAAGGGGTTAAACTAGGATTTGTAATTTGAGATACACATGGAAACGAGTATAAAAAGGGGATATGGGAAAACTAAACTACCTATGTTTAATGCAGGAAAGGATTGATGTTTCCCACTGGTGGCTTGAACCTTTTCAACATCTTCGGGACAATCATGATCCATTGGGACGAGCGTTTGCCAGGGATCAATGCTTATATATAACTCTTGACAGAACTATATACATATTAGTCGCCAACAAAGACTAGTCACAATGGAACATGATTGACTTGAAGAAATCTGCAAAATTTCATGATTGACCTGATCCAAATATCCCTTTGGAAAGTAGTCTGACCATGGATTTGCTGCAAAAAAAAATTAAAAAATATATTAAAATTTTAAAAAATATAGTGTAAATGAAATAAAAGATAATGTTGCAATTCAGGGTGTGTTTGAAACAACCTTTGTTCTTGAAACTCCAATGGCCACATTACCTGGTGGATGGTTGGTTTTAGATCTTAAAAAAGAATGGAATGCAATAAACTAACATACGTAACCCTTCTAACTTCCCACTATTGCTCCTTTTGTCGTTTCAACTCCCTTTGAGCAAAGGACTGCACCAGCCGCATTGCTAGATTATTGAAAAAACAAAAGAAACAGTATGGGAAGTTAGAATGGAAAGGTATGTTGAAATTCCAGACTCAAAGTAATACAAACAATCTACAAATGTTGAGTAAAGAATAGAGTCTAAGTAACATCACTCATCTTGAATGCGATAATGGAGTGTGGCATGTCATGAACAGTACACACTATATCATTATTGCATTGATCAGGACAGATCTATCTAACGTTGCAGTACCGTCTAATAACCACACAAACGGTAGTAGACGTTTTCCAAATTAAGCAATGGAACCATCTACAACGCTATATAGAGCGCCCTAATCATTTAGCTTTAAGTTATTAGAAAACAAATTCTTACTATCATTTATATTGCTCCCTTAGATGTGACGAACATACATATTAATTATGTAGATTCTACGACATTAGAGAGCTAATTGTGCATGAATGAAATCATATAAAATTTATATTAACAATGCAATGAACTACCATCCTTTCTACCCTGGCCAACAACAACATATTATTCAGCCTGAATCTCTAACCTACCAATATGCTGGAAGACGAAGACGCTAAATTCAAGCATCGAACCTACAAATTATACTTGATAATTGTTTCGGTATTTTGGCAAAGAGCAAAGATGAATCATCGATGGATGAAATGCCATAACAAGTTTATGTTCATACTTGAAACTGGTGTCTTTGCATCCATCGATGATACTTCTTCCATCTTTGATACTCGGATATTTTAGCCTAATTATTCGCACACACATCCGTCACTTTTCTTCCTTATTCTTTCAATACAAATGCAACATAATTCTTATACCAGATAGTCAACCTAAGCCTAAGATAAAATAAGCTAATCCAAGCAAACCTTAATATCTCTTTTGGTCTAATTATTCGCAAAAACAACACAGCATGTTCTTCCTTATTCTATCAATACAAATGCAATGCAATTCTTATAACAGATAATCAACATAAGCCTAAGAATAAATAGCTCTAAGGGGGTATTTGGATTATATTAATTAATTTGTGATCTTATCAGCTTTTTGAGATTTGGGATCAAAACCCTAGATCCGAGTGAGTTGCAACTGTGAGTGTGAGAGAGAAAGAGAGGATTATGTTCAAGTGTTCGAAGTGTGTTTGATAAGAAAGAGAGGATCAAAACCCTAGATCCGAGTGAAGTATGTTTGAAACCCGGTTCGACTCGGGTGGTTCAACCGGTTGAACCGTTCCGGGTGAAAAATGAGTCGATTTAAACTTGGTCAACTTGCTAGGTTGGGTCGAAAACGGGTCAAATTAAACTGGGTCAACCCGCCGGGTTTGAAGAGTCCCGTGTTAACCCGGTTTGTGTTTATTTGGTTGTACTTAATTTGATAGATCTGTTTTTAATTGGTTGTACAATGTGAATAAATCATTGTACTTTTAAGTAATGGATAATGTTTTGAAACCCGGGTCGGTTCAACCGGTTGAACCTGACTGGTCGAAAAATGGGTCGATTTAAACTGGGTCAACTTGCTAGGTTGGGTCGAAAACGGGTCAAATTAAACCGGTTCAACCCGTCGGGTTTGAAGCGCCCCGGGTTAACCCGGTATGTGATTTGTATTAATTATTTTAATTGGTTGTATTTAATTTGGTAGATACGTTTTTAATTGGTTTGTAAAAACCGAAACCAAATGCTTGGTTTGTCGGTTTCTCGGGTTATACAAATTTACCTTAGTTGTGGGCCCTCTCATATTAAACAAACAGATCTACCAAATTACTTAAAAGTACAATTATTTATTCACATTGTACTACCAACTAAAAACATATCTACCAAATTAAATACAACCAATTAAAACACAAACCGGGTTGACCCAGGACGCTTCAAACCCGGCGGGTTGACCCGGTTTAATTTGACCCATTTCCGACCCAACCTAGCAAGTTGACCCAGTTTAAATCGACCCATTTTTCGACCAGAACGGTTCAACCGGTTGAACCACGTCGAGCCGGGTTTCAAAACATTATCCATTACTTAAAAGTACAATGATTTATTCACATTGTACAACCAATTAAAAACAGATCTATCAAATTAAGTACAACTAAATAAACACAAACCCGGTTGACTCGGGACTCTTCAAACCCGGCGGGTTGACCCAGTTTAATTTGACCTGTTTTCGACCCAACCTAGCAAGTTGACCAGGTTTAAATCGACTCATTTTTCACCCGGAACAGTTCAACCGGTTGTACCACCCGAGTCGAACCGGGTTTCAAAACATTATGTTTAATTCCCAAATCTTCAAACTTTTATTATTTTTCGTTTATAACCTATATATATATTTTTTATCAATAAACTATCTACCGCTATTAAAAATCTCGTTGCTATGAAAAAATCATACAAAAATGTACGAAAACGTAATAAACGTTTCATAACGTTTTAATACAGAGGAAAACATTCAGAAAAGCTAAGAACATATGAAAACGAGCGAAAGTTGCCGAAAACATTCAAAATGGATGAAATCGGTCGAACAGGGTCGCAATCGGTCGTAGTCAGACTAAAACGGTCTAAATCCGTCAAAATCTGCCGAAAATTGTCAACGTTGGTCGAAAACTAGCGACATCAATCAAAATCGATTGAAAAAGGTCAAAAAGGGACGAAAAACGTTACAAACGGATGAAAACGTTAAAAAAAAATACAAAACGTATAAAATGTTGTATACTATTTGTCTTAGTTTACAAAATCCAATGCACATGACCCATGACTCATGTTAATTACCCATTGTCGATCACCAATCATGTATTGGTCGATAACATATATGACATGTCACTACAACCCAATATTAATGCACATGACCAGTTACCCATGTTAATTACCCCATGATCAACAGTCATGGATGTGATGACCAGTGATAACCTAATGTATATGACCCATATGATGTCAAATACCCATTATTGAATGTGACCAATGATAACCTAATGCATATGACCCATGACCCATGTGAATTATAGCCATTATCACCGGTCATGCATGAACTCGGTTTGAGCTTGATCACTCGAAAAGCTCGGTTTATTGTAAAGGTGTGTTGTCTTACACAAATTAAAAATTGAAATATAATCGCTCGTTTTTGCTTACAAGGATCGGGTTCCTATACGATCTTAAGCTTTCAAAGATCCTACACAAGATCCGGATCGTTTTTGCTTTGCAGTATCGTAAAATCGTAAGATCCTAAGATCAGGATCGGGATCCTGACAACCATGCTCGATACATTTATAATTAACTATTTACACTTAGTACGCTTACATACAATATATATATATATATATATATATATATATATATATATATATATATATATATATATATATATATATATATATATATATATATATATATATATATATATATATAACTATATGCTATATCACTTACAAGCTCGAAAACTCAACAATAACTCGAGTCGAACTTTTATAAGGACGGCTCATTTCCGCCTCTTATAAAAGCAAAAAATTAAGATACTTCATGTGTTAAATTTATATGTAATATTTTACATGTCCCCTCACTTAATTGCCTAAAATAAAATTTCCCTTTTAACTTTTCCAAAGAACCCGCCTAAATTTTTTCCCCAAATTTAAATTGCCCCTCCACTTAATTTCATTGAACCCGCAAATGCTTTTTAATACTCCATCCCAAATATATATCCACAAAAACTAGATCTGGTATTCTTCTATCTCCTCAACACTCTCCTCACCAAAACACACACACACACACACAGTGTGCGCAAGTCTGGTGATGATTGGACAGGCGTATGAACAATACGAGAGATTTACAGGGTCACCTGGTAAGGTTTTAAATGTAAACTTATGATATTTCATGTCTAAAATCTTACCATGTCTTTTTAATTCTCTCATGTAGCATAAATGTTTCGATTCCTGGATTTGGGTTCTCAATTACTATGGCGGTGATGGTTGCGCCTGATAATATATGGCGGTGGTGGTAATCAGCTCACTATTACAAATAAAAGGTGCAGAATCAATTGTAAGAAAGCCAAAAATCGGAAAAAGAGCAAGATCTGACTATCAAAAAATATAGCTGTTTCTAATCAAGTAATCACGTTGGTCTATTTGATTTTTTCAGCTTATCTTTTCCATTTTTAGTTGGGTGGTTGGGACAAAGTTACTTGTACCTTTGTAAACAATTCCTAGAGTTTAATCTATACCTTATTTTACATAATCAGGGGTATCAGTTTTGGACTCAAAACGACAATAAAGGTTACTTTGAGATCAAGAAGGTCCACCCGGGTCAGTATAATTTATATGCTTGGGTTCCTGGGTACATCGATGATTATATGCTTGGGTTCCTGTTTCTAGTCAAGTAGTCACGTTGGTCTATTTGATTTTTTCAGCTTATCTTTTCCATTCTTAATTCATCTGCATTCTTTACAGCACCTTACGATTTTGTTTCATATGCTCATAGTTAGAGGTGGCAAAATAGCTAGGCAGGTTAGGTAATATAGTTCAAAACTTCAAATTTTGGTAGGGTGGGAGTCAGGTTGGATTGTCCCAATGGTGATACACTTATACGTCCAAAGACTCTGAACTTTGTGATTTTGTTTTTAAATAGTTAATGTCAAATATATGCAACTCTTTAAATATACATTAGATATAGTAAGTTTTATACCATATAAAATCTACTTCAGATGAAAATACATTGGATCTGAAAAAAAGTAAGAGCACAGGTAATTGATATTTTTTATGCGTTTTGCCCTCTTTTACTTTCACTTTATTCGAGGAAAATACCATAGACCTTGTTTGTGCTGATAGTTGAACCAGTGGCGCATCAAGGGACTCAAAACCACCAAAGCAGATAGTTGAATAAGTGGCGAATCAAGCGACTCAAAACCATCAAAACAACATATAGTTAAACTAGTGGCGCCTGACAAACTAGATGCACATGACAAAAGACAAGGCAATAGTGTCTCTATGTCAAATGTCAAGAAATAGATGCACCCGTCAACAATATATATAACCACATACTTTTTAGAGAGGAAGGTTTTCTAGCATCTAATCAAGAACTTTATTCCGGTATGCTCATCTACTTCTGTCATGTTGTGTGCTTTGACATGTTCTAGTTCTGCTCTCATCCTAATGTGGTTATTATTGATATGCAACAACCTACATTTTCAAGGCTTTTATATCCAGATGATGAGATTAGATCAATGGAGAAAAACTTGTAAGTTTAACTGCAAATTTTATTATTATGTTCATTTTTTTGGATTAAAAGTTTTCATGATGTTGTTTGAATTACTGCTGCTCATGTTTGTGTTAATATTGCTTAGATGGATTTAGTGCTGCTCATGAACTTCAAAGAAAATGTGCTAAGTATTTACTACTTCTAGTACAAAAGTTACTACTGCTAGTGACAATTGGTACTGCTCAGAGATCAAGACGGCTCGAAGTTGCTAGCTAGTTGCTTCTGGAAAAGATTATAGATACTTAATTAGGAAACTATTGTAAGCCGACTAGGACTCCTTGGTGTATAAAAGGATGGCCAATTTTATATTTGGTTTAGTTATATAAATTCCAATTTTATTGTATTTGAATTTGTTTTGATATATATTGATCTTTTAAATGTGACTAAAAGATGCATATAGTCACACTTTTGGTCACTGTTTTCTTAATTCGTTGTGTGACTAAATATTACAAAAGGTCACACAAACATAAAATTCATGTGACCATTGGATGATCAATAGTCACACAAAATACACATTTGTTCACTTTAAACAGCATATGGTCACACTTATTAACACTTTTGGCCACTGTTTGCTTAATGGTATGTAACTAAATACCTAAAACAAACATGCTTTGAGTGACTAAATATTACAAAAGGCCACGCAAATGTAAACTTCATGTGGCCATTGGATGATCTATAGTCACACAAAATACACATTTCTTCACTTTAAACAGCATACGGTCACAGTTATTAACACTTTTGGCCACTGTTTCCTAAATTGTATGTGATTATATACCCAAAACAAACATGCTTTGTGTGACTAAATATTACAAAAGGCCACACAAACATAAAATTCATGTGGCCATTGGATGATCAATAGTCACACAAAATACACATTTCATCACATTAAACAGCATATGGTCACACTTATTAACACTTTTGGCCACTGTTTGGTTAATGGTATGTGACTAAATACCCAAAACAACCATGCTTTGTGTGACTAAATATTACAGAAGGCTACACAAACATAAAATTTACGTGGCCATTGGATGATCTATAGTCACACAAAATACACATTTCTTCACTTTAAACAGCATATGGTCACACTTATTAACACTTTTGGCCACTTTGTGTTAAATTGTATGTGACTAACTCCAAAAAAAAAAACACCCATTGTGTGACTAAATCATCACAAACGTCACATTTATTGTATATTCATGTGGCCACAGGACGGGAAATAATCACACAAAATACACATTTACTTGAATATATCATCTCAAATGTCACATACATTATATATTTATGTGGCCAAAGGCTGAAAAATAGTTACTCTCAAAAAACATTCACGCGACTATAAAGTGTTAACGGTCACTGATAATGACTAATCCAACAAAACTTGTGTCTAATTTGTCACACATATTCGGGGTTTTGGTCACTCTTTTTCGATGGAAAAGGCTACGAACTCAACAATGTAACCATATGCCACCTACGGTGGCGGGACCTTTAGTGACACACAACGAAAAAAACGTGTGTGACTATAGGCATATCGTCACGCATTTTTGGCGTGACCAATACAACTTTTTGTACCAGTGATAATCGTATAACCCTAGTTGGTAAAACAAGCCAAACGTAAAGACATATCTAAATAATGACACTTTCCTAATACGACACAAAGACATATCCTAAATAAATATAAAATGACATAAAGCCCGAGGCGTATCATTCCTATTCCTTCAAAATCACCTTCTCCTCAAGATGTGGTCTTGAAAAATTTCTTTTTATTCCAGGATCCTATATACTAATCCTAATCCTAGTCCTATCTTCCACTCCTGTAGTTCTCATGCCTTCCGCTACCGCAACCAACACCTTTTTCCTCTTCCGCCTTACACTACCTTGGACATAACACAACACTATTCTTCTGCCTTTCGCTAGCCGGCCATGCCGTAACACTCTCCACTCCTTCAAAAATCACCTTGTCCTCAAGGTGATACGAAGAATATGCCGATTGAGAGTCCGATATCCATTTCCACACATTTGGTTGAACAAATTATGGTTACATCCATTATCCATGTGCCCGTGAGCATCACCGATACCAATTGCTTCCCATAGTTGGCAAACCCGTGGACTTTCATGAGCCACCAAAAAAGTGGGTATAGGACTAACCCCGTTGTCCGCTAATTCCTCGCTTAAATTCAAATTTATTTCACCCAAACGACCATCAAATTCATGACCACCCACAACAATCTCTTCCATATTTTTTCTTATTTTCTAAAAATTCTTCAAAGTTGCTATGAACTTCATTACTCTCACCAATATCGAAAACACCATCTATCGCGTTATTAACCACATTAACACCAATATATTTATCAGCATCTAACGACCTTTTAATCTCAGGTGAAGCGAATTTACTTTGTAATGATGGAATGGTATATGATTTCTTTTAAATTATATGCTCTTTCTCCCTTTCTTAAATTGCCTCAAAACGGGCCTCGACTATATAGACTAAGGAAAAGGCTTCTCCTAGTTGTAGGCCTTGCCCTCAACAGTTCTATTTGTAACGTCAGTTTAAGTCCGGAGATATAAAACGATGTAAGTAAAGTGTAACACCCCAACCCGAGAAGGGCTAAAGTGCAACATTATGGAGTCAATTCAGAACACAAGTGAAACGGAGATACAATACTAATTCAAAACTTACAAGATAACAAAAGAAAACTAATCAAAATACAAGGTACAAAAGGGAAACAATAATCTATGCCCAATATAGATGCTTCTAATCGTCTCTAAGTCCAGTAAGTATCTAACAGGGTGAAGTCTTCTAAGCCCAAAAGCAAAACCTTTGTCCATAACCCAGCTTCCTATTAAACCTGCCGCAGGAAAAGAAATGCGGCTGAGCTTACAAAGCTCAGTGAACAGATATATAACGAATAACAATAAAATACAAAAGAGATATGATAAGCAAAAGAATAAGAAGATAGTTTACATATGGTGTCAATGGGTAGTCAAGGGTTGTCAAAGGTTAAGTGTAATGATCGAAAATCATGGTGGGGAGTTCAAATAGTTCAAAACACCAAAGGTGAGACATAGCAGAACGATTATCAGCATCTCGAATGTTTTAAGTAACCAACCATATATCATAATCGAATCGAATTTGACTTTCCAAAGAAAGGCAGATTAACAAAGCAGATTTTATCGTTCCAATGGGAAAGAAAAATTCTTATACCCGTGGTTAAATACCACAAGACTCCTCATGGAAACAAGGATAGATAAAACAAAATCAAATAACGTCGGAAAGCTTACAAATGATTACCAAAAGCTAGAGACGATCATAGCGTGCAACAATTACATCATCGTCATGGAGATTCTCAGAATGTCCGAAGAGATATCAAAAGGATTAACAAGTAGATCGGCGATCAAAGATAAAATCAATATAGCGTTATGCATTCTCATGCAATCTTCAATGCCTTCGAAATTACTGGTAGTAGACTTATGTTGTGCAAAGATTTCAAATTCCAAAAAGGATGATTCCAAAAGGCATTGCTAAACGTAAGGCACGAATCAGAGTAGTGCGAAAGCAAAGATACATAAGTAGAATCTTAAAGTCTACCCATTCCTTACTGGTCAAAACTTAAGTTCATGAAGGTAATTCCTAAGGCAAGTTCTTAAAGTGGTTTCCTATGTTCCTACAGTGGAAGCTTAATGGTCCGAAAATCACAGGTCATAGCCTAAGCTCTACGGATGTTGCATCCGCCAATCCAAACCTGTCTCTGATACCATAATTGTAACACCCCAACCCGAGAAGGGCTAAAGTGCAACATTATGGAGTCAATTCAGAACACAAGTGAAACGGAGATACAATACTAATTCAAAACTTACAAGATAACAAAAGAAAACTAATCAAAATACAAGGTACAAAAGGGAAACAATAATCTATGCCCAATATAGATGCTTCTAATCGTCTCTAAGTCCAGTAAGTATCTAACAGGGTGAAGTCTTCTAAGCCCAAAAGCAAAACCTTTGTCCATAACCCAGCTTCCTATTAAACCTGCCGCAGGAAAAGAAATGCGGCTGAGCTTACAAAGCTCAGTGAACAGATATATAACGAATAACAATACAATACAAAAGAGATATGGTAAGCAAAGGAATACGAAGATAGTTTACATATGGTGTCAATGGGTAGTCAAGGGTTGTCAAATGTTAAGTGTAAGATGTAAGGTGTAATGTATGTGGAATTCAGTATTTCCCCAGGCCCAATCAATCAATCAATACAATACAATAGTAGCCCAATATGGAGTAGCTAGCTCCCAATATATGAGGGGTTGCAATGCACACACACCCAGTCACCAATCAATGTAGCAATAATCAATGTAGTCAATATCACAATCAATCAATCAATCAAATCTAGGATGCATCCATACGCCCCTGCAGGCCAATAACAATAATAGCAGTAGTCGATAACAATAATCAGGGACGGTGTGGTACATCTCTCCAACCACACTAGAGTACATAACATTGGTGCATCAATGCTATGGTTGTGGCTACTCCACAACAAGTAATACCTGGTAAATACTGAAGGGTCATGTAGTCAAGGTTCAATATCAAGTATAAGTGTCAAGTCATAATCAAAGGTTCAATGTCAAAGATTCAATATCAAAGGTTCAGTTTTCAAAGGTTCAATATCAAAGGTTCAGTTTTCAAAGTTTCAATATCAAAGGTTCAGTATCAAAGGTTCAATATCAAAGGATCTATATCAAATGATCAATCAAAGATGTGATATCAACGAGTCAAAATGGAGAGGTCAAAGCCAATGTTCCAATTCACATGGTTCATTATTCCAAGTTCCAAAGTCCCATAGTTCATGATCAAAAGGGTCATAATGAGAGTTTAAAACAAAAGATCAATTTAGCAGGTTCCCATTACTTGTTTAACAAGGTTCGTAGTACAATCCCATTTAAAAAGGTTTATAACAAAAGTTCATTTAGAAAAGATTGTCCAAAAGATGGCATTTATAAAGGTGATTCTTTAATAACGGCTTTCACAAGATATTCTTTAAAAGTGGTCTTCATGAATTTGTAAAATCCCATATAAGATTAGTCTTAAATCATATTAAAAGTGTTGTTATAAAATAATTTCTCCTTTAAATGTTTCCATGTGATAATTTTAAGAAAAGAGATTTCACCTCTCGTTATAATATCCCAAACAACATTCAAAGTCCCCCAAGGGTTCAAAGGTTGAGGTCACGAAAGGTTATCGAACGGGTCATGTCAACACCATACCATAAGAGTCCAAACGAATATCAATTTGATCACAATACCGGTGGAACACATCAATCATAGAGCCAAGTACGAAGGATCATAACCAAGACCAAAAGGAAGTCATAACACGATAATCAAGCCAAAGACAAAGTCAAGAGAGAGAAAGTGTGCACTCTTACTGAAAGAGTACGGAATATCTGTACCTTAACCCGATGACAAAGTAAAATAATGGAAACGACCAAACGGAAATGGAAACCATTCCTTCTTCACAGGACCTAGATGAATTAGAAAATGAGAATTATTCAGCAGTTCATTTTAGTCAGATTACTTGCTTTTAGGCTATCCTTCCATAATTAGTAAGTTTCCATTTTTAGAAAGTTTTCTTATTTAGTACGTTCTAATATTTAGTAAATTTCCCGAATTAGTACTTTAATACTTTAAGGTTATTATTGACGATTAAATACTATATAAAGTTTAAAATGACCAATATAATAGTTTTGATCTTAAAATATCAATATTATAAGTTTAGGGTCTAAAATGTAAATTATCATAATTAAATATTAAAAGTCAAATAAAATTAGTTTAAATAAATTAATATTAAGATAATAATTTTGGACCCCGTCGTTATAATTTTATATAATTTATTATCGTACCCACGATATTAATATTTATGCCGCAACGACTCAAAATTTTATAACCCGACACACACCCTTATTCTCATACGAAAACAAAATCATATCTAGCCATATGACACATGTTTTTCCCCATCTCTTTTAATTTCATTTGAAGATATACCAAATCTCTTAATTATGCAAAAACAGATTGTGGACCCTTGTAGTATTCTCATGCCATACGAAAATAGACAAAGCATGGTCTTAGTCCTTTATTAGTTCGATTACATGCAAGAGTTTTACACAGGTTTAGAGTCGATACGTATAATTTTATGTGCGTCGTTAATACGATTTCATGTGCCTTTTATTTCAAAACAACCATGTCACTCTCAGCCGTCATATGTCATGCGTACGATCGAGATAACAAAGAAAATAACAATAAGGATTTATCGAACAAGGCTGGGCATTAGATACCTTGTGGCGAGACAGGGAGCAAGCAAGAAATGATCACGAGCCCCCAACAAGACCCATGACTCGGCAACACTCGAACCAGGAACACGGTTTCACGATAGCACTCTCTTGCCGAGCGGAATACACCACAACCCAAAGTTTCCTTCGAGCCAGATGCAACCCACGACCCAGGCACTTTCGAATCACGATTAAACCACAATCATGACCTCTACAAGAAACCACAGCTAGCAGAGCCCTCCTTCAAGCTATTTTCATGTCATTTTATAGATGCTAAAATGGATCGGGTGGTGGTTGTTTCCATTGTGATGTTGTTCGTATGGAAGAAAACAAAATGGGGATGATGTAGTTTATTATTCAATGAGATAAGGAAGTATATTACTTTAGGTAATTCAAGGAATTAAATATTGATTGAGAAGTGATTTGTGGTGATTGATGGAACTGATTGCCGAATCATAGTAATTTAGGACAGATTTCATGAGTGACAAATCAAATATATGGTTACCATTTTGATAATAAATGACCATGTGTACAAGGTTAAACACAATTGGTCTAACAACTTATTAAACGTGTCACAAGACTTTTGATATTTAAATACGTACATTTTATTTTATCATAAGTTTTATTAATGGTGACAAAATATATAGTTCACGTATCAAGGTTTAAATACTTATATTATCATATAATGTAATATTTTGAGTTGTAATCGTCTTCTCATAAGTTTTAAAAAAAAAAGAATTAGAGGGGTATTTTAGGTATTTAACGTGTTCAAAAAATCTGGGTTTTACATAAAGATTCAGAGATCCCTGTTACTCGATTTGTAAGTACCACAAACTCACTCTCATATTCGGCCGCCATACCCATTTGCAAGAGCTTAGATAGCGCATATTCCGCGTCCCGATCACATCCGCTCAATGCCATGAACATTAACTCGAAAAAAAAAGAAAACAATTTTTTTTTCAATGAACAGTATCCTCGTGAACAGTAACTCCGACGAACAATGTACGTGAATAGTGATCGATGAACAGTACCATGAATGGTGTCGTAAAAATTAACTTTTTTTTATTGGAACCCTAATCAAAAACCCTGTCAACAAGAGCTCTCAATGAAAGCACCAATTGATACGACCCTGTTAGGGGTTGCATCGAGATAGGATAGGGCACCACTTCAAGCGTGTGCTGGCTCCGTCAGAAAATATAAGAAAAGAACTAAGAGATTTGTTTATCATAAACTTTGATTCATTCATTATAATAAATGATTACAAAAGTATTTATAAGAAAAAATAGGGTAAAACCCTAATACCTAAATAGGCTATCAGTATGGGTACAATTAAAAGTCGAAATTCCATGTGTTATTTAAAGATCAGTGGATATGATTATATGTAGTTTATCACATTCAACTACTATACAATTAATTCAATTCCACCAGAAGTTTAACAAACTAGTTCTAATCTTAGAACAGTAACAATATATAATACTATAAGATTCAGTCCTATAATTTAAAGTGGAGTAATGAAAATAGAGGATTTTGAGTTAAGAACATATGTTTAGTTATTTAGTTTTCCCCCAAATTAATTTCGTGCATTCCAACAGTCCTGTTGTTAATATGCGGTTTACATTTACAACCAAAAAGAACATAAATCATCCTTCATTTACAACCAAAGAGAATACAAACTGATTTGTCTTTTCATAGTCATATAATGAGTGGTATAAATACGTAGTTTGATACACGAAACCCGACCATCAAATACAATCGATCTATTAAAAAATACAAAAACTTGGCTGGCGCCGGCAAGAAGACGGCAGTGGTGACTTGCCACCGTAAAACCACCCCTTTTATAAAACCAAGATTAGTGGCTGATCGGAAAAAGAAAGATCAAAGTAGAAGTGAAACCTGCTAGATCTCAATTCCCAACTTCCCATCATAGATCTTTTTTAATATCCGAAAGTAATGAAAAAATATTTATAACAAATATGTTATAATCTATCTTTGTTTGGTTCTAACAAAACAAAAAAAAAAAAACAAAAAAAAAAAAAAACAAAAAAAACCCTACCTTAGATCTTATACATGATCTTAAAGCCGTACAAAATACAAGTAAAAGAAAAAGGTGTCGTCAATTTATAAAACTAAGATGGAGCCCATTAAAAAACCACAGAAAACACTGGCAAATGGTCTACTGGGATGCAAGAGCAACAATTCGGTTAAAGTAGCAGAACCGGTGTATAGAACGTCTAATAAATCGAAACATTAGCTAATTTTTTCCCATAAGGTGGTCTCTTTTATGCTTATTGCTTTTTACGTTAGAAATACTTGAACTACCAAATTATACAAGTTCAATACAAACATTTAGAAAAGTATAAGAAAGTGACAAAAGTAGGCATGTCGATGATTATTTTTGTTGATAACTCTATGCCATTGATGTCAATATGAGACAGTTTATAGATGCCAATTGATCAAAGTTTATCGCGAGCAATTCAGACATATTGTTTTTTATCTACTATGATAATAACGCGTTAAATTATTTGAAGTTTATACTCATTTTCAAACTCTAGCCAAGTGAAATTGGTGTTAAATGAAGCATATGATGCGAAAAATCTTATCTATGAAATTCAATAGAATTTTAATTTGCATACGCATTCTTTTTTACTGAAACGCTCCATTTCATGTATTTATATAGTTGTACCATTGTGAACGTGGTTTTGCATCAAAAATCAAACCAAACCATAAATTGTAATTTCAATCCAAAAAATCATGTACTCATAAAAATAAACATTTATATGGTGTCTTTGGTGGGAATAAAAAGAGACATTAGCATCTTAATCGATAGCAATGATATAAAGAATTTGTACCTAAAAGAATCAACATGAAAAACTATTTCGCTATTACCATAGAAGTAAATTATCCCCTTCTCAATTAATATGTTTTGTTACAAATATAAGAGTTGCTTACATGAGTGGACTTGGAGATGGGCTCATATCCAAATTTTATGGTTGTAATGTAATGGGCTGGGATTTGAATTTAAAACACGTCTTTCGGTCTTTGCCTCAATCTATTCCAATCTACTACATCTTATATACTAAAAACTTAAGTTGTTTTATAAATGCGAAGTGCTTACAATAAATATTTTATGAATTAAAAGTGAAATGTGGAGGCTTCATGTGTTAGTACATTGATTTAATAGTCATGCATAAGGGTAAGTACATATGATTAGTGATTCGAGTAATTAAAAAAATTTGTACGGTACAAGGTAGTTTAATCAAAATCAAAAGTATAACAATTACATAATATTGGGTGACTTAATTTAATGTGCAAGAGGATTTGTGCTCTTGCACAAATTGTAGTACGGTACAAGGTAGTTTAAGCAATATGAAAAGTATATCTTCTATACTATCTAAAGATTGGAGTGCTTAATTTAATGCGCAAGAGGCATTGTGCACAAAAGTTTGTACGGTACAATATGTTTTGCATGAGGAATCATGCAAAAAATTGTGTACAGTATAACATGTTTCAAGCCATCTATAAATCTCAAAGAATACAAAGCAAAAATGCCATGAATGCATAAATTAAACACACCAATTAGTTGTTAGTCTTTTTATCTTCCCGTCCATGAGTTACAAATATTTGATCAACTATATAATGTGTCAAAAATCACACACAACAAACCACAACTTCCTCCACACGGCGTGCACATTGGGTTACAATTTATTATTGTGGTAAAGTAAGCATCATACCGTCTTACATATTTAGCATATTGATTTATATTATTTTATGTAAATTTCACGTGTGTTTTGTGTGTTTAACAATGTAGGATATAAAGATGATGCTTAGGAGGTTTGGTACTAACATCATCTTCTCTAATGGTTTAAGAGATCCTACACATCGTTGTCTTATCAATTAAGTGGAACACGCACGAACATTTTTACTTTGATCGAAAATGCAATATATTGATTAACTGTATTTAAGTTACTAATGATCAACTATATCTAATTGTTATTTGTAGCGCGTCAAGAAGCACTAAAGAAAGAGATCGAGAAGTCACAAAAATTGTATCAAAAACAAAACATGCAAAAGGCAAAAGAACAACAACGACAAAGACGACAACAACAACAACAACAACAACAACAAAAACAACAAAAAGAACAATGCCATGGCTACCGGTGGGATGAATACTTAGCATTCATATTAGTAGTACGTTACAAATTAAATGTGACAACCGGCAATTTAGGGAGACATTTTGAAAACCCGCATTACGTTAGAGTTCGTTAATAATTTTTATTTAAAATTTTTATTCGCAACGAACTTGTAAGACCAATATTTATGGATAATTATATTTTATGACGTTATGGAATTCGAGAATTATTTTAATAATTTATTATGAAATTATGCTCGGTGATGTATTCTTAAATTCTCACTTGGTACTACGTTGACTCCGGCACTAGGAAACTGAAAAGTTTAAAAACTTACGAGTTTTAATACGTTGGACTTTTAGTAACGTATTTATTAAAAATTTCGGTGGAATAATATATATAGTCCGTCAAATGGTGAATATAACGAGCTTCGGGGACGTTTAATATTTTATTCGTAAGTTTTCACTTACGTGAGGGGACGTTTTATTAATTAAACTTGGAGGTAAAAAGGTTTGGTGTGCAAAATAATAAGAAACTTAGTAGAGGGACCAAAAGTGAAAAATACTCTATTTAACCCTAACCCTAACCCTCATAATATCATTTTTCACTCCAAAAACTCACCCACTCCCTCTCCTCTCTTCCCTCACCACCGGCCACCCTAAATCCGGCCACCACCGCCGCACACCACCGTACACCGCCACTCCCAAAACACTCCCCACCTCTTCCTTGTTATTTTGTGGTGATTCACGCGCCCAAAAACAATCATCCCCACCTCGTACTAGCACCACCGACGCGATACACCTCACCACCATCATTTTTCTTGGTCGATTTTGTAGATCCACGGGTAAGTATGCACGGGGTGCATCGAATTTGTTGAAAAACGAACCCAAACCCACGAATTTATTATAACTTGGGTCGGATTTGGAAGAAATGGATAAAAATAATAATGGGTTTTGTTAAAAACTTGGTAAACCTTGGTTTGGTATCCGGGTATTGATGTTTGGTTGGGTTTCTTTGCGTGGTCGACCCATGGCCGAGGGCCTCACCCTCGACTTTTGTTGATTCCGGGTCGTGGTGGTCATTTTTGACCCGATTTCTTGTTTGTTGACCATATTTGGTCCTAGTGATTATTTGATTTATTTGGTTTGATCTTTAGTTGGATTTGGTTTGATTGTTTGGTGTTGGTCGATTTGTGTTGGAGCCGACGACCCCGTATAGGTCGGTTTGTTTTATTTTGGGTCGAGCTCTTGTGAGCTAGCCGCGACTTTGTGGTCTCGGGTGGGACCCACGTGACTCTTGGTATATGAATTTGACTCGGGTTGACTTGGTATTTGACCCGAATGCGATTAATTTTTGAGAACCGTTGGTGATGTCGAAATATATATATTTCGGCTAAGTTTGTTTTATGGTTATTAATTATTGATTGGTTACACTCATTATGGCTTATTTGATTTTTAAGAGGTTGACGAGTATTATGGACTCGTGGTATTATTGGAGTTGTGTTGACGAGAAGTGGTATTGGGGACCGATTGTGAGACGGTCACTTAGATTGACGGAGATAGGTTAGTCGGGTGCCGTAGTCGGACCCTATTGTTGTAGCACGTGGATTGGGATTGTGTTGGACGGAGATGTATTGATTTTTATGACATTTTCTTATTACTTTGGACTTGGACAATGAGCCGAGAGCCATGACTCGGACATGTGACCATTTCGTGTAACTCGATAACTATTTACAATTAAAACATAAATAATAAAACTCGTAATAATAATTATTAGTAATATAAATGATGAGACGAAAAATGATCCGTTTTTAGGGGGTCATTTAAGCCCGAATCCGAATTTATTTGATCAAATATTGCCCTAAATCGTTCCTTTTGTGATTTTAGGTGTTTGGAGAGTGAATTCTGGAAAAGAAGCCATTTTGGGCGTTTTTGGAGCATAAAAGTGAAGAAAACGGCAAAGTACCAAATTTCCATGCTGAAGATACAAGGTGACGGCGTCAAGACTACCATCTTGACGGCGTCAGACATGAAGAATTAAACACCGTAGGTGGTGACGGCGTCAGAAGGCTTCATGACGGCGTCAAAGTAGCAAGAATAAAATACCGTGGGTGATGACGGCGTCACATAGGCCGTCATAAGTGGATCAAGGCCGTCCGAGGAAGTATATGGCGGCGAGGTGACGGCGTCACATGCAACTCTTGACGCCGTCAGCCTACTTTTCCTATATATAGTTTTCTAGTTTTTTCATTAAAAGAGAGAGAAGTTTTGGTGAAACCCTAAAAACGATTTTGGTGCCTCTTTTACAGGTTTTTCAAGATTTCCAAACCCTTGAGACCTTGCATTGTAATTGAGATAAGTGTACTTTCAATTCAATCAATATGTCTATGTGTTGGTTGTTTATCTCTTGTTCTTGTCTCAATTCTATTATGCTAGGCTAGATCTCTTTTGTGTTTGCTTAGATCTAATGAAACCTAGATGTTGATTATGTGTTGATTACTTGTTTATTCTTGTTCTTGGATGAATGATTTTATATGTTAGGCTTAAGAAAACTGGCAGATCTCCAAATGGTAACATGCTTGAACGTCTTAAGAAACATGAACCGAGGCGTACTAGGTCTTTATTGGTTGTATTTAATGCATGAGCCACTGTTTACAATCCCTATAGTTGTGCTGGGTCATGGTGTAGGAGGAGATAAGAGCTCATAGAGTTGTGGAGTTATGTATGCCACCCCACGAATGGTATTAAGGAATACAATCCGTCATCCATACAAGTGTAACAAGTAATTAACGTGTAAAAGATATCTAGGGAGTAGTGAAGTCTAAGTAAACACAATTTCTCCAACCACTGCTCACAACCTTAGTATAAATTAATTTATTTTCATTTTTATTGTTTTATTTTGATTGCATCTTAGTTTTGGGTTAGTTGAATAGCAACTAATTCCGCCCACTCTTCCAAAACCCGAGATTTTACTTGCTTTTATAAAAATATAAAAATACAAAAATAATCATCTCTCACCTTTAGAACTATTAATTAGGTTTTCTAATCCTAGCGACACTATTCCTAAGCTGAACGATCAATCCCCCGGTACTTGTCACTATACTATACTACAACGATCAGGTACACTGCCTGGTGGGGGTTGTAAGCTTCTCGAGATCCCTCGAGAGGTAAAGCAAGGTGCGATTCCCACGCATCAAGTTTTTGGCGCCGTTGCCGGGGATTGTCTATCTTTACATTTATTTCTCATCTTTCGCAAAAGAGTGCGGCGCCATCAAGTTTTTGGCGCCGCAGCCCGGGGAATAGTTATTGTCTAGGTTAGGATTTCTTTTTATTAGGTCTACTTGCTAGATTCCTTTCTAGTAAGATCTTTATTTTTATTTTTAGGTCTTCTTTAGTCTATCTCATTTCTTTGTGTCTTTGTTCGTAAACTTTTTCGATGGATAACAGCAACATTGATCGCTCGATTCCTATTATTCGTGTTTTTCGTCGTAGGATTTTCCAAATGCCCGCCCCACTTCCTTTAGCAGAAAATGAGAACCCACCTAACCTCTCACCCAATCACCACTTTGACAATAATTCTGAGTTAGAAGAGTCTGATCATGATGATGACCATAGGGCTAGTCCTTTTTTCTATTCAGACTCCGATGAGGATCTTGATGATGGTGACGTGATTAATGAGGATAGAATGGAAGAGGAAATAAACCCTCTTAGGTATGTTGACCCTAGAACTAGGATTGAGTGTGATAGTTCATTTAACATGCAATTCCCTTGTAAGATTGGATTTAAAAGCTTTAACGCCTATCTCAACTCATCTCTTCCAATAAACATAATCTCACGTAATGAGTACAATAAAATCATGGTAGATGAGTTGGAATACAAAGGAGAAAACATTGTGGCTAGGGTTATACCATTGCATGTGTTTGTAGGGAGTTTGGTTTATCTTGTTGAGTTCATGATTATGGAGAATCTAGGAGAATTTATTGATGATAAATTGACCCAAGTTGTGTTTGGAAGACCTTTCAAACGGTTGACCAACCTCGATGAAAAACTCATAGAAGGGTTAATTACATTCTCAGGTGGGGATGAAGAATTTGTCTATCAAATGCCCCGCACACACCCTAGGTTCAAGGATTTCTCCATGGAAAAGTATAGTAGGTATCCGCCTATGGAAATGCTAAGTGAGAATGATAAGAGAAAAGGACTTAAGTACACGCATGAAAAGAATAAAAGATATTATCGCGGGTGCTTAGAGTTAGGAGACGAATATAAGAAAGATGAGGCGACTATTAGATGGCTCACACTTGGTTACGTGAGCATAAGCGATACACGATAGCCCATGACTTTGAGTCTAGCTACAAGACTCGTAAATAAAGAAAAGCGCTTCTTGGGAGGCAACCCATGTTTTGTGTGATTTTAATTGTTTGTTTGTTATTTGCTTCCGTATGCATGTTTTATTTTTATTGTTGGTTAATCATGTTTCTCCACTAAAATGTGGAAATACTTTATTATGTTGTTTGGCCTAGTCTTAACTTCAACCTAAAGGTATTTTTGCAAAAGATAAGTGTAAGGGAAAACCCCAAATGTGTTTTTAAGAAACAAACCGATCATGATTCTCCACAATTTTAAATGAACATGTATATTCGTATTTGTTAGAGTCAAATGCTTATATTGAGTCATAATGAAGTTTTGCAAGATTTTCCAGGAAGTAGGACAAAGTTTTTCCAGAAATTTTCCGGAAACTTAACATAAGAATTTCTGCAGGTCCATTCTGACGGCGTCAGAGTATTGCTCTTGACGGCGTCAGGAGTTAAAATCTGGAAATTTTACCGGTTTTCTTTTTCTAACGGAGTCTTATGGTTTTTGTGAATTATTAAGTTTTATAATCTCCAGGAAATCTGCAAACTTCATTCAACAAGCATTATATCTTACTTTGCTTTCTAGGATTTAGTAACTTATATAGGATGCCGCCGATTTTACGCGAGGTTGCCTTGTCTATTGTTGTCAGGATTTACAGGTTATTTATGACAAGAAGATGATTTATATTCTGGAAGGGAAGCTTTGATTGTTCATTTTCTTGGAGGAAGATCTAATCTGGCCAACCTATAGTCCATACCGAGCGAATCAGGGGAGTATTTGATTTCATTCTCTTTACCTCTTAACTTTTACATTCTTTACTTGAAGATTGGGGACAACGTTCATCCTAAGTGTAAGGGGAGGGTAAAAAGATGATACCTTACATATGCACTTTCGCTTGAGTTTGTTTTGTTTGATAGTAGATGTGTAATAAAACTATGAGAAATACTTGTTAATGTAATTTTAGCGCCAAATTTAAAATTTTTTACAACATTTAGGAGTGAAACTTTAGCCATAGCAAGCGTCTCATGAATAGGAGGTTGTATGACTAGCACATAACCGTATATTCAGAAAAATTTTCCACCCAAATATGTGAGGTTCGCCTTTAGATTTGATAGGAAAAGCATTTACTATTAGTGCTTATGAGTGTACCGGTAGCATTTAGATTCTAGAACTTGCGTTAATGATGCATCCCGAGACCGCTAGTGAGACTACATTCGTGTGGTAGGATTTACTACATGATAAGAGGCATTAGGATCACCCTTGTGTTAAACCCGTATCATAATTACTTGACCATTTAAGTCATATTACTTGGCTAGTTAAGTCAACTAATTTTTCCCACACCCTTTGCGTTGTACTCATTTTTAGTACACGATACCCCTAGTACACCCCTCCGAGCCTATCTTTTCGTTTCTAACTTTAAGCATCTTACTTAAAGGAAGAATTTGTTACACCCCACTTAAATGTACACCCAAATCGCCTTAGCCTTCCGTGTATGCGCTCATTTTTAGTGCATTATTGTTATTTGTTAAACCCTAAGTTAACTTTCTAATTGATTACATGATTGCTAAGTCGAGTCATATCATTGTACATATTGTTTTGGGACTATTGGGACTCATGGGTAAGTACTTATTTTATGGAGTAATGGGGAAAAACATAATATTATTACCCCCATATGTACGTTAATCTTAAAAGTACTCCAAGTGTTTTGATTTTCTTAATTCGAGTCACTAGATTAGTTTAAGTGTAAAGTATGTAAAGATTCAAGTGTAAGGGGAATGCTCAAACCCCTATGATGTATTATTTTGGATGGTAGAGTAAAAGTGTATGCAAAAAAAAAAAAAAAAAAAAAAAAAAAAAAAAAAAATCGAAAAAATTAAAAAAAAAAAATAGAAAAGAAAAAAGAAAAAAAACATACGGACTACCATCCCGTTTTCATTCTATGTTCATTTTATGTTTTTGTTCTTTTTCATTTATTAGCCTAAGTCGAGTCTAGTCTTGGCTTAGCAACGCCATCTTGTACATGTAATTAACCAAGATTGTTAACTCGCCACCAGTAAAAAATTCCTTTATCCAACAAAACCGTGTATTTCATATCCCTACACCTAACGTTATAACCCTTTAAAAGACCTCTTTGATAGTTTATCCTAGGTGCTTACGCCATGTGGTGGAGGTTTGATCCTTTCCCAAGCCTATGGTAATCTATTTTGCTATGACAGGTAGTGAGAGATATCTTCCATTTCTATAATGTTATATTACTTTATTACACCCGAGAGATGTGAGTATCTAAACACTATTTGTGAGGTGCTAGAGTATGACCTCCGTGCTTGTCTATTGGTCTTTAGTGGAACGATTATTTGTTGTAATTACTTTTATATTAGTGTTAAATGACCCCTAACTTGTCTTTCGAGTAGAATAAAAGCGCATTTGCTTGAGGACAAGCAAATCTCAAGTGTAAGGGTATATGATGAGACGAAAAATGATCCGTTTTTAGGGGGTCATTTAAGCCCGAATCCGAATTTATTTGATCAAATATTGCCCTAAATCGTTCCTTTTGTGATTTTAGGTGTTTGGAGAGTGAATTCTGGAAAAGAAGCCATTTTGGACGTTTTTGGAGCATAAAAGTGAAGAAAACGGCAAAGTACCAAATTTCCATGCTGAAGATACAAGGTGACGGCGTCAAGACTACCATCTTGACGGCGTCAGACATGAAGAATTAAACACCGTAGGTGGTGACGGCGTCAGAAGGCTTCATGACGGCGTCAAAGTAGCAAGAATAAAATACCGTGGGTGATGACGGCGTCACATAGGCCGTCATAAGTGGATCAAGGCCGTCCGAGGAAGTATATGGCGGCGAGGTGACGGCGTCACATGCAACTCTTGACGCCGTCAGCCTACTTTTCCTATATATAGTTTTCTAGTTTTTTCATTAAAAGAGAGAGAAGTTTTGGTGAAACCCTAAAGACGATTTTGGTGCCTCTTTTACAGGTTTTTCAAGGGTTCCAAACCCTTGAGACCTTGCATTGTAATTGAGATAAGTGTACTTTCAATTCAATCAATATGTCTATGTGTTGGTTGTTTATCTCTTGTTCTTGTCTCAATTCTATTATGCTAGGCTAGATCTCTTTTGTGTTTGCTTAGATCTAATGAAACCTAGATGTTGATTATGTGTTGATTACTTGTTTATTCTTGTTCTTGGATGAATGATTTTATATGTTAGGCTTAAGAAAACTGGCAGATCTCCAAATGGTAACATGCTTGAACGTCTTAAGAAACATGAACCGAGGCGTACTAGGTCTTTATTGGTTGTATTTAATGCATGAGCCACTGTTTACAATCCCTATAGTTGTGCTGGGTCATGGTGTAGGAGGAGATAAGAGCTCATAGAGTTGTGGAGTTATGTATGCCACCCCACGAATGGTATTAAGGAATACAATCCGTCATCCATACAAGTGTAACAAGTAATTAACGTGTAAAAGATATCTAGGGAGTAGTGAAGTCTAAGTAAACACAATTTCTCCAACCACTGCTCACAACCTTAGTATAAATTAATTTATTTTCATCTTTATTGTTTTATTTTGATTGCATATTAGTTTTGGGTTAGTTGAATAGCAACTAATTCCGCCCACTCTTCCAAAACCCGAGATTTTACTTGCTTTTATAAAAATATAAAAATACAAAAATAATCATCTCTCACCTTTAGAACTATTAATTAGGTTTTCTAATCCTAGCGACACTATTCCTAAGCTGAACGATCAATCCCCCGGTACTTGTCACTATACTATACTACAACGATCAGGTACATTGCCTGGTGGGGGTTGTAAGCTTCTCGAGATCCCTCGAGAGGTAAAGCAAGGTGCGATTCCCACGCATCAATAAACGTTTATATGAATATGTAGACGTGAATAACGGATATATAATTATTTAAACGCGTATATTAATAATAACAAAAATCACGAGTCATATTATAAATAATACGACTAAATATATATTAGGCTACGAGAGTAGCGTAATATTATTGAAAGTATTATTATTATAAAAATGTGTTATAAAACGAGAAACTCTCGACGATTACAAAACATTAAATGAAATGTCATTTATATATATATATATATATATATATATATATATATATATATATATATATATATATATATATATATATATATATATATATATAACGAGTAAACTTATCGAGTTATGCGGAGTCGTGGTCACACGAGTTCAGGTAAGTTTATTTGTGATTTTCGTGTTGTCACGGATATATGACGATTAATATAAGCGTTTTCTATAACTAAATAACTACTTAACCGAAGGGTTGAACCGGGTTATTTGGCTATACGAAATGAATATATTAATGGGCATCGTATCCTACGACGCCCATAGGTTGTGGTATATGTAAAGGGTAATAAATTGCGAATATATATATCGGGAAATCCGGCCAATTTGATGATGTATATAAGAAATTTATTAAACTACGATATATATACCATATAGTGTTTATGTGCTATGTGCTTTAGGAATGGGTGTAATCTTGGAACGGTATGTTACGTAAATAAATACGAGGATTATCAAATCGACGGATTTGATAAACTTCGGCGATTTATTTAAATAATATATTGGGCTAATATTAGATCTATAGTTTATTTTTATTATTCTTTGCGTGATCTTTTTGGTTTGTTTTGTGTCGACCCACCACCCGTATGGATACCAAAAGTAAATACATCAAACTCTTACGAAATGGATTTTCGGAAAATAAAACGGATTACGCCTGGGTTTGGGAATATTTTGAATTTGAGGAAATGTTTTTTGAACGAGTTGATATTGTTAAGTCGTGCCGAGTCCGTAGTTGCTGTCTTGTGAGTTACTATACATCTTATTTCTACCGACTTCTTCTTGCTGTTTTCTGGACTTGAGGTGAGTCATAGCCCACTTTTACTCTTGAACTATGTTTTCAATACTTGGGGTGAGAAACGTGCAAATTATTTTCTGTGGACTATTATTGCTTTTATATTCTTTCTAAACTTGCTATGCGTATAGACTAGGATGTATTGTCAGCTTTAGTCACATATTTTGTGTGTACTATTCAAGGTTGGCTTATTTGGTTATTGGTGGATTGTCAGCTTTAGTCACACGGTTTGTGTGTACTATTCAAGGTTGGCTTATTTAGATACCGTAGCGTGCACCTATAGGTTATTAATACTTCGGAGGTTATCCGAGTATTTATTGGTATTGCGGGGGTTACCCGAATATCTATGTTAGAACGGAGGAATTATATGGTCTAATTGTTTTATAAACATTTTAGTAATGCGGTATTTGAAACTCTTTATTAAGATTATATGATTGAATTATTTGATGAGGATATTCGGTATGGTATTTTGAGTTGTGATTTAGTTGTTTTGAAACACTTACACCTACCCTACGCCGTTGTCACAGACCATGGCCTCCCATATGCCCGATGTTGTTGAGGATATTCTTACTGCACCGGTATTACCTGCACAGTTCACTATGGCATCTGATGATCCTTACCAGATGGCCATGCTTTCAGCTACTGTGCCGCAGGCAGCTTCTACTTCAGCACCACCTACTGCATCTATGCAGGGACCCTCATCTTATCTAGGGCTCTCTGGTACATCGAGGCAGCTTACTCTTCATCAGGCTTTGGCTCGTGTGGCCCCACGCTTTGCCCACCGAGCTACGGCACGCATGTCGGTACACCCTACTCCATCACCTTTACAGATTGATGCTCACTCTCTCCTGTCAGAGGTGCCACCCACATCATTGCGTCGTCGTCCTAGATCACCTACCACATCTCCACATAGTTCACCTGTTAGGAGACGACGATTGATGAGGTACTCTTCCGATGAGGAGGAGGAGGAGTACGAGGGTGAGGATGAGGCTGATGACCCTAAGGAGGAGGATGACCCTCAGGAGGCTGAGCAGGGTGATGATGATGACCCTGAGGAGGAGGATGACCCTCAGGAGGATGAGATGCCTGATGATGATGATGTGTTAGTACCACCAGCTCAGGCTGAGGAGCCTGATTCACCTATACACCCGATTGAGCCTGTCTCACCTGCCCATCCGTTTCTGTTTGATTCACCACCTGGTAGTCCAGTGGCGTCGGATGCGTCTTCTAAGGTTTCTGCTGAGCATGCAGAGTTAGGTGAGATTGGTAGATTATGGGCTCAGATTTCTGATCTTGGTGAGAGAGTTGCACGTATATCTGATCGACTTGAGAGGGTTATTGGAGAGTTCATAGCGGATCTGAGAGTTGATATGACTGTGGTTGTGGGCAGGACTACTGAGATGAGGAGAGTTTTGATGGAGGTTCACGAGCATATCGATAGTTTACAGCGAGGTTTTGTCACAGCTCGAGAGGCCGACCGCAAGTTATGGCAGCGGAACACTGAGCTAGAGAAGGAGGTGGCAGCCCTCAAGAGAGACAGCGACACCCACAGTGTGGAGCTAGGATCATTATGGAGGGATCTTGATGGCTTGAGGCAGGAGTTGAGGAGCCTCCGCCAGCAGCGTGGCTAGATGCTTGGGTTATGTTGTCTTGTTGCTTTCTACACCGAGGAGTGTTCGGTTAGAAAAGCTAGTTATTATATTCTGATGTACTTTGTTCAGTATTCGTCTCTTTTGGAACGATTAGTATGTTTTGTGTTTTCCAGTAGTTGGAACGATGTTGGATCTCTATTGTATGGTGGATGGTTATTAGTATATGGTATTATGTGATTATTGGGTATTATGGAAATTGAGTCCCTATCCGTTTTATTGATGTTTCGTGGTGTATTGTTGCTATTTTTTCCATGACTTGGCTTCGTTGAATTACTTTTGTTGAACCTATTGATAAGTTCTATTGGAGGCTCATGAACTTGTATGATGTTTCAGATCAATGGCCCCACGACGAAACCCTGTTAGAGCTACCAGAACTGGTCCTGCAGTGACTACCCCTGGTCGTCGAGGATGCCGACCTACTCGAAATGTTGAAACCCCTACTCCTGACAACCTGGACACTACTAACTGCAACAACAGGAATCAAAATGTTGATGTTCAGGGAGACAATGATCATGTTCCACTTAATGCACCTACTGTGGATTAAGCAATGATCAATCAACTTGTGGAGCAAAGAGTTGCTGAACTACTAGCCGAGTCAAATCATTCCAACAATTCTGCTGGAACTTTTCCACCCGTTCGTGCTAATGGATGTCAATACAAGGAGTTTAAGATTTGTGGACCCATTGAGTTTGGTGGAAACTGAAGGAGTGGTTTACTTGGTCAGATGGATTGAGAAGACTGAGTCAGTGTTCAATGTCAGTGGTTGTACCGAGGATCGACGACTTGTTCGACCTACTACAAGGATTGAGTGTGTATTCGAAGATCGATTTGAGATCGAGATATCATCAACTTCGAGTTCGCGAGGAAGATATTCCGAAAACGGCTTTCAGAACCCGTTACGGGCATTACGAGTTTCAGGTGATGCCGTTTGGGTTGACTAACGCACCGGCGATATTCATGGATCTCATGAATCGGGTGTGTAAGCCTTACTTAGATAAGTTCGTGATTGTGTTCATCGATGACATTCTGATTTATTCGAAGAGTGAGAAGGAGCATGAGGAGCATTTAAGACTTATCTTAGAATTGCTCGGGAAGGAGAAACTCTATGCCAAGTTTTCTAAATGCGAATTTTGGATTCCGACGGTACAATTTTTGGGTCATGTAATTGATAGACAAGGAGTCCATGTGGATCCTGCTAAGATTGAGGCGATAAAAGATTGGGCTGCACCCACGACCCCAACAGAAGTTCGTCAATTTTTAGGTTTAGCCGGTTATTACCGAAGATTCATTGATGGATTTTCGAAGATAGCTAAACCATTAACCAAATTGACTCAAAAGAGTGTTACGTATGAATGGGGAGATAAAAAAGAGGAAGCATTTCAATTGCTTAAGAAGATGTTGTGTAGTTCTCCTATCTTAGCGTTACCTGAAGGTAACGAGGATTTTGTCGTCTTTTGTGACGCCTCACATAAAGGATTGGGAGCCGTGCTAATGCAACGAGAGAAGGTGATAGCTTATGCTTCCCGACAGCTCAAAAAGCATGAGAAAAACTACACCACCCATGATTTAGAGTTAGGTGCTGTGGTTTTCGCCTTAAGGATATGGAGACATTACTTGTATGGAACAAAGTGTGTTGTGTTCACTGACCATAAAAGTCTACAACACATCTTGAATAAAAAAGAGCTCAATATGAGACAACGACGTTGGATTGAGTTGCTAAGCGATTATGATTGCGAAATTCGCTACCATCCTGGTAAAGCAAACGTTGCTCTTAGTCGAAAATAAAGAATACCACCATTACGAGTTAGGTCATTGGGAATGACTATCGTATCGCCATTACCGTCTCAAATACTTGAAGCTCAAACGGAAGCGTTGAAAGTAGAAAACAGATCTGCTGAGAATATATTTGGGATGGCTGAGAATGAGAAAGGATTTGTTAAGCGTTCTGATGGATTACTATGTTTTGGAGATCGGATTTGGGTACCTTTATATGGAGGAATTCGGGAATTGATTATGCATGAGTCGCATAAGTCGAGGTACTCTATTCATCCTGGGTCTGACAAGATGTACCAGGATCTTAAGAAGTTATATTGGTGGCCAAACATGAAGGCATATATAGCATCGTATGTTAGTAAGTGCTTGACATGTTCTAAGGTTAAAGCCGAACATCAGAGACCGTCAGGATTACTGACGCAACCAGAACTTCCAGTCTGGAAATGGGAGCGGATTACAATGGACTTCATTACCAAATTACCGAGGACAGCTAGCGGTTGTGACACTATCTGGGTAATCGTGGATCGTCTGACAAAGTCTGCTCATTTCCTAGCAATTAGTGAAGATGATAGTGTGGATAAACTTGCGAGGTTGTATGTGAAGGAAATTATTTCATGCCATGGAGTCCCGATATCGATTATTTCTGATCGCGATAGCCGTTTTACGTCAGCTTTGTGGCGATCACTTCAAACGGCTTTGGGGACAAGACTTGATATGAGTACTGCATATCATCCCCAAACCGATGGTCAAAGTGAGAGGACCATTCAGACTTTAGAGGATATGCTTCGTGCATGTATCATAGACTTTGGTAAAGGCTGGGAGAAATATTTACCCCTTGCGGAATTCTCCTATAATAATAGCTACCACACAAGTCTTAAAGCTGCACCATTTGAAGCTTTGTATGGTCGAAAATGTCGTTCGCCTATTGGTTGGGCAGAAGTCGGAGATAGCCAACTCACAGGCCCTGAACTTGTCTTGGAAACTACAGAGAAAGTAGCTCAGATTCGTGATCGGTTGCAAGCAGCCAGTGATAGGCAGAAAAGTTACGCCGATCAGAGACGTAAACCCTTAGAGTTCCAGGTTGGAGACAAAGTGATGCTGAAAGTCTCGCCTTGGAAGGGTGTGATACGTTTCGGGAAACGTGGAAAACTCAACCCACGCTACATTGGACCATTTCGTATCTTAGAAATAATTGGGCCCGTGGCTTATAGGTTGGAATTACCACATGAACTGAGTAAAGTTCACGACGTGTTTCACGTTAGTAATTTGAATAAATGTCTTTCTGATGAGATGCCTATTATTCCGATGAAGGATATTCGTATTGATGAGAAATTGAATTTTGTGGAAGAGCCAATTGAAATTTTAGATCATGAAGTTAAACGACTCAAGCGAAGTCGCATTCCGATCGTCAAGGTTCGTTGGAATTCCCGACACGGACCAGAATTTACGTGGGAACGTGAGGACGAGTTCCGGAAGAGATATCCGAAGCTTTTCACTTCGTAGATGAATTGTTTCGAGAGAAACCCGGGACGGGTTTCTTCTGAGACAGGGAGGATGTGACAACCGGCAATTTAGGGAGCCATTTTGAAAACCCGTATTACGTTAGAGTTCGTTAATAATTTTTATTTAAAATTTTTATTCGCAACGAACTTGTAAGACCAATATTTATGGATAATTATATTTTATGACGTTATGGAATTCGAGAATTATTTTAATAATTCATTATGAAATTATGCTCGGTGATGTATTCTTAAATTCTCACTTGGTACTACGTTGACTCCGGCACTAGGAAACTGAAAAGTTTAAAAACTTACGAGTTTTAATACGTTGGACTTTTAGTAACGTATTTATTATAAATTTCGGTGGAATAATATATATAGTCCGTCAAATGGTGAATAACGGATATATAATTATATAAACACGTATATTAATAATAACAAAAATCACGAGTCATATTATAAATAATACGACTAAATATATATTAGGCTACGAGAGTAGCGTAATATTATTGGAAGTATTATTATTATAAAAATGTGTTATAAAACGAGAAACTCTCGACGATTACTAAACATTAAATGAAATGTCATTTATATATATATATATATACATACATATATATATATATATAAATATGAGGATTATCAAATCGACGGATTTGATAAACTTCGGCGATTTATTTAAATAATATATTGGGCTAATATTAGATCTATAGTTTATTTTTATTATTCTTTGCGTGATCTTTTTGGTTTGTTTTGTGTCGACCCACCACCCGTATGGATACCAAACGTAAATACATCAAACTCTTACGAAATGGATTTTCGGAAAATAAAACGGATTACGCCTGGGTTTGGGAATATTTTGAATTTGAGGAAATGACTTTTGAACGAGTTAATATTGTTAGGTCGTGCCGAGTCCGTAGTTGCTGTCTTGTGAGTTACTATACATCTTATTTCTACCGACTTCTTCTTGCTGTTTTCTGGACTTGAGGTGAGTCATAGCCCCACTTTTACTCTTGAACTATGTTTTCAATACTTGGGGTGAGAAACGTGCAAATTATTTTCTGTGAACTATTATCGCTTTTATATTCTTTCTAAACTTGCTATGCGTATAGACTAGGATGTATTGTCAGCTTTAGTCACATATTTTGTGTGTACTATTCAAGGTTGGCTTATTTGGTTATTGGTAGATTGTCAGCTTTAGTCACACGGTTTGTGTGTACTATTCAAGGTTGGCTTATTTAGATACCGTAGCGTGCACCTATAGGTTATTAATACTTCGGAGGTTATCCGAGTATTTATTAGTATTGCGGGGGTTACCCGAATATCTATGTTAGAACGGAGGGTATCCGTGTGTTATGTTGGAGCGGAGGGTATCCGCAGGCTTTTAGTGAATCCTTAGTCTAGCTAGCAAGCGTTTTGCGTATATGTCCACTATATTGTTAGATGAATTTAAACCTATGGTCTCACCAGCGAAAGCTGACTTTTAGCACGTTTTCTCAGGTAATTAAGTGATGATATGGATGCATGGATTGGAAGGCTCGGCTAAGGCTCTTGGTTTATGGATCTATTTTTCTAAACTCTGATATTAAATTATGGACCTACTGTTATGTTATTTTGGGCCTAACTCTGAATGATGTTGGGATAAATGTAAACTTTAAAACCCCGTTTTGGTTGCATTTTTATTATGTTTACTTTATCTCGTTCTATTATGTCTTGTATTGGATACCAATCCCGGTAGCACCCCGAAAGCTTGTTGAGTCTTCCGCTGTATCAAATTTTGGGGGTGTTACATTAAACATGCAATATTTTACTTCATGTAATACCGCTAAACGGGCTAATACTATTGAATCGTTAGCAAGTAAGTTTATTGAAAATAATGTGACGAGCATTCAATTTTTAGTCAATAATTATTACTACACTTTGTTGGTGCATTTTAATATTTTTGCTCTTAATTGAGTTTTTTGTCTTGCGCTGTGTTAATGTCACTTTCTTAATTAAACGTCTTGAAATATTGCGTGACTTTGATATTTGATATGACTGTGTAAATTATGTCGATGTTACATATTAAAAATGGTAGTATATAATAAAATATATTCACACTATCATCTTAACAATAAGAAACTTCTAAATCGAAGAAGTATATAAAGGAGAAGTAAATTGTATTTCAAATGTTATCCTACACTTATCACGAGGTAAGCATTATTCATTTGAGTTTGAGATCATGTGATTCATGTCGTAATACTGTAATTACTTAGAATGTGTTACTAATGAATGCTCCAAATTCGATATTATAGTTTATGGAAAAATGTGGTAATAATGCATTAATTAAAAAACAATTTATGTAACTTACTTATATCTAAATATTACATATGAAAAGCCTAATTTAAATATAACATTTTGCAAAAAACCTCTTCACATTAAAGAAAAAGATCGAGAAGTTACGAAAATTATATCAAGAACAAAACATGCAAAATGCCAATTAACAACAACGAAAAAGACAACAACAAGAACAACGCCACGGTCACCGGTGTTAATATAGATGAATACTTAACATTCATATTAATATTACGTTACAAATTAAACATGTATACGAATTATAATTTATACTATTGAATATACTAATTACTTTAATGTTTAATGTTTTTTTTGTTTTGTTAAAAAGGGAATTTGTTTTATTGTTCTCTTTTAATAATGTAATTTATTTGAACAACGAAGTCCGTCTTTCACAAAAAATGAGAGTTTCAAGCATGAACCGAAAATTAGTCTCAAACATTACGAAAAAAACAATTAGATCCAACCTGTGTACATCGCATGGGTCCTGAGGCAGTCCAAACCTATGTGCATCGCATGGGATGAATATAAAAGGTCTCCAACATTAATGTCATCGTTTCATATTTAAAATAATTTATGTAACTTATACATATTAAAATATTACATGTGAAGAGACTCTTTTCAATGTAACATCTTGAAGAAAAAAAATCTCTTCACATATACTCTTTAATGTCAATAAACTATTTTAAATGTGTGTCATGCTTGAAAATGTGATACCATCACAACTTAGATATATAATGACAAAAATAAGTGCCGAAGATTACGCTATAAAAACTTATATACAACCCATGTGCAACTCAATAAAGTATTTTAAATATGTATAAAGCTTAGAAAATGTGTGACACCATACAACTTAAATATAAAATGATGAAAATAAATGCCGATTATTACGCTATGAAAACTTCTATATAGCCCATGTGCATCGCACATATTTTAAATTTATGAAAACTTCTATACAGCCTATGTGCATCGCACGTGCATTGTTGACTATCATAATAAATAGTTATAACTTAGCCGGATGTATTAATATTAGTTAGTTCCAATAAAAAACGATAGAGTCAATACCAAAATAAATAGACAAAAAATATTACGTAAAAAATAATCTTAAAAGATTACATGTCAATAAACTATTTTAAATACGTATCATGCTTACAAAATGTATGCTATACCATGACAACTTTTATATATATATATATATATATATATATATATATATATATATATATATATATATATATATATATATATATATATATATAATGACAAAAATACGTCTCGAATATAAAATGACGAAATAAAAGACGGATATTAAACTTTGAAAACTTCTTTACAGCCCATGTGCATCGCACGATAAAAATTAGTTTTTGACAATACTAAGAGTTAGAATTTCTAATGGTAAACAAAAACAATGCATTGCATGGGTAGGTGAGTTTAGTACATCTGATTTGAGCCGATAAATTAAAAAAGTTTGCTAAAATAATAAAATACGACATATTAAAAATATCACATTGAATCATGAATAGAAAGGAAAAATTACATAATTTTGGCTCACAGTCATTTATAAATTATAATAACAAATAAAAAAGCAGTGTGCATCGCACGGGTCATGAGGCAGCCCGAGTTATATATTGTATTTTGAGTGTTTGACTCGACCTCAATTAAAAGTAACGAAATAACGACATCAACATTTTTCATGTTATGTTAACAAACACAACTTAGAAACTTATTGACCAACAAAATCCATCCATGACCAAGATGACAAAAATTAGTGTTGAACAATACACTATGAACATTTAGATCGAGCCCGTGTGCATCGCACGGGTCTGAATGAGTAGTCTATATAATGACTACGTAATTTGATTTTTCAATACTACTATTTAGCCATATATTTATTATTTTGTGCCCATCCCAAAATGTTAGTTGTTGAGTCTTTCTTGACTATAAGTACATGTATAAACCAAGAGGACTACGGTATAAAGTTGTAAATGATGTATAATAGTGTTTTATACATGTATATGAGCAAAATAATTCAAGGCATGAACTAAAAGATTTATTTAAATAACAAATTGTGTAAAGTTATAATTGAAAAAGTAATCTAATATATACTAGACGAGTACCCGTGCATAGCAACGAGATTTTATATCGACAGATAGTTTATTGATAAAAAAAGTTTATAGGTTATAAACGAAAAATAATAAAAGTTTGAAAATTTGGGAATTTAACATAATGTTTTGAAACCCGGTTCGACCCGGGTGATTTAACCGGTTGAACCGTTCCGGTCGAAAAATGGGTTGATTTAAACTGGGTCAACTTGCTAGGTTGGGTCGAAAATGGGTCAAATTAAACCGGGACTACCCGCCGTGTTTGAAGCGTCCCGGGTCAACCCGGTTTGTGTTTTAATTGGTTGTATTTAATTTGGTAGATATGTTTTTAATTAGTTGTACAATGTGAATAAATCATTGTACTTTTAAGTAATTGGGTGTTTTAATAAGAGTATTAAATAAATTTCAATATTTCCTTATATACATTTTTCAACATTCCACAATATTGACTATTCCACTTTTTCACTTTTCACTTTTGATCATTTTTCCATTATGGATAGTATAGATAAAGCAAAAGTTGCCTAATGATGACGTCAGCACCTGTAAAATCAATGATTGGTCCGCGATGACTCAGATGCCACATGGCAGCTTAGTTGGCAGAATCGAATTTCAGAATTTTAGGAATGTTAAATATGGAAGAGATTATGCATATCTATTCCATGAATATAGCTTGATTAATTATAAATATAAAAAAAACCCACCTCACAAAAAAACGCACGTAAAAAAAAGGTATGCCTCCTTCTTCTCAAAACCTTAATGTCACTTTTATTGTCTATAATCTTCATGCAGGATGATTTGTTTAGAGGAGGATTTAGGGTTTTTGTATTTGGACGACAAAAAAAGGTACGCTTCTTTCTTCTCAAAACCCTAATGATAAATCTATTTTTTTTTTTTTTTTATATTGTGTATGCATATGTTGTTTTTTTTGCAGCCTTTTTCCTAAAACTCCATGTAAGTCTCTTTAGAACTCATAATATTCGGATGTCGATCAGTTTAAGTGTTGAAATTGTGAATCGTATACAAAACTGATGGACGTTTTTAAGCTGAGCAATTCAACAAGGTTTATAATAATTATTTATGTTGATCAGTTTAAGTAGAAACATGATTGGGAAACTGGTCGATCAAGTTGTCACATGTTAATTATTTATGGTTTTAAAATCATTATTGTAGTTGTCCTATGTTTAGTCAAACTTCAGTTTGCAAAAAACGTTACTGGAGGTTCATTCATTATATTGAAAAGGAGGAATTAATTATATTTTAATGTTTGTAAGCAAACGAAGATTTCTATGAGTCTTTCTAAAACAATAGTTATAATCAATATTAGAGAATAGCTAGAATAATGTTGGGGTTTTGTGCTGTTGTTTCTACTAGTGGCCATGCGCCATCCGATAAACTCTTTAGCAAATAGGTTCTCATGCCTTGGACAGCTAGCCACAAGCAGCGTTCTGTGAACCAAAGTTTATGTTCTTAGATTTTGTTTGAGATAACTTGATGTTGAACACTAAAACCTGTGAAAACTCACAATTCGGTTATTTACATCAGGTTTTTGCCACAACATAGAAGGAAAAAGGAAAAACCCCACGTAGTGAAGGTATGTAAATCTAACCTTGATCGTACTTTTTACTTTTTAGTAAAATATATGAGCACAAGCTATGAGTTGTTGATGATTTTTTTTAAGGGACATGATCTTTGTAAGTAATTCTCGAACCTTGATCATAGTTTTTATTTTTTTAGTACAATATGAACATATATTGTGAGTTGTTGATGAGTTTGTCATGCAGCATGTTAATTATCAGTTATTTAGAGCCACAACATAGAAGAAAAAAAAAGAAAAAAAACCCATGTAGTGAAGGTATTGAAATCGAACCTTTATCGTATTTTTACTTTTTAGTACAATATATGAACACATGCTATGATTTGTTGATGAGTTTTTAAGGGACATGATCTTTGTAAGTAATTCTCGAACATTGATCGTAGTTTTTATTTTTTAGTACAATATATGACCATATATTGTGAGTTGTTGATGAGTTTGTCATGCAACATGTTAATTACAGTTGTTTAGAGCCACAACATAGAAGAAAAAAAAAAGAAAAAAACCCACGTCGTGAAGGTATTGAAATCGAACCTTGATCGTATTTTTACTTTTTAGTACAATATATGAACACATGCTATGAGTTGTTGATGAGTTTTTTAAGGGACATGATCTTTGTAAGTAATTCTCTAACCTTGATCATAGTTTTTATTTTTTTAGTACAATATATGAACATATATTGTGAGTTGTTGATGAGTTTGTCATGCAGGATGTTAATTACAGTTGTTTAGAGCCACAACATAGAAGAAAAAAAGAAAAACTCCACGTAGTGAAGGTATTGAAATCGAATCATAGGGGTTTGTATTGATTTCTGTTTACGTAATGTTGTTGCATATCGTTTTTATTTAGTTTTAAATTTGAGTGTTGGTCACCAATTGTTTGTTGAATTGCTAAGTGAAATCAGTAACCAACGCTTTAATAATAACAAGTGAAATCAGTGAAGTAAGCTAATATTGTTAGTAAAAATATAACATCTCTTTCATTATTGATGTTTCGGTGTATCTAATATAGAACCTTAATACAGTTTTATACGACTGGGGTTGGGTTTTATGGTGGAATTCGTAATGTTGCAACTGTACTTTTGGCAGCAAACCGATTCGGTGGTTACCTAGCCACGGAACAGGAACTCCAAAAATGCTTTGGTATGGCACGTGTAGAGGTGTGTATGTGTTCACATAAGCAAATGAGCTCAGAGTATTTGTTCAAAATAATATTGTCAATTGCATCCTAAAAAGTTGGGAGTATACATGCAGGGGAATTTGAATTTTAGCTCATGTGCCTCGGTGAAGCATTTTTATCTTGGTATTAAGCTATTAATATACTGACTTTAGAAAAAAATTGTTATGTTTTTATAGTTGCGGTAATTTTTTTTTGTGTGTGTAAAGTTGTCGTCATGATTTTAGTAAGATTGAATCTTCTAGGAGGAATGGGTATAGTAATTTTGAAAACCTTGAACACATATAATTGGCTGTGAATGTATTTCGCACATGCGATAGTGGTGTTGTTGGTATGAAAGTTTGTGATTAATAAAAAATAGAAGTCAACTCGCATACCTCTTTGCCTCCGAAAACGAACAATCGATGGGTTGTAAATTTTGATTTTCTTTAGTGTGGCATGTTTTATATCTCTTTCTTTTAGTTGATGTTTTCTTTGGGCCTAATAAAGGACTTTGACCCTTAACATATATATCTTTAACCCTGTTTAAGCTCATTTGCACTATAAAAAGTGCTTTGTACTAGCATAAGCTCTGCATTCACAAACATTTCAATTCCCAAACCAGCTGGTCAAACAAAAACACAATAATAGCTCCAATTAATTCTTTTGGTCTTTTTTTGTCGTTACAGATAATGAAGAGGCGTTGTAGATGAGTGGGCTATTTCAAAGTAGTGAAGCACAAAGAACTTCATGCTTCTCTAACGGTGACACATTAATGATATACAATTCTAGAACAAGGAACATATAATTTGCTTTAATGACATGAAATGGAGGTAACAAGATATATAGCAAAGGTTCCTTTTGAATCATACCAAAGTGATCAATTTTTTATTATTTATGGATTTGAGGTAATTTTAATTTTATTTTTCATTTTTTGTATGAATGCTTGGAAGATTTTATGTAATCATAATACATCCTGGTCATGCTGTAACCCACTTTAACCATCACTTTCTAAAAATTTCATGATTTGCTATATTCTTGCATAAGTTTCTTTATTTTCTTGATTTAGCATGGAAACAGATCCTTTTGTTCGTTGGTTTACTTTTTGTGTAGATATGGCTTACTATTTGTGACGATAACAACTACGTAGTTATATTGACCATGGATTTCAACCTCCTACTAGATGAATGTCACTATTTGTTGTGCAGCCTTCCTGGCATCCGTCACCACCAGTAAGCATTTGAACATAATGGTGCAATGCATGTTACATTATGTGACAGCCAAATTTGCAAATGAGAGATAGATATGTTGATGGAGAGGTTTTATCAGCTACAAGTACTTTACCCAAATGTTCAAAAGGAGATAAACCTCCAATCTTGAGTTCAAAAAATAAAAGCTATAAAAGTCCTAAAATGTGTTACAGTTGTAAGTACATTTATATTGTTGTGTCATTCAGACTGGGCTATGTAATCACTTTGATGTTCAACTCAATTTTTAACTCGACTTTTGCAGCTTAAGAAGGCATTGCCATAAAAAAATCTTCCGCCAGCACCACTAAAGGGACTAATAACGCTCCAATTATACATATTCCTTGAGCATTATATTATATGTTTTATGATCATTTGATGTGAACTTTTGGTGCTTAATAGCATAAAATGAATGCAGGTTCACTCTCGGATGATCTGAGCATGATACATCTCAAAACCTACTATTTCGCCACTTAAAGTAAATAAATAAGAAGTCTTCCATGATTAGCTTTTCATGCAAGCCAAGTGAGCCGGTTTTCCAATCATGTGCACCGCACATACCTCTTGGTCAATGGAAGTCAATATATAATATTTAATAAAAGTGTGCCAGTCTTACAAATAAAGTGCACCGTACTTCCTCTGCATTTATGAAACTTTGGCACCAAGAAAATAAAGTGCGCCGTACTTCGCCTATCAGAATGCCTATAAATAGAGCTCATTTGCAAGCATTTGAAATCTCCACTCTATAACCAATTTCCACTAAGTTAAGGTCTGAAGTAATACGTGATCCAGAGCCATTTGCAGGGGTGAACAAATCAGAACAAGGAGTGTTATATACTTGTTGGTGTCGAATTCTTGGTTACTTGTGACACTTGTGTAATCATTTGATCAATCCAATCTGTATGTATCTTGTTTACTATTCACTCACTTGTGTTGTTATGAACTCATTAGCCATGAGAGGCTAAACCTCTTGTGATTGCTTAGATAATTGAATATAATAAAGCGACTTATGATTATGTTTTGATCTCTACCAATTTCAAGTTTATATTGTGAACTATTTCATCTCTAGTCTTATTATGTTTATTTGTTGAAACTGGTTGAATATAATATGTTTGGATTGGTCGAAAGAACCAACTTGTTAAACGCAATTCTAGGAACTTGTCTGCGTTTCTAGTCTTTGAAAGGAGAAATCCACTTAGAAGAATCAATAATAATCTAGACTTAATATGAAATACTATTTCGAGAGAAATCACTTAATTGGTAGATATGAATCTTGAATTGAACCTACGAGTTATGAAATTGCTCTTTTGACGAAAATAGCTTTCTTATAAGTTGTGCTCCTTTATCAAACTGAGATCAAACATAAGCATTGTTACTTGATTATCTAAGCTATCCAAACAATCATTTGTTTTAATATTTGAATTCCTCATATTACCATAATCGTTACTTGTCTTGTTTTACTAATTATTTATACTTAATCCGAACGAACTAAGTCCCTGTGGATACGACCTGGTCTTGCCTTAATCTAATACTACCAACGGGGGTTATACTTTACTCGTGTGTTTGGTTTATTAAAATCGGTGAAACTAGTATTATAAATTTAAAGCTTTCCTTACACATCAAAGTTTTTGGCGCCGCTGCCCGGGGACTTAAATATGTTCCTTAAGTATTTTGGAAGTAAAATTAGCAAACAAAACCAAAAATTTCTTCAAAAGCCAGATCACTCTGTTCTTCTGTTGTAGAAAGCACACCGCACAAATACACTTGTGCGCCGCACTTATACACAAAACACACACATACCGCCGTACTTGTCACCAAGTATGACACAGTTACTTCAATCCGTAACGTTTTTCTTAAAATTCACAAACCTTTTCATAAAAACCAAAAAGAATCATCTTTTTCACCGTCTTTTGTGATTAATCTTCTTGGTAAAAATAACACCACCGTACTTGTCACCAAGTACGCCGCACGTAGCAATTTCACACAAGTACGCCGCACACTATTCCGTGTACGCCGCACTCATTTACTCAGAAAACAAAATTTGTCACACTGATTTGAATTTCGCTCTCTATCTTTTACCACGGTCTTGATGAAATAACTCAAGAGGCTTTAAACACTGCAGCCGGTGGTATATTCCTCTATAAAACACCAAATCAAGCATATCAACTCCTTGAAGACAAAGTCTTACTTCAACTAACTTGGGCAAAAGAACAAAAACCAAAAACTTCTCTTCATAAAACTGTTGCTTTCGCTGATGAAGGCAGTAGTAATTTTGATACTAACAAAATTATGGCAAGAATGGATGCCATGGCAATTAAAATGGAAGCTAAATACAAAGAAATAAAAGAACAACGTGAAAGTTGTAATCATTGTGGCGGAAACCATGCTACCGCAAATTGCATTGATGATGACACACAAAATTTATGAATACATTTAGACGCACCCGTTACTACGAGAACTATCATGATCATGAACGATGGAGACCTAGTGCGAAAAATGAATATAATCGAGAACCTTACAAACGAACAAACACTGATGAAAAACCAGACGTTCAAACACAATTGGATGATTTTATTAAATCACAAAAATCAACAAACCTTTTTGTGAAAGACACATTCATGGACCTAAAAGATAAACTTGAGTCCTCTACTCGAAATTACCAAGCCTCAATTCAAAATTTGGAAGCCAAATTTGATAGATTTGCTGAAAAGCAATTCGGTCGAGCTTCTGGATCTCTTCCTAGTAACACTCGACCCAATCCTAAAAACAAACCTTATCAACCACCACAAGCTCGACATGAGTATGTGAATGCTATTACCACAAGAAATGGTACTTCTTATGATCCACCACACGATCCTAGTCAAACTCAACAACCAGTTGAAGTTTTCACTGATGATGAAGAAGAGGATGAACTTGTTCCTCGAAAGGAAACTATAACTCCTGAAATACAAGTACCTAAACCCTACAAACCTAGAATTCCATACCCTCAACGCTTAAGAAAAGAAAAAATGGAGGATCAGTACGGAAAATTTCTTGACATAATTCGAGCTGTTCGAATTAATATCTCTCTTGTTGATGTTTTAGCCGGAATGCCCAACTATGGGAAATTTCTTAAAGAACTTGTTAGTAACAAAAGCAAGCTCGAACGAATTTAAGCAACTTTCCTTAATGAAGAATGTTCAGCTATCGTTCAGAACAAAATTCCACCAAAACTCGTAGACCCAGGAAGTTTCCTGATTCCTTGTACTTTCAGTAAAACATTCTCATGCAATGATTTAGCCGATCTTGGCGCTAGCATTAATTTGATGCCATATTCTCTCTATGCTAAATTATCCATCAAAACACTTAAACCAACAAAGATGAGTGTTAGGGTTAGCTGACCGACCTTTCCAATATCCTGTTGGAATTGCTGAAAATATGTTAGTTGAAGTTGGAAAATTCACCTTTCCAGTTGATTTCGTTATCCTAGAAATGGAGGAAGATAGCAAAGTACCTATAATCTTAGGAAGACCTTTTCTCCATACAGCCGATGCAATGATTTGAGTTAAACAGAAACAACTCAATTTACGAGTTGGCAAAGAAAGAATGATTTTCTCCATAGATAAGGCTATGAAACACTCTTACTCTAATGATGACAGATGCTTTAGAATTGATGTTATCGATGAAATTCTTGAGGAAGATTTCGATGAACTGCTAAATGAATTTGATCAATTACTATACTTAGTCGCTGGAACAATTCTTGAAGACGAAGTTATGGCTAAATATGATCATTTCATGGCTATGACTATCGAAGATAAAAATGAAAGTTCCGATGACGAGGACAATAATGAAGAAGAACCATCATTTGAGAAAATAAACTTTGACACTGAACATAAAGTTAGAAATTCTATTGAAGAACCACCAACTGATCTCATTCTCAAACCATTACCAGACGATCTGGAATATGCTTTCTTAGAAGGAGAATCATTACTTCCAGTCATAATTTCATCTAAACTCTCTTATAGGAAAAAAAAAAGTAAAATTGATTTCAGTTCTCAAAAACCACAAAAGAGCCTTTGCTTGGAAAACTAGTGACATACCTGGAATTTGTTCATCCTTCTGTAAACACAAAATTCAGTTAATGGATGATAAGAAACCAGTGGTTCATAAGCAAAGAAGACTCAATCCGAATATGAAAGAAGTTGTCAAAAAGGAAGTTATTAAACTCCTTGACTCAGGAATCATCTACCCTATAGCAGACAGCCATGGGTAAGTCCTATTCATTGTGTACCTAAGAAAGGTGGTATAACAATAGTAACAAATGAAAATGGCGAACTTGTCACAACTAGAACTGTCACTGGTTGGCGCGTATGTATTGACTATAGAAAACTAAATGAAGCTACCGCAAAAGATCACTTTCCTCTCCCATTAATGGACTAAATGTTAGAAAGACTAGCAGGAAATGAATATTTCTGTTTTCTAGACGAATTCTCCGATTATTTCCAAATACCAATCGATCAAATGGATCAAGAAAAAACAACATTTACATGTCCTTTCGGAACCTTTGCTTATTGACGTATGCCCTTTGGCTTATGTAATGCACCTACTACTTTTCAAAGGTGTATGATAGCAATTTTTCATGATATGATTGAAGAATCCATGGAAGTTTTCATGGATGATGTTTCAGTCTTTGGAAATTCCTTCGATAAATGCCTAAGTAATTTAGATAAAATGCTTCAACGTTGCGAAGACGTAAATCTTGTGCTTAATTGGGAAAAATGCCACTTCATGGTCAAAGAAGGTATTGTGCTCAGACATAAAGTGTCAGGAGCAGGACTTGAAGTTGACAAAGCAAAAACTGATGTAATCTCAAAACTTTCACCTCCTACTAATGTGAAATGCATTAGAAGCTTTTTAGGACGTGCAGGATTCTATCGACGATTTATTAAAGATTTCTCAAAAATCGCTCGACCTTCAACTAAACTTCTAGAAAAGGACGTTACATTTGAATTTGATGATGAATGTCAAAAAGCTTTCGAAGCTCTTAAAGAAAAACTCACATGTACACCAATTATAATAAGTCCAAATTGGAATTTACCATTTGAATTAATGTGTGATGCAAGCGATTTTGCAGTCGGAGCTGTTTTAGGACAAAAAGATGGTAGACATTTCCATCCTATTTACTTTACTAGCAAAACACTCAACGCTGCTCAACAGAACTATACGGTTACTGATTGGTCCTGAACGGTCAACTAAATCAATCAAGTGAATGGTCAACCAAGTCAAACATCTCAAACCAACTAACTAAGGAGTATAGTGTATCCCCGGGTCGTTAAGTCCCAGCGAGGTTTGCAATTGTAATCGTGAACGTTTAAAGTGATCGGGTGGTTTAACAGAAGGATAAGGAATTTGATTTGTATGATTACACTACGAGATTCTGATTGAAAGTAACTTAAAAACACTATACTAACAATTACTGATAATCAGATAACCTAAAAACGTAACCTAAACCTAAAAACGCGCGTTTGAATTTAAAATAAACGCGAATGCGCAAAATAAAAAGTGAAACGGGAGCAAATAAAATCCTATGGTTATGAAATTTATATTTTTACAATCCCAGTGATAAAAGAAAAATTTTTAGAAAAAGAAAATTAATTTTTACACTATTTAATTATTTATTATTAATTAATTACTAATTTCCTAATTACTTTTAATTATTTAAATTACAATAAATTATAATTAATTATGAAATTTAACTAGAAAAATGAAAATTAAATTTAGAAAAATCTAAAATATTATAAAACTAATTTTAAAACAGAAAATCTATTTTTCCTACTTTTTAATTAATTATTACTAATTAAAACTAATTATTTAATTAATTTAAACTAAATTAAATTATAGAAAATACTAAATCAAATGAGAAAAATCTGAAAAAATTCCTAAAATTACTACAAGGTATAAGAAGCCTAAGAAAAATTTAAAATCAGGGAATGCTTATAAATAAGCAGAAAATAAGCCAAAAGGGCTTAAATAGAAGCTATCATTTTTTGTATTTTTGGCTTTTTCTAGATTTTCTTTTACAACTATACTTGACTATTGTAAATGAGAAACTTTTACAAAGGAACTTTTGCTGAAAGTCAGAAATAAGCACTTGGGAAACCCAAGTGCTTAACAGATTCTTGAAACTAGCTTGTTAGGACTTGTGGAGTTTGAAAAAGCTATAATTAAGCTACCTGATGGAAAAATAAGCTAAGACAGATGGATACAACTTGAAGTGAGACAAATGTGATGGAATAAGCACAAGTGATAAGCTGACACAGCCAAATAAGCACTTATGCTATACACAAACCAATGCAGTCCTTAAGCAAGGAACTTTGGACCTCTGTGGGGTCCACAGAGGTAAAAGGAGGTCAAAAGAGGAAGTTGACCTCTAAAGTTGACCAGTTAACTCCAAAATAAGCCAATAAGCTGGGCTTATTGCTTATTATTGAACTCTTGATGGACCCTTGAACTTGGTCACAACAACTGATGGGTTAGTGTATGGTATTGGGCAGGTCACAAAGGGGGTCAAAATATGCTAAGGGCAAATAAGCCAGGACTTAAAATAAGCTAAGTCCCCAAAAGTTGAGCTGCTCAGTTCCCTAAAAAGCCAAAGATCAAATGGTGGGGTCCACTGGGTAGCAAGATGCAGGCCTGAGAAAAATGGCCAATGGCCTAGTGCAGGGGAGGTTGCATTCCCTGCAGCCTCAAATAAGCTCAAGCATAAGCCATACAAAAAATCCAAAAAATAAATCAAGCACAAATTCTTGTAGTTTAGCTGGCATTTTTTTAACCACAAAAAGTTTCAGGGTCTGAATCTTAGCACAAAAATCATGAAAATTATTGCAAGATCTGATTTTCTGCACAACCATGCAATTTTGACTTTTAGATTTTTCACCTCAGTTGACTTTGATGAACTTATACTGGATCTTGCTGATTAATTATGTTATACTAAGATGATATGAGATGATTCCAAACTACTTTTAACAATAATGAACTAATGTTACTAATCCAAGAACCTATATTCTTAACAGTTTAACAATTAATAAGCTAAGAAGGTGATTTTGACTTTTTTACAAACAACTATTGAATTTTATGGCTATATTGAACTAATATTACCTCTAGTGACATGTATGAACTAAAATTAACAATAGAAACTCCTTGGATCACGGTGTATGTTACTAAACCAAACACCCCTTTATATTACTGATTTTGAGTTTTTTTTAGTAAACATGAATTATGGATGATGGAAATGCTTCTAAACAACCTTTTATGCTTCAATAAGCTTAAATTAACACAGAAACAAAGATCACAACTAATAATACCCAATATGCTAATTTATACTAATTTGACAGTCATTATGAACTTTTGAGTTCAACAAATTTCAATGAATCAACACCTTATGTTAAGCTACCAGGCTACTTAATGACAACTAATAAACACAAATAAGCACCAATAAGCAGGTAAAAAGCAGTTGAACAAGATTATGCAAAAATATGAAAAATCCCTTACAATAGCCTTCCTGCCAATTTATCATGAGCCAAGAACCAAATACCAATTCCTATTGCTTCCCAAGAAGCACTAACCCACTGCCATCCAAAATGTACAGTGCTCCAAGCTTTGTCTTCCTTCTTTTTGTAATTTTTTATTTTTTGACTAATTTTTTTTGTATGTTCTGTTTTTTAAGTAAACTTAAATTTTATGCTTTCTAAGCTTAAGACAGCTTATAAGTAAAGTAATTTGAGCTTAAGTGAACACTAGATAGCAACTTTCAACCATAATAAGCTTAATATGAAGTTTCTAATAAAAATGGCATAACTGAAAATTGAACAAAACAACTTGATTTTATTACTGAAATAACTTCAAAACATTCTGAGAGACTTGGAAATACAATTTAGCACTAAGTTTTGCAACTAGAAAGGAGAATTTAATACAAAAGACATAAAAATAAAACTAAGTAACTAACTCCTGCTCCCCACTGCATCTCTTTCTTCTTATAGGGAATTATTAGGGTTCCCCTGAGCCTCTGAGTAGATCCCACTTAAATCCTTAGCCATTGGATCACTTGACTCCATCTTAGCCGTTTAACTTCTTTTTGGTGCCAAAATGAGATTTGGCGTTTTCTTGTGATAACTTGTGCCAGGTTGTAAATATTGGATTGGGGTGCTTGTTTGGTTAGGAAGGGGGGGGGGGGGGGGGTTAAGTGTTGCATGGGATGAAGTCAGAAGGTGATGATGGTGGTATTTGGAGGGTAGCAGGGTAGTGGGAAGGTGAGGTGGAAGGGGTGGTCAAAGGCAAGGGTTGACCGGGGTTTAATATTAGTGTGTGAGGTGGGCTTGGGTGTTAATGGGCTGGAAAGGGTGGGGTGATGGACTTGTGTTGTGTTTCGATTTGTATTGGATTTGTAATAATAAGAAAATGGTCCATTAGGTTTGTGAAATTATTACAAGGACCAAAGGTGACATTTCTGAAAATTTGAGGGGCTGGTTGTGCCAACTTTCCAAAGTCCTTCCAAGGTTAAAACATGCCAAGTGATGAATAGTACAAGAGCCTTGATTGATTTTTCACTTTTGAAATTCCCAGGGACTTGTTTTGCCAAACTGCAAAGTTGACGGGTAAAAGTTGCCATTTTAAGAAAACTTTCATCCATGGACTAAAAGTGAACAAGTTTGATTTCCCATGGACTAATGTTGACTTTTTCCATTTTTTTTAAATTTCCAGGGACCTTTTCTGCCAATTGTGAAACTTCAGGGGCCAAATGTGTAATTTCTCAAACTTTTTACCCAAAGATCGTTTTTGATAATATTTGACTTTTAAATGCCTTGGGTTGACTTTTCTTGCAAAACAAATGTTCAGGGACTAGTTTTGACAATTTTTTAAAAGTTGAGGGACTGAAACTGCTATTTATGCAAACTTTGTTTATTTTTCATCTGTTTTCAATCATTTTGCATCTGAAACATATAAAACACAATCTTTGGGTTATTTTTGGTATTTTGATGCATATTTGAGTGTTTTTGGATATTTTGGCAGTTCAGATACGACAAAAATGATGAGTATTCACACACTCATCAGTTACTGAAAAAGAACTCATGGCTGTTGTATTTGCATTCGATAAATTTCGAGCATATCTAGTTCTATCTAAAACTGTGGTCTATACAGATTATTCCGCTTTCAAATATCTATTTAAAAAGCAAGATGCTAAACCATGTCTTATTTGTTGGATTTTGCTTTTACAAGAATTTGATATAGAAATCAAAGATAAAAAAGGTGTTGAAAACGTAGCCGCCGATCATTTGTCTCGTTTAGAAAATGAAGACAAAGAAATAGAAATTGAAATAGATGATAATTTTCCCGATGAAACTCTTAATGCAATTAGTTCTCCAGATACGCCTTGGTTTGCAGACCTTGCAAACTATCTGGCGGGGGATATATTATGAAAGGGAATGATTCACCAAGAGAAAAGAAAATTCTTCTCAGACGTAAAGAAATATTTTTGGGATGAACCATACTTATTCTAAATATGTCCTGACGAAATAATCCATAGATGTGTCTCTAGACCTGAAACTCGTGCTATTCTTGATAAATGTCACCATGGACCTACCGGTGGACATTATGGTGCTACCGCTACTGCTAAAAAAGTATTTGAATCTGGATTCTATTGGCCAACAATTCTAAAAGAAGCACATACTCTAGTTCGCCTTTGCGAAGTGTGGAAAACTAGAAGGGGGGGTTGAATAGTTTTTCCCTTCTTTTTGATTTTATAAAAACTTGGTTTCAAAATGTTGATTCAAACTTATTCAATTGTTTGTTTGAAAAACCCTCAATTAGAGTTTAGTGTGAAAACAACATATAATCGATATGATTGGTTATATATGTACACTTATGAATAAGTTTTCGAAACTTAGTTTTGTGAATGAAGCTTTGGTCGATCTTTATGTGAATACGTTTTCCTTTTGAAATCTTAAAACGTTTTGTATCAAATTATCGATTAAGTTAAACATGATATGAGAAGTGTTAATAATATATATAAGTCCATTAGACAATATCATACAATTTTATATCCTATCATAATATTAACTTGTAACTACATCACAATCAATCATCATGATAATATAAGCAACAATCAACACATATTTGCAAGCATAGATATAACGCGATAAATGCAAGAATGAAAGTAAAAAGATAAGAGAAAGAGGATGCAAACCGGACACGATGATTTATAGTGGTTCGGCTACAAGGACACCTTCCTTGCCCTACTCCACTCCCCGAGTCACCTACTCAAGAGTTTTCTTCACAACTAAACAAGCTCCCTTTTGGCGGAGAAAACCGTACACAACTTTTGCTTACACCATTTAACGACACTAAGCTAAATGTCGAGTTCTAATAGTAGCTAGAACCAATCTCACACCACAACACACCTTCTTCACAACACTACTACTACACAACTTATTACACCTTCACAACACACCTATTTCTTCACGGCTTCACGACTTCTTCATGGCTTCACAACTTCACGACTTCTTCACTACTTCACAACTTCTTCTATACTCCACTACATACTCACACATCTATTACTTCACACCTACATAACTTCTCCACACTACTACTTCTTCACACTACTTCTTACTCACTCATAAACTCACTACTAAGTAAGATCATCTTGATCTACTTATTACATATACAAAGCTCACAACTTTACATAAGCACTAACTACATCTTTGGCTTTATGATGGGGAGGATTCTTCTCTTGCACTTTGAGATATGAGAGATTGGATCACTTGAAACAAAGATTAATAATCTTATGATCAAAGGGTTTTAGAAGGATCTTTAGAGATAATTGGATCTGAAAATATTTGTGCAAAGAGGTGAGAAAAATTTCAGGTTTGAGGTGGTATTTATAGGGAAAAATTTCTGACAAAATCTGACAGGGAGCGTGGCCGGTCCCCTTAATTGTGTGCCGGTCCCCTTAATTATTAAGGGGACCGCCTAGTATAATTAAGGGGGCCGCCTAAGAAAAAAATATTTTTTCTTCAGATTTTTTGTCTTTTTGTGGGGGAGGTTTTTCCTGAAGAATGTGACCGTTTTTTGGGTAGAAATTTGAATTCAAAATGTTTATTTTGAATAAAACATTTCTTATAAATACAAAAATGTTTTGTATAAGTTTAGAAATGTTTGTCCCATTTTAATAAAATGTAAGGTTTGTAAAAATAAAAATTTCTTTGATCATAAAATGCATTAGACACTTTGTATATTCATACCTTAAGTGATATGGATGCTAAAGCAAATATTTACGACTAAATACTTGTTTACGTCATAATTTGTAGTTCAATGAGTTTACGTTTTGTGATTATCAAAACATAGAGATATCGATATATGTTAATAATGTTTTTAGACATTATTTATATCAACATGAAGCATGTTAGAAAACTGGAAACATTTCTAAAAAGGATGAAATGCCCATGTTGGGATCATAGTTTTCACTATTTTATGAAGTCTCGGTCATTTGTAATAAAGTTAGGTTGCTTAACTATTATTTACTTTCATTCACTATTTGTATTAAGTTTACTAGGCTTAAGTAATGTAACCCATGGGCCTCCAAAGCCCACGAAATGATGAGTGGAAGGAGAGGGTGTGTTGCCCTAGCTCCTTCCCTATAAATAGTAAGCTTATGCCATTTGTAAACTTGGTTGGTTATGTGAAATATTAAGGAAACTATTGCAATTCTAATTCTCTAAATTCTCATAATCATCCCATTCTCATTCTCATCTCTTTTCTATCAATATTGTGCTTGTGTTTACATAATGGTGACCTAACAAGTGGTATCATTCGCTAGAGGAAGGTGTAGTTATTGTTTTCATTGATTTTTATCTTAAAAGTCGTTTTTAGATCGAATTTTTTGTGAAAATTTTAAACTTTCTTGTTTGTTTCTTGGTTTTTCTCACATCTTTGCTTACAAACTTGTGTTTAAAATCGAAACAAACCAAAAAGTTCCAAACTTTTTATAAAAATATTCGATTTGGTCATTTGTACTTTTATCGAATTTTTTTTAGTTTTGAAAAAGTGATTAAAGTTTTCTACTTTCCTTAAGATCTACTCATTTTACACACAAAAGTACAAGTATCTTGAAATAAAAACGAGTTTTAGGATTGCTTTCTTTGTAAAACAAAAACTACCAAGTTATCGAGATTCCTTATTGCTACCATTTCGAGATCTTCTCTACGTGCACTACCTCGACTTCGTTTGTGTGAACTCGGTATTTTCTTTCTTGTACAAGAAAGTTAAGTACTTCGACTTTTGGGAAAGTTTTCGAAATTGTATAATTTCGAAAACTGTTTTTCGCAATTTTTGTGTTTTTTCGCAAAACATACAATTTTCGAAATCACAAAGTTATCGCAAACTAATTAAGTTTCGAAATCTCATTATTTCGCAAACCTAAAAGTTTCGCAAAACCTTGATTATTTCGAAATTTCAAGTTTTTGAAAACCTGCAAAGTTTCGCAAACATTGATTTTCGAAAAACTGACAAATTTCGAAATCCTAATTTCGCAATCTCAGCTGAACCAGTTTTCAAAATCATTGGAATTCCATAAGTTTCGCAATCCCTGTTTCGCAATCTGAAGTTGTGCTAAGTTTTTCGATACTTGGTTAATTCTACACTTTCTACAAGATCCATTTCTACACAAGTATTCTAAGATGTCTAAACCACCTAATCATTACTTCCCTCATATTCAGCAATCTCAAAATCAGCAGTATCAGCAACATCAACATCAACAGTATCAGCAACAACAATACCTTCCGCATCAAATGAATCAACAACCTTCTAAAAAACAAACATACAATCCACTACATCATTACCTGATGATGCAACAACATCAGATCATTCCTCAACAACAACCATATCAAGTGCCACAACAAAACACTCAGTTTTCCTCCAAACAACCTCACTGGTTTGACATAATGTGTGAAGTTATTACAACTCAACAATCCCGACATGAGGCAGGATCACTTGATACACCTCTAATGCTTACACCTGGGAACTATGTTCAATGGTCAAGTAGATTCTTACGATTTGTTAAGCTAAAGAAACCTCATGGGAAATTCTTGAAGCAAGTGATACTTGAAGGACCATTTGAGTGGCCAACTAGCTTTGAAGCTGGTGATCCACATGCTGATCCTCCACGTCCTCCTGGTGATAGACCTCTTCCAGAATCTGCACTCACTGAAGAACAGAAACTACATCGTGAAGCTGATCAGTATGCAATGGCTTATATACTTCAAGGTATACCTAATCTGATCTATCGAAGTGTCGATGCTCAAAAAACAGCCAAAGCTATGTGGGAACACGTTCATCTCCTTATGGAAGGCACTCAATTGAACAAAGATGACATGGAATCCAAGCTATACATGGAATACACTGACATCACAATTGAACCTGGAGAGTCACTTGAATCCTACTATCATCGTTTCACAAATGGGGTCAATGATTTGGAACGTTACAAAATCACAGTACCAAGGATTGCTGTGAACTCCAAATTTGTTGGTAGTCTTGGCCCTGATTGGCATAAATATGTGACATTTGTTCGTCAAACAAAGAATTTGCATGATGCTCCATATGTTTTGTTGTATGATTTTCTGAAACACCATGAACCTGAAGTGGAAAAAGATCGAGCTCTACGAGGAGGATACACACCAAATTCTTTGGCTCTCGTAGCTCAGTCTCCCTACGCTCCACCACCAATGTCTAATCATGCATATGTTCAAGAGCAGAACTACTTCAGTTATCCACAATCTTCCACCTCGAACCAAATGGTCCCTTATGATTCATCTTTACAGAATGCTTCCACTCAACTTGTTCCGTTAAACAACAATGATGCTGTGTACTACACCAACTCCAATGACGATGACGATGATGACTTTAATACGTTGAATCAGGGACTTGCTCTTATTGCTCGTGCTTTTAGCAAATTCTCCAACAAAACAAACAACCGTCAACGTTCATCTTCTAACACAAGGAATCAAGCTGTTGTCAATGATGGAAGAGTGGAAATTCAGAATCGTAACTATGGTCGATCTGGTTCAGGAAGTTCTTCAGGAAATTATGGGAATGGTCAGAGGTTAAGTAACAATGGTGGGTTCAACAACAACTCAGGATCTTCTCAACGAAGGTCTGAACTAGTTGCAACAAGGAACTCCAACTCAGGGAATGCAGTGTGGTGTTATAACTGTAATGAACAAGGTCATATAGCGACTGCATGTCCTAAACCGAGAACTCGGGGGAGTAAGTTTTACAAGCAGGCATTACTCATGGCTCTTCAAGATGAAAATGATGGACATTTCCCTGAACAAGACAACAACTTCATGGCAAATGTGCACAATGATGATGACATGGAAGATCTAGAAGCTAATGCAGCTGTGATGCTTATGGCCAACATGCAGGAACTTAAGCTTAATGATTCAGGTCCAGTGTATGACACTGACGGCTTGTCTCAGGTACATGACTTCAATGCATGCTTTATAAATGATATAATCTCACCCTCTGCTTCTGAATCAGATATGGCGCAAGTTGTTCCATCTAAATCATCTTCATCTTCTCAAACAGATGAACAAATAAGCACAGTTGTCATATTTGATGATGACACAGTTGTTTCATTTGATGATTCTATTGAGAATGATAAAAATGATCATTTAGAACAACATGAACCATCCTTTGATCCAGACCCTGACCTCATATTGTTATCTAAACAACTGGATGCTCAACAATTGCAAATTATAAAATGCAACGAGAAAAATAAAGTTTTAAAAGAACAAAATGCGTCACTTGCAAGAGATATTGAATGTTATAAAATTCAACTTTCCAATCAGGAAGAGAAGATTAAAAATGCAAAAAGTTTTGAAAAAGCTTTTCAAGATTCTTACAATAAAGAACAAGATCTTCAACGCAAAATACAAGATATAATTGAGTCAAATGGAAAGTTGATTTCGAAACTCGAAAGTGAAAAGTGTGAATTGAAAATGCAAGCTGAACGTCTTCAAATAGTTCTTTCAAAAACAGAAACAGAATTGTCAAATTGCAAAAAGGAGTTTTGTGAACATAAAAAACGAAAAAGGAAGTATATAGATGACTTACTCAATGATATTGTTGATCTTGAAAAACAACTCAAAGAATTTCGTCACATTGTTTACAAACACGGGAGCTCTGTCACAACAATTCAAAAGTTTGCTTTAAAACCGAGACCTGATAAAGGATTTGCACTTTGCGATTTTAAATCAATGTTTCTTCACAAAGCTTTCAAAGAAAATCCTAAGGTTTACAGTATTGATCACATGCTTGATAATACAATTGTGCGTGCTGTTGTTTTTGATACTGAAGAAGAAGAAGAACTTGAAGACGAGAGTCGATCAAAAATGAGTTATGTTCAATATTGGACACCATATGACTATTCAAAAGCTCCACCTCTTTCTAAATCTTTTGTTACTCAAAAAGATATACCTAAGAAATCATGGTTTATCGAAGAGTCATATGTTTCATCTCATGATGAGGCCCCTGTCCAAACTGTAGCACAAATAAATGGTCCTTTACCATCATCCGGTGAACTTACACCTTTACCGAAAACTTGTCGTGTCTTAAATTATTTCAAAACATTTATGGAAGACATCGAAATTTTGGAGGAAACAATTGAACGTAATTCTGAAATAAAAATTGAAACTTTTCAATCCGCTTACGAGCGAGAAAAGAGAGATATTTTTCAAAAACAAATGAAGCCAATTGTTCAACACCTCCGTCTATGTGCTACACGTTGGGATCAGGAACTTCAAAAGGAGGTCAAAAATATGATAAACGTTTTCAATGCAACTGAAAATGACATTTTGGTTCAAAAGCATAGAAATAGCGTTTTAAAAAATGATGTTGATCGACTCTTGGAACAAGTTCTCAATGCTGATATTTTGTCTGTTATCATGAATGATCTCTATAAATCTGGTACTTCTATGCTTATGGATGATCTTTGTGTTGATAATAATTTGTTGAATGAGGAAATTGAGACACTCAAACAAGAAAATGATAAGTTGAGAATTAAAAATGATGATGTGACCAAACAATTTTCAAAAGAAATCTTTCTACTCAATTAAAGGCTTGAATGGTGTCAAGCTAAAAGTCTTGAAAGGGAATTAAAGTTTCAAAGTCACAATGTTTCAAACTCTTGTCAAAATTGCAAAAACAACGAGTCTTTAAAAGGTCTGTGTTGTCGTTACGAGAAAGAAATTGCGGATTTAAAAATTGAAAACGCCGAATAGCAACAAAACCGCGATGACATCAAATATTGCAATGGTTTACTTGAGTCTGAAATTCAGGACAAAAATCACATCATCATTGATTTGAAAGAGAAAATCAAGCTAATTCAAAAAGGAAAGTTTGTTGACACCACGGTAATAGCACCAGGAATGTATCACGTAGACAAAACTGATAAAGGAAAGGTTGTTCAAAACACTAATGTTGATAATTCCACTTCTACAGGACTAGTCTCCACTACTAGCGTTAGCAGACCTAAGCGAAAAAGTAAAAAGAAGAATAGGATCTTGCAACGTAAGAGAGGACACCTAGAAGCTCCAGAAGTAGAAGACCAACTTAGGAATTTGAATAAAACTCATGTTGCATCAGATTTAGATTCTAATGTAACGAATGATGAACCTTTGAATGTTTTGAATATTAATGCATCTTGTGTGTTTTGTCGTAAAAGCGTATCATCTGGTGATCATACAAAATGTTTAGCTAATTCTCTTCTCAATCGTCATAAGAAACGTAGGACACGCATTCCTTCTAGGCCCACTATTGCCTCTAAGTCTAACTTAGGAAAGCCGTCTTCTACGGTTTCTAATGAAGCTGAAGTTACCCCCATAGGTGCCGAGAACAAATCTAGGAATGAGCCAACGACTAGTGCATTTAACATTAGGAAATCAAAAACTAGTTGGAACTGGCAACGTTGGTTACAATACAAACCAGACTTTAAATGGATTCCTAAATTATTGAAAACCTGTGTTTCTAACCAACAGGAACCCGCACTGTCTTTGGGTTCCACCCTTACTTCTGTTCCATCTGTTTCTTCTTCTTGTGATGCAGGTGGTACAGATTGTTCTCTGGATTGTTGATAGCGGATGCACCCGACATATGACAGGCAATCTTAAACTGTTGAAAAACTTTGTCTCAAAGTTCATTGGCACTGTCAGATTCGGGAATGATCATTACGCTCTTATCATGGGATATGGTGACTTTATCAGCGGGAACATTGAAATCAGTCGTGTTTACTATGTGGAAGGCCTTGGACACAACCTTTTCTCTGTTGGTCAATTCTGTGATGGGGATCTAGAAGTTGCCTTTCGTGAGAAAACTTGCTTTGTTCGTGACTTACAAGGAAACGACCTTATGTCTGGCTCACGTGGTTCTAATCTTTATACAATTTCAATGTCAGATATGATTGCAACATCTCCGATATGTCTTCTCTCCAAAGCGGAATCGACTAAATCTTGGTTATGGCACAAACGTCTTTCACACTTGAATTTCAAAACTATGACTGACCTTGCTCGGTTCAAACTTGTTGATGGATTTTCAAGATTCCGTTTTACCAAAGATCACTTATGTTCAGCCTGTGAACAAGGAAAAAGTACTCGTGCTCATTTCCCTTCTAAACCTGAACACAGTACGAATCATGTTCTGCAACTACTTCATATGGATTTGTGTGGACCGATGCGTGTTCAAAGTATCAACGGTAAATGCTACATTCTTGTAATTGTGGATGATTATTCCAGATGGACTTGGGTTTATTTCTTACGAAGTAAAGATCAGGCTCCTTCAATGATCATCACCTTTCTCACTAAAATTCAAGTTCAGCTACGCAACACGGTACGAATAGTCAGAACTGACAATGGAACTAAATTCAAGAATCTGACACTTAGGTCATATTATGAGAAAGTGGGAATTGAACATCAAACATCTATTCCTAGAAGCCCAGAACAGAATGGAGTTGTTGAAAGACGCAACAGGACGTTAGTGGAAGCTGCTAGAACTATGTTGATTAATGCTCAATTACCAGATTACTTGTGGGCAGAAGCTGTTTCAACCGCATGTTATACTCAAAACCGTTGCATGATCACAAAACGCCATCGCAAAACACCATATCAAATTGTTCACAAAAGAAAACCGAACATTGATTACTTTCATGTATTTGGAGCACTTTGTTATCCGAAGAATGATCGTGATGATTTAGGTAAACTTAAAGCAAAGGCTGACATCGGAGTGTTCGTTGGATATTGTGAAAATTCCAAAGGTTTTCGGATATGGAATCGTCGAACAAGAGAAATTCAAGAAACAATTCACGCTAATTTTGATGAACTCACACAAATGGCTTCTGAGCAACACAGCTTAGGACCCGAATTTAACCGTCTTAACTCTCCGGCATCTTCAGCTGAACCATTGCCACTTAACCGCAAAGAATTAGAAACCTTGTTTGCTCCACTATTTGATGACACAATTGAATATCGTCCTACTGAGGTCTCACCTAATTCCGCTGCTCAATCTAATAACATTCAAGTACCAGACTCACCTCAACAAACTACTACAAGTGTTGAGAGAGACGGTCCTCCAATTGTATCATCATCTACAGCAGAACAAACTGGTTCTAACTCCCGCCATCCAGCTGAAGATCCAACACCACTATCAGTTCCACAACCCGCAGAGCATGATCCTGATGCGTTCTTCAATCCGTTTGCACCGGCTCCTACAGTTCCTGATATAGCTGAGTCGTCAACACGCACTTTGGATCTCGCTTAAGAAATGGACTCGAGACCATCCACTAGTTCATATTATTGGCCATCCAGATGCACCTGTAATGACAAGACAACGACTTCACACAGATGGAGAAACTTGTATATATGCATTCACAGTTTGTCACGAAGAACCTAAGAACATCAAAGAAGCAATGACTTATGACAACTGGATTGAATCTATGCAAGAGGAATTTCAACAGTTCATACGATTAGAAGTCTGGGAATTAGTTGAAAGACTTGACGGAGTCTTTGTCATCGGGTTAAAATGGATCTGGAAGAATAAGCTTGATGCTGAAGGGACTGTCATACGCAACAAATCACGTCTGGTAGCGAAAGGATACTCCCAACTGGAAGGACTTGATTTTGCTGAATCCTTTGCTCCAGTGGCTCGACATGAAGCTGTTCGAATCTTTTTGGCATATGCTGCACACAGGAACATGGTGGTTTACCAAATGGATGTGAAGACAACATTTCTTAATGGAGAACTCCGTGAAGAAGTTTATGTTAGCCAACCTGAAGGCTTCGTTGATCCTGAGCGTCCTAATCATGTTTACCGACTCAAAAAGGCACTCTACGGACTTAAGCAAGCCCCACGGGCGTGGTATGACAAACTGTCCACTTTCTTATTGGCCAATAAATTTTCTAAAGGATCGGTGGATCCAACACTGTTTACAAAAACCTACGGGGAGGACTTACTTGTTGTTCAAATATATGTCGATGACATCATTTTTGCCTCAACAAAAAGAAATTACTCTAATGATTTTGCAAAATTAATGAAAGATAATTTTGAAATGTCCATGATGGGTGAACTTTCGTTCTTTCTAGGACTTCAAGTTCATCAATCACCCCGTGGAATTTTTATAAATCAGTCTAAATATGCTCTTGAAATTTTGAAGAAACATGGAATGATGTCTTGTGATACTTATAATACACCAATGGGCTATACCACAAAACTAGATGATGATTTACATGGGACTCCAGTTGACCCTACCAAATACCGAAGTATGATTGGGTCCCTCATGTATCTCACAGCTAGTAGACCAGATATAGTATTTGTTGTCTACATGTGCTCTCGCTATCAGTCTAAACCAACTGAAAAACACCTCAGTGAGGTCAAGCGAATCCTTCGATACATAAAGGGAACCATTAACTTGGGAATCTGGTATCCGAAGGATTCTGGTTTTGAACTAATTGCTTTTTCAGATGCTGATCATGCAGGATGTTTAGACACACGCAAAAGTACATCTGGTGGATTACAATTTCTCGGAGACAAACTCGTGTCATGGCAATCTAAGAAGCAGGACTGCACTTCACTGTCGTCTACAGAATCTGAATACGTAGCCATGTCTGCTTGTTGTGCTCAAGTCATTTGGATGAGATCACAACTTAAGGATTATGGCTACTTATTCAACAAGATTCCTATCTACTGTGATTCAAAAAGTGCAATTGCTATCTCCTGCAACACAGTGCATCATTGCAAATCCAAACACATCGATCTCCGATATCATTTCATCAAAGAGCATGTGGAAAAGGGTACCGTTGAACTTTACTTTATTGGAACTGAGTACCAATTGGCGGACTTACTTACCAAATCTTTAGCACCATCAAGGTTTGCTAGTCTAGTTCACCAATTTGGTATGAGATGTTTGACTCCAGAGGATCTGGAAAAGTTTTTAAAACACAACTGATCGTCAAACATCACAACTATCTTTGTATAATAATTTTTTTGTTTCCTTTCTTAATTATAAATCAATCATAACACAAAAAGATTTTTTCATATTTCTTTTTCTAAAAAAAAAAAAAAAAAAAAAAAAAAAAAAAATGCAAGTATATCGCTTCACTTCAACACTTTGTTCATATTTTACAAGTGTTGAGGGGGAGTCACGCTTAAATTTTTTTTACCAATCTTAATTGGTATACTTGCATGTTTCTCATATTTTACGGTTCTTCGGAGTGTGTGGACGTTCTTTAAACATTCCCTTGTCTCATCCCTTTAGTAAGGACTTCATAAGTAATACGTAATGTTACGCATGTTTGCCAATTGACTTTAGGACTCAAGTTAGTATATCTAAAAGTCAAGGGACCATAAGTGACTAATAGATCATAATGTTTCATATATATACAAACAAACACACCTTTTTTTTCAACTTTTTCGAAAAACCAGACTTACAAAAAAAAACCCTCCTAAGTGAAATCGATGGCTACAATTCATTAGAGTAATCCGTGCTTGTGATCTTCAAACTGTAAGTTCATTAGTAATCTTTAGGGCATTACAAACATAGGTTTTCGTTTAATTGCAAATCCAACGGCTAAATCTCTTGCAAAATCGATTTCGATATCTAGGGTTTAGCGATTTCGAAATCTGCAAAATCATGGTTTGGTAACTGATTTCTTGATAGGGTCTTGTTACATTTAGTGTCACTATACTAACTATATCATTTTATCTCAATTCCATTCATGTTTGCTTGATTCACGAAATCTTGGTTTTGGGTCGATTTGAGACTGCTTGATTCTGTGTTTGTTTGCTTTATTTTATTGGTGGGATATGTTTCTAAGGTCACAAGTATGCATGATTGAAGTTATGATGTTGATCTACACCAATGATGCTTGATTCTCGATAACTTGTGTGCTTCGTTCATGATTAAGTTTTGTCTATCTGAGTCTATATGTGTGATATGCTGTCATAATGTGCTCTTAACATGTGTTTGTGATTTGCTAGAACCATTGATACTCATTAGACTCAAATTTGTTATGTTATCGAAAACTTGTTCTTGATAATTATCGAGATCTTGGTTAACGAGCATATTGGTTATGTCTAAGTGGTATTTATCTATCTTGGTGACAGGCCTGAATCATTGGAAAAGTTCTTTGCTAAAGAAACGTACGTGTAACTTCAAAATCGATTTGATTCTTGTATAAGAATTTTTTCGAGAAACTCGAGAATTATCGCAATCTTTGATAAACTTATCGAGAAACTTATGTTTTCGATAAATATTGTTCAACCTCAGTTTTTTCGCAATTATCTTTTCGAAATCACTTTTTGAACTATATTTTTCGAAATCACCAGGTTCTCGAAAAGTTTTATCGAAAATGATGTTTTTCGAAAACTTAAACTTTTCGCAATTCTTGAGAAAGGAAAGATCTCGATAAAATTTACTTATAAGGATTTTTCGATAATTTAACTTTCTCGATAAAATTCTTTGTAAACTTTTTCGAAATCTTCTCTCAATTCAAGTTTGCGATAAAATGTCATGTTTTATATTTTTTCGAAATCTTCTCTCATTACAAGTTTGCGATAAATGGGTTTTGTATATTTTTTCTAAATCTCGTTTAGGTCTTGTCATGTAATATCCGTGTAACCTTGTTGTGATTCATTAGTGTTGTGTAATGTGAAGTTACTATGTATTGTGTATATCAATCGTGCTTATTTGCATGTTATTGCATGAACTATGATTCTTCACGTATGCATTATGTGGCACTTCACTCATAACAAAATGATGCATTTGTGCTTAATTGTCTTAAGTAGTAATCTATAACCAAACTCAAAATTGTGCTAACACGTAACAAATTTGGATGTTTGGTTTATGACTATGTCTTTCAGATAAACATGGCTAAACACAACGAGAATGTCCCTGCACAAGCTCTTCCATTACTCACCATGGATGACATCACTCCCGAGAACTACAATGTCACGATTGGCAATAACAATCCCCGAGTTGATTTCAACAAATTGAAAATCACAGAGAAATCATGCATGATTGTGAAAGATATCCTACTTGCACATCCATGCAAACCACTGCTCACCTGTTCTACTTCAGTTCCGCTATTCTACCTTCATCAGTTCTGGATTACTGCTCAGGCTAACTTAGATGATGAGTCTTTCACTGTTACTTTGGATAGCCAACAATACACTGTAGATCATGACGTTCTTCGAACAGCCCTTCTCATGCCACAAACTGACAACGAATTTGCTCCTATACTACCTGACCTGGATCTTCTTGACTTCTTCATTGAATTAGGATATGAGGTTGATGATGATGTACCGCTAGTCAAGCTTTCGCAATTTAATGCCAAGAATATCCCTCAACCTTGGAGAACATTCTGTCTGTTGGTGGTAAGATCCATATCTGGAAGGAAAAGTGGTCATGAACATCCAAGGCTCGAACACCTGCAAACATTCTGGGGAATGGTGACTCTGACACCTATTGACTTTGCAGTTCCTATCATGAATGATATCATCCACATTATTCAGACTGAACGTGTGAAGACTATGATACCATTCACAAGATTCACCAAGCTTCTCATAGAACATCTCTGCAAAAACTCTCCAGAATTCATCAAGAGGATGGCTGATCCTAATGAGCCGAAGCATCTCTTTGAGGACGACTTCACCACCTCATTCATCAAAGACGACCACTTCCTCAACCAAGATCAAAGGAATGAGGCTTCCCGAATACCTTCTTAATGATAAAATCAAGAAGAGTCTGAACTACAAGCTGTATGATAACGCTTACAAAGGGGTACAGGAAGAAGCCACAATAAAGACTAGAAGCAAAGGAGGTGTAAAGTCTGGGAGTACTACAAGCACCACTGGATCACCTCATACTAGATCTAAGGCTGCTCCAATGTCAAAACCCAAGACTTCAACCACACCTAAACCTACATCCAAACCCAAACCTGCTACCAAGCCTAAGAAGAAAGTAACTCCAGAGTACATTCTTCGTGATGAACCTACACCTCCACCTTCTGACACCGAATCCGAGTTCGATACGGAATCTGAAGAAGAAGAACCAGACTATGAACTGAGATACAGAGCACCTGAAGAAGGATTTCCTGCAATAGAGATCGCCATACAACAAAGTCTTGAAACTTATGAAGAAGAGACAAGGAAAAGAAAAGGGATCACTATTAATGAGCCTAATGATGATGAAGACGAACCAATCGTTGAACCTTTGATTGATAAACGCAAACTGAAGAGTATAGTTCTCGACACTCGAGCTGAGGAAAAGCAGCTCAGGAAAGAACAAAGGAAAGCAACTCTAGAAAGCCGACTCATGTCTCAACCTTTAACTCCACCACCTATCGATCAGTCGGAACATGAAGAAGCTACAAGCAGCATGAATCCTCCCGTTGTGTCCACAATGTTAGAATCAGCTCCACAGCCAGATAACACCATTAAAGACACTGACAAAACTGGAGATGTCCTTATGACAGAGACTGCTAACGTAGAGGAGAATGTTGGCGGTCAAGAGAACATAGCTACGGATCAGGAACATGAATACCTCATCACTCCAGAGTTTCTTGCACGAGAAGCAGAGGAAGCAGAGGAACGTCGTAGAAAGGAAAACGAAGAGAAGAACGCGTTCGACACCAACATATTTCTTAAGTCATCTTCTCAGCAGACTTCCTCAGCACAACCTCCACCTCCTCAAGACTCTCCACCAAAGGATCCGACTCCTCCCGCTTCTTCTTCAAACTCAGACAACGAGTCGTCGTCAGAATCATCACCAGAGCACTCATCTCCCACACCTTCTGAAACCGCATCTAAACAGCATTCGATCAATGAACCAAAACAACCAGTTGATCTTCAGGAGCAAGTGAACAAACTTACCGACATGGTTACCAATCTTACCAAACAAGTTGAGAACTTCCAGGAGTCAAAGCAGCTGATCGACAAGTTCTTGAACTCTGATTACAAAGGATTTATCAGAACTGCAACACATGATTTTCTCACTGAAAATCTGGTTGAGATGATCACTCCTGAGGTAGCAAACCTTCTCAAACCTATCAATGACAACTTGGATCACAGAATCAGAAGTGTTACGAGAAAAATGTTGTCTACTACACCATTTACGCTTCACACCGCAAAACCTTCTTCTGTGGCTCCAACCGTCCCTGAACTGTCCTTCAATGACATGCTTGCCAAAATCTTTGACAACATTGCCTCCAAACCCACACAGACTGCAGAAGAAAAAGCACTGTATGATGCTATGGTGGCTTACATATCAAAGGAGTCATGCAAAGATGCTGCTGGAACCTGAAAACGGACAAGAAAAGATGACGATCCTGACCCAAACTCTAAAGGCTAGAAACCTAAGTCTGGAACAGGTCCTTCATCCTCTCTACAACCACAAAAGGACTCCACTCCTCCTGGAAAACAACAACAACCCTCAACTACTGGTAAAGGTCAAACTGAAGATGAAGAAATTTTCATGGAACACACTGATGACTTCCAGGATCAACTTGACACCGATTACCGTGCTCCACCAACTCATGATTCTCATGCTGGACCATCGTCACCGTCCAAAGCCAAAGACAAAGATGCTACATCTAAGTCCAAGAAATCAAAGAAGAAGAAATGTCATTCATGGCTCGACAATGATGACAATCCTCAGAACGATTGGCTGACAGAAATGGTCCAAGCTCAACCTCCTCTCGAAGAAGAAGAACCACTTCCTTGTAACACTCTACAGTTTACCCAAGTCATTATGAAGGATCTTCACATCGAAAAACTCACAAAGGCAGAGCTCAGAAGAATCAATAGGGATGCACAAGAATTCCTCAAGAAAAGATCTGGAAACAAAGTCGAATACGAGTACCATATGCAGAATATAGCTAGTGCAATGTCTGCTGACTTTGACTGGCTAAATCCAGAAGTGAATATTGATCTAAGTTCCAAGAATCATGAAAAACCTTACTTCACCGACTGGACCAAACCATTACCGTTGAAAGGATTTCCAGACAAACCTAAGATAACTTACAGCTTCTTCTTCAACAAAGATCTTCGTAACATCCAGCTCACTCAGGAGACATCCAAGAAGAAATATGCTTCCTCACTCACAATCTCAGTACCAGCTGCACGATACGAAATTCCGGCTATTGAAGAAACTACTCGTGTGTTCAGCAACTCCATCGTAGCTTACGACAGAGATGCCCTACACGGAATTCTACACTGGCCAGAACGTCGTCGTCTCGGTTATACCAGCAGATTAGGAGAGAAATCCTTGGAAAATGTGAAGCAGAAATCCAAGATCATCGCTATCTTGGAGATTCAACAGTCGAAACGGTTTAACTACATATTCATGCGTGAAATTGTTGTTAAACGACAAGATGAAAAGAAGTACAAATTCTCCGAAGCAGACTTTCCTGACCTTAACCTCAATGACATAGAAGACATGTATCTCGAAAAGGTTCAACAAAGAATGCGTGTATTTGACAGAGATGTACAGTACAACTTCATGGCATCACTACTTCTTTACATCCGACGACTGATTGTTCAAGAAAGAGTGGAAGATCTTCAGCTTGGAGTGGAAAGTTACCAACAGAAGATCAATTTGACAAGCCGCAATTCTACTTTGAGGGTATCTATCAAACACCACAGTTTACTCTCAACCAAGAACCTTTTGGTTTTACCTACATCAACAGAAAAAAGCTACAAAGTTTCATGAGGTTCGATGAGATACACAAATTCTGTGATGTTACACTCAAGTCTGTTCGTGATGGGCTTGTCAAAAGGTTGAATGATGATCGCCGTAAGATAGCAAAGGGGGAACAACCAAGATGGAAATCCAGCATAAGAAGACAAGTTCGTAACTTTGTCTTAAAGATTGAAGAAAGGTTATTTCGACGGGAACAGATCAGACGACTGGAAAGCTATATCGGTGCCAGACCATCGTTTCCTGTCAGAAACTTCGAAAGACCAGAACCCAAGTTCACTGACTTTGACGCTCCACTTCCTGACGAAGATTAACTTGGTACATTTGGTTAATTTTTTCAAATATCAATTGTTTCATTTGATTGAATTTCACAATGGCTTGTGCACGCATTACAGTGTACAACCCGTAATTGTAAAGAAAGGACCCTGAGGTACGCTTCAGTGCCTCAATCCTAAAATAAGGAGCGAAGGCTTCTTACTTTTGAGAAGAATTAATCAAACATTTATGATTTTTTCATAATTCTGCTCAAAAGGACAAGTATTTCACCTCAATAAGACCTAATCACTTGTTGAGGGGGAGCACTTGTCAAAACAAAATACTTTGCTCTGAATCAAAAGTTCTTGGTGAATCTCCCCGTAAGACTCAAAAGGCATATTTTAATCTAAAAGTTTGTCAAAAACACCATTTTATATGCTATTTTTGAGGGGGAGAAAATGAAAAAGTGATTAAAATATACGAAGTCAAAGCTTTAAGTTGTATCATGTGCGAGCTAGACTCAGTATTGACCCAGGAATTGACGAGATAATACAAGTTAGTAACATCGAAAGGACTTATCCTCGACGGGTAATAACATCAAGTTAGTTACTAGAGCTAGTTGTCACCTAAAAGCTGACAATGCATCTCTTTAACTAACCACGTAAGCGTGTCTCGAAAAGGATATGTCTTAGTAGAAATGTACCATCTCGAGAAACTTTCTGTGAACTTGATCAGGCCGGGTAATAACTTCAAGCTAGTCTAACTAGTGATGTAAGCGTGTCTTGAATCGGTCTTGTTCACGGAAAGTGGATCAATTCAAAAGTGCTTGCTCCTCCCGCATGTGCAAATTTATTAAATACTTATGAGCACATGTGCAGGGGGAGCCCTTCAAAAGTGTACACAAAACTCTCAAAGTGTTAACCAAAATATTTGATTATCACGAACACTTTGAGAGATTTTCAATCAAAGGTTTCTTGGCTACTGTCGGAGTTATAAGGTGATTAAGATAGGAATATCTGTCCTATGATCCGCCAGAGCCGGAGGGATCTACCCAAGGACATCTCCCATAGTTAGAATTAGAAGTCCTTAGGTATGATACGAAAAAAGGAGAAATGAATGAAAGGGAAAGAAGGAGTTGAAGAATTAAAAAGAAAAGTAAAGTAAAGGGTGAAAAGAAATAGCCCTCCATATGTTCAACCTTAGGGCAGACACCGGGTTCAATACGTATGCTACTGGCTGTTGCAAAAGACAACACCGGTATTGAAGATTAAGTCGTCATGGACCCAGTGACGCAATGCACTAAACCTTCTTAACCACTCAAGTTCTCTTAAAAGGACTTGTTTCATTCTCACAGGGATCCCGCGTAACCTATCGACCTATCTCTTAGAGACGGTTGATATTGAAGCAGGAGACACCTCCCCAGTCTCCGCATAGGAAACCTAGGTGTGCACTTATAGAGTCTAGAGCCTTGAGATACATCAAAGATCTCTTAGGAACACTTAGTATTTCTGCAACTGGTGTTCTACATCAATGGGCATCAGTTGTAAATTATCGAGTCCTTCGCAGATCTTAGCAATCTGCCGAGAACGTTTATGAGAGGATTACTTATGTATTTCTCAATGATTGAACGGAAATCCTGCCAGGGTTAACATCTAACAGCCCTGACAGCAGGTCACTTCGGTAACCCCACAAGGGTTACGCTTAGTGTTTGCGGTGGTTCTTAGCGGTCTACAGTCGTGGAGTGATCCCCAGCGACTCACCCAGTCATTGAGCTACTTAGTAGGTCTCGTAAGCTCCTTCGGGAGTATCTGATATGGGAACGGCCTGGATAAGGATTAGAAGGAGTCTTCACAATATGCTGTTGATGAGCTCTAATTCCTTATCCGTAAGTACCGGTTGTTTTATTGCTAACTGTTTACTCGCAGGTACCTCACTTCCATGATGGTAGATTCCAACATGCTCATACATACATCTTGAAGTCAAAGAAAGCTCCCCCAAAGATCTCAGCAATACAAAGTTCAAAGAAAGATTCTACACCAATAAGAAGAATCTACAAAGTATAAAGACAAAGATCTCAATGCATATAAAGGAACTTCTTGTACGTGAAAGTCTAAGTCCAAAATGTATGAGTATGTTGGAATGGCGGACAACCACCACAGACGCTGGAGTGACGAACGGCAGACAACTTCATAACACTATCACTACATCATCACCAAAGAACAAAGACAAAGAGCAAAGTACATCTATTATCACTCAAATCAATTCTGAAGACGTCTAGAGATTTACATGTCACAAGTCAAATAACAAAGATGAAGACGTCAAGCAACCATGATGACCGACCCTTAGGGGGAGATTGTTGGGATCATAGTTTTCACTATTTTATGAAGTCTCGGTCATTTGTAATAAAGTTAGGTTGCTTAACTATTATTTACTTTCATTCACTATTTGTATTAAGTTTACTAGGCTTAAGTAATGTAACCCATGGGCCTCCAAAGCCCACGAAATGATGAGTGGAAGGAGAGGGTGTGTTGCCCTAGCTCCTTCCCTATAAATAGTAAGCTTAGGCCATTTGTAAACTTGGTTGGTTATGTGAAATATTAAGGAAACTATTGCAATTCTAATTCTCTAAATTCTCATAATCATCCCATTCTCATTCTCATCTCTTTTCTATCAATATTGTGCTTGTGTTTACATAATGGTGACCTAACAGCCCATGAATTACATTGAAGTTTGTGAAATTTTTAACATCTGGGTTATAGACTTTATGGGACCCTTTCCTAAATCATCAAAATTCAAATACATTCTAGTCGCTGTCGACTATGTCTCAAAATGGGCACAAGCCCAAGCTCTTCAAACAAATGATGCCAAAGTTGTTATAACATTTCTTAAGAAACTATTCTGTCGTTTTGGAATACCAAAAGCTCTAATTAGCAACAGAGGCACTCATTTTTGCAACAAATTAATGGAAAAAGCTATGAAAATATATGGAGTTAACCATCGATTCTCTACATCATATCACCCACAAACTAGTGGTCAAGTTAAAAATACTAATAGAGCTCTTAAAAGAATACTTGAAAAAATAGTTAAAGAAAATCCCGTTGTTTGGTCAAGGAAATTAGATGATGCTCTATGGGCCTTTAGGACTGCTTATAAAACTCCAACTGGAACAACACCATACAAACTAATATATGGTAAAGCATGCCACCTCCCATTTGAATTAGAACACCGTGCATACTGGACACTTAAAAATTGTAACCTATATTTAATTGCTGCACGTGAAAAACGAACGCTTCAACTTCATGAATTAGACGAACTACTCTTTTATGCTTATGAAAACTCTCGTCTTTATAAAAAAAAACTAAAGTTTGGCATGATAGAAAATTAAAAATGAGAAAAGAATTTAAGAAATGAAATAAAGTCCTCCTTTTCCAGTCAAAGTTCAAAATCAAACAACCAAAACTTAAAAGACGTTGGGTTGGACCTTATATTGTTAAACACCAATATCCATCCGGATATGTTGAACTATACGGATTTGACGATAAAAGCTTTATAGTCAATGGTCACAGCCTTTAATTATAGCATAAGGAAGAAAGTTTCAACGATAGAAGGGGAGAATCAACACCCTTCTTCCCAAAAGACTAAATCATCCTAATCACATGAGTCGAGCTATAGACTCTGAAATTAACGCTTGGCGGGAGGTAACCCATTTCATTTTGTTTTATTTTCTTTTTCACTTATTTAATTAACACTTTGATTAAACCACACTGTAAATCTTAAGTGTGGAGGTAAAAAGCAAAAATATATAAAAACCCAAAAACCCAAAAATATTTTCCATTTTTTTTTTTTTTTTTTTTTTTTTTTTTTTTGCAGATTATTATGAAGACCGCATTTGGGAAGCACATCTCTTCATGCTTTCTCATATGGCCTGGGAAGTTACTTACTTTTTCTACTAATATTTTTCCTATATTTGTATCCGGTTATAAACATTGAGGGCAATATTCAACTTGAGTATGGTGGGGGGGGGGGGGGGGGGAGTCAAATAGTAAAAATATTTATTTCAAAAAACCGATTATGTGACTAAACCATTGCTCCCTACTAAAAACTTAAAAATTATAAGTTTTCACAGGTTATTAAGGCAATTCCACTTTGATTGACACTATAGCTAGACACAATTTCATTCACCACAAATGTGAGATAATTATAAGCCTTTATAAGTGTATATCTGCTACACTTTCTCCAAAACATATGAGTGAGCCGACGATTTAAATTAGCTCTAGAACTTGCACTTATACATCAATAACAAATACCGCTGTGAGATTGCATATTTTTTATGCTTTATAGACAATTTTATATGATATTGAGGCAAACTTAGAATTTACACCAAAAAGCCATCCTATGAAATCATAATCTAGTTGACTACACTGGTGACTAGTATATTCAAGAAATTAACCTTCTAGCGCTCATTTTTAGTGCTATTGCCACTTAGAACAACATGCTGAGCCTAAGCTTTTTCCTTATTTTTAAACCAAATTACTTATGCTCAAAATGAATGAAGATTGATTGATTATTCCTGCGAAATGAGAAAATTATGAAAGAAAGAAAAAGTAACGAGAAAATTATGAAAGAAAGAAAAAGAAAAAAAAGTTATGTTGGAATGAAAAATAGAAAGTATAAAAGATATTTGTATATTGATGATCAGCAGCTGCTTAGTAGTATATTCTTCTACAAATCCTACAAGAAACAACAAGAAAAATTATCCATACCTTGCTCATACCCTTAATCCCTAAGCCAACTTGAAAAAGTCGTCATTGATATCATTGTCTGGTGCTTACGCCTTGTCGGGGGTTGCCTTTGTGTTTTGTACAAGCCTATGGTAGCTATTTAGTCGTGTCTGTGAAAATATTGAGTGAACTTAACCCTATTTGAGTGAATTGTGTGAATCATTTAAAATAATCCCTCGTGAGGTGTTTTTAGGTATGTGCAAATGCCTTTCTAGCAAAATAATAAATCTGATAATATATATCCATGATCACAAAACAAATTGAATTTTCTCGCTTGATTGCTTGAGGGCAAGCAATAGCTAAGTGTGGAGGTATTTGATAACGCTCTAATTATACCTATTCCTTGACCATTATATTATATGTTTTATGATCATTTGATGTGAACTTTTAGTACTTAATAGCATAAAAAGAATGCAGATTCACTCTCGGATGATCTGAGCATGATACATCTCAAAACCTAATATTTTGCCACTTGAAGTAAATAAATAAGAAGTCTTCCATGATTAGCTTTTCATGCAAGCCAAGTGCGCCAGTTTTCCAGTCATGTGCGCCGCACTTACCTCTTGGTCAAAGGAAGTCAGTATATAATATTTAATAAAAGTGCGCCGGTCTTACAAATAAAGTGCGCCGTACTTCCTCTGCATTTATGAAACTTTGGCGCCAAGAAAATAAGAAAGTGAGCCGCACTCACAAAGCAAGTGCGCCGTACTTCGCCTATCAGAATGCCTATAAATAGAGCTCATTTGCAAGCATTTGAACTCTCCACTCTATAACCAATTTCCACTAAGTTATGGTCTGAAGTAATACGTGATCCAGAGCCATTTGCAGGGGAGAACGAATCAGAACAAGGGGTGTTATATATTTGTTAGTGTCGAATTCTTGGTTACTTGTGACACTTGTGTAATCATTTGATCAATCCAATCTGTATGTCTCTTGTTTACTATTTACTCACTTCTGTTGTTATGAACTCATTAGCCATGAGAGGCTAAACCTCTTGTGATTGCTTGTATATGTGAATATAATAAAGTGACTTATGATTATGTTTTGATCTCTACTAATTTCAAGTTTATATTGTGAACTATTTCATCTCTAGTCTTATTATGTTTATTTGTTGAAACTCGTTGAATATAATATGTTGGGATAGGTCAAAAGAACCAACTTGTTAAACGCAATTCTAGGAACTTGTCGGCGTTTCTAGTCTTTGAAAGGATAAATCAACTTAAAAAAATCAATAATAATCTAGATTTGATATGAAATACTATTTCGAGAGAAATCACTTAATGGGTGAATATGAATCTTGAATTGAACATACGAGTTATGAAATTGCTCTTTTGACGAAAATAGCTTTCTTATAAGTTGTGCTCCTTTATCAAACTGAGATCAAACATAAGCATTGTTACTTGATTATCTAAGCTATCCAAGCAATCATTTGTTTTAATATTTGAATTCCTCATATTACCATAATCGTTACTTGTCTTGTTTTACTACTTATTTATACTTAATCCGAACGAACTAAGTCCATGTGGATACGACCTGGTCTTGCCTTAATCTAATACTACCAACGGGGGTTATACTTTACCCGTGTGTTTGGTTTATTAAAATCGGTGAAACTAGTATTATAAATTTAAAGCTTTCCTTACGCATCATGGACTTTTGCGGTTAAAAAGACAAAATAAATTTCATCTGGGAGTGTAACTGTAATGAAAGTCACTGAAAAACCAATAATGCCATGAAGAACAAAGGTAGAAACCTTTTACTTCTATTAGATATTCGCATCATCTATCAACTTAGTACACACGATATTGATCTTTTGATTACTCTTCCACTTTAGGTAATTATGTTGAACAATTACATAATATATTTAAATTATGTGATTCACTATCAGAGGATTATTGGAAAAGGTCCTGATTAGCAAATGCCACGTTATTTAAGCCACAACACCTACATAAGCGTTGTACAATAGCAACTTTTAAAGATTTTCCAGTTTATTATCTTCCATTGTTAGTCTTCTTTCAACTGGTCCTGATGATCGTGGTTCCGTGACTACGGCCCTGAATAGTGAAGTACTCTTGCAGATATTTACACGTATTTTATGTTTTGATTCATTAATGTATATATCAAGGTAGAGTTTCAAGGCCAATATGGAGAGGACTATGAGTTCTATGGAGAATGGGCAGATTGCCATGGTATTTTTCTCGAAGTGCTATAACTATGTAATTTTCCATAGTTATTAAAATCTATAAAAGGTTGATATTATCGTAATTGTATTAAACATTGATGACATCATGTATTGATAATTTTTTAGGTTAATTAATAGTCCATGCATTTGATGAGAAGCAAATCAGCAATGGCTTATTACAATTTGGAGCAGCTGTGGGCCTCAAAAGAGTCGGGTAAAGAACAAAATCAAAGTCAAAGTCAGGTAAATATCATCGTGGTTTTAAGGTTATTAACATGCAAGTATATTATAATGAATCTTTAATTAATATGTTTAAGCTTATTAATATGTTATGTTTAATTAGGTTGTGGATGTTAGATTTGAAACTTCAAAAGTAAATTATTGTATTTTCTTTCTTTTGATATTGCGTTTTGTGATTTTACATTATACAAGATGATGACCAATTAATGATCAACGTCTAGCGAATCATTCCTTTGGCGATTTTAAAGAACTACAACAAATTCATACCTGCCAAAAGACCTTCTTATCCCTTCTATCCACGCATCTCCAATTAGGTGCATTACTTTTTCCCCAACAATTTCTGATCATCTTACCTGCACCCCAGAAGATTTGTAAGATTATTTTCAAAGTTCAGATAATTTAAAACACAAACAAAGATATCCTTTTTTACTTTTCAAGTGTAATACCAACTTAACTTCACAATTTTAACACAATAGCAGGAAAAAAAAATAATAATAAAAGGAAAAGAATAACAGGATGCTTACCTTTCGATTCCAAAAGGAAACCCTTTTTTCTTCATCGGTTCCCCGTTATCGAGCCATTAATTTTTCCTATAACAAAAGAAAATCACATATAATGATCTAAAACCCATAATTCCATATATCTCATCAAGATAGCTCATGACATCGCCAAACGCACAGGAAAAATACATACCTTTATATCAAACCACAATTACAGGCCGGATCGAGTATAAACGCGGACACAAAAGCCCCCCAAAATTGAAACCCTAACTCTTCAATCTTAATGAAAAAACTCACGGCATGTATGTGTGATTCGCTGTAAGAATCGAGGAAGAAAACTGTATAAAAATCTCAATCGGGTCAGCAAACATGGCGATAATGGAGGTTTGGGAATTATCGAGAGAGATGGAGAGAGATAATGAGAGGTTCGGGAAGAATCGAGAGAGATAGAGAGAGATATTTGTGCAGGTGCCTAATGAAAGTGAGATAATGAGGGGTTATAACTTTGTGTCTGGCACTGTTCATTTTACACAAAGGTACCATCATTTGGAGCACATTTTACTGTTTGAAACACTGTTGGTTACAACTTTGTGAAGCGCCCAATTTTGGGTTTTAGTATATTGTTATAATTGGCCATAGATACATATTACATTCTATCAGTAGAACCAGCCACTATCTTAAGATGTGATGCTAGAGGTATGTTTGGCAGCAAGCGTTTAAGAGACGTGTTAGTATACTTGCCATTCTATTATCTGCTAATGCTACATATAACTTCAAAAGTACATTTAGCTTTTGAGAATATGAAATCTCATGTATAGTAGCCACTGACCATTGATGATGTATATTATGACGATAATAGATGATTTTAAGCTAATTTGTTTTCTATTTTTTGTTTTTGTGTGTGTGAGTTAAATCGTACGATATGGATGATTAAATTAAGAGGCAAGGTCATCGGATATGGGTACAAAAGTAAGTTATTTTTTGTTTTTGTGTGAGTATGTTAAATAGCACGATATGTATTGATTAAATTAAGAGACGAGGTTATTGTGAAAAGGCTCTTAACTAAAAAAAAATAGGGATACAGATGTGGGTACAAAAGTAAGTTCTTGTATTTTCTCTTTTTGGATCTTGCTTTTTGTGATTTTACATTATGTAGCCATTGACCATTGATAAGATCTATTATGACGATGATAGATGATTCTAAGATATTTTTTCTTTTTGTTTTTGTGTGTAGGTTAAATTGTACGACATGGATGATTAAATTGAGAGGCGTGGTCATCATGATATGGCTCCTAACTAAAAAAATACGGATGCGGGTATGGATAGAGAAAATAAGCTTGTGAATATCTCTCCAAAAACAATATATGTAATCAAAATTGCTAATAATATTAATATAACTTATTACATGTTGATTAATTGTGGCCATTTAAATCCTTGCTATTGTTGTCACTCATTATTCGTGGATATTGTTACGTCATTAATTCTGTGTGATACATGTTAATAACATTGAAAAGGACCATGAAATCTCTTTTTGGTACAAAGCATATAAAAAAATAAATAATCTTTAACGTATGTAAAAAAATCATCCTTCCAGCTTTCATTTGTATGAAAAATATTTATTAAAAATACTCGATTGATGTTTATTTGTTCTCATCACCACCCGTAATTTATACACATCAATATGACATATCATAAATTTATTTTTTAATAAGTAAAAAAATATAAATATACAAACAATAAAGATAAAACATTATACATGATATCTTTTAAATAATTTACAATACATCTTTTTTTGGAACGAAGCATAAAAATAATTAAATAATCTTCAATGCATGTAAAAAATTTCATCCTTCCAGCTTTCATTTGTATGATAAATAACTTATAAAAAAAATACTAAATAAAATGTTTTTGTATTTTTATGATTTTTTATGCAGATTAAATTTACTCAATAACATGTTTTAAAGAAGATGATATAAAATTTGCTTTGGTTTTAGTCAAGTTAAATAATATATTATATTTATGATAAGTATCAACACTAAAAATAAAATATAAATCAACATTGTGAGAAATATAAATTATACGAAGTAATAAATATGTATTTAAAAAAAATCATAAAATATTTTATTAGAAGACAAAGCATATTTGATCGTCTAAAAGACATTAAGGTAAATGATACTCCCTCCGTCCCTTATTAAATGTCATGTTTGATTTTTCAAAGTTTTTTTTTTCTCAACTTTGACATTAAATATTTGTGTTTGTGTAATATAATACTTGATAAAAAATATATGAATGGATTGAGTTTTAAGTGTATTTTCATTGCGTATAATTTTTATCAAATATTATATAACACAAGTAAAAATATTTAAAGTCAAAGTTGATAAAGAAAGACTTGAAAAGTAAAACATGGACATTTAATATGGGACGGAGGGAGTACTAGTAATCTAGATTCTATATATATATAAAGAATGAGTTCCCCCTATTAAATGTGAGCATTAATGTCACAAGCTAAGAAACTCAAATATGTAGTTTAAGCTAATGAATTAGTACATATAGGGCTTATTTTGAAACTTTTAAGAGCTTTTAAGCTGAAATACATAAATGAGATATTTCATTTAATATGAAACTAATACGTATTCCAAGTTATATTGATTTAATATGATAGTTCTTTTGGACTACTTATATGTATTAACTTACAATAAATTATAATTAGAGTCACCAAGTCTTTTCAAGTTTCTACATTTTTCATTATCTCACCAAGTCTTCTCATTTGTTCACCAATAAATGTTTCATGTAATCATCAACCTACTGCCTATATATAATGATACATACACAAGCGCACACTGCAACTTGAAAGATTGTTCTAAGTTATTCCGAGGAGTGAAGCCCGTAAGTGCACTCGGAGCCTACCTAATTTTACAATGATTATCAGTCAAGCTCCAACGTGTAAATAATTTTTGTGCTTGATCTTAGTTTTGATTTTGTTTTCATAGATGTTTTCACTATTAAACTAATACAAGTTTTCCTTATATTGATGTGGACTCTTTTTAGATCTGAGTAAGAGAAAAATAGGTTATGCAGAGCAGTAATGAACATATATAATAACGTAGTTAATTTGTGAATCTTTCAGGTTGTAATCAAGTATTTGAAATGATGGCGACTACTACTACTACAGGTATGCACATTGTTACAGCTAGATGCTCTATTCTTTCCTGTTGTCAAGTTTCAAACTCAAGTATGATAGTTTTCAGTAATGACATTAGAGGGGCATCATGTGCAAAGCTTAGAGGCTCATGTCACATATCTTCTACACAACTATTATCTCAAAATGTTAAACAGTCCTTGGAGGTTTGGAAAGATGACAACAAAATCCGTGTCAGAGTCGAGTGACACAAAAGTCCTTCGTGTGATAATATAAATGCATGTTTGATATCTACACGCCAAAGCATCCCAAGAGACTCTTCTAATACCACCACTAAGCAGGTGATTAAGGATTACATTGTTGTGTTTGAAGAAGGTGTTGAACATGAAGAGCCTGTTGATGCTAATCTCGCTAAAAAAAACTTCATCAGGTTATTTGGTGATTTTGAATTTATTATTGTTGTTACTGTGTCGTTGCATTGATTTCATGTGTTTCTTGCAGAATGAAGATTTGAAAATGATGGTACTCCTCAACTATGCTCCAATAAAGAAAAAGAGTTCAACCATCATCTCCAAGAGTATGTATTGATTTGCTTTATCTTATTGCTTACTTCAGGGTATATATGTTGTTCATTCTCTCATATTGGCTATTTGAGCCACTCTATTAACCGGTATATATATATTTGTTTAATAGAATCCGATGATGAGATGATTACAAATAAAAGAAAGTGGTCTTCTGTTGAAGGGCAATTATGGCCTTTGAGAAGTCGTAAATCACCAAAACACATTTATTAACAATATTATATGAAAGGCAAATGGGTGGAGGGTATCTTCGATTTATAGAATAAAAAGAAGATTAGGTTCGTGAAGATGGCAATGAAGTGTTGTTTGAAAGCTCGAGTGGTTAGGCTTTACCAGGAACAATGACTGTGATCATGAGCTTAAAAAGTGATATTTGAAAGCAAGTCATGTAATTTCTTGACTACTCGAGTAAAAATAATGACTGAAGTTTCCTACTAGATCATAGATGTATCAACTTGCTAAAATTCTCTGTTTCATATTTAGTATGATTGGATTTAGTACCCCCGGGTGTCGTTTACGGGAATTCTATCATGCACATCTGTTTAGTCCCACCTCTGGATTCGAGTTGACCATTGTTTGTTTGCCTAATAAACACACAAATTCAGGACCACAAGTTTTGGATACATAGTTACATACGGTTACTACTTATAATAAGTTAATTTCATGATTTTGGACATTTTACATCTATTTGCATGGGCAAGGTCTGTTATTTCATGCTAATACTTGAAAATTGGTGCAGGTGATATCAGCTACATATGTTAGGGGTGGTGGTGCATTAAACGTTATTCCAGCATGTGTCGACCAAGGCGGAACACTTAGGAGAGCCTTACAACTGAAGGCATGCAGCGTCTTCAGCAAAGACTAAAAGAGCTTTTTTATTTTCCCATGTTCATATCTTTTAAATTAACATATATAAGATAATAGCGTCCAAAATATTAATGTATAAAAGTATGTTCTACAGTTTGAATAAAGAATCCTAAACAGTCCCGATTTAGTTTCTTGCTAAAACACATCCATCATAACACATTTGTGTTTAGCATGGAGGTACACGAATTGTTCATTATTTTCACCTAATACAGTGAAGTGTTCATTTGTTTTTAGCATGTATGCTAACTTTTGCGTATAACAAGTCAACCACTAGAAAACTACTACATTTAGCTTAAAGCACACTCACTACCCATATTCTTTAATCTAAGACCAACACAAGAAAGGAGGTATGCATACAGTATAGTCTAATTATCAAGAAAGTGATTCTACTTCTTATTTTTGGAATCATATCTAAAGGTTAAAAACAAGCATAATCCAAAATAAGTTGGCGATGTTGGTGAAAGTTTTTATCATGATCCATCAACCATTGTTGATAATCAAAATACTTTTCGAGAGGTACTGATTAAAACCTCAAAGAAAGCCGAAAGAAATGAACCATTTGAATATGTTGACCATCAAATAAGTATTGACAAGTCCGTAATTGGACTCACTTCATATGAAACTGAGAAGAACGAATTTCCTATATTGGTTAATCATTTAAACTTTCTTCAAGAGTCTTTAATTAAATCCGCCTCAAATGAAACTGAAGGAAACAAAGGCGGTAATGTTGGGGATGTGCATGCATAGAATGTTTGCATTGAGTTTTTGACATAAATGTATGACTTTGTTGAGATGTGTTGTCTATCGCATGGTAATAGGTTATAATGATTAAACCGATGAATTAAATGTTGTAATAAAAATAAATCAGTGTGTCAACTTAACCCGAACACCTTTTTACCTGAAATACATCTATGATTCTTTCGTGATGAACAAAGCCCGTGCATCGCACGGGCCATGATGTCTCGTAAATTATAAAAATACACATGGGAATGAAATTTGTCATAAAATATTTATCACATGTGGTGATGAGTGTATTTTAGGCTAACATATTTGTTCGCAATCTCATGGGTCAAAATTTGAAAATATACAAACGCAAATACAATACACAATACATCTTTTTTTGGTATGAAGCATAAAAAGAATTAAATAATCTTCATTGTATGTAAAAAATCATCCTTCCGATCAACACTATAATTTTAAGGAATACAACAATAAATACTTAAAATATTAAGTTAACTTATTGTTATTTTAATATTTACTAAATTTATATCGTATTTTATTTATGATAAGTATCAACAATAAAAATAAAAAATAAATAAACATTGTGGGAAATATAAATTATCCAAAGTAATAAATATGTATTTAAAAAAATCATAAAACATTTTATTATAAGACAAAGCATATTTGATTGTCTAAAAGACATTAAAGTAAATGATAATAAATCATAAAAATACAATATGAGAATGAAAGTTGTCATAAAATATGTATCGCATGTAAAGTAAATGATAATAAATCATAAAAATACAATATGTGAATGAAAGTTGTCATAAAATATGTATCACATGGCTATGTTTGGGGAGGGCTTTTATGGGGCTTATGGGTGCTTGGGCTTTTAAAATAAGCCGGCTAATTAAATAAGTCTCGTTTGTCATGGGGCTTATGGAAGGACTTATAAAATAAGCTGGCTAAAAACTTTAGCCTCAAAAAAAAGGCTAAAAACTTAAGCCCGGGGCTTTTGAAGAATAAATTACTTATTTACCCACAAAAATATCTAACATATACAAAAACTCACTTAATTATGTCTTTTTTAGTAATTTTGCAATAACAAGCCCCAGCCCCAACCCATTTGTCAAACAAATTTATAAAAATACAAATTTTAATTTCGGTTTATAATATAAGCCCTAGCTCCAGCCCCAGCTCTAGCCCCAGCCCCAGCCCCAGCTCCAGCCCATTTCGCCAAACATACCCGTGATGAGTGCATTTTATGCTAACATGTTTGTTCGAAATCTCATGGATCAAATATTAAAAATATACAAACGACAAATACAATACATCATACTTGATATCTTTTAAATAAATACTATAGATATCCGAACTTACAGGAAGTATACACAAACACGTTTTAAAGAAGAGAATTTTAAAATACAAAAAAGACGTCTTAAAGAAGCTAAATCTAAAAAACAACAAACACGTTTTAAAGAAGAGAAATTTAAGAAAACAACAAACACGTTTTAACGAAAAGAAAGAAGAGAATTAAGAAACAACAAACACGTTTTAAAGGAAAGAAATTTAAGAAACGACAAACATGTTTTAAATAAGTGAAATCTAAGAAATAGCAAATACGTTTCAAAGAAGAAAAATTTAAGGAACAACCAACGTGTTTTAAAGAAGAGAAATTTAAGAAATAAAAAACACGTTTTAAAGAAGAGAAACCTAAGAAACAACAAAACCGTTCCAAAGAAGCGAAATTTAAGAAACAACAAACACGTTATGAAAAAAAAAAACAAATTTAAGAAACAACACAAACATTTTAAAGAAGAAGAATTAAGAAACAACAAGCACGTTTTAAAGAAGATAGACCTAAGAAACAACAAACACGTTTAAAAGAAGATAAATATAAGAAACAACAAAGACGTTTTAAAGAAAGGAATTTATAAAACAACAAACACATTTTGAAGAAAATAAATCTAAGAAACAACAAACAGATGTTAAAGAAGAGAAGTTTAAGAAACAACAAACACGTTTTAAAAGAGAAAATTAAAAAACAACAAATACATTTTTAAGGAAAAGACGTTTAAGAAACAACAAACACGTTTTAAAGAAGAGAAATCTAACAAAAAAACAAACACGTTTTAAAAAGAGAAATTAAAGTAACAACAAACACGTTTTAAAGAGATAAATTTAAGAAACAATAAATACATTTTAAAGAAGATAAAAATACAAGAAAAAACAAACACGTTTAAGAGAAGAGAAATCTAAGAAACAATAAACATGTTTAAGAATAGAAATCTAAGAAACAACAAACACGTTTTATAGAATAGAAATCTAAGAAACAACAAACGTGATTAAAAAAAGAGAAATCTGGTAAACAACGAACGACATCAAAACACATTTTCAAGAAAAAAAATCTGAGAAACAACAAACACACTTTAAAGACGAGAAATATAATAAATAACAAACACGTTTTAAAGAAGAGAAATCTAATAAACAAAAAATTTTTCTAAAGAAGATAAATCTAACAAAAAAACAAAAAATGTTTTAAAGAATTTGTTCATAACTTTTAATGTTTTGAATCTGTTTCGTGCAATTTTGTTTACTTCAACATCGATTGATTTGAATTCAGCGTCAATCGATTGTTTCATGCAATTGTTTTTGTTGTAATAATTATTTTAGTTACAATATTCTATGTTGTTTCCATGTAATGTGTTTTGTTAAAACTTTTTATGTTTTTGTTACATATGATTTAATCACAAATATCATTATTCAACTTTATTTGGTTTGTTTCAGTTTTATGTTTAATATGCAAATGTTTAGGGATTGTTAGAATTGAGAAATAAGATTAGGATTGTATGTATGAGGAAGTGAGGATAAAATATTTTATATGGGGTTATTATTATTGGGCTTTTATCAAACTATCATTTATATTTGATGCTCATAAAGTGTTACCCTATACATTAATTTGGATATATACATTTAGTATAGTTGTTGGTCCACACAATAAAATGTTCGTATTCCATTCATTTAAAACGAAGGAAATAATGTAGAGATGAATTATCAAGACTCTTATTGAGATTCAAATCAAACAATCAATGAAGAGTGGAACCCTAACTCCCCTACTTAGTTGGCACAATAGATCCCTTAAGTCGACTCCATAATAATCGGTTTCCTATTTTAAAGAGTTGATAATCGATACGAAGCTAATAAACAATTACCCGTTTCAAAGAAGTGAAATTTAAGAAACAACAAATAAATTATGAAAAAGAGATACTTAAGAAACAACAAGCACATTTTAAAGAAGAGAAATTAAGAAACAACAAAAATGTTTTAAAGAACAGAATTCTAAAAAAAAAAACAAACATGTTATTATGAAGCTAAATCCAAGAAACAACAAACGTGTTTTAAAGAGGAGAAATCCAATAAATAACAAACACGTTATAAAGAAGAGAAATTTCATAAAGAAATATTAGAAATAACAAACACGCTTTAAAGAAGAGAAATCTAAGAAACTGAAAACACGTTTTAAAGAAAAGAAATTTAAGACACAACAAACATGTTTTAAAGAAGAGAAATCTAAGAAACAAAAAACACGTTTTAAAGAAAAGAAATCTAAGAAACAACAAACATATTTTAAAGAAGAGAAATCTAGAGAGCAACAAACCCGTTTTGAAGAAGATAAATTTAATAAACAACAAATTCGTTTTAAATAAGAGAAATCCGAAAAACAAAAAACACATTTTAAAGAAGTGATATCTAAGAAACAACAAATACATTTTGAAGAAGAGAAAACTAAGGGACAACAAAAACGTTTTAAAGAAGTGATATCTAAGAAACAACAAACACGTTTTAAAGAAGATAAATCTAATAAACAACAAAAATGTTTTAAATAAGAGAAATCTAAGTAACAAGAAACACGTTATAATGAAGAGGAATTTCTGAAACAAAAAATACTCTTTAAATAAAAGAAATATAAGAAACAATAAACATTCTTTAAAGAAAAGAAACCTAAGAAATTGAAAACACGCTTTAAAGAAACGAAATTTAAGAAATAACAAACATGTTTTAAGAAGGGAAATCTAAGAAAAAAACAGGTTTTAAAGAAAAGAAATATAAGAAACAACAAACACGTTTTAACGTATAAAAATCTAAAAAACAACAGACACGTTTTAAAGAAGAGAAATCTAAGAGACAAGAAACATGTTTTAAAGATAAGAAATCAAAGCAATAAACACGTTTTAAAGAAAAGAAATTTAAGAAACACCAAACACGTTTTAAAGAAAAGAAATCTAAAAAAAAACACATCTTAAAGAAGTGATATTTAAGAAACAAGAAACAACAAATGCGCGTTATGGAAGATATATTTAAGAAACAACAAACACGTTTTAAAGAAGAGAAACATATAAGAAAAAACAAACACGTTTTAAAGAAGAGAAATCTATGAAACAACAAACATGTTTTAAAGAAGATAAATTTAAGAAACTACAAACACATTTAAAGAAGAGAAATATAGGAAACAATAAACACGTTTTAAAAAAAAAAAGAAATTTAAGAAACAACAAAGACATTTTTAAGAAGAGAAATCTAAGAAACAACAACCCCTTTTTAATGACGAGAAATCTAAGAAACAAAAAATGCGTTTTAAAGAAAAGAAATCTAAGAAACAACAAACACTTTTTAAAGAAGATAAATATAAGAAACAACAAATATTTTAAAGAATAGAAACCTAATAAATAACAAAAACGTTTTAAAGAAGATACATTTTAGAAAAAACAAATAAGTTAAAAAAAAAGAATCTAAGAAACTGCAAATACGTTTTAAGAAAGAGAAATATAAGAAACAACAAACATTTTAAAGAAGATAAATTTTAAAAACAAGTTTCATTTACAATGTTTTTTTTACAAGTTATGATATACATTAACTTTTAACATATAAGAATGTTTACAATTACACACTCTCCACCGAATGAATTTAACCGATAAATGTAGTGACGCTAGCCGCCCCATTGGGGCGGGCCTGGGATCTAGTAGTATTATATGGCAATTATTATATATTTATGCACTATATGTACTGTATTACATGTTAGGATAAATGGTATAGGGATCTTTAATATAATGAATTATCAATGTTGTAACAATAAACAATATAGTTGTCTTTAATTTCAATATCAGTGATGTTACACCCTGAGATTAGGAAAGAAGTACGTTAAACAAAAACCATAATATGTCTCTTCCTTTTCTCATGAGTAAAATTCTCAAGATGCAAAAGTGTGTATTCGTCTTTTTAGTTACATATCGGAACAAAAAAAATATATATCATAAATAAGAAAATCAGTGAATGCTTGACATATAGAGAGCATCACATTTCACAAAAGGCCAAAAATAAGAGAGAAAATTATATTTTAACATACCTTCAAAATCATTGAACACAAACATTATCAAATGAAAATAATAAAAACACATAATTTAGCACCCATTTTTAAATAATGTATAATTAAAACAAAATTTGGAAAATAAAAAACAACTACAATAACTAATAAACTATGAACACATCAAAAAAGTTATATTTACGAAAACATAAATAAATTCACGCGAAAACACTTAGAAAGCAAGTTTGTGCGTAGCACGGGTTCTGACTGTGTCTCGGGCGGACATTTTTTGTTTTAAGTTTACTTGGGCCAGTTTCAGTTTTAGATAACAGGTACCGAATGCCACGTTTTTTTTGTTAAACTTTATTTTCATAGTGCAGTACGCGTTTAAGCTTAGCAAGTGAACTTAGAGATACGAGGGTCAACTTCTCAACGTTTCAATTAGACAATTCAAAACATGTTCATTGAACAGACAATTCAAAACATGTTCATTGAACGTAAATTAAAAAGTTAAGTTTAAGATATAAGCAATAATTCAATGATTTATCGGAAATAAAAACCGGTGCAATGCACATGTCTAAACAATCAACAAAGATCTCTCGCGGCAGCCTTAGTTATAGATTGTTGTATATTCGGCAATTTACACAAACATTACGCGATGAACACTTAGATACAAACTTTGTGCGTAGCACGAAACAAGAGGAGAAGGCATATGTGTATTATATTTTGATAATGTGAGTTTTCATGTTGTGCTAAGAATATATAACCTAGAAAAAGGAATATTAAATGCTCATTAATTCCAATTTAATGACCAATATTAAATGAAAATATTAAAAACACATAATTTAAAACCCATTTTCAAATAATGTTATACTATAAACTCACTGTCTAAAACTTAGACTAGAAACATAGAAAAAAAATAATCAGCAAATGTAGATTTAACTTCTCGACGATAATGTATGAGCATCATATCTTTAACATAGCTCGACTTAGCTTCAAATGCTAAATGGCCTAACAAAATAAGAGGAGAAGGCATATGTATATTACTTTTTGATAATGTTAGTTTTCATGTTATGCTAAGAATATATAACCTAGAAAAAGAAATATTAAAAGCCCATTGCAATTAAATGACTAATATCAAGTTAAAAAAAATCTAAAGATCAAAAACAACTAATGTCGTACTTATATGAAAGTGACGAAACAACTAATGCCGTACTTACAAAAGATGTGATACCATCACAACTTACAAACCTAATAACGAAAATAATTAACGCACATTACATTATAACCAATTAGATAAAGCCCGTGCTCTTCGTATTAACCACAAGCCCATTTAGAAAATATAAAGACCAAAAAACCAAAATAACATCACACATTTTAAAATTTTTAAACAACAAAGTAAAAACGTTTCATACAACATACAAAACTATAAATACACATACACTCGCCAATACACAGAAACAATACGCGATTAACAATTAGATTCAAAGCCTTTGCATAGCACGGGTTCTGCATGCCTCGTAATACAATATACACATATCCCCCCTTTTATATAAATGGACATTCATACTCGCTAGGATTGTGTAGTTTGCCATCCTTAATAAACCCTACAAATGCCATGGCCTCTTTACAAGATCTCGTATAAGGATCTATCCGCAAGAATGGTGGGAAGAACAGCCAAAACAAAGTAAGCATCACAAATGTTAGTGTGTAAAACTGGGCGACACTGGTTGGTGGCTTAAACCAATGACCCATTGTCTTTTTTACCACAATCTCCATTCCAATCCACACACCTTGTAGTATAAAGAACCAAGTGATTTCCCAAGTTGGCTTCAATCGCCCAAGATAGTAAAATATCAACTCATGCACCATCCCTGACACTAGAAATGTAGTGAAAACAGCAGGCACGGAAACCCATCTTTCAGGAATTATATGTCCAAAGATGGAGCGGGCAGGATGGTAGACAGTAGGGCGTAGTATGCTAGATACCATGAGGTTCCACCTCTTGCCCCAAAAGTTTTGTACCGATGTAGCATGGTGAGGCTTATCAAACTGTGGCTCAAGGTCGACCCCAACCAAGGCTCGTGCTATATAAGCTGTCACGGCTAGCAACAGCTCCAACATGAAAAATAGACAATATGCATATAGACACGTGGTAACAAACGGATGAAGATTATCTTTGTAACTGAACGCCTTAATTGTAACAATAAAAAGAAGAACTTTAGGAGCATAATTTACGGGGGATTTCATGATGGTTTGACGAGATTGTTTTTCGTTATTTCTTATGATCTTGATGGGTAGGCAAGCAGTAAGTATAAAGTGACATAGAGGGACATTAGAATGTGAAGATAAAGGCCCTAGACCATAGGCAAAAAGGATAAGCTTGAAGCTTCCAAGCCATGACATAAAGAAAGTGGTTAGACCACAAAGGAACATAGTGTTGAGATTGAAGGGAAGATATACAAAGAGACATATGATTGGAAATAAAGCCAAAAATCTTGTTGTACCTTCTGCAACTAAAATTCCAATACCATGGCAATACACAAGAGATGCCACAGCTATAGTCCAGTCTACCATCATATTATGCACATCGCCTTCATTCTTTGGAGACATTTTTTCTATATGTTTTGTTTATTTCTTTAATTTTGTTCTGGCTGCTTAGGTTATAAATAATGGTAGAGCAATATATAACCACAAATATTAGGTTTTGAATAATACGAAAGGGCTTTTGGCCAGCGGTATGTGAGTTGCCCAGTGGGCTAGGTTGCATATATATATATATATATATATATATATATATATATATATATATATATATATATATATATATATATATATATATATATATATATATATATATATACTGGGGGTTTTATTTTCAGAACCATGTTAAGTGCGGAAACTGCGAGAACTCCAATTTTGCATTAGAAAACATGCATGTTCATATAAAACATGTATATTTTCTTACATACACTTTAATACAAATACCTGCGTAACATACATGATCATATAAAACCATTTTGCAATTGATATGTTGCACTTAACAGGGTTTTATATGAACATGTATGTTACGCAGGTATGTGTATTAAGGTGTATGTAAGAAAACATACATGTTTTATATGAACATGCATGTTTTCTAATGCAAAATTGGAGTTCTTGGAGTTCTTGCATGTATGTTTTTAGTGGTTCTCTCAGTTCTCGCTGATAAGATGGTTCTCGCAAAGAAAGTCTCACTATATGTATATATATATATATATATATATATATATATATATATATATATATATATATATATATATATATATAACCACAAATATTCTTACGATCATTTTCAATGAATAGACAAGTTTAATGATCTTGACCAGTGATATACCATGTTTCGTGAATGAGCATAAAATCATCCAATTATTTTGGTTTGTTTACGTAACCAAATGGTATAACATATAACCACAAATACAACCACGTAATTTAGATGCACTTACAAAAATAATTTAAAATATGTGACTAAAAATCATTCTCATTTTTCTCATTTAATTTTCTCATCTTGCTGAGTCCCTTGATCAATGAAGGTTTCAACCCATAAGGGTTCGAATCTGGAGAAGGCAGGGTTTACTTCAATTTAAGTGGCAAGCCTTCAGGCGGCTTAAGTTGAAGGTTTTCCCCCCATCGGGTTTCAAATTAGACTTGAATTTCCCAAATGAAAGTCAATTTTCAAAAAAAAAAAAAAAAAATACCTATTTGGGTATCCGTTCCATATGTTGACTACACGTTTTAATTGATGCTTGATGGAGCTCGACTAAGATGTGACATTACTTGAATCACTAGTACGTTCACATTCAATCCGAGCTGCATTCTTATGTGTCTCATATACATTTATTGTCTTTCATGATGGGTCCGGTGAAGTGGTCCTACCACTTACAGTAACTTGTCACACATAAGAGCAATGTGCGGAGCTTGTTGCTCCTCGCCGTGGTTGACAGGGCACCAAGCCGTGCCTCGCCATGACACCCTCCCATTTCGCCGTCCTTCGCCATCAATTGCCTCCTCGTCTGCACGGCGAGGGTTGTGACTGACAAAGAGGCATTATTTTAGGTCCCACTTTTGAATCAAAACGGTAATTTTATTTTTTTATTTTTTATTTTTATTTATTATTATCTTTTTTACACACTATTAATACCATATCATATACACTATTTTTCTCACACAATTCTTAACAAACAACTACCAATACTCTCAATATCTCTACATCAAAAAAATAAAACAAAAATAATAATAATAAAAAAATAAAATAAAAAATGTCGCAAAATCCAAACGAATGCGGGTGTTTCACGAACCTCCTCACCTCAAACCCACAATAATACGGGGCTTCGTCAAACCCGTCTACGGTCTACCCCCTCGTCACAAAATTCTAACTCCTCGTCGCCACAAAATTCCTACATATGGGACGCAATTGCATCCCGAGGCAATTTACCACAACCAACAATTTGCGTTTCAAGGATTCGCAACTTACCCCCAACAACGATTTCCTCAATCTCAACCGCAGTTTTTTAACCCGTCGCAACCTTCAACGTTTCCTCAATCTCAACCACAACAACACCTTGATTCACAACCAGATTCTCAATTCAAAGAATCTCAACCCCGTGAACCGTCCAAATCGCGAGGAAAAAAACGATGGAAAAAAAAAAGTCGTGAATTTGGAAGCGGATGATGACGATGACTTGGAGGATGTGGCGTGTGGGAAGAGAAACTGGTCCATGGAAGAAGAGAAGCTACTTGCGGAAATTTAATGGTTTATTTTTGGGTATTTAATGGTTTGTTTGATTTGTTTGAATTAATACCCAGATCGAAATCAAAAGTGTAATTGGATCCGGATTTTTCATTTGAATTCATGCTCTTTTTTTTTATTAATAAAATTATATAATTTTTTTATATATATATTAATGGATCGGTGTGAAATTAAATAGATCTGGAGTGATATAATAAGATTTACCTTTGATTGACGGCGTTAGATGTTTGGTCGGAGATGGTGGGAGCTAGAATCTGATTAGATTGTGATTGTGATGATGATTGGATTCTGTTTACAGAAAAGAAGGGTTATGGTCTAAACGTTTAAAAAGTTAGTCATTTAAACAATACATAATTTTTATTCAAAAAGCCAACATCAACAACAACAACAACAAACCTGGGGCAGGTAAGGCGAGGTAGAATGTAGACAGATCTTACTCTTACACCAAGATAAACCCAAGAGTAGAGAGACTGCTTCCACTGAAACCTCCGGCAAGTGCAGGTGTGTGGGTGAGAGAGCAAAGAAAGGAGAGCAAAAGAGACAGGGAGTATAAAACAAAAGCGCAACAGTAGGTAAAAGAAAGCAAGCAAAACAGGCAAGCACACAAACAAAGCAAAAACAAAACAGGGAAACCGAAGAACGACATTATTCAAAAAGCTAAACTACTCGTAAAACTAATAAGATCTTGTAAATCTTTTAAAAAAAAATTGCAAGACATTTTTTTGAAAAAAGTTCACAAAGTCTTGTGATTAAAAAAAATAATAAAATAAATAAAAATAAAAAATCACAAGACTAGACTTCAGAGAACTTACAAGGTTGACCTTACTTCGGTAAAAAAGAAAAATGGTTGACCTTACTAGTTTTCAACCTTGCGTTTTTTTAGAAAAAATTGCAAGGTTTTGCTAGTTTCACGGGTAGTTTGACTTTTTAGATAAAAATTAAATATTTAGTAAAATATGTTTATAAAATAGGTTATATATTTTGTCATGTTCCTTTAAAAATACCAACGGGATCTCTTTCACTGACCATATAAAGTGGAGTTAAGAGAAATGATATATTCTCTTGCATATGCTCTTACTTATACTCCTACCATTTAGGTGCCTAAAATCTATAAACTCATAAACATGGTCCACTTTTTCCCTAACTGTTAGATGGTTAACATCTAAGGGTGCGTTTGTTTTGTTGGTGGGTTTGGGATAAGATTAGAATTTGGTTTAGGTTAGAAAGAAAATATATGGGAGTAATTTGAAGATTGTATTAAAAGTTGTTTGTTTTATGTTATGTTAGGTTAGATTTAAATGTTCATATATTTTTTTTAAGATTTAAATGCAAACATAAAAATAAGAATAAATGTCATATGAACTATAAAGAAAATAATATGTGGTTCTTAAAAATTAACACAAGTTTCAAATTCAATAAGAAAATGGTATGTGGTCCTTAAAAATTAACACAATTTTCAAAATTCAATAAGAAGATGGTGCGGGGCCTTTGTAAGGGAATACATCAAAATCAGGCATTTACGACTGAAATTGTGAAACCCCTTCTATATGGAGATCAGCCCCAATTTCAAACCTCATCCACATGTACCAAACATCGTATTTTAAGTCAAATTCTAATCTTTGAAGCAAAACCCTCAAAACAAACGGACCCTAAGTAGTAGGAAGATAAGTAAGAGGATGTGTAAGGATATAGTATTTCTCCGAGTTAAAGTAGTCATGTTATAATTTGGTAATTACAACACGTTATTGGTACCGTAAGAGGGCTATAGCACGCCTCTATATTGATCCCAGACATGCATATGGCGACGCTTTAACTTCTATAGTGTGGCTATAACATTTAATACCAAGCTGTCTTAGCGTGGTCACTTTTCAAAAGCAAACATATTTGAATCAGAGCTGAAGCATATGCACATCCTTTGAGCATTATCAATATTATATAATATTTGTTTTTAATAGAAATTTAATATTTTGATAGGAGTTTTTTTTGTTTTTTTTTTAGCTCGTGCCTTTTGGTGGATCTCTAGATCTGCCACTCTCGTTTTTGGAAATATTTAGCGAGTTTTAACATCCCAAGATGTGTATTTAACAACAAAAAATATGTTTTAGGTTTGAGAAATATTACTCAAGCTATTTTTGGTGTCTTAACAAATTATCTCGGACTTCACAGACGCATGTGTTTTGGCTTGAGACAAGCACTTGACTGTGACATAAAAGTTATTAAAAAATATGTTGTATGCCAATATTGCATTTATTATTTTCTCAATTATGGACTTGTACTTGGATAAGATGGATGGAACGTTAGCATGTGTCCTGACTTAAACGTAAACTATTAAAATTATGATAATGAGGTGGGCTTATTTTAGACGGGGTGTTGTTATGCTAGCTCTGAACTCACGCAAAGGGCACTTTTGACGTGTGAATGACCATAACGTACGTCCTTTCAATTTTTCTTTTCCCGGTAAAGTATACTAATAACAAAAAAGTTAAGTATAATCGAATGAATGTAGTTGAAATACCATAATAACCTCAAGAAAACGCTTGAATGATCAGTAAATCGTTTGTAACATGTCACATAACGATAACAGCATTAGCTGCAAACTAAAAAACGAACACAAAACAATCTAGAAACAACCAAATCGCCACATAAAACCATCCAGAAGTGTTCCATTCATCAAAACACACACCTCCAAGCCAACCCAGCAGCAACACGGTTCACACAACTTTTGGTACCATTGTACCAAGAAAGGCAAAACCATTCTTAAAGCAACATTAGTCGTGATACTAAAATCGGAATACAGAAAACAATGGTATCATGTCAATCATGTCTTCATGTTCAAACTCTTCTACCTCAGATAAGTTCATGGCTCAAATTGGATACACGATTCATAAATTCATAGCAGAGGTACATTCATCTATCATCCTGGAATCCTAGTTTAAGAATTAAGAACAATCAGTGATTAACATGTTCGTTTTCTCATTGTAGTCAAATTCACAAATAACATCATTGGCACACAAAATGGTTCAACCAACTGAGCAAAGTGATAATTCCTTTGTAATTGAAAGAACTTGTGACCCTTTCTCTAGGCCTACCCAGTTACAGCTATGCTCCTGGAAATTGCCAACAAAATTCTCTTCAAATTCATGACCTACCAAGTATTAGTGTCTCAAATCCATTAACTATAACCGATATTCATTTTCTAGGTCCTATTAATAATATAATATATTGTGTATATAAGCCGAAATAAAGATACGATTGTGAGCCAAGTTGCCTTCAAAAGGGGTAACACGGGGGCGGAGCTATGCCCGAGCCAACTGTGGCACGTGCCACAGACGGTTTTGGCCAATGAAGTGTTTTTTTTTTTTTTTTTTTTTTTTTTTTTTAAGGAAAAGAAAGAAAGAAAGAAGATAGAAAGTTTGAAGATGATGAATAGTGATGTTTTTTTGATTGATTGATTTTCTCTGCTATTATTTAATGTGCACACATGCAAGTGGAGTAGTGGACATACTTTTTGTCAGTCTTGCATAAATATATTGGGAATCTAATGGGCTCATTTAGTAATCTATAAACATATAAGATTGAGTCCTAAAATTTAAGAGGAGTATTGATGACATCAATTTTTTGAGAAGCATTGATGACATAGTTTTTAGAAGTGAAAAATGTAGCCATGCAAGAATCAAGATTAATGTCACGTCCATGTCAAGCGTCCATGTTTATGAGGGGCATGCGAAGTGTTCATGTATTCATTGAGGCACTTATAATTGTAGAGGTTACATGGAATAAGGCATTTGGAGAGTCTATTTTAATTATTAGAGTATGCATTACTTGATCTTTAATAGAAAAAATAATTGGGTAACTCTTTCAACTGTTTTTTTTTTAAGTATAAATAGCAAAATTTAGCAACCTACAACAAATTATTCCACCGCCACATCCACCGGAACCGACCAACATCAACTGTTTCCGCTGCCGACACCACGTTCAACCAAACTCATTTTAGTCATCGTGGCGTACATGAGTCATTGATGAAGAAGGTTATTGAAAAATGGTTATGATGTATATTTATTTATTTGAATTGTTTCTTTTGGTAATGTGATATGTTACTAAGTTTAGTTTTGGTTGTTGTCGTGTGTAATGAGCAGCTCCAAAATGATTAATAACGTTGGCAAACATGCTGACATATGGGTAATTGTTTGTGATTGTATTGTTAACGATTGATTTTTAGTAATCTTATATGTGTTGTTTTTGCATGATAGGTTTGGGCAAGAAGATGATATAGGAGATGATATCTTCACCAACAACTGTATGTCTTTTTTTTCCCTTTTACAAAATATATTTATACACGTAAAATGTATTTGATTTTATATAAAATATATGTGTTGTTAATGATTCATTCATTTCGTTTTCTTAAAAAAAGTATTCGTGGGGGATAAAGTTAAGTTCTATTGTTATATGTATTATCGATTTTCCAAATGTCAGGGAATAGATGAAGGAAAAAAAAGAATTAGAATAAAAAGAAGAGGAAGAAAGCAAAACAACTAACTCAACTTGAGTTGTAACAACAAAAATATGACGAAGAGAAACTTAAAGTCCACTTGGAGAAATAAGAAAAGATTAAACAAGAGACTGATCACTACCGAGAAACAATTATGTTCATGCAAAGCTTTCCTCACAAGAAAGATGCCAACAAGAATCGTCTTCGAGCTTAGGAGTGTCGAAAACATGCTCAACCAATGGAATGCAAAGATATTCATCGAGGCGAACTCGGTTGGCTGTTCGGTCCTTTAGGTTTCGGTTGTCTACAACATATGAAGCTGAATCATCCTCTAATCAGTCTCATTATCATAAATTTTATTGATGATTCCATTGCGACACTCAATAGTTGGATGGATTTGAATGTTAATATTTTGTTTGCGTTTAATCTTTTTGACTATTTGATATCCATATATGTATATACTGAATTGTTGGAGGATTAATTAACCCGAGCTTTAATTTTGTAATCTCATGATGTGAAAGTTATATTTTTTAAACTTTTTATCATCATGATCATGCTAAAATATAAAATTCAAACTCTATTAAATAAAAAAGTATGAATGAATGTTCATCAGATAATAAACTTCCACGTTATAAGCATATACGCCATGTCATTGTTAGGCAATAATTTTTATACTCAATCACTTTTTCAAGAAAATTAAAAAGTCGAACAAAAAATATTAGTTTTGTTATTTGCTTTTGGAATCATTAAAGGACAATGTCATTTGTGTTTATACTGATTTGGAGGGTATTTTGGAGGGTGCTTTTAAAGTGATTTTAACAACTAAGAGAAACTTCTAATACAATGAATCATAACCATGCAATAAAGTATAAAAAAAGAATATCAATCATCTTTGTAATTAAGATACTCTCAATTTATTGATCAATTACTTACGAAGTGCAAGAGTGTTTATTGAGAGGCAAAATTAAACGCATATTAAATTATGACCAATTAGATAGATGCCGTGTGCTTCATATTACCAAGCAAAAACCGTCTAATGGACAAGTATCATAGGGCAATGTAATAGACCAAAAGAAACAAAGGCATATTTTTTATCATTCAATTAAGTAATAGGTCAAAAGAAACAAAGTTATCACAACTTAATAACTAAAAGCCCATATATAAAATACAATACCACAAAACAAAAACAACATCAAACATTTTTAAAATTTTATACAAAAAAGTTAAAACATTTAATACAAAATACTAAACAATACTTAAGTGTACACTCGCCAATATACAGAAAGAATACACGATTAACAATTAGATTCTCAGCCCGTGCGTAGCACGGGTTATGCAATGCTCATATTTTATATACTAGGCTCTTAGTCATTTATGGTGTGGGGAAGTCTATTTAGTTGGTGGATCAAAATTGATGTCATAGCTCACTTTTGTTTAATAAGAATACTTAATGGTTTATGTTTTGCCACTTTGCACTAGATCTACCTTCAAATTTATCTTTTGTAGTTGAAAAATGGATATGTGTTCGAGTGTTTGGCTTCAACTTCGTTGAAGTTTAATGAATATATTTATCTGCTTTGCCAAGGAATAAAAGAAAAGAAACTGAAAAAAAGACTAGATATTTTTATGTATCTTACTTGGTGAAATTGTGTATTAAGGAATGATATATAAGTTGACAATGTAAATTATCATAACTTTCTCAACAAAAATTATTTGCCTTTTATTTTAATTTATAATAATATCACAAAATGTATTATGATTAAAAGGATTTATATTGTTTTATACCATGTTTTAATTACATGAATAGAAAGATTTAAAAAAAAAAAAAAAAAAAAAAAAAACTAGTTTTACGTGTAAAAATGAATACTAAAATTTAAAACTATTTATGAAGCGAAGCGAGCCGAAAATTGTGCCACACACGGTCCGAAATCCTAGATCCACTGGTACTAACACCATAGGAAATCAGTTCAAACAAATAAAACCACACGATACGCAAATTTTGCACGCTATGATACGAGACCCGATATAGGAGTTGATCACGCAACAATCCATCATATGTTATTGAGTAAATTATATAATGTGGTTTGCTAAAAAAAATGGAATTCGTACTAATTACAAACATGATCCCCAGAAAGCCAGAATGCCAACTTTGCTATTTTGTATCTTGTCCTTTACATTTTGGAACCATAAGCATAAGCATTAGAAACCAATTCTGCAACTTTTTGACCAAAAACAGTTGGTTTAAATTATCTCAATCTTCCAACAATTTCTAAATATAAATTAAAAATAAATATAATGTCTACTTATAAACTCTATTGTATTTGCAGTTGCACAACAAAGGAGAATGCTATATTAGCAAAAAAACTATATGGCCAAGTTGAAGTTGCTTCTAGAGCAACTGAAACTTGATATCGAGACCAACATGACTCATATATGGTAAGAGGATGCACAAGAGAGCCACAAGGCAAAGATGGGTGAGCGGCAGTACACGCAACGCAAGTTGAGAACCAAGTGCAAATTATAACAATACACAAGTAAAATCAATTAATGTTAGTATTTTAGTTGATAATATTACATAATTAAAAATTTTAGAAAAACCCCATGCATGCATATGTATTATAACTAGTGGCTATATGCCTATATATTCAAGATGAACTTTCAGCTATTTACAAGAACAACATATGGGTGTTGGTTCTATGAGCACGTAAGTATCCAATTGGATTGAAATGGGTATTTTGAGACAAAATACTTGGTTGATGGAAGCATTCAAAAGCCCAAAGGCCAGGTTGGTTGTTAATGTTAGAGTTGTGGATAAATATTAATACGTATATGTCTAGAATCGAACTCGAGACCACGGGATTGCATATTTTACGTATGAGAATTAAAGTTTAATAATTTAATATAAATAGTTATATTTAATTATTAATTACACAAAACAAATAAAGAATATTAGTAATTGGTGAAAATTGACTAACATACAAAGATAAGGACCATGGATAAAAAATGGAGAACCCTAAACTTGTTCCCTAAGTTTTGTATCCTATAAAAGCAAAGTCAAGGGTTTATTTTTGTATCTCTTGTACACATATTAAATAAAACCCTTACTTTTGTTTCTTGATATTCGACATTACAGTAACATATATCATGCATGTGCTTGGTATCATATATCTTGTATATGCATGGAATATTAAATGGTTCTTTCTTTGGTTAGAGTGCGACAAAACAAAAACACAAAAGGGGTTTGGTGGTTTGTTCTATTTGGATTAATCGATTGTTTTGTTTTTCGTAAAACCAAAATTGTTTTGTGTAATATTAAACTAGCATTTACTTATAATTCGTTAATAGTACGTGTGTACAAGAACGTGGTGTAAACATACTTTTGTTTACATCTTGGATCGATTAACAAAACGGTAAGGGGTTAATCAATAGATCCCTAATTCACATAAACACTAGTTAGGGTTCATCACATGTTCAAGATTATTAATTGATTCTTGTTTTGCTAGAATCACTAAAGGTACGTTCATATTTAATTTATGTTAATCTCTTATGTGTTATATATGTTCATACGCTTCCGCATATGTGTTTACCTGTTTATATGATGGTCATGATACTAATATTCTAACAGTGGTATCACGAGCTTGCTATAACATGTAATTGATTACATAAAACACATAAAAAACGAATTTTGATTGTTTTAGATACATGTTTTGGATCTAGGGTTTTGTTTTTTTTAATTTTTTCGAAAACCTAACCCTAATTTTTTTTTGGGGGGGGGGGGGGGTCGATTTATTCCATGAACCCTAATTAGGGTTTGTGGTTTTATTAATTAATTGGATTAGAAACCCTAGGTTGCCTACATGTTTATGTGTTATTTGGGCGTATCCTTGACCTAATTGGTAATTGTTATGTTTTGATCCGTGACGAAACATGCATGTTAGTCATGGGTTATTAATTGTTTATTAATTGTTAAGTTTTTTCACATGTTTAGATAAATCTAACATTGGGGAAGACCCCATAATTATTAAAATCAATTATGTGTTATGTGGTATGTGATTAGCTTTGGCCTACGCAATTGACATGTCAATGTATGTGGCTCACTTCCAATAAGAAGCGAAGGCCCTAGTTAATTATATACATATAAAAACCTAGAATTGATTTTGTTAGGATCTCTTCTAAAAAGATTGCATGTGGCTAATTGTTTCACCTTTATAATTGTTATGTTATTAGTTGTTTTGATTTGTCTTTTTTACTTGTTTTATTGTTTAATTATTGGACACGTTTGTAAGCAATAAAAGGGTAATTTTTATAAAGAAAATAATATGGACTAATAACGGTGAAACAAAAGTGATAAAGTAAGAATCTTGCAAGGTCTTAAGTGCCGCTAGTGGTCCGATTCGCACGGTAATCAGCTCCCAGGCGAGACTAGCAAAATTCATACTTTATTACATAATTTTGAGATTGAATCCATAAACTTTTGCTTGATTGATGTTTTGTACAAATATGCTTTTAAAATTAAGTCCTTTAAGACGATATTCATAACCGTGATTTGAAGGCTTAGAAAAGAGCCTTAGAGTCTGCCTTGGTTATCACAATCTTGAATATGTCTTAAACGAATTACTTTTAAAATCATAATTGTAGAAAGTCATCTTAGGGTTTATTAAACCTCAAGTAAAACTTTGTGTATTAATTTCACGAATTGGTAATAAAAAGGTTTTGAAAACTTATGTTATAAAGATGAGTGCATGCATCTTTATACATGTTTTGATTTTCACATCAAAAATTTATACCCTAAAATTTAAGTTACATGCCATCTAACTATAAGAAACACTTGAAGTTATTATTTAGTAAACGTGAGACGCATGCTAAATTTTAATGACAAGGTAAATTTTCGAGTGTGCGTGAGACCACACATGGAGAATTTGCAGTTTCTAAGTTAGACGACTTAATTAAGTTGATGCGTGAGACCTAGAGCTTAAAGCATGAGATGGGATGAAACATGCTTACATGACAAATTGATGAATCAATTTGATGTAAATCCCATAATGATCTAGGAATTGGAAAAGTGTTTGCCAATTATTGTTCAACAGATTACCATCTTTTATACTTTCACCACTAGCAGATCAACTGATGTGATGGAATCTATGTAAAGTTGGATCCTAGATTTTCAAGAAAATATATATGAATATATCCTTGGGTATTATATTTTCTTGGAAATATAAATTATCGAAAATACTAAAATTGAATTTTGTAAATTCTTTAAATGTATTAATGCAACTCAAAACCGTAAACTAAGTTATTCTTTTAATTGATCTACACCCGTTTGGGTTTTTGGTTAAAGTCAATATTTACAAAAGGAATAAATATAGTCTTCTTTCCATTAGGAGAAGTGTGAGACTTAAATCCTATTCCTTTTCATGAATGAGAAAGGTATAATAAGATGATTAGAATTGTCTAAATTCTAAATACATAACTCATAGCAAACTTTAATAGTAAGAGTATATGCACCTTATGAGTTATTAAATTAGAAGCTAGACTGATTACTGCATAATGGTAAAAGACGAATTAGATTATTTTATCTAGTTGTTTTGGTTTAATCATTTACAGATACTACATACAATTGTTGGAATGGTAAATCTATAAAGGAAGAAATTGCATGCCCAGATTTTTTCAAGTTAATAGTTTGGAATGTGATGAATCACATTTATGTAGTAGCTTACATCCTTTTATAACCTATATAATTGTTTGAATGGGTTTTCTTAAAAGATGTAGGAAAGTAAACAAGTACACTATTTCCTTTCACTGATTAATGAAACATTTACAATGTTGTCAAATTCAGTGGGAGTATTGTGTTCTTATGGCTGAATAAGGGATTATTATAATGTTCTCTAATTCAGTGGGAGTTACAAGACTTATTGTCTTGATTGTAACTTAGATTATCTTTTGAATATCTCAAGGTAATTACTTTCCAAATATAGACACTAATATTTTCAAGGATAGTCATGTACGTTTCCTTGATTGATTGAGTAAACTCTATATCTACTAAGTTATGTTAATGACACAAATCATATTGTTCAAATTAACAAACGCGTGCGTGTTGTTTATATGATGCATGGTGTTGTACCATGCACAAGTGGGAGAAATCTTCATTATGTGCAAAGTACAACACATAAGAATATGATTTAAAAGATTCTCTTAACTGCAAAGTAAGAGATTATAATTCTAATTAGATTTAATACATCTAATCTAAGAAACACTTGGTGTTGAAATTTAGTACACGTGAGACGCAGACTAAATATTAACAACAAGGTGAATTTCAAGTATGCGTGAGACCAACATGGATATTTTACAGTTTCTAAATTAGACATCTATTAGAACATATGTGTCAAATAACAATACTATTTCAGCTTTAATATTTATGTATTATTGGAATGACATAAATGCATGAAGTAATATAATACTACTCCAATAATTATCTATTCTTAGAATGACATAAATAAATAAAGTAGTGTGTTAACTTGAAAATATTATTGAAACCAAATGATGGTGTTCATGATTACTTTAATAATACATGTTTATACTTTATTGTATAGTTATAAACATGAAGTCTTATAAGTATTACAAGACTTATAATTAAGTAAGACGTTAGCTTGTTATGGTCTTTTAATTAAGACATATACAAGAAGTCATTGAGTTGGTCAATGATTAATATAGTATAGTGGGTTTATAACAAGTTTATGTTTTTATAAGACATAAACATGAAGTGACTTGATTAATAAGTACTTGGGATATAAATCATGCAATTGGTTTGAAAATACTATTATACCATTAAGTTGACTTAGTTGGTAAATAGGTATGCCAGCAGGAATATGGTTATCTTATATATATTGTTAGATCTTCTTACAGTATTAATTCTAATTGAAGTACCACATATGGATAGTATGTTCAATTAGGGAATCAAACTCTTGTTAGATTGTTTGATTGAAGATAACTATGATTTATTTTCTTCTAAAAGTTATCAAGGTTAGAAATTGAGTATGGCTTGAATATACTCAATTAGACTCCTAGAAGATTAATAAGACGTTATTGGACTATGAAATGTGATGAATCACATTAAGTCTTAAATTGAAGTTCTGAATTTGTTAAGCTACTTATAAGAAGGTTGTTAACAAAAGAATATCAGGAACTATCAATGTGTATTTGTAATGTCCTAAAAGAGAACGCTGGATTGTTGCACTAATTGCTAAGTACTTATATTCTATATAATGCTAAAGGCAAGTGGGAGTATTTTATCTTGGAAAGATAGAATTACAAGATACATAATCTTCTAAAACCACACTAGTTAAAATCATGATGAGGCTTAACATGTAAATGATAAACCTCAAGATGATGGAATTATCATTCATAGATCCACTTGGATATCTCATATATTTAATTATATGATGTAGTATTACCAAATAATGAATTGGGTAAATTACTCATAATATGAATGTTATAGATGCTGTTCATAAAGATATTCAAAATTTAAAATTTGGTTTATCTTAATTCTTAATGGTTAGAGAATGAAGATGAGTTTATTCAAAGGTAATGTAACCTTAGTGGGTTAAATCTTTGTGTAGAAATCATATGAACAAAATTGTACACATATTTATTAAGGATGATCGTTCATGGTTGACTTCACCAATTCACCTTGGTGGAGTTTATTTTGATCCCTTCTGTGCTTTTGAATACTTTCTTTAGAGCATATACCTCGGCGAGATCCCCAACTAGAGTAGAAGTTGCATGAGCATTGATGTAGTTTACCTTGGAGTAAGATTTAGTTGCAAAATATGTCTGAGAACTTCTTACTGAATTTAACATGATTAATTAGGAGAAAAACATATCAGTAATAAATGAGAGATGTACTTCCTCAACTGAGACACTAGCATCCACAAGGCCGCTTCGAATGCAAGCTGAGACACCAAGCCCACTAGATTGTGGATTAGTGATGTGATAAGCATCACAATTTATAGCACCTCCTAAGTACTCGGCAAGTATTGGTGCATCCCTTTTCATAGCATGTTCTAAACTCTCCATCACCTATACAAATGTTAAGACGAAACTTTACACATAACCTTAATTTAAATCGAATGCAAAAATATATATCCAATTGGAGTAAAACATTAGTGTGGAATTTACCAAAACACCAGCACCTTCCCCCATTACAAAGCCATCTCTATCTTTGTCCCATGGCCTGGAAGCAGTGCGGGGGTCATCATTTCTTCGAGATAATGCTCGACAAGCAGCAAAACCACCCATTATAATAGGAATAACAGATGCTTCAACTCCACCAGCAATCATCAAATCAGCCTTTCCTTCACGGATATGACTTGCAGCAGCACAAAAGCAATAATTGGATGATGCACAAGCAGCCAAAATGGAGTAATTTGGTCCCGAAAATCCAAGATCAATAGCAAGAAGGGCAGAACCCATATTTGGCATCACAAACGGTGTCAGAAATGGTGATATTTTATGATAACCTCTCATGTTTAAAGACTCCACACCATCAGAAAATACCGTAGCACCTCCAAATGCGGAGCCAACAAGGACACCAGCTCGCTCCTTATGGATCTGCATATCATTACCAAAATGGAGAAACATGCATGGAATCAATCGGATCCTATATTAAGAGGCATGCAAAAAAATATATAAAAGTAAAAACCTTGGAGAGTTCATGATCACCAAGAGCAGCATCTTCAAGTGCTTTTTTCCCTGCAACAATGCAATAGCGTTGACAATCATCAAGTCTCTTGTCATTCTTTCCCTCAATATAGCCGTTTGATTGAAATCCACGAATTTGACCGGCAAATTTAGTAGTGAGTTCTGATGTATCAAAGCAATCTATCAAACTGATTCCGCTCTCTCCAGATAAGAGCCTTTCGTAGAACGTATCAACTTCATTTCCAAACACGGACAAAAGACCCATACCTGTAATAACCACTCGCTTTTTAGCATCTTTCTCTCTTTTTGGGGCAGTGAGGTAGGAAGCAAATATTGGGCGGCTTTTAGTGATGATGCGTGATGGTGATTTGAATAAAACTAAGGGTAATGAGTTGATGCTGTGTGGCTTAAGTGGAGACACCGTGGGAGGTCTCAACCGAAAGTGAGCTTGAGCTTGCATTATTGTGTATGATGAAGGATCGAAGATATTGAAGCCAAGGATCTGTTACAATGTTTCAAATTTTATCATATATATGTTTGTATATAACACGTTCTTTTTTCTTCTTTGATTCATCAAAATGTAACGTAGTAATTAAGATAACTTTTGCATATCTTTATGGTAGTTGGGTACACTTATCCATCACCACTGGGGGAACTTGACTATTGATTGGGGGGCCAAATGTTTTCCAGAAAAAGAAAATGTAACATTCTAAATTAAGGGACTATCGCTATAGTCAACAAAGACCGGAAATGAAACGTTAAAACAAGTAAACTATCAAATCATAACTGATTACACAAATTGACAACCACTTTGAACTCGGCCTTAATACATTCATGTTTACTCAAATTATTATTATGAGTAAAATTAGTTTTTACAAGGAAAAAGAATAAAATAAAATAAAAATGAAGAGTGAACTAGTTACAAGTTCAATATCCGTCAATATCGCCATTAAATATGTTTCTCCTCTTCATCTGTTTTAAAACCATAACATCGTTTCGTTTAGTTCTTGTTCCATTTAGGGATCTGTTAGCTCCATGGGGACTTAATTACAATGATCATTTTATTGTTATAGCTTGTTAGGAACTGAATGTTTCACAATTACGGATGGACTTAGGATTTTCTGGATAGTATTGCACAAACTTTTTCCTTTAGGTGCTAAATTAGCACCATAAAGTATTTTTGAGCTAAGGGAAAGTTGCACTATAAAAGAAAATACCACGAATATAAGGGGTTGCACATACAAAAAAAGACACATTTTGAGAAAAATATTACACTTCGTGACTCAAAATCGGGCATGGCCCGTGCACATCCAGCATGCATGTAGGTCCGTCCCCCGTGCACAATTAGAAAGGTGATCTTATCAATATTAATTACCTCTCATATATACTTACAAGTATATAATCCATGGAATAAATTATTGTTTGAAAGATGAATGTCTTGATACACTTGGATCATGAATAGATTCAATTTTAACTAGATATCCGAGACGCAGACTCATTAGATGCCTATATAAAATGGGTCAAAACTGGATATCCCTGTGCTAGTTATTAATGGGTCAAAACTGGATGTTGGTGTATTCTAAACTAAACACTTTTAGCTGCTACAACATTTAATCATCTATGCACGCTCTCACATCTTTCCGCATTGATCCGAATTAGTTTTGTGGTCCATACTATAGGTGAAACATTAACCAGTTTGATTAGCAGTCCAAAACTCGTCATTCAGTTCTCTTGGCTGTCTAAGAGACATCATAATAGTTATTCTCTTGGCTGTCTAGGAGACATCATAATAGTTATTGAGCTGGTAACTATGGAGTATTCATGTTGGGCCAATTCAGTGCTCAACGGTCTCTGATTTAGATTTAAACATAAATTAGTCTAAGCCAAGAAGACTAGCTGATAATGAAGTCAACGAGCAACCTTAGCAAAGTTCAAGTCAGAGACATCATCAAGGAAGTTATAAATTACTTGAAGACATACTTGCTAGCTGATACAGAGTCAGCTAGTATGTAGAAAAAACTTAAGCTGAATGAAGAAAGTTCATCAAAGGTTGTCAATACCCTGATGAACCTATCAGCTCTCTGTTTATCCAACAGAGCATAGCTCGAAATATCTCCTAAGATATATATAATCTTGGTACATCCCTATGCTAATTATTAATGGGTCAAAATTGGATGTACGTTGGAGTGTTCTAAACTAAACATTGTTAGCTGCTAACAACATCTAATCATCTATGCACACTCTTACTACATCTTTCCGCATTGCTCTAAATCAGTTTTGTGGTCCATACTGTAAGTGAAACATTAACCAGTTAGGCTAGCAGTCCAAAACTCGCCATTAAGTTCTCTTGGATGTCTAGGAGACATCATAATAGTTATTGAGCTGGCAACTATAGAGTAGGCCTTTTCTTGTTCGTTGGGCACGTAAATGAAAATTTGAGCCTTGATAACAATGAGGGGTGCGTACTTTTCTATCTAATCACTCAAAACAAAAAAGAAGAATATATATATATATATATGCATGTTCATATAAAACATGTATGTTCTGCAACAACACATCCGCAGCTGCAACTGAACCCCGAATAGCCGCCCAATGCAACACAGTCTGCCTCACATTGTCAACCACATGTACATCTCCGTCATGCTACATCACCAACAAAGGATATCCAAATTAGCACAATCCAACAAAGTAAATCATAATCCAAGTTTAGAAACAAATCAAATTCAATAAAGGGTATCCGAAAAAGACAAACTTGCATCAAATTTTCACAAAAAAAAAAAAGAAAAAAAAAGTTTGTAAATTAACCTGAATAACATAGTGAACTGTATCAGTAAAGTTATTTAAAGCAGCCCATTGAAGAGGGTAATAGCCATTCCCAAACAGCCGCCCAATGCAACACAGTCTGCCTTACGTTGTCAACCACATGTACATCTCCGCCATGCTACATCACCAACAAAGGATATCCAAATTAGTACAATCCAACAAAGTAAATCATAATCCATGTTTAGAAACCAATCAAACTCAATAAAGGGTATCCGAAAATACAAACTTGCTTCAAATTTTCAAAAAAAAAGTTTGTAAATTAACCTGAATAACATAGTGAACTGTATCAGTAAAGTTATTTAAAGCAGCCAATTGAAGAGGGTAATAACCATTCCCGAACAGCCGCTCAATGCAACACAGTCTGCCTCACATTGTCAACCACATGTACATCTCCGCCATGCTACATCACAAACAAAGGATATCCAAATTAGCACAATCCAACAAATGAATTATCAACAAAGATTGTACCTTTTTATCATCAATGGGACTATTGAGCGTTAATAAATCAACAATTCATGGTGAAAGAACCCTAAGAAAAATCAACAATCAATCAAACATCTATGAAGTAACTAAAAACCCTTATTGAAAATCATTATTAAAGGTTAAGTTTAAGTCAAACTACCTATTATAAAGTAAAGATTAAACTTGATCATAAAACCCTAAAATTTCATTCAGATTCCATAAATATGTCATTTGTCAATCACTAAATACTGAAATTCCACTGTATATGAAGAAGCAAGTCATCAATTCGAACTTAAAACGCAAATGGCTAATATTTAAAACTAATAAAATTATGCAAAAGTGATACAATGAAAAGTGGATCGTAACATGTGCCTCTCGCATGCAAATCGAGTGCTCTACCATATGAGCTACACTCCCAATTTGTAATCGGTATAGTTAACTATGTAATATTAATCTAAATGTAAGATTCACTATAACCTCGATTAGTGCCATGTATAGATGCATTTCCAGTATCATATCATAAATCCAGTAGTGGGTGATTTAGAAATTGATGGTCGGAGAAGCTTGCTACTGCATCAAATTATCTATCAAAATTTCATTAAATATCAGAAATCAAACAAACAAATATCGCTATTATTTAAGTTGAAATAATGATAAATACTTACACTGAAGGCTCACTGGCTAATGAGTAATGACCCTTGTGAGAAACACGTACCTATGTTGAACGGCAAATTTATGGTCAAAACATGAGCTATTGATCATTTATATCTTACCACTAGATGACTTGGTAGTCTAAATATAAAATATTTCTAGCAAAATGACGCAAATAACAATCTTAATTAAATGCTCATACTACCTGTTACTATGACCAAATACGTTATATTGAAGCTTTTTAAGTCATTAGTTGCCTCAGTTTGTCCATTATCAATAGCAACCATATTAAATGACATCGGGTGTTCATGCATGGTTGACAGGTAATTTCGTTTTGCGAATATCATGAACCAAAGTCCTAAACCAAAACCAAAACTACCTGTTAACCAATACACATTTATTTGGTTTTTCCTGGTTTAGTTATTCGATTAACCATTTTTTACTAATAAATCAAAGTTCAATAATTTATAATTATAACATTGTGCTTATTAGCTAATCATCCGCCCTTTTACAGTTTTGGATTGATTGTTGGCTCCTACAGACCCGGTGTATAAAAAATCTCTAACAACTCAAGCTTCTAAAAACATGTGTACAAACACTTGGATATTTAGTTGCTTATTCGACCCTTACTTATCGAAACTTTGCTAATCTACATATACCTAACCACTATTTCCCAAAAAGAGCCTCCAAATAGTGGTTCAGTACTCCAGTACAATTCAAATTAGTTTACTTGTAAAGTGAAGCAAAGATGTGAAATATGGGAGTACAAGCAAGGCTAATGTGCATTAAATACATATATCAGTTAAAGTATATAAAAAACGGTAGCAGTTGAACAAAACATTCCCACTTTCTCTTTCTAAATATCTGCTAGCTACTATGCAATGTCTAACTACTATGTTCTATAAATGCATTATATCCTGTATTTAGCCTTCTAAATGTAAGGGGAACAATGCATTCCCAATTCGATCAGCAATACATGTGTAGCGAGCTTGCACCCCTATAAAAGAATATGATGAAAGTTAAAGATTGATTGGTTTCGCTTAAACTGCAGCTCATATGATCAATAAAGAGGCATCATACCAGTTAAGCCATGACCGTCAAGAAATGTAGGTATCTTAAGGTTCTGTTGAATGCGCTCAGCCAAAGCATGTTTACTTCTCTTTTTAAAAGTGTAAACATGTAGGTATGCCTGGTGCTTACCGCAAGACCTGCTATACACATAATTAAATATTTGTTCATAAACAAAGACCACAGAATATACCAATATGAGATCATTGGTAAAAAAACTGGTTAGTATAAAATCAAACCTCTAACTTGCTCAATATGCCCTGTCAGAGTCAACTTTAACATTCCTGAATGAGTTTCCTAAATCTGTCCAAAATCAATAACAATCATTTAGTGACAGATTAAGGATACAGAAAGCCAGATACAAAATCAATATCATCCCTAAGAAGTTAATCGAAAATTTTGATTAACGTGTCACATGATATACCATTAATAAAAATTTTACTAATCACATTAACAATATCAAGAAGTTAAATGTCTTACTCAGCATCACTAATATTGTCAATTGCTCTCCTATGTTCTGACATCAAGACAAAGATAAGGTATTAAGCCACATTTTTGTACCTATAATTTTTAAAAAAGAATAATTAGTTACAGTAGATAGTATAGTGAATAAAAAAGGGTCACAATTATTAATGCGTTGTAACATTACTTATTTTCTACACATAATGTGTTGCAACACATAAATGCGTAAACCTATTTTGAAGTTCAAAGTTATTGCGTTGTCGATCCAAACAGGAACTATAACCAAAATATTTGGATGACTAACGGATGACGAAAAGTATTAAGAAGTTATGAAATGCTCACTTGTTTCAAATTCAAACATTCGCCTATGGAGATCAGGGGCGTTTGAACACACTTTAACACCCGCTTCAGTTCCCATTTCAGAACTTGAATACATCCATCTCAGCCGCCAATCCCACGGCCATTTGAACCCTAAAATCTGTCCGTTTTAGCCCATACTTCAGCCGCAAAAAATATCTATTTTAGCCCATTTTCATGACTGCAAATCCACCCATCTCAGCCCTCAAATGCACACGTCACAGCCCCTATTTCAACCCCCAATTCCCCATCCATTTCAGTCCCCAAACTGGCCCATTTTAGCCCCTACTTCAGTCCCCAAACGCATCCATTTCTGTCCAATTCGATCACCCAAACCCACCCACTTCAGCCCCTAACCGCACATACTTCAGCACCTATTTCAGCACCAACGCACCTATGTTGGCCTCCATTCCAACCCCAACAAAAATACTCCATGGTTGATAAAATGAGAATTGAGAAGCAAAATAAACTTCGAATCAAATGCCCAAAAAAATTTGGCAAATGTGTGATACAAAGTATCTCTATGTGTACCACCTAATCGCTGGTGTGTTCTTTCATTCGTAGTGGCAGTAAAAACATGCAAAAGAAAGTAAATACACCCATCGTATCCTCACCCTTCATGTCTTGTAAGAATTTCCGTTAATTCTTTCTACTTTTGGCCGTGTACTGATAATTGCAGGAGCAATGCTAGGATCATATTCTTGGTTTTCAAAATAAGACAAGGCAATCACCAAAAAAACAATGAGAGACCGAGCAACAACATGTTCTTGAATATACACATGGATGCTACGGCTAGATGTTGGTACAGCTCCCGCGTCAAATAGCGACCTTCTAATTCAAGGATCCAACAATGATGTGAATTTCCTTCTATCATGTACGAATAGTCGTGCCTGCAATCACATTAGCATGCAAAAACATGTGCTTAAAGCCTAAAACCTGGTCATAACTTATACATAGAAAAATTAATTCATATGGATAATCAACTAATAGAGGTGTTGACCGAAATGAGCGTTTGGTATTCTTTTTGGTATATCATCCATGTTGCATACTCTATTTCACATCTAACTTAAAATAGATAGAGAAAAGGGAAGGAAAAGATTGTAATTTCTACTTTCTATAATGAAAACACAATCAACACTAATATTTTGATAACAGGAGTATGACGTTCAAGCCAAACCTGTTTGATTCATTAAGGTAACAGATTGAGAATGAATACTTGCACTTTATTATATAGCAAATATTCATAATTGTAAACTACTGTTGCTAGCTTCACTTGCCTAGGTGTGTGGACTGTCTGTGTTCGTTGCTCGTCCGCGAACTCATGCCACCCTTTTCAGGCCCTGCGTTAACACGTGTAACAACAATGAATCAGGAAGTATTAAAATAACTAAAAGCATTAGTCATATCCTGTATGCATGTAGGCGCTGTTGCTGCAGGTATAGCAGCCGCCAGTTGTCCATTTGGTAAAACAGTCATGAAAACATGTTATGAGATATGATGGTTAACCAATGACGTGTTGCAGACTAATGCACATGTGTAGTATACGCGGGCTTCAACGAACCTGCACGAATATTTTCTGTCGCTGTCGTTGCTACATTAGTTGGACGGGAGGGAGATGTTTTTACTGGGACAGGCATGTGGCCAGTGTCCATGAACTGACAATCAGTTTGCATAGCAGATGTGGCTGTATTATGAATGAAACAAAGAGATCAATAAACATCTGGTTGAGATTGCACCTTCATTTTATTCAATAACATGGATAGAAACCTAGGCGTGGAGCATTTGCAAGGAATTTTAATGAGCGTTTGGGATAATAATAAATGATGAAGTGTTTTGATCCCAAGTTAGAAAATAAAGTAGTTAATTTTTGTTTTGGAATTTGCAAAGACAAAGACTTATGGTACTAACGTTGCAACATTATCTGTTGCAAGGTTTATGGACGCTCGTCCACTACCAAACGACGGCTCGCTGTGGGTTGAGGACCTATAAAATTGGACATCCAAAATGGTTTAGGAAAGTGTAGGTAACATTGACAGACAGTTTCAACAAAGAGACATTTGAAAGTGGTTGCGCATACCTCTCGAATCATCATTGTGTTGCCTTTTCCCAAGAATCCTTGAATGTACAGTTGTGGCTGCTATAGGCAATTCGCAGCCATCAGTTGCACGTATATCCAAATACATTTGGAACCTCAGGAAACATTTATGTATAAGAGTTTCACACCTATCGTCGCCACACGAAAAACATGCGATCTGTAAGATGATGGTCTCGGACCACCAAGACCAGTACCTGCAATTCAGAATTTCAAAGAATGTCTGTTGGAAGTATATGTGACATGGAAAAGACAAATACCAGACACAACATTCAAAACCTCTGAGCACATCTACAAAGCAAAAACCTGAAAAACAAACACATATAACTCCAGTGTAAAGAATACTAATGCCTAACTATCAGCTCGATAAACACATATAAAAAATTCATACCTTATCGTAGCCAATCTTTTCATATGGTTTTCCAAACTTGAATTTACCTAAAATACAAATGATGATGGGCATTGGAGGAAGTGGTCTTCAAACACGACTATAAAAGTTCCAAGCAGCTGCAAATAAGACAAACGAAGAATAATCAGTTTCAATTAGCAATTTCAAACTGCTTATAGAAAGTAGCTTATATCACCCTAATATAACTATATAAACAAGCATACATACTTTTCTTCATCCAAAAACTCAATATCTGCTTTTAAAAAACTGAAATATGCATATAAGTTATTTGAATAAGCATATCTCAAACACAAAAAGATATACTCAACGTTAAAAAAGTTTATTTTCTATCTTATTAATTTAATGTGTCATCATATAATTGTTCATTGGTAGATAGTGAAGAGCGTAATCCACTAAGTTTTTCACATTACTCTAATGTTTCACACTCTTATTTAAAATTAGTGTCTATAAAATCAAAGAAAACATTAATAATTAGTCAAAGGTTAGACATTTATCAATAATAAAGCCCAGTTGATACCCTGAAAGAATGGATGTCGTTGCATTTCACTTTCACCTTCACGTGAACCCAACAGGTTCTTTTGGTTTCTATGCAACATTCTGCAAAACAACTACTTGGATGGAAGGCTTACCTACATAAATCCAAATTCATGGATTAACTTTGTGTACTTTACAGGCCTCCAAGGCACAAAGTTGTCCTGACCTCTACCAAAAAATGAAAATATGGAGAAACACCATAAACCCCCTTGGGCTTGAGTGGGTCATTGTGAAACTCTTGAATCAGTTGTCATTTCATTCTCGTCATTTTCTTAACACCTCTGATCTCGTCCACACCTTGAATCAGTTGGAAGAAAATTCATTCATCAATGTTGTTTAACATACCTATATGAGTCTGCGCATATGTAAGATCTCAGTAGACTCTAAAATAAGATAATTACGCCACTTGGTAGCTACTAATTATAAGAACTTCTATTCATGAACTACCAAATTTTAATGAAAGTTTGGTTGTAGGATATATGTTCTGATGTAAGTACGAAAACATTAATATAATTTCATGTTTAACAACTCTAAAAGATGCAATTCACTCCTATTAAACATCAACGTAGACCATAAATAGGCCCATAATTGTGAAAACTCACCACGAAATTGTGCATCATGAACTCAGTGTCACCAGCTTCATTTTCGTCTGTAACTAAATGATCTCTTTAGCCTCTGCAATCTGTAAAAGTTGAATTTCGTCCATCCACGTGATAATACAAAATAAACGTCTTGAGATGTAGCTCCCATCTGTATTACAAATCTACTTCAGGCGTAGGCCTACAAACTGTAAAAGTTGAATTTTCAATGTTACCCTTTTTTCTCGATGACAAACTCTTTCAGTTGCTTTAGCTTCATAACCTCCTCATCCTGCAAGAATAAAGAGAAGTCATTTGTGTGTATCATTTTACTCTCTTTTGAGAAACCCATGATGAAAACGCGAAGTGCCATTAAGAACTGAAAGTACTTTAAGACTTGCTAATCAACATAAATTAGAAAAACAGATTATGGGTTAGTGGTGTCGATCTCAAGAGAAGCACGATGATCATTCAAAAGGAGATGGATCGGACAAAATAAGTTGGTGACAAAGGCTCAAGCATCATAGTAATTACATACTTTTTTGTAATTTTACATAAGAATAACCCGTTTTGACCAACTGCAAAACGATATTTTAAATAGCCGTATTGTTATTACAATAAAAAAAGAGGCATGCCTATTGGTGCCCATCTTTATGATATTATAGTTAACGTGTTGATTATAAAACATATTAAACAAATGCTAAACCACGTCTGCACATCTTTCTTATCAGCCCATCTTGACCCGTCTGCACATCTTTCAATGTTACCCTTTTTATGATAAAAATATGCGGTTATATTCATACTCATTGACACCGACAACAAACATGGGAGCATCCTTGCTATGAGCAGAGATGATGATCTTCTTAGCAAGACCCTGATTATACAAAATTGAAACAAAAACAATTTAAACTACTATACAAAAGGAAATAACCCAACTGCTAAAGGTATGCAAATATTAGAGATCTAATCAAACCTTCAAGTAAGTATCAGCCTTGTCAATGTCAGTGAATACTCCAGTAGGCTCGACAACAAAGTCAGCTCCAGCGGCCCCCCATGGGATCTCCTCTGGGTTCCTAAATAGAATACTAAGAAAACTATTATATAAATTTATTTACATGATATATTATTTTAATAGGTATTTCTAAGAGATGTTACCTGACGCCAAAAAGTGACAGGCTTCTCACCAAAGAGAAGGGTCCTTGAGCTTGAGTTCAAGGTTCTTTTATTGGCCATGAACACTGTCGTATCGTACATGAACATGTATGTCTGAATGTATGATAACACCAGTGGCTTGATGCGAAAAATGAAAAGTAAGCAGTATTTTTAGCCGAACAGAATCAATTTAAATGTGATACCTCTAATAAGAAGGGATCCACACAGTGTTGCTGGCCCAGAATGACCCTGCACATATGTAAAAAGGACGAGTTTCATGTCAGCTCAAGATGGAATTTTTATAAAAAAAATTAAAAAGGTTCTCAGCTTGTAACGAAATCAGTTCGTTGCTATATACATATATTGCTGCTATGAAATCAATCTTCACGTTATAAAAAAAATTAAAAAGGCACTTTACATTATAAAAAAAAGTAATAATCGAAACACCCACGAATTCAAAAATCAAAAATCCTACAGAAAATGGAATACCTACGAATTCTTTTCAATATATACTATATGTTGAATTAACAAATAAAACCTTACCGGACCACGAATGAAATCGATTAGATTGTATCATGGTGTGAAGTTTTTGATGGCTGCTCGAGAGACCTCTTTGTGCTGATGCTGAAGGCACTTCAGATAATATGATTGCTTCCTTCGGAGTTCTACTGAAAGACTTTGAAGATCACTGGCTAAAGACCTCTGACATAAAAGCATAATCCATATATGGTTTCAGATGACAACTTATATCACAAATATAGAGCAATAAAGAATAAACTCAAAATTTATCAGAAGTTACGTCTGCTGGTTTGTCTTAATATTTTACCTGCACATTTTTTCTGATAGTTGAATCCTCAAAAGGTCCACCAGTAGAAAATTTTCTTAACATTAAGTCATAGCATCTTCATCAGTAATTCATAAGATAAAGGTGCTTGTTATGGTTACCTTAATTTGTTCACTTTCCACAAAATTTACTACATGATCATCTTTATCAGCCTTCTGCATTAGTATCTTGTATACCTTATAGCTTCTGGAAGCGATTCTCAAAACCCTGCAAGGTAAAAAAACCGAATAAATTGATCATGAGTTAAAATCATGATGGATATTGTGAGGAAAAAAGGATATTAGGGTTTTGAGAAAAATATATTACGAATGACCTATGATTTTTTTACGTAGGTTTGTATGATTAAGGTTACCTTATAGATTTGGAGTTGCAAGATCTAACACAAAACATGCATTGGTTTAGTGGTAATCATGTTTCTGAAAATTTCTAGCACCCTAGGTTCGATCTTTGCAAGTGGCATAAATTTTTAAAATTTCCGAATTTTAGTCCTATCCAAGTATGATTAAGTGGCTTTAATTTAGTACGAATTTTAATTAAAAAAAAATATGAACCAAGTGTGCTTAGGTGGATTTTAATTAAAAAAATAATTATGAACCAAGTGTGCTTAGGTGGACTAATGACATGGCATAAAAATACAAAATAAATTATAAAAATTGCTTACATGGCTAGAATGTGATGACATGGCTGCTAATGACAATTACATGGCAATGAGGTGGCGTTTTCTTGATTTATCTACGTGTAACGCCTCTTGTTATATATAATGTAGAGATACCGACCTTGAATTACATTCAGATAAATGATATGAAAAGCATTATGCATAGTGAATGTTTGAAGAGTAAAAGCGTGGTATCATAATTATGCAAGTATGGCATCCCAAACATATATTATATTATACTATAATATAACAAGTAAAGTTGATGTGACATTAAGTATGTTGCCAATTTTTTTAGTTAACCATTGAACTTGCTTGCTATTGGTTTTATTTGGTCATCAAAGGGTTGATTAGGCAGTGTTGGGATCATAGTTTTACTATTTTATGAAGTCTCGGTCATTTGTAATTATGCTAGGTTGCTTAGTTACTATTTACTATCATTTACATTTTGTATTAAGTTTACTAGGCTTAAGAATGAAGTCCATGGGCCTTAAGCCCATACGAATTATGTGAAGGGAAGGAGTAGGAGTGTTGCCCTAGCTCCTTTCCTATAAATACTAGTCTTAGGCCACTTGTAAACTTGGTTGGTTATTTGATTTCTTAAGGAAACTATTGCTCTTATATTTCTCTTTATCATATAATCACCCAATCTCTTCTCTCATCTCATTTCTATCATTTTCTATGCTTGTGTTTACAAAATGGTGACCTAGCAAGTGGTATCATTCGCCATATGAAGGTGTAGCTTTTGTTTTTCATTGATTTTGTTCTTAAACTTGTTCTTTAAATTCGATTTTTTTTGAAATATTAGTACTTTCTTGCTTGTTTCTTGGTTTTTATCACATATTTGCTTACAAACTTGTGCTACAAATCAAAACAAACAAAAAAGTTCCAATCTTTTCTTAAAAAAATTCGAATAGGGTTTTTGTACTAGTTTTTGCAATTTTTTGAAATTTTGAAAAAGTTCTTAAAGTTTTCTACTTTCTTTAAGATCTCTTCATTTTACACATAAAAGTACAAAAATCTTGAAATAAAAACAAGTTTTTGGATTGCTTTCTTCGAAAAACAAAATCTACCAAGTTATCGAGATCTTTCATTGGTACCTATTTCGAGATCTACTCTACGTGCGCTACCTCGACTTCGTTTGTGTGTACTCAGTATTTTCTTTCTTGTATAAGAAAGTTAAGTACTTCGACTTTTGGGAAAGTTTTCGAAATTGTACAATTTCGAAAACTGTGCTCGTTACTTTGTGTTTTTTTCGAAAACATCCATTTTTTTTCGAAATCACACAATTATCGCAAACTTGTATAAGTTTCGATAAGTTACACTACCTCACTCAGTTTCGCGATAACTTAATTTAGTTTCGAAATCTTCTTATTTCGCAAACCTAAAAGTTTCGCAAACCTTAATTTTTCGAAATTTACAAGTTTCGCAATCCCTATTTCGAAATCACATCTGAGAAATTTTTCGAAATCATTAGAATTCAAAAGGTTTCGCAATCCTTATTTCAACATAGTTTCGCAATCCCTGTTGATCAAGGTTTCGCAATCCGAAGTTGTGCAAAGTTTTTCGATACTTGGTTAATTCTACACTTTCTACAAGATCCATTTCAACACAAGTGTTCTAAGATGTCTCAACCACCTAATCATTATTTCCCTCATATTCAGCAACATCAACATCAGCAGTATCAGCAACAACAATACCTTCTGCACCAACTGTATCAACAACCTTCTCAAAAACAAACATACAATCCACTACATCATTACCTAATGATGCAACAACATCAGATCATTCCTTAACAACAACCATATCAAGTGCCACAACAAAACACTCAGTTTTCCTCCAAACAACCTCACTGGTTTGACAGAATGTGTGAAGCTATTACAACTCAACAATCCCGACATGAGGCAGGATCACTTGAAACACCTCCAATGCTAACACCTGGGAACTATGTTCAATGGTCAAGTCGATTCTTACGATTCCTTGAATTAAAGAAACCTCATGGGAAATTCTTGAAGCAAGTGATACTTGAAAGACCATTTGAGTGGCCGACAAGATTTGAAGCTAGTGATCCACATGCTGATCCTCCACGTCCTCCTGGTGATAGACCTCTTCCAGAATCTTCACTCACTGAAGAACAGAAACTACATCGTGAAGCTGATGAGTATGCAATGGCTTATATACTTCAAGGTATACCTAATCCTATCTATCGAAGTGTCGATGCTCAGAAAACGGCTAAAGCTATGTGGGAACACGTTCATCTCCTTATGGAAGGCACTCAATTGAACAAAGATGATATGGAATCCAAACTCTACATGGAATACACTGACATCACAATTGAACCAGGAGAGTCACTTGAATCCTACTATCACTGTTTCACAAATGTGGTCAACGATCTGGAACGTCACAAAATCACAGTACCAAGGATCGCTGTGAACTCCAAATTTGTTGGTAGTCTTGGCCCTGATTGGCATAAATATGTGACATTTGTTCGTCAAACTAAGAATCTGCATGATGCTCCATATGGTTTGTTGTATGATTTTCTGAAACACCATGAACCTGAAGTGGAAAAAGATCGAGCTCTACGAGGAGGATACACACCAACTTCTACACCAAATTCTTTGGCTCTCGTAGCTCAGTCTCCCTACGCTCCACCACCAATGTCAAATCATGCATATGTTCAAGAGCAGAACTACTTCAGTTATCCACAATCTTCTACCTCGAACCAAATGGTCCCTTATGATTCATCTCCACAGAATGCCTCTACTCAACTGGTTCCATTAAACAACAATGATGTTGTGTATTACTCAAATTCCAATGACGATGACGATGATGACTTTAACACGTTGAATCAGGGACTTGCTCTTATTGCTCGTGCTTTCAGCAAATTCTCCAACAAAACAAACAACCGTCAACGTTCATCTTCTAACACAAGGAATCAAGCTGTTGTCAATGATGGAAGAGTGGAAATTCAGAATCGTAACTATGGTCGATCTGGTTCAGGAAGCTCTTCAGGAAATTATGGGAATGATCAGAGGTTTAATAACAATACAGGGTTCAGGAACAACTCAGGATCTTCTCAACAAAGGTCTGACTCAGTTGCAACAAGGAACTCCAACTCAGGGAATGCAGTTTGGTGCTACAATTGTAATGAACAAGGTCATATAGCTACAGCATGTCCCAAACCGAGAACTCGGGGTAGTAAGTTTCACAAGCAGTCATTACTCATGGCTCTTCAAGATGAAAAAGACGGACATTTCCCTGAACAAGATAACAACTTCATGGCAAATGTACACAATGATGATGACATGGAAGATCTAGAAGCCAATGCAGCTGTCATGCTTATGGCCAACATGCAGGAACTTAAGCTCAATGATTCAGGTCCAGTGTATGACACTGATGGCTTGTCTCAGGTACATGACCTCAATGCATGCTTTATTAATGAAATAGTCTCACCTTCTGCTTATGAATCAGATATGGCGCAAGTTGTTCCATCTAAATCATCTTCATCGTCTCAAACAGATGAACAAATAAGCACAGTTGTCATATTTGATAATGACACAGTTGTTTCATTTGATGATCCTATTGAGAACGATAAACATGATCATTTAGAACAACATGAACCATTATTTGATCCAGACCCTGATCTCATAGTGTTATCTAAACAACTGGATGCTCAACAATTGCAAATATTAAAATGCAACGAGAAAAACAAAGTTTTGAAAGAACAAAATGCGTCACTTGCAAGAGATATTGAGTGTTATAAAATTCAGCTTTCTAATCAGGAAGACAAGATTAAAAATGCAAAAAGTTTTGAAAAAGCTTTTCAAGATTCTTACAACAAAGAACAAGATCTTCAACGCAAAATGCAAGATGTAATTGAGTCAAACGGAAAGTTGATTTCGAAACTTGAAAGTGAAAAGTGTGAATTGAAAATGCAAGTTGAACGTCTTCAAATAACACTTTCAAAAACAGAAACAGAATTGTCAAGTTGTAAAAAGGATTTTTGTGAACATAAAATACGAAAAAGGAAGTATATAGATGACTTACTCGGTGATATTGTTGATCTTGAAAAACAACTCAAAGAATTTCGTAACATTGTTTACAAACACGGGAACTCTGTCACAACAATTCAGAAATTTACTTTAAAACCGAGACCCGATAAAGGATTTGAACTTGGCGATTACAATTCTATGTTTCTTCACACGGCATTCAAAGATATTCCAAAAATTTACAGTATGGATTATTTGCTTGATAATACGATTGTGCGTGCTGTTGTTTTTGATACTGAGGAAGAAGAAGAACTTGAAGACGAGAGTCGATCTAAAATGAGTAATGTTCAAAATTGGACACCATATGACTATTCAAAAGCTCCTCACATTTCTAAATCTTTTGTTACTCAAAAGGATTTACCTGAGAAATCATGGTTTATCGAAGAGTCATATGTTTCATCTCATAATGAGGCCCCTGTCCAAACTGTAGCACAAATAAATGGTCCTTTACCATCATCCGGTGAACTTACACCTTTACCGAAAACTTGTCGTGTCTTAAATTATTTCAAAACCTTTATGGAAGACATCGAAATTTTGGAGGAAACAATTGAACGTAATTCTGAAATAAAAATTGAAACTTTTCAATCCGCTTACGAGCGAGAAAAGAGAGATATTTTTCAAAAACAAATGAAGCCAATTGTTCAACACCTCCGTCTATGTGCTACACGTTGGGATCAGGAACTTCAAAAGGAGGTCAAAAATATGATAAACGTTTTCAATGCAACTGAAAATGACATTTTGGTTCAAAAGCAAAGAAATAGAGTTTTAAAAAATGATGCTGATCGACTCTTGGAACAAGTTCTCTATGCTGATATTTTGTCTGTTATCATGAATGATCTCTATAATTCTGGTACTTCTATGCTTAAGCATGATCATTGTGTTGATAATAACTTGTTGAATATGGAAATTGAGACACTGAAACATGAGAATGACAATCTGAGGAAAAAGAATGATGATGTGACAAAACAGTTTTCAAAAGAAATTTGTCAACTCAAGCAAAGGCTTGAATGGTGTCAAGCTCAGAGTCTTAGAAAGGAATTGAAACTTCAAAGTCAAAATATTTCTAACTCTTGTCAGCTTTGCAAAAACAATGAGTCTTTCAAAAGTTTGTGTCTCAAATACGAGAAAGAAATTGCGGATTTAAAAATTGAAAACGCCGAATGGCAACAAAACCGCGATGACATCAAATATTGCAATGGTTTACTTGAGTCTGAAATTCAGGATAAAAATCACATCATCATTGATTTAAAAGAGAAAGTTAAGCTACTTCAAAAAGGAAAAATGTAGACACCACGGTGATAGCACCAGGATTGTATCAATTAAACAAAACAACTAAAGGAAATGTTGTTCAAATCACTAATGTTGATAACTCCACTTCTACAGGACTAGTCTCCACTAATAGCGTTAGCAGACCCAAGCGAAAAGTAAAAAGAAGAATAGGATCTTGCAACGTAAGAGAGGACAACTAGAAGCTCAAGAAGTAGAAGATCAACTTAGGAATTTGAATAAAAATCATGTTGCATCAGATTTAGATTCTAATCTGGCAAGTTGTAATCAAAATCTAAATGTAACGAATGATGAACCTTTAAATGTTTTGAATATTAATGCATCTTGTGTGTTTTGTCGTAAAAGCGTATCATCTGGTGATCATACAAAATGTATAGCTAATTCTCTTCTCAATCGTCATAAGAAACGTAGGACACGCATTCCTTCTAGGCCCACTACTGCCTCTAAGTCTAACTTAGGAAAGCCGTCTTCTACGGTTTCTAGTGAAGTTGCAGTTACCCCCATAGGTGCCGAGAACAAATCTAGGAATGAGCCAACGACTAGTGCATTTAACATTAAGAAAGCAAAAACTAGTTGGAACTGGCAACGTTGGTTACAATACAAACCAGACTTTAAATGGATTCCTAAACTGTTGAATACATGTGTTTCTAACCAACAGGAACCCGCACTGTCTTTGGGTTCCACCCTTACTTCTGTTCTATCCGTGTCTTCTTCTGGTGATGCAGGTGGTACAGATTATTCTCTGGATTGTTGATAGCGGATGCACCCGACATATGACAGGCAATCTCAAACTGTTACACAACTTTGTCTCAATGTTTATTGGTACTGTCAGATTCGGGAATGATCATTACGCTCTAATCATGGGATATGGTGACTATATCAGCGGGAACATTGAAATCAGTCGTGTTTACTATGTGGAAGGCCTTGGACACAACCTTTTCTCTGTTGGTCAATTCTGTGATGGGGATCTAGAAGTTGCATTTCGTGAGAAAACCTGCTTTGTTCGTGACTTACAAGGAAACGATCTAATGTCTGGCTCACGTGGCTCCAATCTTTATACAATATCAATGTCAGATATGATTGCGACATCTCCGATATGTCTTCTCTCCAAAGCAGAATCAACTAAATCTTGGTTATGGCACAAACGTCTTTCGCACTTGAATTTCAAAACCATGACTGACCTTGCTCGTTATAAACTTGTTGATGGATTTCCATGATTCCGTTTTACCAAAGATCACTTATGTCCAGCCTGTGAACAAGGAAAAAGTACTCGTGCTCATTTTCCATCAAAACCTGAGCAAAGTACGAATCATGTTTTACAATTGCTTCATATGGATTTATGTGGACCGATGCGTGTTCAAAGTATCAACGGTAAATGCTACATACTAGTAATTGTAGATGACTTCTCCAGATGGACTTGGGTTTATTTCTTACGAAGTAAAGATCAGGCTCCTTCAATGATCATCACCTTTCTCACTAAAATTCAAGTTCAGTTACGCAACACGGTACGAATAGTCAGAACTGACAATGGAACTGAATTCAAGAATCAGACACTTCGGTCTTATTATGAGAAAGTGGGAATTGAACATCAAACATCTATTCCTAGAAGCCCAGAACAGAATGGAGTTGTTGAAAGACGCAACAGGACGTTAGTGGAAGCTGCTAGAACTATGTTGATTAATGCTCAATTACCAGATTACTTGTGGGCAGAAGCTGTTTCAACTGCATGTTATACCCAAAACCGTTGCATGATCACTAAACGCCATCGTAAAACACCTTATCAAATTGTTCACAAAAGAAAACCGAACATCGATTACTTTCATGTATTTGGAGCACTTTGTTATCCGAAAAATGATCGTGATGATTTAGGGAAACTTAAAGCAAAGGCTGACATCGGAGTGTTCGTTGGATACTGTGAAAATTCTAAAGGTTTTCGGATTTGGAATCGTCGAACAAGAGAAATTCAAGAAACCATTCACGCTAATTTTGATGAACTCACACAAATGGCTTCTGAGCAACACAGCTTAGGACCCGAATTCAACCGTCTTAATTCTCCGGCATCTTCGGCTGAACAATTGCCACTCAATCGCAAAGAATTGGAAACCCTGTTTGCTCCACTGTTTGATGACACAATTGAATACCGTCCTACTGAGGTCTCACCTAATTCCGCTGCTCAACCTGAAAACATTCCAGTATCAGACTCACCTCAACAAACTACTACAAGTGTTGAGAAAGACGGTCCTCCAATTGCATCACCACCTACAGCAGAACAAACTGTTTCTAACTCCCGTCATTCAGCTGAAGATCCCACACCACAATCAGTTCCACAACCCGCAGAGCATAATCCTGATGCGTTCTTTAACCCGTTTGCACCGGCTCCTACAGTTCCTAATATAGCTGAGTCGTCAACCAGCAATTTGGATCCTGCTAACATGCGAGACAGTTATCAACCACACCCTTCAACACACAAATGGACTCGAGACCATCCACTAGTTTATATTATTGGCCATCCAGATGCACCTGTTATGACAAGACAACGACTTCACACAGATGGAGAAACTTGTATCTATGCACTCACAGTTTGTCACGAAGAACCTAAGAACATTAAAGATGCAATGACTTATGACAACTGGATTGAATCTATGCAAGAGGAATTTCAACAGTTCATACGATTAGAAGTCTGGGAATTAGTTGAAAGACTTGACGGAGTCTTTGTCATCGGGTTAAAATGGATCTGGAAGAATAAGCTTGATGCAGAAGGGACTGTCATACGCAACAAATCACGTCTGGTAGCGAAAGGATACTCCCAACTTGAAGGACTTGACTTTGCTGAATCCTTTGCTCCAGTGGCTAGACATGAAGCTGTTCGAATCTTTTTGGCATATGCTGCACACAGGAACATGGTGGTTTACCAAATGGATGTCAAAACAGCATTTCTCAATGGAGAACTCCGTGAAGAAGTTTATGTTAGCCAACCTGAAGGCTTCGTTGATCCTGAGCGTCCTAATCACGTTTACCGACTCAAAAAGGCACTCTACAGACTTAAGCAAGCCCCACGGGCGTGGTATGACAAACTGTCTACTTTCTTATTGGCCAATAAATTTTCTAAAGGATCGGTGGATCCCACACTATTTACAAAAACCTACGGGGAGGACTTACTTGTTGTTCAAATATATGTCGATGACATCATTTTTGCCTCAACAAAAAGAAATTACTCTAATGATTTTGCAAAATTAATGAAAGATAATTTTGAAATGTCCATGATGGGTGAACTTTCATTCTTTCTAGGACTACAAGTTCATCAATCACCCCGTGGTATTTTTATAAATCAGTCCAAATATGCTCTTGAAATTTTAAAGAAACATGGAATGATGTCTTGTGATACTTATAATACACCAATGGGCTATACCACAAAACTAGGTGCTGATTTACATGGGACTCCAGTTGACCCTACCAAATACCGAAGTATGATTGGGTCTCTCATGTATCTCACAGCTAGTAGACCTGATATAGTATTTGCTGTCTACATGTGCTCTCGCTATCAGTCCAAACCAACTGAAAAACACCTCAGTGAGATCAAGAGAATCCTTCGATACATAAAGGGAACCATTAACTTGGGAATCTGGTATCCGAAGGATTCTGGTTTTGAACTAATTGCTTTTTCAGATGCTGACCATGCAGGATGTCTAGACACACGCAAAAGCACATCTGGTGGATTACAATTTCTCGGAGACAAACTTGTGTCATGGCAATCAAAGAAGCAGGACTGCACATCACTGTCGTCAACAGAATCTGAATATGTAGCCATGTCTGCCTGTTGTGCTCAAGTCATTTGGATGAGATCACAACTTAAGGATTATGGCTACCTATTCAACAAGATTCCCATCTACTGTGATTCCAAAAGTGCAATTGCTATCTCCTGCAACACAGTACATCATTGCAAATCCAAACACATCGATCTCCGATATCACTTCATCAAAGAGCATGTGGAAAAGGGTACCGTTGAACTTTATTTTGTTGGGACTGAGTACCAATTGGCGGACTTACTTACCAAATTTTTAGCACCATCAAGGTTTGCTAGTCTAGTTCACCAAATTGGTATGAGATGTTTGACTCCAGAGGATCTGGAAAAGTTTTTAAAACACAACTGATCGTCAAACATCATAACTATCTTTGTATAATATTTTTTTCTTAACTATAAACCAATCGAAACACAAAAAGATTTTTCATATCTTATTTACTTAAAAAAAAAATAAAAAAAAAAAAAAAAAAAAAAAATTGCAAGTATATCGCTTCACTTCAACACTTTGTTTTAATTTTACACGTGTTGAGGGGGAGTCACGCTTAAATTTTTTACCAATTTTAATTGGTATACTTGCATGTTTTTCGTATTTTACGGTACTTCGGAGTGTGTGGACGTTCTTTTAACTTCCCTTTGTCTCATCCCGTAGTAAGAACTTCATAAGTTAGGTTAACGGAAGTATATCTTGATGTTACACATGTTTGCTATTTCACTTTAGGACTCAAGTAAGTATATCCATAAGTTAAAGGACCAAAAGTGACTAATCTCAAACTTTCAAAAAATAACAAAACAAACAAACCGTTTTTTACAAACCTCACTTAATACAAAACCCCTAAAACCTCTTTTGAAACCTACGGCCCTAATTCAAACGAGACATCCAAGCTTGTGATCATCAATTTGTAAGTTCCAAAGTAATCACTAGGGTATTACAAACATAGGATCTTGTTTAAATTGATAATCCAACGGCTCGATCTCATGATTTTTTGATTTCGAGAACTAGGGTTTGAGATTTCGAAAATTGCTATAATCATGTTTAGGTGTGTAATTCTTGATAGGGTTTTGTTATAAGGCTTGTTTCTAACATATCCTAATCACTTTTACACGCATTCCTTCATGATTACTTCTATTTAGAAATCTAGGTTTTGGGTCGATTTGTGATAGCTTGATACCGTGTTCGTTTGTTGTGTTTCATTGGTGGGATATGCTTCTGTGATCACTTGTATGCATATTAGATATATCTTTGTTGATCTACACCATTGATACTTGGTTCTCGATAAGCTAGTACGCCTCATTCTTTGTTAATTTCGATCTAACTGAGTCTAATGTGTTGTTTGCTGTTATAACGTGTCTCATACATATGTTTGTGATGTGCTAGAACCATTCATGATCATTAGTCTCTAACTTGATATATTTTTCGAGAAATTGATTTTGACAATTATCGAGATCTTTGTTATACATGAACATTGATTGTATCTAAATGGTGTTTATCTAATCTTTGTGACAGGCCTGATACATTGGATAAGATTTTCACAAAACAAACGTACGTTTGACGTCAAAATCGAATAATTCTTGTATAAGAATTTTTTCGAGAAATACAAGATTTTTCGCAATCTATGAAAAACTTATCGAGAAACTCATGATTTCGATAATTTTGTTCAAAATCAGTTTTTTTTCGAAATTATTATTTTTTCGAAATTATTATTTTTTCGAAACTATTATTTTTTTCGAAATTACTCTTTGAACAACAAATTTCGAAATCACTAGGTTCGCGAAAAGTTTTATCGTAAATTGATGTTTTTCGAAAAATTTGAACAATTTCGCAATTCTTGGATAAAGGAAAGATCTCGATAAATTTACTGATAAGGATTTTCTCGATAATTAAGTTTCTCGATAAAATTCTTTGTAACATTTTTTCGAAATCTTTTCTCAACACAAGTTTGCGATAAAAGGGTTTTATATTTTCTCGAAATCTCATTTAGGCCTTGTCATTTTGTATACATGTAACTTTGTTGTGATTCATTGTTGTTGTGTAATGTGAAGTAACTATGTATTGTGTATATCAATTGTGCTTATTTGCGAGACATTGCGTTGTATAATTGATTTCGTGATTCTAAATGATCAATGATTTCTCATGTATGCATGTTACATTATGAAACATTTGTGCTTAATTGTCTTAAGTAGAGATCTATAACCAAACTCAAAACTGTGCTAACACATAACAAATGTGGATGTTTGGTTGTGACTATACTTTTCAGATACACATGGCTGAACACAACGAGAATGTCCCTGAACAAGCTCTTCCATTACTCACCATGGATGACATCACTCCCGAAAACTACAATGTCACGATTGGCAACAACAATCCATGAGTTGATTTCGACAAGTTGAGTATTAAAGAGAACTCGTGCATGATTGTCAAGGATATTCTACTAGCACATCCATGCAAACAACTGCTCATCTGTTCTACTTCAGTTCCTCTGTTCTACCTTCATCAGTTCTGGATAACGGCTAAGGCAAATTTGGATGACGAGTCTTTTACTGTTACGCTAGATCGCCAAGTCTACAATGTTAATCACGACGTTCTTCGTACAGTCCTTCACCTGCCTCAAGCTGACAACGAATTCGCCCCAATACTGCCTGAACTGGACCTTCTTGACTTCTTTGTCGAATTAGGATATGAAGTTGATGACGACATACCTCTAGTCAAACATTCCCGATTCAATGCCAAGAATATCCCTCAGCCTTGGAGAACGTTCTGTTTGTTGGTTGTAAGATCCATATCAGGAAGAAAGAGTGGTCATGAACATCCTAGGCTTGAACACTTGCAAACATTCTGGGGAATGGTGACTTTGACACCCATTGACTTTGCAGTACCAATCATGAATGATATAGTCTATAGCATTCAAACCGATCGTGTGAAGACTATGATACCATTCACAAGATTCACCAAGCTTCTCATAGAACATTTCTGCAAAGACACTCCAGAATTCATCAAGAGGATGGCTGATCCTAATGAGCCGAAGCACCTCTTCGAGGACGACTTCACCACCTTATTCATCAAGACGACCACTTCCTCAACCAAGATCAAAGGAATGAGGCTTCCCGAATACCTTCTTGATGACAAAATCAAGAAAAGTCTAAACTACAAGCTGTATGATAACGCTTACAAAGGGGTACAGGAAGAAGCCACTATACAGACTCGAAGCAAAGGAGGTGTAAAGTCTGGAAGTACTACAAGCACCACAGGCTCACATCAGACTAGATCTAAGGCAGCTCCCAAGACTAAACCATCTGTTCAACCCAAGTCTTCTGCCAAACCTAAACCAACATCCAAGTCTAAACCTGTCACCAAGCCAAAGAAGAAGGCAACTCCTGAGTACTTTATTCGGGATGAACCTACACCTCCACCTTCTGACACCGAATCCGAGTTCGATACGGAATCTGAAGAAGAAGAACCAGACTATGAACTGAGATACAGAGCACCTGATGAAGGATTTCCCGCAACAGAGATCGCCGTACAACAAAGTCTTGAAACTTATGAAGAAGAGACAAGGAAAAGAAAAGGGATCACTATTAATGAGCCTAATGATGATGAAGACGAACCAATCGTTGAACCTTTGGTCGATAAACGCAAACTGAAGAGTATAGTTGTCGACACTCGAGCTGAAGAAAAGCGGCTCAGGAAAGAACAAAGGAAAGCTACTCTCGAAAGCCGACTTATGTCTCAACCTCCAACACCACCACCTATTGATCAGTCTGAACATGTAGGAGCTACAAGCAGCATGATTCCTCCCACTGTGTCCACAACGTCAGAATCAGCTCCACAGCCTGATAACACCGTTAAAGATACAGACAAAACAGGAGATGTCAACATGACAGAAACTGCTAATATAGAAGAGAATGTTGGTGGACAAGAGAACATAGCTACGGATCAGGAACATGAATACCTCATTACTCCAGAGTTTCTTGCACGAGAAGCAGAGGAAGCAGAGGAACGTCGTAGAAAGGAAAACGAAGAGAAGAACGCGTTCGACACCAACATATTTCTTAAGTCATCTTCTCAGCAGACTTCCTCAGCACAACCTCCACCTCCTCAAGACTCTCCACCAAAGGATCCGACTCCTCCTGCTTCTTCTTCAAACTCTCACAATGAGTCATCGTCCGAATCATCACCGGAGCATTCATCTCCCACACCTTCTGAAACCGCATCTAAACAGCATTCAATCAATGAACCGAAACAACCAGTTGATCTTCAGGAGCAAGTCAACAAACTCACCAACATGGTTACAAGTCTTACCAAACAAGTTGAGGACTTCCAGGAGTCAAAGCAGCTGATCGACAAGTTCTTATACTCTGATTACACAGGATTTATCAGAACTGCAACTCATGATTTTCTCATTGAGAATCTGGTTGATATGATCACTCCTGAGGTAGCAAACCTTCTCGAACCAATCAATGACAACTTGGATCACAGAATCAGAAGTGTTACGAGAAAAATGTTGTCTACTACACCATTCACGCTTCACACCGCAAAACCTACTACTGTGGCTCCAACCGTCCCTGAACTGTCCTTCAATGACATGCTTGCCAAACTCTTTGACAACATTGCCTCCAAACCCACACAAACTACTGAAGAAAAGCCACTTTATGATGCTATGGTGGCATACATATCCAAAGAGTCATGCAAACATGCAGCTGGAACCCTGAAAAGGACAAGAAAAGATGATGATCCTGACCCAAATACTAAAAGCAAGAAATCTAAGTCTGGAACCGGTCCCTCATCGTCTTTACAACCACAAAAGGACTCCACTCCTCCTGGAAATCAACAACAACCCTCAGCTACTGGTCAAGGTCAAAATGAAGAAGCGGAAACATTCATGGAACCTACAGATGACTACCAGGGTCAACCTGACACTGATTACCGTGCTCCACCTATTCCTGATTCTCATGCTGAACCATCGTCACCATCCAAGGCTAAAGACAAAGATGCTACATCTAAGTCCAAGAAATCAAAGAAGAAAAGACGTCATTCATGGCTCGACAATGATGACACTCCTCAGAATGATTGGCTGACAGAAATGGTCCAAGCTCAACCTCCTCTCGAAGAAGAAGAACCACTTCCTGGTAACACTCTTCAGTTTACCCAAGTCATTATGAAGGATCTTCAGATCGGCAAACTCACAAAGGCAGAGCTCAAAAGAATCAATAGGGATGCACAAGAATTCCTCAAGAAAAGATCTGGAAACAAAGTCGAATACGAGTATCATATGCAGAATATAGCTAGTGCAATGTCTGCCGACTTTGACTGGCTAAATCCAGAAGTGAATATCGATCTCAGTTCCAAGAATCATGAAAACCTTACTTCACTGACTGGACCAAACCATTACCTTTGAAAGGATTTCCAGACAAACCAAAGATACCTTACAGCTTCTTCTTCAACAAAGATCTTCGTAACATCCAGCTCACTCAGGAGACATCCAAGAAGAAATATGCTTCCTCACTCACAATCTCAGTACCAGCCGCACGATACGAAATTCCTGCTATTGAAGAAACTACTCGTGTTTTCAGCAACTCCATCGTAGCTTACGACAGAGATGCCCTACACGGAATTCAGCACTGGCCAGAACGTCGTCGTCTCGGTTATACCAGCAGATTAGGAGAGAAATCATTGGAAAATGTGAAGCAGAAATCTAAGATCATCGCTATCTTGGAAATTCAACAGTCGAAACGGTTTAACTACATATTCATGCGTGAAATTGTTGTTAAACGACAAGATGAAAAGAAGTACAAATTCTCCGAAGCAGACTTTCCTGACCTTAATCTCAATGACATAGAAGACATGTATCTCGAAAAGGTTCAACAAAGAATGCGTGGATTTGACAGAGATGTACAGTACAACTTCATGGCATCACTACTTCTTTACATCCGACGACTGATTGTTCAAGAAAGAGTGGAAGATCTTCAGCTTGGAGTGGAAAGTTACCAACAGAAGATCAATTTGACAAAGCCGCAATTCTACTTTGAGGGTATCTATCAAACACCACAGTTCACTCTCAACCAAGAACCTTTTGGTTTCACCTACATCAACAGCAAAAAGCTACAAAGTTTCATGAGGTTCGATGAGGTACACAAATTCTGTGATGTTACACTCAAATCTGTTCGTGATGGGCTTGTCAAAAGGTTGAATGATGATCACCGAAAGATAGCTAAGGGGGAACAACCTAGATGGAAATCCAGCATAAAAAGGCAAGTTCGTAACTTTGTCTTAAAGATTGAAGAAAGGTTATTTCGACGGGAACAGATTAGACGACTGGAAAACTATATCGGTGCCAGACCATCGTTTCCTGTCAGAAACTTCGAAAGACCAGAACCCAAGTTCACTGACTTTGACGCTCCACTTCCTGACGAAGATTAACTTGGTACATTTGGTTAATTTTTCAATATCAATTGTTTCATTTGATTGAATTTCACAATGGCTTGTGCACGCATTACAGTGCACAACCCGTACTTGTAAAGAAAGGACCTTGAGGTACGCATCAGTGCCTCAATCCTAAATATAAGGAGCGAAGGCTTCTTACTTTTGAGTAGAATTAATCAAACATTTATGATTTTCATAATTCTGCTCAAAAGGACAAGTATTTCTCCTCAATAAGACCTAATCACTTGTTGAGGGGGAGCACTTGTCAAAACAAAATACTTTGCTCTAAATCAAAATTTCTTCGTGAATCTCCCCGTAAGACTCAAAAGGCATATTTTAATCCAAAAAATTTGTCAAAAACATCATTTTATATGCTATTTTTGAGGGGGAGAAAAGTGAAAGTGATTAAAATATGAAAGTTAAATCTTGCTTAAATGTCAAACCTCATGCGAGCTAGACTCAGATTCACCCAGGAATTGACGGAACATAAAGTTAGTAAATTCGAAAAGATTTTTTCCTCGACGGGTAATAACATCAAGTTAGTTACTAGAGCTAGTTGTCACCTAAAAGCTGACAATGGAACTCTTTAACTAGCCACGTAAGCGTGTCTCGAAAAGGATATGTCTTAGTAGAAATGTACCGTCTCGAGAAACTTTCTGTGGACTTGACCAGGCCGGGTAATAACTTCAAGCTAGTTTAACTAGTGATGTAAGCGTGTCTCGAATCGGTCTTGTTCACGGAAAGTGGATCAATTCAAAATGCTTGCTCCTCCCGCATGTGCAAATTTATTAAATACTTATGAGCACATGTGCAGGGGGAGCCCTTCAAAAGTGTACACAAAACTCTCAAAGTGTTAAACAAAATATTTGATTAACACAAACACTTTGAGAGATTTTCAATCAAAGGTTTCTTGGCTACTGTCGGAGTTATAAGGTGATTAAGATAGGAATAACCGTCCTATGATCCGCCAGAGCCGGAGGGATCTACCCAAGGACATCTCCCATAGTTAGAATTAGAAGTCCTTAGGTATGATACGAAAAAAGGAGAAAAGAATGAAAGGGAAAGAAGGAGTTGAAGAATTAAAAAGAAAAGTAAAGAAAATGGTGAAAAGAAATAGCCCTCCATATGTTCAACCTTAGGGCAGACACGTGGTTCAATACATATGCTACTGGTTGTTGCAAAAGTCAACACCGGTATTGAAGACAAAGTCGTCATGGACCCAGTGACGCAATGCACTAAACCTTCTTAACCACTCAAGTTCTCTTAAAAGGACTTGTTTCATTCTCACGGGTAACCCGCGTAACCTATCGACCTATCTCTTAGAGACGGTTGATATTGAAGCAGGAGACTCCTCCCCAGTCTCCGCATAAGAAACCTAGGTGTGCACTTATAGAGTCTAGAGCCTTGAGATACATCAAAGATCTCTTAGGAACACTTAGTATTTCTACAACTGGTGTTCTACATCAATGGGCATCAGTTGTAAATTATCGAGTCCTTCGCAGATCTTAGCAATCTGCCGAGAACGTTTATGAGAGGATTACTCATGTATTTCTCAATGATTGAACGGAAATCCTGCCAGGGTCAACATCAAACAACCCTGACAGCAAGTCACTTTGGTAACCTCACAAGGGTTACTGATGCGTGGGAATCGCACCTTGCTTTACCTCTCGAGGGATCTCGAGAAGCTTACAACCCCCACCAGGCAGTGTACCTGATCGTTGTAGTATAGTATAGTGACAAGTACCGGGGGATTGATCGTTCAGCTTAGGAATAGTGTCGCTAGGATTAGAAAACCTAATTAATAGTTCTAAAGGTGAGAGATGATTATTTTTGTATTTTTATATTTTTATAAAAGCAAGTAAAATCTCGGGTTTTGGAAGAATGGGCGGAATTAGTTGCTATTCAACTAACCCAAAACTAAGATGCAATCAAAATAAAATACTAAAAATGAAAATAAACTAAATTATACTAAGGTTGTGAGCAGTGGTTGGAGAAATTGTGTTTACTTAGACTTCACTACTCCCTAGATATCTTTTACACGTTAATTACTTGTTGCACTTGTATGGATGACGGATTGTATTCCTTAATACCATTCGTGGGGTGGCATACATAACTCCCCAACTCTATGAGCTCTTATCTCCTCCTACACCATGACCCAGCACAACTATAGGGATTGTAAACAGTGGCTCATGCATTAAATACAACCAATAAAGACCTAGTACGCCTCGGTTCATGTTTCTTAAGACGTTCAAGCATGTTACCATTTGGAGATCTGCCAGTTTTCTTAAGCCTAACATATAAAATCATTCATCCAAGAACAAGAATAAACAAGTAATCAACACATAATCAACATCTAGGTTTCATTAGATCTAAGCAAACACAAAAGAGATCTAGCCTAGCATAGTAGAATTGAGACAAGAACAAGAGATAAACAACCAACACATAGACATATTGATTAAATTGAAAGTACACTTATCTCAATTATAATGCAAGGTCTCAAGGGTTTGGAACCCTTGAAAAACCTGTAAAAGAGGCACCAAAATCGTCTTTAGGGTTTCACCAAAACTTCTCTCTCTTTTAATGAAAAAACTAGAAAACTATATATAGGAAAAGTAGGCTGACGGCGTCAAGAGTTACTTGTGACGCCGTCACCTCGCCGCCATATACTTCCTCGGACGGCCTTGCTCCACTTATGACGGCCTATGTGACGCCGTCATCACCCACGGTATTTTATTCTTGCCACTTTGACGCCGTCATGAAGCCTTCTGACGCCGTCACCACCTACGGTGTTTAATTCTTCATGTCTGACGCCGTCAAGATGGTAGTCTTGACGCCGTCACCTTGTATCTTCAGCATGGAAATTTGGTACTTAGCCGTTTTCTTCACTTTTATGCTCCAAAAACGTCCAAAATGACTTCTTTTCCAGAATTCACTCTCCAAACACCTAAAATCACAAAAGGAACGATTTAGGGCAATATTTGATCAAATAAATTCGGATTCGGGCTTAAATGACCCCCCAAAAACGGATCATTTTTTGCCTCATCAGTTACGCTTAGTGTTTGCGGTGGTTCCATTACGGTCTACAGTCGTGGAGTGATCCCCAGCGACACACCCAGTCATTGAGCTACTCAGTAGGTCTCGTAAGCTCTTTCGAGAGTATCTGATATGGAAACGGCCTGGATAAGGATTAGAAGGAGTCTTCACAATATGCTGTTGATGAGCTCTAATTCCTTATCCGTAAGTACCGGTTGTTTTATTGCTAACTGTTTACTCGCAGGTATCTCACTTCCATGATGGTAGATTCCAACATGCTCATACATACATCTTGAAGTCAAAGAAAGCTTCCCCAAAGATCTTAGCAACACAAAGTTCAAAGAAAGATTCTACACCAATAAGAAGAATCTACAAAGTATAAAGACAAAGATCTCAATGCATGAAAAGGAACTTCTTGTACATGAAAGTCTAAGTCCAAAGATGTATGAGTATGTTGGAATGGCGGACAACCACCACAGACGCAGGAGTGACGAACGGCAGAATACTTCATTACACAATCACTACATCATCACCAAAGAACAAAGACAAAGAGCAAAGTACATCCATTATCATTCAAATCATTTTTGAAGACGTCTAGAGTTTTACATGTCACAAGTCAAGGACAAAGAAGAAGACGTCAAGCAACCATGATGACCGACCCTTAGGGGGAGATTGTTGGGATCATAGTTTTACTATTTTATGAAGTCTCGGTCATTTGTAATTATGCTAGGTTGCTTAGTTACTATTTATTATCGTTTACATTTTGTATTAAGTTTACTAGGCTTAAAAATGAAGTCCATGGGCCTTAAGCCCATACGAATTATGTGAAGGGAAGGAGTAGGAGTGTTGCCCTAGCTCCTTTCCTATAAATACTAGTCTTAGGCCACTTGAAAACTTGGTTGGTTATTTGATTTCTTAAGGAAACTATTGCTCTTATATTTCTCTTTATCATATAATCACCCAATCTCTTCTCTCATCTCATTTCTATCATTTTCTATGCTTGTGTTTACAAAATGGTGACCTAACAGGCAGTTTTATGGACCCAACAGTAATGGCATTTGGGCTTGGCAGCAGCCCATTGGCTGAGAAACTTTAGGAGTTAGACTATTCATGGCTTAAGGTCCTTAAGCATCCCGCTAATACACCAAACATGGTAAAAAAATTCAAAGGCAGCAGACATGAGTCACCTACCCGCCTGGAAAGTGTATTCTAAGCCACCCATTTATTACCTAAAGACCAACTTGAGTATGGAAGGCATGTACAATCATTGTGGAGAAGCTTATTGGATTACTATAGATGTATATACATCCTCTTTATTTTCATCAACCCACAAAACACACACAAAAACACACATATATCGGATTCTCCATAACCACACACACATACTAAAATAACACCGAACAAAAAAAAGACGGATTAAACAAAAAAGGGCAGCCGATTAGACTAAATTAGGTAATGATTTTTAATTTTCTGTTATGGTTTAGGTTTTGCTAATTCATTAGTTAATATTAGGGTTTCGTTAATTTTGGGCTTTTTTGGATTTGTTTTGCAGGTTGGTTGCTGGTGATGTTTGCAGCTAGGCATTTTGAGGTGTTTGCTGGGGATACCAAGTTTGTTGGTGTGCAAAGGTATAACAAAAGTTTAATCTTTTTTTTGTTTTGTCAATATAGATGCATTCATTTGTAATTTTTGAATTTCTTTCCTATTGGAATTTAATTGTAAAATGAAAAATCAACATATAAACTGAGGAAGAAGGGTTAAAAAATAGACTTATGGTATATAACCTGACGAAAATAACCTAATAGGCCACTGAATAAGCTGAAAGAAAAGTAAGCGAGCATGTCGTCATAAGCTACGTATAGGCTGTATATAAGGTTTGGTCATGAGCTGTGTATAAGCTATGGTCGTAAGTTCAAACTGATTTTATATGTTCCTATAAATGATGTTGTTCATAATACCTAAATTGAGATGAAAATAGTTACGCTGGGATTTAGGAAGTGATTATTTAATTGTTGGGGGGTTTGTGTTACCTTATTATCAGGTTCATAGGCTTATATTGATATAAAAACGGTTTGGAAGTAGAAGATAGGCAACCTTATTTATCAACTTATAAGTTATTTGAAGACTTAAAACTGTTCTATACGTTATTTAGATGATTATTCAGCAGACGATGTTTTTGTAGCGCTACAGATCTATGAACAATAAGTAGCTGAAATGCATCGGACTAATAGGTTCCTTCAATGTTTTTGTAGGTGAGATTTGAGACAGCACTCGCAGATGTGTGTTTAGTGCAGCTGAAATATCAGGTACTCTTAACATGTCTTGATAGACTCGCCTAATGCACATCAACCTACTGGTAGCTAATGCTCTTCATAGCATGTCAATGAAATGATCGGTCGGTTTAGTTTTGCTCATATTATAATATATTATAATAGGTGAAATTGATGCGACCCTTCTGTTGACCAACTAACAAAGTAACAAACTAAAATGATATTTTTTTTGTCCAGCAGCTATGTGCTATTTGACAAGGAAGGCCACCAAGTTCCCCAGAAAATAATTAACATGAAATCTCAAAAGAAATATAACCGGTTTCAACCATGGAGGTGATTCACAGATTCACAAACAATCATTCAAACATGGAACCCGAGGTATGTTCTCCTTGAATATTTTTTTCAGAAAAATCTCAGTTTTTGTAAGATATTGTTTTCAAGATTTTTTTTTACGGAATTTAATATACAAATTCCTGCTTATTTGCAATTATTAGTAACTATGGTATATGATTTTGCTGGTATTGAGGCAGGAGTGCAAACGACTATGGCCTTTGTGGTTAGAAGAAAACAATCAAAGATAGCGTCATTGATGAACCACAAATGAACATTTTTTCGCACTAGGTTGGTAGAGGAGAACAGAGAGGCTCTAAGGAAATCTGCCTGGGAAGAGGATGAACACTTCTGGATCTTGGAATACCAGACACAAAAGGAAAAACTACAGGTATGTATAAGAATAAAATTGTATTTTACCTACATGTATGTTTTAGACGTGAATAGCAAGCATTTCTAGCCATTGTACTTAGCCTAGACATTTTAACAAATTGTTATACTTGAAATGGGGCATAAGTTAATTACTTAGCATCTCGATTGTAAATGGTAGCATAAATATCAAGATGAAGAATATATAGTGTGGCGCTGGGCATAGCGTCAGGTGCATTTCCAATAATATAAATGTTAGATTAAAAAGCTTTTAGATATTCAATAATCTGACCTTGAAGAGATTTTGGTTTCTTTGCAGCATAGGAAGCTTGGGTAAGGATAACACAACAGTCATAGTTTCAAAAGTAGTCGTGGATACATCATTCCTTAAAGGCACTACTAATGGCCTAAGAGTTAAAATATGGCAGGTAATTTTATTTCTTGATACAAGGTACTGATTCGCCTCAAACTAGTTATCTTTTATTTCTCAACCACTTGTGAATGGTCAATGGTAAAGTCAAACTAATCAAGACAAATGCTTCCGTGAAATACAGTGTTTTCCCGGGTCGTAATGTCCCAACGAAGTTGTGATGGTATTAAAAACGAATTTGTGATTAGTGAAAGTGAACAGGAAAGGGTATAAAGTGTGTGTGTGTGATTACACTAGGGTTTTATAACTTAAAATAACTTAGGTAAACTAATTTAACGATTACGTGAAAACTAGATAATTAAAAACGTTTAATAACTAAAAACTCGTACGTTTAATTTAATTCTACGTAAACGTACGAAACAAAAAACAAATTTAACTAAAGTATTAATTTGCAAACCTTAGGGGCTTAAATGCAAATTAAATAAACTTAAAATATTTATTTTATAATTACTAATTATTTAATTAATTATTATTATTTAATAACTATTTATAATTATTTAATAATTAACTAATAAATAAGAAAAATGTATAATAAGTCTAGAAATATAAAATTAAAATTTCTAAAAGTCTAAAATATTATAAAACTTATTTTAAAAATAAAATTATATTTTTCACACTATTATTCTAATTATTATTAATTAATAACTATTTAATTATTATTTAACTAATTATATGATTTAAATTATTATAAATACTAAAAACACTTAGATAATTAAGAAGATTTTTATAAATCAAATTAACCATCACAGGAATCCTAAAAAATTATAAAAACTTTATTTTATATATTTTTAAACTAGTTTACTAATTATTATTCTATTTATTAATTAATATCTATTTAAACTATTTAAATTATAAAAACTATTAAATGAACAGTAAAAATTCTATAAAAATTACTAAAATTATATTATGACTTATAAAAGCTAGGAAAAATATAAAATCTAGGTGTTGCTTAATAAAAATTAATTATGCTATTTATAACTTAATTATTAATTAATTACTAATAAAACTATTATTAATTATAATAAATGCTAAATGACAAAACAAAAATCTGAGAAAATTATTAAAAATACTTTAACCTAAGAGGAAATTAATAAAAATATAAAAACACAACTTTCTTAATTGAAATCTAAAAATGAAAATTAAAATTAAATTAAATTGAATAGAAACTATCACTTATTTTTATGTTGTATTTTCTGGATTTTTCTTTTACAAATCTATATTATACATAAAAACAACTAACTTTAATAAAAACAAATATTTTATACCTTAATAATAAGCATTGTGGGGGCTTATTACCTCCACAGTTGACTTAGTTTGACCAAACAAAGTAATGAGCTCAAACTGACTTGTGTGGGACCCACTATGGTAAAATCTAGTTAAGATAAGTTGTTTGAACAAGCTTAAACCAGAAAAAGCCAATGGGGATCATATAATAAGCCAATAAGCCATAATAAGCAATTTGGAAACTAGACTCAACTCAGAAAATGGGACACACTTAAGGGGTTGGTTTAGGTGGGGTCCACAAGTCCAATGGTCAAACTAAAGGTCAAAGGGGAAAGCCAGGTAGGAGGGGGGTTGAGAGAACCCAAAACCTTGGTGTGGGACCCAATGGGGTGACCACAAACCACCACCAAAGTGGTGGTGGTGGCTGTGGTATCTGCTGCACAGAGCAGGTTGTTGCCCTGCAACCCTCTTTGGAGGGTTGTGGGGCCCACACAAAAATTGGCAAAAATAAAGGGACTATGGGACTTTGTAGATGAGGTGGGAGACTACTAAACCTCAAAATCACAAGGTCTAGATCTCCACAGGAAAATCACAATAATTCCTTGATTTTTTAGAAAAAACTGAACAACTACAATTTTGACTTTTGAAATTATGAACTACTTTGACTTATTTGAACTTCTGCTGATCCTAATTAACTTGATATGTTATAATAAGATGGAAGTAACTTAATTTAAGCTAAAAATACTACTTATGTATTGATATGGGTAAAAATGGGTCACAATTCTCCAACAGTTAACTGTTGGAGGATGTTTATGGTGATTTTGACTATTTTCTACAAGACCTATGTATTTTATGGTTAAAGTGACCTAATATTACCTAATGAGACATGTATAAACTAACAATAACAACAAAGAACTAATGGAACACAAAGCAATCTCTTAAACCAAACACACCTTATTAGTTAATTGTTTTTATTTTACAAATGAAACACACTAATTTAAACTACTAATTTTGATTTTACTGATTAACTATCTTAATTAAATTCTAATAAGCAACTTTCCAAACATAAATAAGCTATAAAATAAGCTATACTAAATTTGGCTATTTTTGGATTTTTAAGAGTTTTTAAGTAAAAACAAATCAAAACTATCTAACTACTGATACAATAGATCAAATATACTTAGAAACTAATGATAAGCAATAAATAACACTAATAAGCTAAAGATAAGCACTAATACAGTACACTATTGTTTAATGCAAAAAATGAGAAAAAGCTTACAGTTGTGTGAACTGTGAACCAAAGAGCCAAGGATTAAAAACCACTCCTAGCTTGTTGTCAACAAGCTAGAAACCAGAAAAGCCATCCAGATTAGCTTTTAACCCCCAGAATATCTTATGAGCCCCCAGGTTGACTTTTGTTGACTTTTCTCCATTTCTTGAATTAGAACTAAATTAAACTAATACAAACTTGCAACAAGTTATAATAAGCTTGTATAAGCTTATATAAACAGATAATAAGCTATTTGATCAACACTTAACTTGATTCGAATTTAACAGGAACACTTGAAACTTAGCATATTTGAAATTTAGAACATAAGTAACTGAAATAAGCTTATATTTACTGAATTGAACTTGAATTAATAACTGAGATTGAAAATTACAAGATTATAACTACTGATAATAAAATACGATTACACTAAATTAACTATTTTTCTACACTACTTTGGTCTTAAACTACTGACCCCCTTATTCTTCTGCTTCTCTCTCTATTTGTAGTGACTTTTCTTGATCCTTGCAGATAATTGAGACTTTCCCACTTCATTAGGACCATTGATTTGGTCAAATTAATCTTGTCCTTTGATTTGCTCTTTTGGCGGGAAAACTGGAACTAGTAGCTTGGACAGTTCTGCTGCAATTAAAGCTTAATAGGAGTGTTGCAGAGGATAAAGGAGCAAGTGTGAAGGTTTTATTCAAACAAGTAAGTGGTTTTGGTATCAAAACAGGGGGTTAAGGGTGGTTTGGGTGAAAAAGGTGTGGGAAATCATTAATGGGTTGTGGGCTAGGGTAATGAGGTGGAGGGGGACAAGGTGGGAAAGGGGTAGCAAGTTGGGTGGACAGGTGGTGGTGGTTTTGGAGGTGGTATGGTAGCAGTGGTGGTGGTATTGAAGCAGGGGAATGGGAGAGGGAAACGGGGGTAGTGGTATTTGAAGGGGTCAACGGGTCAACGCCCTGGGTGTGGGCCGGTTGTGTGGAGTTGGGCCAGGAAGGGTATGGTGGGCTTGGTTGTGTTAAAGGGTGGGCTGGTGATGGTTGTATTGTTTTTGGTTTGGACTAAAATAAAACCAAGGGTCCGTTTGGTTGTAAGAATTACACAAGGACCAATTTTGTAATTATTTCAAAGTTGAGGGGCTGGTCTTGTAAGTTTACCAAAGTTCTCATAGGGACCAAACTTGACAAGGATGAATAGTACAAGGGTATTATTTGATATTTTTCACTTTTGAAATACCCGGGGACTATTTTTGCCAATTCACCAAACTTGAGGGACCATTTATGTAAATTCACCAAACTTCACACCAAGGACCATTCCTGCAAAAGATTATTAGAACAAGGACCAAAATTAATTTTTCTCAAAGTTTTTAAATCCCAGGGACCATTTCTGTCAATTTCCAAAGTACAGGGACTAAACTTGTAATTTTGTGAAACTTTGCACCAAAGGACTAAATATGTAACTTTATGATTAAAAAGGACCTTTGGTGACTTTTTCATGTTTTTAGAATAACCAGGGACTAGTTTTGACAATTTATGAAACTTGAGGGACTGAAACTGCCAATTATGCAAACTTTGTACGTTTTTCATCTGTTTTTGCATATTTTGCATTTGAAACATATAAAACGCACTTCTAAGATATTTTAAGTATTTTGATGCATATTTGAGTGTTTTAGTATGTTTTGGTAGCTCAGATTGGTATAAAATGATGAGTATTTAGACACTCATCAATCCCCCACACTAAACTATTGCTAGTCCCTAGCAATCTTTTGAGAAAAACTTAATGGATTTGAAAAACTCTTTACCAAAAGCCATCACTTCTGGAGTAGCCAGGTGTAAGAACTGTGGCACACCTGATAACCGTGTGATTTTGAGCAAACCACCAGCTGTCAACGGATTTGATTAGTCTTTACCAAAAGCCGTTTGCTTCTGGACTAGCCAACTCTTGATGGAATAGTCAACATCTTGGTGAGCTGATTACCAATTATGGATTTTTCACTGCCTTTACCACAAGCCATAATCTTGCGGGCTAGCCAACTCATTCGCTTTATGGGATATGGCGAGTTGAGGTACCATACAATTTTTGGCAAATTGCAAGCCATAAACGGGTTTGAGTTATCTTTACCAAGAACCGTTTGCTCCTGGATTAGCCAATCCTTATGTGGGTTAGACATGGTGGATTGATTACCATTTGTTGTATTTAGTGAAAAACACTAATACCAAATGAAAAAATTTTAAATTTTGGCCATTTTTGGGAAAAAGGGCATAAGTGATCAAATTCGCCAGAATTTCCCCCCCACACTTAGAAATGAATATTGTCCTCAATATTCAAAATCCCAGCTATTATGCCGAATCCTTGAACGTAAAAAGATAACATTTAAAGCTAAGTGGGGTAACACAACAATTATTTTATTTTTCTGTATTTACAATTTTCAAAGTTTTTCAGATCTATATACGAAATGTGGGGTACACCCCCACACTTAGATGTTAGAAAGGAGTAAGAAACCTAAAATGAGATTTTCAATACATGAAACTGTAATAACCTAATCTATCTCTTTCCAGGGATTGGGCTATGCATATCGAATCCTTTTTAGTGTAGACCAGTGATTAAACCAATCTAGACCTAGGAATATCAAGATTAGGAAAATTGACAGTCAAAAGTATTTTCAATCCACAAATAGATTTCAACCATTAAAATCTTTTTGTATTTCATATTTTATAATGTTTTTGTATTTTTATCTTTTTTATATATATATAAAGAGAAAAGAAAAATCCTAACAACCGCCCCTTGAAAGGGAATCTAGGTTTGACAAAACTCAGTAACTGGAATCTGACAACTGAACGATCAAACGTTCTCAATAGAGGAGTTAACAAACTGCGCGTTTCCGCCCCTTAAAAGGGAATCTAGGTTTGTAACGTCTACCAAATTGTTTTCAAAACAGCCAACAACCAAATGTTGTAACTGAGGGGTCTATCAAACTGGGCAAGTTGTAAGCTATGAAAAGGGAAATATTTTTGGTTTTTTTTTTTTTTTTTTTTTTTTTTTTTTTTTTTTTTTTTTTTTGAAAACTAATTTTAAAATGTTTTCGGGAACTGTTTTTGTTTTTATTTAATAATATGAATTTATCAAAGATAAACAACATTTAAACCAATATGCAAGATTCTAGGGTCTAACAACATCACAGTGCTCATGCTAGATGATCAAAGTGTCAATTTTGACTTTCTGCAAGCTACACCACTTAATTGAAGCTATCATTGTGTCAAAAATAATCATATATGGCATATATCAAACAAGAATAACACCCTACACAACCTCTAATACAGTTAAACCATTAGATCCAAACAACCTTTAAATGAAATCTAATTAAGTTACAAGAACATGAAACTAACAAATAATAACAACAATTGAACATTTATGCAAGGTTATTAGATCACACAATCTCACAGTACTCATAATGAGATCATCAATGTGTCAAATTGACTTTCTATCATGCTATACCCTTTGATTAACATTTCACTGAATTATTTAGATCACATATGCAGTATATCAAACAAGAACAACTACAAAAACAACCCTTAACTCAGTGTAACTATCCAATCTAAACAACCCTTTAATGAAATTAAAACGAGCTTTTCAAAGCATAGAACTGTATAAACCAATTTCATCAAATCCAGAGATCATAATTTGTCAAGATTCAAATCTTTTTAAGCATAAACATGGTGTCAAACAGCTTAAGCCTAGGATTATCAAAAATTATGTATATTGACAGTTAAAATACCATTTCAAACCATAGTCAAATTCCAAAACATAAACGCCAAATATTATGTTAATTTATTAAGAAATAACAAATAAACAGGAAAGGTAAAAGATGGTAAATATACAATGAGCGTGTATCCATAATCACTAATACGCAAAAACGTTTAAAATAAGCGCACAACCTCCCCGGCAGCGGCGCCAAATTTTGATTCGCCTCAAACTAGTTATCTTTTATTTCTCAACCACTTGTGAATGGTCAATGGTAAAGTCAAACTAATCAAGACAAATGCTTCCGTGAAATACAGTGTTTTCCCGGGTCGTAATGTCCCAACGAAGTTGTGATGGTATTAAAAACGAATTTGTGATTAGTGAAAGTGAACAGGAAAGGGTATAAAGTGTGTGTGTGTGATTACACTAGGGTTTTATAACTTAAAATAACTTAGGTAAACTAATTTAACGATTACGTGAAAACTAGATAATTAAAAACGTTTAATAACTAAAAACTCGTACGTTTAATTTAATTCTACGTAAACGTACGAAACAAAAAACAAATTTAACTAAAGTATTAATTTGCAAACCTTAGGGGCTTAAATGCAAATTAAATAAACTTAAAATATTTATTTTATAATTACTAATTATTTAATTAATTATTATTATTTAATAACTATTTATAATTATTTAATAATTAACTAATAAATAAGAAAAATGTATAATAAGTCTAGAAATATAAAATTAAAATTTCTAAAAGTCTAAAATATTATAAAACTTATTTTAAAAATAAAATTATATTTTTCACACTATTATTCTAATTATTATTAATTAATAACTATTTAATTATTATTTAACTAATTATATGATTTAAATTATTATAAATACTAAAAACACTTAGATAATTAAGAAGATTTTTCTAAATCTAATTAACCATCACAGAAATCCTAAAAAATTATAAAAACTTTATTTTATATATTTTTAAACTAGTTTACTAATTATTATTCTATTTATTAATTAATATCTATTTAAACTATTTAAATTATAAAAACTATTAAATGAACAGTAAAAATTCTATAAAAATTACTAAAATTATATTAAGACTTATAAAATCTAGGAAAAATATAAAATCTAGGTGTTGCTTAATAAAAATTAATTATGCTATTTATAACTTAATTATTAATTAATTACTAATAAAACTATTATTAATTATAATAAATGCTAAATGACAAAACAAAAATCTGAGAAAATTATTAAAAATAATTTAACCTAAGAGGAAATTAATAAAAATATAAAAACACAACTTTCTTAATTAAAATCTAAAAATGAAAATTAAAATTAAATTAAATTGAATAGAAACTATCACTTATTTTTATGTTGTATTTTCTGGATTTTTCTTTTACAAATCTATATTATACATAAAAACATCTAACTTTAATAAAAACAAATATTTTATACCTTAATAATAAGCACTGTGGGGGCTTATTACCTCCACAGTTGACTTAGTTTGACCAAACAAGGTAATGAGCTCAAACTGACTTGTGTGGGACCCACTATGGTAAAATCTAGTTAAGATAAGTTGTTTGAACAAGCTTAAACCAGAAAAAGCCAATGGGGATCATATAATAATCCAATAAGCCATAATAAGCAATTTGGAAACTAGACTCAACTCAGAAAATGGGACACACTTAAGGGGTTGGTTTAGGTGGGGTCCACAAGTCCAATGGTCAAACTAAAGGTCAAAGGGGAAAGCCAGGTAGGAGGGGGGTTGAGAGAACCCAAAACCTTGGTGTGGGACCCAATGGGGTGACCACAAACCACCACCAAAGTGGTGGTGGTGGCTGTGGTATCTGCTGCACAGAGCAGGTTGTTGCCCTGCAACCCTCTTTGGAGGGTTGTGGGGCCCACACAAAAATTGGCAAAAATAAAGGGACTATGGGACTTTGTAGATGAGGTGGGAGACTACTAAACCTCAAAATCACAAGGTCTAGATCTCCACAGGAAAATCACAATAATTCCTTGATTTTTTAGAAAAAACTGAACAACTACAATTTTGACTTTTGAAATTATGAACTACTTTGACTTATTTGAACTTCTGCTGATCCTAATTAACTTGATATGTTATAATAAGATGGAAGTAACTTAATTTAAGCTAAAAATACTACTTATGTATTGATATGGGTAAAAATGGGTCACAATTCTCCAACAGTTAACTGTTGGAGGATGTTTATGGTGATTTTGACTATTTTCTACAAGACCTATGTATTTTATGGTTAAAGTGACCTAATATTACCTAATGAGACATGTATAAACTAACAATAACAACAAAGAACTAATGGAACACAAAGCAATCTCTTAAACCAAACACACCTTATTAGTTAATTGTTTTTATTTTACAAATGAAACACACTAATTTAAACTACAAATTTTGATTTTACTGATTAACTATCTTAATTAAATTCTAATAAGCAACTTTCCAAACAGAAATAAGCTATAAAATAAGCTATACTAAATTTGGCTATTTTTGGATTTTTAAGAGTTTTTAAGTAAAAACAAATCAAAACTATCTAACTACTGATACAATAGATCAAATATACATAAAAACTAATGATAAGCAATAAATAACACTAATAAGCTAAAGATAAGCACTAATACAGTACACTATTGTTTAATGCAAAAAATGAGAAAAAGCTTACAGTTGTGTGAACTGTGAACCAAAGAGCCAAGGATTAAAAACCACTCCTAGCTTGTTGTCAACAAGCTAGAAACCAGAAAAGCTATCCAGTTTAGCTTTTAACCCCCAGAATATCTTATGAGCCCCCAGGTTGACTTTTGTTGACTTTTCTCCATTTCTTGAATTAGAACTAAATTAAACTAATACAAACTTGCAACAAGTTATAATAAGCTTGTATAAGCTTATATAAACAGATAATAAGCTATTTGATCAACACTTAACTTGATTCGAATTTAACAGGAACACTTGAAACTTAGCATATTTGAAATTTAGAACATAAGTAACTGAAATAAGCTTATATTTACTGAATTGAACTTGAATTAATAACTGAGATTGAAAATTACAAGATTATAACTACTGATAATAAAATACGATTACACTAAATTAACTATTTTTCTACACTACTTTGGTCTTAAACTACTGACCCCCTTATTCTTCTGCTTCTCTCTCTATTTGTAGTGACTTTTCTTGATCCTTGCAGATAATTGAGACTTTCCCACTTCATTAGGACCATTGATTTGGTCAAATTAATCTTGTCCTTTGATTTGCTCTTTTGGCGGGAAAACTGGAACTAGTAGCTTGGACAGTTCTGCTGCAATTAAAGCTTAATAGGAGTGTTGCAGAGGATAAAGGAGCAAGTGTGAAGGTTTTATTCAAACAAGTAAGTGGTTTTGGTATCAAAACAGGGGGTTAAGGGTGGTTTGGGTGAAAAAGGTGTGGGAAATCATTAATGGGTTGTGGGCTAGGGTAATGAGGTGGAGGGGGACAAGGTGGGAAAGGGGTAGCAAGTTGGGTGGACAGGTGGTGGTGGTTTTGGAGGTGGTATGGTAGCAGTGGTGGTGGTATTGAAGCAGGGGAATGGGAGAGGGAAACGGGGGTAGTGGTATTTGAAGGGGTCAACGGGTCAACGCCCTGGGTGTGGGCCGGTTGTGTGGAGTTGGGCCAGGAAGGGTATGGTGGGCTTGGTTGTGTTAAAGGGTGGGCTGGTGATGGTTGTATTGTTTTTGGTTTGGACTAAAATAAAACCAAGGGTCCGTTTGGTTGTAAGAATTACACAAGGACCAATTTTGTAATTATTTCAAAGTTGAGGGGCTGGTCTTGTAAGTTTACCAAAGTTCTCATAGGGACCAAACTTGACAAGGATGAATAGTACAAGGGTATTATTTGATATTTTTCACTTTTGAAATACCCGGGGACTATTTTTGCCAATTCACCAAACTTGAGGGACCATTTATGTAAATTCACCAAACTTCACACCAAGGACCATTCCTGCAAAAGATTATTAGAACAAGGACCAAAATTAATTTTTCTCAAAGTTTTTAAATCCCAGGGACCATTTCTGTCAATTTCCAAAGTACAGGGACTAAACTTGTAATTTTGTGAAACTTTGCACCAAAGGACTAAATATGTAACTTTATGATTAAAAAGGACCTTTGGTGACTTTTTCATGTTTTTAGAATAACCAGGGACTAGTTTTGACAATTTATGAAACTTGAGGGACTGAAACTGCCAATTATGCAAACTTTGTACGTTTTTCATCTGTTTTTGCATATTTTGCATTTGAAACATATAAAACACACTTCTAAGATATTTTAAGTATTTTGATGCATATTTGAGTGTTTTAGTATATTTTGGTAGCTCAGATTGGTATAAAATGATGAGTATTTAGACACTCATCAGGTACACCCTTTATCTCTAGCGGGTCAAATTAGTGATAATGAAAAAAATAGTTAAGAAATAAATGGGTCAATGGGCAGAAACTTGCCAAAGTGGGAGGCAACTCATAGAATCACCCATTTTGACGCATTGGCTTAATCAACTCCAGTTAAATTTTGTCATTGTTTCTGGCACTGGGAGGATCAGGATATGTTAAAGGAGTACAACACCAGAATTTGAAAATGGTCGTGTAATTCCTTCGAATAATAGTTGTCTCTTCAATGTCGTTGAGTGAAGCCCTAAAACATTACATATCATTTTCATTCTTCCTTATTTTTTATGCTACGTATTTTGACTCAATTTTTGGTTGTATATACGTAGGTATGTCATGGATTATGGCAAAGATAAGGCTGCAGAACTGAGACAGGTTAGACTCACCCGTTTTTTGCAGTTGTTTTTCCTTTTGATTATCCGCCATTTCGGAGCATGTTAGGGAGCTCGGCTGATCTGGTATTGATTCAAATGCAGACTGATATCGTCTGCAACAGGGCCACATGTTGCCCACAACTATCTGCAACAAGAACATTGTGATGCTTATTCGTTCACTCTTGATACATGAACTGAACATATGGGAGCACGCAATGTTGAGGCTCAAGGTGAATGCGCTTTTTGCAATATTCTATGTATTACATTATATTTATGTTAGTTTATATTTCTAGAATTAAATTTTGTATTTGGATTTTGCTTTTGACTTTATAAAACATCGGCTGCAGGTGTGTCGTCTTCTTACACTAATTTCGTTTGGCAGAATTTGGCCGCGTAACAGGAGGTACGCGCTTGCTTTAAAACTTTTTGTTGTTTTATGATGTATCTACTTGAAGTTCTGATTTCGATGAGCCTAAGAGATTTTAAATTCAGCATGAGTAAAACAATTTAAACCACTGTCACTGCTAAAATTAACATAACGCTTATTATCTGTCATTTTTTCACGCATCTGTTTTTGATTAGTTGTTACCATAGTGAGTGTGGTTTTAACAATTTAGATCGTATTTTAGGTTTTGTTTTTCAAGAGAGAAAAACCTTATTGTTGCAAACCAGAAGTCGGTTGCTTTTTGATTTTTTACTTTCGGTGCAAAAAAGTTTCTTGGATATTTAGTGCCATTGTCACTTACCAATTTTTCAAGTTTTCTACACCGAAAATGATAAAATACTAAATTTGAGGTAAACTGAAGCAATCAGCATGTGCATACACTCCTGTAGTTATATGTTTCAGTTATATTGTATTTTTAAAGTGGTGTGTAATGTAGTCTATAGTTGAGTCGTGGGTGGTGTTGGTCTAATTTTGATATGTTGGTTCACTTTAGCTGGTCCACTCTTAGTTCTAAGTTTAATTAATACTAATCAATGCCTTTATGGTGGTGTTAGTTATGCTTAACCTATAATTAGCTCTCAAGGATTGTTTTTTATTCACAACAGTTATTAAAGTTTTAGATTTTGGACATAATTTTGGTGGTGCGTAAGTGCCTGCTTGATACTGACTAATGCAATTAGATGGTCACTTATCATGTTTTCTTTTCATGTTCAGTTGTATAAGCTGATCTGCAGTCTATAACAATTTGCCGGAACAAAACTCCAGGTAACGAAACACTAGCGATTGAGTCCAGAAACAACGAAAATGAAACATGACCTTTTGGATAATAGTACTAGGAATGACAAAAAGAAGATGTATGCACTTATCAAAACTTTCGTGCTTTAATTTGGTTCTCAAAACTTTTGAACTTTTAAACCTGATTGGTTGTATTTATATTGCTTCGTGTTGTGAATTTAGCATTGTTTGTGTTTGTGTCCACCAAACATATGACCTTTTGCAACAATAGTAGTAAAAAAAATAAAACAAACATATAATAACTAGACGCATGTAATTGAAAAATATGTCACACCCGCAGCAACGCGCAGGCTGCCATACTCGTGTATTGAACAAATGATATAGGAAAATGTCTTTTAATAATACAGTGATACAAATGAAAGAAGAAAAGAAGTCTTCCACTCTTCCTGCTATAAAGTAGCAAATTTATCTCTCAGTGTGAGAATTCATTGCTAGCTCAATCAACGACAACGTTGGATACTGGAACCAGAGGACCTTCTCAACTTTCTCCGACACGAAATCTGATGAATAGTTTTTGAGGATGGCTTCGAAGATGAAGCCAACTTCACACTTTTTTTGTATACTTTTCTTTTTCTTTTTTGAAACATCTACGATTGTTCCTTCCTAAGAACACGAACGAAAAAGAGAGTCAAACATTATCAATTGAAATTCAAAAATTGTTTCGATTGTTTAATTAAGTACAATAGCTTTTAGCCATTAAGCCATCTAATATACAAAAAAAGTTCTATGGACGGGCACTTTTACGATTCTTCAAACATTCATACACTGTTGTCGTGCACGTGTCACTATCTTTGACAATCATATCTGGTTTTTTGTTGTTGATGACGAGCACTTACCAACATTGGTAGAACTCGTGCCAGGATCATCACTTTATACAAAAGAGCAGGTCCTATTAATGGAGGTTGTTTACCTAGTTTCCAAACTTGGCAAGCTTTTTTTTTCGGTTCACCTTTTTATCTACATTGGATCACAATACTCGTTAGTACTCCCGCTTGGTTGCATGATTTGACTAAAAAAAATGTGTACTACTCCGAGTATATCATGATTATTAAAACATATTGATGCCGTTCTTTAAAAAAATGACATTATTAGAAAGTTCAAAATTGATAAATAAGAAAAAATGAAAGTAATACTACAAAGTACAAAATAAGAAAAATGAAAGTTGGATTGGCAAAAAAAATTATTGTCTAATTGACTACATTTAAACTGTTCCAACAAAAAAAATAATAATAATAAAAAATAAAAAAATTACTACATTTAAAAATTATTATATCTTTTCAATTTCCTCTGGGACATTTGCATTTCTGAAAAAGATTTGTTGAAACACTACTATTTTTTTTTAATTAAATAAAAGCTCTTTTCTTCTTAAAAGAAGTTGTGATACAAAATGGAATAAAATTCTATACAACTAAAAGAGATGATCGAAATGATTGAAACATGTCCATTTATATAAATTTTTTTTTTTTTTTTTTTTTTTTTTTTTTTTTTTTTTTTGAACAGCCCATTTATATATTAAATTGACGTGACATCATTTTGTTGATTGCAAGAGAAAACACTTATTTATTCACGATCCAACAAGTATTGCTGCAACCGGTTCTACTTATACAATTAGTTATAGGGTTAATAGATAAAGAAGCCATTTTATCTTTATTTTATGTTCACTTGAGTCGCTTTGTTATTTTTCTACTAGCTTTTTAGCTCATTATGCCATGGAAAGTGTTCATTATACGGGTAAATACACTTTTTTTAAGACTAAAATTTTCATTTTTTAGGACAAATCAACATATAGTTCTATATAGTTATGCGGCAAGTTATAAGACAAATTAAAACCAAAATTTATTTCATTTTTGAGGACGAGGATATATAACAAATATTTAAAGAACATTTTATAAAAGTAAGATATGTTAAAAGTAACATAAAAATGAGTCAAACGTAATGTATGGATGACATGATACTTGCTTTGCAGTATCTTTGTACCACAATAATTGTCCATTTTGACTTTTCTAAGTGTTTTATTCAACTTTAACCGTAAATATTTTTATTTGTGTAATGTAATACTTGATAAAAAATATATGAATAGATTAGGTTTTAATGTATTTTCATTTCGTCTAATTTTTATCAAGTATTATATAACACAAATAAAATATTAATGGTAAAAGTTAAATAAGAAAGACTCAAAAAAGTTAAAGTTGACAATTATTATGGGAGAGAAGGAGTACACTTTTATAACAGTAACTCGTTGATATGAGTACTCGATTATCAAAATGATCTATTTTTATTTTACTTTTTTAATAAAACTACAAAAACAGTTGTAAAAAAAAAAAAAAAAAAAAAAAAAAAAAAAAAAAAAAAAAACCTACAATAACTTATTTACTTAAATTCTGATATCCGATTAGTTCCGGAAATCATAAAAGTTGTATAATAGCTTAGGTGTCATTTGTTTTTTCAGAGGTTTTATATCTTCATCTGCAAACCATATCTGTAGAAGAAGAGATACATCTAAAGTCTTCATCTGAAAAAAAAAAAAAAAAAAAAAAAAAAAAAAAAAAAAAAAACATTTGTTTTTTGTGTTTTTTGAAAAAAAAAAAAAAATTAAATGAAAGAGAAATAGATAGTGTTTCTAACTTTCTATTAAAGAAGTGAGAATAAATGAAAGTTTATGACAGAGAGGTTAACGGGGCTTAAAGGGGTTTAGGCTTTTAAAATAAGTAGGTTTATAAAATAAATCTCATTTGTTATGCGGGCGGGGCTTATAAGTCATAAGTCTTTATAAACCTCAACTCATAAAAGAGGTTAAAAAGTTTAAGTCGGGGCTTTTGAATAATAAATTACTTATTTACCAATAAAAATATTTAACATATACAAAAGTCATTTAATTATGTCACTTTTAGTAATTTTGCAATAATAATCCTAAGCTTAAGCTAATTTGCCAAACAAACTTACAAAAGTACAAATTTCTATTTTGGCTTATAATATAAATCATAACCCTGGCCTCATCTCCGGCTCAAGCTTAAGCCCCTTTTATCAAACTACCCATATGTCTAATTTTAAAAAAATTAAGAAGTGAAAAGAAAAAGTTATGTCATTTCTTAAAAAAAATAAATGACACCTTAATTAAATGAAAGCGAACACCTTAGTTATATCTTTAATCTTTGGGTAAATTGCAAAAATGGTTACTAACGTATCACGAAATAGCAAAAATGGGACCGAGACATAAAGGCGTGCAAAAAAACCACTAACGTTACGTAAAACTGCAAAATAGCCACCGAGAGCTAATTTCCGTTAGTTTCCCCGTTAAGTGCCAAGTCACTGAGAGTATTATAGTCATTTCGTTGCTTTACATAGCACTGTTACTTTAAGTCTTTAAGGACTAAATTTCCAATTTAAGTTTTATCTTTATTTCACACCACCACCACCACTCTCTACCGCCGTCACCACCACCACCACCACCACCACATCATCACAAACACAACCACCACCACCACCACCACCACCACCCTCTACCACCACCACCACCACACTCCTCCTTTCATTTCATCATTTGGATTCACATCCCTAAATTTAACTCCATTTTCAAATTGACTTTTCTTTCTTTATTGATCGAGTAGAAACCTACTTGTATAATAATGCTAAAAAAATTCTTGATCCATCTCGCATTGTATTCATCTATGATATTTTTGACCCCGAATCACAAAGTCAAAACTTATTTCAACCAAATATTATCAAATTTATTTCAAAAACATAGTCAAAATATCTAAGATGGATGTAATGTTTATCTTCAAAGTTCAAAGTCGATATTCATTATGTAGATATTTTATGCAATCTTTATTACCATTTTGCATGTGAATAAACTTACCCATATCCGTTTACTTCCATGGGGTTTGATCTACTTGCACCAGCATTTCGGTTTCTAACAGTACTCTGTATCCTCAAAAGTGTGACGGGTAGGTTCTAGACATCTTGATGGCACACGTCACAAGTCTTGTTACCTTTTATGCTAAACCATTTCACAGCACAATCTTTATGAGCCAATGCTAGTTCGCCTTTGCAACTGCATTCCATTTTCAAGGTTTCACCGTCTTCACATAATTCAACTAAACATATTCTACAAACAACTTCTTCTTCTGGAATATCTTCACCACCCCCGTCTTCATTATCTAATGAAAACAGATATTTTATCACATATATGGGGAAAAAAAAAATACTAAAATAGCTTTAAAGATTCAAGGTTTATTTAGGACAGATAGAACTAATTACCTGTTTTCACGAGCTGGTGAAGGGACTGGTGAAACGGTATCGGAATCTTTCACTCGTGGAGTTGAAAGAATGATGCGGAAAAAAGAATCCATTCTCTTGATACTTATATCTTCATTAAGGACTGGAACTGAACGTGATCGAGCTTTATGAACCTGTTCTTTAGCCTATAAATAAACCACACGAAAAAGATTAGTACTTTCTGCAAGGATTAAAATTCAGAATTACTAAAGAGCACATTGTACCTCCAAATTAAGTAAACCACCCGAACTAGCTAATACTAAATCTTGATCTGATGGGGTAGCGGGTAAAGACGATGTCCTTTGAGGAGTAAAGATTTTAGTAAGTGACCATGATCTCGGGATTGAATGCTTTTCATTTGTGACAGAAGACGAGGTTGATGGAACTACATTATTATCTGTTTTTTCTGCATCTGGGATAGTATTCCTGCTCATAAAGTTCAGTTTTGGTAGAAGACTTTTCTTTGAAGACTTAGTTTTTGATGAGTGATTAGCAGAAGATGCATTTGCTTTAACTTCTGAGGGACTCGGTGTCAGATTAAAGTTTACTTTTTTAGGAGTTGGAGTCGGTGTTGCGGCAATCTTAATTTGAACAAGTTCTTGAGATGAAGATGGTTGTGAATGTAATGTTCTCGATGGTATCTCCAAGAACAGATTTTGTTTCTTCCAGTTTTTCCCATTTGGCGTTTCCATAATCTCTTCTTCAACCTGAAATCGATCAAGACTAGTCATGGCGGTAGAGGTTGGTGGTGTTGGTTGTGTGGTGGTAAAGGAGGGTGGTGGTGGTGGCGGTAGTGGGTGGTGGTGTTGGTTGTGTGGTGGTAGAGGGTGGTGGTGGTGGCGGCGGTAGAGGGTGGTGGTTGTGTGGCGGTAGAGGGTGGTGGCGGTAGAGGGTGGTGGTGTTGGTAAAGGGTGGTGGTGGTGGTGAAGTGAAATAAAATATCAAACTCAAATTGCAAATTTAGTCCTTGAATCAACTGTGAAATGACGATAATGCCCTAAGTGATGTGGCACTTAACGAGGAAACTAACGGAAAAACGCTCTCGGTGGCTTTTTTGCACTTTTACAAAACGTTAATGGCAAATTTGCACGCTTTTATGATTCGGTACAATTTTTGCAATTTCGTGATAATTTAATGACCATTTTTGCAATTTACCCTTAATCTTCCTTTAGTTATGAAGATCATTTCTCAACTCTAATCCATAAATCTAAAAACCAATAAGCATTTCACAAAACCCCAAACACCCAAACAAAAACCCTTAAAAACCATGGCAACCAGACGAACCTTTTCCTCCATCATCACCCACCTCCGATCACCACGCGCCCGTTACACTCTCCCACTCCTCACCCACATCCTCCACAACCAAACCCCACTTCTTGTTCCAAGAACCTTCACCCGTTTGAAATCCGGGTCGGGTTACTCGCCCTTAAATGACCCATCACCCAACTGGAGCAACAGACCACCTAAAGAAACGATATTGCTTGACGGGTGTGATTATGAGCATTGGCTTATTGTTATGGAGTTTGATGGTGAGAATAAGCCCTCTGAGGATGAGATGGTTCAGGCTTATGTTAAAACCTTAGCTACTGTTGTGGGAAGGTATATTGTTTTTAGGGGTGTTTGTTTCGGCTTATTTGGTTTTGGGCTTATGTTTTGTGAACTCACTTTTTGCGGCTTATTTTGAAACTTTTCGGCTTATATAAGTTTAGGAGGTGTTTGTTTCGGCTTATATAGCGGCTTATTTGGTTTTCGGCTTACGTTTTTTGAGCTCACTTTTTGCGGCTTATTTTGAAACTTTTCGGCTTATATAAGTTTAGGAGGTGTTTGTTTAAGCTTTGTATGTGAGCTTACGAGCTTATCTGATTTCGGCTTATATTTCATAAACCATGATTTTCTGGCTTATTTTGTAACATTTGGGGCGTATATATGCTTATTATGTCATAATAAACTTATGTTAGCCGATAAGCATCAAAATAAGCCGGAAAATTGTGGCTTATGAAATATAAGCCGAAACCAAATAAGCTCATAAGCCCACATATAAGCTTAAACAAATCCAAAACTAAATTGAGGCTTATTATGTCATGATATCTACTTATAAATGTTAGTTGTTAGAGACTCGAAACCTTAGTCTATCATGATATCTAGGTTGACAATTCCAAAGGCAAACATGAAATTAAATTAGGGGGTTGAGGCTAAATATGTTTTTGGTCTAGGCTAAATATGACTAGTTTCGTGCCTAAACGTGCTTGTAGGTGTTAAGGTATAATTTCATGCCTAAAAATATCAGTCCTTTACCCGCAACCAACCAACCAACAAGATATGCCCTGTGAATTTAGGCATACTTTGGGCACATCATTAGACCTCAGTACCTCACAATCATTTCTTGTGTATTCAATATTCACTCTGAAATAGATACACACTTTGAAAATGCATACTTTTAGGAATGTCCAATACTGTTTACCGATTAGAAATTATCTTTATACAGTATTTTACAAAAAAAAAAAAAAAAAAATGATTGGTGGTAAACTTGTAATATGAAAGTACACATTTATTTTGAGGTTCCACAAAATAGAATTGTGGACACCTAAACTGGAACTCGCTAACCCTTTAGACTTTCTAACCAAAATCTTAATTACTAATGGGTTAAACAGGTTGGCTCGCAAATCCATTTAACCCGTTCAACCTACCAATCAATTTAGATAAACGGGTTAGGTGGGTCATATTCTGGTTAAGTGTAAATGGGCTGGGGTTGACTTGTGCCACTGGATTACTTTGTTTAGGTTGGGTTGTTCTGACCCGGCCAACCTCAACTTGACCAAAATAGCCATCCCTACCGATAACACATCTTTCAACTGTAATTTGCATAAGCTGGAACACTTGGTTGAGGACATTGCCAGTGTTGTAAATATCGCTCGGCGGTCGACCACCGCCAAGCGCCAAGACCGATATGGCGGCGATATATCAGTGATATATCGGAGACCATAAATTATAAAGAAATTTATGTATATTTTTGAAATACAACATAAATTATAAAGGAATATGAAAAAAAAAACCCTAGATCTAGGCTAGATCTGAAGTAAATATGAAAAAAAAACCCTAGATCTGAAGTTAAACGGCGTTGACCGGCGTGAATCTGAAAAAAAAAACCCAGATCCGGCGTTGACCGGCGTTGACCGACCGCCGCCAAGGCCGATTTTTGATCGATTTTGACCGCCAAGCTCCGATTTTGACCAAAACGCCAAGTTAGACCGATATGGGAAATATCGTGGCGGTGGACCACCGCCAAGCGCCATGGCGCCGCCATATCGGCCGCCATGGCCGATTTTTACAACACTGGACATTGCGATTACTGTTGTAGATCAAATACAGTGGTTGTTAGACTAGTTGTAATAAAGACCTCCAAGTGACCTACATCTCCCCTCCCATCTTAGCTTTCTCTCTCCTAGACTATTTCATGACTAACTTGGTGTGATAAGGAGACCGACACCACAAAAAACATACCACACAAAAATATATTTAATAAACACTACACACACAAGCCTCACACAAGTTTTGTTTTTGTGTGTGAAATGAATCAGTCGTTAGACCGACCTCCTTCCCCATTTTCATCTTTGGCAACCGACACAAGCCGACCGACTCTAACAAGGGGGACGAGTCCCAAGTGACCGACCAACCGACATTTTCCCCCTTGTTACAACTAGTCTTATATGAACCTGCCTTCATTGTTATTATAGTGAAACTGCTGTTATTTTTGAGATAATGATTCTAATGTGTGTTTGTAACTGTATTAGGACTGGATATGTATCATGAAATGTGGTTATTATATGAAGTGTTTATTTGTTTGGTGGTTTACAGTGAAGAGGAAGCAAAGAAGAAGATATATTCTGTTTCGACAACAACTTATACTGGATTTGGTTGTTTGATATCTGAGGAGCTATCCTACAAAGTCAAAGGCGAGTTAACTTATGAAACTTTTTAGGGCTATGTATCTTTGCATTGTTAAGTTTGTCAATTAACAGTATATATGTTATATAGTTTTAGAAGTAGAACATTGGACATGGACAGCTTAAGTAAATCATACACTTGAAAATACCTACTATTAAAATGTCCCACCATAAACTAATACCATCAAAGTAACATTGTTCTAACAATCCTTGTTACTGAAAACACGGGCACTTTGTGCGTCTTTTATTTAGGCAGAATGAAACACTTAATAGAAGGCCAGAAATAGAGGTATATGTAACTTCAAGGATATTAGCTAGAAATATAGAATAAGATTGTTTTCATCCTATTTTGATGTTACCAGCGAGAGTTACATCGATAAAATTTTTACCTTGAAGTGCTGACTACGTTATTCTAGCTCTTTCAAGGAGCAATAATGTAGTTAAGTGGTGAAATGGGCAGCTTAGGCAATAGACTAATAGGTGAAAATGGATTGTGTAACAACTAGGTAGATTTTGAGGACGTCAAAATACGCCGGGTTGGGTTGGCTGTGACCTCTCTTTTTGAGCAACATGAGTCGCAGACGGCACGCATACAGATTCCGGCTGATTCACCGACGTGCCCGTTTCTGCTGACTCGTCCTTTTTTTTTTTTTTTTAAATATTAGTATGAATTATCAGTATCATATGAAATATCATAATTATAATCGAACTAATGATCCATTTTCTTTGAATAAAGCAATTAGTAAGCACGTGGGTATAATTTCGAGTTTGACCCGTTTCCTTTTATAAGCCTTTTTTTTCCCCTCCATTTGACAAGTTAAAAGTAAAGTATAATTTCAATTAATCTATTTACAAATAAATCTGCTGATTTTGGCCCCTCTTATGTTCTTTGCGTTGTATCTAGCTTTGAATAAAGGAGTACTAACTATTTTTTCTGTTCGAGCAGCTCTACCTGGTGTTCTTTGGGTGTTGCCTGATTCATATCTTGATGTACCCAACAAAGATTACGGAGGTCTGTTACAACTGTAGATGACTTCTAGATACTCTATTTTTCGTCTTTGATATGTTTACCAATATGTCCAATATTTTTTACCTTTTTGTTTGTAGGAGATTTGTTTATTGATGGGAAAGTGATACCACGGCCTCAGTACAGGTTCACTGATAGGCAGCAAAACACTAGGCCACGTCCAAGACCACGTTATGACAAACGTCGTGAGACAATGCAGACTATACGAAGAGAGCCTGCTCAAGGACAGGGGTGGGCCCAACAAGCAGCGGGCCAGGCTCCGTCTCAAAATGCTGGTGGAGGGTATCCCCAAAACCAGGGTGGGTCTCAAGGGTAGTAGCAGATGTTCTGAATAATTTTATATAAGTTCAGGAAGTGAATCCTTTTCAGTGATGTTGCTTGTTTTGCATAACATGTTTTATCAGCAATGAACACGGAATCGAGATATTAGGATATATAATGTGAACGCTTATTTATATTTTCTCATTACACATAACATGTTTTTCATTTCTGTCATCACCAAACCATCATCGTCATTATTGTCACTCTTGCTGCCCCTGCCAAGTAGACATTTGTCATGTTGATTTTGCTTGAATTGACGATGTTGCATCTTTTGGTCGTGTAGATGCCATTTTTCTTGTTGGTACTGGCTGAGTAGCCGTGGTTTGTCATGATACTTTTCGTCGAATAAGAATAGATGGTTAAACTTGGATGCCTTGTAAAAGAAGGGGCCATGTGTATTGTCCTAACTCATATTAGTTATATGTACTTACTAGTTACTACTGGGCTAATCAAAATAGCTGGCGATGAACTTTCCAATACACTTGTGAGTTAACAACCGTGCATTAACATAGGACAGCAAATTGAATTTAAGGAAAAAGAAAAACTGTATTGTTTTTCAATTGCTAGATCTCATAATAAGCTCATGTCTAGGTTTCTCATATGGACACACTCTCATAAAAATTACCAGTTTACCATCAACTCCTTAAATATTACTATATATAGTAATTCAGCGTCAAATGACGCCAGGTGACATCACTTGGGCTGTCAAATTTTTTTTGGCCCAACAACAAGCCCACTTTGGCTCAGGTAAAAGCCTAAAATAGTATTTACAAAACATACCCTCTACTATATAATGGGTTAAAAACAACGCAAAATACTATTTACGAAACATATCCCCTACTATATAATGACTTGCGAAAACTACTTTAAACCTTTATCTAACATATATTTAGCGAGCCCCGCCGCAAAACGCCATCAAGAATCATGCCGTTTCAATTTTTTTTCCAGACTTTTTAACCCTGCACCGAACACCTGACCCACTTTCTACTTAACAAAAAAAAAATACTGTGCAATAATCAACAACATGAAACAACGCCCCGCCGCAACGCGACTAACCGTTGCCCACCTCGTTTACAATCAAAGCCATTCCATCTTCCTATATTATTTTTCAAATAACCTATAAATATACAAAAACTCATTCCATAAACTTTTTAATATAAATCTTTTAACTCATAAATAATAAAACGAGTTTCGGGATGTTACAGGAACCTTTCTGCCTTTGTTAGGGACCTCCTTCCTATTTCCTTTGCGTTTTCTTGATACCCTTGTCCAATCGCCATCATCTTCCTGTTGGTGTGCCGTGTGCATCCTTAGTTGGAATGGTGTGGACCGTTTATCTTCCCATTCTAGAGAAAGAAAACATTTAGAATTATATAGTCCTCTCATGTTTATGCTTACTTTTCAATGTCACCTAAATCAATAGATTTCTTCTTACACTTTGTTTGAATTAAATGATCTCATGTTTTATATCAGTTTTATGCTAAAAGTTGCACTAAATGAGCATGTGTGCCTATAATTATAGCGCCATGCAAAATCAGAAGCCTTGTACCGTTAAACATCCTGCACATGCTAAAATCCAGCTCCTGATCAAAACGACGAGCATGATAACGACGACTCTACTACCAAGAACCTTTAATGATGATTAAGAGTTTAAGACCCACCCAGACCATTAGGTCCTCTCAATCCTAGCAAATTATGTCGCACATGCTTCGTCGTCATGTGAATGACTTTGATAGAAAAACGACTATTTATTTAATTTATAATTGTGCATGGCTTGAATAATGAATAACTCTATAATATATATATCATTTTCTCTTCATTAATCTTTAGTTCCACTTTCATTTTCAAACAAATGTATGGTGATCACTATATGAAACCGTTTGACCGTACGTGTATCTTTCAAACTCCCATTATTGTGTTTGTGAGTGTGCATTTAGAGCATTCACATCAAAACCAACAAAAGCTTTTTACTACTCCGTATTTTAAAAAGCTTTTAAAAGAGGTTTTTATGCATTACATTAAAAGTTTTTTGAAAAGCTTTTATGAAAGACTTGTTAAACTACAAGTCTTACATCAAAGTTTTATACATTAAATGTGATATGCATTAACCTTCCAAAAAAAATGTGATATGCATTAAATGCATTAAATACTTCAAGTCATTAAACATTTGGATCATTGTGGATGCTCTATAAACTTTTAGATATTAACATTTAGCCGTACTCTCCTTATAAAGAGATTCCTTTTACAACTTCATGTTAAATTGAGGTTTATTATATGCATTAATTTATAGTAACAAAATTATTTGGTAAACTAGGAGACGTGTAATATAATTCAACATTGAAGAGTTTGGTAAGATACATAATGATCAAGAGAAAACTTCTTTTGTGAGCCAGTTTTTTGTTACAAATTGAGAGACAAATTCCCACCATCTATCTAGTTTGATCTAATGATGAGGATTAACCTAAGATTTAAAAATTAAACCTAAGTCCATGTTTTTTTTTCTTGTCTTTTTTTGTTTCTTATTTATTCATTGTTATTTTCTTTTTTCTTTTTTAGTCTTTTTTATTTTTTTTTTGGGCTCCATGTCTTTTTTCTTTCTTTTTTTTTCTTTGACTTTTTTTCTATTCACGTTTTTTTTCCCCTTCTTCTTTTGCCTTTTCTTTTTTATTCAAGCTCTTTTTTATCTTTTTTTTCACGCTTTTTTTTTGTCTTTTTTTTAATAGTTACTTTTTAAAGTCATTTTTTTTTTCTGTTTTTTTTTCTAATTCATTTTTTTTGATAATTAACGTTTTTTTTCCTTTCGCTTTCAAACGTTTTCGTCTGTTTTCAAACGTTTTTGTCCGTTTTCATACGTTTTTGTCTGTTTTCAAACGTTTTCGTTCGTTTTTTACGCTTTCGTCTACTATCAAATGTTTTCATCCATTTTCAAACGTTTTCGTTCGTTTTTATACGTTTTCAAACATTTTCGTATATTTTTTTACGTTTTCATCTCTTTTCAAACGTTTTCATCTGTTTTCGTCCGTTTTTATACGTTATCATCCGTTTTCAAACGTTTTCGTTCGTTTATATACGTTTTCGTCCGTTTTCATACGTTTATATATGTTTTCGACCATTTTCAGACATTTTTGTCCGTTTACATACGTTTTCGTCCATTTTTTTTATGTTTTCGTCCATTTTTTGACGTTTTTGTCTATTTTCATACGTTTTTGTCGGTTTTTATACGTTTTCAACCATTTTCCAATTTTCTCGTTCGTTTTCTTACGTTTTTGCCCGTCTACGTCTATTTTCATACGTTTTCGCCTGTTTTCTTATGTTTTCGTTTGTTTTAATACGTTTTCGTCCGTTTTAATACGTTTTCGTCCGTTTTCATCCATTTTTCATACATTTTCGTCCGTTTTTAGACGTGTTTTTACGCTTTCATTCATTTTCGTCTGTTTTCATACGTTTTCGTCCGTTTTTGCCCGTTTTTGTCTATTTTCATACGTTTTCATCCGATTTCGTTCATTTTCATTCATTTTCATACGTTTTTGTCCGTTTTTGTCCATTTTTCTTTATTTTCATCCATTGTTTTTGCCCATTTTCATACGTGCTTTTACGCTTTCATATAATTTTGTCCGCTTTCATACGTATTCGTCCATTTTCTTACGTTTTCGTTTGTTTTCTTACGTTTCTGAATATTACAAGTGATATTCATAATATCACTTGTGATTTTCTGAATATCACTTGTGATTTTCAGAATATCACTTGTGTTTTTTGAATATCACTTGTGATTTTCTGAATATCACTTGTGATTTTCTTATGTTTTCGTCTATTTTCTTACGTTTTTCATACGTTTTGAATATCACAATTGATATTCAGGCTATCACTTGTGATTTTCTGAATATCACTTGTGATATTCTGAATATCACTTGTGTTTTTGCCGATTTTCATACGTGCTTTTACACTTTCATATAATTTTGTCCGTTTTCATACGTATTCGTCTATTTTCTTACGTTTTCGTTTGTTTTCTTACGTTTTTGAATATTACAAGTGATATTCATAATATCACTTGTGATTTTCTGAATATCACTTGTGATTTAATATCACTTGTGATTTTTTGAATATCACTTGTGATTTTCTAAATATCACTTGTGATTTTATTATGTTTTCGTCTATTTTCTTACGTTTTTCATATGTTTTGAATATCACAATTGATATTCAGACTATCACTTGTGATTTTCTGAATATCACTTGTGATATTCTGAATATCACTTGTGATTTTCTGAATATCTATCTATTGTGATTTTCATGTTACAAAACATTAGTTGAAAATCACTTATGAATTACGATATTCAGAAAATCACTTGTGATATTCAAAATATCACTTGTGATATTCACTTACAAAACATTAGTTGAAAATCACTTGTGATATTCAGAATATCACTTGTGATATTCTAACTATCACAGAATATCATTTATAATATTAAGAATATCATTTGTGGTACTTAAAATATCACTTGTGATATTCAGAAAATCAAAGAATATCACATGTGATATTAAAAAAATCACTTGTGATATTCAGAATATCACGGAATATCACTTGTGATATTCTGAATATCATAGAATATCTCTTATGGTATTCAGAAACGTATGAAAAACGTCTGAAAACGGCCAAAAGCATTTAAAAATGGACAAAAATGAATGAAAACAGATGAAAACGTATGAAAGTGTAAAAACACATATGAAAAAGGACGAAAATGTATGAAAAATTGACGAGAATGAAAGAAAACGGATGAAAACGGACGAAAACGAACAAAAATGTAAGAAAACGAATAAAAACGTATGAAAACGGACGAAAGTGTAAGAAAATGGATGAAAACGTATGAAAATAGACGAAAACGTAAGAAAACGGACGGATAAATAAATATGAAAACGGACGAAAACGTATGAAAACGTGCGAAAACGTGCGAAAACGGACAAACATGTATGAAAACGGACGAAAACGTAAGAAAACGTATGAAAGTGGATGAATATTTATGAAAACGGACGCATATGTCTAAAAACGGATGAAAAAGTTAGAAAGTGAAAAAACGTGAATTAAATTAAAAAAATATGTGAATTAAAAAAACACTCGTAAATTTAAAATAAAAAGTGTATTTTCTTTTAAAAGAAAGAAAAAAAAAAGTGAAATTAAAAAAAAAAAAGAAAAAGAAAAAAGAAAGAAAAAAAGGAAAAAAAAAAAAGGCATGAAAACAAAAATCAACGTGAAATGTTTTTTTTTTTAATAATAGTAAAAAAAGACAAAAAGAAGGAAAAAATGCAACAAAATAAAATGCAAGAAAAAAAACGTAAATAGGAAGGAAAAAAAAAGACGAAAAAAGAAAAAAGAAAAATAAAAGTGAATAAAAAGAAAGACAAAAATACAATTAAAAAAATATGAACTTAGGTTGTCTTTTAAATCTTAGGTTAATCCCCACCATTAGATCAAACTAGATGAATGATGGGGATTTGTCCATCAGATTGTAACAAAAACTTAGTATGTAAAATAACTCACCTCTAGTGATCAAAACTTGACATGTTTTGTTAGTAAGTTGCCTTTGATATTCAACACTGCTAAAAACGTCAAAAGAGTAAAAAATGTGTCTTCTTTATTTAAAAAGTAGCGTATACTCGTGTTCGACAGTTCCAGTATGCCCACTCTATTCTACCCTGCACGTAAAAAAAATGTTTCATACATATTTTTCAGAGGAAACTGCAAAACACATCCCCGTGGTTTAACAATGAGGACTAACGGTGCAAATTTTTTCTCCGTTATCTCTTAACGAGACTGAAAATATTACACCGTTAGCCTTCGTTAGCCAAACAATTGCACCGTTAGTCCTCTTTTTGAATTTTTTCCCGGTTTATCCGTTTTTGCACGTTTATCCGTTTTTTGTCAGTTTTTTCCCTTTTTTGTACGTTTTATCAGTTTTTTAACGTTTTTATCCATTTTTTTTACGTATTATCTATTTTTTGTCAGTTGTTTTTCGTTTTTTGTACGTTTTATCAGTTTTTTTTAGTTTTTATCCGTTTTTTTGTGCGTTTTTATCCGTTTTTTTACGTTTTATCGTTTTTTTAACGTTTTTATCCGTTTTTTGTCTGTTTTTTTTCTGTTTTTTGTATGTTTTATCAGTTTTTTAACGTTTTTATCTGTTTTTTGTACGTTTCAACCATTTTTTGTCAGTTTTTTCCCTTTTTTGTACGTTTTATCAGTTTTTAAAGTTTTTATCCGTTTTTTGTATGTTTTATCCGGTTTTTGTCAGTTGTTTTCCGTTTTTTGTACATTTTATCAGTTTTTTAACATTTTAATCCGTTTTTCGTATGTTTTATCTATTTTTTGTCAGTTGTTTCCGTTTTTTGTACGTTTTATCCATTTTTTATCAGTTTTATCCCTTTTTTGTACGTTTTATCCATTTTTTGACAGTTTTCTTTACATTTTGTCCATTTTTTGTACGTTTTTATCTGTTTTTTGTATGTTTTTATCTGTTTTTTGTACGTTTATCAATTTTGTCAGTTTTCCTTTTTTTGTACGTTTTATCGGTTTTTTACGTTTAATTCATTTTTTGTACATTTTATCAATTTTTTATCAGTTTTTTTCATTTTTTTACGTGTTATTAGTTTTTTACGTTTTTTGTACGTTTACGTTTAATTCATTTTTTGTACGTTTTATCAATTTTTTATTAGTATTTTTTTTTGAACGTTTTATCAGTTTTTATTTGTTTTTTGTATGTATAAAACGTTAAAAAAAATTGACAAAAAAAGGATAAAACGTACAAAAACTTGATAAAATTGATAAAACGTTCAAAAAACTTACAAAAAGCGTCTAAAACATACAAAATACGGATAAAAACGTACAAAAAACAGACAAAATGTAAACAAAACTGACAAAAAATGGATAAAACGTAAAAAAGAACGGATTAAAACATAAAAAAACCGATAAAATGTTCAAAAAATGAATAAAAACATAAAAAAAAACTGATAAAAACATATAAAAACGTAAAAAATGCTAATAAAATACGGATGAAACGTACAAAAAATGGATAAAAATGTAAAAAAAAAACTGATAAAACTTACAAAAAACGTACAAAAAAGGGAAAAAAACTGAAAAAAAAAGGATAAAACGTAAAAAACAAAAAAAAAAAGGACTAACGGTGCAAATGTTTGGCTAACGAAGGCTAACGGTGTAATATTTTCAGTCTCGTTAAGAGATAACGGAGAAAAAAAATTCACCGTTAGTCCTCATTGTAAACGAGGGATGTATTGTGGCAAACGTTTGCCTAACGGGAGATATATATTGCCAAAAGTTTCTGACAGGGATGTAAGATGCCAAAATGTGTAAACCACATATATGTATTTTGCAGTTTCCTCTATTTTTCATGGATATATAGAATCACAGTGATCCTCAAATTTGTTGTAATAATGAATGAATACCTCGTTCATACGTTGAAGGCTATTTGTACACAAGCTATTGCTTTGGATCAGCTAGCATATATAGTTACCATGACAACCTTCTATTTCTGACTGATATATAACGCAATCAAATGAATTATTAGAATTATGGAATAGTTTAGAGTATGTTACTAGCTTGAATTAAAACGGCAAACTTGTCGATGAAAGGGCTAACCATTAGGTACCCCCACTGTACAAGATTTCATGACAAGAAGACGTACATTACTACGTAGTTTCTTGACATTCTTTTATGGATCACATTAAACCATCATTTAATGCCAAAAAGTGAATTATTGCACGGGCCAAAAATTATTTAATTCGAGGCTACAAAACGTGTTAATAGTAGTTTAATACAAATAAAAGCATAAAAACGTTAAATCTATTTATCGATTTCTCTATGTTTTTTTAATGACAAGTATAAAATGTATTAAGTAAAAGTTTAAGTAAACAAATTTTAAAGAAAAGTTATCATTTGTCAATAATCACTTAAAATATGTATATAAATCCCTAAAACTTGCATAATGATCGAGAAAGTTTTATCATACACAATGCATATGACACTTGTATCATTTTGTAGAACATTACATTATTTTATAAGCTTTGGCAATGTTATAGCTACTTTCATTTAAACAAAATATTTTATTAAATTTCTTTTCCGACTAGCAAGAATCTTTCTATGAAATGATTTAAACTTGATATTGCTTGAAAAAATGGATTAACCATTCTTACAATAATCCATAACAAAAGAGCAAAGCATCAAATATGTTTTTGCATAAAAATCATCATTAGTCATTTTTAGGCTTGAAGTGTTTGACATTATATTATATAACATTCATTGAAGTGGTTTAGGGAGCCTACAATGTTTCAAAGCTGCCGGATTGGAGGTCGACTCAAGGTAGTGGAGCGGATTGGGTGCACTCTGGAGCCATGGCTCGAGTCGACATTGTTCACACGCCGAGCCGACGGCTTAGATGGATAAAAAAAATTGGATTAGTGGGTTTTCCACTGATTTGCCACTTAATTTGTTGACTTAATTGCATTTTTGACATCTGTTTCAGATTATCAGATATTGGATCATTTCATTGCATGTTGTACACTGTGTTCCATTATCAGTTTAAAAACCATTTACATAAGGAATCCGGTTTCATTTATTTGGTGTTTTATACAAACACTCTCACACACACAATCGGCGCAAATAAGAAAATCAGAGTTAATTTAGGGTTTTTTTTAGGTGATTAGATCTGAAATTGTTTTAAAGGTTGCGGTGGGAATTATGAGTAGAATGTTTGATTATACTTGCTATATGATTACAATTTGAATCACAGTTATTGAGTTCAGTTTTCTTGACTTCGCGTTTATCTCATGTTCTTATGCTGAATGTTTTTCGCATTGTTTAGGTATTTATGTACACTTTTTAGATAGTTATTGGAGTTACAGTCGCGAGTTTGCAGCGAAGCTATTATCAGGTAATATGTATGTTATATTTGGTTTTAATGGTATTGGGTTAAATCTAAAGGACTGGTCTTTGTTTGCTTGTTTTGATGTTTCAGGGATTGAGGTTCAACTGCTTATTAGTGGCCATTTAGAAATTAATGGTATGTTTTTCGTTGTTGTTTATTTGTGTAAGTTTGATGATGTTTTGAGTGTGTATGATTTTGGAAAAGATATGTTGCGTGTGGTGGTTGTAACTTCTTTTAGTTTTTTTTACTTGATTTATGGCCCGCTTGGTTCAAAGATAGGAAAAGGAAAAGCAATGGTAAAAGGAATATGTAGAAAACTAGAAGGGAGGTTGAATAGTTTACCGGTTTTAACTTGAATTTCTTTTAATACTTTTACGTGTAATTAACAATTAAGACTTATCAAACAATAAATAATATGCAAGAATAAAAGTAAGAAACGATCAAACCATAACACGATTGTTTATCGTGGTTCGGCTACAAGGACTCTTTTTCCTTGCGCTACTCCACGCCCCGAGTATCCAACTCGAGATTTTTCTTGCACTAGTCAACAAGCTCCTTTATCCGGCGGAGAAAACCTTACACATCGCTTACACACTATTTCCGACACTATGCTAAATGTCGAGTTCTTTCACAAGAGTACAACCACTCCCGATAGTTCTTTTACAAGGGTATAACAACTCCCGATACTCTAAGTATTTTGAGGACTAAAATACTAACCGATCATTACAAATTGAAACAATACAATGATGTATAAACTTTACTAATTTACACTATGTAATGCTTGACAAGTCTTGCAACGTTGTGTTGAAGCTTGTAAGTTCGTGATCTTCTTGCTACAAAGAAAGACTCACAAATATGAAAGTATACTGAGTTAGAAATGAAGTATATGCAGTATATTATGATAGTGAGTGATAAGAAAAACTCAAAGAGTAGGTTGCTATTTATAGGCCAACATCCAGGCCAACCCACAGATACGGCGGAACCAATACTTTGGTTCCGTCCATTGTCCCTGAGGGTTCCGCTAGACAGCCTGACAGAATCCTGCATAAGATATTAGAAAATCTAACACAATATTCTCAAGATCTCACAAAGTCAACTTTGAGATCTTGAGTATGAATCTATACAAAATAAAACATGTTTCTTACACACATGTTTCCTTGAAGGGACATGTGTGATTCAAGTGATGATGTAAGTAACATTATATTTCTAATTTTAGATATTCTTAAAAAGGAAAGTATACTTGTAAAAATAGTTTATGTATAGAATCAAACATGTTTGTTTGAGATGTTTAGCAAGTGAATAATTTACTAAAAAGAGTTTGCTTGCTTATATCCTAATATGAAATACTATTTAGTAAACTTGGTAAGTATACATAAGATACATTTTTAACACATGTACTTAAACTAAAGTATACTTGATTAGAAATCACTTTGTGAAAACATGTAAATGTAGTTTGAGTGATGTTAAGTAAAAGACTTTTAAACTATATTTATGATTTGCCAAAAATAAACGTTACCTTTTGTAGTTAACAAAACTAATAAAGAGCGTAAAATATAAATAACGTTTTTAGGCGATATTTGTATTAGCAATCTCCCCCTTTTTGTTGACGACAAAACATAAATTTTATTTTTACGCAAATGGATAATTATAGATTTTGAGCCTTTTGAAAATTTACATTTAACATGATTATTTCAACTTTTGAGTAAGTCATTTTAAATGATGTATTATAGTTGATTTGGTAAAATATATCCTATCTCCCCCTTTTTGTCGAAACAAAAAGAAGAGTAGCGAAGCGGAAATGGGTCAAGCCATATGCTCCCCCTTGAACAATACTCCCCCTAAATGGAGTGCCAAGAGAGGATATATGGATTTTGGTCCTACAAGAAGAAGGTTAGTTTGTTGTAGAGATAAGTATGAGAACATGATACTAATTATAAGAGAATAAGTATTCATCTCATGACAACAATCATCAAGTAATAAACAACCAAAAGAGAATGACCAACACAATATAGAAGTAGAACCATTATATTTCAAGTAAAATTTAAACTTTGACTAAAAATAGTCAAACCTAAAGACTTGAAAAATAGTCTACTATTGGGAAAGTTAAACCATACAAGTTGGAATGAGAATGACAACTATATCTATAAAAGGAAAGAGCCCTATGTGAGATTCTACCATTATTTGATCTTCCTAATAAGGCTCTAAGCTTGAGGCAAGTGAGAGATGGCGTTAAGACGCTCCAAAATGTGGTAAGGATAAACCCATTTCATCTTGAAGCGCATGAACCAAGATGTTGCATTTCTCACTTACATGATCGGTTCTTTCGCACATGATGCAATCATGGCGAAGAGGTGGTAGTTGTGGAACTTGGTTTGTTGTTGGTGGGTCATTGGTGGTGGTTGAAACATTTGTTGTTGCGGGAGCAAAGGTAGATGGTTGAGAGGTGTGTCAGTTTCCTACAATTGATGAGTACATTGCGGTTTGGAAATCCATGGCTTGGGTGAGATGAGAACCAATCACGTGCTTGAAAGCATAGAGGCTTTCCAAGCGAGTGTTGAGTTCTTCATGAGTGTTTGGAGATTTGGTCCACAAAGATGCTTCTATTTCCTCATAAGTAGGAAATATGGACTCAAACCGGTTGGAAAAGTCTTGAGGTGGTTCTTGTTGTTGATCATGATGATGAAAGCTTGGTTCTCCATAAAGAGGACCGTGGATGTCTTTATAAATGGGATGGAACAACAATGGTTGTAGTTGATGCGTGAGAATTGCACTAGGCTTTACCTCTCGAGGGATCTCTAGAAGCTTACAACCCCCACCAGGCAGTGTACTTGATCGTTGTAGTATAGTATAGTGACAAGTACCGGGGGATTGATCGTTCAACTTAGGAATAGTGTCGCTAAGATTAGAAAACCTAAAGACTAGGTCTAAAGACGAGGGATGATTCTTTTTGTATTTTTATATTTTTAGAAAAGCAAATAAAATCTCGGGTTTTTGGAAGATGGGCGGAATTAGTTGCTAGTCAACTAACCCAATTAATAAGATGACATCAAAATAAAATACTAAAAATGAAAATAAATTAAATTAAGATAGAGGTGTGAGCAATATATGGGAGAATTGTGTTTACTTAGGTTTCACTACTCCCTAGATATCTTTTACAGGTTAATTAATTGTTACAGTTGCGTGGATGACGGATTGTATTCCTTAATACCATTCATGGGGTGGCGTACTTACTTCCCCAATCCTATAAGTTCCTACTTCACTCCTATGTCGAGCCTGCTAAGAAGCTCCTAACATGGGATCACTAGAATTCGCTCATGCATTAAATACAATCATAAAAACCTAGTACACATCGGTTCATGTTTCTTAAGACGTTCAAGCAAGTTACACAATGGAGATCTGCCAGTTTTCTTAAGCCTAACATTGAAATCATTCATCTATTACAACTATAAACAAGCAATCAACCTATAATCAACATATAGGTTTCATTACATCTAAGCAAACACATGAAAGATCTAGCCTAGCATGTTAAAATCAAAACAAGCATAAGATATATTCAAACAACACATAGACATATTGAATGAATTGAAAGAGGACTTATCTTAATTGAACATGAAAGGTTTCAAGGGGTGAAAACCCTTGAAAATACTGTTACAAACGACCTAGGGTTTATTAGGTTCGACCCTAGTATTCTCCACACAAGTTCCTCTCCTTATGAATGAAAAATAGAAAAGTATATATAGATTTTGTGAGGTGACGGCGTCAAGAGTAAATGTCTGACGCCGTCATCTCGCCACTAATAAACTCCTCGGACTGCCTAGATCTAGGTTTGACGCCGTCACGTGTAGTCCATTTTCAGGCCGTCACCAAATTAACTCTTGAAGCCTTCAGGTTTTCTCTGGGTCGTCATGGATTTTACTCCTGACGCCGTCAAAATTCCCTTCTTGACGCCGTCAGGTACTGTTCTCAGCATAGAAAATAAAGTCTTTGCCGTTTTCTTCACTTTTATGCTCCAAAAACGTCCAAAATGCTTCCTTTTCCAGAATTCACTCCCAAAGTACCTAAAATCACAAAAGGAACGATTTAGGGCAATATTTGATCAAATAAATTCCAATTCCGGCTTAAATGACCCCCTAAAAACGGTTCATTTTTCGCCTCATCATATACCCTTACACTTGAGATTTGCTTGTCCTCAAGCAAATGCGCTTTTATTGTAGTCAAAATACAAGTTAGGGGTCATTTAACACTAATATAAAAGTAATTACAACAAATAATCATTCCACTAAAGACCAAAGACAAGCACGGAGGTCATACACTAGGACCTCACAAATAGTGTTTAGATACTCACATCTCTCGGGTGTAATAAAATAATATCACAATATGGAAATGGAAAACATCTCTCACTACCTGTCATAGCAAAATAAATTACCATAGGCTTGGGAAAGGATCAAACCTCCACCACATGGCGTAAGCACCTAGGATAAACTATCAAAGAGGTCTTTTAAAGGGTTGTAACGTTAGGTGTAGGGATATGGAATACACGGTTTTGTTGGATATAGGCAGTCTTTACTGGTGGCGAGTTAATAATCTTGGTTAATTACATGTACAATATGGCGTTGCTAAGCAAAGACTAGACTCGACTTAAGCTAATAAATGAAAATAATAAAAACATAAAATAAACATAGAGTGAAACGGGATGGTAATCTATATGTTTTTTCTCTTTTCTTTTTCTATTTTTTTTTTCTTTTTCTTGATTTTTTTTTCGATTTTTTTTTTTTTTTTTTTTTTTTTTTTTTTTTGTGCATACACTCTTACCCTGCCATCCAAAATAATACATCATAGATTCCCCTTACACTTGAATTTTTACATACTTTACAATAAACTAATCTAATGACTCGAATCAAGATAATCAAAACACTTAGAGTACTTTTAAGATTAACGCACATATGGGGGTAATAATATTATGTTCTTTCCCATTACTTCATAAAATAAGTACTTTACCCATGAGTCCCAATCGTCCCAAAACAATATGTACAAGGATATGACTCGACTTAGCAACCATGTAATCAATTAGATAATTAACTAAGGGTTTAAACATGTAACAATAATGCACTAAAGATGAGTACATACACGGAAGGCTAAGGCGATTTGGGTGTACATTTAAGTGGGGTGTAACAAATTCTTTCTTTAAGTAAGATGCTTAAAGTTAGAAACGAAAAGATAGGCTCAGAGGGGTGTACTAGGGGTTTCGGTTACTAAAAATGAGTACAACGCTAAGGTGTGGGAAAAATTAATTGACTTAACTAGCCAAGTAATATGACTTAAATGGTCAAGTAATTATGATACGGTTTTAACACAAGGGTGATCCTAATGCCTCTTATCATGTAGTAAATCCTACTACACGAATGCAGTCTCACTAGCAGTCTCGGGATGCATCATTAACGCAAGTTCTAGAATCTAAATGCTACCGGTACACTCATAAGCACTAATAGTAAATGCTTTTCCTATCAAATCTAAAGGCGAACGTCACATATTTGGGTGGAAAATTTTTCTGAATGGTACGGTTTTGTGCTAGTCATACGACTCCTATCCATGAGACGCTTGCTATGGCTAAAGCTTCACTCCTAAATGTTGTAAAAAATTTTAAATTTGGCGCTAAAATTACACTAACAAGTATTTCTCATAGTTTTATTACACATCTACTGATAAGATCGTTTATAGCTTGAGGTTGTTTAGACCTCATCTAGGGATTGCACAATAATAATGAATGAACACGATACGCAGCGGAATAAACAAACACATCATTATTATTGCTAACAAGGTTTCTCGTCATCATCTCTACTCTAACATACACCAAAGCCCCAATGCTACGTGATCAAGTGTAGCACGGTTACACTCTAACAGCTATCTAAGATAGTTGAGGCTTAACATCAATCTACCCTAGGTGTTTCCCATAAAACACCTGTACACACAAGTCTAGGCGTTTCCAGCCCTAGACATACACACACGTTTTTCTGGTTTTACATTGTGAAAGACTTATTGAAACCTATTCCCTGTATCTCTTTATATAATAGAGATACTAGGGTTACAAGGAATAAACTAATAAAATAAAAGATATGTTGTAATCTTTTTTCTTTCTTTGCAAGTTTCTTCCTTTGTCTCCATCAGTCCTTCATCTTTCATATTTGTCAATATCAACTCAAAGTATAATTCCTAACAATCTTCCCCTAGTTGATATGACAAAACCAAGTATATGAAAGATGTCGTCTTCCCCTCAAACCATGCATATCATCAAGGATCTTCAAGCTGCAATCATGTAAATCTTCTTCCCCTTTTTGTCATCATCAAATAGGGGACAAATGTATGCAACCTTGATCTTCACAACCACGAATCAATATTACACGTCCAATCCATCTTTCCAATGTTTCTAAGTCGCCCACCATTAAGTTTTCCGCATCTATAGATGTACTTGAAACAATAGAAATCAAAACCATCAGTAGTAATAACAACTAGCAGTAGCAAAAACCTTCACCTCGATGTAGCACATAAATGGTTAAACATTTAAACATTAAGCTTCCCCTGAAACCCATATGTTAACCATTTGTTGAATGTAGGCTCCATGTAATGATTACTGATGAAGAAAACTAAGTATAACCAACTGATGAAGAAAACTATGTTAACCAAACTTGTGCCTTATATCTTGTACTAAAATTGACTTCGAACGTATACTTCACGTATAGGGAGATCGCAACCTCTTGACAAAAAATCACTGAGCACAATAACGTAACTCCTTCAAGTGTTTTGTCAATTCGTAGTCACCTGAACGAACAAACAAGTTACCTCCAACTGAAAAAGGTATGATAAAACACAAACCTGTGAAACTCCACTTCATCATCAAATAGGTGATAAAAACCTTTCTTCGTAACCAATTGAGCAATAAGAATGAGCCTTTGAATCTGTTAAGAACCAATAAACCAAAACTCCAAAAATCCTTCTTGTGTGTGTATCTTCCCCCGTGTGTGTGTTGGAACCAACTGTTCCAAAATAATATATACTTCCCCTCACTGCTTGTAACTCATGATTGCCAATGAAATAATCAAAGTCTCCACGTGAAATATAGCAACATGAATAAGTACCAACCACATGCCCCTTAAGAAATATGAACAGCAGCGGAAATAATTAAGGCATCAGTGGTAACTTGTATAAGCAGTGGAAAAATAATTACCAGCAGTGGAAACAAATAACTAGTAGTGGAAACCACAAAGCGTAGCAGTGGTAACTTTTAACTAGCAGTGGGAACGCACAGTGGCAACAATCTTGACAGCAGTGGTAATGATTAAGCTTGCAGTGGTAACTGTCAACTTGCAGTGGAAACGTATAACGCAGCAGTGGTAACCTTTAAACCTAGCAGTGGGAATAAAGAACTCGTGAATAAAGCAACATAGCATCAACTAGTTGTCCCACAAACTGAATTAGATAGCAGACCCTTCAACATATAGGACCACCGCCAGTAACCTTATTCTCAGCTCCACGAACCTCAGTCTTTGATCCTTAAGAATCAACTCACGACCACAGATAATCAGCTCACAAAATCAACATCATATTACATGAGAAACAGAAACCCTAATTCATCTCCAATAAATCACAGACAAGTTAGGGTTTTATTAAGGCATCAGACTTTAAGATCTGTGAACCTTAATCAAACATTAAACCAGTAATATGAATTATTGAGCATTCTCCAATAATCTTTCTTGTAACTGTCTTCAACATAAAATCGACCAACCTTATTAACCATCATTCTTGCATCGTTAGGGTTCATCATAACTCGTTCCAGCATCATCATTAGGGTTCATCACAGGTTTTAAAACCTGCTCACCAAGTCTAATGAAAGTACCAGTAGAAGCATGTATAGCAGATCCAGAAGCCCTATTAATCGTACTCCTCTCACCAAGTCTAATGAAAGTATAAAGACGACACTTTTTAGCCTTTAGTGACACTTTTTAGAGTCACTAGAAACCCTAAAAATTCAAAACAATATACCTCTCTGTGCAGCAGTTTTCAAGAATTTTTATCTTTTTATTGGAAGCTCAGATCGAATATCCCTCCGGTGGAACTCTTCCTTGATATGTTGAGAAGCTCCAATAAAAATTTCAGCCCGATCCAACGGTTAACGAAGGAGATATCGCCTTTTGAAAACTGACCTGCAGAAAGTTGCGAAAATTGAAGCAGATTCGAATTTTTTTCTTCTTTCGACAAACCAAACCTTGTTTAATCCCACGATCACGAGCCCCATGGCTCTGATACCAATTGATAAGATCGTTTATAGCTCGAGGTTGTTTAGACCTCATCTAGGGATTGCACAATAATAATGAATGAACACGATACGCAGCGGAATAAACAAACACATCATTATTATTGCTAACAAGGTTTCTCGTCATCATCTCTACTCTAACATACACCAAAGCCCCAATGCTACGTGATCAAGTGTAGCACGGTTACACTCTAACAGCTATCTAAGATAGTTGAGGCTTAACATCAATCTACCCTAGGTGTTTCCCATAAAACACCTGTACACACAAGTCTAGGCGTTTCCAGCCCTAGACATACACACACGTTTTTCTGGTTTTACATTGTGAAAGACTTATTGAAACCTGTTCCCTGTATCTCTTTATATAATAGAGATACTAGGGTTACAAGGAATAAACTAATAAAATAAAAGATATGCTGTAATCTTTTTTCTTTCTTTGCAAGTTTCTTCCTTTGTCTCCATAAGTCCTTCATCTTTCATATTTGTCAATATCAACTCAAAGTATAATTCCTAACATCTACCATCAAACAAACAAACTCAAGCAAAAGTGTTTCCTATGAGGTATCATCATTTTACCCTTCCCTTACACTTAGGATGAACATTGTCCCCAATGTTCAAGTAAAGAATGTAAAAGTGAAATAAGTAAAAAGAATGAAATCAAATACTCCCCTGATTTGCTCGGTATGGATAATAAGGTAATAAGGTTAGATCTTCCTCCAAGAAAATGAACAATCAAAGCTTTCCTTCCAGAATATAAATCATCATCTTGTCAAACATAACCTGTTAAACCTGAGAAAACAGACAAGGCAACCTCGCGTAAAATCGGCGTCAATCTATATGTGCTAACAAATCCTAGAAAAAAAACAAGATATAATGCTTGTGGAATGATGTTTGCAGATCTCCTGGAGATTATAAAACTAAAGATTCAACAAAAACTTTAAGACTCCGTTAGAAAAACAAAACTGGTAAAATTTCCAGAATTTTACACGTGACGCCGTCAGGGGTTACTTCCTGACACCGTCAGAAGTGACCTGCAGAAATTCTTATGTTAAGTTTTCAGAAAATTTCTGGAAAAACTTTGTCCTACTTCCTGGAAAATCCTGCAAAACATCATTATGACTCGATACAAGCATTTGACTATAACAAATACGAATATACATGTTTACTTAATATTGTGGAGATTCATGATCGAGTTTGTTTCTTAAAAACATATTTGGGGTTTCCCCTTACACTTATCTTTTGCGAAATACCCTTGGATGAAGTTAAGATTAAGCCAAACAACAAAATAAAGTATTTTCACCATTTTAGTTTGAAACATGATCTACCAACAATAAAAATAAAGCATGCATACGGAAACAAATAACAATCAAACATATAAAAATCACACAAAACATGGGTTGCCTCCCAAGAAGCGCTTTTCTTTATTTACGAGTCTTGTAGCTAGACTCAAGGTCATGGGTTATTATGTGACATGGGTGAGTTCCTCATTGAGGACATCTTTGGGATCAAACTTAGTTTTTAACTTCCTATCGATTTTCTTAGTACGGTATGACCTTTCAAAATTTTCTCCATCCGGATCATACAAAATCATCTTCATATGCCATGATCCATCACCTTCCTTAGGTGGCTTGTCCCACCTCCATTTACAATTATCCCCCTCTCTTTTCCACTTGTTCATCTCTATATTAATAGGCATTACGCTTAAGAACTCAATCATTTTTCTAAAGATTAGGGGGTCCTCAAAAGGGTCTAGCTCTTCATCTCTAGCTATGAGTTATTCCACCGAATGTGTCTTATCGATGAAATCTTTTTCTTGATAGAATGGGCGTTGAGGTCCTATAAAGTTTCTTTCTATCCAAGGTCCATATCTATATGGTCTCCTATTCATCTCTACCCAATATGGTGTCGGTTCATCCTCACAATCATAGCCATGTTTCTTGACATCATACACCGACCAAGTATCGCCCTCACCTACCGCTATTTTAGACTCCTTACAATCTATCATAGCGCTAGTGGTAGCTAAAAATCCTCTTCCTTCTAACAACGGGGATGTAGTGTCACTAACCATGTCTAGGACGTGAAAATCCGCTAAGATAGTTAACTTCCCTACGTGAACAACTACATCCTTAATCATCCCAACCGGGTGGGCAATACTCCCATCCGCTAGACCAATTAATACCTCCGTCTCCTCTAACTTTCCTAGCTTGAGAGTGGTGAAAAGGAATAAGGGAATCAAGTTGAGGCTTGACCCTAAATCGGCTAGTGTGTCGAAAGCTTCGAATCTTCCTATCTTACAAGGAAAAACAAATATAACTGGATCATCAAGTTTTTTAGGCAACTTGTTTTGAACGAAGGCGGTCCCATTTTTACCTACTTTAAATTTCTCATATTTTTCTAGGAGGGCACTATAGTAGGGAGCACAGGATAAGACATCAATGACGGGGCGTTCAAGGTGAAGCTCCTTGATTTCGTCGTCAAGGTCTTGCGTAGGAGGTGTTTCAACTATGCTTTTGACCGGTTTTATATCGGGTGTTTTATTTGATTGGTCCTTTTGAAGAATTTGGTTTTGTTTGAAACATGTGCTCATTGATTTAACCGAGTAGTATTGCGGACAAGAAGTGGGTGACGAAACTGATGATATGGAATTAACGTTTAGTTTCGGGTTCTTGACTGTGTCGCTTGGGAGTGCTCCCATTTCTCGGTCATTGAGAACTTTCAACATTGTGTCAATTTTGGTGGTCATCTCGCTTTGATTTTGTTTGAAATCTGCTTCAAACTTAGATATGCGAGCTTCTTGAGATGCCATAAATTTGGACATCATCCTTCAAGATTATTGGTACTACCATAGTTGTTAGAAGGATTGTTGTTGAAAGTACGGTTGGAGGGTGGTCCGTTTGGTTGGTAACGATTAGGCGGATTGGAAGAATTGGTTTGGTTTTGTTTCCACCTAAGGTTGGGGTAATTTTTCCAAGAAGGGTTGAAAGTGTACCACTTATCTCCCGCTTCGTCGGTACGCGAGGATGCGTAGTCCGCAAAAGTTTTTCCGGGGACTTCCACACAATCACGAGTGTCATGGGGACCACTACATAATTCGCATGAAGAATTGATTTTGTTCACTTGGCTTGAAGGCTTGGGAGCTTCGTAAGATTTCATGAGAAACTTGACTTGATCCTCAAGTTCCATGATCCTACGGTCGGGAGTGCTAGAATTGTTCGAAGGCAAAGATATTGCCTTGACCGTTTTGTTCAAATCACGGGGATCATTCCAACTTTCGTTGTCATAGAGAGCAAGATCTTCTATGAGTTCCCATGATTCTTCCGCACTTAGATCACGTAGCTTGCCACCGGCCGATTGGTCAATGGTTCGCCTTGTGGAGAGATCGATATGGTTATAAAAGATTTGGACTTGGAGCCAAAGATCTATGCCATGATGAGGGACTTTTTGGAGTAAGTCCTTGAAACGAGTCCATGCTTCATATAGAGTTTCACCTTGACGTTGTTGGAACATCAAGATATCATTTCTAAGCTTGGTAGTTCTCCCCGGTGGGAAAAATTGAGCAAGGAAACGAGTGGTGAGATCATCCCATGAGGTGATGGATCCCGCGGGTAAACGTTCAAGCCATTGACTAGCTTGATCACGTAGAGAGAATTGGAATAGGCGTAATTGGGTTGACTCTCTAGTTGTAACATCAAGGTCTATAGAATCTACGATTTTAAGGAAGTCCTTGAGATGTTGATTTGGATCTTCGGATCGAAGTCCAAGGAATGCACATCCGCTTTGCACCAATCGGATGGTGTCGGATCGCAAGAGAGACACATTGGCTCCTTGGGTGAGCTCAATGGTGTTTCGATAGCCTTGGTGGCTAGGTCGGGAATACTCTCCTAGGGTTCGGGGCCTAAGAGGTAGGTTAACTAGTGGTGGGTTTTGTGGGTGGTCATGTTGTGGTGGGTTGATGGGTTCAAATATGTTACCACCTTCCATGATGTCGGATGGGAAAGAGTACGAACAAAAATACGAAGAAATAAGATACACTAAAGAAAACCAAAAAAATAAAAATAAAATCTTACTAGAAAGGAATCTAGCAAGCAGACCTAATAAAAAAAAATTCTAACATAGACGATAACTATTCCCCGGGCTGCGGCGCCAAAAATTTGATGCGTGGGAATTGCACCAGGCTTTACCTCTCGAGGGATCTCGAGAAGCTTACAACCCCCACCAGGCAGTGTACCTGATCGTTGTAGTATAGTATAGTGACAAGTACCGGGGGATTGATCATTCAACTTGGGAATAGTGTCGCTAGGATTAGATAACCTAAAGACTAGGTCTAAAGATGATGGATGATTCTTTTTGTATTTTTATATTTTTAGAAAAGCAAATAAAATCTCGGGTTTTTGGAAGATGGGCGGAATTAGTTGCTAGTCAACTAACCCAGTTACTAAGATACAATTAAAATGAAATACTAAAAATGAAAATAAACTGAATTAAGATAGAGGTGTGAGCAATATATGGGAGAATTGGATGACGGATTGTATTCCTTAATACCATTCATGGGGTGGCGTACTTACTTCCCCAATCCTATAAGCTCCTACTTCACTCCTATGTCGAGCCGGCTAAGAAGCTCCTAACATGGGATCACTAGAATTCACTCATGCATTAAATACAATCATAAAAACCTAGTACACATCGGTTCATGTTTCTTAAGACGTTCAAGCAAGTTACACAATGGAGATCTGCCAGTTTTCTTAAGCCTAACATTGAAATCATTCATCCATTACAACTATAAACAAGCAATCAACCTATAATCAACATCTAGGTTTCATTACATCTAAGCAAACACATGAAAGATCTAGCCTAGCATGTTAAAATCAAAACAAGCATAAGATATATTCAAACAACACATAGACATATTGAATGAATTGAAAGAGGACTTATCTTAATTGAACATGAAAGGTTTCAAGGGGTGAAAACCCTTGAAAATACTGTTACAAATGACCTAGGGTTTATTAGGTCCGACCCTAGTATTCTCCACACAAGTTCCTCTCCTTATGAATGAAAAATAGAAAAGTATATATAGATTTTGTGAGGTGACGGCGTCAAGAGTAAATGTCTGACGCCGTCATCTCGCCGCCAATAAACTCCTCTGACTGCCTAGATCTAGGTTTGACGCCATCACGTGTAGTCCATTTTCAGGCCGTCACCAAATTAACTCTTGACGCCCTTCTCTTGACGCCTTCAGGTTTTCTCTGGGTCGTCATGGATTTTACTCCTGACGCCGTCACAATTTCCTTCTTGACGCCGTCAGGTACTGTTCTCAGCATGGAAAATAAAATCTTTGCCGTTTTCTTCACTTTTATGCTCCAAAAACGTCCAAAATGCTTCCTTTTCCAGAATTCACTCCCAAAGTACTTAAAATCACAAAAGGAACGATTTAGGGCAATATTTGATCAAGTAAATTCCAATTCCGGCTTAAATGACCCCTAAAAACGGTTCATTTTTCGCCTCATCAGTAGTTGAGGATGATCTTGATCTTTTGGAAAGATGGAAGGTCTAGCATGCTTGTAAGCCAAACGCTCTATTAGTGATGGTTGATGAGGCTTTTCATCCAATGGGTCACTTGTTTGAGACTGAGGTTGTTTTTGAGTTTCCATTTGTTCAATAGTATCAAAAAGTGGCAATGGTGGTGGATTTGATGATCTTGGTGGAAGGTCTTCCAAACTGTCCACAAATGGATGTGGTGATGTTGGTAGTGTCTTGAAGAGTTCCATAGGTGTCAATTTTTGTGATTGAGGTGATGGAGTTTTTGAAGGTTGACTTGGTGCCGAAGGTGGTGTTGGATCACTTGGAGTTATAGTTGGTGGAGGAGTGGTGATTATGGTAGCAATGCAAGGGTTTGGAGATGGTGTTGGAGTAGCAAGGTTTAGAAAGTTGGTATCATTTATGGGTGATGAAATATTGAGGGATGAATCACTTGATGATGATGAGCTTAGTTGGATGGTTTTGTTGAAGCAACATGGTTTGACGCTAATTCTAGCGGTTCTCCTAATAGGTCTTGATGATTCGGATGAGGTGGTGGATTTTTTCATTGCAAGACTTTAGTAGGATTAGAAGTATAAGATTAAGAGAAGTGATGGTGATGGTGTGAATTGCATGTGTGAATTGCTGATCAATTTATAGGAAGAACATGATATGGAAATTGGTGTTTGGATTTGATGTTGATCCATACAATTTTGGAGGTTCCTAATCATATGAAAGAGTTCCAAGAAGTTGTCAAATCATTGGAAGTCAATCCAATGGAGTTGGATGGAGTGAAAGACTAAGTGGGGAAGTAAATTCTATGTGATCATGGTGGATATATGTTGTTAGGTTGTTCCACGGATTTGGAGGAACCAAAGGAAGGGTTCCTTCCTTGTATCAGAAAGGTTCCTTGGGTTAGTTTAGGCAAATTTGAAATTTTGGCGGGAATGATGATGCTATTGGTTAATGTGTGATAAGATAGCTCTAGAATTACTGATAAATACTAACTAGCATGTAGGAAGCAAGTTTGGATCCTAAGGATTGCTAGAAAAATTCAGAAAATTCAAAGATCAAATTTTGCTGAAGTACTGGAGGAACCAATCGACAACACAGGCGAAACCAATTTTTGGGTTCCGCCATATCCATTGGTATAAACTTGGCGGAACCAAGTTTTGTAACGGACGGAACAAAAAAATCGGTTCCGCCTTTTCCGTGGATCCTCAGAATTGAGACAGAGTGGTTTTTACGACTACGTGGGTTTTCCGAATTCCAAAAATTTTCCTAGAACTTAAGCAATCAATTTTTTGTAGATAAAAGAAACAAAATTTGCAGGTAGAAACATGCTTACCTATAGAGTTTGAGAGAGCGATTCTAGCATTCAAAATTTTTGCCGAAAAGTGAAAATAGCATAGTACTAAATTGTTATCCCCTGCAAATGTTGTTAGTTCACACATAATCCATAAACATAATATCATCCTAAGACATCATAAAACCATAAAATAACATTGTTTTGATGACCAAATTGTTCAAATGCACCTTTGTGCCAAACATCCTCTTAACATGTTCATTTCTTGTTCACCTTCTTGTAGATCTTCCCAAGGTATCTCCCAAAACATTTCCACATGCCTTTGGTTTGTTTGTACTCTTCCGACTCATTCGGTATTGCTGGAAGTTGTGAGTGGTACTCAAGAGGTGGGAGCCTAGAGTTTGGTAGATTGTTGTCTTCACTCATGGATGATGATAATGATGAGGTTGGAGGGTGAGGACGTTTACCTTTGGCTTTGTAAACTCGTTCATCACTTAATGCCACAAAGGTGTGAGGAATAAGAGGATAATCTAGGTGATGACCTCTAGGAGTTGGAGGAATGGGTTCACAAAACCTAAAGAGACGGGTGAGAAGCATCCCGTATGGAAGAGCAGTGGTACCTTGAACCGAGATGTTTGCCATCCTTTTAGCAATGTAGTAAGCTAAGTTGAAAGTTTGGCGGGTGGATACACTATAGAGCATGTAGGAGAGACAAGTGTTGATATGGTCCCTATTTCCTAAAGTACTAATGACATTGGCCCTAATGATCTCCTCCTATTTCAAGAATTGTGGTCTCAACTCATTGAGCTCCATTCCAAACGGGTCTTTGGCAACTTCCTCTCCTCCTCGGGTTCTCCTAGTGTGAGAAGTCCTAACAAAAAGGTGGTCACGAATTTCTTCATGAATTCCTAAATGTGAGAAGATTTTTCAAAATTTTGACATGGGGTGTTTGGTATAATGTGATAATGTCTTACAAGATGCAATTCCTAACTAATGGAAAACATAATTAGTTTTGTTTATGACAAATTTTCTTCATGAATTCCTAAGTTAATGCATAACCCCAAGTTTTTAGTTTTTGTGCATAATTAGAGTTTCCTAGACACAGATCAGGAGAGTAATTGTGTTTAGAAAACTTACAATGATGATAGGAATGAAGAGTGGCTGAGCAAGAACCCTAATCTTCGTGTGAAAATGGATATGGAAGTGAATAGTAACTTTTTTTGGTGAGTGGTATAGAGTATGGGACTTTTATGGTTTAATATATAAAAAGAGAGCCTGTACAGGCTTTTGACGGACTGGACGGAACCAAACAGAGGGATCCGCCCTTTGTTTTTCTTGGTTCCGCCAGTCCTACAGGTTTAAGAACATGGAATTTTTGTTTTTAATTTCTACGATTTTATTTAACGTTTAAACTATGAAGTAGGTTCCATAAGTCCTAGTCCTAGTCTAAGAAGATTAAATGGTTCACATTTAAGGGGTTTTGTAAGAATGTCGGCAATGTTGTCTACGGAGGATACTTTCTCGATGGAGATGTTTCCTTTTTGAACATTGTCACGAAGGAAATGATGAAGAATTTTTGTATGTTTAGTACAAGCATGTTGGAATGGATTTTTACTCAGGTCGATGGCTCCTTTGTTGTCGCAAAGGATATATGTTTTAGTCACAATTTCGTAATCCACAAGCGCTTGCTTCTTCCAAAGAGCTTGTTGACATGCTTTTTCGGCCGATATGTATTCGGCTTCAGTTGTTGAGATTGCGAGTGCCGTTTGCTTCTTGGAGAACCATGAGGTGAGACAATGTCCAACAAAAGTACAAATACCACTTGTACTTTTTCTATCAACATAGTCACAGGCATGATCTGAGTCGGCATACACTATGGTTTCTACACTTGTTCCTTTGGGATACCATAATCCTAGATGTGTAGTGCCTTTGATGTACCTAAAAATCTTTTTACGGCTTCAAGATGGATTGTTTTGGGATCTTCTTGAAAACGAGCACATAGACAAACGCTAAACATAATGTCGGGTCTACTAGCTGTGAGATAAATTAGATTACCAATCATACCCCTATATTTAGTGTTATCTATGGATTCACTTTCCTCGTCCTTTGTGAGTTTGGTTTCTGAGGACATAGGTGTTTTGATAGGTTTTGAATCTTCTAAACCAAATTTCTTAAGTATGTCTTTTATATATTTAGATTGATTAAAGAATATCCCATCTTCTAATTGTTTAATTTGAAGTCATAAGAAAAAGTTGAGTTCACCCATCATACTCATCTCAAACTCGTCATGCATGATTTTAGAGAAATCATTGCATAGCTCTTGACAAGTTGATCCGAATATTATGTCATCAACATAAATTTGAACCATGATAATGTGTGATTCTTTCTTCTTAGTGAAGAGAGTATTGTCAACTAGGCCAATGGTTTATTTATGGTCAACTAGGAAGGTTAAGTCGATCATACCATGCTTTTGGAGCTTGCTTAAGTCTGTATAAAGCCTTTTTAAGTTTGTAAACATGATTAGGTTTTTCAAAGTCGATAAAGCCAGGTGGTTGAGAAACTTTAACTTCTTCATTAATAAAACCATTTAAGAATGCACTTTTGACGTCCATTTGAAAAAGTTTAAAGTCATGTGCGCATGCATATGCAAGTAAGATTCTAATTGACTCGAGCCTAGCAACCGGAGCAAAAGTTTCATCGTAGTCAATGCCTTCTTGTTGATTATAACCTTGTGCTACTAGTCTAGCTTTGTTTCTAGACAGAACTCTGTTTTCATCCATTTTATTTCGAAAGACCCATTTTGTTCCAATTATTGTTTGATTCTTTGGTTGAGGAACTAGTGTTCAAACATCATTTCTAATAAATTGGTTCAATTCTTCTTGAATAGCTATTACCCAAGATTCATCACTTATAGCTTCATTTATATTTTTAGGTTCAATGTTTGATATAAAACAAAATAGTTACTTTCATTTTGAGCTTTTGATCTTAAGGTTCTTTCATTAAGTTTACCTATGACACTATCTAATGGATGACTTTTAGATTCTTTAACATTGATTATTTCTCTATTTAATAGTTCATCTTCCATGTTGTTTTCTAAATCAATTTGTTTTACAACTTGACTTTCAACTAAGTCATCATCTACCAAAGGTGATGTCTTAGAAGGAGGTGGACTTTCGTCGAATGTTACGTTCAACGATTCCTCGACCCTTAATGTTTCTTTATTTAGAACAATATAAGCTTTGCTATTTTGTGAATATCTAAGGAACACACCTTCATAAGACTTTTGGTCAAATTTAGTGAGATAATCCTTGGTGTTTAGTATAAAGCATTTACTCCCAAATACTTTAAAGTATCCTAATGTTGGCTTTTTACCTCTATATATTTCATATGGAGCTTTATCTAAAAATGGTCTAATTAGGACTCGGTTTAAGATATAAGTTGACGTGTCGACGACATTACACCAAAACTTTTGTGGAATATTTTGTTCGTTAAGCATTGTTCTACTCATCTCTTGAAGTGTCCGATTTTTACGTTCTACTACACCATTAGATTGAGGAATACGAGGAGCCGAGAAATTATGTGTTATACCATTTTTGTCACAAAATTCACCAAATTGTATTTCGTTATCAAATTCCCGACCATGATCCGTTCTAATAGACACAATGCAATTTCTTACTTGATTTTGAATTTTCTTACCAAGAATTTCAAATTGTTCGAAAGCTTCATTTTTACTTTTCAAAAATCTTGTCCATGTATATCGTGAATAATCATCCACTATGACCAAAGTATAGAAGTTGCCTCCATAACTTTGAATAGCGGATGGACCGAACAAATCCATATGCAAAAGTTCTAGGCACCTAGTTGCAGATACCATATTCTTAGCCTTATGGCTACTATGAACTTGTTTACCAATTTTGCAAGCATTACAAAAGTGTTGGTCGTATTTCAACTTGGGTAGGTTTCTAACTAATTCCTTAGAGGATAGGAATTGAATAAGTCTCATATTAGTGTGACCTAAGCGTCTATGCCAAAGAGTTGAGGACTCATCTAATGAGGTAAGGCAAAGTTTATATCTAGATGTTTTATCAATTTTCATGATGTATACGTTGTTCTTAAGAACTCCTTTAGCTATTGTTATACCATCTTTAAGTATCTTACTTTCGTTTTCACTAAAGAGGACTTTATACTTTTTATGGCAAAGTTGGCTAATACTAAGAAGATTAAATCCTAAGTTGTCACCATGAGCAACATCATCAATAGATAGAGAGTCATGAGAGATAGTACCTTTTCCGATGATTTTACTTTTAAGCTTGCTACCAAAAGTAACATTACCTCCGTCAAAGACTTGATAGGTAAAGAAAAGACTTTTGTCCCCCGTCATGTGTCTTGAGCAACCGCTATCTTTGATCCATTCATCCTATTCCAAACACACTTTTAAGCACACCTATTTTATAACAATCATTCAAACATTTGGTCCCCAATATCTCATGGGTCCATTTTGGTTAATCATGCCATTACCTTGATTCATGTAAAGAAATGGTGGATATGGGTTCCAAGACATATAGTTTGGAACTTGATGATGTCTATGTATGTTTTAACCCTAGCTATGTTGAAAGTAGGGTTGTGTGTTGTAGTTGCTCTTTGGAAAGGGGCGTTTGGATATTGGCGTTTTAGGTCTTGGTTGAGTAGTTCTAGTTCTAAATTCATTTTTAACAAGTCCTACTCCTATTTTAATGGCAGGTTTAAGTTTGGTTTCAGTTGAACTAGTGTTGGACTTCTTTGTAACTTTAAGAAATTCATTACGGTTAGTTACTGAAATGGTCTGTTCTGCAGCAGCCTCCACGGAACCAATGGGTTCAACTGGCGGAACCAAATTTTTGGTTCCATCAGTTCCGTGGATCATTGCTGCAGTTTTGTCATTTTCTTGCCCTTTTTCGCCTTGTTTCTTTACACTACTTATTGATCATGTTTTCATGAATCCTAACCCTGTTCTATCAAAGTGTGATTTTTGGAGTTTCATTATTTCATCCGCACAACAAATACTTTTATCAAACTTCTTAAACTCTGAGTTTTGTTTAATAAGATTATCTTGTGTGATCTTAAGCTTCTCAATTTCAAGTTTGAATTCTTGACATGATTTGCACGTTGTGTCAACATTTTTATTCTTTTCCAAACGTTTAGCTTTTTCTTTCAATTCATAAACTTCGTTTTCTAAATATTCCTTTTTAGTCTTCAAAAATTTGTTTTTATTTATGATTTTTAAGCTTAACTCACAAAGTTTGTTGTATTGTTGTTCTAATGTGTTATCATCAATAGAAGAATAAGATGAATCGGAATGTACCTCATTTGAGCTTTGAGCCATAAGAGCTATTTCATCATTTGTCAGCTCTTCATCATCATTCTCACTATCACTCCAAGCACCACTTTCAAAAGCACTTTGAGTTTTGCTTTTGGGTGGTTTTGGACATTCTCCTATTAAGTGACTTGTATCTCCGCATCTAAAACACTTTCTTTCATTCTTTACTTTCTTCATATCCCGATCTTTTCGTAGAGACTTCTTTTCATCTTTAGGTTGCCTTACAAACTTTCCTCGTCTTCTAAAGAACTTCTTGAAGTCTCTAACCACCATGGCATATTCTTCATCTTCACTATCCGAACTTGATTCCTCATCGTCACTTGATTCTATTCTAGCTTTTAAGGCAATAGATTTTACTTTTTTCCTTCTTGCCTCTAACTATCTCCGAATCTTTTTCCGTTACCATTTCGTGAACTTTGAGGTTTCCTATAAGCGCGTCAAGTGTCATGCTTGAAAGATCTTTAGATTCTTCAATGGCCGTTACTTTTGCTCTCCACGCAGGATGGAGTGCTCTAAGGAATTTCCTGACAAAATTCTTGCTACACAAAGATTCATCAAGTGCTTTAAGTGAAGTAATAATAGTGTTAAATCCAGCAAATGCACTATCAATAGTTTCATCTTCGGGAATAGAAAATTGTTTATATTGTTGGACAAGAAGATCAATTTTGTTATCCTTAACTTGTGAATTTCCTTGATGAGTAGTTATTAAAGATTGCCAAATTTCTTTAGCGGTTTTGCACATAACAACTCTTTCATACTCTTTCTTTGGTAAGGCATTATAAAGCATCATTTTTGCTTCATTATTTTTGGCAATTAGTTTCTTTTGATCATCACTATGTTTAGTAAGTGAACTATCCTCATCCCAACCACTTCCGGTAGCCTTATGATCACATTCAATAATAATATACCATAGATCAATGTACTTTGATTTTACTTTAGTTTCAAAACGATTTTTCCAATATATAAAACCATTTGGTTCAAATAGTGGTGGTCTTTACATAGATTGCCCTTCTTTGAAGTTTTCAAAATCCATGGATCGTTCCAAGTATTAAGATACAATAAAATTTTAAAATTTTGAGTAACGTAGCTCTTGATGCCAATTGTGGGAAACTAGAAGGGGGTTGAATAGTTTACCGGTTTTAACATGATTTTCTTTTAATACTTTTATGTGTAATTAACAATTAAGACTTATCAAACAATAAATAATATGCAAGAATGAAAGTAAGAAACGATCAAACATAACACGATTGTTTATCGTGGTTCGGCTACAAGGACTCTTTTTCCTTGCCCTACTCCACGCCCCAAGTATCCAGCTCGAGAGTTTTCTTGTACTAGTCAACAAGCTCCTTTATCCAGTGGAGAAAACCTTACACGTCGCTTACACACTATTTCCGACACTAAGCTAGATGTCGAGTTCTTTCAAAAGGGTACAACCACTCCCGATAGCTCTTTTACAAGGGTATAATAAATCCCGATACTCTAAGTATTTTGAGGACTAAAATACTAACGGATCACTACAAATGGATACAATACAATGATGTATAAACTTTACTATTTTACACTATGCTATGCTTGACAAGTCTTGCAACGTTGTGTTGAAGCTTGTAAGTTCGTGATCTTCTTGCTACAAAGAAAGACTCACAAATATGAAAGTGTACTGAGTTAGAAATGAAGTATATGCAGTATATTATGGTAGTGAGTGATAAGAAAAACTCAAAGAGTGGGTTGCTATTTATAGGCCAACATCCAGGCCAACCCACAGATACGGCGGAACCAATACTTTGGTTCCGTCCGTTGTCCCTGAGGGTTTCGCCAGACAGTCTGACAGAATCCTACACAAGATATTAGAAAATCTAACACAATATTCTCAAGATCTCACAAAATCAACTTTGAGATCTTGAGTATAAATCTATACAAAATAAAACATGTTTCTTACACACATGTTTCCTTAAAGGGACATGTGTGATGCAAGTGATGATGTAAGTAACATTATATTTCTAATTTTAGATATTCTTAAAAAGGAAAGTATACTTGTAAAAATAGTTTATGTATAGAATCAAACATGTTTGTTTGAGATGTTTAGCAAGTGAATGATTACTAAAAAGAGTTTGCTTGCTTATATCCTAATATGACATACTATTTAGTAAACTTGCTAAGTATACATAAGTGACATTTTTAACACATGTACTTAAACTAAAGTATACTTGATTAGAAATCACTTTGTGAAAACATGTAAATGTAGTTTGAGTGAAGTTAAGTAAAAGACTTTTAAACTATATTTATGATTTGCCAAAAATAAACTTTACGTTTTGTAGTTAACAAAACTAAGAAAGATCGTAAATATAAATAACATTTTTAGGCGATATTTGTATTAACAGAATACAATGCAATATAATGAGCATTCCCCTCAATTTGTTGAGGAATAGGGTATTACCTAATACTAGGTAATGGGGGATTATATTCCCTTTAACCAAGCTTTATCAATCATTATCTTACCCATTGCTTACCCTTTATAACTCTTAACCAAGCGGGCCCTTAGTTTGATTAAGGTTTTTTTGACCAAATAAATTGTTGCAGATTTTACATACCGGTTTGTGCTCTTTTAGGTTTAGATGTTTCACATGTTCTTGGTTACATTTCCATTAAAAATGTGCAGTTTTCATTTTTGTTGTCTATTTTTGTAAATATTGAAAAATGGTGTAGTTTTTTTGTTGGGCTTGATTAACTTTGGTGTTATGTGTTTGCTTAATTTTAGAAAGAGTTTTCTAAAGTAAGTGTGAGGGGGTTACCAATTCATGATTCAAGTTATTATTTGTATGTCTATAAGTTGTGTTCAAGGATGATTTATGAGATTGTTGTGCGTTAAATAAGTGTGTACTAATTGCATGTTTTACACCTGTTTTGCATTATCTGACCCTGGATGGATTAATTTTGCATTTCTATTTGTGGCCATGTGATATATGGAGCCTGAAATTGTGTAACTTGGTATACTTTATATTTTTGCTTGATGTGTGGTCATAAGTGCTGATTTTGTATGATTAGATATGGAATAGACTGTTCTGTTTTTTGTTGGCTGTGCAAAACAATTGTGTTTTTCCATTTTTTGCTTCTTGGTTCTTAGGAGCTATTTTTTGGGTAGTTTTATATGTGGTCATCCGAGTTATGGAGCACGAAATTGTATTGGCTTGGTATGCTTTATGTTGTTGCTTGATATGTGGCCATAAGCTTAAGTTTGGATTAGACAGTTATAGCTTTTGTTGGTTGTGCAAAACAAATTTGTTTGTCCATCTTTACTTTCTTTGGTCTTGCTATCTATTTTTTGGGTCTACAGAACAAGTCCTTCTCGATGTTTATTGGAATCTGATATGTTGTCATACTTATTTAACATACGAGATTGTTGTGTGTTAAATATAAGTGTGCCCTAATTGCATGTTTTGTATCTTTTTTGAGTTATCGAACCCTATTTCTATGTTAAAAGAATCTAACAATACTGGCCACCAGTGGTTTTATTAATTGAACATAACGCTGTTTAAAATAACTTTGTTTTTAAATTGGCCGATCTTTGAACGGGGATGCGATATTTGGAACTGTAAAAAAATGGAAAATGTTCAAGGCATGTGTTTTAGGGTCGTGCAAAATAAGTACCTGCTAATATCATTTAGAGTCTCATATGTGGTTATGAATGGTTGTTTTAAACGTTATGTATGAGTCTTGGTCATAACTGCTTGGTTTTATGAGTGTTGTTGATTAAAAAAAAAAAAAAAAAAAAAAAAAAAAAAAAAAAAAAAAAATCGACAATTGTTTTTAGTTATAGATGCTGGTGTGTCGTTATGTACTACGAGTTTGTTGTAAGGTCTGGTTGTGGTTCAAGGTGATGATTCTGATTGTTGTCTATAGGTTGTGGTCATAATTGATCATTCATAAGTGATATTAGTTAAAAATGGAAACAGAGATACTTTATCCTTAATGATCTAATGGGATCCAAATAAATCAGGAAAATGTTGTCTTTAGAAATTGAAGAAGGGTTTTGTTCACATATCAGGTGGTTCTAGGTGACGTCAGCCATCCAAAATGGCCTCCGCCCATCTCCAATAAGTTCAAGTTGTCTTGCCATCAATTCTTGTAATAGTTCCATCGTATTGTCTTTTGTTATAATTCATGGTGTTGGAAAAAGGAAGAGGAAGCGAGTTAGTTTTAACATGGGATTTTATAAAGGATGGTTGAGATAAAAAGACTCTTCAAGGTTTAAGGTGCGTTTGGTATGTGTATATGGGAACGGGGTTATGGGTTTCATAGTGATTAAAGGTGTTTGTTTCGTGGGCCCAGGAATGAAATGAGTATATCATTTACATAGATTCAATTAAGATTAACGGGTTAGATGGGTCGTATTCAGGTTATGTGTAAATGGGATGGGGTTGGCTCGTGTCACTAGATTACTTGTGGGGTGTTTGTTTTGGCTTATATAGCCGGATTATGGCTTATTTGGTTTTGGGCTTATGTTTCGTAATGATACATGGGAATTGCGCCCTCGCAACAGGTAGTGTACCTGATCTTGAGAAGCTTACAACCCCCACCAGGCAGTGTACCAGATCGTTGTAGTATAGTATAGTGACAAATGCCGGGGGATTGATCGTTCAACTCAAGAATAGTGTCGCTAGGATTAGAAAGCCTACTAAACTAGGTCTAGAGGTGAGGGATGATTCTTTTTGTATTTTTATATTTTATGGAAAGCAAGTAAAATCTCGGGTTTTGAAAGAGTGGGCGGAATTAGTTGCTAGCCAACTAACCCAATTTACTACAAATGCAATCAAAATAAAATAAGAGAAATGAAAATTAAACTAATTTACTAATGTGGTGGAAACAATAATGAGAAAAGTTGTGTTTACTTAGATTTCATTACTCCCTAGATATCTTTTACCAGTTGATTAGCTTGTTACAATTGCATGGATGACGGGTTATATTCCTTAATACCAGTCGTAGGGCCGTGTACAATATTCCCTAACTCTATAAGATCCTACTTCACTCCTATGTCGAGCCGTTAAAAGCTCCTAACATGGGATCATTAGAATTCACTTATGCATTAAATACAACCAAAAATCATAGTACACCTCCGATCATGTTTCTTAAGACGTTCAAGCAAGTTACCAATGGAAGTCTGTCAGTTTTCTTAAACCTAACATCGAATACAATCATCCGTAACAATTATAAACAAACAATCAACCCATAATCAACATCTAGGTTTCACTACATCTAAGTAAACACAATAAAAGTCTAGCCTAACATGTTAAAAGAAAGATAAACATAAGATAGAATCAAACAATACATAGACATATTGAATGATTATTGAAGTACTTATCTTTATTCAAACATGGAAGAAAGAAGGGTTTGAAACCCCTTCAAGATGCAGGAAATTCGACCTAGGGTTTTTACAAAACTTGTTCCACAAAAGTTCCACCCTTTACAATGAAAAATTGGAAAAATATATATAGACATAGCATCCTGACGGCGTCATGTGTTAGCCTCTGACGCCGTCAACTCGCCGCCAAGATGAAATTCGTATTGCCTAGATCCACTTCTGACGCCGTCATGTAGGAATAAGCTCTGGGCCGTCACATGTATTTGGACCCTGACGGCCTTGGTAACGCCGTCAGGCCAATAACAAAGAAAATGTTCTGGGCCGTCACGTTATAAGTTCCACATCCACCTCTTTTGTCACTCTTGACGCCGTCACTAGTAAACCCTTGACGTCGTCAGGTACTGTTCCAGCAAGGAATTTTGAGATTTTGCTGTTTTCTTCACTTTTATGCTCTAAAAACGTCCAAAACGCTTCCTTTTCCAGATTTCTCCTCAAAAGTACATAAAATGACAAAAGGAACGATTTAGGGCAATAATTGATCAAATAATCTCGAATTCGGGCTTAAATAACCCCTTAAAAGCGGTACACTTTTCGCCTCATCACGTAAACTCACTTTTTGCGGCTTATTTTGAAACTTTTCGGCTTATATAAGTTTAGGAGGTGATTGTTTAAGCTTATATGTGAGCTTACGAGCTTATCTGATTTCGGCTTATATTTCATAAGCACTGATTTTCTGGCTTATTTTGTAACATTTGGGCTGATATAAACTTATTATGTCATAATAAACTTATATTAGCCGATAAGCATCAAAATAAGCTGGAAAATTGTGGCTTATGAAATATAAGCCAAAACCAAATAAGCTTATAAGCCCACATATAAGCTTAAACAAATCCAAAACCAAATTGAGGTTGACAAAATTAAGCTTAAACAAAGCCGAAACCAAATAAGCTTAGTTGTTAGAGACTCGAAACCTTAGTCAATTATGATATCTAGGTTGACAATACCAAAAGCAAACATGAAAATATATAGGGGGTCGAGGCTAAATGTGTTTTTGGTCTCGACTAAATATGTTTCGTACTTTCGTGCCTAAATGTGCTTGTAGGTGTTTAGGTATAGGCTATGCCTGGCGAAATGTAGCAGAAGCAACATTAGTTAGTAGTAGCAGTTTGTTAAATAAAAGTGTTTAGTTACGTAGTACTGTAATTATAAAATGTAAAGTGACGTAAAAAGACTTACAAATTAACATAAAAATTCTTTAAATTAATATAAGGGGAATATGTGTAAATTGAGAGCCAAAACGCTAGCGGCTAGATTTGAATGTTTCTTTATGAGGTGTTTTGAATGAGAGCGGTTACACACGATTCAACCGCTAGTTGCTTGTTGTCAAACAACCATTATATTTAAACCGCTAGTCGCTTGTCGCTAGTTGCTCCTAAACACTCACAAATGCTTGGTATCAAACATACCCATAATTTCATGCCTAAAAATATGACTGATTTTGGTTGTTAGTGTTTTTCTATTGTTTTGTGAAGAAGTAGGTCCTTTAGCCGCAACCAACCAACCAACAAGATATGCCCTGTGAGTTTAGGCATACTTTTGGGCACATCATTAGACCTCACAGTCATTTCTTGTTATTCAATATTCGATCTGAAATAATTACACGGTTTGAAAATGCATACTTTTAGGAATGTCTAACACTGTTACCGATTAGAAATTATCTTTATACAGTATTCTACAAATAGAGTTGTGGACACCTAAACTGGAACTCGATAACCCTTTAGGCTTTCTAACCAAAACATTAATTACATATGGGTTAAACGGGTTGACTCGCAAATCTATTTAACCCGTTCAACCTGCCAATCAATTAAGATAAACGGGTTAAATGGGTCGTATTCAGGTTATGTGTAAATGGGCTGGGATTGACTCTCTGGATTACTAATGCACGTCATGTTTAGGTTGGGTTGTTCTGACCCGGCCAACCTCAACTTGACCAAAATAGCCATCCCTACCTATAACACATCTTTCAACTGTAATTTGCATAAGGTGGAACACTTGGTTGAGGACATTGCGATTACTGTTGTAGATCAAATACAATGGTTGTTAGACTAGTTGTAATAAGGACCTCCAAGTGACCTACATCTCCCCTGCCACCTCATCTTTCTCTCTCTTATGCTACTTCATGACCAACATGGTGTGATAAGGAGACCGGCGCCACAAAAAACATACCTCACAAAAATATATTAAATAAACACTACACACACAAGCCTCACACAAGTTTGTTTTTGTGTGTGTCTGTGTGAAATGAATGAAATGAATCGGTGGTTAGACTGACCTCCTTCCCCATTTTCATCTTTGGCGACCGACACTAGCCGACCGACTCTAACAAGGGGGAAGAGTCCCAAGTGACTGACGAACCGGCATTTTCCCCCTTGTTACAACTAGTCTTATATGAACCTGCCTTCATTGTTATTATAGTGAAAGTTCTGTTATTTTTGAGATAATGATTCTAATGTGTGTTTGTAACTGTATTAGGACAGGATATGTATCATGAAATGTGGTTATTATATGAAGTGTTTATTTGTTCGGTGGTTACAGTGAAGAGGAAGCAAAGAAGAAGATATATTCTGTTTCGACAACTTATACTGGATTTGGTTGTTTGATATCTGAGGAGCTATCCTACAAAGTCAAAGGCGAGTTAACTTATGAAACTTTTTAGGGCTATGTATCTTTGCATTGTTAAGTTTGTCAATTAACAGTATATATGCTATATAGTTTTAGAAGTAGAACATTGGACATGGACAGCTTAAGTAAATCATACACTTGAAAATACCTACTATTATAATGTCCCACCATAAACTAATACCATCAAAGTAACATTGTTCTAACAATCCTTGTTACAAATAGACGTTTGGTGTGCTAACATATGAAGACTTCTTGAATCGTTATTGAAAACACGGGCAATTTGTGCGTCTTTTATTTAGGCAGAATGAAATACTTAATAGAAGGCCAGAAATAGAGGTATATGTAACTTCAAGGATATTAGCTAGAAATATAGAATAAGATTGTTTTCATCCTATTTTGATGGTACCAGCGAGAGTTACATCGATAAAATTTTTACCTTGAAGTGCTGACTACATTATTCTAGCTCTTTCAAGGAGCAATAATGTAGTTAAGTGGTGAAATGGGCAGCTTAGGCAATAGACTAATAGGTGAAAATGGATTGTGTAACAACTAGGTAGATTTTGAGGACGTCAAAATACGCCGGGTTGGGTTGGCTGTGACCTCTCTTTTTGAGCAACATGAGTCGCAGACGGCACGCGTACAGATTCTGGCTGATTCACCGACGTGCCCGTTTCTGCTGACTCGTCCTTTTTTTTTTTTTTTTTTTTTTTTTTTAATGTTAGTATGAATTATCAATATCATATGAAATATCATAATTATAATCGAACTAATGATCCATTTTCTTTGAATAAAGCAATTAGTAAGCACGTGGGTATAATTTAGAGTTTGACCCGTTTCCTTTTTTTTTTTTTTTTTTTTTTTTTTTTTTTTTTTTTTTCATTTGACAGGTTATGAGTAAAGTATAATTTCAATTAATCTATTTACAAATAAATCTGCTGATTTTGGCCCCTCTTATGTTCTTTGCGTTGTATCTAGCTTTGAATAAAGGAGTACTAACTATTTTTTTTCTGTTGGAGCAGCTCTACCTGGTGTTCTTTGGGTGTTGCCTGATTCATATCTTGATGTACCCAACAAAGATTATGGAGGTCTGTAACAAACATAGATGACTTCTAATTACAGATACACTATTTTTCATCTTTGATATGTACAAATATGTCCAATAATTTTACTTTTGCGTTTGTAGGAGATTTGTTTATTGATGGGAAAGTGATACCACGGCCTCAGTACAGGTTCACTGATAGGCAGCAAAACACTAGGCCACGTCCAAGACCACGTTATAACAAACGTCGTGAGACAATGCAGACGATACGAAGAGAGCCTGTTCAAGGACAGGGGTGGGCCCAACAAGCAGCAGGCCAGGCTCCGCCTCAAAATGCTGGCGGAGGGTATCCTCCAAACCAGGGTGGGTCTCAAGGGTAGTAGCTGATGTTCAGAATAATTTTATATAAGTTCAGGAAGTGAATCTTTTTCAGTGATGTTGCTTGTTTTACGTAACATGTTTTATCAGCAATGAACATGGAATCGAGATTTTAGGATATATAATGTGAACGTTTATTTATATTTTTTCATTACACATGATTACTCTTGTTTCTATTTTTAATTCTGTCATCACCAAACCATCATCGTCACTCTTGCTGCCCCTGCCGAGTAGACATTTGTCACGTTGATTTTGCTTGAATTGACGATGTTGCATCTTTTGGTTGAGTAGATGCCTTTTTTCTTGTTGGTACTGGCTGAGTAGCCGTAGTTTGTCATGATACTTTTCGTCGAGTGAGAATACATAGTTAAAGTTGGGTCAGCAGTTGGATGCCTAAAAGAAGGGGCCATGATACTACTGGGCCGATCAAAATACATCGCGATGAACTTTCTAATACACTTGTGATTTAGCAACCGGTACATTATTTGGTAAATATTCCATGTAATAAACATAGGACAGCAAATTGAATTTAAGAAAACAAAATATTGTTTTTCAATTTTATATAATAAAATATTTTGATAAATGCGACTTGAGTGATGACGTCATATGTGACGTCACAAAAAGGGATGAAGTGGTATTCTAAGTTGTTGCACCTAACCCTAGCTAGCATACAAAAAGGAATGAAGTGGTATTCTAAGTGGTTGCACCTAGCCCTAGCTTGCATAATTGCATCTATTTAGACCAATGATAATGGTGACCACCAAGATTGTCAGGATCGGGATCCTACCTAGGATCGTTTTCGGCTTTATAAGATCGGAATCGTAGGATCGGATCGGGATCGTAAGATCCTATGAAAATGTATATATTTTTGTGTAGGGGTTTTAGTTTTATATTTCTATATAATATTTCATATGATAAACGAATCTAAATAGATGATAAAAGAAAAAGTTATATATTTAAGTACCGGAGTAGTAGAATATAGATATATTGCAATGCTCACTTGCACAAAGTTACAACATACGTGCACCTACTTCTTATTTAATGTTTTTTATTATAGGTTTTTTGTAATAACATTTAGATTAATGCAAAAATTTAGTGTTAATTTATTGGTACGTGATTCTGTGACTTTTTTTATTACAGTATATAGAATGTGCAAAAAGATAAATGGATTATATCTGAAAATGAAGCCACATAATTTTATAATAGTGGGCAACACAATTTTTTTTGATAATCAAATAAATTAAATTAGGATATTCTGATAATATTACTGAAAATTTTTAACATATAGTTCATGCTTTTATATGAAACATAAAATAAATTATGAACAAAATTGGACCAAATATCCATATGGTTTACTTCGATAACAAGCTTCTGACATGTTATAAAGCACGAAACCAAAAAAGACACATGTAAAATATTTCTAAATAATCCATAAAAGCATAATGATTTGTCACTCATTAATCTTGCAAAAGACAGTTAATTAACAACATCAAAATAATAGCTTTCATGAAGAATTCTTTGTCATTAGGCTTTAAGACATGGACTTATGCTTAATAAGTTAATATAGAAAAAAAAATTTAAAAAACAAAAAAATAAATAACTCGGCGATCCTACGATCCTACGATCCGATCCCACGATCCTACGTGCGATCCTACGATCCTGATACGATCCTACTCGAATTACGATCTTGTTAAGATCCTGATCGTTTTTTGTGTGTAGGATCGTAGGATCGTACGATCCTACGATCAAGATCGCGATTTTGACAACTATGGTGACCACAACTTTACACAAGCAACCCTATCACCTTAATTCCTCAACACAATCTTAGCTTCACCACAAAAAATAGTGCTATTCTCCACATTTATTTTGTTATGGTATGATCAACCGTGGACTTTTTTTTTATATGGATAATAATTTTGCTACATTTATAGGTGTGACAAATATTTAAAAAATAATCCACATATATAAGTGTGTACAATTACAATAAAGCTACACTTATAGGTGTAGCAAATATCTCCACACTTTTATTTTTGAACATTTTTTGCAATTTTGCCACACTTTTAGGTGTGGACATTCAAAGAATTTTTCCACACTTTTAACTATAGATATTTTGGATAATATCTCCACACTTATATGTGTAGCAAAATTTGTCACACTCATTATTAGCACACTTGAGAAAGTGTGGAATCAATAATTTTACACGTTTTTAAATGTGGTCATTTGGCCTTTAAAGTGTGGAGAATTCAACTAGTTTTTTGTAGTGTTTTCTCTCTCTAAAACTCCACCCCAACCATAACTAACTAGTGGTGACCATAAAAATAACCCAAACTTTTATTTGTTTATTATTATTATTTATTTATGCTTTTTAAATTTAAACTTTTACTCATAAATTAAAATAAAGTGGGGTTTTATAGAGAATAAGTTTTTTTTTTTTTTTTTTTTTTTTTTTTTTTTTTCAAAATAGCCAAAACGGTTAAAAAAAAATAAAGAGGGGATAGTGCAATTGTTTCGGTTGGCCAAGCAACCGAAACTTCCAAAAAATCGTCGGGCGACGTGTTGCAAAGATTCGAGCTAATGGGAAGCCTTATAAGCTCATGTTTAGGTTTCCCCATATGGACTCTCTCACGAAATTACGAGTTTACCATCAACTCCTTAGATATTTATAATCAAAGCCATTCCATCTCTTTATTCCTGTACTATTTTTCAAACAACCAATAAATATACAGAATCTCATCCCATATCTTTTTAATATATATAAGGGTTTCTCTAACTTGTGCCTTAGGGCACAAGTTAAGCACACCAAGAGTACACAAGGGCCTACAAAAAAGTACACAGAAATTCATATAAAAGTACAGATAAGTGTACTTTTATGTGAGTCCATGTGTACTTTTGGTGTATTTTTGTGCGCTTAACTTGTGCCCTAGGGCATAAGTTAGAAAAACCCTTAACATAAATCTTAACTCATAAATAATAAAATGAGTTTTGGGATGTTACATGAACCTTTCTGCCTTCGTTAAGGACCTTCTTCCCATTTCCTTTGCGTTTTCTTGATACCCTTATCCAATCGCCGTCATCTTCCTGCTGGTGTGCATCCTTAGTCGGAATGGGATGTACTTGTCTTCCCCTTCTAAAGAAAGAAAACATTTAAAATTATTGACAAGTTATAGTCCTCTCATGTTTATGCTTACTTTTCAATGTCACTTAAATCGATCGTTTTTCTTTTTACATACTGTTTTATACTCGTAATTCATTTATGTCAGTTTTATGCTAAAAGTTTCACTAAATGAGCATGTGTGCCTATAATTATAGCGCCTTGCAAAATCAGAAGCCTTGTACTGTTGAACATCCTACGCATGCTCAAATCTGGCTCCTGATCAAAACCATGAGCATGATAACGACGACTCTACTACCAAGAACCTTTAATGATGATTAAGAGTTTAAGACCCACCCAAACCATTAGGTCCTCTCAATCCTAGCAAATTATATCGCACATGCTCTAACTTGCTATGTGATTACAGGTTGTTGTGATGTGAATGACTTTGATAGAAAAAAGACTATTTATCTATAATACTATAAGATTCAGTCCCTAAATTTAATGTGGAGTTGTGATGATAGAGTTTTAGAGTTAGAAAAAAAAAAAAAAAAAAAAAAAAAAAAAAAAAAAAAAAAAAAAACAAGTTGGAGTCGTTTAGTAGTTGCATAGAGTACAAGATAGCTAATGCTCGGAATTCAATGCAGCCTCATAATATCTATACAATCATGAAAGGAGGTGAAGTGCAAGGGTTGCCCGAGTTGATCACATAGCATTTAGTATAGAATTAAAAGTCGGTTAGATGAAGTGCAAGGGTTGCGAAAAGTTGCAAGAATGATTAATGATTTAACCTAATTCATGCCTATATAAACCGGCCAAAATCACATTTAGTATCTACATTTGAAGATGATTCACACATCTTTTAGATATTTGATTGTTGGTAGCGGTATATAAATTCTCTTTTGCAACATTTTTTAGATGATTCACACATCTTTTAGATCTTTGTAATTAACTTGGTCTTCTTTTTTTCTTAATTTAGTTATCATACGCAGGTACTATGAAAATCACACAAGATCATGCATGCTCAGATAAATGAAACCAAAGATTGGGATACCAACTATGTTCTTTGTTTCTTACATATTTAGGTGATTGTATATATATATATATATATATATATATATATATATATATATATATATATATATATATATATATATATATATATATATATATATATATGTTTGTATGTATGTATGTATTATTTTAATGCATTTTCATATACAAGTAATTTATGTGCGTTTTCTATTGATGTAGCTCACATGTGCGAATTGATTCAAGAAAATGTGCACGAGCATATATGTAAAGCAACATTTAAATGGTTAAATGATACTTTTTAGCGTGATTAGTTTATGTAAGTAGTTGCTTTCTAATACTCTTTAAGAAATATTAGAATGAATTTATCGCGTGCAATTGAATTATTATTGAAAAGAAGAAGGTCGCGCATCGCAAAGTGTTTTATTTTTTCTATATGTAGAATCATTAGTGAGAAACTAATATTTACGCCAATTAAATGAGTTTGCCATAATAGCAAAATACGACATATTAAAAATATCACATTGAGTAATGAATAAAAAGGAAAAAATGCATAATTTTAACTTAAATCCGTTTTTAAATTATAATATCAAATAAAAAAAGTTGAGTTTTAAATATAAGCAAAAGTTCAAACTTTTATCGAAAAACAAAACCGGTGCATTTAATGTGAAGTATATACAATATCGAGATGGAAGTGCAAGACTTGCCGGAATTTATCACATGATATTTAGTAATTAGTATACAATTAAAAGTCGGTTATGAATTGAGATGAAGTTGAAAATGTTGCAAGAATAATTGATGATTTAACCTAATGCAATATATATATATATATATATATATATATATATATATATATATATATATATATATATTATGTTAATGCATTTTCATATACAAGTAATTTATATGTATTTTCTATTGATGTAGCTCACATGTGCGAATTGATTAAAAAAAATGTGCACGAGCATGCATGTAAAGCAACATTTAAATGGTTAAATGATACTTTTAAGCATGATTAGTTAGTTTTTTTTTTTTTTTTTTTTTTTTTTTTTTTTTTTTCTCCTGATAACATGAGTTTCCGACTCGACATTGCGAGCCAAATTCGGAAACGCAGTGTAAAAGTTTATAAGTACACGTACGGTTAAACGGTTTCATATGGGGATCACCATACATTTGTTCAAAATGAAAGTGGAACTAATGATTAATGAAGAGAAAATGATATATATAGAGTTATTCATTATTCAAGCCATGCACAATTATAAATTAAACGAGACAGGCAGAATCCGTGTTATGCACGGGCTAAGAATCTAATTGTTAATTATGTATTTTTTTCTGTATATTGGCGAGTGTATACTTAATTATTGTTTAGTATGTTGTATGAAATGTTTTAACTTTCTTGTATAAAAATTTAAAAGTGTTTGATGTTGTATTGGTTTTGTGGTGTTGTATTCTATATATGGGCTTTTGGCTATTAAGTTGTGATGGCTTTGTTTCTTTTAGCCTATTACTTATTTGCATGATAAAAAATGGCTTTGTTTCTTTTGGTCTATTACTTAGCCCTACAATACTTGTCTATTAGATGATTTTTGCATGGTAATATAAAGCACACGGGGTCTATCTAATTGGTCATAGTTTAATGTGCGTTAAATATTTTCGTTATTAAGTTTGTAAGTTAAAGTTTGTGTAATAATTTATGTATAATAATGCCATATAAACTGTATAAAAATCGTTACAAACCTTTTTAGTTCCATCTAATTTTATTGTACAACTAATTTCATTGAAAATTAACATTGAAGTCTAACTAATATTAATAAATTTTATCAATAAACTCAATTCTAAATAGCTAACTAAATGAATATTAATTAACACACAATCAATAATTCCTAAAACCTTTGGACTCCACTATTATGTCTTAAACTTAATTTTTTTAACTTACAAATGGGTTTGAGCAAAAATTATATACTTTTTCTTTTATATTCATTATTCAAGTTGCATGCTTACATAAACTAATCATGCTTAAGGGTAGTCGCCGTGGGATTAGTCTATTTTTTAAAGAAGATAAAAGAAGTGGGAAGAAAACAAAATGAATTCGTGCTGCAGAGTTTTTCTCAAGAGAGAAGAGAAAAGAAGAGAGGAAATTTGGCAAAACTTTTATCCAAAACTTTCTTTCTAAAAATGAAATGATTTGGAGAGAAGTTATTTTACGAAGCTTTTAATAAATGTAATTACTTAAATGACCTAATATAAAATATAATTTTTATATATTATAAATGTTATAATTGTAAAATCATTAGTTATCACTTCTTTTCTTTCTGAACTTGAGAACATGATATAAAAAATAAAATTTTATTCATTTTCTCTTTTTTTCTGCCTATTTTTAACTCTTCTCTTATTTTCTTTTATTTCAAAAACTTTCGAAAAAGTGTTAGATATTCACATTTAGCCGTATTCTCCTTATAAAGAGATTCCTTTTACAACTTCATGTTAAAGTGAGGTTTATTATAGACATTAATTTATAGTAACAAAATTATTTGGTAAACTAGGAGACGTGTAATATAATTCAAAATTGAAGAGTTTGGTAAGATACATAATGATCAAAACTTGACATGTTTTGTTAGTTAGTTGCCTTTGATATTCAACACTGCTAAAAACGTCAAAAGAGTAACAAACGTGTCTTCTTTATTTAAAAAGTAGCGTATACTCATGTTCGAGTATGCCCACTCCTCTATTCTACCCTTAAAAAAAAAAAAAAAAAAAAAAAAAAAAAAAAAAAAAAAAAAGTTTTCATACATATTTTTTTAACATCAAATTTAGTTAAAAGTTTTATATTCTTAATACCACTGGTCAAATTATTGTTAACAAAATGTACCTAGCGAATGTTGAGAGCTTTTTGGACATCTGTATTGTTTGCCCAGAATTCCGAAAATATTTGAGTAGCTTCCTAAACGCTAAACTAAAGAGTTACCGGACAAGTTGGCTATGGATTTACTAGTGCATAAAATGGCCTCAATGTATTGGATAAGTTGATATTGCCTATGCACTTCACACGTCATTTCATAATAAAGTTATATTGCATGAAACTTTCATGGATAGATCGAATCACAGTGATCCTCAAATTTTGAATGAATACCTCGTTCACACGTTGAAGGCTATTTGTACACAAGCTATTTCTTGGATCAGCGTATACGTAATTACCATGACAACCTTCTATTGCTGACTGATATATAACGCAATCAAATGAATTATTAGGCTTAAGTAACTCGCATTAATTAATAGTTAAGACATAGTATGTTACTAAGGGGGTGGCAACGTAGCGGCAAATGACCATCGGTAAGCTGTGCTGATCGGCAACATGGGCTGCCAGCTGCTCGGCATGTCCATTTCGGTACTGCAATCGGTAAATCTCACCGATTCGGTGAGATCATTTCCAAAAAAAATGAAACGTTGGCCATGAATGCAAAATGGAACGTTGGTGTTGATTTCCAAAAAAAATAACAAATAAAAAAAAACAGAAAACAAAAAAATTCCCTTTAAATCTCACTTTTTATTTAAATTACACACTCCATTTTAAATTACTAATTCCACAACATCCAAATCTATCTCTTTCAATCAAAAAAAAAAAAAACAATGGAGCCTAAATCAAAACGTGGTTCAATCTCACACAAAAGTTGAGGACGTGGGTCTCGATCACAATCCAGTCAATCATAATCCACATATCCGCAACTTCATTCACAACCAATTCGTCCCCAAATTCCACCTCAACCATACTATCCCCAACCTCCAACTCAAAACTATTATCCTCAACATTGGACGATGGATGATGAGGTCGCTTTGGTAAAAGCTTGGGTGCATATCTCGACATGTCCTAAAGTCGGGAATCAACAAAAGTCTATAAGCTTTTGGGGAAGAATCCTTGAGCATTTCACGGAAAACGTGCCAAATAATACTCGTACACACCATGGCTTGAATACAAAATGGAAAAATATGAATGCTGAAATGAATATTTTTAACGGCCTCTACATAATCGGTATATTTTTAAACTCTATTTAATATTATATAGTTTGTATTTGATATGGTTGTATTAAATTATACTTGTTAATTTCATAATTGTAGAACCGTCTTCGAGATAGTGGTTGTGACGATCTTGATGTGATGAAAAATGCCATGACCGATTATAAAAGGAAAACAAAAGGCAAGACTTTTGGACATATTGAAGCATGGGAGATTGTAAGGAAATATGACAAATGGTTCGAACAACCAATTGTGGGTCAAACATCATCGTCTAATTTCAAGAAACGAAGAAAGTCGTATGAATCAAGCAACGACAATGTTGAGACAATTATTCCGGATTTGAATGACGACACAACTCCTACTCGAAAAAAAGGGGGCAAAAAGATCGCTACTGAGTCGTCGAAAAAGAATAGTGTTGCTGCGACCTTCAAAAATTATGCTACAAAGAAATCACAAATAATGGAGGAGTCGCTAGAGAAAAAACGTGCAAAGGATGAGTTGGCCAAAAAATTAATGGCGGCACAACTACGTGGTGTTGAAGAAAAGGCCTTTTTACGAGCTTTGAAGTTTTACAACGACCCGCACGATCACATAGCTGATCCGGTTATGCGAGAAATTGCTCTCGCCAAAAAACATGAGTACGCAGCGAAATATGGATGGCCTTATAATTTTTAGTTATATTCATGTTTTTTTTCAAAGTATTATGTAATAATCTATGAATTATTATTAATAAAATTAGTTGTTTTTTATTAATTGTTTAATTATGTTTTTTTTATTAAATTGTTTAATTAAATAAAATTTAATGTTTGAGTGGATCAAGATTGACACTAAAAATACATGTTGAGACATGATTATGTAAAAAATGTGTTGAAACAATATCATTGGTTGTTGTTACAAAACCCTGAGACAACTTAATTGAGGCAATGGTTGTCACCCCCCTAATAGCTAGCTTTGTTAACTTTCTATGGTAAATTTTTATAAATCTTTAAAAGTTTACTATTCGATGCCAAATCAATATTTTATAAACCTTTTATGTTAATAAACCTATCTCTATTATGGTACAAACATTTCAAAGCTTTTTTAATTGTTTCACATAATACATGTATTAAATATTTTGAGACTATGAAGAGGTCTAATATTTAAGACCTTTTGCATGACACGTAGACATAAAATGAAAAGCCACCATAGTTAAAATGAAAAATAAACCTTTTCAACAATTATACACTTATTCTTGGATCTCCCATAATGGATACTCATAGTTATAGATGGGGATAGTCTAAATACACCAATATAATTACCTAATCATTGACTTGTAATAAAAATAATCATTATATATTTTATCTTTATTATCAAAAGTTATATAGAATTATGTAAAACATTGACTTGTCTCTTACTTTTACTTTTTAGTTAATCATTATTTATCTTTATAATTTTATTTTCTTTTTTGTTTATTTATTTATTTTTATAGTTATTTTACTTTTGTCATATACATATATACTTATATATAAGTGAAAAAATGCTATAATTTTCATTAATAACAAATAATTATAAATACAATATAAAGAACATTACATAATTACTTTGTTAGGTCAATAGTTTCAGGAATACGAAAATAATTGTAACCATACTCAATTATGAGATCATTATTTGATTATTTACATCATTTAATCTTTTAATTTCAAGTGAACTTACTTTAATTGAGAAACCGGATTAGTTTAATCGCTTACATAGACTAATGTACATTTAACTCAAACCGACACTAGACTATGCTCAATCTACACTTTTTATACATTTTGTTCCTTGCAATCAGATTTTTAAAAGTTACATTCCACTTTTTTCATTTTTACGTAAACTTTCAACTTTTACGTTTTATGCGTATTTAATCTACGTTTTTAGGTTACGTTTAAGCACTCATGCAATGGGTCATGGGTTTTGGGTCAACTCCATAGGTCATGGGTCTTGGATATGGACTTTGCGTTTATGGATAGTCCAACATGTTTATATTATAAGTTAAATTTTAGTTAGTAAAATATAAATAAACGTTTTTATGGTTTATTTGTATTAACAATGATTGATGCAGAATTTTGCAAAATCACTAAGTTTTAAAGTTCTCCTAGGTAATTTACCTAATTGTTATAGGGGGTGTTTATTTTTTGATTTGTTTAAAATGTTTTGTTATTGATTATGACTCAGAACTATAAACAAAACGTATATATTACTAGTAATTCTTAAGACAAGGATAAATAGGACATTTAGCTTTTTCAGGATGGTGATTCAGCAGGGAAAAAACAACAGGTATATGTTATAACAATCCTTTCTCCTAACAACATGTTAATATGAAAAGAAACTATCTTCAAATAGAAGGAAAAAAATCCAAAAAAGAAAAGAAAAAAAGGTTTTCGAAAGTATATATATCTGAGTGCCCGTCTATAAAAAGATAATTAAATGCTGGTCGTGACGGTATAATAATAAGGAATTTTTAGAATTCAAAATAATTCTCCTCATCAATTTAAATATTAGTATTTTGTTTAGGTTTATATAAATAATAAATTTGTGAAATTAAAAAAAAAATACTATATATTATGCGATTTTTTGGTATTTATTTCTTTGATACGTCAATTAGTTTTTTTTTTTTTTTTTTTTTTTATGAAATTAAAATTACAAAAGTTAAAACTTAAATAAACATTGTGATTAAAACAAGTTTAAAAGTATAATAATAATAATAAAACATAAGGGTAAAATATGAACCGCCTAATATTTGATTAAATTAGGCTTGGTCCCACTAATTAATATTCTACCAAAACTAATATCACAAATTACAATGAAGGTAAGTATTTTCTTGGTGAGAATAGTAGCACCCTTATAGATGTCATCTAATATAAGTGCAAGCCGATGAGCGAGTTCAAGTCTTGAATTAAAATCGGCAAACTTGTCGGTGAAAGGGCTAACCATTAGGTACCCCTACAGTACAACATTTCATGACAAAAAAGATAGTTTGTTGACTTTCTTTCATGGATATATCACATTAAACCATCATTTAATGGCAAAACGTTTTGCATGGGCCAAAAATTATTTAATTCGAGGCTACAAAAACGTGCTAATACAAATAAAAGCATAGAAACGTTAAATATATTTATCGATTTCTTTACGTTTATTTAATGACAAAAATAAAAATGTATTAAGTAAAAGCTTAAGTAAACAAATTTTAAAGAAAAGTTATCATTTGTCAATAATCACTTAAAGTATGTATATAAATCCCTAAAACTTGCATAATGATCGAAGAAAATTTTATCGTACACAATGCATATGTCACTTGCATCATTTTATAAAACATTATACAATTATTTTATAAGCTTTTGCAAAGTTATAGCTACCTTCATTTAAACAAAATATTTTATTAAATTTCTTTTCCGACTTGCAAGAATCTTTCTAAGAAATGATTTAAACTTGATATTGCTTGGAAAAATGGATTAACCATTCTTACAATAATCCATAACAAAAGAGCAAAGCATCAAACGTGTTTTTGCATAAAAATCATCATTAATCATTTTTAGGCTTGAAGTGTTTGACATTATATTATATAACATTCATTGAAGTGGTTTGGGGACCTACACTGTTTCGAAGCTGCCGGATTGGAGGTTGACTCAAGGTAGTGGGGCGGTTTGGGTGCATGGAGCCATGGCTTGAGCCGACAGTATTCACACACCGAGTCGACGGCTTAGATGGATTAAAAAAATGGATTAGTGGGTTTTCCACTAATCTGCCATTTAATTTGTTGACTTAATTGCATGTTTGACACCTGTTTTGGATTGTCAGATATTGGATCGTTTCGCTGCATGTTGTACACTGTGTTCCATTATAAATTTGAAAACCATTTACATAAGGAATCCGTTTCTTTTATTTGGTGTTTTATACAAACACTCACACACACACACACAATAGGCGCAAGTAAGAAAATTAGAGCTGATTTAGGGATTTTTTTTATTAAAGTGATTGGATCTGAAATTGTTTTAGAGGTTGCGGTGGGAATTATTAGTAGAATGTTTGATTATACTTGCTATATCATTACAATTTGAATCGCAGTTATTGAGTTCAGTTTTCTTGACTTCGCGTTTATCTCATGTTCTTATGCTGAATGTTTTTCGTATTTTTTAGGTATTTATGTACAATTTTTAGATAGTAATTGGAGTTACAGTCGCGAGTTTGCAGTGAAGCTATTATCAAGTAATATGTATGTTATATTTGGTTTTAATGGTGTTGGGTTAAATCTAAAGGACTCGTCTTTGTTTGCTTGTTTTGATGTTTTAGGGATTGAGGTTCAGCTGCTTATTAGTGGCCAGTTACAAATTAATGGTATGTTTTTCGATGTTGTTTATTTGTGTAAGTTTGATGATGTTTTGGGTGTATAAGATTTTGGAAAGGATATGTTGCATGTGGTGATTGTAACTTTTTTTTTACTTGATTTAGTTTGCTTAATGTTTTTTTGACCTAATAAATTGTTGCAGGTTTTACATACCGGTTTGTGCTCTTTTAGGTTTAGATGTTTTACATGTTCTTGATTACATTTGCATTAAAAAGGTGGAGTTTTCATTTTTGTTGTCTATCTTTGTAAATATTGAAAAATGGTGTAGTTTTTTTGGTGGGCTTGATTAATTTTGGTGTTATGTGTTTGCTTAATTTTAGAAAGAGTTTTCCAAAGTAAGTATGAGGAGGTTACCAATGCATGATTCAAGTTATTATTTGCGTGTCTATAAGTTGTGTTCAAGGTTGTTTTATGAGATTGTTGTGTGTTAAATAAGTGTGTATTAATTGCATGTTTTACACATGTTTTGCATTATCCGACCCTGGTTAGGTTTACTTTTGCTTTCTTATTTGTGGCCATGTAAGTTATGGAGCCTGAAATTGTGGTAACTTGGTATACTTTATATTTTTGCTTGATGTGTAGTCATAAGTGCTGATTTTGTATGGTTAGATATGGATTAGACTGTTCTGTTTTTTGTTGGCTGTGCAAAACAATTGCGTTTGTCCATTTTTTGCTTCTTGGTTCTTAGGAGCTATTTTTTGGGTGGTTTTATATGTGGTCATCTGAGTTATGGAGCACGAAATTGTAGTGGCCTGGTATGCTTTATGTTGTTGCTTGATATGTGTCATAAGCTTAAGTTTGGATTAGACTGTTATTGTTATTGTTGGTTGAACAAAACAACTTTGTTTTTCCATTTTTTCTTTCTTAGGTCTTGCTACCTATTTTTTGGGTCTGCAGAACAAGTCCTTCCCAATGTTTGTTGGAATCTGATATGTTGTCACACTTATTTAACATATGAAATTGTTATGTGTTGAATATAAGTGTGCTCTAATTACATGTTTTGTATTTGTTTTGAGTTATCAGAACTTGGATAGGTTCAATCTTTGCAATTTTATATATGGACATATGAGTTGTGAAGCGCGTAATTGTAGTAGTTTGGTATATTTAATGTTGTTGTTTGATGTGTAGTCATAAGTGTTGATTTCGCATACTTATGTTTTGAGTGGACTGTTCTGTTATTTGTTGGTTCTGCAAAACAATTGTGTTTGTTCATTTTATGATATTATAGTGTGTGAAACGACTACCAAATACATGTTTTACAACTGTTTTGCATTATTAGCACTTGATAGCATTAGATTTCACGATATGCGTTTTCTTCTTAGATCTTAGGAACTATTTTTTAGGCAGTTTTATATGTGGTCATTGAGTTATGGAGTACAAAATTGTACTGGATTGGTATATTTTATGTTGTCGCTTGATATGTGGTCATAAGCTTAAGTTTGGATTAGACTGTTCTGCTTTTGTTGGTTGTGCAAAACAAGTGTGTTTCCATGTATTTATTAAAATATGATATGTGGTCATACGAGTTATGCAACGCGAAATAGTAGGACCATGAGATTTTATATGATGCTTCGTATTACACTGCTTATTAATAACCATTTCAGTCAATGCGTACGTTTTCTGTTGAAAGTCAATTAGGTTCAGCTCAAACGCTATTTCTATGTTAAAATAATCTAACAACACTGGCCACCTGTGGTTTTATTAATTGAACATAACGCTGTTTAAAATCACTTTGTTTTTAAATTGGCCGATTTTTGAACGGGGATGTGATATTTGGAACTGTAAAAAATGGAAAATGGGGGCGTGTGTTTTTGGGTCGCGCAAAATAAGTACCTGCTAATATCATTTAGAGTCTCATATGTGGTTATGACTGGTTGTTTTATATGTTATGTATGAGTTGTGATCATAACTGTTGGTTTTATGAGTGTTGATGATTTAAAAAAAAAAAAAAAAAAAAAAAAAAAAAAAAAAAAAAAGGCAATTGTTTTTGGTTATAAATGCTGGTGTGTCGTTATGTACTACGAGTTTGTTTTGAGGTCTGGTTGTGGTTCTAGGTGATGATTCTGATTGCTGTCTATAGGTTGTGGTCATAATTGCTCATTCATAAGTGATATTAGTTAAAAAGGGAAACATAGATACTTTATCCTGAATGATCTAATGAGATCCAAATAAGTTTTTTCGCGACAGCGTACCTTCTTGATTGTCTTTAATATTTTTATGCTTAATATGGATCTGTTTTTATATATGTGTTTGTGTTTTCTGGTTGCATTTGATATTCTTACCATGGGGGTTTTGTGCATGTCGCGAGCGATGGTTTTCATCTCTAGGAATGGCTGCAGCATCCCAAGTGCATTAAAATATCGCTTGTTATTCTGATTCTTGTTCTGAACTCTTTTGCATTCGACATGTGTATTCTAAGTACAACTTTTACTACATTGTTCTTTTTTGTGTTTAGGGTATCAAAGATTTGTGGACTGGCGATTGTAATACATGAATAAGGAGGATGTAATAAATCGGAAAAAAGTGTTGTCTTTAGAAATTGAAGAAGAGTTTTGTTCACATACCAGGTGGTTCTAGGTGACGCCAGCCATCCAAAGTGGCCTCCGCCCATCTTCAATAAGTTCAAGATGTCTTGCCATTAATTCATGTAATAGTTCCATCGTATTGTCTTTTGTTATAATTCATGGCGTTGGAAAAAGGAAGAGGAAGTGGGTTAGTTTTAACATGGGATTTTATAAAGGATGGCTGAGATAAAAACACTCTTCAAGGTTTAGGGTGCGTTTGGTATGTGTGTATATGGGAATGGGGTTATGAGTTTCATAGTGATTAAATGTGTTTGTTTAGTTTGTCCAGGAATGAAATGAGTATATCATATCCATAGATTCATTACTCACCAATTTAGTGTTTATGAAATCCATTCCGTGGGCCCTTCTCTTTCCATCACAAAATTCAAATATCTATACACTTTTTCATACCATATTTTGTCATCCAAACACAAACAATTGTAATGATACACTTTTTCATATCCATTGTCATTCTACCTCATACCAAATCCGATACCCATTGTGATTCCTAGCAACAAACCAAACGGCCCCTTACATACACATGCTTCTATGTATGTCGGCTTCTAAAGTTTACAATGCACAAATTAACTACATGGTAGGTAACAACCTTGTTTTTAACTCTAATACTTTACATTGTTTGTGGTAACATGGTTTCCACTGATTTTTGTTAAATAATTGTGTCATTAGAAACTGTATTTTAAGTTTTCCTTTTCCCCTCTATAGAATGCATTAACTAGACAACACGTGTGTGTTTCTATATGTATGAAGTTTATGATGTCTTTTAGTATCTAATATGTGGTCATAGATGCTTATTTCATGAATCTTTGATGATGCTTACTGTATTCAATCTGATTAGCATGTCGTGACTTCGCAAAACTTATGGTTAATATGAATGACTAGCGTCAACACATTTGACTTTGATAACAGTTATCAGGTTCATTTATTGATTTGCAGATTGTTGATAAGCCCTATATTGTTAAATACTTATTACATTTTTAATTGCTTATATTATGCATGTTTATATCTGAATTGATACTTAATTGTCAAAGTTTTCCTATTTCAGTAATTATGGAGCAATATTATAAAATACGTGAAAAGAAGACATGATTTGGAACTAATTATGATAACTTTGTATGCAAGCTGTAAATGAGCATACGGCGTATATAACTCTGGTCATACGCCATATTGGTATATGGAAGAATTCACTAAGTATTGGTGAATATGGAAGCATACGACGTATTTAACTCTGACAATCGCCGTATTAGGAAGCCTACAGTCAAAGCCCAAGTCAACCATTGAAGGCATATGGCGTATGAAACTCTGACCATACGCCGTATTGAAGATCTTATCCACAGTCAAAGTATATCAAGATTTGAAGGTACACGACGTATTTAACTCTGGCAATATGTCATATTTAAAAGATACGCATAATATGCTTTCTTCGTCAGCAATTAAGAAACCTTGAGTACGTGTATCGGTACCCTAACAGAAGACTATAAATACAAACCCCATCCGGGAATTTTCGATATCATTCACTCACCACACTCAATCACAGCCGGATTTCACCATTCCAAGGCCCCAAGATCATCCCTAAGAGCTAGGAAATCATGGAGAGAAGGTCTCATATCATCACATTAGGTTTAATCATTCAATTTGCATATCGACTTCATTATGATTTTCATTTGTTTATCGTTAGAATTATCTTCTTGTGCGTTTACATACATTATGGGCTAACACCCTTAGGTATTAACCATGTTTATTAATATTTCATGATAGTCATTTTTGTTTGTTAATATTTAATGTTTAGTATTGTTTAGTTTATGTGTTTATCGTTCATTACATGCTCATTTATATGTTTAAGTCTTTTAAGTCTAGTATCACATGGACCAAGTGGGTATTGGATGTATATAGTAAGGATTTATTTGGTACCTTTTTAAGGGGTCATTAAGCCCAAACTCGTGTTTATATGATCAAATATTTCCTAAAATTGTTTCTTTTTGCATTTTAGATACTTGGGACGAAAAATCTGGAATTCGAAGCTTTTTGGACGAAAAAGTGAAGAAAACAACTAAGTCGCTAAAAACCGTCAGAAACAAAGGTTGACGACGTCACGCTTTACTAGGTGACGCCGTCACTTGATGAATGAAGCTAGATCATGATTAACACACGTTGCTTCAGAAACAAATCTAGAATCAACACCTGACGGCGTCAGGTGTATTTTGGAGTAGGGAGTCACGTTTTAAGATTACAAGAGACGAATCAGAAGACTCATAAGGGGACGGCGTCAGGCATAAGCTGACGGGGTCAGAAGATAACAAGTGATGACGTCAGAACGACGACTTGCACAAGACGAAACCCTAAACACGGCGAGCTGACTGCGTCAGAACCTATAACATGATGCCGTCAGCAATGTAAATCTATATATAGTTTTTGAATTATTTTTATTAAGTGGTGACATTCTTTGGGATATCTTGGAGTAGAGTTTAGAGCACGATTTTATCTGCTTTTGTCAAGGTTTTTCAACCCTTGAACCTCATGTTTTATTGAAGATAAGTTATCCTTTTAATCGTTAAATATGTTTATGTGTTGTTTGATTACTTGTTTATATTTTCTTTACTTTAACATGCTAGCTTAAACTAATTAGTGTTTGCTTAGATCTAATGAAACCTAGTTATTGAATGTTGATTTGTTGTCTATTGTTTAGTTGATTGCTTCCCGTTATGATAAGAAAAATAGCTGACCTCTTATACGTAACTAGCTTGAACGTCTTAGAAACACAACCGTAGAGTGCACTATTGGTTTTTCTCATTGTATTTATTGCATGAATTGCGGCTTTTATATCCTAAAAAACTTAATAGACTTTAAGGATTTTAGGGGAGACTAATGTTCATAGAGTTGGGGGACTTCGGCACCTCCTCATGACCGATATTGAGGAATACAACGCTTAAGCTAAAACAAGGATGTGACAATTCAACAAATCAATAAGGGATAACTTGGGAGAAATTTTATCAAAGTGAACACGTTTTTCCCATCATAAGAGTTCACCAATTTACTTTTCTTGTTTATTAGTTTAATTATTTTATTTTAAATGTTTTATAAGTAAAATTGGGTTAGTTAACTAGCAACTAATTCCGTCTACTATTTCAAAGACCGAGATTTTAATTGCTCTCTAAAAAATATAAAAATACAAAAAGAATCATCGCTCACCTCTAGACCTAATTCGTCATACATCTTGACCTTTGCACAACTATTGCGAGTGTATTCCACTAGAGAACGATCAATCCCCCGGACTTACCTATACTACACTACAACGGTTAGGTACACTGCCTAGAGAATTGTAAAGCTTCATTTCGAGGTCTTATAAATCTCGCATCAATATTACGAGAACACTTAAGTTAGCATAGTGCTCTTCACACATGGACCAAACGGGGAAGGGTAGGTGTTACATGGACCAAGTGGACTCCACAGATAAATCACATAGATTAGTTGACACCACTTAATGCATATTTGTAGTCCGATAGGTGCATGGACCAAATGGCCTAGGAGATTGCATGTGTAGAGGCTAGATACATGGACCAAGTTGTCTATAGTGTAGCTTAGATAGGAGCATGGGAGTATTATCTGGACCGAAGAGATACTTCCCATGTATTTTGATGTCACCAACACTTTACAATTGAATCATTGCACTAATAAACGGACAAATAGAATGGAATAGTATTAACATGGCTAGCACTGCTTTCTCTTATTAATCACAACACAAGTAGAATAGTTTCGTTTAATTTACTTTTTTGTTTTAATAGTTATAATAATCAAATCAATCAAAACCCCTTTTAAAACCTGTAAAACTCACAAGATCAAATCTAGGCATACTATTCTTGAGATCGACCTCGTACTTACCCCACTAGCTATATTTGATCGGGTACACTGCCCGTGAAAGTGTGTCTTTAAGGTATAAGTCCGGCAATTGTAAATTTAAAACTTGAATATAAAAATACCTACAACAAACACACACATCAATTGTGATTTTGCAAAATATGTGGCTAATATGCGTAGTGGTTGGCCATACTTATGAAAATATTCTTTTGACAACTCTGAGTTTAGCAAATGTTATGGTACCCACCATACGCAGCCACATGGTTTTATTCTAGGCTGCTAAGCCTATTATGGAGCGTACGTATGCAATGGGCTATGTTATCTTCATCTTGAAAATAAGCAGATTTGAGCAAAACAATAGAAGAATTGATTATGTATGACTCAAAAGGATCAAGCGATACAAGTCACTTTCACTTAAATATAATATCAATAGGAAATATGCAAGAGCTGAAGGCAAGACGAAGAAGAAACAGTTTTGTGAGACTTTAATTGTGTCTCACTTGCAAGAAATGAAGCTAGGAAGGAATTAAAACAATTTTGTGGTCTTTATATGTACCTTACTTATGCATTTAAAAAAAAAATGCGATTTATATATCAAAATATATACCAGTTTCAAGAGAATTAAACTCTGGAAATTATAGTGAGATCGATTTTTCTTAATTATCGCCTAAAAGTTATGTGCGAAGTTTGAGGATGAAATAAAATATAATCTCAAATTTACAAATTTGCCCCTGAAAAAAGCAATTGAGCTATATTTTTAATCCTGACCGTGTGATTGGTTTGATAGTAGATCGGACATGTAAACACTTTTTAGGCTTTTAAGTAATTATGTCTTTCTATAGGATCACAAGCTCAAAGACTGTAATGCCGCTATTTAAGTGTCATGTATAATAACTATTTCGACTAGCCTAATTCTCAGTGTTGTTCCAGATTTTTGAAATTTTTGAGGGTACTAGGCTAAATTCCAAAATAGACCTTTTGAAGAAAAGTTATATATATACAGTGCTATCATTTATAAGATATAATGCAATTAGTTATTTAAACATTCAATATATTAATCATTTAATATATTTTCTCATATAAATCATATATTTTCTTTGTGAAAAATATGTGTACACATGCATATAATTGTTAATGCAGACAAATTTTGAGCCTCTTAAAATTCTTTAAGCCCTGAGCGGTTGCCTACCTTTAAAGACGGCCTTGACAATTATAACAACCATGACTAATAATCTAGCAATTTTCTTGTAATTGTTTGCTAAATGAACTACTACGTATATATTTGTTTATTTTTTATTTTTTTAAACCAAAATTGAATAACTCATATTTACCACGTGGTTATGATCGTTGTCACAATTTAGGCCCGCTTCATTATTAGTTGGGCCTGCTTGTTTTAATACATTCAACAATAGCGATGACTCCTGAATCAAAATAAAGCACGAGGCACATCAATAATTTTCTCTTCTCGATCACGCTCTGGGTGTGTTTGAAAAAATTACTGTGAGGCACTAAGTTGTAGCTGTGAGCAGTTTTTTTTTTTTTTTTTTTTTTTTTTTTTTCTCTTCTTCTTTTTAAGCGTTTGGTAACGTAGCTATAGTTGTAATCGTAATGTGTAAAACAACTCATAAATGCTCTTCTAAATGAGGGAGTATTGGAAAAGGAGCATTCCGAAAAATAGATAAAGCTATTTGTTTTTTGTCAAACGAGCATTAAAAATCAAAACACTAAATGCTCCTAAATGCTCTTAAACGCTTTGCGCCAAACACACCTTAATCCCAGAAACTAATGTAGTAGGTCTACTAAGGTTGTGTTTGTTCTCTTAATAAAATCACTTATACCTCTTAATGACCTATAAATCTGAACCATTAAGTGTTTTTGACAATTAAATATGTTTGTTTTTTCCCCTTCGTTTAGATGCATTAAGAGATTTAAACCTCTTGCCCAATAAGACATAAAAAATATCTTACTACCTCTAAATTATATAGTGTGTGTGTTTTCTAATCATTTAGACTTTTAAAAAAAACAAACATTGTTTTATTCAAATTCATAGTTTTTCATCATAACTTCAGATTCAGATGTGCGAATCAGATTTAAACTCAGAGTCTGCTAACAACCAAACAACACCCTAATTTTACATTAAGTTATACCTACTCCCAATTTTACATTAAGTTGTACATACTTACCATGCAACTCAACTAAGGCTAAAGGGAGTGGATGGTGAGCAATTCAGCGTCACCTCAGCGCCCTCTCTCCTCTCCCTTCCCCTCCTTCACCTTTCATACCTATTTTTTTATTTAATTAAATACTTTATATTTATAAACTAAAAACGTAAATATGAATGCAAATGTTTCGGAATTAAAAACGTAAATGTACGTAATTAGAAAATTTGATTCAAAAATTAAAAACATTACATAAATTAAACACTACAAACGTACGGAATTAGAAACAATGCATAGATAAATAAGAAAAGTAAACTAAAATTAAACATTATGAGACAAGTGTTCGACCAAATCGGCACGAAGGTTTTGATCCACTTGTGACGATATAATTTACCTCATAACTTCTCGCACTTGTTCATCGGATCGTGTGAGATCGTCCGGGAACCATTTGGGAGATATCGCCTTTTTCTTGTCTTTTCGAACCATATTATGTAATATGATGCATGTATACATCATATTCATCATTTTTTCTTTTTTCATCCGTCGTGCGGAATTGGCTAGTATAGCCTATTTCTTCTTCAAAACACCAAACGCTCGTTCCACATCTTTTCTTGCTGATTCCTGCATTCTCTTATACCTTCTTGGCTTATGGTCATCATCAGATGGCTAAGGAATCGTCTTAACGAGTGTTGCCAATTCCGGATATATATACTGTCAATAAGATAGTATCCCCATGGGTATGTTACGCCGTTAACCATAAACAAATATCTGGTGCTTTTCCTTGTTTCAGATCGTTAAATAAAGGGGATTGCTGTATAATGTTGATGTCGTTGTTGGACCTAAAAACATCAAAGAAAGCTTGCCATATCCATAAGTCTTGTGACACAACAACTTCCAACAAAATGAATGGATTCAAACCATGATCACGTCTAACATATGCCCCTTTAAATGTGCACCTCTTCGTGATGCCGATAAAGCTTAACAACATCAGTCATAGTCAGTTTCCTCAAATACTGTGGCCCAAAAATTTCCATAACATAATTACAAAAATAATCAAGAGATAGACGAGAAGTTTATTCACTCATTTGTAGATATTCATCTAAAGCATCAGGAATCACGCCGTATGCCAATAGACGAATTGCAGTGATGCACTTCATCAATGAGGAAATGCCTTATTTTCCAGTACAATCGACGATGAGACAAAAAGTGTTATGGTTTTAAGGGGTCATTTAAGCCTTAAATCACGATTATATGATCAAATATTGCCTTAAATTGTTCCTTTTGTCATTTTAGGTACTTTTGAGAGGAAATCTGGAAAATGAAGCATTTTGAACGTTTTTGTAGCATAAAAGTGAAGAAAACGACAAAGTCTCAAATTATGCTGAAAACAGTACTTGACGGCATCACACTCTACTAAGTGACAGCGTCATGTGTTGACAAAGAGGTGGATAATTGTTTTACACTAGACGCGCCAGAAAGGAATTTGGAAGTTAAAGTGTGACGGCGTCACGTTATAAAGCATCAAGGACGTCACGTGTTATCACAAAAGGAGATGGCCCAGAGAACATTACAAGATGACATCATCAGGAGTGGATCTAGGCCATCAAGGAACCCTAAGTACGGTGAGGTGACGGCGTCACGACCCATAAGGTGAAGCCGTCAGAGTTGTAAAATCTCTAATACTCATCTAATTTTCATTCATTAAAGGGGGAACTTTAGGGAGAACTTAGGGTACGAACCCTAGTCGACTTTTGCAGCTATTTTGAGGTTTCTAAACCTTTTTTCTTCCATGTTTAATTAAAGATAAGTATTCTATCAATCATTCAATTTGTCTATGTGTTGTTTGATTCTATCTTACACTTGTCTTTACATTAACATGCTAGGCTAGGTTTGTTTGTGTTTGCTTAGATGTAATGAAACCTAGCTATTGATTATTGATTGATGATTTGTTATTAATTGTTGTTGCATGAATGATATCAATGTTATGCTTAAGAAAACTGGCTAATCTCCTATTGGTAACATGCTTGATGTCTTAAGAAACATGAATCGGATATGTACTACGATTAATTGGTTGTGTTGAATGCATAAGTGACTGTTAATGAGGACATGATAGGATACTAAACGTGTCGTCATAGGAAGAGATATGATCTTATAGAGTTGGGGAAGGACGTACACGCCCCCACGAATGGTATTAAGGAATACAACCCGTCATCCACGCAATTATAATAAATCTATCAATCAATGAAAGATAGCTAGGGAGTAGTGAAACCTAAGTAAACACGTTTTTCTCCATATTAGTTTTGCACACATTTATTTTCTTGTCATTTTACTTTTATTGTATTTGTAGTTAACTGGGTTAGTTGACTAGCAACTAATTCGGCCAACTCCTTCAAAACCCGAGATTTTTACCTGCTTTAAAAAAATATAAAAATACAAAAATAATCATCCCTCACCTCTAGACCTAGTTTAGATAATTTTCAATCCTAACGAACACTATTCCCTGTGAAGAACGACCAATTCCCTGGTTCTTACCACTACACTATACTACATCGGTCAGGTACACTTGCCTGACGGGGATTGTAAGCTTCTCAAGATCCCTTGAGAAGTAAACTTTTGTGTGACAATCCAAATCGCATAAGATGTTATCACTAAAGAATGGATTATGAATAATTACCTCCCGAACTATCCAGTTGAAAAGAGATCGATTCATTCGGAACCTCTTTCGGAATATACGTGTATCGTAGAACGGGTTCTCACTAAAATAAGGGGCAACAAAACGGTCATGAGCACCATAACGATCTCAATATACGGGGTTTCTCGTCGGTCAATTCGCTCGTCATATATTCTTAATAAACGACACTGCTCTTCCAATAAAATTAACGTTCCGACTTTGGATTTCTTGTTCTTCTTTTGAGTCGGTCAACATAAACGCCTCGGAATTCATTTGGATAATGAGGAATGAAATATATTTACTATGAAAGTAAGAATATATAGAAGATGTGTATAAAATGATGAAACTTTTGGTATTTACATTTGAAAAATGGGGTGTTGTAAATTTTTTTAACTTCCTAACAGATACTTTCTCTCTTGGGTCCCAGTTTGTCAGCTTTCCACTATGGTGAGCAATCACCAAACTTTACCATTTTAGCTGTGACCATCGTTGGTGTTTTGGGGTGTCGTGCGTGACCAAGCTATCACGGAGCGTCACTCACGACCACTCCGGTCAGTCTAACCAATCAAAAAGTTACATATAACTTTTATATTAAATAGAAACCTCACTTGGTGACGAAAATCAGAATCCGAACACCAATTTGGTATAATAGAAAAGGGGTGAAGCCAAACCAACCATTGCCAATGTCCGACACATATCTCTAACAAACCATGGAACCACTTTGCGACCGAACTTTAAAAATCAAAGAAAAGCATACTATATTTCTTGCTCAATCTTTCTAGCTCATCATCAGACGGACCTACATTGATGTTAGATCTTGCACGGGCTACACCCGATTTTTCATCATGAAGTGCACATTATTTTCAAAAACTGTCTTTGTTGGTATGCGTACCCTCGATAAATTTTGTGCTGCTCACCGAATTATCATGCAATTTAGATAGGTATGATATTGATGTTACAAAATTATCATCTAAATTACAAAAATATAACTTGTGTTATTCACCGAATTATCATGATAGTGATGATGTACCCTCTGATTAGCTTGAAGGATCTCCCTTCGAGTCTGATCGCAACCTACATAATCGAAGGCTCTGGCTAGCCTCCTTAAACTTTCTTTGGCGTAAAACTAATCATCAATGATCTAGTTACCAAGTGGGAATTCGCCAATCGAAGGATTAAGCCCTTCGGGGTATCTTTCGATAAGTGTTAAGGACGGAGCGATGCCAAGTCCAACTATTGGTGAGACCAAGTCTTACCCACGTCTCCTCTTTCTCTTTATCTCTCCCGCTAAACCAGGAGGAGTGGGACACTAAACCCTAGCGGTTACCACAAATCATGGGACGCCCCCATGAACTCTCTCAAACGTGTGACCACTCTCGAGGACCGTTTTCTTCACCTATAAATAGTCCTGGACGATGACAAATCTGGTATGCAATCTCTCTCACCTTACTTTACTACATTTACACTTAAACTCGCATACCGATCACTTATTCACACACCGGAGGTGGTTCGCAGGGTCCAACCCCTGGGCAATCACTTAACGTAGTGTTTTAGTATTTCTTATTTCAGGTTATATCCAAGCTTGGCATAATCACAACACCCCTCATTTTCTTTGATCACCATCGAAGGCCTGGTAGTGCAAATTATTGTACAATCAGTGGCGCCATCCGTGGGACCTGCTACAATTAGTCCCGTTATTTCCAAGTAGAATAACCAAGTCAAATACACTCGCTATTATTCCGGCATGAATCCAGAAAGAGAGATTACACCCCCACCGGGTTTCTCGTTTTTAACCCCTTTACCCGTAACTGACACCAACAACCTTCCGCCAATCACGGCCTCCACCCTTACCAAACGATCTCACCCTAAAATGACGCCCAACCACCACGCATCCACGTCAGCTAATCCAGAGCTCATCATTAGCCCCACCTTTGTCAATGATAATTACGAAGAGCTAGAGTCCTTGTTAAAGGCTCGAAGGAGGCAAATCAGAAACACGGAGATGCAAAGGGAGTTAGAATATTCCAACGATGAGTATGATGAGGAGATTGAGATAGAGCCGAGACCTTCGGTCCCCAGGGCCCAACACCCCATCCTGCGTATTAGGTCTCCTGCGGGTAGAAGGGCTGAAGGAAGGAATGTAGGCTTTGAGGGAGTTCCCGAAAGAACTCCCATGAGGAGAGAAGGAACTATTGTTGAAGGCTCTAATGGGAGGAACCAGCAGAGGGTGAACACAGAGGTAAACCTACCTCCATTACTAGCGGCACCTTTGGGGAGGACCGAAGGAGATCCCCTTATGAATGGGAAACCTGGCAATCAATATCCCTCACAAACTGCTATACCCTATAACCATCCCATGATATACCCTCCGTATACAATGTATAAGGGTTACCCTCAAAACGCAAGTACACCTCATCCTTTCTACACTAATCCACCCTCTTCAGGGGTACCCCCTCTTTATAATTCATACCATAGCGTTCCCATGAACATACCACCTTACACCCACTCATACGCAGAGCCCGCAGGTTCTACGACACCCTTTGTAAGATGGATCGAAGACTATCCCTTGCCGGATGGTCTAAAGATGCCTTCACATATAGGCACCTACGATGGGAAGGGGGATCCAGACAATTCTTGCATTTGTTCGAAGGAGCCATAAGAATGCAGAATTGGGTCATGCCCGTAGCCTGTCACATGTTTACGTATACCCTCCGGGATTCTGCACATATTTGGTGGAATGGGCAGAAACCAGAAAGCATCATCAACTTTGATGATTTAAAGGCTAAGTTTCGATCTCAGTTTAGCCAACAGAAGAAGTTCACAAGGACACACCTCATAGTGCACAACATTAAGCATAAGGAGAACGAAAGCACAAGAAATTTCGTTACTAGGTACACTAATGAAACTCTACAGATTCTAGGCCTACACGAAGAGCAACGCATTTCTGGCTTCGTCCATGGCCTACGCAACCGGACTCTTGTGGAATTCTTATCCACAGATCTTCCGGCAACATACAAAGGCTTGATGGAAAAAACATACACGTGGATAGAAGCCAAAGAAGTATCCATCAATGGGGCTCCGATGGAGAACAATAAAGGAGCAAAGCCGTCTTCGTGGGAAGGATCGAAGAACAAACACAAAAGCCATAATAGGTTTACTCCTTACAACAAGGGACCGAACCATGGTTTATTGGGAAATCTCACGAAGTCTCCAAGAGAGATTTTAGCGACAGAGAAGGCTGCCAAAGCCTTCAAACCACCCCCTCGCATGGTGGGAAAAAGCAAGAACAGAGACACTACTAAATATTGCCACTTCCATGAAGACTTTGGTCATGAAACAAACAGTTGTCGAGAGCTAAAAAAACGGATAGAAGAGGCAGTAAAATCCGGGCAATTAACACATCTCGTAAAAGGGATAAGAAAGGGCAAAGAGAAAGCCACTAATACGTAGCTGGGAAAGGATAATACCCCTCAGGAAGCTCCTATCCTAATGGTTCGATGGGATTCCTCCCGATTGAAAAGAAAGGCCTCTGAAAGGGAAACTTACAATGCAGGGGAAATAACGCTCCCGTCCGAAATAGGAGGATTCCCTTCAAAGGATCCAGTGATCATTAAGGTCGTAGTCTCAAATATGGAGGTTAACAAAGTTTATATGGACTGGGGGAGTTCTTGCGAGGTAATCTATGAACATTGCTTTAGGAAACTCAGCCCTACAATCAAATCCAAATGAGTAGAGTCAAGAATGCCCCTGGTAGGTTTTTTGGGGGAATGATCGTGGCCCTTGGGAGAAATACCTCTGGAGGTAACACTCGAAAGTGGAAAGCTTGCGAGAACGGAAATCCTCAAATTTGTCATCGTAAAATCGAAGTCACCCTACAACATGTTAATCAGACGAACTGCCATGCAAAAGATGGGCATTGTGGTCTCTACGGTGCATGCAACAGTGAAATTCCAAACAACGAATGGTATCGGAACCATATTCTCTAGCTATCACGAAGGGAAGCACCAGGAAGCCCAAAAGAATAAGGAAGAAGGTAATCGACAGCGTATGATGGACATCAGAGAAGGCTCCGGTCCCAAGGGGCATGTGGCACTAGACGAATCTCACCCAGTACGAAAGGTAGAAATGGGGAAACGACTCCCCACCACTTTCAGAGAAAGATTGGAAAAATTGCTCGAAGCCTATGAAGATGTGTTTGTAGGAAAATATTCAGATATAACAGGAGTTCCAAGGTTGCTCACAATTGACGGCAGGCCTTTTAGTATGGAACACAAGCTAAATAAATCCAAATACATCAAACCGGTCAAGCAGAAGCCTCATCAGATGACGCCTGAACAAAGTGCAGCAATTAAGGAAGAAGTGGACAAACTCACAGCGGCCGGGATACTCCGAAGGGTAGAAAACCCATGATGGGTTACTAATCCAATTGCAGCCCAACGGAGAAATGGAGAATGGATAATAAATGTTAACTTCAAAGACATCAACAAAGCTTGCCAAAGAGGAAGCTATTTGTCGGTAGATGAACAGCAACCGCTACCTGGAGTTCGTTGGGAATGCTTCCTTAGTACAAATATGGGATGCCATCAGATACAGATGGCAAAAGAAGACGAAGAAAAAACAGGCTTTTATGTAGACAGAAGCTCCGACTGCTTCAAACGCATGCCATCCGGTTTACGGAACACCGAAGCCACTTACAATAGGCTGATTCAAATGGTCTTCGAAAAACAGATATGGAGGAACCTGAGAATTCACGAAGGATACTTAGTCACGCAGAGCAAGACAAAAGAAGATCTCTTCCATGATGTCGAAGAAACCCTTATGCAACTAAGGAGGATCAACCTAAAGCTAAACCCAATAATGTGCTCCTTCGGCATTAAAAAAGAAGGGTCAAACGAACGCCCGTTCGTAAGGCAAAGGATTCGAACCAATCCAATCAATGAAGAAACCTCCTCAGAGATGAAAACTCGAAGAACGCAAGGGAGGATTCAAAACCTAAAATACGACTTGGAAACACTAAAAGCATTTTTTTCGAAGGGTGTCAACAGGTCTTCATCTCTCTACAAAGTCCGCAATGAAGTCATCAACAACATATCCTATCAATGGAACAAGGAAGCCGAAACATCCTTCCAAAGATGGAGGAATTGCATGGAGATCTTGCCAACGGGTGCACCCCCAACCAGAGGAGAAATGTTGTTCTTACACATAGCAATGTCCACTGATGAAATCGGTGCTATGCTCTTCGCGGATAGAAGACGATTACAGATACCAATATATTTCGTTAGCAGAGCTCTACCTTACGTGGAACAAAGCTACACAGCATCAGAAAAGCTAATCCTAGCCTTGATTCATGCCACAAGACGTCTCCGAAGGTATTTCAAGGATCAACCCATTAGAGTACTTACGGATAAGCCATTCAAAAGGGCATTCCTGAACCCTGATGAAACACGGAGAATGGTCAAATGGGCTAAAGAACTGGAGGAATATGACATAGAATATGGAGAAAACGATCCTTTCGAAGGATAAAGTAATGAACCAGCTGAAACATGCGAATCGAGCATGTTTACCAACAAAAGAGTCTTCCAAGCCAAATGAAAGGAAAAACACCACGTAGGTGATTCAAAGACACGTTCGGTCCCGCACAATCAAGAACGTCTTGAATCCGGAGCGGAGCAGCAAGCTTTGACAAAGTAATGATCCTTTCACACTCCGAATCACAAGCTTCATAGCAATATGCCACCTGTTTAATTGCAAGCATAATAAACAAGGGAGCTTCCTGGAACATACTTCGAGGAAGAATATATGGAACAAGTCAAAAGTAGCAAGGCTTACGCGTCAGCAACCCTCCTTCAGCGTACGAATGACTTGCCATATCCTTCGTAAGTCCAACGTACAAGACTTGCAATTTTTTCTTATTATGTATTAAACTCTTCTCTTTCGCGAAGAAAGCATTAATGGTAGGTGTCTTAGTGTTCATTTGTATAAATGATGTAATCCTCCCCTACCCACTTAATGATATCACATGTTTCCCTCGAATCTTTTGTTACATCTAACAACAAATATTTGCTCAGCCAAGTGATTACAAGTTCAATGTTCGAAGGATGGTACAAGATACTTATATCTTGTATGCTATTAAACATCCAACACAATTCACATTAACTTTCTTAAATGGTCTTAGGGTATGCGAAGCCCTTCGCACTTAAAGGATGGAGACAGAGAGGGTCGCAACCCTCTGTCAGCAATTAAATTATACGATTGCTATAAAATCTTGGTTCAAAATACACACAATAAGGCTCCTTGTTCTAAGCCTTAGGATGTATATTAACGTTCAATTAATAAACGATGAAGAGAAAAACAAATAAGCAAAGATGGGAAGCACACCCATCAAATTTAACAATTAATGCAACATATACTTTCCGCTGCTCAAAAGATGATCAATATTGTCTAAGTGCAACATAAACGTAAATTGTTCAGAACATAATACCATAGCCTACACAGCATAGATAAATATTGTCTTGAAGGGTACACGCCACCCTTGGAGCCAAATTACTGCAAACATTGCAGCCTTCACTTACCAGGAGACTTGGGCTTTTCCTGTTGAACCTGGGATGCCTCGGGACTGGCTTTGCGAGAGGAAGATGCTTTTACCAAATCAGTCTTCGGAGAGGGGGGCTGCACAGCAGAACCTTTGCCTGGAGACTGGGGCTTCTCAATGACCACTTTCGGGGATGAGGACTTCTCAGGAGTTGCTTTCACAGTTGCAGGTTTCACAGGGGTATCCTTCCTGCTCACAGACGTTGGCTTCACCCTACACGGCTTCTTTGAAAGAAGCGTCTCAACTGAGGCCATTGGATCCTTGGTAGCATCAACAAGGAAGGGGTACTCTGCAGCTGCGAGGAGGTTGCTTGCATGATCATACTATGCTTTATGAGTGGCATGGTAATAAGCTACCTCAGACAATTCCACAGGCTTGCCAGTCGCAACAACTTCCTCCAGTGTAGTGCATTTCCCATGATATATGGCATCATTGACAACATCACCTATCATTTTCCCCACCTCGTCGCTATGATATAACTCCATAGCTATATACGGAATGACCTTCGAGACAACAGTAGCCCTATCTTTTTTAAGCGCATTATACTTACACTTGAGGCCATCGAAATCTTCACGTAGCTTGATCTCCAGCTCACCCAACTTTGTCCTCTCTTCCTCGAGACTCCCACATTTGATCTCCAACTCAGCAATCTCCTCCTTGTACCCTACAACCTTTGCCTCCTATTTTCGAAGCTTCTTACATTCTGTCTTCACCTTGTTTAGATCCTTCTCCAAGTCTGCAATGTCAGAACGAAGGTCTTGAACAAGGGGATTCTGCTCAAGATCCCTCAAAGCCTCTTCACACTTGGCTTGAACCTTTGCAAACTCTTGGTCCTTCTTCTTTTCTCTTGCCAAAATCTCATCCATCTTCTCCCTAGCAGAAGCAAGGGTTCACACCACCTCCCTTGTTCAAGAATTGAGATGATTATCCAACATAGCTTGCCTTGTATAACTCTTGTCGTGCAGATCGCACAACTCCTCAATGGGCATGTTGGTTAGCACAGACTTCCAGCTTGGTGGAGTAATGTGCAAAGCAAGAAGATGGCAGGCCGAAGCATCAGGAAGCTCTTTGGTACTGGGAAGACTTGAGGAATATACAATCAATTAGAAGGCATGTAAAAATATTCTGGTTCAATTAATAGCACATATACTTACCATGGATGTCTTCATCCAACGCTTCAGCAGCCTTCTTGGTGAAAACCTGACCTTTCTGCCTGGTGTTCCTGGAAGGAGGTTTTGGTAGAATCAATTTCCTTTTGGGAGTAGCCTTTACTGCTTTGGCACTCGTACCCTTCCTGTTTCGAACCCTGTCAGCAATGCCAGACGATGAGCCAACGATGGTCACCCGGTCATCCTCGAAGAGAGGGTCGTCGGACTCAGCAACATTTTCCACCAACTGTCAAGTCTCATCTGCAATCACTGGCTTCAATTTTTTCAATGGCTTGGAAGGCTGCATAGAAGCTACGGGCTCCACCAACTGGGCGTCGTCTTCCTGATTGTTAACTGAAACGGAGGCTGAGCCAACCCCATAGCTGACTTCCTCAGGGTTCTTCGGAAGGAAGCTCGCCTCCCTAGCACCATCGGTAACAACAAAGTTCCAGAAAGACATTCTTGCAAAACGAAAGAAAGAAGATAAATATCATAAGATAAGTTGTTCAAATTTATTTAAATAAGAGTGTACATACTTTTTCCATCACAAACTATTTCAGGCTTCATGGGGGAACCCTTCCAATGGTCAACAATACCAGCCATGTAAAGAATGGGCTCGGGGAAAGACTGAATATTCACTGGATGGTGAACAAGACGCTGGGACAATGGTTTCCTTCGAACAGTATAAGGTAACTCATCGTTGAAATGTTTTTTTGTCAAACCTGTATGCTTCGTTCACTAAAGCAGGGTACTCTGGAGGTATTATTGTATCTTGAATATAAAAGAAACTCCCTTTCCAGTCCGTAATGTTTGTAAAAGGCTTTAACAGTATGGTTGGAAAATTAGGGTCACCTCTTTTTTTTGCCAAAGTCAACCAATCCCCACTCGGGTACAAGTTCGTAAAACCCTAAGTACTGTCAGTGTAGGCTCATATCCATAGGCTTTACACATCATAATGAACCTAGAGATGTGTACTTGGTAGTATTGCATAAACTCTAGAATCAAAGAGTGGATTGGTATTCTAAAGTTTGACAACTTAAACACATGGGTGTACAGACTTACCTATCCCTCAGGAGCATCAAATATAGTTTGATTTTTACTAGGGAGCATAATCTTAATCTCTTTTGGAATAGGATAATCCGCAAGAAAGGCACGTAATTCATCTTTTGATAACGTATATTTTTGTTCTTTAATCATAAACTTGTTATTTTTGGCCATATTAATTAACGAAGAATGCTACTTCTACGATAAAATATAGCTTAACGAAGAGAAAATTTACCTTTTTTCTTGCGTAGGTTAATAAAATGTGATGATGTGCGAAGATTTTGATCGGAATCTGCACATAGTGCTAGAAAGTAATTTTGGTCGCAAATGTAAAAGTGATTTAGGGTTAGAGGTGATAAACATTTATACTGCACCTATTTTTTGATCATAACCATACACGTTTCTTGCTTAGCTATCCGGATTCCAATGGGTTTTTAAAATTCGAATCGACGTTTTTGTTTACCGAGGATATTGCTACTGTAGACTTAATGTGAGTTGTTAGGTAATATTTAAGCGCATTTAATGCGTACTTTACGACGCAGATTTCTTTTGAAGGGTCCTACGAGCTAACACGGTTAGATTACTTGACGATAGAGTTGAAAGCCACATATTCTTGTGCACATATCTAACTTTCAACTGGGGGGCTTGATGATGTACCCTCCGATTAGCTCGAAGGATCTCCCTTTGAGTCTGATCGCAACCTACATAATCGAAGGCTCTGGCTAGCCTCCTTAAACTTTCTTTGGCGTAAAACTAATCATCAATGATCTAGTTACCAAGTGGGAATTCGCCAATCGAAGGATTAAGCCCTTCGGGGTATCTTTCGATGAGTGTTAAGGACGGAACGATGCCAAGTCCAAATATTGGTGAGACCAAGTATTACCCACGTCTCCTCTTTCTCTTTAGTTCCCCCGCTAAACCAGGAGGAGTGGGACACTAAACCCTAGCGGTTACCACAAATCATGGGATGCCCCCATGATCTCTCTCAAATGTGTGACCACTCTCCAGGACTGTTTTCTTCGCCTATAAATAGTCCTGGACGATGACAAATCTGGTATGCAATCTCTCTCACCTTACTTTATTACATTTACACTTAAACTCTCATACTGATCACTTATTCACACGCCGGAGGTGGTTCGCAGGGTCCAACCCCTGCGCAATCACTTAACGTAGTGTTTTAGTATTTCTTATTTCAGGTTATATACAAGCTTGGTGTAATCACAACACCCCTCATTTCCTTTGATCACCATCGAAAACCTAGTAGTGCGAATTATTGTACAATCAAATAGGTATACTATTGATGTTACATAATCCGTGGTACGCTAAATACATATGTGTTATAGACATAAATTGACAATATCGAAGAGGATGTTTGATAAAACAATATAAAATAGGGCAAAATGATTCAAAGACACTAAATGATTTAAATATGTTGAATGAAATGATCTTGAGTTAAAATAATTGTTTTGTTCTTTGTCCTGGACAACTAAAAATTACCATTATGACCTTTATATAAATAAATGTTGTAAAAACCTATATTGTTTGATAAATACTTGAATTGATATAATGTTTAATATGTATAAAAATAATACTCTAATAAAACAGGCTAAATAATTTATCATAAAATTAGTTATTAATAATTTCAATTGTATGTTTTGATAAACGATGATTATTTAATTTATTGAGTTGTAAATATGTAAAGTTATTTATCAATGAAAAATGTAAACACTAGTATTGAGTTGTAAATATGCAAAGTTATTTATCAATGAAAAATGTAAACACTACTACTAACCAAAAGCTAAAATAATCATTTACGTATAACCCTTAGCATGATCTAGAAATAATTTATGAGCCTTCTTATTACGTTTATTAATGTTTTTTTTTTTTTCAGTGTCTTATGATATTTTGATAATTGATTGATATAGTATCAAATTTCTGTTAGTTGTTTCATTATAATATTATTAACACAGTAAAAATGATATACATGAAATTATTCATTTAAGGAAGACATACATGAAATTATGCCTAAAAGGATTTAACGTTACATCTTTATAAATAAACTTTAGTTTTTAGTGACCATCACAAAAGGACGAAGCAACATGATAAAATATGAAATTGTAAGAAAGGATTTGAAGCTTATTTAAGAGAAATTATTAATTATTTGCTGCTGAACAGGAAAGCAAGTCTCATATCATAACCCATTTTGAATTGTTCAACTGAACATAATTAGCCTAATGAGTACCCCATTTTTATTTACCAAACGACATAACATTTGACCGATTCAGTTATTCTGACCCATCCTATTAAGCGGCTAGCAAACAACCCTTAAATGACTCTCACACTGTGTTCTCGATATCTAAAGAAAAGAAAAGAAATAAATTTACTGTGTTCTTGAGTTTTTTATTAAAAAAAAAAAAAAAAAAAAAAAAAAAAAAAAAAAAAAAAGTTGGCCAGGACAGAAACTCTAGGCCATTTTTCCAGTGAAATCTTGGCGGATTGTGAAGGAAAGACTCTTTTTGTATAGCGTAATGACCAAAAAGCCTGAAATAGAGATCGATTTGAGATGATCACCCATTAGACGATAAAACTAAAACTAAATTAAGAAGTACTCTTTAACTAATTTTTCATTCTTTTTCTTCTCTGTTAATACTCATGCCAAGATTACATTTATATAATAAAAGATGCATGAAAACTACTACTAAGTACTAACAACTTAACTCACTAGCCTAGGAAATACGGAGTAGTAACTTGCATGGGACTGGAAACGTAAATATTACTAGCCTAAAATAATTGGGACATCGTGACCACAATGCAATACTAAGAAAACTGTTGACCATGTCAACTCGTATGCAAAGTCCCGAACCTTATACAATATTCACAGCTTCATCTTCTACTTCCAGGTTAATGGATTCCAACTTCCACATCACTACAGTATCAAAGCAAAGTTTCCAGACTTGATAGGTGCTAATTATTATTATTATTATTATTATTATTATTTATTTTATTTATTTATTTATTTTTTGGTAAACGTGGGTTTCCGACTCGATATTGCGAACTGACAAATCTCACAGCGACTACCCTTTTGGATAGGTGGTGATAATTAAGTAACTAACCAGAGTGTTGGTTTAAGTTGTAAAAGCGTTTTATTTTATAATTAATGAGTAGGTACGTTTGTGAACTAGAAGCTTGCTTTGATCTTAACGGGGTGAAAAGGATTGCTATGAAATTGGGATTGAATCAAAAGCAAAGGAAAAAAAAAAAATGGTATACGTTTGGTGGCATATCCAAGTTATCCAACTTTAGTTGTATACATGTATTCATTGAAGAAACTTCATGACCTTTTGACTCAGTCTTAACCATAGTACTTATTTTTATTTGCTTTGTGATGAATACTTTTGTGATGTTAATTTTGGGTGCATTGCCTCGCTGAGAATACTCAGATTCAAGTTCTGTAGTCTTTTTATGTTTTATTTTCTAGCTTTCTGATAGTTTCAATAAAATCACCGCCGTCCAAAAAAAAAAGTTTCTGTATAGTCACTTTTCGTTGGTAAAGAACACCGTTATCACAAGCATTTGGATCTATAGATAGACAATATCTGGAAAAACAATCAGAAAATAAAAATATAAAAGATATCATATATTATATAAAGCTTAAGTAGCTTTATAAATGCAAAAGGGTCATAATAAATGTCTCAAGAATTAAAAGTGAAATGTGGAGGCTTCATGTGTTAGTATATTGGTTTAATAGTCATGCATAAGGGTAAGTACATAAGATTAGTGATTCAAGTAATTGAAAAAATTTATATGGTACAAGATAGTGTAAGCAACATCAAAAGTATATCAATTACACAATATTGGGTGACTTAATTTAATGTGCAAAAGGATTTGGGCTCAAATTGTAGTACGGTACAAGGTAGTTTAAGCAACATGAAAAGTATATCTTCTATACTATCTAAAGATTTGAGTGCGTAACTTAATGCGCAAGAGGCATTGTGCACAAAAGTTTGTACGGTACAATATGTTTTGCATGAGGAATCGTGCACAAAAGTTTGTACGGTACAACATGTTTCAAGCCATCTCTAAACCTCAAAGAATACAAATCAAAAATGCCATGAATGCATAAATTAAACACACTAATTAGTGGTTAATCTTTTTACCTTCCCGTCTATGAGTTACAAATATTTTATCAACTATATAATGTGTAAAAAATCACACACAACAAACCACAACTTCCTCCACACCGCGTGCACATTGGGCTACAACTTATTATGGTGGTAAAGTAAGCATCATATCGTCTTACTTATTTAGCATATTAATTTATGTTATTTTATGTAAATTTCATGTATGTTTTGTGTGTGTAAGAATGTAGGACATAAAGATGGTGCTTAGGAGGTTTGGTAGTAACATCATCTTCTCTAATAGTTTAAGAGATCCTACACATCGTTGTCTTATCAATTAAGTGGAACATGCATGAATATTTTTACTTTGATCAAAAATGCAATATATTGATTAACTGTATTTAAGTTACTAATGATCAACTATATTTAATTGTTTTTTGTAGCGCGTCAAGAAGCATTAAAGAAAGAGATCGAGAAGTCACAAAATTGTATCAAGAACAAAACATGCAAAAGATCAATGAACAACAACAACAACAACGAGAACAATGCCACGGCCACCGGTGGGATGAATACTTAGCATTCATATTAATAGTACGTTACAAATTAAACATGCAATATTTTACTTCATGTAATACCGCTAAACGGGCTAATACTATTGATTCGATAGCAAGTAAGTTTATTTGACGAGCATTCAATTTTTAGTCAAAAATTATTACTACACCTTGTTGGTGCATTTCAATATTTTTGCTCTTAATGTAGTTTTTTGTCTTGCGGTGTGTTAATGTCACTTTCTTAATTAAATGTCTTGGAATATTGCGTGACTTTGATATTTGGTATGACTGTGTAAATTATGTCGATGTTACATATTGAAAATGGTAGTATATAATAAAAATATCTTCACACGATCATCTTAACAGTAAGCATCTTCTAAATAGAAAAAGTATATAAAGGAGAAGAAAATTGTATTTCAAATGTTATCCTACACCTATCACGAGGTAAGCATTGTCCATTTGAGTTTGATATCATGTGATTCATGTCGTTATACTGTAAATACTTAGAGTGAGTTACTAATGAATGCTCCAAATTCGATATTATAGTTTATAGAAAAATGTTGTAATAATGCATTAATTTAAAAATTATTTGTGTAACTTACTCATATTAAAAGATTACATATGAAAAGTCTCATTTAAATATAACATTTTAAAAAAAACCTCTTCACACTAAAGAAATAGATCGAGAAGTCACGAAAATTGTATTAAGAACAAAACATACAAAATGCTAATGAACAACAACAAGAAGAACAACAACAACAATGTCATGGCTATCGGTGTCAATATAGATAAACACTTAGCATTTATATTAATAGTACGTTATAAATTAAACATGCAATATTTTACTATACGAACTATAATTTATTATACGAATTATAATTTATACTCTTGAATATACTAATTACTTTGATGCTTTATGTTTTTATAGTTTTGTTAAAAATAAAATTTGTTTTATAGTTCGCTTTTAATAATGTAATTTATTTGAACAACAAAGTCCGTCTTTCACAAAAAATGAGAGTTTCAAACATGAACCGAAAATTAGTCCCGAACATTACGAAAAAAACAATTAGATCAAACCTGTGTGCATCGCATGGGTCCTGAGGCAGTCCAAACCTGTGTGCATCGCATGGGGATGAATATAAAAGGTCTCCAACATTAATGTCATCGCTTCATATTTAAAATAATTTATGTAACTTATACATATTAAAATATTACATATGAAGAGACTCTTTTTAATGTAATATCTTGAAATAAATCTCTTCACATATACTCTTTTAATGTTAATAAACTATTTTAAATGTGTGACATGCTTGGAAATGTAATACCATCACAACTTAGATATATAATGACGAAAATAAGTGTCGAAGATTACGCTATAAAAACTTCTATACAGCCAATGTGCAACTCAATAAAGTATTTTAAATAGTTATAAAGCTTAGCAAATGTATGACACCATGACAACTTAAATATAAAATGACGAAAATAAATGCCAAATATTACGTTATGAAAACTTCTATACAGCCCATGTGCATCACACGTATTTTAAATCTATGAAAACTTTTATACAACCCATGAGCATCGCACGGACATTGTTGACTATCATAAGAAATAGTTATAACTTAGCCGGATGTATTAATATTAGTTAGTTCCAATAAAAAACGATAGAGTCAATACCAAAATAAATAGACAAAAAATATTACGTAAAAAATACATTTTAAAAGATTACATGTCAATAAACTATTTTAAATACGTATCATGCTTACAAAATGTATGCTACCACGAAAACTTATATATATAATGACAAAAATACGTCTTGAATATAAAATGAAGAAAATAAAAGACGGGTATTAAACTTTGAAAACTTCTATACAGCCCATGTGCATCGCACGGGCTTTCATGACTATGAACATTTAGATCGAGCCCGTGTGCATTGCACGGGTCTGAATGCCTAGTAATAATAAAGAGGGTAATTTCGTAGTTCAATATAGAAAAAAAAAGGAACAAGGAAAAAGAAATAGGTTTTGTGTTCATGATTCATGAGTTTGAATAAAAGAATTAAAAATCAATGTATTTTACAATAATACTTTTAGTCACATATACATTTTATGTTTGAAAATAGGTAATTTTAGTTGAAAGTTGCTATATTTTTAAGATATTGAGATACACATTAATTTTTGGTACATTTAATAATAACCATTCATCCCTTAAATTTAACCTCTCTCATTCGACTATATGTACCACTAGTTATGTATGTTTTTTTTATTAAACGTAGCCCTTGGGGCTATATATATTTAACAGAGTTAGGATCAAATGAGAAACAAAATTAAAATGAGAAGAACGATAAGAAATCAAAATCACATATTTTATACGCACCAACAAAATTGGATGCATCACCCTTTAATATCTCCTCATTTTGAATATGTGAATAGTAATATTTCTCACTCTTCGAATTTGGAGACATATATATAAGGGAAGAGGATCCTCTAAAGTTGAAAAACAACTTTAGTTAAGTTGAGCAAGTGTGAGCTATTTAATTTGATCAAATGACTCAAATCAAAATAAGTTCTTTTAATTTGAGTCATTGGATCAAATTCAACGGATCACACTGCCCTAATTTCACTAAAGTTACTTTAGATGATCCTCCTCCATATATAAGAATGTAAACTTTTGGGCTTTCCAATGCTATAAAAATTAAGTAACTTAATTATCCTAAGAGCATATGCATCGGTAACACATATCTTGCGTTAAAGAGCCCATAACGCGCGTTAAGCTCAAGTTACCCGTTGCACGAATATGCGTTAAGTCCACGTTAACATGGCAAGTTAAGTGACTAACGCCACGTTATAGTGTTTTGTGTTATATATATATATATATATATATATATATATATATATATATATATATATATATATATATCGTTTTACCCCCTCCAACGTATACATTTCTAGCCGTTAGTTTTAAAAAAAAAAAATCAAATTCAGCCCCTCAAATTTATGTACAACGGCTATATTAGAAATTAAAAAAAAAAAAAAATCAAAATCATTTACCCACCACTATAAATACCAACTTAACACATAATTTTTTTCACACGTCCACTACTAATTCTCAACTCTTCCTCCAAGAAAAAAAAACCTTCTTCATTTACAATGGATCTAAATCAAAATAACAAATTAGCTGGTCAAACATTGATAACGTAGAAGATATACAGTTTATGGTTGCTGCATACGAGTATCAGCAACGCTTAGAACAAGAAGCAGCTCATCCTTAGGTGGCTCCTACCCACATATATCGTGAACGTGAGCTTGCTGAAGAATGTTTGTAAAATGGCTATTTCGTTCAAGGTTGTAAGTATACGCACAGTAAATTCCGTAGAAGGTTTCGTATGAGCCGGAGACTATTTCTACAAATAGTCAAAGGTATTGAATCTTATGAATCCGATCCTCTTCCAGATCATTTTGAATACTTTAATGTAGGACCCGATTGTATGGGTCGAACGAGTATTAGTGCTCTAATGAAGTGTACATCTGTCATACGCTAATTGGCATACGGCAACTCACTCGATGCGTTCGATGAGTATTTGCAAATGGGTGAGACTACTTCACGTGTTTGTCTAGATAATTTTAACATGTATGTTATGAATTTGTTTTTGCATGAGTTTTTAAGAAAACCAACCTGGTCCGATATTAAAGTATTTACGAAAAGTATGAGCGTGAACATGGTTTTTCGGGAATGCTTGGTAGCATTGATTGCATGCATTGGGCGTGGAAAAATTGTCCAGTGGCTTGGGAGGGGCAATTTGGTAGGGGTGATAAAAGATATCCAACAATAATGCTTGAAGCTGTTGCTTCACAAGATTTGTGGATTTGACATGCATTTTTTTGTATGGTAGGGGCAAATAATGATATTAATGTTTTAGATAACTCTAACTTGTTCGACGACATTCTTGCTAACGAATCCCCAAGGGCACCCTATATGGTAAATGTAAGAAGGTGTGAACAGGGGTATTACTTAGCTGACGGAATTTACCCACAGTGAGCAACTTTCGTCAAATCCTTCTCGGCAATGACTGACGAGAAACATAGCTATTTTAAAAGGATATTGATCGTGCTTTTGGTGTGCTTCAAGGACATTGGGGTATATACTACAACAACCGACACGTGCATTGGAAATTGTCAAGATACAACGAATCATGTATACCTGCATTATTTTGCATAACATGATTCTGAAAGATAAAAAATTTACACTCCGTGAGTATGCCAAAATGTGGGTGGATCCGGCACCACAATTGAGGCAAGAAAGGTGGATCGACAGATGTGATACGCAGCGTCGCAAAACAAGGGAAATGCGCGACTCCGGAATGCATACTCAACTACAACGAGACCTTATGGAGCATGTTTGGCAGAAACGTCTTGAACGACAACAAGAAGAGGAAGCAGAATGCTCCGAAGACGATAAATAAGTTGTTGTAATTCGTATAGTTTAAATTTCCTATGTTTCGTTTAATTTAATTGTTGTAATTGTTATTTTAAGATTTTTTTTTTTTTTATATTTCGTATTGTAATGTTTAAGATTTAATATTATGTTGTTTATTAAATGAATTGTTATTTTAGTTTAGGGGTTGAATATGAAAATAGTTGAGTTATTATTGAGGGTGTTTTTTGGTGAGTTAAGGTAAAAGTCTTAATGCTGATGTGACGCTGACGTGACACTGAGCTGAGAATTAACTTATGTTATTTATGTGAGTGTTTTAAAAATTTTGTTATCAGGTTGGTTTCCATTATAATAAAGACTAGCTGGGTAGCTCACGCGTTGTGGCGGGTGTATTTTGTGTTTTGTATTTTGTGGATTGTACGGTGTAATTAATAATGTTGTTATTTGAAGTATGCATATGTTTACTTAGAAGCATAATTTTTTTATGTTAACGGATTTTTTTTTTTTGTGTTGCGGTTGAAATTTTTTTGGGTTGTTTGTTTTTTCTGTATGCTTTTTTTATCCTTTTTTTTTCTTGTTTGGTATTTTAAAAGAAACAAATTTGTATAAGAAAATTTTTTGTAAGTGTATTATTTTTTGTGTTTTTTTATTTTTATTTTTTTGAAAAAATAAATTTTCATAAGGAAATTTATGTATAAAAAGAAAAAAAAAATCTGTAGCGAGTACTATAGCGACACGTGACGCCAAAATATATATATATATATATATATATATATATACTGTTGCGAGTACTGTAGCAGCTACAGTGCTGCTACAGTAAACGTTTCTGCCTTTTAGTATATACTAGCTAGGTAGCCCGTGCATTGCGGCGGGTGTGTTTTGTGTTTTGTATTTTGTGGGTTGTACGGTGTAATTAATAATTTTGTTATTTGAATTATGCATATATTTATTTGGAAGCATAATTTGTTTTTGCCTACGGATTTTTTTTTTCTTTTCTTGTTTGGTATTTTAAAATAAACAAATTTGTATAAGAAAATTTTTGTAAGTGTATTATTTTTTGTGTTTATTTATTTTTATTTTTTTGAAAAAACAAATTTTCATAAAGAAATTTAAAAAAAAAAAAAACAAAAAAAGGTTCTGTAGCGAGTACTGTAGCGACACGTGACGCAAAAAATTACTGTAGCATATACTGTACCGGTACAATAAATGTTTCTGCCTCTTGGTATATATAGTAATAGTAATTGTGCTTTACTGGTAGGAACCCGAAAAAATCCAAACCAAATGTGAAGAAATTTTTGGATTGATTTGACGAACCAAATGTTATACGGAGTTGTTTTGACTAACCGAATTATATATGGCGCTGCAATCAAGATACCATGTGACCATTTTACCGGACCCCCTCATTGAAGATGTTGCACGTTCCAATGAATATATGACAAGGATACCTTAACACCTTCCATTTAGGGGTGTAATTAGATGTGCGTGGTCGGGTCGAGGCTAAAAAAATAATATACCCAAATTTGATCATATTTAAATACAGGTTAGTTAGGTTCGGGTCAATTTAATTGAGTCTATTTGAATTCGGGTCAACTTGAATATAATTAAAATGATATAAAATTGCATATATATATATATATATATATATATATATATATATATATATATATATATATATGGGAAAATGTTAGCTACAATTAATTGTAGCTAGTTGGCTACAATTCCTTTGAAAAAACTTTTAATAATGTACAGTTCAGTCCCTGCGGTTAGACCCTGACACATATTTTCCCCCTGTCCCCACCTTTTTTTTCAAAGGAAATGTAGCCAATTGGCTACATTGTGTTGTAGCTATGTTTTCCCATATATATATATATATATATATATATATATATATATATATATATATATATATATATATATATATATATATATATATATATATATATTAAAAAACCATCACCCTCACCCTAGTTAGCCAAGCATTTTTAACCCAATACCTGGCTCTATTTAGTGTTCGGGTCACTCGACTCGAACATTCTTAATCGAGTTCGAGTCCGAATCACAAGACCTCATTTTAGTATTATATATATATACTAGACGAATACCCGTGCATAGCAACGGAATTTTATAGCGACAGATAGTTTATTGATAAAAAAAGTTTATATATAGGTTCGACCCGGGTGGTTCAATTGGTTGAACCGTTCCGGTCGAAAAACGGGTTTGAAGCGTGTCAGGTCAACCCGGTTTGTGTTTTAATTGGTTGTATTTAATTTGATAGATATGTTTTTAATTGGTTGTACAATGTGAATAAATCATTGTACTTTTAAATAATGGATAATGTTTTGAAACCCGGTTCGACTTGGTTGGTTCAACCAGTTGAACCGTTTCGGTCGAAAAATGGGTCAATTTAAACCGGGTCAACTTGCTAGGTTGGGTCGAAAACGGGTCAAATCAAACTGGGTTAACCTGCCGGGTTTGAAGCGTCCCGGGTTAACCTGGTTTGTTTTTGAATTGGTTGTATTTAATTTGGTAGATATGCTTTAATTTGGTTGTACAATGTGAATAAATAATTGTACTTTTAAGTATTTGGGTGTTTTAATAAGAGTATTAATTACATTTCACTTTCTCTCTCATTTGACCATTGTTGAAAACTCAACATTTCACTTTTGACAATTTTTCTATTATAAGTAATATAGATATATATATTAAAAAACCCTCACCCTCACCCTAGTTAGCCAAGCATTTTTAACCCAATACCCGGCTATATTTAGTGTTCGGGTCACTCGACTCGAACATGCTTAATCAAGTTCGAGTCCGAATCACAAGACCTCAATTTATTATTATTATTATTATTATTATTATTATTATTATTATTATTATTATTATTATTATCTTTGATTTTCGACTCGACATTACAGACCAGCTAAATCACAAGTAATTTTTAAATATGTGATTTATGAAATTATACGTGATTTTTAAAATAACAAATCATAATTGATTTTAAAAATCTCGTGTGATTTTTCTGAACGAAAATTTAAACATTAAAAAATGGTCGAAAATATATTAAAACGAAAGTCTACTGAAAGATAAAAATATTCTCGTCGCGATAGAGTATCTTTTGTAACTCGAAAATTTATCATTTGAATGAATAATAGGTTTTTCAATTTGATGAAAAAATGAATGATTTACCTATTTGTTTTTTAGAAATAAATAAATAAATAAAGAATTTTTTATTAATCTCACCTCGAATATATTTATTAAAAAAAAAAAAAAAAAAAAAAAACTATCTTGCAACTTGCAGGTAAGTGATTAGGTGGTTTTCAAAATACAAGACCAATGTACCTAACACAAGCCCACAAAAACCAAGAATTACCCTTTGACCTTGACAAAAAAGCTTTTAGCTTAGTGAATCTTCTTTTGAGAATCTATAATTTTAGTGTTCAAACGTTTATCAAACTACAAACGTTTCCCATTTGGCCATTTCTTTTTATTCTAGCTTCTTTTCTAGTAGGTGGAAATCTAACACGATAGCCCTTTAGCGATTGATTTAGTGACATGTTTAGCAACGTATTTTATGCCTGCGACCTTGTTGGTGACATTAATTGCTCGATCGCTGTAAACGAGTCGCATATTTTAGTGACTTGTGAAAACATGTCGCTATACATAGCGACAAGTATAACGACTTCTCGTATCATGTCAATAGAACATTGCGACTTCAATATATCATCTGAGTCGTTGTTTCGTAATAAGTCGCTACATACGTCGCTAAATTTAGAAATGTCACTATTTCAGTCGCTACATACGTAACTAAATTTAGAAACGCCAATATTTCGGTCACTACTAGAGTCGCTAATTTTCTATAGGCCTCTTTTGTTCCAATGTTCTTGTGTACCATTGCTACATGTGTCATTAATATGAGAATTATAATTTTGGTACTATACAAATATAATAAAACTAGCAATAGAAATAATTTATACATATTATTACACTGTTACAAGAATTACAACGGGTGGTCTAATGAGTCTGAATTTTTTTTAACGCAAACATAAAAAATGGTATATCAAAGTTCTAACTATTTTTCTACAAAAATAATCACAATCACTTCAATTCCAATACAAACCCTACGTGCTGAAGCTAGAATATCGCCGTTTGTTAGCCTAGTTCAAAATCTTTGACCGCCCCTAAAAAGTAATATTAAGGCCTGTCAAAAGTTAAAAAAAAAAAAAAAAAAAAAAAAAAAAAAAAAAAAAGAAAAAAAAAAAAAAAAAAAAAAACCTTAAAGTAATTAATAATATGTCGACTTTATAGTCAAATATATGAACCTATCAAATATGCTTTTAATAGATTCTTTATCCCCGTGACTAAGCTTAGAATATAAAACAAGATACAACTTCTTCATTAAAACTCGATCTCAAAATGAACGTAAAATCATTGCCTCAATCATAAACATAAGAAACTCTAAGGCATGTCAAGATTCTGATCAAATGGTTCAACTAGACAATCGGGTTAAAACTAATCTTAACTTAATGCATAAAATTCCCTAATTCATTAAAAATATCTATCACTGATGTAACACAATGTTATTTGCACATATGACTAGCTAATAAAGTTGAAATAAGCACTTTTGGGTCAAGCCAACCCAAATCGTATGGTTACCAAACCTACCCGTTTTGACCTATCACCCAACCCATCCAATTTTACCACTTATAATCTGCAGGTTCTATATAAGTAATTAATGTAGAAATTATTTGTAATTCTGAAGTACATACTAGGTAATCTACAGATACGACCCATTCAAGAGTTTTGCTTAAAGTTAATTTGTGTTCAGCCTCAACATGTTATAAAAGAAGGGCAAGAAAAAGTTAAATATACTTACCGAGTTGCAACTCTCACGTCTTGTGCTAATTGACATGAGAACCATGTTCATACAACTTAAATGAGAGTATCGACAAATATATATGAGTGTCAAACACCAAATACGAAATTTAATAATTAATGTAATACTTGACCTAGGAAATAAAGATTTGTTCTGTTACAATAGTTTGTGGGGTAGGTTATTCTTACGGGCCCCATTTCTATTAACCGAACTCTTTCTAAAAGGGGTATCTCATTTTTTTTTCCTTATTTTCTCGTTTTTTTTTTTTTTTTTTTTTTTTTTTTTTTTTTTTTTTTTTTAATGTTTGGTATAGTATATATATTTGGTATAGTATATATATTTTGTAATGTTTTTTTTGGTTTATTTGTTACGTTTATATAATTAACGTCCAATGCGTTTTTATTTAATTAATAACAATAACAAATAGCACGTTAAACGTTACCACATTAAACGATTATGACAACAAATGTTATTATTCAATTAAACAACAACGTTAACACATTATTTAAAAAACAACAACATTTACGACATATGAAGATTATTCAAATCATTTAAAAGATCATGGAGTCGGGCACTTGACCGACAAGCGTGATCCTCAGGATTCCTTGCCATTTATTAAAAAACTTTTATTATTTTTAACAAAATACTTTTTTTAAAAAACTTTTATAACATTTATTAAAAAAAATTAGAAATTTACAACTTTTAAAAAACTTTTTTACCACATTAAACGACTATTACAAAATTATATTAAAAATTTACAACTTTTATTTTTTTTACAAAAAAAATTTCAACTTTTATTATTTTTAACAAAATACTTTTTTTAAAAAACTTTTATAACATTTATTAAAAAAAATTAAAAATTTACAACTTTTAAAAAGATTTTAAAATACTTTTATAACATTTATTAAATAAAAAAAATGCAAAAAATGTGGCCGCAAATTTTGACCAAAAAGAAAAGGGGTAGGGGCTAGTGGGGGACAAAAAAGAAAGATGGCAGTGGGGCTAGGGGTAGGGACGGCTCTAGAGCCCGCCCGGTTAACAACACCCTAGTTTGTGGCAGAAGGTTAAGAACCCTCCCTACGAAGGTAGGGTGTCATTTTTGTCTCATTGTTCCCCCTTTTGTCCTCTATTATTTACAGTACAACACAATTTTTTTTTTCAGTTTCTGTTCTGTATTTTTGACAGTTTTAAACGTTTGATATATTAAACTTTATATTTTCTGTTCCGCACTTTCAGGTTTATAGTTTTTTGACATAAACAAAATTATAAAAATTTAAAAAAAAAAATTACAAAAAAAAAAATAATAATAATAAGAAGGGTCGGAATAAAAAACCAGGGAGGGTCATTATAACCCAACCCATTTAATAATTGTAAGTAGATAAAAGTAAACTGAATTATAACAACATAAAACTATGCTAAAATAGTTCAATCCAAGCCAAAATTGAGAACGTAATGTAGCACTAACCTTTTTGTCAACAAACAATTTTCCACTTCAATGCGTCAAATTGCAACAAAGACAACAAAGCTAAATGTCTCTCACTTCTATTGGATATCTAAAAACCATAAATGTATAATTAGCTTGTTAGAAATTATATGAATTCATACTTTAAATTAATCTGGGAACTTTTTCTTCCTCATTCTTATTTTGGTTTTCGTATCACGGATCTTGGTTCGCGCTTATCCCTCCCAAAAAACCGACCCGGCTTGAATCCGCCCTTAGAACTCTGTAAATTCATTGGCTCTTTGGTTTGGTTCCCGGTCAAAGCCGTGAAAGCAGGTCTTTCACCAACGGCTGGCACTGAATTAGCGCTTCGGGAAAGATTCGTGTGGCGCGGTGAAGGGCTGTTCTTTTGTTTTGTTTCGTGTTGTCCTATTTAACTCGTTGACTCAGTCGGCCTTACTTAGGCCTTAGGTGGAGTCCTGGGGAAAAGGCTAGCGCGCAAGGGCCGAGACTTTCTCTTTCGTCGAGCCCCGAGCTTGTGGTCCTCCTTTGAGTTTCAGTTCAAAATGCAAAATAAAATGAGTCTTTCTAAATTCTTTAGTTGCAGGGGATATCCGATTTCGGTAAAACTTTATCTGAATCGTAGTTCAGATTCAAGTCGGTTCAGCTATACTTTCTTCTCTACTCATTTTAGAGAGCTAATCTGACTTCTATCTCTTCTCAGTTCTCTAAGGAAGGTAGGGATTACTTGAGCTTACCCATCACTTCAGCATTCAAATTGTCTGCTTCAGCTAACCGCACGGCAGCTAGCACCTTAAAGAAATTGAGAGTGAGCCGTCCGAAAGCATGAAAAATGTATGAACTCCAGAGCTAGGTTGGATAACCTTCTATTGACAGAGTGGTGGGTGCTACTGTCTTATCTTATCCCTTCAACCGTTCCCTCCCTCCTCAAAGGGCCCTCTTGGTCACCCACGACCTTGGCTTTTTAGAGAATCCCGCTCCTGATGAAGGTTACCTATAATTGTAAATCTATATTTTATATATAAAGTAAAAAAGGCGCTCTCGTGCAATCTAAACAAGACAAAATTACAATCCAACATTTTCAGGTGAAAAGAAGATAGATGACTGAGAGTCACGGGATTTTGAAAGCGCCGCATCTAGCTCCCCGGTCTCTCTTGGCAATAGTTTCCCTTTCTATAAGTATCCCTTAGTCTGAGCAGCTTGTTCCTTTGGAACGTTAGCATCATAGATGATTCACTCACCAAGAAGACCGTCTACTCAAATATAAAGCACCAAAGGTAAGCAGTTCCCAGTCGAAAGAGAAAATGATTCTTGGCAGTTAAACAAGTGAATGGCATTCCCCCCCCCCCTATCGGTTGACTGGGCTTCCCCAGTGTCATCATCGACCCACTCCTGCACCATCTCATCCTTATTGCACGATCCACCCAACCCAGCTAAGCTAATAAATGCTGCATAAGATAAGAGAGTGGGAGGCCGGCCCCCACCCATCTGGGATTGAAGAGACCGAATTCCCCCGGGGAACACACGAAACAAAGAAATAATGCTTTTGTGGAACGTCAGAATATTTTTGCTTCTCACTTCGGGCAATTAGCAATAATTTTTCTGTGGACTTCCGGAAATCTCTTTCATGCCTTTCGAGGCTCCCCCTTGGAAATATTCTCTCGGCAGAACAAAACCTCTTTCTGTTGCAGAAAAAACCCCATTTTCTTGCTGCTTTCGGACTTGGACAAGAATGAAGAAGATCATCCTCGCTCGTATTAAGAAAAGGGATTTCCCGAGGATCTAAAACCACAATCCCTTTTGGGGGCCAAATACCTCCGATCTCTACTGGTCAAATCCATTTTTGGATCACTTTTTTTGGGGTTAATCCGACCTTCTTTCCCATGACACGAGGAAGTTAAGTGAAGGCAAGGACGAAGGAGATGAGTTTACAGACTCTAGAGTTGGGGTGCAAGTTTCCCTGCATGTGGCTCGTCCGTGCTTTTCTATTCCGCTCGAAAGTTCCGCAATCTATGGTTGATGCCTCACTCGAACTCTATCCCTACGGAAACTCTGGAACGCATCATGCGGTTTGTTTCAAGGCATGGGATACGGTCTAGGATCATGCGGTTTGTTTCAAGGCATGGGATACGGTCTAGGAGAACTCATGCGACTATTGGTAGCGCCTTTGTTTTGGGTAAAAAATATCACGGATTCCAATCCTGTCATCCCTACCTATTCTTCTCCTCTGGGCAGTCATGAGGGATCCATTGAGATCACGCTCAAAGGGGCGTGAGAACTAGAGCTTCAAAAGAAGGCGTAGCGAGGGTACATCGCTAGGAAGACTGGTCATTATTCGCCTTTCGGTCTAGTTAATAAGATGTGGAATAGCGCTAGCTAACAAGTAAACAAGTGAATCTTGCGTAAGTGAACGGAGTGTTGTTGGCATGTTCGAGCTAAGCAAGTAAACTACTTCTCTTCGTTGCCCTTCGGGCAACCAACCAACCAAACCCAGCACATCAAATTCCAAATCAAAAGCCCAATCAGCGACCAAATCGGTGCCCTGGCTGCACTAGCGATTGACACATGACTTTGCTAGGAGTTAGGACCTTTCATCCAATACATATGCGCGTGAAGGTGTCGGACAATTGAAGGCTCTTTTTGCCTTCAGTAAAATCGGACAAAACATTGACTAAGTTGATTTAATTCGCATGAGAGGGCTTTGGGACAATCGAGGTGTCAAACTATTGGATCGATATACTCTGACCAAACTACTTTGTAGCTTGTAAGGATTTAACAATCTTGAATAACTCCAAAACTATTAATAATGAAACACTGATGTAACTTTGTAAAGTATGCGGAATTTACTAACACAAAGCTAAGAAGAATAACTTTATATTAAACCAAACTTTGAACCTGCTTCTCTATACAGATTCACTAACAATCCCTAACTCTCTAATATCGTACTTGCTAATATTTGTTTTTCTGAAATTGTACATCTAATACCATCCTAAGGCTCCTTTTATAGACATAAGGAAAACCTTAAGTCGGTTTACAATACTTGAACGACAAGTAAACTATCTCTAACTAATTCCATAATATTCTAATAATATTACATAACAATCCTTAAACGATATTGCATATCAGTCCTTTATCTTATAAGGACTTTGAATATTTTCCATGCACGAGCAGTACTTTGACCTTGAGCAGCACTTTGACACAACAGTACTTTGAACTTCCAGAAGTACTTTGATCTTCGTATCCAATGTTTAGGTTAGACCAACCATGGTACATTGATAACCATATGATTTTTAGCAAATCATCAGCTATCAACAGATTTGTTTAGTCTTTACCAAGAGCCATTTGCTTTTGGACTAGTTAGTTCTTTTATCACAACCATGGTGAACTAATTACCATATAAATGGATTTTCCACAACCTTTACCACAAGCCATTTTCTTGTGGGCTAGCCAACTCTTCACTTTTATAGATATGGTGAGTTGAAAACCATACAATTTTTAGTAAATTGTCAACTAAAAACGGATTTGATTATCACATCAGAGTCGTACCCTCATGATGAGTCAAACTCTTTCTTGTCTGTTAAACATGGTGAGTTGATTACCATTTGCTGTGTAGTACAAGTACTAACACCATGTGTGACTTCTCAAAACCTTTATTGATATCATCTTATGCTTCACAAAGTTTTCTTTTAAAAATTAATCAATATCAAAAGACTTTACTGGTTTTATGCAGCAAGCAATACTTTGATAAAGTACTGTTTGTCTTGCAGTACTTTGAATAAAGTACTTTATTATTCAAAAAAATATTTATATAATACAAATCATACCAGTATTTATGCATTATCATCATCTGAAGTAGTCCACTTTATGAACAATTCAATCACCATTAATGCTACTTCAGTCTCATTCTCAACTTCCATGCCATGATCCAACATTCTGATCATTAGATCTCTTTCAAGAGAATATCTTTTCTCTGCTAGCATATGGATCATAGCTCCATTTTCCATTTCTAGTGAGTGTACTCCTGATGATTAAAAGAATCTCAATCTTGTAATTTCCCAATTTTCTTGATCATTCCAAAGAGCAATCACTACTTGTTTCATTAGTCTCCCAGATGGTTATTAAATCACCCAATAAGATTAATCCCACTCCTGTTGGCTCAGTATTCTCAAAGTAATCCTGCACTTGTAAATACAAATAGTATAGATCTTCTCTATCTATCTTGTGCAGTATATCTCATAGCATATCGAATACTGTAAAGCTTTCATCTTCTCTATGAAAAATGAGATAATCTCCATCAGATGATTCTACCATAGAAAATGTAGAAATCTTGAACTCTTCTCAGCATTCTCTGTCTTCTTTGGATTCTCAAAATCCACAACCCTAAGATAATTCCTTAGTTCATCAACAGTATCTGATCTCAGCATCTTGAGCCTCTTTGATAACTGATCATCTTGAGTTGCCCTATTCCTCTTTAACTTTCTTTTCTTAGCTTGTTCTTTCATTAATATCTTCCAACTTCTTTTCTTTCTCAGAATCCATAGGCACAAAACTATCCAGCTCTCTTTTAATTGACTCTTGAACACTGTCATATAGTTCTTTCACCTGTGGATGTCTTAACCTTTGTAGATTCTTAAATCCTCTGCCTTTTAGAAAACTTATCATAGAATTTCTTTCTTGAGCTTTAGACAGTGGCCTTCTTGTTTCAACAACTGGCTCTCTTGATTCCCTTAAGTAATCAGCATCCAAATCAGCTTGATACTTTCTAGCAGCTTCTTCATTCTTTGCTACCTCAAAATCTCTTAGTTGTGCCAGAGTGAATTTGTTCTTCTTCTTCTTTGATTCTTGCATAATTCCTTTTCCTTTGTCTTTAGGATCTAATTCTCCAGATTCAGAAGAAGCTTGTGAGACTTGAGCTTGTTCAACACCAGGAATACTTATCCCTCTTGGTCTTGACATATTTACCATAATCTGAGCAATAGTCTCATCATCACTAGGTGTGGGTTCTTTTATCTCTTCTTGCTGAATAGAAGGACCAGCTTCATCATCAAAAATCCTTGTAAAAGGTCCAGCTTCATCAACATTTAAGGCAGCAGTACCGTGATCACCTTGATCCAAAGTACTTTGCACACCAGTACTTTGAGGATCAGTACCTTGAATATCTATATGTTGATCAGCAGTACTTTGAATACCAGAACCTTCAACATCAGTACTTTGTGCTTTATTCTCTTCTGCAACATTTTGCTCAATTTCATCAAGTTTTCTTTTAGCTGTACCTTGAGGAATGTCTTCAAAATCCATAGCATGAGCTTCTTCATATTGATCTTGAGGCACAACATCATCTTCATTCTGATTCCTCCCTAATATGAATGATGATGACCTCTTCTTGCTCTTCTTAGATTTAGAAGCCTTCTTGGATTTCTGAGCATTTCTCTTCTTTTGCTGGATGTACTATTGTGAAGCGGAAAGGTGGTAACACCAAGAAGTTCAATGCTATTCAAATGAATAAGTTTGAATGTCGACCGATAGCTCCTAAGGATACCAAGATTTCTCCTAATAAAGATAACACAAAAGAGGCGTCTACATCTAAGCAAACAAAGAAGGCTGCGAAAGTGGCGAACATTTCAACCAACGTGGCGTCTACTTCTAAAAAACCTACTAAAGATTGTAATATTGTTAGTACTTCTATTGCGTTTGATGCTCTTGATGAGATAGATGACTCTACTATGGAAAATACTCAACCAAGTGGTAATTCGAATACGCCTATTGTTGATTTGGATGAACGTGCTACTGTTACTGTAGCCTCTAGTGGTAATGTTGCTACTAATTGTTGGGTTTTGAAGAACTGCTGCTGCTTACATAATTACAACTGCTCAAAGGAAAATACTCTAAGTATGTTTCTACTGCTAGTATAACTACTGCAACTGCTAAGTGTCTTTACTACTGCTAGGTATGCTGAAGAAGATAAGACAAATACACTAAGTAGTTACTACTGCTAGAGTAAAGGTTACTACTTGTTAGCCTTTAAAGTTATGTTATATGTGGGAATTGCATCTCTTTCTATGTACAAGGACTAGTTTAGTCAACAGTGCTAAGATAGGCTAGTCTTGTAGTATAAATACCCCTCCTAGTCCCAACTAGGAGGGTGGATGTCTCATTGTATTTCAAGGTGTGCGTGTTTTCCTTTTTTCTCTCTATAGAAAACACATACACCTTCCCCATTCTTCTAATCTAATAATATCATGTCTATTCTTTATTTCGAGCATCCCTGACCTCCTGAAGGTGTTTCTTGGTTATAACAAGTGGCATCATAGCTAACCAGGGGCGAATCGTGGTGTTTTTGGGTGGAAAATCGCGTTTTTAGGCTGTTCATACGTGTTTTATCGAGTTGGGTATGAGTTTTATCGAGTTAGGGTTGATGTTATCGAGTTAGCTTATCAAGTTAGTTTATCGAGTTATCTTATCAAGTTAGTTTATCAAGTTAGTTTATCAAGTTGGTTTATCAAGTTAGTTTATCAAGTTAGTTTATCAAGTTAGTTTATCAAGTTAGCTTATCAAGTTTGTTTATCAAGTTTGCTTATCAAGTTAGCTTATCAAGTTTGCTTATCAAGTTAGCTTATCAAGTTTGCTTATCGAGTTTGCTTATCGAGTTAGCTTATCAAGTTACATAAGTTTTGCCGAGTAAGGATGCATCAACCTTATCGTTTATCGAGTAAGGATTTCACTTGAGTTTACCTAAACGAAACTCTATTTATCGAGTTTGGGAGTTTCTTATCGAGTAAGGTGCATATAGAGTAAGGAAGTTATATCGAGTAAGCCTTGTCAGAAATATTACCGTGTAAGCAAACTTTCTCCGAGAACGAATTTTTCATACTTCACCAAATACACACCACATATTGCTTAAAAGATCCTGATCAAGAATCACAATCAAATGACAACGGCTAGTATCAGAAGTTTGTGACTATGGGGATAATTCGTTATTATTTATTCGGGTTTGAAGTAACGTTTTATGGATGCATGTACTTATTTTGTCTTCTTTCTTTCTTCCCTTCCGCGAAGATGACTTGTTTGGGCATATGTTAATGGTGACGAAGACTTGGATATCTAGTTACTTTTGTGATTCTTTCTCTCTATAATCACAAAGTAGCTATCACTTTAAGGAGTTACGTTGTAGTGCTCAGTGTCTCACGTAGTTGAGGATATGTCAAGATGTATTGTGCTTATTACACTTTTGTTGGGGGTATATGGTACACCGTTCGTTGTCACAAGAATTGTACAAGCTTAAGTCACAAGTATGGGGGATTTTACTTCATTCTCAAGTTCATCATATCGGGTTATCTTCATATGTGGTTACTACAAAGAGCTGTTGTTGATTCAGAGGTTGATAAAGAGTAAGACAATTTCAAATGGTATTGTTAGTAGATTGGGTTTATCGACATCTTCTCACGGGCTTATATGATTAATGATAAAGTGCTTTCAGTTAATGCTTCATGTACACATCATTATGCTGATTCCGATAAATCGTAACCATCAGGGGAGAGAAATGTGTACATCGAGGACGCACAACAAGTTCACGTGATCGGGTTTAATGATTTATGAAATGATTTGTGTCAGAGATTGGTTGATTCTATATCCTTACCCTCTCAACTTTTTCTATGTACTTCTACCTTATCCACCTTCACCAATTTCGAGCAAGAAATTCAAGATGATCAGTGCTTCAACTTGTTACTTTGGTGTTATCATTTCATGTGTACGTTACGGGCTGATTTGTTTTATACAAGATAAATGGAATGCATTTTGGTGAGATGAAGATGTTGATATTTTGTTCCCCCAAATGGACAATCTTGAAGAAGGTCAAGTCTACAGTCTGTTCAACATTTTCCGCTGCGTGTTAAAAGACTAAAGACGGTTTGCATTTAATTATCTAAAGACTTCTTCAGATTCAGGGCATTCATCAGAAAGGTTGTCAGTTTGGGGGAGAGCACTAATTAGAGGAGAGTGAAAAGCCATACTTAATCCCTAATTAGATTTTCTCACATTGTTCTTCTACAAGTAAAGAAATGGCAGCTGAGAAGATTCAGGAAGCTGAATGAAGGAATGAAGATTGAATACAACTCTCGGAGCTAATGCACTTATGTTTTGTATTTAATTTTACTTGTAGGGAATGTTGTAAGCAATTCCCATATAACATCACTTTGGGGAGAGACTGTTAGCCTTTAAAGTTATGTTATATGTGGGAATTGCATCTCTTTCTATGTACAAGGACTAGTTTAGTCAATAGTGCTAAGATAGGCTAGTTTTGTAGTATAAATACCCCTCCTAGTCCCAACTAGGAGGGTGGATGTCTCATTGTATTTAAAGGTGTGTGTGTTTTCTCTCTTTCTCTCTCTAGAAAACACACACATCTTTCCTTTTCTTGAAGCTAATAATATACCATGTTTAATCTTTATTTCAAGCATCCCCGACCTCCTGAAGGTGTTTCTTGATCATAACACTACTGCTAGTAGAGAGTTAGTACTGCTAGAAGGATATTGCTGCTAGAGTTAATGATACTATTGCTATAGTTAAAGATACTGCTTATGAGATAAACATGTATAGTCGCTTAGATAATTATAGGAAAGATTCTTTAGAGATTTATCTTATATAGCAAGTCATTGTAAGTTGACTAGGACTCCTTAGCCTATAAAAGGAGGTCCTAGGGCATATAGTAAGAAACGTATCATTAGAAAGTCGGTTAACTTCAAGGTTGTAAACCCTGATACTTTTGATTATTTGTATTAATATGTTGAAGTGTTTAGTGTGAAACAATCTTGTTCTTTGTTTATTGTTACAATCATTAAAGTTCTTCTTAAGATCAAATACAAGATTCCGCATTATGTTTGATACAATTAAAATCAGTTTCTATACTTAGTAGTTTTAGATTTATCTAAGATTACTAAATCTTTACAAGCTAAAGAATTCGATTAAGTACTTAACTGGGATCAACACTAATGTTGATGGAGGACACGTGGAAAACAATGATAATATCCATAGTTTGTCCAATGCTGCTCCTTCTTCAAAGAGAACACCTGACATGGTTAAAGATGGAAAAAAGGTTGGTAATCCATTTTTTAAGGTTGGAATTTGGTTATTTCAAATAGTAATAGTGATGATGATGAAGTTCTTGTGGACTAAAATGAAACCACAAGTATTATGGCAATTGACGGTTCTAAAATTGGTAGTGAAGTGAGCATGAAGAGCTTATTGGTACAGTGGTAGGAGGACACCTATGACCAAAACCCTTATGATGATGATTTGTTTGATGATTGTCGTCTGACGGATGCACAATTGAAGTTTTCTCATGCATATGACTAGTCTCCGTGGTCAGCTTAGGTATGTTGTTCTTTTTGTATTTTGGATAATTATGGCATGTTATTTCTTACGCTAGTTTAGGTCTGAATCACTGTAGGCGCTTTTGGGGTTTGCGTTTTTGAGCTAAGGTTTGAGACTCACCCACATCTGTTGTACTTTTTTTCCTTTTTTTTGAGTAATAATATTTTATCTGGTGTAGAACCGTAGAGGGGGTGAATATGGTTTCTTCGGCTTTTTAGATGTTTAAAAACTTTAAGCCAAAGAGAACATCAAGTGGTTGTATAATAATCCAACAACCACTAACGCAACCAAAGTATATAAAGCAAGTAAGAACACAATGATATATACTGGTTTGGGATGGGGGGTTTATACCATCCGTACGTCTAGTTGCGAATCCGCGACTCTGATACTATTCACTAGTATAATCCTTTCGGTAGACTAACAACCGTTACAATTCACTCCACCAATATTCACCAATATTGATGCTCACAAAGAAGGAGTTACTCCCACGGTATTCCGCCCTCGAAAACCACCCAAAAGAATCTCACGATTCGACTTCTCCTAAGGATCACAAAGATCACTACCAAGACTTCCCACCGGAAGTATCAAACCCCAACTAGATCCACAATGATCTAGGCTTGGTCACCAAGACACAAGACTTCCCTTATAAACAAATGAATGAATAAGAGATTGTTTGTTCAATCAAGCCCTAACCTAACATAGTGACTCGATTGTAGTAGAAAGGGTAAAGATAAGAAGACCCTCGACACAATCACAAGAGTGGATTAAGTTCTTGTGATTCTTCCCTTGCAATGATATGTGTTCTTTCAAAGATGTTAGTGTGAAAATTAAGAACACAAGAGATAGAATAGGAGGATTAGTGAGAAAGAAAGTAGAGAGAAAGAATAATGGCAAGAGGTGAGGAATACAAGAGCCAAGGCATGATATTTATAGGCAAAAACCTAACTTGGGAAAATTTTACCGAGGCCGGCGCGCTGCCCACGCGTTGACGTGTGGGTGGCGTGCCAGACAGCCAGAGAAACTTTTCCCAAAGCTTTGGGTGTTGGCTTTATAAATACCTTACCTTGCTAAACCCCCAATTGTACTTCACACTAAACCTTAAGATTAGTCAATCTAAGGTTTACCAACTCAAATAGCCAATTAGAAAATCATTTTGTGAAGTGTTTATTAGAAAACCAAATACCAAGGGTAGAAAGTAGAAAGGGTAATTTGGTAGGGGTAGATTGGGTATTCCTCAAGTGGCATAGAAAAGAGAGAAAGATTATGCCAAGGTATATTCCATCCTTGGGGGGGAAAGAATGTGATGGATGGTTGAGATGGTTTTGTTTGAATTCGATGGTGGAGATCAAAGGGAGCCTCTTTTGAATTTCAAACTATTTGGCATGTGGGAAATATGAAGGGTTGAGATGTATTTATTTGAAATAGATGGCTAGGATCAAAGGGAGCCTATGCTTGGATTAAGAAGGGATATTCCAAAGGAATATGCTTTGCTTGGGGGAAAGGGTGAATCAATGGTTGACATGGTTTTGGTTTGAAATGGATGGCATGGATTAAACACATGTGATGGAATAGAGAGGAGGGTGAGTGAATGGTTGAGATGTGTTGTAAGAGGTTGGATGGTTGTGATGTAAAGTGTGTAAGGGAATATGTAAGAGTGTAAGAGCTTGTGTAAGAGAATATATGATTTGGATATGATTGGATATGGGAATCTTGGTGAGTTGGCAAGTGTGTGTAGAGAAGACATGGTTGTGAGTAGTGTGTGTAATTTGAAATCAAGTGTGTATACACAAGGTGTATAAGTGTGTGTATAAGGATTGTATGTGGAGAGGGAACATTGTGTGTGGGAGATTTGGTGTATTTGTCTTTTTGTAAAAATGAGATTAAGAGAAAGATTAAGAAAGAATCTAATTGTCATTTAGAAGAGAAAGTTTAGACAATTAAGATTATGAGTTGAGAAAATCATAGGTTACTTATAAGTTCAAGTAACACTACGAGAATCCATAGTTTCATATCTCGTTACTTTCCACGACTCGACGTTCTCAACTAATACCTTGGTTCAAACAAGTTAAGTGCTTTGCCTTGATATAAAGCATAACCCAAGTGGGAAAGGATGCGTTTACGCAAAGTGACCTTTGACTTAGTTTGACCAATAAGGGAGTAAACCCGTTACGTAATTAGAGAAGACGTAAGCACGATATATGAGCATATGTATGCTTTCACATGATGTTACATGAAGTATATAAGCTCCCTAAGTTTAGAAAAGCCTTGGCTAGAGGCGATAGTTAAAAAACATGAGTTGGCGTTTTCCCGTAAATGGGTGCTTTAAAAGTTGGATCTCTCTAATCCCAAAAATCGTTTCGAGTGTTCTCAATTAAGCACATAACATATTTATACCTGTATTGAAATATCCACATTTGTCGGGTAAGGGGAAAGCCGACTTTCAAATTTCGCCCGAAGCCATACAGTGGCCTGGCGCGTCACCGGCGCGTTGACGCGCGGGCAGCGCACCAGGAGCAGATATGGGCTCCGGGGAATTTGGCTAGCGTTTGTTATTTTATGTGTTTCGATGGTTTATTTGTCATCATTAAAACATAAAGAGATCTTGATCATGTTGTCTCAACATCGGGGTTAACCCTTTTACCTAAAAAAATGGTAGCCTATATTATGTGAGAAGCTATCCAACCAAATAGTTGTGAGTTCAAGTCATGCGTAAGACATGTGAGATAAATTAATATTGTTAGATAGTTAAATTACTATTTTGAAAAATAAAAAATAAAATAAATCTACAATATGACTTTCGACTTCTCTAACATGAGTCTATCAACTAAAACATGTATAAATCTACTTGTAATACCTTATTACTTGTAACAATTCGCAATTTCAGGTTAACTTTTATTCCCGAAAATTTCACTATTCACTTTTTACTATTCACTTTTACTATTCACTTTTCACTATTCATCTCAGAAATTTTTATTTCATATTCTCGTAAGTTAAACTATTTTAACGATAATTCGAGAGTTTGACGCTCGTCGGATCATTTCTGCAAAAATCACGAAGCCGTGTCCGGGATTTACTTTTAGGTTTAAACGTCCTTCCAGCATCCCGATATATCCATAAAACATTATAAACAATAGAAATATGATTTTCTTTCATTTTAGGACAATTCCAAAAGTTTCGGAATTTTACGTTTTCCAGTTCAGCGTTTTACGCGAATTACGCGTTTTAGACCCGTGTTTCCAGTTTTTAGCAGGGTTTTAGCACCCGATAGAACCTACCACTCATTTTATATTTTATTATGGAGTATATTGATAAGTTCTAGCATATTTATAAGTTTCATATTTTTAGGATACCCGATTTTAAGTTTCATGACTTAATAACTTACCGTTAGCGATTACCGGGACCAAAACTCACTCCGTAAGCTAGATAATACCAAGTTTAAGTACCTAGTCACTCCTCCCATCATATGAACGTGTATATGATGATTCACCAAGCCTTGGTTGCTTGGTGATAAGCCTTGGACTTTAGGATACTTGTATATTAAGCAAACTTGGTCACCAAGGGTTCATTAGATCATTACAAGTGTACATCTTGGCCTCCAAGTTTAGGCAACTTCCTAGCACCTCCTCAAGGCCCTATATAACCCTCCTACCCCTCTTGAAGTCGTTCACAACACAAAACAAACACAAACACTCTTATTTTGATTTCAATCTTCAAGTTACACACCAAAGTTGAAGGCCTAGTTAGTCTCTACATGAATCAAGAGTTTGTTTGGTGATTCCATGGTTAAATTAAGAGATACATAAGGGTACTAGGGCTGAAGTTAATGGGTTTTCACAAGGGTTATATCAAGGCTAGCAAGGGTTACAAGAGTTATGGTGAAGGGTTTACAAGCATAGGTTTAGTGTCCTAGTTCATACTTGACTTCCTTTCTTAAGAGAAAGCCAAAAGTTGTAAGCAAACCCTAACATACTCCTTGATTGATTATCATTTTCATGCTTATTATGTTTCTTTCATGCTATATATGTTCTTGTTATTGTGTTCATGATGTTTAAAAATGGATAAAACAAGTATTGGTATACATATGTTAACTTATGACAAGTAAACAAGCAAACTAGTGATTTTTATGGAGAACCACGACCAAAATAGTACAACTATGATATTTGACACTTACTTACTGTTAAAGAGGATTTAACAAGGAAAACATAGCAATTTGAATCACCCAAAACGAGTACCCGAGTCAAAAGTTATGACCATTTGAAGCTAGCGAAACCAAAACGGCAAAACTGCCTAAATAGCATTCTGATCAGATTTTGATTTTGAAAGTCCCACTTCTGGTCCGATTCATCAAAAAGTTAAAACACGAAAGTTGTCCGGAACGCCGTTTTCGTTCAGGAACAAAGAAGCTCGAGCCCTGAAAACGCTTTCTGAGTGATAATTTTCTTCAAATTCTTAACAGCCCATTTTTAGACCAAAGTTATTATATAATGATTGTAATTAGATGAGACCAAGAGGTCTAATGACCTAAAGCCAAGACCACAACTATGGCTAAAGCAAAGGTTGAGTCTCAAGACCATGGTAACATGACCAAAGTCACGGCAAAGCCACGGCTAAAGACCATATAACTTTTAAAGATCAAAAGGCTTATATATATATATATATATATATATATATATATATATATATATATATATATATATATATATATATATATATATATATATATATATATATATATATATGTTATCAAATACTACAATAGTAGGGAGCCTCATGTGAGGAGTTCATTAAGTAAGCCGTCGAGGCGAGTTGTGGATTTATGAATTAAAGTGTCCTGGCTCCTCGAACGTTTACTTCATGACTTCTGAATTATGTCGGCCCGAACGGTAGTAAGAGATATACATCCTAAACATGTTTCATAAACCATTTATATTCAAAGACTTACACTATATACTAAGTACTACATCATGAACATTATGCAAGACTTATATGGGCAATTCTTCGTATTCTTAGACGTTACTCCAAACCTAAGTCGCAACGTTCTATTATAGGGTGCTCTTAGAGACTTTCGCGATTCGACTACCACTGTCATTTCTCATTACTTAAGCTTAAGGTGAGTCATAGCCCCTACTTTTTCATACTTGTTTTAACTCTTTGGGGGGGATACATGCACAATTACTTGCTTACTTGTACAAATACTCAAAACATTTATACTTGATTGTTTTTGATTGTCTTATACTTGATGGCATTATACTTGATTTCATACATACATGACTGTCTTTTATCTTTGGGAAGTGGCTCCCAGTAAACTTTTATCTTTGGGAAGTGGCTCCCGGTTATCTTTGGGAAGAGGCTACCAGTACTTGTAAGTCTCCTTGGATAACACATGCATTGGGTTTCGGAGATGAAGTAGAACCAATGCTATTACCTTCCTTGTGAGCAGCATACCCAAGTGAGGTCTTCGGAGATGAAGTAGAGACTCACTACTAATTACTTAATTGTTTTGATGAACTTATACATGTCTTTATTATACTATATGTTAGCAGTGGGTTGTGAACACACAGGTTACAAGTCTCTTATGGCGGGACTTGTAACTGAGTGGATTCACGATGCCTTTGCTGTGTGATCATTCTTTAAGGCTTTTTCAACTGTTTTAAGACAAACTCTATGAACTCACCAACCATTGTGTTGACACTTTAGCATGTTTATCTCAGGTTAGTAAGGCGATAGCTAATGCGTGGAACTTAGAGTCAAGCTGCATATTCTGAAGACTTACGCTTTTATCATTTACCATTCAAAACATTTTGTATACATTTATGTATCATACTTTGGAATCTCATGTTTGTAACTTTGAATTCATTAATCGAATGGTAACTTTTCAAAACGTCTCATTAGAGTTCGTTTTCTATAACTTGTACTTTGTATTATGAAGTAGCACCCCTATGACACAGTCTTCCGCTGCGATATTTTGGGGGTGTTACATTACTCAACACCTACAAGACAAAACACCTAGTAATTCATTAAACACATGGCATCAACCCGATAAACACAGACGAAACTCTAGTATTTAGATGGTATGCTTTTAACAAACATTTGATATGAATAACAAGAAAGAAAAATATCAACTAAAACACATAAACTGTGAAGAAAATTAATCAGATTGAAAAGTAGTGGTGCTATAATGCCCAGGCCATGTGTTGGTACAATGGTGTTGCGGTGGTGGTACTGGGGAGGTAGGGTGTTGGTATGGTTGTGGCATCTTTTTGGGGAAGATGAAAGAAATTAGGGCACGGGTGAAAATCTGCATTTTAATTTGGGTAGAATCTATATAACTACGTGATAGAAAAACGTAAATTCCTAATCCAAACGTTGTTTGGCTAACTAACTTACAAGATTATCCAAAATTTATTTTTAACTTACAAATATGGTAAACAATGAATAAATTAGTACTTCGTATATGTAACTTTTTATAAATTAATATTATATGTTTCAAATGATTTTATTTTATTTTTAATTTAGAAAGATATATGTGTATTTTAAGTCCCTTATATTTTGCAGCACAAGACCAAAATCAAGAACGTTGTTAGCAAGTTTATTATACGTTTCAAATTTAGTGACTTAATTGGCGACTTTTTGTAGATGTCGCAATATCCGGTGACCTTGTTTTCAACATATCTTTTTGAAGTCGTAAGCTAACGACTCTGTCAGTGACGTCTCTTTCTATGTAGCAATTTTAATGACTTAGCTTGCGACATGATATAGAACGTTGCAAAAATAGCGACATAATTTTTGACACTGATTGCAACAAAGTATCATAAATTTTTACGACGTCATTAGTGGCACAATTTGCGACACTAAAACATTAACGTCGCTAATTGTGTCGCTACATGCATTGCTACATTGGAGCTTTGAATATCGTGTCGCAAAATGACTATTTTCTTGTAATCTCATTTAGTTATGAAAATGATCTAATTGTTAGTTTAATAAGGTCCATTTGGCTTGTAGTAGTTAAGGTCTATTTAGCATTTAGGTTTTTCTGTATTTAATTTCTATTTAATCTTCTGTAATGCACATTATTCATTGAATCTAATTAATACAATTATCATTTTTCCTATGATTTATATATGCTATTTAGAGCTTTGAGGAAGGGAAAAAAAGAGTTTTTTGGTTCGCAAGTTGGTCATCTGCTTGCTACTATTTGAATTGAATTTATGATGCTCCTTTGCTGTCGGCTAAAGAAAAACAAAAATAATGAATATGGTTATGTCGGTTGGAATTTAATGAATTTGAGTGCAAGTTTTCGTATGATTATTTTATAATATTTATTTTGATAAGATTTGATTATTTTGGAGATTTAATTAGATTTGTCTTCATTTGTGGTTGTAATTGGTTTCGTTGGTATGTTTTATGGGTTTTGCTTAAAGTGTTATTCAAATTTGATCGATCGGGTTATAAAGTTTATTATATTTTGATTTGAGTTTTGCATTAGTTGATAGATGGTTTCTATGCTTATAGTTATACTTCTGATAGGGTTCTTGGCTTCTGTAGTTGATTAATTGGGTTATTGGTATTTGTTCGTTTGAATTTTGATATATTGGTGATTAGGTTTTATAGCTTTTGTTTAGTTCGGATTGGCAAATGATTTGATTATAGTGGGCTTAATGATTTGTTGGTAGATTGTATTGGTTTTGGGTCGACATAGTTCAGATTTAACTCTGTATTGATAGTTTGGTTTTTGTATGATCCCTCATGGCTCTGTTTGGTGTTAGTTTTGTGTAGCCTCAATTGGTTCGACATCTTGATTGGTATTAGCATTGGTATTGTTATGCATTGTTGTTGGTGATGGTGGTGTAAGAGTCTTAACTAATCCAATTAAGTCTTGAGTAGTTTTGTGTTGCGTCTCGGCATCAACATGTTTTGGTTCCGCCCAGTTTCAATCCGATTTTTCATGGTTCTACATTTTGTTACGTTTGGCTCTACATCTATCTGATTTCATCTGGTTTTGATTGGTTCCACATATGTCTTAATTCCACAGTGCATATGGATGGTTCTGTTTGTCTGGTTCTGCATGCCTGAATCTACTCGGTCTGCAACAGTCTGCCTAAATCTGCTCTGTTGCAAGCGCCTGCCTGAATTTGCTCTTCATCTATTTTTGCCTGCATCTTCCTGTCTGAATCTGCTCTGGTTCTTTTCCATATTTGTGTTGCTCTGCTCTGGTTCTGCATTTGCACATGTCTGTTCTACTCTTTTCCCCTGCGTGATTATGTGTTATGCACCTTTCTCCATTTGTTTGAATCTGCTCTAGTTTCCCTTCGTATTTGTGTGGTTTTGCTTTAGTTCTCCACGTTCATTTGGTTTTACTTTGATTTTGGTCATATTTGTTTCAGACTTGTCTGATTTAGCCTTGTTACAGAGTGGATTGGATCAGATTGAAACTCCGTCTAGCACCGAGTTCACACTCTATTTACGGGACCGACAGTCCTTTAATGGACCGGCGGTCCCATAATCATTAAGGGACCGTCTCCCTATTTACGGGACCATCCCCAGTAGGAGTCAAAATTCAGACTTTTACCTTTGACTGTCTATCTGATTTATGCTCTACCTACTTGATTTCACATTTACATTCATCTTATGTCTCTATACTCTTCTATATATATATATATATATATATATATATATATATATATATATATATATATATATATATATATATATATATATATATATATATATATATATATATATATATATATAGTGTAACTTTCAAATGAGAACCATTTTAACTGCAAGAACTGCGAGAACCACCTTTTAGCCATTAGATTTGTAGATCAATGGTCAAAATTAAAGATGACAGTTTTGTAAATAAAGAGAAAAAAAGAAAAATCTGATAAAAGTAAAAAGGGTATTATAGACTTTAAAAAAAATAATAATCACATATAACCACCCATTTCTTTCTCTCTCTCCACATAAAACGCTTCATCACTTCTCATCTTTTTCAAAATCCCTCTCTCCCCTATAACCCTAATTTATGGCCGCCGCCGGTAAGCACCATCGCCAAGAATTGTCACCCCCACCAAAAATTGTGACCGCCACGAAGAGCCGTCACCGCCGCCACCAAGATCTTTATTTTAATAAGGTTTTTAACACATCTTATTTTTTATTTTTGTTTAACGATTCTTGTTTTTTCTATTGATTCTTGTTTTTGAAATCTTTGATTTTTTTACACTCACAGATTCGCTAAAAGTTAAGATTTTTTTTAATGTTATGTCTCCAGTTTCACTAAAAGTTAAGATTGTTTTAACAAGGTGTATATAATAACATTAAAAAACATTCAGCACTCAATGGACAAAATGTGTTGCTTCTAACGTTTCTTGTTTTTTTCTATTGATTCTTGTTTAACGATTCTTTTTAAAACATCTTGACTTTTCTAGAAATCTTAGAGAACATTGTTTTTTCTATAATGCAAAGATGCGGTAAAGACCTTATTAAAAACAGGGGTGTTCTGGTTTAAAAACAGGGGTGTTTGGATGTGGTTTTGATTGGAAATATGGAAAAATTAAAGTATGCGTCGATGATGAATTTGTTGATGTTGAATATATGTGTTTGGAAATATGAGTAAATGATTTTTTATGTAAATTTATTTAAATTATTTACGAACATTAGGTTATAAGGGAAGAGGAATGACGAAAGGTAAAGAGAAAGCTGTGGTTCAAGAGGAGGAGATTGATGTGGAACAAGAGGACATAGATGATGACTTTGTTGATGCCGAATGGAACAACTCAGGTAATTGGTTAAATTAATTTTTTGTTGATTGTTGTATATATAAATAGGTAATGAACATGGGTGTTTCGATATTGGAACAGGGGTGTTTAGAACAAGAGTAGGAATTAGTGAATTAAGATTATGTAGCAGTAGGAAATTAGTATAAAAGAAGGAAGTAGTAGTTTTTTATACCTTAGTCTAATTTTTTCTTTCAAAATTTTCCAACAGTCAACCCTTAAGGGGTGTTTGGCACAAGCTAGTTTTTCTGCCCAAACTTACTTTTAACCAAAATTTTAAGTTATTTCAGCTTTGTTTCCTTATTATTAGTAGTTTTTAATCAAGTATCTTGAATTGTAATTAGTTTTTAAGTATCTTTAGTTCTTTTTTCAAAAAAATTGGTTGTTGACTGTCCTGTTACTTATATAGTGTAGATTCAGTTGTAGCCCAAACATACATGTTAATAATGTTTCACAATAGTCCTTTTAGGTTAGTGCATGCTATTTTCTATATGGTAATTAGCTTTCTTTAGTCAAAAACCCAACTGGACACATTTTACACACTGTTTCACAGACAAATTTAAGTATCAAACTCTTTCTTTGCCAAACAGGATACTAGACTTATTGATTGATATAAACTCCTTTTGTTGCTTTCCTAATCAAGTCACTAAACTAAACTAGATCATTGAGTTTTATTTTACGTATGTGTTGAACGGCTAACCAGTGATGGAAGTGTTTTTGGCAATGGTTTTCTAGTGTGTATTTGTTTTAACCGTACATATGTTTCTAGGGGCGTGCATATATGTTTTAAGAAATGGTGCATATGTATTTTGTTCAAAACATATATGTTTTTAAACATGTATGTTTCAAAACATGTATGTTTTAAAACAGGTATGTTTTAAAAAATGAATTCTTATAAACCAAATGCTTAAAACATGTATGTTTTAATAATATTATTGTTGCTAATTTTTGTTCTTTTCTTTGTATCAGGTGTAATTACAAGAATGTTCACGGCTATGAGTTTGAATATATGTCCGACTTCTAAAAATGATGTATTTATTAGTGCTCACGTGTATAGATCGATTAGATTCATGTATTTAATTGTATTTTATTTGTATTTTAATCGATATCGAAGTTTGTGCATATCATTTATGTTATTGGTTTGTTACAAATTTCGTTATATTAAAAACTATATATGCACTAAAAATGCTAGTTTAAAAACATGTATGCACTAAATCTAGAAATATGTTGTCACAACAAGCAACCAATCAGTTCTGGGCAGGTAAAACGAGGCCTCGATGGATCTTAAAAAAACATATATGCACTAAACATGCTAGCTTAAAAACATCTATGAACTAAATCAAAAAAAAAAAAAAAAAAAAAAAAAAAAAAAAAAAAAAAAAAAACTGGATTTAGTAAAATAAAATAAAATAAAAAAGTTAAAAAAAAAAGAAAAAAAAAATCCGAATTTTAACATTTAAAAAATAGGGAATTATAAAAAAATAAAAAATAATATGAAAATGTATTTTACTATTATACCCTTTTGAATTAAATAAAAATAACAAAATGCTATGGAGCATTAAATGATGTACATTGTGTATTATTAGTTGTAAAAGAGTGGTTTTCGCAGTTCTTGCACATAAGATGGTTTTCGCAAAAAAGGGACCCTATATATATATATATATATATATATATATATATATATATATATATATATGTGTGTGTGTGTGTGTGTGTGTGCTTTGCTTCTAACTTGTTTTTGTAGCACATCACCATAGCTCGATTCCCCGGTGCCTTCATTTAGGGGGAGCACTTAGCTAGGGGGAGCTTCTATACCATTGATTTCTTCGACGATGCCCTTTCATGGATGCTTGTGTCTCCTCTCTCAACGGCAACGACACCTTTTTTATTCTATAAAAAGAAGGAGAAGTAACGGGAAAACTCATTAAACATTTATCAACGCATAATTATACTTAAAATGAGTTTATATTTTGTAATCATAAAAAAGGGGGAGATGTTGTTTCTCTTAAAGCCTCTTCGCTTAAATTTATGATGTTGTTTCTCAGTAAATCCATGCTCATCAACTGATTCCTCTTCATCTAGCCTAAGTTGATGTAGTTGTTGTGATACCGAACCACCTATAATGTTTTCATTATGCATCGAACTGATTTTGTGACTGATATTATCTTGTATCTGTGAAACACACTTTCACAACGTTTTCTTGATCTCGTAATCTTTTCGGGCTTCATCATGCTAAAATTTATCAATTACAGAATGTCTTTCCAGTGAAATGTCTTCGCATTTCACGTATTGTTTCTAAAGTCTGCTTTCCCCGCCTTTGCTTGCTCAAATAGGTTGATAACGCCGACAATAGCATCCTGACGAGCTGCATCCTCTTGCTCGCATTGGTTTTGAACATACGATTGAATTCTTGGATGGAATCGTGAAGAGAACAAGCCATAATTTTTGTTTTAAATTGAATAATAGTATTTGGGTCAGTGTGAAAATATTTGCAAATGGGGTGTTGTATTTATAGTGGGAGTTTAAATTTAATTAAAAAAAAATTAAAAAAATTTAAATAAATAAAAAACAACCGTTAACCGAAATGAGGTGTTTTGAAAAAAATTTGAAAATTAAATTAGTAGTCGTTTAAGGGGGTTATATTATTATTATTATTATTATTATTATTATTATTATTATTATTTATTTATTATTAATTGTTAATACAAATAATGTAAAAAACGTTATTCGCATTATTCGGTCTTCTCGTGTTTTGATAATCACAAAATATAAAGACATGTTACGTAAAGTTACGGTTTATAAGTTTTTAATCGAGGAAGCTCGTTTCTTCCACGTAGCTACTACAACGTCACTTCAGGTATGAACAAACTTTATACCGTCATTAGTTAAGTGATCAAAGAATTTTATTTTCTCATAAACTTACATTTTTAAGTTTGACAAAACATTTTAACAAAAGTATTTTTGTGTTTTTAAAGAGATGTTTTATTAAGAAAATATATTCAAATTCAAACTTATAACAGCTATATTTTCCCCAAATTCAGTTCAGCTTGCACCAGATAAGTTTTCACCACGTCAGGATAAAATGGGAGCGTCTTGTCGGGACGGTCCCTTAAAGTGGTCGGCGGTCCCTTAGTGATAAAGGACCGTCGCCTCCTTTCCTGTCGTCTATAAATACTGAACTGTTCCCTTTCAAAAAATAAGCTTCCACACACACAAAAACTTTCTGTTTTAATTTTCTTTTATCTTTGATCACTATAACATGTCGGTATATGTTTATAAGTGATTTCCTCTTCCATAAAGTGTAAGAGAAGAACTCTCGACTTAGATGAAGATTCGAGAAGTTAAAGTCAATGCCTCTTCCCAAAGTGTAGGAGAAGAACTCACGACGTAGATGAAGATTCGAGATGTTATAGGTGTCCACACACAAACGTAACAAGTGTTACGGTTATAGGTTTTGTAAATATTGTAAATACTTCCGACTTGTGTGTGAGTCGAGGATGGAGTTATATGTGTGTGAACTTGGAGAAGATGAAGATCCAAGAAGTCTTGTAACTAGATTAGTTCATGTATTTGTTGTGAGTAGAATGATGTCCTAAGTGGTTAGGTTAGGACTTAGTTGAGTCTTTGTGTGAAGGCTTGGATCGGGAAAGGATCCAAGTGTGTCGTGTATGAAGGCTTGGATCGGGAAAGGATCCAAGTGTGTCGTGTGTAAAAACTTGGATTAGGTGAAGATCCAAGTGTGTCTTAGTGTGAAGAATCAAGTGAACGGGAGTGCTCGTTCACGTGAAGGCATAGATCGTGTGTCGATCTAAGTGGGACAAGAGTGCTTGTTCGTGTGGCCACGTGGGACGTGGTGTAGATTGGTTCTAGCTAGGATTAGAACTCGACATTCCGCTTAGTGTCGTTAAACCTTGTGTAAGCTTGTGTACAGATTGTTCCGCATGAAGGAGTGTGTTGATATAGCGATTGATAACTCTCGAGTGTGGTACTCGGGGAGTGGAGTAGGACGGAGGAGTGAGCTTCGTGCCGAACCACTATAAATCACCGTGTCTCTTTGGTTGTGTTCTTTCCCTACTCTTTATATTACTTGTTTGTTTATATTTGCTTGTAGCTAAATAGATATCACATAACAAGTAAAATAAACAAGTTTGCAAATGTAAATTAACCGGACCTAAAAACGGCGAAACATTTTTGGAAGTTTAAAAGAAGCGGTGAAACTATTCAAACCCCCCCCCCCCTTATAGTTTCTTTATTATTATTATTATTATTATTATTATTATTATTATTATTATTATTATTATTATTTTGTCCATTAGCACGTTGTGCCTTACATTTATGTGGTAACTGACCTACCAACGCCACCATAACGCAGCCCAAGCTGGTATGGTAACGCAGCTTCAACTTGGGCCACCTCATCCTTAACGCCGTTGGGGTGTTATTGTAGACATCGCTCTTAAAACTAGGTTTATGAATTGACACTTAAAATAATTGCACGGGTCACAAATTTTTCGTCAATCTATGCCTTCTGAGGAAGTTATACTCTCTCCGTCTCAAAAGTATTGTTAGGAGACAAAAATCACAAAATTTAATAAAAGTTGAGTCATTTTAATTTTTTACCACCCAAATAGAATATTCTTCCACTAAATTATCTTGTTTTTACTTAAAAAGGAAAGTGTATAATTATTTTGAGATATATCAAAAAGGAAATATTGACGATTATTTTGAGACGGATGGAGTAATAAAATTATTTTGAGACATAACAAAAAGGAAATATTGACTATTATTTTGAGACGGGTGGAGTAATAAATTTGGAGTCGAGTTATATTACAAACCAAACATTCCTCACATACCAAGGGACTCATCCCCACCATCCATTTAAAAAGGAAATCAATGGTTGAGATTAAAAGCATTTTAATATTTCACCCATTTTTTATAATTTAAATATCTCTTAAACCGTTAATCGTTAATTTAATTATCTTTCTATAAACGGGCACTTTGATATACTTTTGAAAAAAAAAAAAAAAATCGTTTTTTTTTCACTTTTTTTTTCGTGGCCGAAAAAAAATCATATATGTATCATATCATATATGATCATATATGATATGTAATATCATATATCATGTATGATATGCAATATCATATATGATATGATATGTAATATCATATATGATTTTTTCGGCCACGAAAAAAAACGAGAAAAAAAATTGTCGAAAATATATCAATTAGCCCATCTATAGAAAGATAATTAAATGCTTGTCGTAACGGTATATTTTTTTTCGCTTAACGATTGACGGTTTGAAAGATATTAATATTTGAAAAAAAAGGATGAAAGTGAGTTTTTTAAATTGTTGGGATTAATCTCATCCATTAGATCAAATAAATATGAAGGGAAGATGGAAAGTGGAGAAAAAAAGTTTAGTCCGATCTTATATCATAAATTTGATATTATACACAAGTTAATTATAGTAGAATATAATTAATGTATTAGACTTGCTAAGCCCTGTTCTTTAAATTTCTCTCGTACAAAATGCATGTGTGGACGCAACATTTCTTCATTTCTTAACCTTACATTTAAGTGATGCCAACTACCAGCTGGTCCGATATCTAATCAATTACTGTAAAAAGTTAGATATAAATATTTTCTCTTTTTGATATTTCAGGAAACCCCGCTAGTTATATATATAGAGAGACACTCGTCAACACTTACTAGTACATACCAACATCATTCTATGGGGTTGCAATGCATGGTGCTTTACCTCTCTTTCATCATCATGCATTCTATAACTTTCTCAAACTCAAAATCAATCGTCAAGAATCTCCCGGGATTTGATGGCGATCTTCCTTTCACTTTTGAAACCGGGTATGTCGTTTTTGTCTTTTTTTTCTTGTATTTTAAGTTAAGTAAGTTACATACTATGAAAGTTTTCTCGTATCAATAGATATGTTGGAGTGGGAGAACACGATGATGTAGAGTTTTTTTACTACTTTGTCGAGTCTCAAAGAAACCCGTCAGAAGATCCTCTTCTTTTATATCTAACCGGCGGCCCAGGCGTTGCAGCGTTGTCTACCTTCCTCTATCAAATCGGTAATTTTCATTCGTTACTTGCATGATTTTTTTTAACAAATATCTTGTTCAAAGAAAGATATACGTAATTCTGAATAATAAATTTCTATGTATTGGACACAAGTAGTTACGTGTGTTTTCTTTAACTGCGTGTTTCAAAATCTAAGGGATCTATTTGAAGAAGCTCGTGATTGATATATTAAACCTAATAAGACATACCTAACGCATGTAGGTCCGCTCAGTTTCAACATTGAAAATTGTTGGAAAAATAACATTACGTTAGAGTTGAATCCATATTCATGGACAAAGGTACAACATGCATTCCCACTAGCTAAAGTGATTCATTACAGATTGTACAGTACTATAATCTCCTAGTATATATTTTCGTATGACGTTATATGCAAATTTTCATGTATGATACACATGCAATGACAAAGAATTTCGAAATTTTGCAGATGGCTAATATGATCTTCATAGATACGCCTGCTGGTGTTGGGTTTTCGTATGCTAAAACATGGGAAGCATCAAGGAGCAGTGATTCTATTTTAGCTTCAAACGTCTATGATTTTTTGAGAAAGGTTAGACAACTTCTCGAATTACTGAATATGGTATTACTGTCCTAAGAAATCAGTAAATTTAGTTTCTTGTTTAGGTTTTGTTTCTGATAATGATAATGTGACATGTACACTTGCACAGTGGTTAATGGAGCACCCGAGATTTCTCAGTAATCCCTTGTACGTGTCCGGGATTTCATACATGGGCCTTATCATACCACGTGTTGTATTAGAGATATATAATGGTATGAGTTTCTGACTAATTATCGTAATCTGATAGCTAACATAGGAAGTACTAGTATTATTTTTACATGTTGTTGGTGTGTTTTAAATCTTCTCTGTGTTCCATTAATATTTTAAACCATTTCTCTAGTCTATCTACCATAAGTCCCCATAACATATGCTGCATCACATCAAAGTGGACAATGAAATAACGCAATAATTAAGTGTCCACAATGAAATCTTTGGATGTCCCAAATTAAGTGTTCACTTGTACCTTTCAACCAATAAAATAAGAGTTTAGCGTGTAAAAGTAATATTTGATTGGTGGAGAGTTTAGATAGTGGAATCTCTTAAAACTTTGTGCATTAAAAAAGTTGACACTTAATATGGGACGGATGTATTACTTTCTTTATATGGTTAACCATTTGGACCCATGATATACTACGTATAAATTAACCACAAATAGCGTGCACACACCGCATTGTGGGAGCCATGTATTCCAAACGGTGGCGGACCTAGCCAATAATTCAAGGTGGTTTCTTGAATTAGTCAAAAAAAAAAAAAAAAAAAAAAAAAAAAAAAAAAAAAAAAAAAAAAAAGTGGACGGCTCAACTAAATATCCGATTAATGTGTCAGGTCAGGTTAGATCGGGATCGGACAATTGGCCGAGAACGATACATTCAAATGCAATGAAAACTATTCATATTTTAAATGACTTATAAAATAGGGATTTTCTAACTTGTCCCTTTAGGCATATGTTAAGAGGTGGACCCTTGTGTCCTTTCTTTATGGATTCTTGTCATTTTTCAAATAACAAAAATATTTTGTGTGTAATTTTTGTGGATCCCTGAGTAAAAAGGACACACGGGCCCACTCTTATCATGTGCATAAAGACATATGTTATAAAAACCTTATAATATATAAATGAATCTATAAAATAAGTACTAGTATTAAGTTCTTGTAACAACTATAGATCTATAGGCGACATTTTATCATTGAAACTATGTGTGTGATATATTTCAATAAGAGCAATCCCAATCATAACGTTGGTTAGGCGTTAAAGGGAATTTAACGTGTGTTAAATACGAGTTACCCGCTACGAGCTTGTGTGTTAAAGAGGTGTTAACGTTTGGTGTTAAAGGTTTAACCCGGCGTTAATATGCAACTTTAGTAAAAAAAAAAAAAAAAAAAAAAAAAAAAAAAAAAAAGTCATTTCCCACCCTAAATGAAGGAGTGTTTTTGTAAATTGTTATTGAGTTATGATTGTGGGTGTTTTTTTGTGAGTTAAGGTGAAAGTGTTAAAGCTGATGTGACACTGACGTAACACTGTGTTAAAGTTTGTCTTATGAATGAGAGTGCTCTAAAAAGTCAATAATAATGCATATAGTACATAGTATAAATATTTGTGCAGCTTTCGTTTTTCGTGCAAAGTGTGTCAAACCAAAGAAAAGAACCGCACAGAACATACAACCTCCATTAAAGAAAGACTCTGAGCTTTGTTTAATTTTGTTCCTAAATTGCTAAATTTTTCTTTCTTTCTTCTTACCTAAACATACAAGGTGGTTCCCGATCAAGTTTAAGGTTGTTCCCGATTTTTTTGTACATATACCTTTTAAAGGATTTCGAAGTCTAAGGTGCTTCCCGAGAACCACCTTCTCATATGCATTTAAATTTTGAATATTTTTGTACTAGTACTTCATCTGATATTGATAGGTTTAAAGTGCTACTCTCTCTCTCTCAAAATAATAGTCTATATTTTTTTTCGGACGTCTTAATTTAATTGTCCAATACTAAATATAAATAGGAAAGTTTGATCAAGTTTACCATTTTATCATTGTTTGCAATTATTATTATTATAAGGGTTTTTCTATTTTGTGATACAAAAAGTACCAAAGAACACACAAAAAATACATATTTTATAGATCCTTAAGTACATTTTTATGGGTCTCTCGTACTTTTTATGTATCTTTTGTACTTGAAATAAGACATTAATTAATTACATAGCGGTAAATATGTTATTATGATAAAAGTAAGAGAAGGAAATCAATACTCCCTTTGTCTCAAAATTATTGTCAGGAGACAAGAATCACATAGTTTAATAAAAGTGGGGTCAGATTAATTTTTAACTATTAAAATAGAATATTCCTCCACTAAACTTTCTAGTCTTTACTAAAAAAGGAAATAGGACAATTATTTTGAGACAACCATAAAAGAAAATATGGACAATAAATATGAGACGGAGGGAGTAATAATTATGTTTTAACATTGTGTATTTTGTCGGGTGATAATAATTTTGATACGGATGGAACATATCACATGATTAAATCATGAACTATTAAGACAAATGATGAGACTTAAAGCAACAAACTTTTGATTGTTCAGATATCTCACTCATGAACTATCAAATTCAACTATATTTTTGAGATTGATAGTGTTATGATATACCTTGTATTCAGCATACGCGTGCCATGCATACGTGAATCAATAGAAGGTGTGATTTTCAGATAATTTCTAATCTTGCATTTCACTATCTTTTAGGTAACAAAGTCGGAAATCAACCACGGCTGAATATCAAAGTAAATGCCTAATTACATAAACTTGGCTATCATAAAATCTTTCATCCTGAATTAGTATATTTGGGGCACGTACGATTATTCATATCCTTTAATCTTACAGGGGTACATAATGATTAGCCCTTTCACCGACAAGTTTGCCGATTTTAATTCAAGACTTGAACTTGCTCATCGGCTTGCACTTATATCGGATGATATCTATAAGGTTATGAAAGTTATTTGTACCAGATTATGACATCATTATTCCATAGTTCGAATTAAATGCATATTTATATTTGTCTGTGTTATCTATTTCAGTCAGCAATAGAAAGCTGTCATGGTAACTATGTATATGCTGATGACAACAATGCCTTGTGTTCGAGTAGCCTTCAACAAATGGAACAGGTAGTCATATATATTTTTTAAAGATTTTATATGTTACTTTGTAACTTTAATCTGAATTTTTGAAGTGAAGTGCATAGGCGATATCAACTTATCGAATACTTTGGAGCCATTTTGTGCACTAGTAAATCCAGACCCATCTTGCCCGGTAATTCTTCTCTCTCAAATTTTGATGGCACAAATCACATGTTCATAAGTAGCATACATACTATGTGTTGACGATGTTAACCTTATTTCACTTTTGTTTAGGAAGCTACTCAAATATTTTCAGAAGTTTGGGCAAACAACAAAGATGTTCAAAAAGCTCTTAACATTCGCAAGGTAAAATCTTTGATCTTCAATTTAACCCTAGGAATCATCAAAGACAAATATGTAAGTATGATTTATTGCAAATGTGGATCCCCTGGTACAAATTGTTGTAAATATTGATCCCTTAGCTATATGAAGTCTACTTTCTGCCAGAACGTTGCATTAGTAAAAACGATCCAATCTGTTCGAAAATCACTGTCTTAAGTTACATCTACTGATCTACATCATATAAAATCTTTCAGATTCGTACAGTAGCAAATCTGTTCGAAAGGAATACGGTATCACATATTATGCCTGCCACATCTACAGCCAAACCTACCTCCCTTTTATGTCACGCTGCTATAGTAAAAAGTAAAAGCGTGATTCACATAGCAATTAGAATCATTAAAGTGCATATAGGCTATGGTAAAAAGCAAAAACGTGATTCACATAGCAATTAGAATCATTAAAGTGCATATAGGTTGTGTTTGAAAAGGGGCTCATGCGGATTACACAACAACAACAACAATACCCAATCCCGCGAAAGCGAGGTATGGGGGAGGTAGAATGTAGGCAGATCCTACCCCTATCCCAGCAAAACTGGGAGTAGAGAGACTGCTTCCAGGAGACCTCCGGCAAGTGCAAAAGTGCGAGTGATAGAAAAAGAGAGACCTGCAAACAAAGCAAAAACGCATGAGCCAACAAACAAGGAACGAAAAGAAGACAAAGCAAAGCAGCACACCACACAAACGACAAGAGGCAAAAATAAATAAATAAATAAATAAAAAAGAGCAAGGGACAAGCAAGCGGGCAAAAGGGCCTACAACTAAGGGAAAGGGGCTCATGCGAATTAAACTTTTAAAATAAGTTGGCTTAATAAGCCTCGTTTGTTGCACATGCTTATGGAGGCTTATGTAAGTTATAAGCCTCCATAAGCCCAAGCCCATTGAAAGAGGCTTATGGGAGCTTATAGCTAGTATTCATGTGCAGGGAACAATAGAACGTTGGGCATACACGAACATGAGTGTACGTTACTTTTACGATAAAGAAGATACCACATGTTACTCGTTCGACATTTTTAGTAGTATTGAATGGCAAAAACAACTCACTGCGGAAACTTGTCAAGTGTTGATCATTAGGTAATGCCATACTCTTCTCTTCAACATTCAGTCTTATTTTTCCTCTCCTAATTAAATAAGTGAACTTCTTTTGTTAATAGATAATGCCATAATTAATGGACCTGCTTGATCGTCTTTAAGATTTCAGTCTAGCGATTTCTTTTGTTAATGGCTAATATGACTAAGATTTCAGTCTAGCGATTTCCAAAATAAAGCTATGACTTCAGCATATCATGTTATCACATGATTTAACAATAAACATTATTATGCCCCTTGGATTAATTAGCCATATATCAGCGGTGATCATGACGTAAACCACTTTCATGATGCAATCTGTAGTACATTTAATACTCTATGAGTTAAAATTCAAATTTGGTTCTTGGTATTGGCTAACACGTCTTTGTATTCGAATAATTATCAGCGGTGATCATGACATGGTTTTTCCATACGTTGGAATTCAAAAATGGATAAAGTCGCTTGACGTTCAGATTGCAAGCCCTTGGAAACCATGGTTCCTTCGCTCCCAAGTTGGAGGGTAACCTTCGATTTCTAGTTTATCCAACTCCAGTTTATTTCAATAATACATAGTATGACTTATGTTGCTAAAGAGGCTTATTTAAAGTTGTTGTTCTGTTTAAAATTTCAGTTATCAAACGACATATGCACGGAATGGATACTCGTTGAAACATGCAACTATTAAGGTATGAATATGGCACATTGGCACTAGTAAGAAATAAGCACAAACAATGTATCAAAAACAATATATTGTAACTTTTTATTAACTTTCAAATAAGATATGAAGTCACGAATGTGGAAAGTTGATCCAATATGTATTCTCGTAAATCTTTCTCAAATCTAGTTTCTTTTCGTAGGGTGCGGGTCACGTGGTGGTACAAACAAAGCCAGAAGAAGCGTTGTCAATGGTGAGCGAGTGGCTTGGGTCTCATACGTATTCAAGTGCCTCTTAAACTAGTATGTTATGCAAGTGTCCATGCATACACGCAAGAGATTAATTGGAAGGCAATCTAATTATTCTTATGCGTTAGTCATTTCAATCATGTTCCTTTATAATTCAAGATTGTAGCAAATTGGAATGCAATATTTGGCTCTCCGTGCATTCATGGTCGTAGTTTATATCATGGCCTCTTCATAACTTTTGGCTTAAAAGAGTGTTAATACCTGTTATATTGTTGATGTATATTGTGTCAAATTATGCACCAGTGTATCGAATTTATTTAACGGTTCAAGTGTATTATGGCGATATATTGGGACTTAAAGCCAAGATTGGCACAATGAGTCTAAGGCGGCAAGGCTTTTGTCATATACTCATATGAATGTTGAGATTGATACGATCAATGAAGGGACAGTAAGCTCATTTGTTTTTGACACATCACAATAATCACATACACGTCCTATAGCGATAAAAAACCTGGTTTGATCTGTTTTTTCCCTTTCTACTTGTGTCATGGGTGTTAGCAATCAATCTTCTTTCAATTCCAAGGAGGATCAAACTCAAAAAATTTCTAAAACAGTTTTCGTTACCAACTTTCCGGATCACTTTACGGCGCGTGATTTATGGAATGTTTGCTTGGCTTATGGTAAGGTGATTGATGTTTTCATTCCCTTCAAGAGATCCAAAGCTGGTAAGAAATTTGCTTTTGTTCGTTTTATTAGTGTGGATAACTTAGATCGTCTGATTGGCAATTTATGTACTATTTGGATTGGGCGTTTTAAACTTCATGCCAACAAGGTTAGGTTTCAGAGGGAACCTAAGCCCAACAATTCTCAGCCTTCTCAGCCTAGACAAAATGTTCCTGTGGGAGTAGCTCGTAATACGTTTGCTTCTGTTTTATCTAATGGTATAGTTAACCATAATGCTAATGAGTCCCCTGCCTTTGTCCTTGACGATACTTGTATCATGGAGCAGGACTTCTCACGCTCTTTAATGGGTAAAATTAAAGACATTAATGCACTTTCTAATCTCTACTTTATCCTTGCTAATGAGGGGTTTCAGAATGTTAAGCTATCTTATTTGGGTGGTCAGTGGGTTCTTCTTGAAATGGATTCTGTAGACGCTAAAGATAAGATCATTAAGCATGTGGGTGTTGGCTCATGGTTTGTGGAACTTAAGCAGGCTTCTAATTCTTTTGTGTGTGAAGAACGGCTTGTATGGGTAACTATTGAAGGTTTGCCTGTTAAAGCTCTTACTCGTAATACGTTTGTTAAAATTATATCTTCTTGGGGTGAATTGGTCGAAATTGATGATTCTGAAAATAGCCCTTTGTCTAGCATAAGAGTGTGTGTGAAAACAAAACCTCATGTGCTTATTAACAATAGGATTAAAATCATTATTAAGGGACAGCTTCATTGGATTTGTGTTAAGGAATTAGAAGCATGGATTCCTGAATTCATCACAGATAAGGAGGAGGATTCTACTACAGATGGAGAATCGGAGGGTGATAATGATAACGATATTGGGGCAGATAAAGAAACTGAAGATGACCATGTATCAGAAACAAGTTTTACTCAAGAACATGATGCTGAATTTCAGAAAATTCCTAAGAGCAGTGGAAAGTCAGCCAACTCTGAAGATCCTTTTGGGCTTTATAAAATTTTAAAAAGGAATAAGGACTCTCCAGGCGTCCAAGGTGCTGATGAGCCAACCCATGTTGGTTCAGGTTCATCCCATCAGCCAACTCCTCCATTCCCCCCTGGTTTCACACCAGTTGTAGAAGATAATGTCGGGGCCTCTGGCTTTTCTCCTCAGCCAAATCACGACGATTCTCATAATACTGGTATCAATTCTGTTAACACTAAGTTTAATCAAGGTACAAAGTTTCAAGCAAGTGGATCTATATTGGAAGTCATGGATGAATTGATAAAGGTGGGACAAACTATGGGCTATAACATGGATGGATGCATGAAGAATATTGAAACAATTATTGGTTCTCAAGGAGATAACAATGTTTTTAGATGAATTTTTTATCTTTAAACGTACAAGGCCTTGGTAACAAGGCTAAAAAAGGGTGGATTCAGGAGTTGAACACTAAACATAGAGTCAATTTTGTAGCTATTCAAGAAACGAAGATGGAAAAAATGGATCTTTTTTCTATCAAGGCGTTGTGGGGAAATTTATCATTTGATTATGATTGTAGTCCTTCCATTGGTAATTCAGGGGGTATTCTTTGTGTTTGGGACCCTAGATTATTTGTTAAAGATAATTCTACGGTTTCTGATTCATTTTTGGCGATCTCAGGTTCTTGGATTCCTACTTCTACCAAACTCCTCATTATTGCAGTTTATGCTCCTCAGGACCTCAATGAAAGAAGGATGTTATGGGATTATTTTCGTCATTTGCTAGATTCTTGGACTGGTGAATGTGTTCTTTTAGGTGATTTTAATGAAGTTCGTTATGAACATGAAAGACATGGCTCTTTATTTAATTCTTATGGTGCCAATTTATTTAATAATTTTATTACTACGACGGGCTTGATCGATCTTCCTTTAGAAGGATATTCTTTTACTTGGTCTCATAAATCCGCCTCAAAGATGAGCAAATTAGATAGATTTCTTATATCTGAAGGTTTATTGGCGAGTTTTCCTTCTATATCTGCCATTAGTCTTGATAAACACCTTTCGGATCATCGGCCTATTCTTCTTCGTGAATTGAATGTTGATTACGGTCCTACTCCATTTCGTTATTTTCAGTCGTGGTCTTCTAGAAAAGGGTTTGATAAGATGGTAGAGGATTCATGGAAGAATTATGATATTATGGAATCTAATAGTATCATAAAGCTGAAGAAAAAGTTACAGTCTTTAAAGATGACCATAAAACTTTGGCTTGCTGAAGATAATAAAAAGCTGAACGCTAATAAACAATCTATTTTATCCCGTCTTGCTGTTTTGGATAAATCTTTTGATCAAGGGAGATGCAATGACGAGCTTATTCAGGAAAGGTCAAATTTGTTTAAAGAGTTGCATGATCTTAATAATGCTTCTTCGTTAGATTTGATTCAAAAGGCCAAAGTTAGGTGGGCTATAGAAGGTGATGAAAACTCCAAGTTCTTCCATGGAATCATTAACAAGAAGCGATCTCAGCTGGCTATTCGTGGTGTTTTAGTAGATGGAGATTGGATTGTTGATCCTTCATTGGTGAAAAACGAATTCCTCAACCACTTTGCTAATCGCTTTGCTGCTCCGGCTACTGAGTGTATCACCTTTGTTTCTCCTTTCCCTAATCGGTTGTCCCCTGACCAAGTTATCGATCTGGAAAGTAGTGTGTCATATGACGAGATAAAACGTGCGGTTTGGGACTGTGGTACTAACAAGTCCCCTGGCCCTGATGGTTTTACCTTCGAATTTTTTCGAAAATATTGGAAAATCATTGATCAAGATGTGGTGGCTGCTGTCTTGGCCTTCTTCTCTTCAGGTTCATTTCCTCCTGGTTGTAACGCTTCATTTATTGCTTTGATTCCCAAAACGCAAGAAGCTAAAATGGTCAAGGATTTTCGGCCTATCAGTTTGATTGGTAGTGTGTATAAAATCATTACTAAAGTCTTAGCTAATCGATTGAGTCATGTTATTCAAAATTTAGTTAGCGATGTCCAATCTGCTTTCGTATCTAATAGACAAATCCTTGATGGCCCTTTCATTCTTAATGAGCTTCTTTCGTGGTGTAAACACAAAAATTCCAAAGCCTTGATATTTAAGATTGATTTTGAAAAAGCGTTTGACTCAGTGAGATGGGATTATTTAGATGTGGTGCTATCTAACTTTGGTTTTGGAACTAAATGGCGTAGTTGGATTCAAGGGTGTCTCAATTCAGCTATGGGATCTATTCTTGTGAACGGTAGTCCGACATCGGAGTTCAAGTTTTCTAAAGGATTAAAACAAGGAGACCCTCTTTCTCCTTTTCTTTTTATTTTGATTATGGAAAGCTTACATCTTTCTTTTGATAACGTGGTGAATGCTGGTCTGTTCAAGAGTATCCATATCGATAACTCTCTAAGTTTATCTCACTTGTTTTATGCGGATGATGTTATTTTTGTTGGCGAATGGAATTTATCAAACCTATCAACAATCGTTAATGTTCTAAAGTGGTTCCATTTGGCTTCGGGTTTAAAGATTAATCTTCATAAAAGTAAGCTTATGGGTATCGGTATTCCTCAAGTTGTTGTGGATTCAGCAGCTAGGTCTATTGGTTGCTCGACTCTTCATATGCCTTTTAACTATCTCGGTGTAAAGGTTGGTGGTATTATGTCGAAAGTTTGCTCTTGGGATGATGTTGTCGCCAAGCTTTCTTCTAGGCTCTCGAAATGGAAGCTTAAAACTTTATCGATCGGTGGTCGTCTTACCCTTATTAAATCGGTGTTGAGCTCTTTACCGCTTTATTATATGTCATCCTTCAAGGTGCCTATAAGCGTCTTAAAAAAAATGGAGGCTATCCGTAGGAATTTTTTTAATGGTGTGGATAATGCAGAAAAGAAGATGTCATTGATTAGTTGGAAGAAAGTTTTAGCTTCTAAGAAGAATGGTGGTCTTGGAGTATCTAGTTTCTTTGCTATGAACCGCGCTCTTCTCTTCAAATGGGTTTGGAGGTTCATTGCCAACGGGTCATCTCTTTGGTCTCGTTTTATCAAAGCTATTCATGGTATTCACGGTTCTCTTGGATGCTCTTTACCTTTCTCTAAGCGATCCCCTTGGACGGATATTGTTAGCGAAGTTAGAAAGCTCTCCTTTAAAGGCATTGATCTCCTTTCTCTTATCAAAAAGAAAGTTGGGAACGGTGAGGCTACCTCTTTTTGGGACGATATGTGGCTTGGTGATGCTCCTTTAAAACATACTTATCCGAGGTTATATCTTCTGGAATTAGATAAGCATGCTAGTGTAGCGTCTAAGCTAAGAGATAACTTCCTTTCTGATTCTTTTCGAAGGACTCCTCGAGGTGGTGTGGAAGAAAATCAGTTGCTTCTTCTTAATTCTGATATTTCTACTATAATTCTCCCCAATATCAGTGATCGTTGGACTTGGCGGCTTGATTCAGCGGGTGACTTCTCGGTAAGATCGGCTCGTGAATTTATTGACGATTCTTTTCTCCCTAAGGCGGAAATTAGTACTCGATGGGTTAAGTATATTCCCATTAAAATCAATATCTTTGCATAGAGGGTCTCTTTGGATAAGCTTCCTTCAAGGTTGAATCTTTCCCTTCGTGGTCTTAACATCCCATCTATCTTATGTCCTCTATGTAGTATCGCTGTGGAATCAACATCACACCTTCTTTTCGCTTGTCATTTGGCTCGTCATCTTATGATCAAAGTCGCTCGTTGGTGGGAATTAGAGTACCAAGATTTTCTATCATACGACGATTGGCTTCTTTGGTTAACTAATCTTCGTGTTACAAAGTGCTTCAAAGGTGTTTTTGAAGGTGTTTGTTATATTATGTGGTGGGTCATTTGGAAGTTCCGCAATCAAGTTTTGTTTGGAAGTGAATTACCTCGGGTTGACCTTCTTTTTGACGAGATCGTTCGGTTGTCGTTTAATTGGTGTTCTAATCGTTGTAGTCTAAACTTTGATTGGAATTCTTGGATGAAAAATCCTAATTCCTTTAATTTGTAATTTGTTTTTTTTCTAGCTCCTTGCTAGTCTTTAATAAAATGCCGTTAAAAAAAAAAACAATAATCACATACACAATTGCTCACTTCTTATATATTTGCCATTCAATTTACGAGATATTGACATATAATAAACTAAATTTACAATCTGGTAATCGCTGTTCCAAAGAAAAAAAGGGGGGGGGGGGGGGGGACACTGTTTTTGACAGTGTGAAAAAGTTAACGATGCCTTTTTTGCGGGTCAACTTTACACACTATGTTGGAATTTTTAGCCATATCATTTACATCTTGATATTTAGGGTATCCTTGTTTTGAAAAGCATGTCTTTCACGCCGTGATTTTACAATGGATTAGGTAAACATTGAGGATTATGATGTTTTGATTATGACCAATTTCTTTACATTTTTTTTTTTTTTTTTTTTTTTTTTGAACAGTAAACTTCATTAAAAACGGCTAGTCCTCAAAGCGAGGACCGCCACACAAACGATTACAACATATACAAGGGGAACATCGCCCAATCCTTCCACACAATGTTATTAAAACTAGATCTATGTTTCAACCATAAAAACGATAATGATTTCACTAGAGCCACAACATCGACAACTTTCGGAGTCGTGTTATCAAAAACCTTCTTGTTCCGAACATTCCACATTGCCCAACACGTCACCATAACAATCCCCCTTATAATTTTCTTTGCCCACTTCGGACCAGTCACCTGCTTATGGAGTTTGAACAAGTCTTCCATATCATTGATTAAAACGAGCCGAATATTGCACCATCTCAGAATGTTACTCCAAACCCCAAACGCAAAGCCGCATTTGACAAAAATATGGCTGCAGTCTTCATCTTCCACATCACATAAGGGGCAAGTGCTGGACGGAATTAAAATCTGTCTTCGTTGTAAAGCCATCCGAGTTGGGAGACGATCCAATTCAATACGCCACATGAGGATATTGATCTTGAGAGGAACCCATGCTTCCCATTTGACTAAACAGACCCGCTGCTGACTTGTTCTAGACTCCCGAAGATGTTTTTTGGCAGTAGCAACATCAAAACTCCGATTGCCTTCAGTGTCCCACCGCCAAGAATCTTTATTTCCTGCAAAAGAAAAGTTTGACAGCATATACTGAAGGTCTTGCAACTCCGAAATTTGTTCCACAGTGACCGGCCAAGCATTCCACTCTGATCCGAGAGAGAGAACAGAACCAATCTGAACAACCCGATGAGCTATGCTGCAGTTTTTATCTTTTTCCAGCTCGTAGAGCTTCAGACATCTTTCTAGCAGAATCGTATCACCGAGCCCTCTTTCTTTCCAAAAGCGAATGGATTCTCCATTCCCAGGCTTGCAGTTAAAGAACCATTGAGCCTTACCTCTTGTACCTATAGACATTAAGAGCACGTTTGGTAGAGAGAATTTCAGAGAATAGAAATGAAATAGAGAATATAAATTTAGAGAATAGAAATCAGTAGAGAATTTTGTTTAATTATAATGTTTGGTAACAACAGAGACTTGACCCGGGAAATGAAAAATAAAATTGTTGATTTTTTTTAAAAAAATTATTTTTTCTAAATAACAATTCTAAAAAAATATATTAATTTTTTTTTTTATAAATTATATATTTTTTTTAAATTATTTTTTAAAAAATTTATTTAAAAAGATTTAATTTATTTTTTATAAAAATTATTTAAAAAAAAATATTTTTTTCTTAATAACAATTCTAAAAAAAATATATTTAAAAAAAATATTTTTCTGATTTATTATTTATTTAAAAAAACTTATTTTTTTAAAAATTTATTTAAAAAAATTAATTTATTTTTTATAAAAAATATTAAAAAAAATTACTTTTTCTAAATAACAATTCTTAAAAAAATATATATATATATGTAAAAAAATATATATATTTTAAAATTATTTTTTATAAAAAAATATTTAAAAAAATATTTATTTTGTTAAAAAAATGTATTTTGTAAAAAAAAAAAAAAAAAACAAACCGTCAATTCTCCAAATTCTCCACCAAAAGGATGGAAATGAGAGTAACCAAATTACACTACCCAATTCTCTTCAATTCTCCACTAATTTCTCTTCAATTCTTCACTTTTTTTAATTCTCTCTACCAAACAAGAGAATTTGATCAAATTCCATTTCTCTCATTTCTTTTCTCTCTACCAAACGCACCCTAAATACTTTTGGTGGGGTTTAATTAATCCTTATCTAGTGGTATCAACTTTTTTTGCTACATTAATTAATCCTTTTCAAGTGCTAGTGTTAATCTTTGTATTCATAAATGTTGTTATGTTTTAAATTTCGTCCATGAGTACCTAGAAAAAACTGACTTTAATTTTACTGTTAATAACTTTTTGGTACATGGGTAATTAAATTCAGAAAACATGGTTGGTAAAAGAGGGTATGCAGAGGTGTGCAAAGGAGTGTTAGAAGATGGACAAGCAATTGCAGTGAAAAGATTAACACAAATATCATGTGATGAAAAGAGTTTTTGACCGAAATAGGAACACTCGGTCATGTAAATCATCCAAATGTTTCATCACTCTTAGGTTGAAGTAAGCGTTGTTGTTGTTGGGTTTTTATTTTTATTTTTTTATTTTTTATTATTATTATTTTTTATTATTTATTATTTTTTGGTAGATTTTATTGAAGTACATTTCGATAAACAGATAAGTAACTAATGGGTTCGTAAATGGCAATAGCTCCAAATAAAACTAAACAGCACATATGCTGTAACGTTTAGACATATCTTACTAATTTAATTTTGCCAATTTGAATGGTTTATTTTAAACTCAAAGAGTTTATGTTTTTAGTTGAATGGTTTACGAGATTTAAACATAGTAATAGTGTATCTTTTAGAGAGAGAAGCAGAATTTTAAATAGATAAGCACGAAAAAGAGATAAAAAGAGGGTGGTGGAGTGATGGTATAATTTTTTGATTAAATACACCGTTCGTTCTTAAGATTTTACCATCAAAATAATAAACCAAAACGATGAAATTATCATTTTGCCCTCATGTGCAAGGCACATGGGGACTATAACAGACGTTAACTAACAGAAAATTAGTCAAGGGACGCAATCGGCCACTAAAACTTGAAAAATGGACGCAATGAGACGATTTTCCCTAGTTTGGGGCCCCTGCAACACTTTTGGGAAAATTTAGGGACCAACGGTGTATTTTTGTCTAGGATATATGTTTAAGAGGCTAGTTATAGTTTAGCTCAAACTTAAAGGATCGTAACCCTTTATTGAGTTCTTGTTAGAGTTGTTCTTGATTCATTTTTCCGCTCTAAAAACCGGTTTGTTGGATTTCTTCCAACAATTTGTATCAGAGCCTTGTTCGAAAATAGCAAATCACACAACGTTGAGAGAGCCGAAATTAACAAGAGAATCATCCGGGTTTGTTCGTCAGTTACTGTGTAGTCGTGGGAGAATTGAGGTTGTGAGTTCGTTAACCGTTGGATTTCTACGAAATTTGAATCGTAGGTTGAAGACACTTAGATCCAGGATCTCCAGAGGGATCTTGCATTAGAGTTTTCAGCAAAGAAATATGGCATGTCGAAGTTGCTGATCTGGTTGTTGTGTTCTTGGTTATTTTTTGGTTATTGTTTTGCTATTGTTGTGTAGATTAAAAGGTTCAAGATTTCTAATTGTTTTGCTATTGTTGTGTAGATTAAAAGGTTCAAGATTTCTAAGTCTACGAGTCAAGATTACTTAAGCAATAAAATTCAAGATTTCTTCCAACACCTACTTTTTTTCTTTTATGAACTCATTTATAATTAAACACTTATTTGAAATTCTTGTATCATGCATTGATGTCTTTTTCTTGCAAGAAATTGCTTTTACGAAAATTATAATTCAATGGATTAAGAAGAAACCATGAAATTCTTAATCGTTCGGTTTTACTAATTACATGGAAGTCCACAATAAAAAAGGAATGGACTAAAATGTCTTCAGCTTGTCGTAAAATTTTATAGTGTGTATTTGACTATTTTTTTTCCTAGTTGCGTGTAACCAACTTAATAATCTTCCTATTGTATGTATGTTTAAGAAGAAAAAAAATATAGGATTGAGATCCTCTAAAGTTCAAATCTCTCATGTTCTATCATGTTAGTTATATTACGAGAGAAAACAAAATAATGGGTCCATTGTTTCAATTAGTTGTGATTGGTTCAACATGACCAACATGAGAGATTAAACATTAAATGATCCTTATTCAAAAATATAACATGTCACAAGTAACAAGTTAATCATCTTAAAGCTATAAACACCATATCTAAACAACCATTTAACTCTCTTCACACTTCATCCATAACGAAACACCCCACATCTTCAACCTCAAATCCCACCACACACCCCTTTTCACCCACCCAACCCATCGTCAGCTTACAAAAAGACTCGACCATCTTTGTTACAAGCATCAAACATCTTCTATCATTATAATCAAGAACACACCACACTTGCTACACAATATCTAAACCCGTATTATTCAAACCAAAACCACACTAATATGTCATAGTAAGAGATTTACTTTAATTGTTTACTCTATACGTGAGTTTGGGAATATTGTTTGATTAATGGGTACTTGTAATTTCAAATTTTACATGTGTCATATCTTTCTAAGGCTTTTTTATTTATTTTTTTATTTATTTATTTTTTTTTTTTCTGCTAAATGGTTTATATGTGGAGAGGAAGCAAATGATAGTCCTCACAATTAAGACTCATTAACAGAAAGGGGCCCACCCATTTAATCTGAAAAAAAAAAAAAAAAAAAAAACCCTAAGTTTTGCTATATCCTCTTAATTTATGTGCCTATTTATCCTCTTACACACAAAAATATAAAATATGTTTTTTTCACTCATTATCTCTCTACCACTAGACCCAAAACTTAACCTTGGGTTCTGATTTAAATAGTCAAGTACAAGTAAAGTGTTTATCGACTTACCTAGTAATAAAAGCATATTTGCTAAACTGTACATTTATACACAAAAGGAGTAATCGTTTATGTGGAACAAGAACATGATTCGAATATTCAAATATATGGTGAGGGTCATGCGATCGAGTGCATAAATATGTGACACGCGACCGTTTTTCACCTAAATAGAACTTATTCTTTGTAACCTAGCTAAAGTTATATTTGAATCTTATACTTTTGACACTGCGACTAGCTACCTACACCATGATTAAAGTAATAGAGGAATTAATTATGGTTTTGATACGAGTATATGTTAAGTGTTAACTAAGAGGTCTTCCTCAAGGTCAATCTAGCTTGTGGTTAAATTTGTTTTCATTTTATAATAGCTTTCAAGTAAATAATTTATAATGAATTAGCGAAAGTATTTACTTTTTCAGTCTTAGCTATGGGTTAACCATAGATTAAAAGTTTTAGCCAAAGTAGTATTGACAACTAATCTTCAATTGCACATGCATAAGATAATTGATATGGTCTTGTCTTTAAAAAAATAAGCTATACAAATCATTTGGAGTCGTATTATAGGCAACTTATTTTGCCGGAGTATATCATCCCTTTTACAAAATTAAAATAAAATATTATAACACCATATACACTCATGTGATAGATGATAAAACAAGCTTAAACCCCTAGTAGCCATATATAATTTGGAACTAGCAAATTATTGCGACTTAATTCGCACATATGTACATTAAGCTTATCAATTCCAACTTAAGGAAAATGAAAGTACATACCAAAATTCATGGAAACTGTTGCACTGGTTAAAATCCCTAGCTCTATCACTATATATGTAAAAGAGACGAAGATAGGGTAACTAGCTAGTAGTAATAAATCTAGTCAAAACTCAATTTACAACCATGCGTCCATGCTCAAGTTCATTGATTAGATGGTACGAGATAGTTCATACAATAATCAAAACAAAAAAAGCATGCATGCATACAAATTACTCGTAACGTAACTTTGATCACTACGTACATGCATCCAACCAACTATTTATAAACAATATCTAGTACTATCCAACAACTATAAGACTTCCGGGCTTGCGATTTACCATAGCGGCCTCTTTCGTTGGAGCCACTTGAAGAACAATGGGTCGTTGTGGTAGATATTTATACTGGCATGATTGTTTAGGATGAGGTTTAACAAGGGGCAGATGTGGTGCCATTTTTAACGTTTGCTATCTGAAGAAATGTTGAGCTTGTTCTTGATACTTCGTTTATGAGTGTTATGGAATATAAACAATTTATAGAGGGAGAAAAAGGGTAGTCACGTTAAAACCTTTATTCTTCAAAAAAAAAATATCAAAAATTAGATAATTGAATTAAGAATAAAGGTGGAGAACGTGGTATAACTTTGCAAGTAGAAATGTATTATTCCTTAGGATAACGATATGAAAGTGAAATAATGTCTTGTTCAGATAGCATCTAAACCTTATCTCTCAATCTCTAATGGACTACATGCTTAAAGGTTACGTAATGCATAAAAGTATTCTTGGCATCAATGTTTTTAGTGAGAAAACGACTACTACTTGGTTTGGGTTTTGCACAAAGCCTCCGCAAATTCAGAGACGCCCTTGGGCTTAAGTAATTAAAGTACTTGATGTGTTAAGCATATATATGAGCCTTTGTGGAGCTTATGGTATATATATACACATGATTACTCAAACTATAGAAAAGAAAGTAAACTTGAGCCGAACTTGAAAATATGGAGTAGATTAATAATGCAATATATTTACCAGTACTATCGCATGTACCTAACACTCATGATTGGTAAGTCTATTTGAGCTCGATCGAAAGTATTTTCTAAAGGTTTAAATCGGCGGGTAAACCCTAACCCTATGTGTGCAACTCGTTAATTTGGCTACCGACTGGCCCTTTCTCATGGAAGGCTCGACAAAGCCTGAGATAAGATTCAATGGTCAAGTCAAACCTCGAGCCAGTGGCTGCGATTAGCATGTGCAAGTGGTGCAACCGCACAGGGCCCCTCGTTGTAAGGGGCCTCCAATTTAGTATACATCCATTAATATTTATAGTTTTATACATATCTAAGTATATAATGTTTTGAATATTTAGTGTCTTTGCGTAATATCAAAAAACTTTTTATTTTCAAAAATAGTTAAACTTTTTGTGATTTATGGGGGCCTCATTCGTGATTTCGCACCGGGCCACCCAAATCAATGAGACGGCCCTGCCTCAAGCTTGGTGGTGTTGCTTGACTCGATGCTCAGCAACAAACTATTTTGATCAGCGTACAATCTTCATGAAGTTGATCTATCAACGTACGTAATCAATTGATTTGTATATTTTAGTATCCATTTCAGCTGTAAATGAACAATAATACATATTGTTGTCACAGATCAATAATAAGCAACATGATCCTATATATGCACGGTGCCCCTATCACAATAACTTTAGTTATTGTTAGGAACATTTACTTAGTTAATTGGTTTAAATATAAAATCAACATTGTCATTTTATTGAAAAAAATGATTTTGAGTGTGTACACAAAATCATCTATATAGGAGAAAAGTTGTTTTGCGAATCAGTTTTTTTCTACAAACTGAGGGACAAATCCCCCACATCCATCTAGTTTGATCTAATAGTGAGGATTAACCTAAGATTTAAAAATGGAACCTAAGTCCATGTTTTTTTCTTGTCCTTTAATCTTTCTTATTTATTCATTGTATTTTTCTTTTTTCTCATTTTTTTCTCCTTATCTATGCTTTTTCTTTTTCTCTTTTTTTTCCTTCCTTTTTTGTTCACTTTTCATTCAAGCTTTTTTTTTTCTTTTTTTTTTCAAGCGCCCCCTTTTTTTTTTTTTTTTTTTTTTTTTTTTTTTTTTTTTTTTTTTTTTCAGCACTTGTTTTACTTTTTTTAATGCACGTTTTTTTATTCATTTTTTTTACTTTTAAAAAAAATCACGTTTTTTTTAAATTCATGTGTATTTTTTTTCAAATTCATTTTTTTTCACTTTCTTACGTTTTTGTCCGTTTTCATTCGTTTTCATCCATTTTTATATGTTTTCGTCTATTTTTTTTAAGTTTTCGTTAATTTTTAGACGTTTTCATCTGCTTTCAGATGTTTATCCAATTTTATACGTTTTCGTCAATTTTTATAAGTTTTCGTCCGTTTTCAAACGTTTTTATCCGTTTTCGTCCGTTTTATACATTCTTGTCCATTTTCAGACGTTTTTGTCGGTTTTCGACAGTTTTTATACCTTTTCAGACATTTTTGTCCGTTTTCGTACATTTTCGTCTATTTTCAGACGTTTTCGTCTGCTTTCATCTGTTTTCTTACGTTTTTGTCCGTTTTCGTGCGTTTTCATACGTTTTCGTCCATTTTCATACGCTTTTAGATGTTTTTGTTCGTTTTTATACTTCTCCATCTGTTTTTATACGTATTCATCCATTTTTTTAGGTTTTCGTCTGTTTTCAGACGTTTTTGTCTGTTTTCGTCAGTTTTTATATGTTTTCGTTAGTTTTTATACAATTTCGTCTGTTTTTGTTTGTTTTCATATGTTAATGTTTTTGTCCGTTTTCTTTCGTTTTTATACATTATTGTCTGTTTTTAGACGTTTTCATCTGTTTTAATACATTTTCGGCAGTTTTTACACGTTTTCATTGGTTTCGTTCGTTTTCATACGTTTTTCTCCATTTCCGTGTATTTACTTTCGTTTTCGTCCATTTTTTATATGTTTTCATCTGTTTTCAAACGTGTTTTTACACTTTCATACGTATTCGTTTGTTTTCGTATGTTTTCATGCGTTTCTAAATATCACAATTGACATTCTTAATATCACAAGTGATATTTAGAATATGACATAATATCACGTGTGATATTAAGAATATCAATTGTGGTATTCAGAAACGTATAAAAACGGATGAAAATGTATGAATATGGACAAAAAGGTTAGAAAGTGAAAAAAACGTGAATTAAAAAAAAATGTAAAATCACTTGTGATATTTTGAATATCACTTGCGATTTTCATGTTACAAAACATTTGTTGAAAATCACTTGTAATATTCAGAATATCACTTGTGATATTCAGAATATATCACTTGTGATTTTCATGCTACAAAACATTTGTTGAAAATCACTTGTGATATTCAAACACACAATGGTGTTTTAGTATTACTTGTTCAGAATAGTTTTAGTATCGTGGTTTGTTTAGTTTGCGTTAGTTAGTGGCCTGATTTGTTGTTTAGGTGTTTGTTAAGATGTGATAGCGTCATCAAATGTAATGAGATTGTTAACTTTAACTGATGTGGGATTATTTGTATGGTGAAATAACTTTAAAACTGGAGGAGAGTTGATTTACCTCATAACTTTTATAGTTTTATATTTCATCCAAGTAGCAGTTTTCTTTTATATAAGATCAATAATACATTTTATCGCCGCAACATTACACGACGCTATCACATCTTAACAAACACCTAAACATCAAATCAACTTTTTTTCGTCCATTTTTGTACATTTTTATATAAAAACGAAAGAAAACGTATGAAAACGAATAAAAACAGAAGAAAACGTAAGAAAGTGAAAAAAACGTGAATTAAAAAAATGTGAAAATCACTTATAATATTCTGAATAACACTTGTAATTTTCTGAATATCACTTTTGATATTCAGAATATCACTTGTGATTTTCATGTTACAAAACATTAGTTGAACATCACTTGTGATATTCGGAATATCACTTGTGATATTCAGAATATCACTTGTGATTTTCTGAATATCACTTGTGTTTTTCTGAATATCACAAGTGATTTTCAATTAATGTTTTGTAACATGAAAATCACAAGTGATAATCTGAATATCATAAGTGATATTCAGAAAATTACAAGTGACATTCATGTTACAAAACGTTAGTTGAAAATCACGTGTGATATTTAGAATATCACTTGTGATTTTCATGTTACAAAATATTAGTTGAAAATCACTTGTGATATTCGGAATATTACTTGTAATATCTAGAATATCACTTGTGATTTTCTGAATACCACTTGTGGATTTCATGTTACAGAACAATTGTTGAAAATCACTTGTGATATTCAGAGTGATATTCAAAATATCACTTTTGAAAAAACGTGAATTAAAAAAAGCGTGAAATCACTTGTAATATTCTGAATATCACTTGTAATTTATATTCAGAATATCACTTTTGATATTCAGAATATCACTTGCGATATTCTGAATATCACTTGCGATTTTCATGTCACAGAACATTTGTTGAAAGTCACTTGTGATATTCAGAATATGACTTGCGATATTCAGATATCACTTGCAATATTTTGAATATCACTTGCGATATTTTGAATATCACTTGTGATTTCATGTTTCAGAATGTTAAAAATCACTTGTAATATTCAGAATATCGCGAGTGATATTCAATATCACTCATGATATTTTGAATATCACAAGTGATATTCTGATAATCATAGTATATCACTTGTGATATTCAGAAAGGTATGAAAACGTATGAAAATATTTAAAAACGAACGAAAATGAATGAAAACGGACGAAAACGTATGAAAACGGACGAAAATGTATGAAAACGAACAAAAATGTAAGAAAACGGACAAAAATGAATGAAAACAGATAAACCATATGAAAACGTATAAAAATAGACGAAAACGTATAAAAATGGCCGAAAACGTATGAAAACGGACGAATATATATGAAAACGGACGAAAACGTATGAAAACGGTCAAAAACGTATGAAAAAACTCAAAAATAGATGAAAATGTAAGAAAACGGACGAATATATATGTGAAAACGTATGAAAACGGGCGAAAACGTAATAAAACAGACGAAAACGTATGAAAAAAATTCGAAAACAGATGAAAACGTAAGAAAACGGACGAAAACGTATAAAAACGGACGAAAACGTATTAAAATGGACGAAACGTATGAAAACGGGTGAAAACGTAAGAAAACAGACGAAAACGTGTGAAAACGAGCGAAAACGTAAGAAAACAGACGAAAACGTATGAAAACGGACGAAAATGTATGAAAACGAACGAAAACATAAGAAAACTGACGAAAACGTAAAAAATCGACGAATATGTATGAAAAACGAAAAAACGTAAAAAAAAAAAAGAAAAAAAAAAAAAAAAAAAAAACCTTGAATTAAAGGAAAAAAACGTGAAGTTAAAAAAAAGAAAGAAAAAAGAAAAAAAAAAATGAATAAATAAGTTAGACAAAAAGGACAAGAAATAAAACATTGACTTAGGTTGTCTTATTAAATCTTAGGTTAATCCCCACCATTAGATCAAACAAGATGAATGATGAGGATTTGTCTCTCAATATGCAACAAAAATTTATTCCTTAAAATAACTCACCTCATCTATATAGATGTGATCACAAGACTCGATGAGTCATTGGAATATAATGTTTTTTATTTGGGTAATAAAGTTGTTCGATTCTTTAACAGTTTCAGACACTATAGGGTCAAGAAATATTTATTGATGACCAAATACATCTTATGATCTTGATTTGCATCGATAGACTTGATAAAAGGTGTTGAACTATATGCTTGTTCACATAGAAGTCTTAGAAATGTATTTTTTAATTTTCATACTCTCAAATCAAAAATACAAAAACTAGCTACCATTTCCCTCTTTATATCATGCTTTGAAAACGTGAAACTATCAAGATTTTTTTTTTAAAAGCTATCGCCAATGTTTTTGCGATAGCATACTATATGAAAACGATACATTTTAGATAATAATCGATAACAGTAATATACTTATCAATGCATCGTGATAGGTAATGCAACATCTATAAATAATATAATTAATGTTAGTTACTTCAAACGTCACGTCATTTCCGGAAAATCGATATAACGATACCATTTGCGATAGCATATCTCTATAAATACGTACACTTGCCATGTTTGAATTTTTATTCTTCCATACAACATTCTCTTTATACACTGACCAAATAATAACACTTATGTCAATCTCTAACAAAATTTGTATAAACATTTCTTTAAATCATCGTAAAAAACTATGTTGGTCTCAGTTTTGGTCTCAAATTAAGCATTCATCACTTTAAGCTAGGTTGGACTTTTATCCAAATCCACACTTCGAGGTATTCATCGCTTTATGCGATGAGGTCTTGGGCCGTTTACCCTATTAACTTTTCACGTGATGAATTGGACAAAATTACTGTTTAATATGCTCATAACCACTGTCTTTTATCCCGTGAAGAAAATTAGGGTTTATGACATGGATCCACACGCACGCTCATGTTTCTTGATTTGATTTGGGAATTGTGGAAAACTAGAAGGGGAGGTTGAATAGTTTTACGTCCTTTTAAATTTATAAACACAAGTTTGTTTTAAAAACTTCGATTCTAGTTTATGTGAACTCAATACTTGCACTATATGAACAATTGTATGATAACTAACTAACAAAGCTAATATAGTAAAGGTAAATAAATAAGTAATGAGAAGAGTTAGAAAGATCAAACCACAACACAAGGATTTATAGTGGTTCGGCTACAAGGACACCTTTCTTGTTCCTACTCCACTCCCTGAGTCACCTACTCGAGAGTTTTCTTCACTATGTCAACAAACTCCCTTTTGGCGGAGAAAACCTTACACACCAATTTACACACCACACAACTTCACAACTTGATCACAACTTCTACACAACTTCTTCACACCAATATACTACACACCAATCTTCTTCACAACTATCTTCTACACACCAATCTTCTACTTCACACCTATATTCACAACTAACCTACTTCACTACTTATCAACTTCTATTATCTACACAACTTCTATATCTTCTACACAATTAATCACAAGCACAACACAATATTCACAAATGAATATATATACACTATGCACAACTACTCTTCAACACTTCTTGAACTTGGTTGTAGAAAGAGTGTTCTTCTTTTGCACTTTGGATGAGAATGGATGATGAGGGATTGAATCACTTGAAACAAGGATTAATATACAAATGATCAAAGGGTTTTAGAGAATGTTTTGAGAGTTATAGATCTGAAAATTTCGTGCAAAAGGTGGGGAAAAATTTCAGAATTAAGGTGGTATTTATAGAAGAAGAATTCTGACATTTTCTGACAGGGGAGCCTGGCCGGTCCCCTTAAATCGTGGCCGGCCCCCTTAAAATTAAGGGGAACGCCCCTTATAATTAAGGGGGCCGCCCAACTGTAACGGCAAGAAAACTTGTCTTTTAGTGGGGAAAGTTTATTTGGTGAAAAACTAACTGATTTTGGTTAAATATTTGAAATCATATATTTTGTATGATTAAAACATTTTTCTTTATTACCAAAAGTGTTTTTCAAAAATATATAATATGTTTATATATTTAAATAAACTTTGTATTAGTTAATTAAATATCCCTTTGATCATAAGATGTATTAAGCACTTGTTTATCCATACCTTAAGTGATTAAGTTGGATATAGTTGTATAAACTAGCTTAATACTTGTTTACGTAGTAATCTTACGATTGACGAGTTTACATTTTGTGATCGTCAAAATATAGAGATATCGAAAAATATAAATAACGTTTTCATACATTATTTATGTCAACAATTTCCCCGTTTTTGATGATTACAAAATCTAAACTCATTAATCGAAAATTAGTATATATTCAAGTATTATTGTGAGTTTATATCACTTCTCCCCATTTTTGTTAGCATAAAAAAGGTTATCCCATGTTAATGTAAGCTCCCCCTCGAAGTATACTCCCCCTCGTTTTGAGGCCAAAAGGAATCGAGATATGGATATCTTGCAAAAATATTTAGTGGCAAGCAACATATATATGTATATAGCATGCAAGAGTAAAGACTAAACATAACCATAACATTAATAATAAAAAAAATACATCAAGCATTACATTAACCACCATAACAAGTAATGCAACTAACAAAAGCCTTAAAGGCTTAGAATCATCACTAAGATAAAAAGAAAACCAAGGCTTAAACATGAGAGTCCTTCTCTAGAGCTTGCCATCCAAAAAGGTTTAACACAATTTTATTTGTAAAACACCAAGCATGTTTAATTGGGAGGAATGGATGGTGAACATGGAGATGGTGATGGTGGAGGTGTGTTTGTTGATGGTGGTGGAGGTGTTGTGTTTGTTGTTGGTGGTTGATGCAACATGTTTTCAATATGAGAAAACATGTATTGGATCTCATCTCTTAATCCGAACACAATTGTTCGATTGTGAATGCAACAAAGGCAAGTGTCTCCATGAGCTTCAAGTAAGCTCCATTGGACGGGGTTATAGGTTGGTGGGTTGATAGGAGATGATGAGAAATGTGCATCAAGAGGTGTTAATGGTGATAATGAGAGAGTGAGTGCAAGAGATGTGTTCTCATTGGTAGGTTGTGATGGTTGATCAATTGTTGGAGGAGATAAGTGGGTGTTGATGTAGTCATTTATGGATGAAGTGGATGGTATGGAGGAAGTGGAGTTTCCATTTGTTGAAGGTGTTTTGGAGGGTGCATTTGGTGCACTAGGAGATGAACATTGAGGTGGTGGAGATGGAGTGGTGGTGTCTTCATTTGTAAGATCAATGAAGAGTTGTTTGGGTGGAATGATGACAAGTTTTTGTTTTTTGGCATTGTTTGAATAGGTGGTTCTTGGTGATGACATGATGATGTTTGATGAATGTTTGAGGATGATGGAATGTGAATTAAACATGCATGGGAATTATATAGTGGGAAAACATGTTTAGAAGTGGAATTAATTTGAAATTGTAATGTTATATTCCAAAATCAGTTTAGTTTTTAAGGGAAATGGTAGCTGGGACTAGCAAAAGGGATCACAAGATGCAAAAGAAAACAGTGTAAAAACTGTTCCAGATGGCCGGTCCCCTTAAATGGAGGCCGGTCCCCTTAATTTTAAGGGGGCCACCCATCTGACGACCCAGAAACCAAAATTTTCAAAAATTTTCTGGAAAAATGTTATGTTCTGTTTTGTATTTGCAGCAAGCTCTATTTGGACATTTCACATTTGTTTTGGTCTATTAGAAAGCATACATGTCATATATTTATATAAACATTAACTAATCATGCAAACATATATATAGATTAACAGAAGCATGCATTAAAAAAACACATATAAAAAACAATCAAGTTAGCATCCTAAACAAATATCCAAATAACAAGTACTTCCGAATATACTTCGGACAAATAGCACACAAGACATAAAAATTAAATATTGTTTAACAAACATAATCCAAGCATATTATTTCTTTTTCTTCCCGAAGATGCCCTTCAAAGTCTTTCCGATAGATTTGAAGCCACCTCTAACTTCTTCGTGCAAGCTCTTTTGTCTTCTAAGCATCTCGGTAGTTCGTTCATGAAGCACTTCTTCGTTTTGATCACTAGGAGATGGGGTAGAATACTCGGGATAGTCAAGATCCTCTAAATTGTCAACGAACTCAGAAAACGAAGGGGTACTAGCATCATGGATGTTTTCCTCCTCATCGTCATCGTGTTGCCTTGAGGATGATCCATGAAAGCTATGAAGACAAGGATTACCCTTGTCACTTCGAGTTCGTCGAGCTTGTTTTAGAGCGAGAGGACGTAGAGTGGGGTACATGGACTCATAGATACTATTGTCAAGATCGGGGTAGTACTCGATAACATGACGATAGAGACGAGTGAGGAACATTCCATATGGAAGATTGGCTTTGGGAGTTTTTCTAGCACACTCAATCCGTTTGATGAAGAAGTAGGCCAAATTGTACGACTTTTCGACAGCTATACAATACAACATGTGAGCAAGGCACGCCGGGAGATGGTCCCGGTGACCTCCGGTACCAAACGCATTCTCACGAATGAGTTCTTCCCAACGCTTCATGTGGGGGCTTAATTCTTTGAGGAGAAGTTGGTATGGAGAGATTTGAACATTTTTGGATTTTATTTTTCGGCTTGTGGTGGCACGGTCCACACCAAGGATTTGACGAATTTCGTCGGGATGAGGAATTTCGTCGAAATAGGGACCGAAGGTTGGTCGATACTGATTAAGAGATTCGAGGTCCCACTCGTCTGTGAAAATGGCTTGACCTCTAAAAGGAATTTGGAGGATATGACCAAATTGTTCGAGAGTGAGGGTGATAAATTCATTTTGAATCATGAAAGAGATGGTGATGAAACCAAGATCATTGGTTTGGACGGTGACTTGGCTATAGAAATCCATTATGAAACGAGGAATGATAGGTTCATTTATTTCATAAAGACAATTGAAGTTGATGCTTGTAAACACGCGATTTATGTAGTCGGATTGAGCAAAAGCAAGATCTACTACACGTCTTTCATGAACATTTCTATCTTCAATTTGACGATATATAAGTCCAATGGAAGGAGATGTAGTAGGGAGTTGGGAAACTTTAGGAATGTAGTTTTTAGTATGAGAAAGATCTTCGGTAGTTGCTTTGGGCATTTTCACCTAAACACATCACCAATACAAAAAGACCAAAATAAATATAAAGGAAGATAAAAGTATATGTATATTGTTAAGGCTCATGTTGGAACGTAAACATACTTCGTTACTAATCCTAAGAAGTAGATTACCATGTTCCTTAATATTGTTTTTAACTTGTTCTAGATATACTTTACGATGTTTAATAAGTAGTTATGGACAAATCCAAACGCCCCTTTAAACATCTTAATATATCATGAAATTTACTAGATTTACATTCGATTGTAAAACTAGCTATTTCTTGCGAGTTTCTTATGCATGTGATTTGTTTTTGAAAAAGATAGTTTGTATTTTTACTTAAAAATGTCATTTTTAGCAATAAACCAAACGCTTCCTTAACTAGTGACTTATACCACTAGTATGTCAATATATATATGAATTATATATCTTGACAAGTCCGATTAGTAATTTTTAGGTTTATAATTATAACAAAGTTTTATAAAAATTATAATAACTATGTTTCGATATTATTTGGACATAATCTAAACACCCCTATATTGTGAACCAATATAATTTTTCTTAGTCGAAAAATGTAATTTCAAGATTTACAAGTTACAAAAGTATAATGTGATTAGTTTTAACACGTTTTCTAATCATTATTCAACAATGAGTTTACTAAAAATTTTGAAAAGGAGTATGATTTTTTTTTTTTTTTTTTTTTTTTTTTTTTTTTTTTTTTTTTTTTTTAAGTTTTCGACATGATAGTTTATAATAACTAGTTTCTAATGTTGATCAATCATCCTAATCCTAGGGGAAACATTTGGTTATGGAGTTTTAAGGCTTAATTCGAAAGAAATTGTGAAATTTGACGAATTTTATAAAACATGCATAATCATGAGTATGATCAAATAAGATGAAATTAGATGAAATGTGTTATGAAAAACTTACAATAAGTAATGGTGATTGTGTTAGATGAATTTTCCCTTTGCGAATTAACCCGAATTATGTGATTTGGAAGTGATTTGAGGGTTTTTTTGGTTTTGGTTTTCGTCACAGCAGAAGCAGGAGAAGAGGTGTATGAAAAAGTGGAGTGTTTGGCAAAAGGAAAAGGGAGAAAAACGGGTTTGACATTGCCTTTGTTTAGTGGACAGTTTCTCAAAAGCAACGGACATATCACAAGTATACCTAATTTAAGTATTTGAAAATTTTATCGAACCTCGGCTAAATATAGAATAGTCACCTATATTTAACCTAGGGACAGTGGAACATAGTCTGACTAACTATGTTCGACTTAAAATTTTCAAATACTGGGAATAGTTGTACTAGGGTTATGTTCAGGTTAATTTCCTACATGAACTCGATAAAACCACCAGAATTCATTAAAACAATCTAGAGCCACGATAATGTCTTACCACTCAGCGAAATCTTAACACCTTATTTGTACTGCCTAATTTCATTCTTGAAAGTTTTCATTTATAAGATAATCCGAACTACTATCTTGGGATAGTTATTAATTCTTCTCTTTATCCCTTAGAAGTACTAGCCTGTTTAGGTCCTAAAGGATACCATTCCGTCATAAACCTTTAAAATCTCTTAAAATTTTAAAGCAAACATGACATCTCTACACCCTCATCAGCTTTACAAGATTGAATATTCATTTTGTACTTTTAGAACACCAGTATCATCTCGTAATACACTACCTTGTAACTCACCGGCTAAGTATGAATGTTGTGTTGGAAATTCTTAGGTAGGATGATTTATAATGTCCTTATTTGAAATGGATTGGGATGCCTTTTCATTTAAATAAAGAAATTGTAAATCACCGAACCATAAGTTTATATTCCTCTATTTACATTGTTTGGGATGCCTCTCTATGTAAATAAAGAATTATAAACAAGTGGGCTTAGTTGTATCCGATATGACATGAGTATGAACTCGAACTTTAGAATCTCTGGTATTCTATTTCTCAGCAAAAGTTTTAAGATCTCATTAGAACTTCCTAAGTTCATTCATAAGTTGTCACTTTTGCCGTTGCAAATCTTTACAATCATGAGTTATTTATTGAGTTAACAGACTTGTTACACTTTTGACTTGGTTCAGTCTCAAACTAACAGACTGTGTTTGATATTCTACCTACTTTACTTGGGTGTGTGGACACCTACACATAAACTCTCCCAAGAGTTCCTTCCATTTGTTGACCTTTATTTTAGAGATTGTTTCTCGAAATGTTCTCTCTCCACATCCCCACACCGTTTGTTACTATTGTTATTTTTGCCATTATTTAATTCATGAGCAGACCGAGCTCTTACAACATGATCCACTGGCTTACGAGACATCAAAATTGATTCATCATCTAGGCACCTAAATACAACCACTCTCTCTAGGCTTTTGAAACTGCTGCATTTGCAACTCATGAAATCCTTGTGAAAACAACCTCTTAACACCTGGCACAACAATCACTCGAAGAGGCGCCACAACATTTGGTTCTCCAATATTTTCAGCTAGCCCTGCAACATTAGACTCTCCAATTGTGTTAGTCCTCCAAACCTCTATACCCTTACTTTATTTCTTACAAATGTTAGTTTGAGCCATGATATTAATCGTAGCACTTTCGCTCACCCATCAAAACATTAAAAGAGTTCCTGATTTCACCTGGGAGTGTGAGGTCAAAATTCTCCACAAATACCTACACTCTTTCCCAGACATCTCAACATCGGACTATACAAGATCCAGACTAGGATTGGTCACTATTCCTCTAGAAGAGATCCAGATTGACGAATGTCTGAACTTTATCATAGAACCAATCAAGATCATAGACTGTAAGGTCAAACGACTTAAGTAAGGTCGCATTCCTATTGTTCAAGAGTTCGTTAGAACTTTCGGTAAAAACTCGAATTCACGTGGGAGCGTGAAGACCAGATACGTCGCAAGTACTTCCATCTTGTCTCGACTCTCGAACACTCTGTCAACAGATAACACCCGCTGAACTTCGGGACGAAGTTCCAATTGAGGGGTGGATATTGTAGCAACCCGTAAATTTTCACACATCAAAATGACTATTTTGTCCTTTTGACTTTGACTTTTGACTATTTGACTTTTACCGTAACATAAAAGCAATTACTATGACCAGTAGTCTTCCAAGTTAAATAATTCATTCTGTTTTGAATTATTACTTTATAAACAATTTCGTTCACCTCGGTCTATTTAACGAGAAGTTATCTTGCAAAACGTGAAGACCGCACACAACGCGTACCGGCACAACCCATAATTTTTCAGACTATTGTTTCAAATAATACTACTATTTATTTTTATCAGAAAATACGAATTAGTTATTTTCTGATGTGATGATTTAAAACTTAAAAACTGGAGGGTATATTGCTTTTCCTGCGTACCGATACCGTAATAATAATGGTTTACATTCGATAATCACTATTCGGAATCAGTAATTTCGTTTTTATATTATTATTATATATAAAAAAAATGATTCCAAAAATATATTTCTCTCAATTACCAATTTGAGGTATCGCGTTTACACTTTAATTCAACGGAACGCGGAATACACGGGGTAATAATAATATAAAAATCTCAAATCTTATCCTACTTACTCACCGCCTCTCCCCCTCTCTTTTAATAGTAGAAGATAGATCAGATCTTATCTTTCCCTCCCTCCAAAATCGTTCCATCTTTCTCTCTCAAATGTTCCATTTCCTTCTCTCGATCATAAACTTATCTACAAAAACCAAAGGGATGATCAGTTGCAATCCACTCTATCACCAGTTGATAACACCCCAGCCATCACTATCAAGGAGAAAGACCAAGGGTGAGTGGCTACGGGTTTAAATGGTGATGAAAGGGTCTCGTTTGGTTCAAGTTAACCACAGCCGCTCCTCCATCTCAACATCTCCGTCTCTCTCCTTCTCGTTGGTATGTTCATCACCATCAAACAACCTTCCGTTTGATACTTATATTTTTATTCGAATACAAACTGATTTACATAGTTTTCGTGGATTAAAAATAGGGATTAAAACATGTTTTGATTCATTCGTGTGGTTAAAGTGGGGTTTATTTCTGTCTCGGTATATATCCACCCGAAGGGGAATTTGTTTGGCTTATTTCAATTGCTTATTTTAGTGGCTTATGGCTTATTTTGGTTTGTGTTGGGTTCGATTAATAAGCCACACCAGGGTGTTTATTTGTGCTCGGCCAAGAATCACCCAAGAGGGTGTTTGTTGCAAGTTACAGCCACCCGAAGGGTGTGCTTGTTGTTGTGACTGACCACTAAGTCCATCCAAAGGGGGTGCGTTTACTTGTTTACTTTGTGCACAATATGTTGCTTTCTGTCCAGCCAAAACCATCCCCAACCAGGGGTATTGTTGGCTGCTAAAACGGCCCAACCAGGGGTGTTTCTTTGGCTTAGTACACGACAGCCCCGAAGGGGTGTTGTTGTTTTGTTTAGTTCGACCCACCACCTAAACACCCAAGTAGGGTGCATTTGGTTTTGCATATAACAGCCCACCAGGGGGCATTTGGTGTTGTTTTACTGTCCCGCGCCAACAGTCGCCCTGAAGGGTGTACTTATTTGCTTGTTGATTCGTCTTGCTACAGCCCTCAAAGGTTGTTTGTAGTTTGCTGTCACAACAGCCCCATCAGGGGTGTTTGTTGGTGCGTATTAACAGCCCAAGGGGTGTGTTTGTTTTGTTGTTCCAGCCCACACCGCAAGCCCGCCAAGGGTGGTGTTGGGGTTTGGTTTCTCGGTTCGCTAATAGCCCTAAAGGGTGCGTTTAGACCTGCTCATTTCAGCACCAATAAGGTGCATTTGGTTATGCTTATTTTATGCTCATCAGGGGCGTCTAGATATGCTTATTTCAGCCCCAACTGCGGGTGTTTGTTGGCTGCCAAAACAGCCCCAAGACCAGCCCCAATCGAGGGTGTTTAGTGGCTGCAAAACAGCCCCAAATAGGGGTGTTTGTGTGCTGATTTTCTGCACCAAATGGGAGTATTCGTGTGCTGATTTTCTGCACCAAATGGGTGCGTTTTGTTTGTCTATTTACTGCATACATGAGCTGTTTGGAACAGCTCACTGCAGTCCCGCCTTTTCGGCGATATCTAGAGTTCTACAACTCCGGTTGATGCACCGTTTGCGGATACATTTAAGTTTATGTCTTACCAACATTTCATAAAACTGGGCCGAACTCCAGAAATGACCAGAACCATGAGCTTTTTCTGATTGAAATCTGGTGTGCAGATTTTGACACCTTTCGCCATTTTGGCTCTCATTTACTCATCTGGATGAGTTATGAGGTGCGCCACCCGGCGAAATGACCACAAGACATAGCTCTATCACCCTATCTAATTACCTAAGGCCCATAACTCACTGAGTTGTGCAGACTTTCCAATCTTTGGGACTGTTTTAGAATTTCAGTTTCTAACTCATACATAGGGCTTGTTTTAGCAAATCTTCAAGTTACAAACCTCATGTACCATGCCAAATACATATATAATCTTACAAGGGTTTAGGATTAACGTATTGCACTCTTAATGGACTTACGACTTAATAACAAATCACTTATTACCGGACTTTATTACACGGACTGTCACTTGTTTATTATTGGATTTCTACCCAATAACCAATAAATACAAGTTGGAATTTCTAATGACTATTTATTAGTTAAACGTAACTAATCCATATACCTCATTTATATATCTGCTTATCTGGTTCATACCGGTTTATTCTTTTATACGTGCTTATTACCTTTCATACTTATATGCTATATGATTTGTGCTTTGGCGTGCGTTTTGTCTGAGTCTATGACTCTGTACCACCACACGAATGGGATACTAAACTTTTTACAAACATTGATACAAATATTCCACGAAAACTACAACACTACCTTTTGAAACTCATACGTATCGATTACTTTTTGCGTATTATGTTTTGAGACAAGCTTGTATTCATTAGGTTATGCCGATTCTGTATCGTTGCGCTCTAATTATTGACATCACTTATGTTACTATTCTGCCATACTCCTTGGCACAGTTGTGTTCATTACGTCACTACATCCCAAGGTGAGTTCATAGCCCCACTTTCCATTAGTTAATTGTTTTACAAACCCTTGGGGGGAATACATGCTATTTTAACCGAACACAATGCTTTCAAATTGTATGCTTGCCTGATTGTTTTATTATCACTAAGTACCATCCTTGCCGAACCAAGATCCCTTATTATGAACCATTTAATCACTAGTAATAGTGAGCGCGAATATTGTGAATAGGCCTATTGGGATTGACGAATCCCATTTGTTTTGACTTAATTCAAACAAATGCATTAATATTTGAGACCTGGGTATGACGGCAAAATACCTACCGGGATAACTCCGCCGATTGATATTGGTACACGTTAACGTTTTGGTGTCATAAGCTTAGTGTGATAATAACTGTTCCGGGCATATAACAACGTAGCACATCTTTGTTTTCCAACCATTGGTGTGAGTCTATAGCTCACACTACCAACATATTGTGTTCAAACATTAAACAAACTCTATGAATATCACTCAACCTTTGTGTTGACCTCTTAAGCATGTATTTCAGGTTCATGATGATCAAGGATGGCACGGAAGGGCACGGATATTCAAGAGGGCTATAAATTTTATTATCATTCGAAAACTCATTTAATATAAATTGTAAACATGGAACCATCTGAGACCTCATTTTGTAATCTCTGATATTTATATAATTTGAATGATAAATCTTTTAAAACGACTCAATTAGAGATCGTTTTCTATTATTATGACTATTGTGCCGTCGAGTAACACCCAGTTTGAATTCCGCTGTATCCATGAGTTGGGGGTGTTACACTCCCTTTTGGCGGAGAAAACCTTACACACCAATTTACACACCACACAACTTTACAACTTGATCACAACTTCTACACAACTTCTTCACACCAATATACTACGCACCAATCTTCTTCACAACTATCTTCTACACACCAATCTTCTACTTCACACCTATCTTCACAACTAACCTACTTCACTACTTATCAACTTCTATTATCTACACAACTTCTATATCTTCTACACAATTAATCACAAGCACAACACAATATTCACAAATGAATATATATACACTATGCACAACTACTCTTCAACACTTCTTGAACTTGGTTGTAGAAAAAGTGTTCTTCTTTTGCACTTTGGATGAGAATGGATGATGAGGGATTGAATCACTTGAAACAAGGATTAATATACAAATGATCAAAAGGTTTTAGAGGATGTTTAGAGAGTTATAAATCTGAAAATTTCGTGCAAAAGGTGGGGAAAAATTCCAGAATTAAGGTGGTATTTATAGAAGAAGAATCTGACATTTTCTGACAGGGGAGCCTGGCCGGTCCCCTTAAATCGTGGCCGGCCCCCTTAAAATTAAGGGGACCGCCCCTTATAATTAAGGGGGCCTCCCAACTGTAACGGCCAGAAAACTTGTCTTTTAGTCGGAAAAGTTTATTTGGTGAAAAACTAACTGATTTTGGTTAAATATTTGAAATTATATATTTAGTATGATTAAAATATTTTTCTTTATTACCAAAAGTGTTTTTCAAAAATATATAATATGTTTATATATTTAAATAAACTTTGTATTAGTTAATTAAATATCCCTTTGATCATAAGATGTATTAAGCACTTGTTTATCCATACCTTAAGTGATTTAGTTGGATATAGTTGTATAAACTAGCTTAATACTTGTTTACGTAGTAATCTTACGATTGACGAGTTTAAATTTTGTGATCGTCAAAATATAGAGATATCGAAAAATATAAATAACGTTTTCATACATTATTTATGTCAACAGGAATATCAAGGTTTTGTTTCCCATATGTATTCCTAGTAACGAAGGGATTATGAAAATAAGGTTTGAAGAGTATCCAACCCTTACTCTACTGTCTTTTCCATCTACATTACTTACATATAAATGTGTTTATCAAAAGATGTGATCTAAGGATTTTCATGTACTTTTTGATTGAATGATTAGCCACAATTTGGTATACTTTCTATCAACCAAGTGTATTAATCTAGTTCAAGTTTTTTTTGGATTAAATGTGTAACCACAAATTTGATGTAGTTTATGTTGATTGGATATATTTTTATTATATGAATATATTTTTATTGTTTATGATTTTGTTTGTACGAAAAAATTAATTAATTAAATCTTATTTTCATCCATCTCCACCACCATCGCCATCAATGGTGTCCTCAGCAACAACACCAAACATCTTCCCATATGCAGGCGTATAAAAAGAAATTTCGGAGACATGCAAAAAAAATAAAAAATGTTCTAGATTGAGCAAATATAACTTCTTAATCAACCAGTTGGAATAAGAAAAAAAAAAAAAAAAAAAAATGACGATGCTACACGAGTTGGTCAAACGGTATGCATTGAGAGCATGAAAATTGCAATGTGAAAGGAGAAAATAGAAGAACATATCAACTATGTAAAAGCACACAAAAAGCAAGACATTACTTATCGTTTTATTCAATAATGTTGAACTTTGGTTTAAAATAGAAAGAGTTAATTAGTAATTAACGATTGTTATTGGTTAGTATCAATATTTTTCTAATTTTTTTTTCTCATAAAATATCAAAACATGTTCATCACATGACATAAGGTAATCTCATATAGGATGAGCACTAGTCTGGAACTGGAACCGGACAAATAGATCCGGGAATCGAATTTTGTGAAAAGTAGGAACTGAGAACCGAACCGAATATAGTTTTCGGCTCCAGTTCTTCAAGTCTACCTGGCTAGTAAACGATTATCTGAAAACTAAAATAAAAAACATCATGCATTAAATAAATATAAATAAATAATAAATAAATAAAATATATAAGCGTTTGCAACCATGTTTAAAAACTAAAACATTTAACAACTAAATCATAAACTTAAACAAACAATTATTTTATAGTTTCACATTGTTCAAATGTTAACAAAATAATGACACATAACAATCTGAAAAGCAAAACAAAATAACTTCAAACTTTATCCAGCCAAATAAACAAAATCGTTTTGTAACACCCCAGCCCGAGAAGGGCTAAAGTGTAACATTATGGAGTCAAATCAGAACACAAGCGAAACGGAGATACATTTCCAACCAAGGTTTACAAAGGTTACAAAAGAAAAACTAAACAAAATACAAAATACAAAAGGGCAACACTAATTAACTAAGCCCAAATACGATTTACTAAGCCCATCATTAATTGCTTCTAATCAACACTAAGTCCGCCCAGTAGCTAATCAGGGTGAAGTCTTCTAAGCCCAAAATAAAATCTCTCATCCATAAACCCAACTTCCTACTAAACCTGCCGCATGGAAAAGAAAGCGGCTGAGCATAAAAAGCTCAGTGAACAGATATCAACAAATAACAAAGCAATACAATAGAGTTAGGAATAATTGAAGGATATGAATATGAATTTCATATGGTATCTAAAGGGTAATCAAAAGATGTCAAGGTTAAGTGTAAGGTATAATGTATGTAGGATTCAGTATTTTACCCAAGGCCAATCAATACAATACAATACAATAGTAGCCCAATATAGAGTGATCAACTCCCAATATGTGAGGGGTTGCAATGCACGCATACCCAGTCACCAAGCAATACAATATGTAGCAATGTAGACAATGTAGTAGCTCCAATAAGTCAACCAATCAATCAATACAAATCTAGGATGCGTCCATACACCCTTGTAGGCCAATAACAATCACAATCAAGCAGTAGTCAATAGTAGAGCGGGGACGGCGTAGTACATCTCTCCAACTACGCTAGAGTACATAACATTGGTGCATCAATGCTATGGTTGTGGCTACTCCACAACAAGTAATACCTCGGGTAAATACTGAAGGGTCATATGGTCAAGGTACAGTATCAAAGGTTTAAGTGCCAAATCATCATCAAAGGTCCAATGTCAAGGTTCAATGTCAAGGTTCAAAGATTCAGTGTCAAGGGATCAATCAAAGGTTTAGTATCAATGGGTCAAGATGGAGAGGTCAAAGCCAAAGTTCCCAATCCTCAAGGTTAACTATTCCAAGTCCCAAAATCCCATTGTTCATATATTAAACGGTCATAATGAGAGTTTAAAACAAAGTTCAATTTAGCAGGTTTCCATCACTTGTTTAAAAAGGTTCGTAGTACAATCCCGTTTAAAGAGTCTATAACTAAGTTCACTTAGAAAAGATCTTCCAAAAACTGACATTTATAAAAGTGGTCTTTAATAAAGGTTTTCATACAATTTCCTTCAAAAGTAGTCTTCATGAATTTATAAGATCCCATAAATAAGTGGTCTTAAGTCATATTAAAGTGTCGTTATAAAATGGTTTCTCCTTTATATATTTCCATGTTATAATTAAGAAAAGAAATTCACCTCCTGTTGTATTATCCCAAAAGAACATTCAAAGTCTTACCATGGTTTTATCTCCCGTTACAATATCCCATAGAATACCCAAGGTCTCACAAAGGTTCAATGATTTAGGTCACAAAGGTTATCAAACGGATCATGAGAGTTCAAATGGATAACAATAGGGTCACAATTTCTGGTGCAGCACACTAATCATAGAGTCAATATGAAGGATTATAATCATGATCAAGTGGGATCGTAACATGATAGTAAATCAAAGATGAGTTAAGAGAGAGAGTGTGTGCACTCTTACTGAAAGAGTATGGAATATATGTACCTTTGCCGAGTCAAAACAAACCGAGACCAAACGAAAAGAGAACGGTCATTCCCGCTTCACCAACCTAGAAGAGAGTGGATTCAAATTAAGAAGAGTTCAAGTCACGTAAGTTACCTCTTTTAGTTATCTTTTCTATTTTTAGTAAGTTTCCTTAAATTGTACTTTCCAAAATTAACTGGTTTCCATAAATAGAAAAATTCCCATTTTAGCAATTTTCCAATTTTAGTCATATTCAATATCCTTAGTTTTATCATTTTAACAAGTTCCCAAAACTAGATAAGTTAAGGATTTCAAATTATACAAGTTTTCCAAGATTAGGGTTTTTTCCTATTAATCATTTTCATGATTAGGGTTTAAATACGTCAAATAAACAAGTTACGGGTCATAAGTGTAAATATTGCCAAAGTTCCATATTTTATACCAAATTTCCACAAATGAGTAATATTTACCATTCAATACTTCAGGTTTACCAAATGTTACCATTTAAACCCTCAAGTTATATTATTTACCAAATAAGCCCTTTTTGTTATTTAATTTACAATTACAACCATGTTTAATTTAAATTAGCACTTATAACCCTTAATTATCAAAAGTATACTATTTCAGCCCTTAATATAATATCTATTCAAAACAGCCCCTTTACTTTCATAATTTACAAGTTTAGTCCTTTAATTAGAATAAATACAATTTACACCCTTTTAATTATAGAAATTACAAATAAACCTTTTAAGTTTCCAAACTTGCACAGTATACCCCTCAATAACAAATATGTATGAATCAGCCCTGAATTTATAAATTTTACAAAACACACCCCTTAATTTAATTAATTACAATTCAATTTAATTAAATCACATAATTATCCATTAACCCTTCAAATTACAAAATTAACTCAAATCACCCTCATTATCATTTTGTTCAGATTACCCCTGATCTATTATAGGTTAAAAAATATCCCTTAATGTTGGGATCATACTTTTGTATTTAGTCAAGTCTCGGTCATTGCCTTTTGTAATAGGTTGCTTTAGTATTTATTTCATTAAGTTTCATGTTACAAGGCTTATGTGTAAAAGCCCTATGGGCTTGAAAGCCCACGAATTAAGAGATAAGGAAGGAAGGGAGTGTTGCCCTAACTCCTTCCTTATAAATAGTAAGCTTATGTAAACATTTAGTTTGTTGGTTATTTGATTATCTTAAGGAAACTCTTGCACTTTCACTTTTCATATTGTCTCATAATCAACCAATCTCATTTCTCATCTTATTTCTTTCTAAATCATACTTGTGTTTACAAAATGGTGACCTAACAAGTGGTATCATTCGCCTAATAGAGATTGAAGTGTTGTTCTTATTGCTAACGTGGGGTTCTCATCATTATTCTTCATCTTTTTGCATTTTTCTTTGTTTCTTTCACTCAAATCTTGAAGCTTGGACAAGTTTCAAGGTTGATATAGTGATTTGAAGCTTAGTTGTTGCATAAAGTTGTGATTTTTAAAGTTTTTTTTATGGTTTTATAGCTTCTTTGATATTGGAAAACTAGTTTTTGGTAGCTAAATCTTATAAAGTTAGTGTTTTCTAAGTATTGGTGAAGTTATTTGATCAAAAGTACCTTATTTCTAAGCATTTTTCTTCAAAAATTTGAGATTTTTCAAGTTTCTGACTAGTTTACGCGTAAATTTGGTGAATAGTACGATTCTAAAGCTGTCAACAGTACATTTTCTCCTTTTTACGCATAACTTTTGGCCTAAAACCCTTTTCTTACGCGTAACTAAGGTCAAAACCCTTTTCTTACGCGTAACTCTGAATAAAACCTTGTTTTTACGCGTAAAACCTACGAGTAAAGTCCTTTTCTACGAGTAAGTGTGAATTCCTACGCACAAGTCAGATCCTACGCCTAAACTTTACGCATAAGTTGATCTTACGCGTAAGTCTCAGATTCTACGCTTAACCTTCAACAAAGATCTACTCCTTGTGTTCTGGTGACTCAGTACTTCCCTAGCTTGGATAAGTTAGTGGAATACTTCGACTTCGGATATCTTTCAAGCTTGGATAAGTTTGGAAGATTTGTTTGGTTGTATAACCTTACGCATAAGTCTAAACTTACGCATAAGCCAAAGCTTACGCGTAAAGAGTAAACTTACGCCTAAACTTATTGTTTACGCATAACTACACTCTTTACGCATAACCTAATAGTTTACGCGTAAGATTATAGTTACGCGTAAGAATTCTACTTACCCCAAGGATTTTTGAACTTAATCAAAGGAACGTGCATTTCAATCTTCTACAAAGATCCATTTCTACACAAGTGTTCTAAGATGTCTCAACCACCTAATCACTACTTCCCTCATACTCAGCAACATCCACCTCAGCAACATCAACATCAGCAGTATCAGCAACAACAATACCTTCCGCACCAAATGAATCAACAACCTTCTCAAAAACAAACATACAATCCACTACATCATTACCTAATGATGCAACAACATCAGATCATTCCTCACCAACAACCATATCAAGTGCCACAACAAAACACTCAGTTTTCCTCCAAACAACCTCACTGGTTTGACAGAATGTGTGAAGTTATTACAACTCAACAATCCCGACATGAGGCAGGATCACTTGAGACACCTCCAATGCTAACACCTGGTAACTATGTACAATGGTCAAGTCGATTCCTACGATTTCTTGAACTAAAGAAACCTCATGGGAAATTCTTGAAGCAAGTGATACTTGAAGGACCATTTGAGTGGCCAACAAGATTTGAAGCTGGTGATCCACATGCTGATCCTCCACGTCCTCCTGGTGATAGACCTCTTCCAGAATCTGCACTCACTGAAGAACAGAAACTACATCGTGAAGCTGATCAGTATGCAATGGCTTATATACTTCAAGGTATACCAAATCCAATCTATCGAAGTGTCGATGCTCAGAAAACAGCCAAAGCTATGTGGGAACACGTTCATCTCCTTATGGAAGGCACTCAACTGAACAAAAATGACATGGAATCCAAACTCTACATGGAATACACTGACATCACAATTGAACCAGGAGAGACACTTGAATCCTACTATCATCGTTTCACTAATGTGGTCAATGATCTGGAACGTCACAAAATCACAGTACCAAGGATCGCTGTGAACTCCAAATTTGTTGGTAGTCTTGGCCCTGATTGGCATAAATATGTGACATTTGTTCGTCAAACGAAGAATCTTCATGATGCTCCATATGGTTTGTTGTATGATTTTCTGAAACACCATGAACCTGAAGTGGAAAAAGATCGAGCTCTACGAGGAGGATACACACCCACACCAACACCAAATTCTTTGGCTCTCGTAGCTCAATCTCCATATGCTCCACCTCCAATGTCAAATCATGCATATGTTCAAGAGCAAAATTACTTCGGTTATCCACAATCTTCCACCTCGAACCAAATGGTCCCTTATGATTCATCTCCACAGAATTCTTCTACTCAACTTGTTCCGTCAAACAACAATGATGCTGTGTACTACTCCAACTCCAATGATGATGACGATGATGACATTAATACGTTGAATCAGGGACTTGCTCTTATTGCTCGTGCTTTCAGCAAATTCTCAAACAAAACAAACAACCGTCAACGTTCATCTTCTAACACAAGGAATCAAGCTGTTGTCAATGATGGAAGAGTGGAAATTCAGAATCGCAACTATGGTCGATCTGGTTCAGGAAGTTCTTCAGGAAATTATGGGAATGGTCAGAGGTTTAGTAACAATGAAGGGTTCAGGAACAACTCAGGATCTTCTCAACAAAGGTCTGAACCAGTTGTCACAAGGAACTCCAACTCAGGGAATGCAGTGTGGTGTTATAACTGTAATGAACAAGGTCATATAGCAACAGCATGTCCCAAACCGAGAACTCGGGGTAGTAAGTTTCACAAGCAAGCATTGCTCATGGCTCTTCAAGATGAAAAAGATGGACATTTCCCTGAACAAGATAACAACTTCATGGCAAATGTGAACAATGATAATGACATGGAAGATCTGGAAGCCAATGCAGCTGTGATGCTTATGGCCAACATGCAGGAACTTAAGCTCAATGATTCAGGTCTAGTGTATGACACTGACGGCTTGTCTCAGGTACATGACCTCAATAAATGCTTTATTAATGAAATAGTCTCACCTTCTGCTTATGAATCAGATGTGGCGCAAGTTGTTCCATCTAAATCATCTTCATCATCTCAAAAAGATGAACAAATAAGCACAGTTGTCATATTTGATGATGACACAGTTGTCTCATTTGATGATCCTATTGAGATTGATAAACATGATCATTTAGAACAACATGAACCATCATTTGATCCAGACCCTGACCTAATATTGTTATCTAAACAACTGGATGCTCAACAATTGCAAATCATTAAATGCAACGAGAAAAATAAAGTTTTGAAAGAACAAAATGCGTCACTTGCAAGAGATATTGAGTGTTATAAAATTCAGCTTTCTAATCAGGAAGACAAGATTAAAAATGCAAAAAGTTTTGAAAAAGCTTTTCAAGATTCTTACAACAAAGAACAAGATCTTCAAAGCAAAATGCAAGATGTAATTGAGTCCAACGGAAAGTTGATTTCGAAACTTGAACGTGAAAAGTGTGAATTGAAAATGCAAGCTGAACGTCTTCAAACAGCTCTTTCAAAAACAGAAACAGAATTGTCAAATTGCAAAAAGGAGTTTTGTGAACATAAAATACGAAAAAGGAAGTATATAGATGAATTACTCGGTGATATTGTTGATCTTGAAAAACAACTCAAAGAATTTCGTCACGTTGTTTACAAACACGGGAACTCTGTCACAACAATTCAGAAATTTGCTTTAAAACCGAGAGCCGATAAAGGATTTGCACTTTGCGATTTCAAATCAATGTTTCTTCACACAGCATTTAAAGAAAATCCCAAGATTTACAGTATAGATCACATGTTTGATAATACAATTGTGCGTGCTGTTGTTTTTGATACTGAGGAAGAAGAAGAACTTGAAGACGAGAGTCGATCAAAAATGAGTTATGTTCAATATTGGACACCATATGACTATTCAAAAGCTCCACCTCTTTCTAAATCTTTTGTTACTCAAAAAGATTTACCTGAGAAATCATGGTTTATCGAAGAGTCATATGTTTCATCTCATAATGAGGCCCCTGTCCAAACTGTAGCACAAATAAATGGTCCTTTACCATCATCCGGTGAACTTACACCTTTACCGAAAACTTGTCGTGTCTTAAATTATTTCAAAACCTTTATGGAAGACATCGAAATTTTGTAGGAAACAATTGAACGTAATTCTGAAATAAAAATTGAAACTTTTCAATCCGCTTACGAGCAAGAAAAGAGAGATATTTTTCAAAAACAAATGAAGCCAATTGTTCAACACCTCCGTCTATGTGCTACACGTTGGGATTAGGAACTTCAAAAGGAGGTCAAAAATATGATAAACGTTTTCAATGCAACTGAAAATGACATTTTGATTCAAAAGCAATGAAATAGAGTTTTAAAAAATGATGCTGATCGACTCTTAGAACAAGTTCTCAATGCTGATATTTTGTCTGTTATCATGAATGATCTCTATAAATCTGGTACTTCTATGCTTATGGATGATCTTTGTGTTGATAATAATTTGTTGAATGAGGAAATTGAGACACTCAAACAGGAAAATGATAAGCTGAGAATTAAAAATGATGATGTGACCAAACAATTTTCAAAAGAAATCTGTCAACTCAATCAAAGGCTTGAATGGTGTCAAGCTAAAAGTCTTGAAAGGGAATTAAAGTTTCAAAGTCACAATGTTTCAAACTCTTGTCAGAATTGCAAAAACAACGAGTCTTTAAAACGTCTGTGTTGTCGTTACGAGAAAGAAATTGCGGATTTAAAAATTGAAAACGCCGAATGGCAACAAAACCGCGATGACATCAAATATTGCAATGGTTTACTTGAGTCTGAAATTTAGGACAAAAATCACATCATCATTGATTTGAAAGAGAAAATCAAGCTAATTCAAAAAAGAAAGTTTGTTGACACCACGGTAATAGCACCAGGAATGTATCACGTAGACAAAACTGATAAAGGAAAGGTTGTTCAAAACACTAATGTTGATAATTCCACTTCTACAGGACTAGTCTCCACTACTAGCGTTAGCAGACCCAAGCGAAAAAGTAAAAAGAAGAATAGGATCTTGCAACATAAGAGAGGACACCTAGAAGCTCAAGAAGTAGAAGACCAACTTAGGAATTTGAATAAAACTCATGTTGCATCAGATTTAGATTCTAATCTGGCAAATTGTAATCAAAATCTAAATGTAACGAATGATGAACCTTTGAATGTTTTGAATGTTAATGCATCTTGTGTGTTTTGTCGTAAAAGCGTATCATCTGGTGATCATACAAAATGTTTAGCTAATTCTCTTCTCCATCGTCATAAGAAACGTAGGACACGCATTCCTTCTAGGCCCATTATTGCCTCTAAGTCTAACTTAGGAAAGCCATCTACTACGGTTTCTAATGAAGTTGAAGTTACCCCCATAGGTGCCGAGAACAAATCTAGGAATGAGCCAATTACTAGTGCATTTAACATTAAGAAAGCAAAAACTAGCTGGAACTGGCAACGTTGGTTACAATACAAACCAGACTTTAAATGGATTCCTAAATTATTGAATACATGTGTTTCTAACCAACAGGAACCCGCACTGTCTTTGGGTTCCACCCTTACTTCTGTTCCATCTGTGTCTTCTTCTTGTGATGCAGGTGGTACAGATTGTTCTCTGGATTGTTGATAGCGGATGCACCCGACATATGACAGGCAATCTCAAACTGTTACACAACTTTGTTTCAAAGTTTATTGGTACTGTCAGATTCGGGAATGATCATTACGCTCTTATCATGGGATATGGTGACTATATCAGCGGGAACATTGAAATCAGTCGTGTTTACTATGTGGAAGGCCTTGGACACAACCTTTTCTCTGTTGGTCAATTCTGTGATGGGGATCTAGAAGTTGCATTTCGTGAGAAAACCTGCTTTGTTCGTGACTTACAAGGAAACGATCTTATGTCTGGCTCCCGTGGCTCCAATCTTTACACAATATCAATGTCAGATATGATTGCAACATCTCTGATATGTCTTCTCTCCAAAGCAGAATCGACTAAATCTTGGTTATGGCACAAACGTCTTTCACACTTGAATTCCAAAACCATGACTGACCTTGCTCGTTATAAACTTGTTGAGGGATTTCCAAGATTCCGCTTTACCAAAGATCACTTATGTCCAGCCTGTGAACAAGGAAAAAGTACTCGTGCTCATTTTCCTAATAAACCTGAGCATAGTACGAATCATGTTCTACAACTGCTTCATATGGATTTGTGTGGACCGATGCGTGTTCAAAGTATCAACGGTAAACGCTACATTCTTGTAATTGTGGATGATTATTCCAGATGGACTTGGGTTTATCTTCTACGAAGTAAAGATCAGGCTCCTTCGATGATCATCACCTTTCTCACTAAAATTCAAGTTCAACTACGCAACACGGTACGAATCGTCAGAACTGACAACGGAACTGAATTTAAGAATCAGACACTTCGGTCATACTTTGAGAAAGTGGGAATTGAACATCAGACATCTATTCCTAGAAGCCCAGAACAGAATGGAGTTGTTGAAAGACGCAACAGGACGTTAGTGGAAGCTGCAAGGACTATATTGATTAATGCTCAATTACCAGATTACTTGTGGGCGTAAGCTGTTTCAACTGCATGTTATACACAAAACCGTTGCATGATCACTAAACGTCATCGCAAAACACCTTATCAAATTGTTCACAAAAGGAAACCAAACATCGATTACTTTCATGTATTTGGAGCACTTTGTTATCCGAAAAATGATCGTGATGATTTAGGTGAACTTAAAGCAAAGGCTGACATTGGCGTGTTCATTGGATATTGTCAAAATTCCAAAGGTTTTCGGATATGGAATCGTCGTACAAGAGAAATTCAAGAAACCATTCACACTAATTTTGATGAACTCACACAAATGGCTTCTGAGCAACACAGCTTAGGACCCGAATTTAACCGTCTTAACTCTCCGGCATCTTCAGCTGAACCATTGCGACTTAACCGCAAAGAATTAGAAACCTTGTTTGCTCCACTATTTGATGACACAATTGAATACCGTCCTACTGAGGTCTCACCTAATTCCGCTGCTCAACCTGATAACATTCAAGTACCAGACTCACCTCAACAAACTACTACAAGTGTTGAGAGAGACGGTCCTCTAATTGTATCACCATCTACAGCAGAACAAACTGGTTCTGACTCCCGCCATCCAGCTGAAGATCCAACACCACTATCAGTTCCACAACCCGCAGAGCATGATCCTGATGCGTACTTTAATCCGTTTGCACCAGCTACTACAGTTCCTGATATAGCTGAGTCGTCAACACGCAATTTGGATCCTGCTAACATGAGAGATACTTATCAACTACACCCTTCAACACACAAATGGACTCGAGACCATCCACTAGTTCATATTATTGGCCATCCAGATGCACCTGTTATGACAAGACAACGACTTCACACAGATGGAGAAACTTGTATCTATGCACTCACAGTTTGTCACGAAGAACCAAAGAACATTAAAGATGCAATGACTTATGACAACTGGATTGAATCTATGCAAGAGGAATTTCAGCAATTCATAAGATTAGAAGTCTGGGAATTAGTTGAAAGACCTGACGGAGTCTTTGTCATTGGGTTAAAATGGATTTGGAAGAATAAGCTTGATGCTGAAGGAACTGTCATACGCAACAAATCACGTCTGGTAGCGAAAGGATACTCTCAACTGGAAGGACTTGATTTTGCTGAATCCTTTGCTCCAGTGGCTAGACATGAAGCTGTTCGAATCTTTTTGGCCTATGCTGCACACAGGAACATGGTGGTTTACCAAATGGATGTCAAAACAGCATTTCTTAATGGAGAACTCCGTGAAGAAGTTTATGTTAGTCAACCTGAAGGCTTCGTTGATCCTGAGCGTCCTAATCACGTTTACCGACTTAAAAAGGCACTCTACGGACTCAAGCAAGCCCCACGGGCGTGGTATGACAAACTGTCTACTTTCTTATTGGCCAATAAATTTTCTAAAGGATCGGTGGATCCCACACTATTTACAAAAACCTACGGGGAGGACTTACTTGTTGTTCAAATATATGTCGATGACATCATTTTTGCCTCAACAAAAAGAAGTTACTCGAATGATTTTGCAAAATTAATGAAAGATAATTTTGAAATGTCCATGATGGGTGAACTTTCGTTCTTTCTAGGACTACAAGTTCATCAATCACCCCGTGGAATTTTTATAAATCAGTCCAAATATGCTCTTGAAATTTTAAAGAAACATGGAATGATGACTTGTGATACTTATAATACACCAATGGGCTATACCACAAAACTAGATGCTGATTTACATGGGACTCCTGTTGACCCTACCAAATACCGAAGTATGATTGGGTCCCTCATGTATCTCACAGCTAGTAGACCTGATATAGTATTTGTTGTCTACATGTGCTCTCGCTATCAGTCCAAACCAACTAAAAAACACCTCAGTGAGGTCAAAAGAATCCTTCGATACATAAAGGGAACCATTAACTTGGGAATCTAGTATCCGAAGGATTCTGGTTTTGAATTAATTGCTTTTTCAGATGCTGACCATGCAGGATGTTTAGACACACACAAAAGTACATCTGGTGGATTACAATTTCTCGGAGACAAACTTGTGTCATGGCAATCAAAGAAGCAGGACTGCACATCACTTTCGTCTACAGAATCTGAATACGTAGCCATGTCTGCTTGTTGTGCTCAAGTCATTTGGATGAGATCACAACTTAAGGATTATGGCTACCTATTCAACAGGATTCCTATCTACTGTGATTCTAAGAGTGCAATTGCTATCTCCTGCAACACAGTACATCATTGCAAATCCAAACACATCGATCTCCGATATCACTTCATCAAAGAGCATGTGGAAAAGGGTACCGTTGAACTTTATTTTGTTGGGACTGAGTACCAATTGGCGGACTTACTTACCAAATCCTTAGCACCATCAAGGTTTGCTAGTCTAGTTCACCAAATTGGTATGCGATGTTTGACTCCAGAAGATCTGGAAAAGTTTTTAAAACACAATTGATCGTCAAACATCCAAACTATCTTTGTAAATATTTTTTCAAAAACAAAATACAAAAATATATATATAAAAAAAATGCACGTATAAACCACCTCTTTCAACACTATTTTATTAAATGTCTTCTAATATTTAAAACAAGTGTTGAGGGGGAGGAAAAGTAATGTTTTTCTAGTTTCTCAAAAATATTTTACCTTTTATACTTGCATTTTACCAAAAATAATTACATCTTTTATCATAAGTGTTGATTCAAAAAATGTTTCGGGTTACTCTCCTTGACCAATATAATTAATTTTTCAGTCTTGACTACGGTCTAAGGTCGAGGGGGAGTAGCACAAGTTGTTCTTATCATGTCTTGGTGTAAATAACAAAAGTTAAATAAGACAATGTGTTTAGGCATTAGATGTGTAAGTAACTTGAGGTTAAGGGACCATTTGTGTCAAGTTTTCAATCTTGTTTTAACCACAGTCAAAAAACCTTTGACCTAACATTTACTACACTTACTTACACACATTTATTATTTCAACTACCATCATCAACGACCCACAATCATCTGACTAATTTGTGTACCAATCTTCAAATCTGTAAGTGTGATTGTGTTTTGATCATTATAACAAACAAAGGTTTTTAATTTCATAACGATCCAACGGTTAAATCTTTCTAATCGATTTAATTTCTCTTAGGATTGTGCGTAGATTTTAAACCCAGAAATTTGTTATGTTATGATTGATTTGATTGTTGGGATATGGTCTATGGTTGATTATTAACATGTTTTCACACTCTAATTGCACCCAGAAACACTTAATCGTTTGATTGGCACTTAGGGTTCATACGTATAAATTAGGGTTCTTGTGTTTGTGTGTTGTGATGTTAATTAATGATGGGGATTATGTTGTTATATGTCTTAGATAATGTTGTTATGGTTTAATTGCATCTTAATCGTGTAAAGATCATGAATCAAAGGTTTAGGGTTCGAATGACACTAGCAGTTATGATCATCCGATTGTGTGGTCAAAACTTGTTATAACTTGGACCAAATGATCCTTAGGATGTTAGTAACATTTGCCCCATGCTAATACCTACCCAGATTCATGTGTGATTGTGTTTGTGATTTGATGTTCATACGTGTTTACGCGTAACTCAGCATTAGACATGATTACGCATAAAAATGGATATTAAGTGTGTTAATATGGATATTGATCAGTGGTATTGTGTGTTTTACCCTTTCAGGAATCAAACAACTCTTAGTTCGAAAGGTGATTTTTCTGGAAAATGGCGTCTTTATGCGTTAATTGTTCATCCTACGCGTAAGATTGAATCTTACGCGTAAGATTCGACACATGGACAAACTCTGTCTTGGATAAGACATAGTTTACGCATAAAACGTATTTCTTACGCATAAGTTTGACCTTACGCGCAAGTCTTGAACTTACGCATAAGTCATAACCTACGCATAAGATTATACTTTACGCTTAAAGTTAATCCTTTGCGCAAGTTCAATTCTTACGCCTAAGATTTATCTTACGCGTAAGATTGTCCCTACGCTTATGATTCACCTTACGCGTAACTTATAATTTTACGCGTAGACTTTGCACTTACGCCTAAATTCAGTTCTTACGCTTATGTCAAGTTACGCGTAGATTCTTCATTTTACGTGTAAACTTGTCAAAATCCAAATTTTTTCTAAGTGTTGGGAAATTTTCCAAAGTGTAACTTCTTGTAATGATAAACTTATGTTGTAACTGATTTGTTGTAAGTTTCTACCAAGTAATATAACTAAAGTTTGTCATATATCAAAAGTTTTCAAACACACAAACCCCCACTGATCAATGTATAACATGCAATTCTATAAGTTTACATCATAATTGAATGTCTTTGCTAACACAGTCAACAATTGCCATGTTTGTGTTTGTTTATGATCTATTCAGATGGCAGAACACAACGACATTCCATACGGACCAGAACCCGAACCTAAGCTTTCTTGGGAAGAGACATTCCCAGATGACTACAACAGGAAGATTGGAAAGAACAACCTCCGTATCAACTTCAACAAGATGACTTGCAACGAGTCCTCTTGTATTGTGGCTATAGATGCTCTTCTTTATCACCCGAATAAGCTCTTGTTCACCAAGTCTGCCTCGGTTTCCTGCTTCTACATCCACCAGTTCTGGCATACACTACAGCTAGATCTTGGGGAGGCATCTTTCACCTGTACATTACATAACCGTCAGGTCTCTGTGGACATCGATATGCTCAGAAATGTACTTGGGTTACCAGAACTCGGCCCAAATGAAGAGTATGATCCAGTCCCCACTGAAGAAGAGTTGATAATGTGGCTAAGGGATATTGGGTATGACGAATCAGAAGAGGTTATCACCAGACATTCTAGGGTCAACATTAGATATCTTACTCAACCATGGAGAACCCTATACATTCTGATTGCCAAGTCCTGATCTGGCAGAGATACAGGCCACGAACACCCAAAGCTACAACACCTCAAGCTCTTCTGGGGTGTGGCTAATGTGAAGAAAGTTGATTATGCCAGCATCATTTGGGAAGACCTGGTATGGCACATTCAACACAAGACAACCAACATTCCGTTTGTCCGATTCACAAAACTACTCATCGAAAGCTTCCTTCGTGAGTACGATGATATCCCACAGAGACTCGATGACCAAGAAAAGAACACGTTCAGAAATGAACATACTCTCAGAGTCATCAAGAGAATGGACACCAGCACATGCAAGCAGGGAAAGAAACTTCCCGATTGTCTCCTGAATGCCAAAGTCAAGGCTTGCAAGAACTACAAGTATTATGAGCAAGCTCTTGAAGCTGAAAAAGTTGGATTCTTTGACGAAGTCGTTCTACCCTCCTTCATGCAAAAGAAGGGTAAGAAAGGCACTAAGACTGGAAGCTCCGGCAGTTCAACTCAGTCTAAGAAGAAAAAGGGTACTCTTAAGAGAAGGATTCCTACCGAGAAGCCTGCATCTGTTCCAGAACCTGGGTGGTTTCCCTCACCTCAATCCTCTCCAAAACCATCTGACTCTGAACAAACCGAATCCGACAAAGGTCCAGTATATAGACAAGCTTATGCTAACATTGATAAGGATGTGAATATTGATGACATTGACGACAAGGATTTGACGTTCGAAGATTGGGATAAGAATATTGACGAATTTGCTGATCATGCTGAATACCCCGCACATCTCAATCAACGACCACTCACCAAAGCTCAGACGATTTTGGAAGAAGAAAGGATTAGAAGAGAAAAGATGAAGCAACCAGTAACTGCTGAACAAGATACTGAAGGCCTTTCAGTCGAAGAAGAAAATGAATGGGCTCTCAACCTAGGTCTCCTCCACAGCCGAATTGATACATTCAATGCTGATCTACCTCCACCTCCAGTGTTCTCTCAGACCACCGAAGCTAGCGGATCAAGCAGCATTCCTGAGCCTACCACAGGGATCACCACAGACTTAGTTGCTTATGACAATCCCTCAGTATCTCCCACCGACATTGAAATGACTATGGGAGAGGAAGAAGAGGAAGATCCCATGGATACTGATGCTCCAAGGTTAATGACTGTAGAAGAAATGGAGCTCAGAGAAAGAGCTCAGGAAGAGGAGTTGAAGAAGAAACAGGAAGCTGAAGAGGCTAGGTTTGAAGAGATTGCCCAAGCTAAACTGGAAGCAACTATCCGAATGGAAGAAAGCAGGAAAGCAGAAGAGGCAGCCAAGCTGGCTGAAGAACAGTTGAAAAAGGAAGAAGAAGCCAGGCTTGCTGAAGAACTAAGACTTAAGGCTGAAGCTGAAAAACTGGCTGATGAACAAAGATTGAAAGAAGAAGCGGCCAAAGAAAAGGAAGTTGAACAACCCGAACCACCAAAAGGAGGTGGCAAAGACTCTACCACCATCATTGAATCATCACAGTCATCTCCTCCTGCATCTGAATCAACACATGACAAATCAATCAAGAAACCGAGCACCAAAGCCTCTGCTGCAGCAAAGTTACTCAAGTCAGCTTTTAAGAGAGTACATGAGAAGAAGAGAAGCAGACTGGAAGATCAGGTTGCAACACTCGTAACCCAAGTTGCTGAACTGACGAATCTGAACTCGAACGTCCAAGAGCTACAAGACAAAGTTGATACTTTCTTAGCTAAAGACGTTCAAGAGAACTTGGAAGCCACTCTAGCAGCTCAAGCACAAGAATACATGGCACAACACTTAGTTGCTGAGTTGAAAGACCTGCTGGCACCCATGAGAGATGAACTCACCAAGTTCGCAGAGCAAGCAGTCAAGAAAGTAATCCGATCAACAACCTTTACTCTTCGTGCCGACAAGTCTACTGCTCCTCTACCAGGACCATCTCTGGATGATTTGGAAGCTCAACTCTTAGAAAAGCTGGCAAACAAGTTCACCTTGACACCTGAAGAAGCAAAAGTCCTGGAAGCACTGAAAGACAAGATGAACAAAGAGACTTGCAACACAGAGGCCGATAAGCTGAAACGTCAAAGAGATGATGAAGACAGGGATCCGAATTCTCAGGCAAAGAAACAAAAACAAGCCGAATGACCCTCATCTCATACACCGGTCATCCCCCAACCACAACAACTTCCTCACAACAACCGAAGGCATCAGGTTCTACTCCCAAGGCACACGACCACTTCGAATACACTGGTGGTGACGACATACCTCAACCCGATGAAGTTCCAGAACCGTCATCCAAGAAGAAGAAGAAAGATAGGAAAGGAAAGCACCACCAATCCAAACCGGACACCTCACCAAAAGGCACCGAACCAAATAAACCGAAAACCGTCCTTAAATGGCTAGATCACGACGATAGTGCCGAATACTCCTGGTTTGAGAAGATGATCAATTCGCAACCACCTCTTGAAGACAATCATGAACCTCAAGATGGTCGAACGGTGGAATACGCTCAACTGATTCAGCAAAAGTTTAAAATGAAAAAGATGAATAAGAAAGAGCTGCGAAGAATCAAGAATGATGCTTTCAATCTTCTGAAAGATCGGTCTGCTAACTCAATCGAGCTTGAGTATCATCTGGAAAATATTGCTCGAGCTATGTCAAGCAATATTGACTGGATCAATCCTGAATCTTATGTCGATCCAGTCACAAGGAAAACCGCACCCTACATTACTGACTGGTCCAAACCACTACCGATGATTGGGAAGCCTAAGGAACCAAAGATCCCGTACAAGTTCTTCTACAACACAGACTTGGAATTTCTGAAACTTGGCAGTAAGAATGAGAAGAAGTACGTTACATCACTCGCCTTTCTCCCTGCAGCTCGATATCTCAACAATGCCATCGAAGAAGAAGCTTCAGCATTATTTGTTGACAAAGTTGTTGAATATGACCGAAATGCTCTTTACGGTATACATCATTGGCCAAGCAACCGGGCACAATACTATCGAAGCAGCAGACTCAATCAGACAATGGGCAATGTGACAAGTGATTTGAAGATAGTCTCTATTCAGTTCATCTCGACTGTCACTCACTTCGGGTACCCCTTCCTCAGCAAAATCACACTGAAAAGACTTGATGAAAAGGAGTACGATATTTCCAAGTCAGACTTTCCACGACTACTTCTCAATGACATTGAAGACATGTACCTGCTCAAAGTTCAAGGAAAACTCTGTGGCTTACCTAAAGAGATGCAGCTGGCCTTTATCCAAGCTCTCCTCATCTTCATCAGGCAGATAGTCTTCAGAGAAAGAGTAGAATATCTTCAATTGGGAGTGGAAAGCTATCAGAAGAAGCTCAATCTCACCAAACCCAACATGTTCGACATCCCCGACCTTCCACATCTATCTCAATACACCTTGATCAGACACCCATTTGGGTTCACCTACCGTAGCATTAACGGTCGCAACTGCTTCATGGCTTACGACGAAATACATAAGTTCTGTGATGAAACCTTGAAGTTCGTAAGAGATGGAATCAAAAGCAGATTGGATGACATTGCTCTAGGAAAGTCTAAAAGGTGGAAAACCAATGAGGCCCAGGATGCTCGCAGATTCATCTTAAGGATCGAGAACAGATTGAAGCGCAGGGATCAGTTTCGAAGGTTGGAAAGTTATGTGGGAGGCAGACAGAAGTTTCCGGTGTTGACATTTCAGAGACCTGATTGGTAGATCATTGTAAGAGTTTGATTTGATTTATCAATTATATACTTCATTATGGCTTGTGCACGCATTACAGTGCACAACCCGAACTTGTAAAGAAAGGACCCTGAGGTACGCATCAGTGCCTCAATCCTATATATAAGGAGCGAAGGCTTCTTACTTTTGAGTAGAATTAATCAAACATTTATGATTTTTTCATAATTCTGCTCAAAAGGACAAGTATTTCACCTCAATAAGACTTAATCACTTGTTGAGGGGGAGCACTTGTCAAAACAAAATACTTTGCTCTAAATCAAAAAGTTCTTGGTGAATCTCCCCGTAAGACTCAAAAGGCATATTTTAATATAAAAGTTTGTCAAAAACATCATTTTATATGCTATTTTTGAGGGGGAGAAAATGTAAAGGTGATTAAAATATACGAAGTCAAAGCTTTATAGTTGTATCATGTGTGAGCTAGACTCAGTATTGACCCAGGAATTGACGAGACAACCAAAAGTTAGTAATATCGAAAAGACTTATCCTCGACGGGTAATAACATCAGGTTAGTTACTAGAGCTAGTTGTCACCTAAAAGCTGACAATGTATCTCTTTATCTAACCACGTAAGCGTGTCTCAAAAAGGATATGTCTTAGTAGAACTGTACCATCTCGAGAAACTTTCTGTGAACTTGATCAGGCCGGGTAATAACTTCAAGCTAGTTTAACTAGTGATGTAAGCGTGTCTCGAATCGGTCTTGTTCACGGAAAGTGGATCAATTCAAAAGTGTCTGCTCCTCCCACATGTGCAAATTTATCAAATACTTATGAGCACATGTGCAGGGGGAGCCCTTCAAAAGTGTACTCAAAACTCTCAAAGTGTTAACCAAAATATTTGATTATCACAAACACTTTGAGAGATTTTCAATCAAAGGTTTCTTGGCTACTGTCGGAGTTATAAGGTGATTAAGATAGGAATATCCGTCCTATGATCCGCCAGAGCCGGAGGGATCTACCCAAGGACATCTCCCATAGTTAGAATTAGAAGTCCTTAGGTATGATACGAAAAAAAGGAGAAATGAATGAAAGGGAAAGAAGGAGTTGAAGAATTAAAAAGAAAAGCAAAGAAAAGGGTGAAAAGAAATAGCCCTCCATATGTTCAACCTTAGGGCAGACACCGGGTTCAATACATATGCTACTGGCTGTTGCTAAAGACAACACCGGTATTGAAGATTAAGTCGTCATGGACCCAGTGACGCGATGCACTAAACCTTCTTAACCACTAAAGTTCTCTTAAAAGGACTTGTTTCATTCTCACGGGGAACCCGCGTAACCTATCGACCTATCTCTTAGAGACGGTCGATATTGAAGCAGGAGACCCCTCCCCAGTCTCCGCATAGGAAACCTAGGAGTGCACTTATAGAGTCTAGAGCCTTGAGATACATCAAAGATCTCTTAGGAACACTTAGTATTTCTACAACTGGTGTTCTACATCAATGGGCATCAATTGTAAACTATCGAGTCCTTCGCAGATCTTAGCAATCTGCCAAGAACGTTTATGAGAGGATTACTTAAGTATTTCTCAATGATTGAACGGAAATCCTGCCAGGGTCAACATCAAACAGCCCTGACAGCAGGTCACTTCGGTAACCCCATAAAGGTTACGCTTAGTGTTTGCGGTGGTTCCATTACGGTCTACAGTCGTGGAGTGATCCCCAGCGACTCACCCAGTCATTGAGCTACCTAGTAGGTCTAGTAAGCTCCTTCGGGAGTATCTGATATGGGAACGGCCTGGATAAGGATTAGAAGGAGTCTTCACAATATGTTGTTGATGAGCTCTAATTCCTTATCCGTAAGTACTGGTTGTTTTATTGCTAACTGTTTACTCGCAGGTACCTCACCTCCATGATGGTAGATTCCAACATGCTCATACATACATCTTGAAGTCAAAGAAAGCTCCCCCAAAGATCTTAGCAACACAAAGCTCAAAGAAAGATTCTACGCCATTAAGAAGAATCTTCAAAGTATATAAAGACAAAGATCTCAATGTATGAAAAGGAACTTCTTGTACCTGAATGTCTAAGTCTAAAGATGTATGAGTATGTTGGAATGGCGGACAACCACCACAGACGCAGGAGTGACGAACGGCAGACAACTTCATAACTTAATCACTACATCATCACCAAAGAACAAAGACAAAGGGCAAAGTGCTTTCATTATCATTCACTCATTTTGAAGACGTCTAGAGTTTTACATGTCACAAGTCAACGACAAAGATGAAGACGTCAAGCAACCGTGATGACCGACCCTTAGGGGGAGATTGTTGGGATCATACTTTTGTATTTAGTCAAGTCTCGGTCATTGCCTTTTGTAATAGGTTGCTTTAGTATTTATTTCATTAAGTTTCATGTTACAAGGCTTATGTGCAAAAGCCCTATGGGCTTGAAAGCCCACGAATTAAGAGATAAGGAAGGAAGGGAGTGTTGCCCTAACTCCTTCCTTATAAATAGTAAGCTTATGTAAACATTTAGTTTGTTGGTTATTTGATTATCTTAAGGAAACTCTTGCACTTTCACTTTTCATATTGTCTCATAATCAACCAATCTCATTTCTCATCTTATTTCTTTCTAAATCATACTTGTGTTTACAAAATGGTGACCTAACACTTAAGTTATGGAAAATTACAAAACACACCCGTATGTATTTAAAATTCAATCCGGATATAAATAAAAATCATAAACCCTAAACCTAAATCACCAATCATCATGTAATCATTAATTCACCATTAAAAACATTAAACATCACAAAAAAAATTAGAAAATCACTAACCATAAATTTGTACCCCCTTTTTCTTATTTATTATATTTTATTTTTGTTTTCTATAAAAACCCGATTATCAAAATAAATTCACAAAACAAGTTTCTGAGTTTGAAAATCATAGAATCCATTTTATTAGAGTTATATAATCAATATAGGACCTGTAGAAAATACGTTTGATGCTTAAAAAATTCATTTCCAGCCGAATGCATTTTATTTCCCTTTTTAGGGTTTTAATTAGGTTTTCGATCCAAATAATTTTTTTTTGTGTGCATGAACAATTTTCTTACGTTAAATAAAGATTATAGGATGTTACAAAATTACCTTGATGGAGAATTAACAAAAGAAAAGAGCAGAACGATTTATTATGCCCAGTTGAATAAATCGACAAAGAAAAACTCCAGACAATCAAATCACGCTTCAACCACCTCAAACACTATTTTTCCCAGCCTCCTTACTTTAAAATAAGATTAAGAGAAATACCCAAGGGTTTCCAGAAATTATTATTCAGCCAATTTTGATTTTAGGAGGCATTTAGGGTTTGTTTTAGGTGTTTAGAAATTTTGTTATGGGAATTTCGGATTATGGATGAATATAGGATAGTTTTTGCAAGGAAAGTCATCAATTAATTCGTGATTGGGGGGAAGAATGGCAATCATAGCCGATTTGTGATTTTACATATTAATTATAATCGATTTTGTAATTTAGGAAACTTAGAAATTATATTTATATTAATTTCTTAGGTAAACAAATATTTAAAATAAGTTAGGTATTTAATTTATTCTAAATAAAAACTTAGGATAGTCATAGTAATTTATTTCTAAGGTTGTGTACAAGTTTTAATGTTTTTGGACCCTTATAGGTCACGTAACGTGCACCACTTATGTTTTAATCCAAATTTCACATTCTTGAGTTTATATGATGTTGTAGTAGCTCAAATATTATTTACTTGAAGTTACATGTTCACATTTGTGATTGTACCATAACCGTTTTTGATTTAGGGCTTGTTTGGTAAATGTACACACTTCTTCAAAATTTCAAATTGGAGGGCATTTTAGTAATTCAAACGTATTATGGAAATGTGGGTTTTACAACTATCTCCCCCTGAGAAGAATTTTCGTCCGCGAAAATTGAAAAAGGAGAAGGTAGCAAAACAAAACGAAGGTACACCAATTTTGAACAGAAAAAGAGTAGTTTAACTCGCACAATTTCAGACTTAAAGAATTTCAATGAATAGAGTGATTTTGTTTCCCAATACTTGATCTTAACGATTCAAAGGTGGTTTCGGTTTCCCCGGAGAAGGCACGTCATACATAATTCACATCAAAAGAATCACATACCGGACGCAACAAATGACAATCGTATCCCCTTAAAAGATATTCAAAGAAAAATGTAGGATTGGGTGGGTATTCCATTTGTGGCAAAGAAAAGAGCTGATCAGATGAGAATGTATCGAATGATAGCATCACGAAGATGACATATATAAGTCTAACTCTTCAGATTTCAAAAAGTTTAGTCTTTAATACAACCTTCCAAAGGTATTTTCGTAAACAGGCAGATCTTGATTCTCAGAATCCAAAACTTCATATTTTAACTCATAACAAGTCATCATGAAATGAATTCATCGAATGTGAGAAGTGTATACATAGCAAGGTAGAGGTGTAACTCTTCATAGTAGCAAATCAAACCCATATAGGCAGAAGATAAGTTGCTCGATAACATCAAATGGCAGGAAGCTCTAAACAGAACTTAGGATTTGTCAAGACATAGAAGTCAAACAATCGCGTGACGCGTAACCAAACATACCAAAACGTACGGCGATAAGGTAGATCAAACGTACCGATCAAAAGAATCCTAAAGTCTCACTATTCGCAGATCGTCGTAAACAAAAATAGAAAACTAGGTCTCCACTAAGGTACTTCTCGAGACATCCTATGAACACAACAAGTGCACGTTATATGATGTAAGTATTATCATGTTAGCCAGACGTCATAATACTAGCATCATATAAATATGCCCTCATGATGGTCATACTTTGTCTCAATTAGTTAAACAATTCTACAAATCCACCTAACAGTCCCACTAACTCCTGGGTTAGTCCTATTCAACGATCAATAACAAATGATGTCGGCAAAATAAATGAAGCTCTAAAATAGGTAACAAAGTCAAACAATCATCATCAGAAAGAAACATGTCGCCAAGTCATCAATTCTTCCATCATAAAGTTCTTTAAGAAATTCGTCCTCTCAAAATCTTCTTATGTCCAAATAATCAGTATTCGTCCGACTTCCAATCTGAGAGGGAAACGGAATCATTAACCCGAGTTTGATTTCCTCAAGCCTTCCGTAGTTCTTCTTGGAATGTGAGTGAGTAATGTGAATCTCTAGTACGATCTTCAATCTTCTCATCATCCAGTCTGCTTCCGCTCTCAATTCATCTTAGTACAACTAAAATGAATAGAGAAGTGAGACTGCATGTCTTCATTGGCTCTGGGTTCGCCATCTTGACCAGGTTCTTGTGTTCTGCACATCAACTCTTCCGTCTTGTAAGGAATGCCTTCAACTCTTCAGGGTAGTCACCATTGTTTGTCATCTTCAGGTTCTATCCAACTCCGTCTTCTGCTAGATAACTTGGTGGTTCAATAGGAATCATATCCGGGAAAACTCAGGGTGCCAAAATAATTATCAAGATAAGTTTCATTTCTCGATGTACAAAATAGGTGTAAGAGGACTTCATAAACGCGAAAGTAACATACGAGTCTCCAGAGTAACAGTGATATCAAAGTTTAACAATCGGTAATCGTAGTAGGGAGTTCAAAATATTTCAAAACACCAAGAGTAAGACATAGTAGAACAGTCGTCAGCATCTCGAATGCTTAAGCAACCAATTCATATCAGGACCAAATCGAAGTTGACTATCCAAGGAAAAGACATATCAAAACCCTTATCGTTCGAAGTGAAAGGAAATACACTTGTACTCGTGGTTAAACACCACTAGACTTCTCAAAGATGGATAAAGCAAAATCAACTAACGTCGGAAAACGTACAATAGATTACCAAAAGCAAAAAGGCGATCATAAAGTGCATCAAAGTATCCTCATCATGTAGATCCTTAAAACGTCCGAAGAGATATCAAAAGGATTAACAATAAGGTTAGAGATCAAAGATAAAATCAAAATAGTATTTTGCATTTCCATGCAATCTTAAATGTCTTCAGACTTTGATGCGTGGGAACTGCACCAGGCTTTACCTCTCGAGGGATCTCGAGCTTATTGATGCGTAGGGATTGCACCAGGCTTTACCTCTCAAGGGATCTTGAGAAGCTTACAACCCCCACCAGGCAGTGTACCTGATCGTTGTAGTATAGTATAGTGACAAGTACCGGGGGATTGATCGTTCAGCTAGGAATAGTGTCGCTAGGATTAGAAAACCTAAATACTAGTTCTAAAGATGAGTATTTTTGTATTTTTTTATATTTTTTAGAAAGCAAGTAAAAATCTCCGGTTTGAAGGATTTGGGCGGAATTAGTTGCTAGTCAACTAACCCAATACTAAAGATGCAACCAAAATAAAATACTAGAAATGAAAATAAAACTAAATTAACTAAGGTTGTGAGCAATAAGTGGAGAAATTGTGTTTACTTAGATTTCACTACTCCCTAGATATCTTTTACACGTTAATTACTTGTTATAGTTGCGTAGATGACGGATTGTATTCCTTAATACCATTTATGGGGTGGCGCACTTAATTCCCCAATCCTATGAGTGCTTACTTCACTCCTATGTCGAGCTGGCTAAATCCTAACATGGGATCATTAGAATTTACACATGCATTAAATACAACCAATAAAACCTAGTGCACGTCAGTTTATGTTTCCTAAGACATTCAAGCATGTTACCATTTGGAGATCTGCCAGTTTTCTTAAGCCTAACATCGAAATCATTCATCCAATACAACCATAAACAAGTAATCAACATCTAGGTTTCATTAGATCTAAGCAAACACAAGATAGATCTAGCCTAGCATGATGGAATTAAGACATATTGATTAAATTATAAGAACACTTATCTCAATTACACATGAAAGGGTTCAAGGGCTGAAAACCCTTGAAAACCTTTAAAATTTATACTAAGTTCGGCCTTAGGGTTTCTCCAAAACTTCTCTCTCTTTAAGAATTAAATTAGAAAACTATATATAGGAAATTGAGGCTGACGGCGTCAAGACCAAATAGGTGACGCCGTCATCTCACCGCCAAAAGAATTCTCGGACTGCCTTGATCTACTTCTGACGCCGTCACGTTATAACTTTTTCCAGGCCGTCACGTATTTTACTCTTGACGCTCTTCCTTGTGACGCCTTCATTTCTGTACTGGGCCGTCATGAAAATTACTCTTGACGCCGTCAAAATGTTGCTCTTGACGCCGTCACCTACTGTTCCCAGCTTGGAAAATTAAGTCTTTGTCGTTTTCTTCACTTTTATGCTCCAAAAACGTCCGAATTGCTTCCTTTTCCAGATTTCTCTCCCAAAGTACCTAAAATCACAAAAGGAACGATTTAGGGCAATATTTAATCAAATAAATTCAATTCCGGGCTTAAATGATCCCCTAAAAGTGGTTCATTTTTCGCCTCATCATATACCCTTACACTTGAGATTTGCTTGTCCTCAAGCAAATGCGCTTTTATTCTAGTCAAAATACAAGTTAGGGGTCATTTAACACTAATATAAAAGTAATTACAACAAATAATCGTTCCACTAAAGACCAATAGACAAGCACGCAGGTCATACACAAGCACCTCACAAATAGTGTTTAGATACTCACATCTCTCGGGTGTAATAAAGTATAAATTACAATATGGAAACGAAAGATATCTCTCACTACCTGTCATAGCAAAATAGATTACCATAGGCTTGGGAAAGGATCAAACCTCCACCACATGGCGTAAGCACCTAGGATAAACTATCAAAGAGGTCTTTTAAAGGGTTGTAACGTTAGGTGTAGGGATATGAAATACACGGTTTTGTTGGATAAAGGCTGTCTTTACTGGTGGCGAGTTAACAATCTTGGTTAATTACATGTACAATATGGCGTTGCTAAGCCAAGACTAGACTCGACTTAAGCTAATAAATGAAAAATAACAAAAACATAAAATAAACATAGAATGAAAAGGGATGGTAGTCCGTATGTTATTTCTCTTTTTTCTTTTTCTATTTTTTTTCTTTTTGTTGATTTTTCGAATTTTTTATTTTTATTTTATTTTATTTTATTTATTTTTTTTTTTTGCATACACTCTTACGACCCTACCATCCAAAATAATACATCATAGGGAATGGAAATTCCCCTTACACTTGAATTTTTACATACTTTACAATGAACTAATCTATTGACTCGAATTAAGAAAATCAAAACACTTGGAGCACTTTTAAGATTAACGTACATATGGGGGTAATATATGATGTTCTTCCCCATTACTCCATAAAATAAGTGTTTTACCCATGAGTCCCAATCGTCCCAAAACAATATGCACAAGGATATGACTCGACTTAGCAACCATGTAATCAATTAGATAGTTAACTTAGGGTTTAACAAATAACAATAATGCACTAAAGATGAGCGCATACATGGAAGGCTAAAGCGATTTGGGTGTACATTTAAGTGGGGTGTAACAATTTCTTCCTTTAAGTAAAATGCTTAAAGTTAGAAATGAAAAGATAGGCTCGGAGGGGTGTACTAGGGGTTTCGTGTACTAAAAATGAGTACAACGCTAAGGGTGTGGGAAAAATTAGTTGACTTAACTAGCCAAGTAATATGACTTAAATGGTCAAGTAATTATGATACGGGTTTAACACAAGGGTGATCCTAATGCCTCTTATCATGTAGTAAATCCTAGTACACGAATGTAGTCTCACTAGCGGTCTCGGGATGCATCACTAACGCAAGTTTTAGAATCCAAATGCTACCGGTACACTCATAAGCACTAATAATAAATGCTTTTCCTATCAAATCTAAAGGCGAACCTCACATATTTGTGTGGAAAATTTTTCTGAATATACAGTTATGTGCTAGTCATATAATCTCCTATCCATGAGACGCTTGTTATGGCTAAAGTTTCACTCCAAAATGTTGTAAAAAAATTTAAATTTGGCGCTAAAATTGCACTAACAAGTATTTCTCATAGTTTTATTACACATCTACTATTAAACAAACAAACTCAAGCGAAAGTGTATTTGTAAGGTATCATCATTTTACCCTCCCCTTACACTTAAGATGAACATTGTCCCCAATGTTCAAGTAAAGAATGTAAAAGTGAAAAAGTATAAAGAATGAAATCAAATACTCCCCTTATTCACTCGGTATGGATAATAAGGTAGCCAGGTTAAATCTTCCTCCAAGAAAATGAACAATTAAAGCTTCCCTTCCAGAATAATAATCATCTTCTTGTCATACATAACCTGTAAATCCTGAGAAAACAAACAAGGCAACCTCGCATAAAATCGGCGGCAATCTATATAAGTTACTAAATCCTAGAAAACAAAATAAGATATAATGCTTGTGGAATGAAGTTTGCAGATTTCCTGGAGATTATAAAGCTTAATAATTCACAAAAACTTTAAAACTCCGTTAGAAAAACAAAACGGTAAAATTTCCAGATTTTTACACGTGACGTCGTCAAGAGTAATCTCATGACGCCGTCAGAAGTGATCTGCATAAATTCTTATGTTAAGTTTCCAGAAAATTTCTAGAAAAACTTGGTCCTACTTCCTGGAAAATCCTGCAAAACTTCATTATGACTCAATACAAGCATTTGACTCTAACAAATACGAATATACATGTTCATTTAATATTGTGGAGAATCATGATCGGTTTGTTTCTTAAAAACATATTTGGGGTTTCCCCTTACACTTATCTTTTGCAAAAATACTTTTAGGTGGAGTTAAGACTAGGCCAAAATAACAAAGTAAAGTATTTCCACTATTTAATTGAAAAACATGTTCTACCAACAATAAAAATAAAGCATGCATACGGAAGCAAATAACAAACAAACAAACAAAATAAAATCACACAAAGCATGGGTTGCCTCCCAAGAAGCGCTTTTCTTTATTTACGAGTCTTGTAGCTAGACTCAAGGTCATGAGTTACTACGTGACCTCATCGTTGGTTCCACTCTCTAGGTCGTCTTCTAAACCAGTTTTGTATTCCGGACCTAGTTGCAAGCATTCTTTGTAGAAACCAAGCATCCTATTCCTCACATACTCTACTCCTCTACGTCTATCCTCCTCATTCCTATAATAAGCCGCTTGCTTGTGTTCCTTTTCTAAATTAGAGAGGAGGCGATATTGCTCAATCTTGTAGGGCATTTGGTAGGCAACCTCATCATTTTCTTCCTTAAATCTAACTATCCCTAGATTCAGATCATAACTCATCCTAGTGGCCTCAACAAATGGTTTTCCAAATATTATTTGGCTTAGGCAAGCATCAATAACTGGACGAGTGTCTTCTACTATCATAAAATCGATCTCATAAGTGAGATTGCCTATAATCACATCTAATCCCTTCACTCTTCCTGCAAAATTACTTATCAGATTCTTATTGGGCATCCTCCTAAAATCAAGTTGTTTCTTTATCACCCAATTGTAATAAGTCCTAGTCATGATGTTTAAGGGGGATCTAGGGTTGATGTAAGCTTTCCATATATGAATATGCCCTATGTTGCATGATATGTTAATGTTAGAGGGGTCTCCCATTTTGATAAGGGGTGTGCCAAGGATATATGGTCTCTCGGGACTATCGAATAAATCCTTATGGTATTCCCGTTCTTCCTTGGTGGGCATCTTATCAAAGTATTTCTCTATAGTTTCTACTTCCTCTAACTCCTTTTCCTTATTAACCTCAACTTCCCTACTTCCATCCCTAGTTTTGGTTTCTACTCCAACTTCATCCTTGTCACTTTCTTCTATTTCCTTATCTATTTGGCTTAATGGTGACAACATTGACAAAGTGGACATGTTTAGATGATGAGGGGTCCTTAATTTGGATTCCGTTATTGGTATCCCTAGTGTCCTTCCTAGGTGTAGTTGACGCTTGGTTGTTGAGGGCCTTCAACAAGTTGTCTATCTTGTTGGTCATCTCCGTTTGTTGTTGGTTGAATTTAGTTTCAAACCTAGCTATGCGAGCTTCTTGAGATGCCATGAACACATCAATCCTTCAAGATTGTTGGTACTACCATAGTTGTTAGAAGGATTGTTGTTGAAAGTACGGTTGGAGGGTGGACCGTTTGGTTGGTAACGATTAGGCGATTTGGAAGAATTGGGTTGATTTTGTTTCCACCTAAGGTTTGGGTGATTTTTCCAAGAGGGGTTGTATGAATCACCGTAAGGGTTTGGCTCAGGCTTGAAAGTATACCACTTATTTCCCGCTTCGTCGGTACGCGTGGATGCGTAGTTCGCAAAAGCTGTTCCGGGGAGTTCCACACAATCACGAGTGTCATGGGGACCACTACATAATTCGCATGAAGAAGTGATTTTGTTCACTTGGCTTGAAGGCTTAGGAGCTTCGTAAGATTTCATGAGAAACTTGACTTGGTCCTCAAGTTCCATGATCCTATGGTCGGGAGTGCTAGAGTTGTTCGAAGGCAAAGATATTGCCTTGACCGTTTTGTTCAAATCACGGGGATCATTCCAACTTTCGTTGTCATAGAGAGCAAGATCTTCTATGAGTTCCCATGATTGTTCCGCACTTAGATCACGTAGCTTACCACCGGCCGATTGGTCAATGGCTCGCCTCGTGGAGGGATCGATATGGTCATAAAAGATTTGGACTTGGAGCCAAAGATATATGCCATGATGAGGGACTTTTTGGAGTAAGTCCTTGAATCGAGTCCATGCTTCATAAAGAGATTCATTTTGACGTTTTTGGAACATCAAGATGTCATTTCTAAGCTTAGTAGTTCTCCCCGGTGGGAAAAATAGAGCAAGGAAACGAGTGGTGAGATCATCCCATGTGGTGATGGATCCCGCGGGTAAACGCTCAAGCAATTGACTAGCTTGATCCCGTAGAGAGAATTAGAATAGGCGTAATCGGGTTGTCTCTCTAGTTTCAACATCTAGGTCTATGGAATCTACGATTTTAAGGAAGTCCTTAAGATGTTGGTTTGGATCTTCAGAACGAAGTCCATGGAATGCACATCTGCTTTGCACCAACCAGATGGTGTCGGATCGCAAGGGGGTCACATTTGCTCCGGTGAGCTCAATGGTGTTTCGGTAGCCTTGGTGGCTAGGTCGGGAATACTCTCCTAAGGTTCGGGGCCTAAGAGGTTCTAGTGGTGATTTTTGTTGTAGTGGGATGACGGGTTCAAAGATGTTCCCATCGCCATGATGTCGGGTGGTGAAGAGTTACGAACAAAAACACAAAGAAATAAGATAGACTAAAGAAAACCTAAAAATAAAAATAAAATCTTACTAGAAAGGAATCTAGCAAGTAGACCTAATAAAAAAGATTCTAACCTAGACAATAACTATTCCCCAGGCTGCGGCGCCAAAAACTTGATGCGTACGGATTGCACCAGGCTTTACCTCTCAAGGGATCTTGAGAAGCTTACAACCCCCACCAGGCAGTGTACCTGATCGTTGTAGTATAGTATAGTGACAAGTACCGGAGGATTGATCGTTCAGCTAGGAATAGTGTCGCTAGGATTAGAAAACCTAAATACTAGTTCTAAAGATGAGGGATGATTATTTTTGTATTTTTTATATTTTTTAGAAAGCAAGTAAAAATCTCGGGTTTGAAGGATTTGGGCAGAATTAGTTGCTAGTCAACTAACCCAATACTAAAGATGCAATCAAAATAAAATACTAGAAATGAAAATAAAACTAAATTAACTAAGGTTGTGAGCAATAAGTGGAGAAATTGTGTTTACTTAGATTTCACTACTCCCTAGATATCTTCTACACGTTAATTACTTGTTATAGTTGCGTGGATGACGGATTGTATTCCTTAATACCATTCATGGGGTGGCGCACTTAATTCCCCAATCCTGTGAGTGCCTACTTCACTCCTATGTCGAGCCGGCTAAATCCTAACATGGGATCATTAGAATTTACTCATGCATTAAATACAACCAATAAAACCTAGTGCACGTCAGTTCATGTTTCCTAAGATGTTCAAGCATGTTACCATTTGGAGATCTGCCAGTTTTCTTAAGCCTAACATCGAAATCATTCATCCAATACAACCATAAACAAGTAATCAACACATAATTAACATCTAGGTTTCATTAGATCTAAGCAAACACAAGATAGATCTAGCCTAGCATGATGAAATTAAGACAAGAACAAGATATAGACAACCAACACATAGACATATTGATTGAATTAGAAGAACACTTATCTCAATTACACATGAAAGGGTTCAAGGGCTGAAAACCCTTGAAAACCTGGAAAATTCGTACTAAGTTCGGCCTTAGGGTTTCTCCAAAACTTCTCTCTCTTTATGAATGAAAATTAGAAAACTATATATAGAAAATTGAGGCTGACGGCGTCAAGACCAAATAGGTGACGCCATCATCTCGCCGCCAAAAGAATTCTCGGACTGCCTTGATCTACTTCTGACGCCGTCACGTTATAACTTTTTCCAGGCCGTCACGTATTTTACTCTTGACGCTCTTCCTTGTGACGCCTTCATTTCTGTACTGGGCCGTCATGAAAATTACTCTTGACGCCGTCAAAATGTTGCTCTTGACGACGTCACCTACTGTTCCCAGCTTGGAAAATTAAGTCTTTGGCATTTTCTTCACTTTTATGCTCCAAAAACGTCCGAATTGCTTCCTTTTCCAGATTTCTCTCCCAAAGTACCTAAAATCACAAAAGGAACGATTTAGGGCAATATTTGATCAAATAAATTCAATTCCGGACTTAAATAACCCCCTAAAAGTGGTTCGTTTTTCGCCTCATCACTTACAACCCCCACCAGGCAGTGTACCTGATCGTTGTAGTATAGTATAGTGACAAGTACTGGGGTATTGATCGTTCAACTCATGAATAGTGTCGCTAGGATTAGAAAGCCTAAAAACTAGGTCTAGAGTTGAGGGATGATTCTTTTTGTATTTTTTATATTTTATGGAAAGCAAGTAAAATCTCGAGTTTTGGAAGAGTGGGCGGAATTAGTTGCTAGTCAACTAACCCAATGACTAAAGATGCAATCAAAATAAAATAACAAAAATGAAAATAAACTAAATTAAACTAGTGGTGTGAACAGTAATTGGGAGAATTGTGTTTACTTAGATTTCACTACTCCCTAGATATCTTTTACAGGTTAATTGTTTGTTACAGTTGTGTGGATGACGGGTTATATTCCTTAATACCAATTGTGGGGTGGTGTACGTACTTCCCCAACTCTATAAGCGCCTACTTCACTCCTATGTCGAGACTGCAAGAAGCTCCTAACATGGGATCATTAGAATTCGCTCATGCATTAAATACAACCATAAAAACCTAGTACGCATTGGTTTATGTTTCTTAAGACTTTCAAGCAAGTTACACAATGGTGATCTGCCAGTTTTCTTAAGCTTAACATCGAAATCAGTCATCCATTACAACTATAAACAAGCAATCAACCTATAATCAACATCTAGGTTTAATTACATCTAAGCAAACACACAAAAGATCTAGCCTAGCATGTTAAAATCAAGACAAGCGTAAGATATATTCAAACAACACATAGACATATTGAATGAATTGAAAGGATACTTATCTCAATTGAACATGAAGGGTTTCAAGGGTTGAAAACCCTTGAAAATACTGTAAAAGTCGTGCCAGGGTTTATTAAGTTCGACCCTAAAATTCTCCTCTCTCTAGAATGAAAATAACAAAGAGTATATATACATTTACAAAGGTGACGGCGTCAAGAAGAAAGTTCTGACGCCGTCATCTCGCTGCCAATAAAATTCTCGGACTGCCTAGATCCAGATCTGACGCCGTCATGTGTATTTCTGCTATGGGTCGTCACCACCTTTACTCTTGACGGCCTTGCCTTGACGCCGTCATGTTTTCTCTGGGCCGTCATCTCTTTTGCTCCTGACGCCGTCACAAAATTGCTCTTGACGCCGTCAGGTACTGTTCCTAGCAAGAAAAATTAAGACTTTGCCGTTTTCTTCACTTTTATGCTCCAAAAACGTCCAAAATGCTTCCTTTTCCAGAATGCTCTCCCAAAGTACCTAAAATCACAAAAGGAACGATTTAGGGCAATATTTGATCAAATAAATTCAAATTTCAGCTTAAATGACCCCTTAAAAACGGATCATTTTTCGCCTCATCATATACCCTTACACTTGAGATTTTCTTGTCCTCAAGCAAATGCGCTTTTATTCTAGTCAAAATACTAGTTGGGGTCATTTAACACTAATATAAAAGTAATTACAACAAATAATCATTCCACTAATGACCAAAGACAAGCACGGAGGTCATACACTAGCACCTCACAAATAGTGTTTAGATACTCACATCTTTAAGGTGTAATAAAGTATATATCACAATATGGAAATGGAAAACATCTCTCACTACCTGTCATAGCAAAATAGATTACCATAGGCTTGGGAAAGGATCAAACCTCCACCACATGGCCTAAGCACCTAGGATAAACTATCAAAGAGGTCTTTTAAAGGGTTATAACGTTAGGTGTAGGGATATGGAATACACGGTTTTGTTGGATATAGGCAATCTTTACTGGTGGTGAGTTAATCAACTTGGTTAATTACATGTACAATATGGCGTTGCTAAACCACGACTAGACTCGACTTAGGCTAATAAATCAAAAATAACAAAAACATAAAATAAACATAGAATGAAACAGGATGGTAGTCCGTTTTTTTTTTTTTTTTTTTTTTTTTTTTTTTTTTTTTGCATACACTCTTACCCTACCATCCAAAATAATACATCATAGGGAATGAACATTCCCCTTACACTTGAATTTTTACATACTTTACAATAAACTAATCTAATGACTCGAATTAAGATAATCAAAACACTTGGAGTACTTTTAAGATTAACGCACATATGGGGGTAATAAATGATGTTCTTCCCCATTACTCCATAACAATAGTACTTTACCCATGAGTCCCAATCGACCCAAAACAATATGTACAAGGATATGACTCGACTTAGCAACCATGTAATCAATTAGATAATTAACTAAGGGTTTAACAAGAAACAATAATGCACTAAAGATGAGTGCATACATGGAAGGCTAAGGCAATTTGGGTGTACATTTAAGTGGGGTGTAACAAATTCTTCCTTTAAGTAAGATGCTTAAAGTTAGAAATGAAAAGATAGGCTCGGAGGGGTGTACTAGGGGTTTCGTGTACTAAAAATGAGTACAACGCTAAGGGTGTGGGAAAAATTAGTTGACTTTACTAGCCAAGTAATATGACTTAAATGGTCAAGAAATTATGATACGGGTTTAAAACAAGGGTGATCCTAATGCCTCTTATCATGTAGTAAATCCTACTACACGAATGTAGTCTCACTAGCGGTCTCGGGATGCATCACTAACGCAAGTTCTAGAATCTAAATGCTACCGGTACACTCATAAGCACTAAAAGTAAATGTTTTTCCTATCTAATCTAAAGGCGAACCTCACATATTTGGGTGGAAATTTTTTTCTGAATAGTACGGTTTTGTGCTAGTCATACGACTCCTATCCATGAGACGCTTGCTAAGGCTAAAGTTTCACTCCTAAATGTTGTAAAAAATTTTAAATTTGGCGCTAAAATTACACTAACAAGTATTTCTCTTAGTTTTATTACACACATACCATCAAACAAACAAACTCAAGTGCAAGTTTATCTATAAGGTATCATCATTTACCCTCCCCTTAAACTTTGGATGAACATTGTCCCCAATGTTCAGTTAAAGATTGTAAAAGTAAAACAGGTAAAAGAATGAAATCAAATACTCCCCTGATTCGCTCGGTATGGATAGTGTGGTAACAAGGTTAGATCTTCCTCCAAGAGAATGAACAATCCAAGCTTCCCTTCCAGAAATATAAATCATCTTCTTGTCAAACATAACCTGTTAAACCTGAATAAACAAACAAGGCAACCTCGCATAAAATCGGCGGCAATCTATATATGCTAACAAAACCTAGAAAACAAAATAAGATATAATGCTTGTGGAATGAATGTTTGCAGATTTCCTGGAGATTATAAAACTAAAGATTCAACAAAAACTTTAAGACTCCGTTAGAAAAACAAAACTGGCAAAATTTCCAGATTTTTACACGTGACGCCGTCAGAAGTGACCTGCAGAAATCTTTCTGTTATGTTTCCGGAAAATTTCTGGAAAAACTTTGTCCTACTTCCTGGAAAATCCTGCAAAACATCATTATGACTCGATACAAGCATTTGACTCTTACAAATACGAATATACATATCCATTTAATATTGTGGAAAATCATGATCGGTTTTGGTTCTTAAAAACATATTTGTGGTTTCCCCTTACACTTATCTTTTGCAAAATACCTTTGGATGAAGTTAAGACAAAACCAAACGACAAAATAAAGTATTTTCACCATTTAGTTTTGAAACATGATTTACCAACAATAAAAATAAAACATGCATACGGAAACAAATAACAATCAAACAATTAAAAATCACACAAAGCATGGGTTGCCTCCCAAGAAGCGCTTTTCTTTATTTACGAGTCTTGTAGCTAGACTCAAGGTCATGGGTTACTACGTGACCTCATCTCTCGAGATGATGTACCCCATGTAGTTGCGATCACTACTATCGTGGTGGTGGTGTTTCAATCTGTCGATATTTGCAATCACCTCTCCTCCTCCTTTACTACTCAAGTTAGCCACCCCATCTTGGCTTATGCCCTCGATTGTAAATGGCCCATACCACCAGGGACTCGGTTTTTAGGGAGGTCTCGTTAACTCCAAGTCTCTTAAGAGTACTAGGTCCCCTTTTTTGAATGGTACATGGTCCTTCGTTGGTTGACTATGTTCAAACTCGACATGAACTTCGTTGCTTTTGCTTTTGCTTCTTTCATGTTTAGTCTCTTTGTAACTTTTGATTCTCGCCTCCCATGCAAGTATCTTCTCCTGAACATGAATAGGCGATGTATCAATATTGTTTTTGAGCCTTCTCCTCATCAAACTTTCTTGCGCATTCCGAGAGGTCATGGGGAAGCTAATCTTTCTTTTTCCTGGTTTAAACTCAATTTTCCTATTTTCATACCTAATGACAGCTTTTGTGGTGGTAAGGAATGGTGCCCCAAGGATTATTGGCATGCATCCACCCCCTTTATCATCGATGATCATGTAATCAACGGGATACATGAATCCCGCGACATTGACCAGCACATCTTCTGTGATTCCTAGGGGGTACATGTAAGAGTGTCCAGAGAAGGATAGCCTAACACGAGTGGTGGCTGGCATTTTTTACGTTAGTTGGGTGTAGATAGTTAAGAGCATAAGATTTACTTCCGATCCTTGGTAGGCGAAAGCGTTTAGATATTTTAAATTCCTGATGTTGGCCGGTATCTCGAAGTTCCCACACGCCATCTGCTTAGTAGCTACTTTCTGTACCAGTAGTTTTTGAAATATCGGTCCCCCAGGTAATGTATCATACTCATCATTTCCCTCTTCCTCCTTCTCTGAACCGTGTCTGGAGGATTGGTTACGCCCGTCACCCTTTATCCAATTTCTTATGGTGCTTTCGTTTATATCATGTTTCAGGTAGTAACTTAAGGGTTGAGATTGTGGCGGTTCTTCTGTGGTTTGTTCCCTAGGGGTTTCTACTTTCTCATTATCCGTATGGACAATTGTGATGGAATTAACAAACCGGGTAGTGGGGGTGACGCTTTCTTTCCTCAGTAACATCCTTACAGGGGATTTCTGGTTGGCATACTCCTCCATTAGGCTCATCATCTCATTCATTTCTCTTGCATTTCCTCCTTTTGTCTATAAACTGCTTCCTCGAATCTAGCAAGCCGCTCAGAATGGGTTGCCATATATTCCCTCATTCTGGCCTCAAATTCCGGGCTAAGTTTCTCAGGAGGAGAATAAGGTGGGGCATAGTTTTGAAAGGCCTCAACATTCTCTCTAGAGGGTGACTCTGATAACGGCGTTGAGGTCGTTTACAAGACAGAATTGACAACAGCCCGTCTAGGACTTAACGGTCTCTTTTGCCTTTCCTCGAAATAGTGAACTTTTGCCTCAAGTTTGCAAAGGAGTTCATCAGAGATTTGATTAGTCCCTCCAGGTGTCGAGATTGCGTTGATGGCCAATTTTATAGTGTGATTAAACTCCCATAACTCTTGATTATCGGAGGCAAGTTCGTCAATAATTGCCCAAGACTCCTTGGTGTTCTTATCACGCAATCTACCTCCTGCGGCTTGATCAATGGTACGTTTAGTGTGATAGTCGACATGGTAATAGAAGATTTGAACTAATAACCAAAGATTTATACCATGATGAGGGACTTTGCCGATTAGATCCTTGAAACGAGCCCACGCTTCGTAGAAAGTTTCACCCTGATGTTGTTCAAACATCAAGATGTCATTTCTAAGCATTGCAGTCTTCCCCGGTGGGAAGAATTGAGCAAGGAAACGAGTAGTGAGATCATCCCATGAGGTGATGGATCCCGCGGGGAAACGTTCAAGCCATTGATTAGCTTGATCACGTAGAGAGAATTGGAATAGGCGTAATCGGGTTGTGATGAGTTCATAAAAACTCATCATTTCTGTCAAATCTGAACAACAAAAACATGTAAAAACACTTAGAAACACCACAAAATACTACAAATATCCTTAAAAGGTGTTTTTATATGTTTCAAACATAAAAGAACTGAAAACAGGGAAAAATGGGCAAAGTTTACCAAATTGTCAAAATCAGTCCCTGAACTTTCAAGAAATGTCAGAAATGGTCCCTGGGTGATTTATTTTAAAGAAAAGTCAATAACAGTCCTCAGGAATCATGAAATAACAATTTTTACCCTTGGAAGTTCAAAATATCAAAATTGGCAAAACAGGTCCCTGCAGTTTCAATATTGACAGAAAATACCCTCCAGTGTTCAAAAATGGAATTTTATCATCAAAGGGTCCTTGGTAATTCACAAATTGACAAATTTTACCCCTAGATGATAAATTTATGAAATTTACAAAACAAGTCCCTAAACTTTATAAATTGGCAAAAATGGTCCCCGGTTGTTTTTAATTTGGAAAATAATCAAATTAATCCTTATATTATCCAACATGGCAAAAATAGTACCTTTTAATAATCTTTGGAATAATTACAGATTAGGTCCCTGGAAATTCAAATTTTACAACAATAGTCCTTGGACTTATATCTTACTTAAACCAAAAGGGCCATATGTTAAAAGTCCAAATTCCAAAAACAATAAAAACCTGGTCCATGCCCATTCCCCTAACCCTGGCCTGTTATTCCCCAAGCCCAATCACAAAAGGCCCAACTCCCTTTTTAATATAAAACACGAGTCTTTGACCCGCGTTGACCATCATCCCCAACCTCCCACCTTCACCTGCTACTCTCCCACACTCCACGTCTACCTTACACCTTCACCACCTCAACCCTTCCCTGTCACTCCCACAACAAAACCAACATCTCTGGGTTTGCCCAGAAGTTACCATGTGGCACCCCTACAACCCACTTCACCCCCTACTACCTGCTACCTGACATCCACCATCCCCAACTCATCCCTACATCCCAAATTGTCCCCTACACCTCACACATCATCCCAAAGTGCATTAATTGCACTGAGTCTACCCCAAGCAGTCTAAACCACTTTTGGCGCCAAAAGTGGATTTGAATGGTTCTGATGAATTGCACACATCCAAGGGCTCAAATTTGATGGGATTTGCTCATGAGGACACCTGGAACATGGGGAGGCTTTAAAAAGAGAAGAGAAGCAGAGATTGAAAAAAGTAGTAGTAATTTAATTTTTCTTATGTCGAATTAGTTTAAACCTTAATTTTCAGTTGTAATCTTTAAGCAAAACTTGTTGTAATCAATCTTATAGTGTAATAAAATCCTTATTCACTTTTAGTTTCAAGTCTTGTTACCTTAAATTTATATTTTGTATTTTCAAGTGATTTTGATATTTTTATTTGAATGATGCTAAGATGTTAATTTTCTGTTCCAATAGATTAAATTAAGCTCTAATATAAGTAATATATAGTTTAGAAAGTGTTTAACCTTGTTTAGCTTGAAAAACAGAAAAATACTCAAAAATACTAAAAAAATATAAGAAAAATAAAAAATCAGTGTGCAATGGTGAAGAAAGCATGGAGCAAGGTAAATACTGGATTGCCTTGGGTATAGTAGCTTATTGGAAGCTTTAGGAAGTGTTTATGGTCCATGGTTTACTGTTGAATGCTTGGAAGGCTTTGTAAGCATTTTTCTATATCTTTGAATTTTTACTGTATACTAGTTTAAAAGTATCTATCTCTATGTTTTTGTGTTCATGTGTTGTTGTTAACTGATTTTATGGTTTAAAATTAGTTGTTTGTGTTTTAGATTTTAAAGTTGCTTAATATTTCATTTTCACTGTGGAAATGGTATATTAGTGATTCATGTGTAATTGTGGTACTAAGTATTAATTATCTGTCCATTTATGCTTATTATATGATAATATGAAGTTTGGAATTAGATTCATGGAATGAAACTTTGTTGAGCTTTGAAAATCATATAATCAGTTACATTAAGGTGTGTTTGGATTAGTGGATTGCACCACTGAATCCTGTGTTTTAGTTGCTATTGTTAGTGTAAACATATTAGTCTAGGTCCTAATATCTCATACAAGTCATAAAATCTCTGAGTTTTTAATAAGAAAGTCAAAATCTCATTTCAATTTCCCCATCAATTCACTGTTAGGTTTTTAGAAGACTTAATCACTCATATTAGTTTATTAGTTGGTCTATTAGCCTAATTTAGTCTAATTATAGCATAACATATCATAATCAGTTAGAAAATCAAGTTTAAAATTCACAAAAGTCAAACTAGAGTACAATTCATAAAAGTCAATTTGTGCATACCTCAGATTTTGCAAAACTTGCAAGATTTTTGTGGTATTTTGTATTGAGAGTTAAGACCTGAAACTTTCACAATTAGTAGTCTACCACCTCAACTTCAAGGTCTCAGTACCATTATATTTTTGTGATTTAGTGTGGGTCCCACAGACCTCCAAACACAACTGTAGGGAGGAAGACCTCCCCTGCTCCAGCAGAACCTACCCATCACCACCACTTTGGTGGTGATTTGTGGCCACCTCAGTGTGCCCCACTTGTCAAACTTAGTTCCTTTGAACCCCCTCCTACCAGGCTCTTAGTATTGACCCTTAGTTTGACCTAGTACCCAGTGGACCCCACCTGAATTCAGCCTTGATCTTTGTCCCATATTTTGTCTCAGTCCAAAATAAGCAAGGGCTTATTGTGGCTTATTGGCTTATTCAGTGTACTACATGTGCTTTTTCTAGCTTATATATGTTTAATCAACTTAGCTGAACTAGATTTTACTCTTGTGGACCTCACATAAGTCAATTTTAGCTCAATTCCTTGTTTGGTCAAATTAAGTCAACTGTGAGGATAATAAGCTCTCACAGTGCTTATTAATAAGTTATAAAAAAGTTGTTTTTACAAAAGTTAGTCATTTTTAGGTATAAAGTAGGTTGGTAAAAGAAAATTCCAGAAAAACCAATATAAAAATAAGTGATAGTTTCTATTTAATATAATTTAATTTTAATTTTCATTTTTATATTTTTATTAAGTAATTTGTAATTTTATATTTTTATTAATTTCCTTTTATATTAAAGTATTTTTAATAATTTTTCTCAGATTTTTATTTTGTCAGTTAGTATTAAATAGAATTAATATTAGTTTTATTAATAATTAATCAATAAATAAGTTTTAAATAGCATTATTAGTTTTACAAAGCAAAACCTAGTTTTTATATTTTTTTCTAGCTTTTATATGTTGTAAAATAATTTTATAAATTTTCTTGTAATTTTTACTGTTCATTTACTAGTTTTCATAATTTATTTAGTTTAATTAGTAATTAATTAATATCTAATATAATAATTAGTAAAATAGTGTAAAAATTAATAAAACAAACTTTTTATAATTTTTTAAGATTCCCGTGATGGTTAATTAGTTTTATAAATTTTTCCATAATTTTCTAAGTCATTTTAGTATTATTAGTAATTTAAAATAATTTAAATAGTTTAGTTAATTTAATTAGTAATTAATTAAAAGAAAATCATAAAAAGACAAAAATATTTATTTTTAATTTTTTATACTTTCTTCAAGTTCATTTAAAGGTTTAGAAAATAGTTTTGTAAGTTTTTAGTTTAATTTATAGTCCTTATCATTTTTAGTTTGATTTAAATTAGTTTTTATTAAATAGATAAATAGTTTTTATTTAAATAATTAATATTAAATAATAAAATAATCTAAAATAATAATTTTCTTTTCATTTTAAATTTTCTTTTAATTTTAAGTTTGTAGAATTTTCATTTTTACCCCCTTTAGTTTAATTTTCATTAAAACTTACCTTTTTCCCCGTACGTAGACGCAAGTTTTTAAGTTGTAAACGTTTTTAGTTCATATATTTGTTTAAGTATATTGTTTAACTGTTTCATTGTATAAATTAGTAATACAAACCATTCTCACCTATTCCTGTTCATAATCACCCGTTCCCAAATTCCGTTTTATTACAGATTTCATACCTCGTTGGGATTAACGACTCGCGGATACCTTGTACTCCACGGAGCATTAGTCTAAGCTGTTTTTTACTTGTTGACCATTTAAACTTGGTTAATATTATCTGACTGTTTAGCACTGATCAGGTTGTCTCTCTAGTTGTAACATCAAGGTCTATACAATCTACGATTTTAAGATATCCTTGAGATGTTGATTAGGATCTTCGGAACGAAGTCCATGGAATGCACATCCACTTTGCACCAACTGGATGGTGTCGGATCACAAGGGAGACACATTGGCTCCTTGGGTGAGCTCAATGGTGTTTCGATAGCCTTGGTGGCTAGGTCGGGAATACTCTCCTAGGGTTCGGGGCCTAATAGGTTGGTTAGCTAGTGGTGGGTTTTGTGGGTGGTCTTGTTGTGGTGGGTTGATGGGTTCAAAGATGTTACCACCTTCCATGATGTCGGATGGTAAGAATTGCGAACAAAGGCACGAAGAAATAAGATTGACAAAAGAAAACCTAAAAATAAAAATAAAATCTTACTAGAAAGGAATCTAGCAAGTAGACCTAATAAAAAGAAATCCTAACCTAGACAATAACTATTCCCCGGGATGCGGCGCCAAAAACTTGATGCATGGGAATTGCACCAGGCTTTACCTCTCGAGGGATCTCGAGAAGCTTACAACCCCCACCAGGCAGTGTACCTGATCGTTGTAGTATAGCATAGTGACAAGTACCGGGGGATTGATCGTTCAACTTAGGAATAGTGTCGCTAGGATTAGATAGCCTAAAAACTAGGTCTAGAGGTGAGGGATGATTCTTTTTGTATTTATTATATTTTATGGAAAGCAAGTAAAATCTCGGGTTTTGGAAGAGTGGGCGGAATTAGTTGCTAGTCAACTAACCCAATGACTAAAGATGCAATCAAAATAAAATAACAAAAATGAAAATAAACTAAATTAAACTAGTGGTGTGAACAGTAATTGGGAGAATTGTGTTTACTTAGATTTCACTACTCCCTAGATATCTTTTACAGGTTAATTGTTTGTTACAGTTGCGTGGATGACGGGTTATATTCCTGAATACCAATTGTGGGGTGACGTATGTACTTCCCCAATTCTATAAGCTCCTACTTCACTCCTATGTTGAGCCTGCGAGAAGCTCCTAACATGGGATCACTAGAATTCGCTCATGCATTAAATACAACCATAAAAACCTAGTACGTATTGGTTCATGCTTCTTAAGACTTTCAAGCAAGTTACACAACGGAGATCTGCCAGTTTTCTTAAGCCTAACATCGAACTCATTCATCCATTACAACTATAAACAAGCAATCAACCTATAATCAACATCTAGGTTTCATTACATCTAAGCAAACACACAAAAGATCTAGCCTAGCATGTTAAAATCAAGACAAGCATAAGATATATTCAAACAACACATAGACATATTGAATGAATTGAAAGGATACTTATCTCAATTGAACATGAAGGGTTTCAAGGGGTGAAAACCCTTGAAAATACTGTAAAAGTCGTGCTAGGGTTTATTAAGTTCGACCCTAAAATTCTCCTCTCTCTAGAATGAAAATAATAAAGAGTATATATAGATTTACAAAGGTGACGGCGTCAAGAAGAAAGTTCTGACGCCGTCATCTCGTCGCCAATAAAATTCTCGGACTGCCTGGATCCAGATTTGACGCCGTCATGTGGATTTCTGCTCTAGGCCGTCACCACCTTTACTTTCTACGCCGTCACGTTTTCTCTGGGCCATCATCTCTTTTGCTCCTGACGCCGTCACAAAATTGCTCTTGACGCCGTCAGGTACTGTTCCCTGCAAGGAAAATTAAGACTTTGTCATTTTCTTCACTTTTATGCTCCAAAAACGTCCAAAATGCTTACTTTTCCAGAATTCTCTCCCAAAGTACCTAAAATCACAAAAGGAACGATTTAGGGCAATATTTGATCAAATAAATTCAAATTCTGGCTTAAATGACCCCCTAAAAACGAATCATTTTTCGCCTCATCAGACTTACCGTGGTAAACTTAGGTGGTGCCAAGATTTCTAACTTCTAAAGGATGATTCCAAAAAGGCATAGCTAAGCGTAACTCTTAAGCAAACTCTTAAGTCTACCCATTTCTTACCGTTCAAATCTTAAGTTCATATAGGGGATTCCTAAAACAAGTTCTCAAAGCGGTTTCCTATGTTCCTACAGTGGAAGCCTAATGGTCCAAAACTCACAGGTCATAGCCTAAGCTCTACGGATGTTGCGTCCGCTGATCCAAACATGGCTCTGATACCATAATTGTAACATCCCAACCCGAGAAGGGATAAAGTGTAACATTATGGAGTCAAATCAGAACACAAGCGAAACGGAGATACATTTCCAACCAAGGTTTACAAAGGTTACAAAAGAAAAACTAAACAAAATACAAAATACAAAATACAAAAGGGCAACACTAATGAACTAAGCCCAAATATGATTTACTAAGCCCATCATTAATTACTTCTAATCATCTCTAAGTCCGCCCAGTAGCTAATCAGGGTGAAGTCTTCTAAGCCCAAAATAAAGTCTCTCATCCATAAACCCAACTTCCTACTAAACCTGCCACATGGAAAAGAAAGCGGTTGAGCATAAAAAGGGTATCCAAAGGGTAATCAAAAGATGTCAAGGTTAAGTGTAAGGTATAATGTATGTAGGATTCAGTATTTTACCCAAGGCCAATCAATACAATACAATACAATAGTAGCCCAATATGGAGTGATCAACTCTAAATATGTGAGGGGTTGCAATGCACGCATACCCAGTCACAAAGCAATACAATATGTAGCAATGTAGACAGTGTAGTAGCTCCAATAAGTCAACCAATCAATCAATCAATCAATCAATCAATCAATCAATACAAATCTAGGATGCATCCATACGCCCCCATAGGCCAATAACAATCACAATCAAGTAGTAGTCAATAGTAGAGCGGGGACGGCGTAGTACATCTCTCCAACTACGCTAGAGTACATAACATTGGTGCATCAAGCTATGGTTGTGGCTACTCCACAACAAGTAATACCCCGGGTAAATACTGAAGGGTAATGTGGTCAAGGTTCAATATCAAAGGTTTAAGTGCCAAATCATCATCAAAGGTCCAATGTCAAGGTTCAAAGATTCAATGTCAAGGGATCAATCAAAGGTTTAGTATCAATGGGTCAAGATGAAGATGTCAAAGCCAAAGTTCCCAATCCTCAAAGTTAACTATTCCAAGTCCCAAAATCCCATGGTTCATATATTAAAGGGTCATAATGAGAGTTTAAAACAAAGTTCAATTGAGCAGGTTTCCATCACTTGTTTAAAAAGGTTCGTAGTACAATCCCGTTTAAAGAGTCTATAACTAAGTTCATTTAGAAAAGATCTTCCCAAAAATGACATTTATAAAAGTGGTCTTTAATAAAGGTTTTCATACAATTTCCTTCAAAAGTGGTCTTCATGAATTTATAAGATCCCATAAATAAGTGGTCTTAAGTCATATTAAAGTGTCATTATAAAATGGTTTCTCCTTTATATATTTCCATGTTATAATTAAGAAAAGAAATTCACCTCCTGTTGTATTATCCCAAAAGAACATTCAAAGTCTTACCATGGTTTTATCTCCCGTTACAATATCCCATAGAATACCCAAGGTCTCACAAAGGTTCAAGGATTTAGGTCACAAAGGTTATCAAACGGATCATGAGAGTTCAAACGGATAACAATAGGGTCATAATTTCTGGTGCAGCACACTAATCATAGAGTCAATATGAAGGATTATAATCATGATCAAGTGGAATCGTAACATGATAGTAAATCAAAGACGAGTTAAGAGAGAGAGTATGCACTCTTATTGAACGAGTATGGAATATCTGTACCTTTGCCGAGTCAAAACAAACAGAGACCAAACGAAAAGAGAACGGTCATTCCCGCTTCACCAACCTAGAAGATAGTGGATTCGAATTAAGAAGAGTTCAAGTCACGTAAGTTACCTCTTTTAGTTATCTTTCCATTTTTAGTAAGTTTCCTTAAATTGTACTTTCCAAAATTAACAGGTTTCCATAAATAGCAGACTTCCCATTTTAACAATTTTCCAATTTTAGTCATATTCAATATCCTTAGTTTTATCATTTTAACAAGTTCCCATAACTAGATAAGTTAAGGATTTCAAATTATACAAGTTTTCCAAGATTAGGGTTTTTTCTATTAATCATTTTCATGATTAGGGTTTAAATACGTCAAATAAACAAGTTAAGGGTCATAAGTGTAAATATTGCCAAAGTTCCATATTTTATACCAAATTTCCACAAATGAGTAATATTTACCATTCAATACTTCAATTTTACCAAATGTTACCATTTAAACCCTCAAGTTATATTATTTACCAAATAAGCCCTTTTTGTTATTTAATTTACAATTACAACCATGTTTAATTTAAATTAACACTTATAACCCTTAATTATCAAAAGTATAATATTTCAGCCCTTAATATAATATCTATTCAAAACAGCCCCTTTACTTTCATAATTTACAAGTTTAGTCCTTTAATTAGAATAAATACAATTTACACCCTTTTAATTATAGAAATTACAAATAAACCTTTTAAGTTACCAAACTTGCACATTATACCCCTCAATACCAAATATGTATGAATCAGCCCTAAATTTATAAATTTTACAAAACACCTACAAAATTAACACAAATCACCCATATTATCATTTTGTTCAAATTACCCCTGATCTATTATAGGTTAAAAGATACCCCTTAAGTTATGGAAAATTACAAAACACACCCTTATGTATTTAAAATTCAATTCGGTTATAAATAAAAATCATAAACCCTAAACCTAAATCACCAATCATCATGTAATCATTACTTCACCATTAAAAACATTAAACATCACAAAAAAATTAGAAAATCCCTAACCATAAATTCGTACCCCCTTTTTCTTATTTATTATATTTTATTTTCGTTTTCTATAAAAACCCGATTATCAATATAAATTCACAAAACAAGCTTCTGAGTTCGAAAATCATAGAATCCATTTTATTAGAGTTATATAATCAATGTAGGACCTGTAGAAAATACGTTTGATGCTTAAAAAATTCATTTCCAGCCGAATGCAATTTATTTCCCTTTTAGTGTGCATGAACAATTTTCTCATGTTAAATAAAGATTATAGGATATTACAAAATTACCTTGATGGAGAATTAACAAAGGAAAAGAGCAGAACGATTTATTATGCCCGGTTGAATAAATCGACAAAGAAAAACTCCAGAAAATCAAATCACGCTTCAACCATCTCAAACACTATTTTTCCCAGCCTCCTTACTTCAAAATAAGATTTAGAAAAATACCCAAGGGTTTCCAGAAATTATTATTCAGCCGATTTTGATTTTAGGAGGCGTTTAGGGTTTGTTTTAGGTGTTTAGAAATTTTGTTTTGGGAATTTCGGATTATGGATGAATATAGGATAGTTTTTGTAAGGAACGTCATCAATTAAATCGTGATTGGGGGGAAGAATGGCAATCATAGCCGATTTTGTGATTTTACATATTAATTATAATCGATTTTGTAATTTAGGAAACTGAGAAATTATATTTATATTAATTTCTTAGGTAAACAAATATTTAAAATAAGTTAGGTATTTAATTTATTCTAAATAAAAACTTAGGATAGTCATAGTAATTTATTTCTAAGGTTGTGTACAAGTTTTAATGTTTTTGGACCCTTATAGGTCACGTAACGTGCACCAATTATGTTTTAATTCAAATTTCACATTCTTGAGTTTATATGTTGTTGTAGTAGCTCAAATATTATTTACTTGAAGTTACATGTTCACATTTGTGATTGTACCATAACCGTTTTTGATTTAGGCCTTGTTTGGTAAACGTACACACTTCTTGAAAATTTCAAATTGGAGGGCATTTTAGTAATTCAAACGTACTATGGAAATGTGGGTTTTACACGTTTATAGTTTCATTGTTTGTTTCCCTTTATATCTTCATGTTAGTTTCTCTAATTGTTCTTCCATAATCTATATCATTCACAATCACATTGTCTTTATAAGGAAGAGCAAAAGAACAAGAGAACTTGACTGAAATAAGTAACGGTTTTGTTAGATCATACCAAGAATTGTCGCTGACTCGCTTATGACTTTTGAAACAAATGTATTCCATGAAATGTTTTGAGTGTGTGAAGTAAAGAAAATTACATGGTTTTAGAATTATTGGGTATTTGGATCCGTAATCGAGAACCAATGGACTCAAACCGAATCGACCCAAGAACCGAAAAATCTCATACTCAAGAACCAGAACTAGAGCCATCGGGTCTGGATCCTGTTTTGTTTTTCTTGGTTCCGATCCGGTTCTCAGTTCTGCTCTGGTTCTATGGTTGTTTTCCTCTTCCCTAATCTTATATTTATTATAAACTTACAAAAGTAAACAACTTAAAATAATTTCTCTGTAGAATTACAGAAACTAGTCAATCAGCTCTTACGTCCTCTTCATCTTATATGTTATATATAGTATGCAAAATATATGCAGAAAATCTTCTTCTCACACGGCTTGTGCTTTACAAACCAATCATAAAAAATCTTTGACACATGATCTTCATCACCAAGAAGTAGGGCTCACGTTCTCTTAAAGCATATGCAACACAATCTGAGGTTAAACCCCAAATCAAGAAGAGACGAAGACCACTGAATCGACCATCTATCGGTGTAATGATCAAGACTTGTGTTGAAAACATCCCTTGTTGAATCATGTTGCGTGGCGTTAAAAGGCATGTATGTGATGTATGCATGAAAAGAAAGTACAAATGTTAGTCATGGATATAATGTCAAAAGGAGTGTTAAAGGTTTACTATCATTGGTATGATATACATTCGGTATACTACATATATATGCGAGGGAAATTTTGTGTCATACTGATACTCGCCGTGATAACATCAAACTTTGAATGTTTAACGCAAACATCGCAGCATTTCACATGTGCTAAATGAAACAGTATATGGGAGACGAAATTGACGTGACTGACATGATAGTTACTTTGACACCATAACAAGAGGATGAGAAAAACTGGCATATATTATTATGTAGCAGGCTCGCAGTCATCGCCGAAAGCTGCAAAGGTATCGTAGAATTTATTGGGTTATCGATTACATTTTGAGTTTTCAAATACAATCCAAAACTATGTTGAAATTGATCTCAATTTAAAGATAAAAGTATCTTGGATTTTTTTTTTTTTTTTTTTTTTTTTTTTTTTGAACATGTATTCTGAATTGAATGGTATGATTTTTAGAACGTAAACCATAACAGAATTAGAGATGTCCGTTTTAATAGGCTATACAGGTGTGAAAAGTTGGGCTGACCAACTGGTAAAACCCGAACTAGGCCGACTAAACCCGAGCGGAGCTGAAAACCGATTTTGAAAAAAGCGTGAATCGAGAACCGAAACGAATCGAGTAAACCAAAACCAAAAATCGAGTAAACCAAAACCAAAAATCATAATTATATAAAACTGAACCGAATAAAGCCGGCTTGGTTCGGTTCGTTCAATTTTCAATTGATTTTAGGGAAAATTACACAGATAGGTAACGAACTTTGAAAAAATTTCAAAGTTAGGTAATGAACTTTCTAAAATACTAATATAACATATGAAAGTTTTTGTAACCGTTAAAGTTATGCAATAACTTGCACTTTTGCAACTTGTAACTGGCTAAACCGGTAATCTTGTACAAAAAGACAAATTGACCACACATAGTAACCATTGACTTCCACTTTACCAAAACCCGTTTCCCCCCAATTCCACAAGAACCCTAATTCCCAAAAACGATTCACTCCCAAATCTCAATTCCATAAATCATCTTTGTCTAATCAACGTAATATTCAATATGACAAACATAAACCTGACAAGAATCGTGTTTTCACAGTTAATTTATACCACGATGGCTATTTTACAATCAAACCTTTCGATTATTTGGGAGGGGATATCAAGCAAATCACAGATGTTAGGTTTGAAGGTATGTCATTTGATCAACTATTTGATTTAGTTAAGCATTTAGTGCATAACCCACTTAGGAGGCTGTATTATTGCAAAGTAGGCACACCATTAAGGTTAGGCATTAAACAAATTAAAAAAGATGATGATGTCCAGGCTTTTTTAATAGTTGGTTATGAAAATAAATCGGTTGTGGATTTGTATGCTGAACATATGGATGATGATGCCTTAGATATTAGGGACCTTGCAGAAACCAATAATGTTGACTTAGGAAATGAATCCAGTGATGGTTATTGTTCTAGTGATGAAGAAGATTATGGTGATGTTGAGTTTTTTACTGAAGGGGATGATAATGTAGAAATTAAGGTTGTAACTACTAAGGATCCATTTCTGTTGAAGTTGTGCTCTAATAGTGGTCACTATAAAGGCTTCATTGATGAAGCAGTGAATGAACCTGCAAGAGAAGTGATAGATGACCCAGATAACATAGATCCTAAGTATAGAGCTAAGTCAGGTATCATATACCCAAGACATGATCCTACACTACAATGGGATAAAATGGAACTTGTTTTAGGTATGAGGTTTGAGACCAATGAACAACTCAAACTTGCTTTAGCTAATTATGCGGTAGCAAATGGGTATCAATTGTGGTTTATGAGAAATGATTGGAAGCAATTGCTAGTTTATTGTGGTAGGGACAATGACCATAGCTACAACAACTAAAAATACAACCATGAATGCATACTTCCAAGCAGTGGCTATTTTGTTAGCTTTGTGCAATTCACCTTCAAGTTGTTCAATCATCCTTTGCCTTGTTGCTTCTCTTTGAACTTCACGCCTTTGGTTTGGATTGAGTTTATTGTACATCTCAAAAAGATGCATTCGGTACCATTCACACTCCTCTTCAGGGTCATACCAATCAAAATCTTCACACCTCTTTGTGCCAGGTCTCTATAAGGAAATAAATAGGTTTTTACTAATTACATTACTACACTTTAAAAATAAACAAGTGTTGTAAGCTTACCCAGCGATTTTGACAACAAATAAACCGACGAGATGGATTGTCTTTGGTCCGTGAAGTAACAACCATCGAAGGTCTCCCACATTTGCAGTTGACATACCATAAATAAGACGAGGAAGATATGATTTTGATTTGGAATTGGTTTAGATTTGATTTGTGTGAATAAATCGATATTACCGTTATGATTTTGATTTGGAATTAGGGTTTTATGAAGAAAAAAACGGGTATGAAAAAGGGAAAAGGGGGATATATGTGGTTATCTGTGGCCACATGTGGGACCCACTTGTGTTAAACGGTCATATTGCATAACCTTACCGGTTACAACAAGTTTCATATGTTATATTAATATTTTAGAAAGTTCATTACCTAACTTTGAAAATTTTTCAAAGTTCGTTACCTATTTATGTAATTTTCCCTTGATTTTACTGAAAAGTAAGGAAATAATATAATACAATTTTAAATTAAATGTGTTTTTTCTTTTTCTATTTAGATTTCTTTTATAAGGGGGTGGCAACCTTGCCTAAGGTTGCCTCAAGTTTTTATAACAACAATCAATCATATTGTTCCAACACATTTTTTACCTCAGCATTCCTCAACATGAATTTTAAGTGGCAATCTTGATTCCCAAAATACTAATTATTATTTAACTTCCAACGTTCTATTTTTCTTTGATTTTCTCCAAACCGATTAGGTGTGATCTCCCGTTTGAAGCACCGAATTGGCCTTGCCGAAGGACTGGCATTGGTGGTTGCCGATCGGCAAACCTTGCCGATTGCTTTTTACCGCAGGATAGTCACCCCTAAAAGAATAGGAAGTCAAATACCGCACTTGTAAGACATGTGATAAAGTGTGCATGATGAATCACTTTTCATTAATTTCCGATTGCATGTTTATCCACTTTTACAAGTTTTGGTCTAGGGATGAAAAGTTATCGTTAGTTGGCTCATTACTACGACTGAGAATGTTATCAACTCATTACTACGACTGAGAATGATATCAAACATTTCATAACTGATAGAAACAGTTATGATATAATAAGCACTAGAATTTAACGTAGTAACATAGTCTAGCATTAATTCATGAGCTAATACACTGCTAATTTCATACTAGAGTTTTAAGCACATTTGACTAGATCGATCAAAGTCTATGATTGTAAACATATAAAAACAAGCGTCATGGCTTTTTTGTCGAACAAATTATCTTCCAACAATAATATTCTTATCTACAACCGACAACATTTTGAATTTTTGATATTAAAAAGAATAAATCCATGATCTCATAAATATCTACTATACAAATCTATTACAATTGTTTTCGAAAATGAACAACCGAATATATCCCTACAACCTCATCCACAGTCACGAGTCACGCTTTTTTAAATTTTCGTGCCATGTGTCCCATATGTTCAATGTCCATTCTCGTAATTTCACTAAAACTAACAGCCGTTACCGAGTTGACTCGCTAGCTAACTCGACATTTGACTCGGTCGTCGGAGCTAAGAAACTCGGTCCAACGCCTGACGGGGACACCGCAGGCGACTTTCTACTCATAGTCAATATCCGCATTAACATAATTCGTGGCGACCTAAACCCTTGACTCGGTGACATTATCCTTAACCCTGTCTCAACTCGAAACTCACTCCGACTCGGGATATCTATGCTAATATCTACACCTTTTCTCCTATCACCAACCGACACGGTTTCATTCACGTTACTTGAACCGGGTTCACTAACACTCTTTTCTGGCCTACTTGAACCCGGTTCAATTAATATCTTCACATCTTGAACCGGTTCACAATTATGAACCGGTTCAACTGTAGACCGACAAAGTGGACAAGTCGAGTTACTATGAAACCACATGTCGATACACTCGGTATGAAAACTATGTTTACATTTGGGTAGAACCCGACCAGTTTCACCCGTTTCGAATTCGGATAAACATACGGCACATTCGGGTGTACTAGAGTCTGGTTTTGACGAGTATACGAATACTGGTAGTGATTTTAGTATTGATGGGTCGAGGCCGCCAGTTGGGGTGCTTGGGGTTCTGTTTGAGTCGACATAGAATACCACACGAGGTGATCGGTTACGACGGTCGCGACGTCGTCGGTTCGGGTTGTTACGTTGAAGACGTAGGAGATACCTGTAATTAATCGTAGCTATGTTAGTGAACGAATATAAGTTTTAAGGTTGAAAACCTTTTTAACTTCAAGTCAACTCTTATTTACATATCTATGATATCTTACATTGACGCATATACATATTTTGAGTTACGAAGTGTATTTTTTTTCAAAAACTGTCATTTTTACGTGCAACTCCAATAGCTATTTTCTTTATAGTATAGTACAATTTTAACTTGGCTAAAAAAAAACTTTTATAACGCGAAGTTTTGTACTTATGATAGAAAAAAAAAAATGTCAAACACCCTCCCAAAAATCTTAGCTCTATTCCGGCTTACATTCATAATTTCATACCGCACAACTTAGACTAGGTTACATGTAAAAGTACAAAAATAAACTATGTAACACATTAACTTAACGTACCATCGTGCATATAGATGAAGAAGCACCAAAAACAGCACGACAACAAAAAGAACTACAATAGAAACAAGCATAATCTTCCCACTAAGAGCATAGCTTTTAGACGCCTCTTGTTCTTGCTCTGGTCCTTCGTTTCTCAATGGATGTTGTGTCGTAGGTTCGACACTAGTGTCAGGAATCATGGATTCGGTTTTAGAATATTTGTTTTTTTTTGGGGTGAGTGTAAGAGAGATGAAGGTATTGAAATGAGAAATTTGGAATGAGGTGAATATAAGTATGGAGAATGAAGAGGGAAGCTTCGAGGTTGGTTCGTGAGGGTTTTGAATGAGAAGTTGTTGAGAAGTATGCAGCTTTTGTTAGGAGTATATGAATTTTCCTGGAAGGTGACAACTGACAAGTTGTTGACGCGGGAGTCGCAATTGACATATTTGTCCTTCACTCTTTTGCTATGATATTTTTGGTTTATCCCTTTTATATACTCCGTATTTTTTAATGATTTGTATTCTACACTTTTTAATCAGTAGTATAAAGTCTTAAAATAATTGTTCTGTTGTAAATCTATCAAGTATCAACCAAAGAACTTCATAATAGTACTAGTACGGAGTACTATAATACTAGTAAAGATGATATTTTTATTAGTGAAACCGTGTAGAAAGGAGACATTTGTCATTTTTTAATAAATTTTCTTTATGAAATTTTATTATTATTCCATTTTTCCTTAATCTCCGACTTTTGTTTGGAGAAAATAATTGTGAGAGTGTAAAACATGATATTTTTATTAATGAAACCGTGTAGAAAGGTGACATTTGTCATTTTTTAATAAATTTTCTTTATGAAATTTTATTATTATTCCATTTTTTTCTTAATCTCTGACTTTTGTTTGGAGAAAATAATTGTTAGACTGTAAGAGTAGATTTTATAAACTAGACTAATGATCAAAGTGGCATTTTATTTCATATGCATTGTATCATCTTGTAAAGTCTCTTGCATCATGCATCCTAAATATTTACACCATTTTTATAAAAGCTCATTATATGATTTATAAAAATTAAGGGTTCGTTTGGTAGGATGAAATGAAATATCAAATGAATGAAATAAACGATGTAGTAGAATGAATGATACAGTGTAATGATTCATTAATGTTATTAATCATGTTTTGTTGATAAGATAGACGTAATGAAATCGATAAAAAAAAAGACTAAAATGGCCATTAATTATAGAAAGTTTATTTAATGTGGTTAGTTAATGATAACTTTTTTGTAATTTTCATTCCATTACAAGACGTAATGAAAAAAAAGGAGGGGACCTCTAAGGAATGAAAAATGGTGTAATGCGTCATTCCTTGCAATAAATCATTACATTGTAAATGTGTAAACAAACAAGAATTTTTCATTCTACCGTAATAACCTTTTTCATTCCCACTTTGATTACACCATACCAAACGCTATGTAATTTTCACTTAATGAAATGATTCAAGTTTAAACTTACATAGTTTACATAAGCCAAAAGCATTTTATAATGTTTAGCAAAGAGACCAAAGCACTTTGATTCTTGAATAAGTAAACTTCCTTAACAATGCGCAAAACACTTGCATCATTCTATAAAACATTAGATTATAAACATTCAAAAAAATTCTATAAACTTTCATTTAAACAAATTACTTTCATTAAACAAAATGTTTTAATATCACATTTGACCAACTAGGTAGAATTTCTCCTTTGAGAAGTAATTTAAATGTGATCTTACATGAAAATGTGGATTATGAAAATAATCCAAGACCAAGTATCAAAAATGTTTTTACATGGAAATCACAATTAGCCATTTTAGGATTTTGTTTGCTTAGCAATTAAGATAAACATCTTTTCACTTTAGCCCAACCAATTTCTCATACATCATTAGAGAAGAAATATTCTAAATAAAACATGAATGGCCATTCAAAAGGTCATAAAATAGGCTTCACAGAAACAACAGATCTTAAAGGGCCGACATATCAAGATCCGCAGGTCTCGAATACTTTTTTTTTTTTTTTTTTTTTTTTTTTTACCTATTTAAGCCACCCTTTGGCATACATTTTTCCTCACCCCTTGAAAACATTTTCAAGCTTTTGCAATGTAACTTAACACATTATATACTCTTGGAAACCCTTATAAACCTTTGATTATAATACTTCTAACTCTCATTTATTGAAAACATATTATCACTTGATGATCCATCAAAGCAAGCTTAGTGTTCTTGTCATCCTCATCCACTAAAATCAACTTGCATATGAAGATCCACCACAACAATATTAGAGCTCTTTTATCTTTATCAATTAAAGACTTCTCGTCAATATAAAATCAACCATATCAATCTTAGAGTTATTTATGTTTGGATTCTGCATTAATACATATTAGACAACAATGTTTTTGATCATTATTATACAGAACCATGTATCATTACTATATAATACCTTGTATCACCCACTATATTTCAAACTATAGGTTAGATGGTTTATGTGTTTAGGCCTTAAAACACAAAGGGTAATGGTTTTAGTGTGTTTAAGCCTTATGACACAAGTGAATTAGGTTTATTATGTTTAGGCCATAAAACATAGCAAGTTTGGTTATATCCAAAGAAGAACTCGATATTTAGCTTAGTCTCAGTAAACTTGTAAGCAATGTTGTAAGGTTTTCTCTGCCGAGAAAGGAGCTTGTTGATTTAGTGAAGTAACTCTCGAGTAAGGAATTCAGAAAGTGGACTAGGGTGAAGAGTAGCTTCATGACCGAACCAGTATAAATCATCGTGTCGGGCCTGATATCTCTTTTACTTATTTATTTGTGTTTATGTTTGCATTATCTTTATTTTTTGTTGTGGTGATATGTTTTCTTTTATACTTTTTAGTATCATTATTGATGTAGAATTATTATTTTACTTATCATATTGCATCACACATGATCGGTTATTTGATATGAGAAACTTAAGTTTTTAAATTGGAACGTATTCACCCTTATATGTTTTTCACATAGAATCTGACCATTAAAAACCAAATACTCACGATGACAAATGACGCTCTGCTGCATGGTGAGGTGTTTTATGTTAATCTTTGCAACATAAATAGATTCTAGAGATAAATTAAGTAATTTCATGTAAAAATGTAGGGACTGGTTATCCAAATTTTTGTTTTCTCGAAAAAGTAATTAATGGATGATTTTTGCAATGATAGGTAACATATAGGGACCATTTGTGTTTTTTACATGGTTGGTCATTAAGGATGCCTATTTTAACATAAGCTAAAACAAAGGGACTATTTATGAAATTTTCATTAAAAAAAGCTTTGGGGATGACTTTTGGAGTGCCAGTTAATAATAGGGACTATTATTGTAAAATTTTGTTAAACTATTTGTCTTGAGGGATGAAATTTGTAACGATAAGGACCATTTTTGTAGATATGCAAAAAGACAAAAATTTTGCGATATACTTTGGGATGACAGTTAACGACACGAACTATTTCTATAAGATTCTGTTAAACTATTAGTAGTTGTTAGGGACGAAAGTTGAAACGGCGAGTACTTTAAAAATATTTCCTCCATCTCAAAATTATTGTCTAATTTGAATTTTCAAAGTTAAACTGGTTTAACTTTGACTACAAATATATTTTTTAATTATATAATACTTGATAAAAAAAATTATATCATTGAAAAATATACTAAAAACCCAATCCATTTATATATTTGCATCAAATATAATATAACACCTACAAAAATATTTAAGGTTAAAGTTGAAGAATAAAGACTAAAAAAATAAATAATGGTTAATAAATTTAAAATGGATGAAGTAATAAATTAAAAGGGATATGGTACACCTATAAAAAAAAATCTATAAAACCATCTATAAAATGAGGTGTAACTTCTTGATTGACTTAAAAAAAAAAAAAAAAAAAAAAAAAAAAAAAAAAAAAAAAAAAAAAAAAACTATAATATATATATATATATATATATATATATATATATATATATAGGGATGAGATCAAATAAAAAGAGGATTTTTGGTAAAAAGAATAAGAATGATTTTTGGCCATTGATTTAAAATCAACGGTTGAGATTAACTACAATCCTAACTAACTATTAAGGGTATGAAAGTAATTTCATAATTTAGTTATAATCAAAACTAACCTACCTAATAAAACCCAGCTTCTCACACAACGATTCACACAAATCTTCAAACCCAGCTTCTCACACAAATATTCACACAAAATCTTCAAACCCAGCTTATGCAATCCTTTCAATGATCATGCACATAAAATCTTCAGGCACTTTCTTTTTGACAATGAAACCTTTCACTGAATTGTGATCTTTAATCCGTTTCAATATCAACCAAATCAGGGGTTGTAACACTTTTATTGATATATTCAATCGGTTATTAACATAATCAGAATTGTGGATGCTAAGCTCAAATTCGAAATTTTCCCAAATGTTATCGATTCATAATAGTGATAACCAAGGTATGTAATTTTTTTAATTTAGTGTATTTAATGATAAATTGTAAATTAGTGTTTTAATTGTAAGTTGCTGCAATCATGGATTTTTGGTGGATTTTATGTCACAGATTAGTGATATTAGTGTAATTTGGTATATAGATTAGTGTTATTCGTGTATTATAGAAGAATTTGTTGTACAAATTAGTGATTAGTATGTATGATTCTTAATTGAAAACTAACCTGAAATGAACATTGATTTAGTTGATTTTGTTTTGATATGTTACATTAGTTATAGCTTAATCTTTTGTAATTAGTGTATTTGATAAATAATTTTGTGTTATTAGTGTAACCTGATGCAAATTTGTATTTCTAATGGAAATTGATGGACAAATTAGTGATTTTGATATGTGAATTTGTGTCGTTAGTGTACTTGATATACATCTATATTTTTAGTTAAGTTTTATGTGCAAATTAGTGTTTTCATTGTATTTGATATAAAAATGTGTGTTATTACTGTAATTTGATGAAAACTTGTATATGCAGTGGAATTTGATGCACAAATTACTGTTATTATTGCATTTGATGCAAATTTATATTTGTAGCATAAATTAATGCACAAATTAGTGCTATTAGTTCTTGACAATATGGATTACTTAAAAAGAAGAGGCACAGAAGGTTGTTTGGGTCAAGATTACTTGATAAAGAATCAAACAATATGGATTCATTGATGTTGCCAATAGGAAGGGTAAGCTTTTGGGTTTGTGGGTTCATCTTATTGCTTATGGATAGCATGTGTGCACGTGTTGTGTAGAATAACATATTTTCGGCGAGAAATTTCTTTTACTGAGGCTATCTTCGATTTGTGCTTTTACCCTGTGTACCAATATTAGATAATAAATCTTCATCCTTTTCATATGTAGGTGTGAACGTGAGTTATATTTTATGATTATATGAGGTAATTTTAGTCATGTGTGTCTTAAACCATTGTGCTAATTATTATAATGTGTATAATTTATCATTCCCATTAATTACTGGTTATTATTATCGAATTGCAGATGGGCCGCTGGAATGGACCGAATCATAATTGGAAGAGTGGGCCAAGGAGGTGGCAAGAGACAAATGTTCATGTTCAGTTAACTTACAGATGACGGTCAAGTGACATGCTACATTATTTTTGACAGCCCGTGAAGAATAGTTAATATGTCGAGAGAACGGATTTGATGTATTGCAATTTTGATTTTATTTTTGTTATCGATTTGGACTATAAACATCTTTTTTTTAGGAAAATATGTTTTCTAGTTGGTTACATTTAGAGATTGGGACACAATGTCCCGTGTATATGATGCGTGGGAATCGCACCTTGCTTTACCTCTCGAGGGATCTCGCGAGGCTTACAACCCCCACCAGGCAGTATACCTGATCGTTGTAGTATAGTATAGTGGCAGGTACCGGGGGATTGATCGTTCAGCTTAGGAATAGTGTCGCTAGGATTAGAAAACCTAATTAAAAGTTCTAGAGATGAAAGATGATTATTTTTGTGTTTTTATATTTTATGAAAGCAATTAAAATCTCGGGTTTTGAAGGAGTGGGCGGAATTAGTTGCTAATCAACTAACCCAAAAACTACTATATAACTAATTAAACTAATGAAAATAAAATTAAACTAAGGTTGTGAGCAGTATGTGGAGAAATTGTGTTTACTTAGACTTCATTACTCCCTAGATATCTTTTACATGTTAATTACTTGTTACACTTGTATGAATGACGGGTTGTATTCCTTAATACCATTCGTGGAGTGGCATACATAACTCCCCAACTCTATGAGCTCTTATCTCCTCCTACACCATGACCCAGCACAACTATAGGGATTGTAAACAGTGGCTCATGCATTAAATACAACCAATAAAGACCTAGTACGCCTCGGTTCATGTTTCTTAAGACGTTCAAGCATGTTACCATTTGGAGATCTGCCAGTTTTCTTAAGCCTAACATATAAAATCATTCATTCAAAACAAGAATAGACAAGTAATCAACACATAATCAACATCTAGGTTTCATTAGATCTAAGCAAACACAAGAGAGATCTAGCCTAGCATAGTAGAATTAAGATAAGAACAAAAGATAAACAACCAACACATAGACATATTGATTGAATTAAGAGTATACTTATCTCAATTACAATGCAAGGTCTCAAGGGTTTGGAACCCTTGAAAAACCTGTAAAAGAGGCACCAAAATCGTCTTTAGGGTTTCACCAAAACTTCTCTCCTTTTAATGAAAAAAACTAGAAAACTATATATAGGAAAATCGTCCTGACGGCGTCAAGAGTAAAATCTGACGCCGTCAACTCGCCGCCATACACTTCCTCGGACGCCCTAGATCCAATCGTGACGGCCTATGTGACGCCGTCACCACCTTCGGTAAATTAATCTTGGCCACTTTGACGCCGTCATCACTCCATCTGACGCCGTCACCAGCTACGGTAAATTATTCTTCATGTCTGACGCCGTCAAGAGCAAACCCTTGATGCCGTCACCTTGTATTTCCAGCTTGGATTTTTGGTACTTTGTCGTTTTCTTCACTTTATGCTCCAAAAACGTCCAAAATAGCTTCTTTTCCAGAATTCACTCTCCAAACACCTAAAATCACAAAAGGAACGATTTAGGGCAATATTTGATCAAATAAATTCGGATTCGGGCTTAAATGACCCCCTAAAAACGGATCATTTTTCGCCTCATCATATACCCTTACACTTGAGATTTGCTTGTCCTCAAGCAAATGAGCTTTTATTCTACTCAAAAGACAAGTTAGGGGTCATTTAACACTAATATAAAAGTAATTACAACAAATAATCGTTCCACTAAAGACCAATAGACAAGCACGGGGGTCATACACAAGCACCTCACAAATAGTGTTTAGATACTCACATCTCTCGGGTGTAATAAAGTAATATAACATTATGGAAATGGAAGATATCTCTCACTACCTGTCATAGCAAAATAGATTACCATAGGCTTGGGAAAGGATCAAACCTCCACCACATGGCGTAAGCACCTAGGATAAACTATCAAAGAGGTCTTTTAAAAAGGGTTATAACGTTAGGTGTAGGGATATGAATTACACGGTTTTGTTGGATAAAGAGAATTTTACTGGTGGCGAGTTAACAATCTTAGTCAATTACATGTACAAGATGGCGTTGCTAAGCCAAGACTAGACTCGACTTAAGCTAATAAATGAAAAAATAACAAAAACATAAAATGAACATAGAATAAAAACGGGATGGTAGTCCGTATGTTTTTTCTCTTTTTCTTTTCTATTTTTTTTCTTCTTTTTCTTGATTTTTTCGATTTTTTTTTTTTTTTTTTTTTTTTTTTTTTTTTTTTTTTTTTTTTTTGCATACACTCTTACCCTACCATCCAAAATAATACATCATAGGGGATGAGAATTCCCCTTACACTTGAATCTTTACATACTTTACATTTAACTAATCTAATGACTCGAATTAAGAAAATCAAAACACTTGGAGCACTTTTAAGATTAACGTACATATGGGGGTAATAAGCGATGTTCTTCCCCATTACTCCATAAAATAAGTACTTACCCACGAGTCCCAATCGTCCCAAAACAATATGTACAAGGATATGACTCGACTTAGCAACCATGTAATCAATTAGAAAGTTAACTTAGGGTTTAACAAATAACAATAATGCACTAAAAATGAGCGCATACACGGAAGGCTAAGGCGATTTGGGTGTACATTTAAGTGGGGTGTAACAAATTCTTCCTTTAAGTAAAATGCTTAAAGTTAGAAACGAAAAGATAGGCTCGGAGGGGTGTACTAGGGGTTTCGTGTACTAAAAATGAGTACAACGCAAAGGGTGTGGGAAAAATTAGTTGACTTAACTAGCCAAGTAATATGACTTAAATGGTCAAGTAATTATAATACGGGTTTAACACAAGGGTGATCCTAATGCCTCTTATCATGTAGTAAATCCTACCACACGAATGTAGTCTCACTAGCGGTCTCGGGATGCATCACTAACGCAAGTTCTAGAATCTAAATGCTACCGGTACACTCATAAGCACTAATAATGAATGCTTTTCCTATCAAATCTAAAGGCGAACCTCACATTTTTGGGTGGAAAATTTTTCTGAATATACGGTTATGTGCTAGTCATACAACCTCCTATCCATGAGACGCTTGCTATGGCTAAAGTTTCACTCCTAAATGTTGTAAAAAATTTTAAATTTGGCGCTAAAATTACACTAACAAGTATTTCTCGTAGTTTTATTACTCATTTACTATCAAACAAAACAAACTCAAGCGAAAGTGCATATGTAAGGTATCATCTTTTTACCCTCCCCTTACACTTAAGATGAACATTGTCCCCAATGTTCAAGTAAAGAATGTAAAAGTTGAAAAGTAAAGAGAATGAAATCAAATACTCCCCTGATTCGCTCGGTATGGATTTTAGTTGGCCAGGTTAAATCTTCTTCCAAGAAAATGAACAATCAAAGCTTCCCTTCCAGAATATAAATCATCTTCTTGTCACAAATAACCTGTAAATCCTGACAAAAGTAGACAAGGCAACCTCGCGTAAAATCGGCGGTATCCTATATAAGTTACTAAATCCTAGAAAACAAAATAAGATATAATGCTTGTGGAATGAAGTTTGCAGATTTCCTGGAGATTATAAAATTTAATAAATCACAAAAACCATAAGACTCCGTTAGAAAAACAAAACTGGTAAAATTTCCAGATTTTAACTCCTGACGCCGTCAAGAGCAATTGCCTGACGCCGTCAGAATGGACCTGAAGAAATCTTTATGTTAAGTTTCCGGAAAATTTCTGGAAAAACTTTGTCCTACTTCCTGGAAAATCCTGCAAAACTTCATTATGACTCAATACAAGCATTTGACTCTAACAAATACGAATATACATGTTCATTAAATATTGTGGATAATCATGATCGGTTTGTTTCTTAAAAACATATTTGGGGTTTCCCCTTACACTTATCTTTTGCAAAAATACCTTTAGGTTGAAGTTAAGATTAGGCTAAACAACATAATAAAGTATTTCACATTTTAATTGAGAAACATGATCAACCAACAATAAAAATAAAACATGCATACGGAAGCAAATAACAATCAAACAAATAAAATTACACAAAACATGGGTTGCCTCCCAAGAAGCGCTTTTCTTTATTTACGAGTCTTGTAGCTAGACTCAAAGTCGTGGGTTACTACGTGATCTCATCATCAAACATCACATCCTCCTCATTAATCATTTCATTGTTATTTTCTTGGTAATGTTTTACACGTTGTGTGTTAACCGTGAATTCCCTACCCTCGTCATCAACTAACACTACAACTCCAAATTTAGAGGAATTCTTCACCGTGAACGGCCCATACCATCTAGACTTAAGTTTTCCCGGAAATAATCGCAACCGAGAATTGTATAATAGGACCTTGTCTCCTTCTGAAAATTCTTTGGGTTTCTTAATTCTTTGATCATGCCATCTTTTAGCTCTCTCTTTATATGTGATGGAGGATTCGTAGGCTTCGAATCTAAGTTCATCAAGCTCGTGTAATTGCAAAAACCTATGGTTCCCCGCAGTTGTGTAATCTAAGTTGCATGCCTTAAGCGCCCAATAAGCCTTGTGTTCTAATTCTACCGGTAAGTGACATGCCTTACCATACACCATGCGGAACGGGGTCGTTCCAATAGGTGTTTTGTAAGCAGTTCGGAATGCCCATAAGGCTTCGTCGAGTTTGAATGACCAGTCCTTTCTGTTTTGACTAACCGTTTTTTCAAGTATTCTTTTAATAGCTCTATTGGTGTTTTCGACTTGGCCATTGGTCTGTGGATGATAGGCGGTGGAGAATCGGTGGGGTACTCCATACCTCTTCATGACCTTTTCCATTTGCGCGTTGCAAAAATGTGTCCCCCTATCACTGATGAGAGCCTTCGGAATCCCGAATCTTGCGAAAAGCTTTTTTAGGAAATGAATGACCACTCTAGCATCATTAGTCCTAAGGGCTTGTGCTTCAACCCATTTCGAAACATAGTCAATGGCGACCAAGATGTACTCGTTTCCTCCTGAGGATGGAAAGGGTCCCATAAAGTCAATCCCCCAAACATCGAATACCTCACAAACTTGTATAAAGTTCTGAGGTGCCTCATCCCTACGTGATATATTTCCAGCCCGTTGACATGCATCACACGCTTGTTGTCACAACTCACCATTTCACGTCATTTACCATTTTAGGTCATTTTCCCAAACTTCGACTTTTTACTATTCATAAATCACTATTCATCAAAACACTATTCATCGTTTTACTATTCATCGTTTTCGAGGTCAGTTTGATGTTCTGAGAAACTTTTTGAAAATTTACTATTCACCAAACACTATTCATTTCCGGAAAAGTTTTCACTATTCACTTGCATTACTCATTTCATCGTAAATTTAGTTTACGGGTATTCAAATTCGCGTAACCGGATTGGTTTAGGTGCGAATTCATTTCATTAGTGTTAAGTACACTGCATACGGACTGAAGATAGTCTGCATATCATCATAACAGCATTTTCATGTTATACCACTCTCAGGATTTTCAAATTTCTATATTCAGTACATTTAACGTTTTTACGTATACGTAATTATAATAAACGTTAACACCCGGTTTATACACGACGAATATATCTAAATATTCCCACAATGGTCCCGACATATTTTTATATCCATTTTAACATCATAAAAGTTATTACATTCATTTACCCAGTATTTTGGAAATTTATTTTATTTTTAACGTACGCGTATGAAAATAACGACGGTTTTCGTTAAAACTAAACATTAATCACCCGATCACTCAGTAAATGTACCCAACATATTTTTAATATGTTTTTAACATTATTATAACTTTATTTCATCCCGGTAAACTTCGTGAACATTTATTTCTAATAAAACTGGTACCCGATCGTAACTAAAAACGCTAACTAGTGCAAATTTCTTACAAGGTTTCTAATTAATTCCTAAGTACCCTAACCCCCCCTCCTACCCTTTGAAAACCAGCCCATGAAACACCCTTTAACCCCTAGCATTAACTATCCTAATTATTTAACTAATAAACCTAATATAACATCACTTTACAAAAATCTCAAAATCATAATACATACTTTTCTAGCTAAGATCAAATTTGCTCATCTCTTCCACTCCATCTTGAAACCCACGACCCAAATCACTTTCATTGATCAAGTGATCATTTTTCATGAAGTAAAATACAAAAGTTGTTCATTTTACAAGTCTAATCAAGAATCAAGCAACAAAAACACAAGAACATCAAGCATAATCATCCAATAATCATCTCTTTTGGTCAAGTAAGTTTTCATCTTTATTTTTTCATGAATCATCCTATTTTTACATGTATTACATAAGTATCATGCTAAAAACCATGTACAAGTAGCTATACCACACTTTATTTTGGCTAAAATGAAACATACAAACCCTAACTTTCTTGTTATGAATCCCCTAGCTCTAATAACTTGGTTAGGAGTCCATGGCACTCTAAGAAGGTGTATGGTAAGATTAGATTAGTCATGTGGTGATTACAAGAGGATTGGTGATGGTAGAAATTGGTTTTTAACCTTGGAAACTTGATTTGGAACCCATTTTAGACATGCTGTCCCGTTTTGTAAAAATCTGGAAAATCAGTAAACACCAAGGAAACTTTGGCAAAATTTTTAGAAAATACTTTCAAAAACGAATCCGTAGGCGAAAGAACGGATTAAAAAGAGTCTATAACGAAGAAGTTATGATTTTTGCAAGATTGTAGACGAAAAGTATTTTCTGGAAAAATAGTTGCTGTTGGACATTTTTCATTGGACAAAAAGAGACTTAAGACGTAACCCGGAGGAGCCGAGCTTTCCAAAATATATTACTACATACTAAGACGAAACCGTGGATATAAAGAACAAGTAAAACGGACAAGTAACGACAAAGATATACTCGTTTGAATATCGGCTAAAACCATTTTACAATTGACAGCTTTTATTAAATTTGGCGCAAAAACTACGAAGTACATTTTTGAGCTAGAAGTAATATCAAGTACCGAGCTTTATAACTAACGTAGTATTAGTTATTACGAGTATGTTTTCATCATTTCAAGGATTACAACCCGAGTATTTCAACGCTAACATGGAAACTTACGTTATATATATATAAGTATATATATATATTATAACTAGCTATTTATATTTTCTAATAGCAATATTTTCCAAATACTTGGATTATATACTTTTGATAACACAAGTGTTTTTCCAAAGAGTAGAGTGGTATAGAAACATGTGCATGGACATTCATAACATCATTTCATGATCTAAAGTAGATCGTTCATCATTCACATTAGGTTGCGGCTAGTGTGCGCGCCTTGTTTTTCAGCTCATTACATGTTCATGGTACCATCAGCTTCAGGTGAGTCATAGCCCCACTTTTACTGGTTTAATTACTTTACAAACTCTTTGGGGGAGATACATGCTTAAATACTCGTGTTATACTTTTATACGATTTCAAATCCCATGGAGGAGAATACATTGCAACAACTATTTTTGTACATGCCCAAGTATTACAAATTCCATACATTGCTTAAGTTGCCTTACTACCACTTCATAACAAGTCCCCTTTTCAATATCATGGACCGTTAATTTCAAGTACTAAGCGAGAGTGAGTGAATAGATCTATTGAGGGTGACGCCTCCATTCGTGTTTGGGTTGCTCCAACGGGACGAATGCATTTCATGTCTTATCAAGTGAGTGCCTGGTAGACACTCTGTTGGGGCATTACAAAGTCTAGCTTCGGGGTCATGAGCTTAAGGGACAATGTAGCATTTTTGACATTTATGTCGGTTCACTTTATACTTGTGGCTATTGTACATACGAAAATTACTTATGGAATTACGATACTTTTCCACCACTATTACTACAGAATTACGATGTCTTTGCAACAATCTTATGACTGATTTATTACAAACATATTACATTTGGCAGTGGGTTGTAAACACACAGGTTACAAGTCTCTTATGGCGGGACTTGGAACTGAGTGGATTTACGATGCCTTTGCTGGGAAATCTTCATTTTTATGCATTACATTCTTTTTCACAAGACTCTATGAACTCACCAACCATTGTGTTGACACTTTAGCATGTATTTTCAGGTTTTAAGCTATGGCACGCTACAGGAGGTTTTGGCAGGGCATGGCATGGTCATAGAAGACTCTGATTATTCATTTGGGGACCGTTTTAAACTATTTTAAGGGCCTACTTCCGCATTACTTTTAACAATGTAAATTCAACAATTTGATTTAACTATTTTATTCAAAATGATTCAAGTGCAAACTATTTTTGATCTTGTGTCGAGATACCAATTGAGTTACACCCCAGCTACATGTATGCTTCCGCTGGACCCGATTTTGGGGGTGTGACAGATTGGTATCAGAGCTTTGGCTATAGCGAACTAAGTGTTTTTTTTAAAACCTAGACTATAGCTACTTTCAAGAAAACTTAACCCTATGACCGTCACGTGCCTGCCTGCCAAGCTGAAGCCTCATTTGTGGTTAGTTGCTGACATAGGTGATGAGATTTGTGTCTCATTATCTGATATATATTATATTCATTTATTATAGTCGATTACTATAATTGTCTTTCATATAAGCATGCTCATGTATCATATATGTCACCGCATTATTTTTTTTTTCCTTGCATAGTTTCATCATTTGACCTCGAGCTTGGTCACTTGCTTTTGTCTTTCTGAACGTCTTGGTATTTGTGAAGGACATAGTATTAGTATAACTGAGCTGAGTATTTCAAAATTCATGGAACCTCGGTGGAATATAGACTAGTCACCTATATTCAACCCGGGATAGTGGGACATAGGCTGACTACCTATGTCTGACTCAGAAATGAATTTTGCAACACTGAGAATGGTTATAATAAAATTCTGTCTGGATTGAATCCTTTAATCATTTTCCAAATGTTTCATGCATGTGTGTATACCCTCATTGTCAGAACATTCATACTTTTCATCACCTCATGAACCGCCGCTTGGAAGCATGTAAATTGATCATTTTATTTCATGAACATTCACATTTATGCATAATACACTTACATCACAGTATTTTCTTGTATCACAATATTATTTTGTCGCAGTCGTCACAGTCTCTTCCTTTCTCACCATCACTATCATCACCTTTTCACCAATATGTTTTCAGAGACCAACATAAACTGAACTTCGGGACGAAGTTCCTTTTTAGAGGGGAAGACTGTCACAACTCACCATTTCACGTCATTTACCATTTTAGGTCATTTTCCCAAACTTCGACTTTTTACTATTCATAAATCACTATTCATCAAAACACTATTCATCGTTTTACTATTCATCGTTTTCGAGGTCAGTTTGATGTTCTGAGAAACTTTTTGAAAATTTACTATTCACCAAACACTATTCATTTCCGGAAAAGTTTTCACTATTCACTTGCATTACTCATTTCATCGTAAATTTAGTTTACGGGTATTCAAATTCGCGTAACCGGATTGGTTTAGGTGCGAATTCATTTCATTAGTGTTAAGTACACTGCATACGGACTGAAGATAGTCTGCATATCATCATAACAGCATTTTCATGTTATACCACTCTCAGGATTTTCAAATTTCTATATTCAGTACATTTAACGTTTTTACGTATACGTAATTATAATAAACGTTAACACCCGGTTTATACACGACGAATATATCTAAATATTCCCACAATGGTCCCGACATATTTTTATATCCATTTTAACATCATAAAAGTTATTACATTCATTTACCCAGTATTTTGGAAATTTATTTTATTTTTAACGTACGCGTATGAAAATAACGACGGTTTTCGTTAAAACTAAACATTAATCACCCGATCACTCAGTAAATGTACCCAACATATTTTTAATATGTTTTTAACATTATTATAACTTTATTTCATCCCGGTAAACTTCGTGAACATTTATTTCTAATAAAACTGGTACCCGATCGTAACTAAAAACGCTAACTAGTGCAAATTTCTTACAAGGTTTCTAATTAATTCCTAAGTACCCTAACCCCCCCTCCTACCCTTTGAAAACCAGCCCATGAAACACCCTTTAACCCCTAGCATTAACTATCCTAATTATTTAACTAATAAACCTAATATAACATCACTTTACAAAAATCTCAAAATCATAATACATACTTTTCTAGCTAAGATCAAATTTGCTCATCTCTTCCACTCCATCTTGAAACCCACGACCCAAATCACTTTCATTGATCAAGTGATCATTTTTCATGAAGTAAAATACAAAAGTTGTTCATTTTACAAGTCTAATCAAGAATCAAGCAACAAAAACACAAGAACATCAAGCATAATCATCCAATAATCATCTCTTTTGGTCAAGTAAGTTTTCATCTTTATTTTTTCATGAATCATCCTATTTTTACATGTATTACATAAGTATCATGCTAAAAACCATGTACAAGTAGCTATACCACACTTTATTTTGGCTAAAATGAAACATACAAACCCTAACTTTCTTGTTATGAATCCCCTAGCTCTAATAACTTGGTTAGGAGTCCATGGCACCCTAAGAAGGTGTATGGTAAGATTAGATTAGTCATGTGGTGATTACAAGAGGATTGGTGATGGTAGAAATTGGTTTTTAACCTTGGAAACTTGATTTGGAACCCATTTTAGACATGCTGTCCCGTTTTGTAAAAATCTGGAAAATCAGTAAACACCAAGGAAACTTTGGCAAAATTTTTAGAAAATACTTTCAAAAACGAATCCGTAGGCGAAAGAACGGATTAAAAAGAGTCTATAACGAAGAAGTTATGATTTTTGCAAGATTGTAGACGAAAAGTATTTTCTGGAAAAATAGTTGCTGTTGGACATTTTTCATTGGACAAAAAGAGACTTAAGACGTAACCCGGAGGAGCCGAGCTTTCCAAAATATATTACTACATACTAAGACGAAACCGTGGATATAAAGAACAAGTAAAACGGACAAGTAACGACAAAGATATACTCGTTTGAATATCGGCTAAAACCATTTTACAATTGACAGCTTTTATTAAATTTGGCGCAAAAACTACGAAGTACATTTTTGAGCTAGAAGTAATATCAAGTACCGAGCTTTATAACTAACGTAGTATTAGTTATTACGAGTATGTTTTCATCATTTCAAGGATTACAACCCGAGTATTTCAACGCTAACATGGAAACTTACGTTATATATATATAAGTATATATATATATTATAACTAGCTATTTATATTTTCTAATAGCAATATTTTCCAAATACTTGGATTATATACTTTTGATAACACAAGTGTTTTTCCAAAGAGTAGAGTGGTATAGAAACATGTGCATGGACATTCATAACATCATTTCATGATCTAAAGTAGATCGTTCATCATTCACATTAGGTTGCGGCTAGTGTGCGCGCCTTGTTTTTCAGCTCATTACATGTTCATGGTACCATCAGCTTCAGGTGAGTCATAGCCCCACTTTTACTGGTTTAATTACTTTACAAACTCTTTGGGGGAGATACATGCTTAAATACTCGTGTTATACTTTTATACGATTTCAAATCCCATGGAGGAGAATACATTGCAACAACTATTTTTGTACATGCCCAAGTATTACAAATTCCATACATTGCTTAAGTTGCCTTACTACCACTTCATAACAAGTCCCCTTTTCAATATCATGGACCGTTAATTTCAAGTACTAAGCGAGAGTGAGTGAATAGATCTATTGAGGGTGACGCCTCCATTCGTGTTTGGGTTGCTCCAACGGGACGAATGCATTTCATGTCTTATCAAGTGAGTGCCTGGTAGACACTCTGTTGGGGCATTACAAAGTCTAGCTTCGGGGTCATGAGCTTAAGGGACAATGTAGCATTTTTGACATTTATGTCGGTTCACTTTATACTTGTGGCTATTGTACATACGAAAATTACTTATGGAATTACGATACTTTTCCACCACTATTACTACAGAATTACGATGTCTTTGCAACAATCTTATGACTGATTTATTACAAACATATTACATTTGGCAGTGGGTTGTAAACACACAGGTTACAAGTCTCTTATGGCGGGACTTGGAACTGAGTGGATTTACGATGCCTTTGCTGGGAAATCTTCATTTTTATGCATTACATTCTTTTTCACAAGACTCTATGAACTCACCAACCATTGTGTTGACACTTTAGCATGTATTTTCAGGTTTTAAGCTATGGCACGCTACAGGAGGTTTTGGCAGGGCATGGCATGGTCATAGAAGACTCTGATTATTCATTTGGGGACCGTTTTAAACTATTTTAAGGGCCTACTTCCGCATTACTTTTAACAATGTAAATTCAACAATTTGATTTAACTATTTTATTCAAAATGATTCAAGTGCAAACTATTTTTGATCTTGTGTCGAGATACCAATTGAGTTACACCCCAGCTACATGTATGCTTCCGCTGGACCCGATTTTGGGGGTGTGACACTTGTACCATATCTTTTACATCACGGAAAATTGTGGGCCAATAGAATCCTGCATCGAGAATCTTTCGAGCAGTAACATTTATCCCATGATGCCCTCCAGAGGGACCGGAGTGACATTCCCTCATGATCTTCACTGCCTCATTCTCCGAAACACAACGCCTTATAATGTGGTCAGGACACCTTCGGAATAAAAATGGTTCATCCCAGAAGTAATATTTCAGCTGGGAAAAGAACCTCTTCCTTTCGTATTTGGTCAGGTGTTCAGGAACAAGTCTACATCTACTTGCGAAGTAATTGGCGAAGTCGGCGTACCATGGTTCCGAATCAAGGATAGACATCAGTTGTTCGTCGGGAAACGAATCCTTAATTTCACTTCTATCGTGTTTATCCAAGGGGTTTTCCAGGCGAGATAGATGATCGGCGGCTAGATTCTCTGCCCCCCTCTTATCGCGAATCTCAACATCAAATTCTTGTAGCAACAAGATCCACCGAATTAGTCGTGGCTTGGTGTCCTGTTTCGCAAACAGATATCTAAGAGCTGAGTGGTCAGTGAAGACGACTGTCTTTGAAAGGACAAGATATTGTCGGAATTTGTCGAATGCAAACACTACGGCTAATAATTCTTTTTCGGTGGTGGAGTAGTTCTCTTGGGCGGGATTCATGGTTTTGCTAGCATAGTAAATAGGTTGGAAAAGCTTGTCACGTCGCTGACCTAATACAGCCCCGACAGCGAAGTCGCTAGCGTCACACATTATTTCAAATGGTAACTCCCAGTTGGGTGTGATCATGATTGGAGCTTGAGTGAGTTCCCTTTTTAGGAGGTCGAAAGCATCCTTGCATTCTTGGGAAAAATCGAATGGAGCATCCTTCACAAGCAATTGAGTCATTGGCCGGGCAATTTTGGAGAAGTCTTTGATGAATCTCCGATAAAATCCGGCGTGCCCCAAAAAGCTGCGTATTGCCTTAACAGTTGTGGGGTATGGTAACTTAGATATAGCTTCAACCTTAGCTTGGTCCACCTCTATCCCATTCCCTGAAATCTTATGGCCCAACACAATCCCTTCCTTTACCATGAAATGACACTTTTCCCAGTTCAACACCAAGTTGGTTTCCTCGCAACGTTTAAGCATCTTCTCTAAATTAGCAAGACAACGATCGAAGGAGTTCCCGAAGACTGACAAGTCATCCATGAATACTTCCATGCTGTCTTCCATGAGTTCGTGAAAGATTGCGGTCATGCAACGTTGGAAAGTGGCGGGGGCATTACATAGCCCAAAAGGCATCCGTTTGTAGGCAAACGTTCCATAGGGGCAAGTAAACGTGGTCTTTTCTTGGTCCTCAGGTGCTATGGGGATTTGAAAATATCCAGAGAATCCATCTAAGAAGCAATAGTACTCGTGTCCAGATAATCTTTCTAACATCTGATCAATGAATGGTAAGGGAAAGTGATCTTTCCTCGTGGCATCGTTGAGCTTTCGATAGTCAATGCATACCCGCCATCCAGTGACAGTTCTCTGTGGCACCATCTCACCCTTGTCATTTTTTACTACAGTCATTCCACCCTTTTTAGGTACAACCTGCACAGGACTAACCCATGGGCTATCCGAGATCGGGTAAATCAGTCATGCATCCAAAAGTTTGATAACTTCCTTCTTCACTACCTCCTTAATGTTAGGGTTAACTCGCCTCTGGGGTTGCACAGTGGGTTTATAATCTTCCTCCATAAGAATCTTATGTGTGCAAAAAGTGGAGTCAATCCCCTTAATGTCGGCCACACTCCATGCGAGTACCCCCTTGTATTTCTTCAGGACCTCTAAGAGTTTAACTTTTTGTTCTTTTTCCAAGGAAGAATTTATGATTACCGGGAGTTGGTTTTCTCCCTGAAGAAAGGCATACTCCAAATGATTAGGGAGTTCTTTAAGATCAACGTCAGGGGGCTCGATAATAGAAGGTTTTAGCTTGTTCTCGGGCTTTCGGAGCTCGAGATGCTCCGTTGTCTCTTGTCTGGGGTAGAAGGAGACTGCATTAACTTCCTCCGTCTTTTCCACCTCCAGCAAAGGAAGAAAACACTCGTCCCGTAGCCAGCCTTCATCGATTTGTTCATCGATGCATTCATCAATGATATCTGTGAGCTCATCTACTTCCCCGATAAAGTAGAGCCGGTTGGATGCTTCAAGGGAGAGGTCCATAGAATCCTTAATGTCGAAGGTTGTGCTATCGTCTCCTACTCGTAAGGTCAATTTGCCATCGTAGACATCGATGACTGCACGAGCGGTAGCAAGAAATGGTCTACCTAAAATGATAGGTACCACGTCGTCCTCCTCCATATCCAGGATTACGAAGTCGACAGGGAATTTGAATTTCCCAACCTTGACTAGCACGTTCTCACATATCCCTTCGGGGTATTTGACTGATCTATCGGCTAGTTGGATGTTCATACGGGTAGGCTTCAATCCGGAATATCCTAGTTTACGGAACATAGAGAGAGGCATGAGGTTGATACTTGCTCCCAAATCGGCAAGAGCATTCTTGATTGATAGAGGACCTATAGAGCATGGCAAGGTGAAGCTGCCCGGATCGTCTACCTTCTTTGGTAGCCCTTTATGGGTCACCACTGAGCATTCTTCCCCTAGGGTTACAAGACCCTCGAGCTTCTTCCTGTTAGCGAGCAATTTTTTGAAATATGTGCTATACTTTGGCATGTGATAGCAAGCATCCAGGAGAGGTATGGTGACAACCGAGTCTTTTAGGTATGACAAGAACCTCTTGTTATCATTCTCCGTTTTTTGGTTCCTTAGTCGGGATGGGTATGGAATTCTCACAGGTGGGTTAGGAAGGGCTGATAGGGAGGGGGTTGTTACTGGTGGTTGGTCCGGGGTGCCAATGACGACATCTTGCTCCTCCTCCCCAGGTTTGTCTGAATTGAGTGTGATTGGGGACGAATTTGGGTAAGGAGGGTCCTTGGTTGTCGTTCCGGCCCGTGTGGTTATCGCGAGCATGGGATCTTTTCCTCTTTCTGACGGTGGTTGGAGGTTATCTAGGGCTGAGTTAAGCTTGCTGAAGAATTCTCCGACATCCTCCTGCTGTTCGTCGAAAAGCTCATTAAGACCTTTCATTTGCAAGTCTTTTTCTTGAGTGAAGTGACCAAGGTCATCTTCGAAATTGCTCCTGATCTTGAATTCAGGGCCTCCCTCCCCTTCTCTTTTCCTTACCAGATTTCCCCAAAGGGTATAATCATCGTTTTGGTAGAAAGGCAAAAGGGAGGGATCAGCATAAATGTCTCCTCCAGACAAGCATGCATGTTCAGTTGTGGCTGCTCCTCCGCATTCCTCCACCTCATGCGGACCTCCACAGTAATCGCAGATCAAGTAAGGATTAGATAGCATTTTAGGTGGTTGTGATCCAGCAAGGCAATCCATTCTTTTGTGAACTTTGCTCAATCGATCCGAGGCGGTTTCAGAAATGCCGATAGTCGACTCAGGTTCATCCCAAGTGTCATCCAGGTCTTGGGCATATTCTTCAATCCTGTCCCATCCTTCCTCGGCACTAAGATTGGCCAATCTTTCTTTCCTAGATTGGTTGATCCCGTTCCGGTCATTAGAGGAGATATTTTCGTAAAAGATTTGGACCAAGAGCCAAAGTTCAATGCCATGATGTGGAACTTGTCTTATTAAATCTTTGAATCTAGTCCACGCTTTATGGAAGGGTTCATCCTTCCCCTTTCGGAAACGAAGGATCCTATCCCTGAATGCTGAGGTTTTTCCAGGTGGAAAGAACTTCTCATAGAACTTGGATATGAGTTGCTCCCATGTGAAAATAGATTCGGAAGGGAGTTTGTTATACCATTCTTGGGCTTTTCCGTATAAGGTAAAAGGGAAGAATCACAGTCGGGATGTGTTTCTAGTAGTCCCACCCGTATGAATGGTATCCACTATTTTTAGGAAGTCCTTGATGTGTTGGATCGGATTTTCCTCATCAAGTCCGTGGAACTTACACACACTTTTGACAAGCCAAATATCATTCGCATGCAAGACCTCGTTGGTGTGTTCGTTTGGATAAACAATGGCATTGGAAAACCCACGAGGAGTTGGGGAAGAGTAATCCTTGAGACGCTTAGGAGGAGGTATTATAGGAGTATTCGTCTCATTGTGGGAGCTCGGGGTTGTGATGTGATTTTCTGAATTTTCTTCAGAGAGAGGTGCATCAAAGTCGATAGCAATGCTGGATGGTTCAGGTGTTGAGTGAGTTCGTCTTAACCTACACATTTCTCTTTCGGGTTCTGCATAAGGCAAGACGAGGTCTTTAGTGGTGCTACGACTCCTAGTGATCCTAAGGTTGGAGAATTCGTTGGTTGCCATGATGGTGAATGGTGAAGAGTTACAAACAAAGGCACGAAGAAATGAGATAGACTAAAGAAGACCTAAAAATAAAAATAAAAATCTTACTAGAAAGGAATCTAGCAAGTAGACCTAATAAAAAGATAAACTAACCTAGACAATAACTATTTCCCCGGCAGCGGCGCCAAAAACTTGATGCGTGGGAATCGCACCTTGCTTTACCTCTCGAGGGATCTCGCGAGGCTTACAACCCCCACCAGGCAGTGTACCTGATCGTTGTAGTATAGTATAGTGGCAGGTACCGGGGGATTGATCGTTCAGCTTAGGAATAGTGTCGCTAGGATTAGAAAACCTAATTAAAAGTTCTAGAGATGAAAGATGATTATTTTTGTGTTTTTATATTTTATGAAAGCAATTAAAATCTCGGGTTTTGAAGGAGTGGGCGGAATTAGTTGCTAATCAACTAACCCAAAAACTACTATATAACTAATTAAACTAATGAAAATAAAATTAAACTAAGGTTGTGAGCAGTATGTGGAGAAATTGTGTTTACTTAGACTTCATTACTCCCTAGATATCTTTTACATGTTAATTACTTGTTACACTTGTATGAATGACGGGTTGTATTCCTTAATACCATTCGTGGAGTGGCATACATAACTCCCCAACTCTATGAGCTCTTATCTCCTCCTACACCATGACCCAGCACAACTATAGGGATTGTAAACAGTGGCTCATGCATTAAATACAACCAATAAAGACCTAGTACGCCTCGGTTCATGTTTCTTAAGACGTTCAAGCATGTTACCATTTGGAGATCTGCCAGTTTTCTTAAGCCTAACATATAAAATCATTCATTCAAAACAAGAATAGACAAGTAATCAACACATAATCAACATCTAGGTTTCATTAGATCTAAGCAAACACAAGAGAGATCTAGCCTAGCATAGTAGAATTAAGATAAGAACAAAAGATAAACAACCAACACATAGACATATTGATTGAATTAAGAGTATACTTATCTCAATTACAATGCAAGGTCTCAAGGGTTTGGAACCCTTGAAAAACCTGTAAAAGAGGCACCAAAATCGTCTTTAGGGTTTCACCAAAACTTCTCTCCTTTTAATGAAAAAAACTAGAAAACTATATATAGGAAAATCGTCCTGATGGCGTCAAGAGTAAAATCTGACGCCGTCAACTCGCCGCCATACACTTCCTCGGACGCCCTAGATCCAATCGTGACGGCCTATGTGACGCCGTCACCACCTTCGGTAAATTAATCTTGGCCACTTTGACGCCGTCATCACTCCATCTGACGCCGTCACCAGCTACGGTAAATTATTCTTCATGTCTGACGCCGTCAAGAGCAAACCCTTGACGCCGTCACCTTGTATTTCCAGCTTGGATTTTTGGTACTTTGTCGTTTTCTTCACTTTATGCTCCAAAAACGTCCAAAATAGCTTCTATTCCAGAATTCACTCTCCAAACACCTAAAATCACAAAAGGAACGATTTAGGGCAATATTTGATCAAATAAATTCGGATTCGGGCTTAAATGACCCCCTAAAAACGGATCATTTTTCGCCTCATCAGTATACAAAACTTTGGTTTTCGTATGATGCTGCTAAACGCTTTATGTTTCTATGATCAACATGAGCTATTTGAAATAAAGTTGTTTTGTGCATGAAAATTGAGGGAAATGTGCATCAATTTTCGTATGATGTCATAAAGGTTTTATTTTTTTATGATTGGTGGAGGTGCTTAAATTAAAGTTGTTTTGTGCATGAAAATTTAGCAAAATGTGCATCAGTTTTCGTAAAGGTTTTATTTTTCTATGATCGGCCGACAAAAAAACATAAGATTAATACCAACATCATATGAAATTTTATGCTTATTAGCCCAATTTTCATACATCAAACAATTTTATTTCAATAACACATGCCGATAAAATTGAAAACGTCACTGAAAAATGATGCCACATTTAGTCCACTTTTCATGCACATAATAGTTTTATTTAAAAAGCTTACACGGATCAATGATTCAAACCTGATAAGCTACGATATTCTCAACAAAGTATTTAAAAGAGATAAGAAAAATATGTTTATTGCCAAAAGTGATCACATTTCCTTACACAATACTTGTACCAAAATCATATGTAAACTGAGGCACATTTCGCCCAATTTTTGTGCATAAAACATATATAAGAATCTATATACATAAGTAATCCTAACTCCCAAAGTGATATTGCAAACCGAATACAATCAACTAACAAATAACCAAAATATAAGCATTCCATAATGGTATCATTTCTAAACAAAATATAAGCATTCCATATACATTCAATTCTAAACAAAACACAAGCATTTTATAAACATATGCATGTCTAGTTCAGGTTGCCCAATTGCACGCTAAAAAATGGCTTGGGTACGCTCAGTCTCCAATAAAGATCTTTCCAACTCAGCATACTTGCTCCATGTGTAGTAATTCTCGCTGACCACTCTTGATTCTTTTCCTATAGCTTACGACAACGGTCCATGTTACTAAGCTGCAACACAATCTCAATATACTTCTTGAAAATCTGTGATTTTGAGTATATAAAAATGATATGTCATACCAAGAACATACAAAAAAGTCAGCAAAATGCTTAATAACTTGAAATTTCAATCTATACCTTATCTTTAGGAGCAATCCCATGCTTGCTAGTCGGGCTCCCTATTCATTCACCTTTCAAAAATTAGTCTGGCACCTATAAGAAGCTAACAATACATGAATATGGATTATGCATACCTTTTTTAATGCACAAAACCATGTTTTTTTTCAAACAATAGCATGCTCGTTAACTTAGTAAGTCACCCTAACTTTCTATGAAAATTAATGAACATTTAGATAATTTTAATGCATAAAATAGTGTCATTTCAAACAATAGTGTATTGATTTCCTAAGCGTGCCATATTTTCTAAATTCCTATGAAAACGAATGCACATTTAGACCATTTTAATGCACGAAATAATGTTATTTCACACAATAAAGTGCTGATTACCTAAGCATGCCACCTCTACTAACTTCGTATGAAAACGAATGCACAGTTAAGGCATTTTTAATGCATAAAACGGTGTTATTCAAAACAGTAGCGCACAGATTACCCAAGCCTATCACTTTTACTACATCCTATGAAAACTAACACACATTTAGCAGACTACTAATGGAGAAAATTATTATTTCACACAACTCATCGTTATCCCAGCATATACCACTCATTTACTAACCTTCTGCAAAAATTAATGCACATTTAGACCACTTTTTAATGCAGAAAACAATGATATTCCACACAACTCATGATTATCAATCGTTTCATATTTTACTAATTTCCTATAAAACTTAATGCTTATTTAGACCACTTTTTAATGCACAAAACAATGCTATTCCACACAACCAACGAATGTCTCACATTTTACTACTTTCCTACAAAAATTAGTGCTGATTTAGATCACTTTTTAATTCACAAAACAATGTTATAACACACAAATCACGATTATCCAATCGTTTCACATTTTACTACTTTCCTACAAAAATTAATGTTGATTTAGACCACTTCTTAATGCACAAAACAATGTTATTCCACATAACTCACAATTATCCATTATTTTCATATTTTACTACTTTTCTACAAAAATTAATGTTTATTTAGATCAATTTAGTGCACAAAACAGTGGATTCCACACAACTTACGAGTATACGATCGTATTACACTTTTACTAACTTTCTACAAAATTGATGCACACTTAGACCATTTTTACATAGATCAAGGACATAACTTGACTAACTTCATATAAAAAATAATGCACCTTTAGCTTATTTTTATACACAAATTAAAGTTATTTCACAAAAGCAGGTACAATTGCCCAAACATATCAAACTTTATACCAACATTCAGATATAGCTAATTTGATGCACCAAATAGATATGTTTTAGTCTGATGCACATTTTAACAAATATTAAATTAAAAAAGCATTGTTAATATATAAAATCAATACCTAGAGAATTCTAATGAGCAATACGCATGAAAATCCTACACCTTATAATAATATGAATAAAACTAGGCTTAATTGACTTACATAAGCATCTTTGTCCATTAAAATCATCAATTTCACCTTCAGTTACCACCAACTACTGTTCATATCTTCGATTGACAATTATTTGATACATTTTTTACTGATTAAACTTGAAATCAGTGTTTGTTTGATTGATTTTAGCTATTTTAGATCTCATCAATGGTGGATGAATTATTATGAGCGAGAAAGTTGTTGGATGAGAGAGAAAGAGGTATATAAAATGATCAGGTTTAATGAGAGAGAAACATGATAAGAAATTTTATAACTATGTTTGTGTATTTTTATTAAAAGACGGTTTTGCCCTTCCAGCTTTAATTAAGATTATTGTTTGATCTCATCCATTGATTTTTAAATCAAAGGTCCAAAATCCTTCTTATTCTTTTTACCATAAATCCTTTTTTTATTTTAACTCCTCCATATATATATATATATATATATATATATATATATATATATATATATATATATATATATATATATATCAATGTGTGACATTTTATTTTATAGATAATTTTGTAGATTTCTTTTTGTAGAGGTGTCATTTTCCAAATTAAAATAGATAAGCACGATTTGCTAGTGAAGTACGTTAAAAAAAAAGAATCTCGCTGAAAGCACCGTTACAATTTTTGTCAACATTCTGTGATACCAGGGGATGGATATTGAGCATACGGTGTTCGTTACTTGTTTAAATTGTATCGTATATTCGTATGGTATGGATAGGGTATAGGGGTATGGATGGAAGTTCAATTTAATGTAGTCAACGATTCATTTACTTTACGGGTCCAAGTTGTTTCGTTATCTTGACTTTTTGGTCATAATATCTACGAAATGATTTTAGATGGCGGTTTCGTTTCACTTGCTAAGACGACTATGGCAAGACATCAAGGTAATCAAACAAAAAAATGACTTTAATGATGACGTGTTAATCTTCAACCGCGGAGTAATAATGAAAAGATCAATAGATAGTTACAAATTATACTATATATATAAAAGGCAGGCAACTCACCAAACTGCGACACGTGTAAAATCACTGTAGCAGCTACAGTGCTACAGTAATTCGCTACAGTAATTTTTTTTTTTTTTTTTTTTTTGCTTAAGAAAATTTGTTTTTTTTTTGAAATAAAAAAATACAAAAAATAATACATTTTTTTTGCGTCGCTACAGTTCTCGGTACAGATTTTTTTATTTTTTATTTTTTAACATAAATTTCCTTAAAAAAATTTGTTTAAAAAAAATACAAAAAATAAAAATAAAAAAATACAAAAAATAACACTTACAAAAAATTTCTTATACAAATTTGTTTATTTAAAAAAAAAAAAAAAAAAAAGAAACCGAGAAAACAAACAACCAAAAAAAATTTCAGCTGCAACGTCAAAAAAAAAATCCGTAAATATAAACAAATTATGCTTCCAAGTAAACATATGCATACTTCAAATAACAAAATTATTAATTATACCGTACAACCGACAAAATACAAAACACAAAACACACCCGCCGCAACGCGCGGGCAACCCCGCTAGTTTATATATAAAGGGTGAGGATAGCGGGACCTCCTGCAGGAAGGGTTTGTGGAAGACAGTGCTGTCGCCGCTTATACTGTCTGCTTTAATGCTTGTACATTTTGAGACAAAAAGTACAACCTAGCCCAATAGGAGGGTTCGGTCAACATATCTCTATATAAAATAGGGTTGTGTTAACCACACCCTCTGGCCCACCTTTGTCCCCATGTTGTCCCCCTATTTTATTTTAGTACAACACAGTTTTTTGTCAGTTTTTGTTTCGTATTTTTAACAGTTTTAAGCGTTTGACTTATTAAACTTTATATTTTATGTTCCGCACTTTCAGGTTTATAGCTTTTTGAAAAAAAAAAAAAAAAAAAAAAAAAAAAGGTGGGGATAACAAAACAGGGAGGGTGGGGATATCCCATCCCATAAAATAAACAAATACTCACGCAAATCAACACTGTATAATGTCAAATAATTATATTTAGGGTGCGTTTGATATCCTCCTATGAGAATGAAAGAATTATAGTTGTAATGAATGTAAGTGTTTGATTAAGATGAGGGCCCCACATTATATGAGAATAAAATATGAATATTATCCATACTCCATAGAAGTTCAAGAGGGGAGATATGAATGTATCATAGGTGTGGGGCCCACTACTACTATCAAACTCATAGCCATTGTGATTCACGGCAACATACCAAACACACCCTTAGTAATTGGTTTGACCCTTTTGCAGTCATTGTGAGAAAAAATTTCATAAGTTAAAAAAATTGATAAATTTTAAAGATTAAATATATTTAAAATATTTATTTAGTTGTAAATGATGCTACAATTTCTAATCAAGAGTATAATAGTCAATTGTAATTGCTCAATCATTAAGCATTTTAAGTTTAAAGAACGCATATACATACAGTATAAGTAGTAGAAATTAGTCAAGCTATTGTATACTCATATATTATATTTCAATTTTTCATATTATTTTCTTTATTTCAAAATAAGTTTACATATTATGAAACGTCCCAAACTCAAAATAAGTGTCCGCTATGTATTTCAACTAATAAAAAAAATTAGTGGATAAATATGAATTTAATTAATGAAGTATAATTATTCGTCGGATTTTTAAAAAAATATTAAACAATTTTTAAAGACGAAATGATAAACAGAATAAGAATGTTAAATCCATAATTGTTAAGATCATGATCATGATCCTGATCTTAAGATCTCACGACTTTACGATTCTACAAAGAAAAAATGATCTGGATACTACGTAGGACCTTAACAAGCTTAAGACCTTATAGGATCCCGATTTTGACCATAGAATCTTAAGATCTACTCTGATCCGATCTTACTTTTCTCGAACCGCAAATTAAAAATTACAAGTTTATGGTTTATATTTTTATATAATGCAAAAAACAACATTTTATTCTTTTTAAACATTTCATATTCATAATTTAGGACAACATTTTTATGAAATATTAATATAATTTCATGTTTATAATATATAATAATTTGTAGATTTGAATAATATTACAAAAATCATTAAAAAATAGCATTATAGTAGGATCCGATCTTATAATCACGATCTTACAAAAACGAAAACGATCTTAGGTAAGATCCTGATATTGAAAACTTTGGTTAAATCAACAAAGCAAAAATACAAATATCTTTTGATAATCGTACAATAGGTTGATAGGAATTTAGGTAATTAACCTTTATTTACATTAATGGCATTTCATATTATCAGTGTACTCCTATCGTCTTATAAAAAATGTCTATTTTACTATATATGTTTATTACAAAATAATTGTTCAGTTTTTATATATGAACAATAATTATGACTGATAATTAATGGTTTTTCTATTTTATCCTTATAATCAACACTTACGTTAGTTACCAATTTATAATTTTTATACTGATTGTGAGGTTAAAAATTATTTTTATTAATTAAAACTAAAATTAATTACACATATCATAATTTATCATTTTTTTTTTGTGAACAATTTTTTTGAAACTAAGGGAGTATCATTTAAGTATGTATTTCCAGTACATTTCAACAAAATATACGAACTTTATCTCTTTCAAAGAATTTACAAAAAAGGATTTGCTAACATGTGCCAAGTTAATAAGTGCTCACTTGGCACACGTGAATGTGTATTTAATGCATTTTCGTTATTAAAAAAAGTTTATATTTGTTAATTACACACTAACTTACGCTTGATAGACACTTGTTAGCAAAATCTTTACAAAAAAAAAATGCAAATCTCATACAAAATTTTCAAAAAAATTTCCCGCACGTACATATGTCATTCAAATATTGGAAGGGAAAGTAAAAAAGAGAAAATTCAATTTAATTTGATTGACCCACCCTATTTGCCTATTTGCAACATGTGCATGTGGTAATCTTTTTGTAAAATTTGTGAATCTAATATTTTTCTTAAAAAAATATCTTTTACCCTACTTTTAAACAAGTATAGATATATAAATATCTTTTCTTGTTAATCAATATATTATTATTCTATGAAATATTATTAATGTATTATTTCATAAAAATATTATATAACAAAAACAGTATTGATAAATAGGCCTAATAAACAGACTTACAAGTAGACTTAATACACATTTATATTTTGACAAGTGTTATATGCAAATTCTCTCTCATTATTACCCACCAATCAATTTTGCATTTTCATCAATCACATATATATGTCTATCTTTAGGTTCATGAGTTAAGTAAAGAAGATAGAAATAAGAAATTATTTTTTTTATCTTGTGTTCTCGAGTAAGAAAGAAAAGAGAATGAAGTAACAAAAAAAATAGTTTTAAAATAAATTTCATTCTATTTCATCCCAATTTGATAAGTAAATTAGGAGAGTAATTTTGATGTAATTTATTATCCTTTACTTTCTTCTCTTCTCCTAAAAATCTCAAGAACACATTTTTATTTATTTATTATTATTATTATTATCATCTTAAACCTTTCATTTTCACTCCAAAAAATAAACTCGGGAACAGAGTGATATGTGGATCAATTTTGTTAACTAGTGTTAATAGAGTATTGTATTATGGAATTATTTTTTAAGGAAAGGCGTTGTATTATAAAAAATGATTGTCATGTCTAAATGGCATGACTAATCTTATGCTTAAATGGCATGTAATTAAGCATGTCAAATCATGTCATGACGTCCATTTCATTCTATGTATCTTGGATTCTAGTAAATCCTTCATTAATAAATCCCACAGTAGCATGTTTATCATGTTCACAACTTCATACACGAATAATAAACAACTGCATGTTCTTTAAGATCCGTCGCCAAAAAGAACCATTATATACTTTAGAGAAAAGTTCCGATTAACAAATCTTAACCACTCATTCTTTTCATCATACAAAAATTAATCTATTCTTTTTAATATAAAAAATCGAATATTTTACAAACCATTAATCGTTACACGAAAAGAGTCATATCATCGCGACTAAAATTAAATCATCTTTCTATAGAATGACACTTCTATATACTTTCGACGAGCTCTTTTTTCGATTTTTTTTGTGAGTGTTGAAATTTATAGCCGAAAAAATTACATGTGATTTATGAAATCATATATAATCTGTAAAATCACACGTGAATTTAAAATAACAAATCACATGTTATTTTTCTAGGTGCAAATTTTAAAACTCGAAAAATAAGTTCATCAAAAATATATCGAAGTGTCCCTCTACTAAAAGACAAAAGAATTCTTGTCGTTTTTTTTTTTTTTTTTTTTTTTTTTTTTAATCGTTTAACGATTTATCTAATAATTAAAGTTGAAAATAACTTTCTTAATTTTGATGAAAAGTTAGTGGCTAAAATTTGTTCATTGATTTTTAATGAGTCGGTAATCTATTGAACTCAACTCATATGCTTTAAGCGCGTGTTAACCTTTTTCCAAATTCAATTCACCTATTCAAGTTCGTACAATCTAGTGCGCTACTTTTCAACTTTGTTATCTATTGCACCCATGTTTCCATTATGTGATAACAGCCGTAGCGATATAAACAAGAATACTCATCCGAGCCGCAGGAACGTGTATATAAGGAATGCTATTTGATCTTTTTGGAAGAAAAAGTGTTTCTCCTTCCTTTTCTTTTTGTTGTCGCGTTCTCATCTACATTATAAGTAATTCAATTCCTGAATTGAACTAGTAATTACGTTTGTCACTATCATCACGCGTTATTCTTTTTAAGGGAAAATTTCAACCAATAAAACTATAAAAGTATTCTTTGTCACCATTTTCAGGTATTATCTATACTACTATATAATATATTTGAGACTATTCTATAATTAGAAAGGCTTAAAAATTTAAACTTTTACTTACTAATTATGAAAACAATCACCCCTAACAATCACCCCCAACAATTTATAACCACTTTAACAACCACGCCTAACAATTTATAACCACCCCAACAATTTATAATCTTCTCAACAACCACTCTAACAACCACTTTCCACCAACAATCCGCCCCCTCATCGCGCGGGCACCTTTCTTGTCTTTTAAAAAGGTCGCATTGAATAGTAATATATACTACGTAATGTTCTTCTATTTAAAGTACTTTGTCAAATTAAAAGTTTAAATTATACTTTATCACATGTTTATACATAAAGATAAAAAGTTCACATATTACACTGTATTTAATTACAGTATGAAGTGTCATATAGTTAACATTATATAGTTAACACATTTTTGATTCTAAGAGAGCAAGGTGCAATTGTACCATATAAGTTTTATAGGTATCACATAAAAATCAAATTATCTATACTACATATAAAGCATGAATTACTCTCTTCAAAATTTTAAGATTTATAAGAAATTAAGCATGTTTTACAACACTTTAATGCACAAAATTTTCAGAATTACAACAAAGTAAGCATATTGTGTAACAAAATAAAGCGTGGTGTCACTTTAAAACCAAAATTCTATCAAACAATATAAATGCTATTAAAAACACGCATTCACCAAAAATTACAACCATTTAAGCAAATTGTACAATAGTTGCAACCGATTTTCAGATTTACAACAAAATAAGTATAGTGTACAACAAAATAAGCATGATATAATTTTCAGACTTATTTTCAGACTTACAACATTAATGCTATTAAAGTGGTCAATGCTATTAATGACTACTACTTACAAGAAAAAAAACATAGTGTACAACACTTTAATGCACATAATTTTCAGACGTACAAGACAAGAAGCATAGTGTACAACAAAACACCATATTAATGTTATTTAATGTAGTCAATTATTTAACTGATCAATAAATACAATTAATAAAGTTATTAAAACATCACTTACATAAGAAATACAAATTATCAAGCATATTATACAACAAAATTAAACACAATTCATGCATTAAATTTCACTAATACAAATAATAAAGCACATTATACAAATATCCAAGCCCGAACGGGCAGCGGGCCAAATGGGCTTGAGCTCGAACGGGAGCGGACCAAACGGGCTCGAGCCCGAAAAGGGCACGAGCTATACGAAATTCTTGATATCCGTAAATTTATTGTCAAAAATAACATAATAAGCTAAAATACATTATTCATCAAAAAAATTTATTTTAGAGTATCCGCTGCTGCAACTCGCGGATACCCTGCTAGTATCAATACACTACAAAATAAATGTCATTTAGTGTGTGAAACTTTTTGTGACTGGATAGTAAAAGAGTCAATAAAACATCAGTTTAGTCAATAAAACATCTGCACATTATATCCCATTCCACAAGTCTTCTGCTTAAAATTTCAAAACCCCCTTCATTTATACACATTCACCATGATTTAATCAAAATACACATTCACTCTTCCCTCTTAAAATTTCACACACTTTCAGAGTTCACATTCATTCGCCGCCTGCCGTCCGCCGCCCGCCATCCACCATCGCCGCCGTCAATCACATTCATCTTCTGCTTATTTTGCCCCAATTTTAAATGTATATTTTGCCATAAATTTTTCTTCAATTTTTTGTTGATTGCGAGTATTATTTTGCCCTAATTTTGAATGTATACATGAGTGTTTGGCTAATTGCTAGTAAATTATTACGGATGAATTGTTAGGGTTTCGTTTGAAGTTTATTTTGAGTTGATTCGTTTGTTTATTGTAATGATTACGTGATGTGATAATGAAGATGTTTGTGATTGTTGTTGTGTTACGTAATGATAAGTTCGGACTATAGTTTGTGAATTGTTACGGTTTTTAATACGAAATTGATATGAAGGTGAATATAATTGTTAACGTTTTTGAACAAAAAGTTGTAGGCAGATATATTGTTAAGGCGAGCGTGTATAAATAACGCAGTTAGTTAATTTATTTGACGCGTTATGTTTTGATGATTGTTGAGACGCGCGTGTATGGATATATAACGCGGTTGGTTTTAGTAAATTGTTAACGCAGTTAGTTAATTTATTTGACGCGTAATGTTTTGATGATTGTTGAGACGCGCGTGTATGGATATATAACGCGGTTGGTTTTAGTAAATTGACGTCGGATGTTGTTAGTCTAGTGATATGTGAAATAGTGAATTCAAGGTGCTAGCTAGTAGTTTACAGTAATAATCAAATGACATCATTTAATTATAAACTGTAATGTAAATGTAATTAGTGTTTTTATATGAAAAGTTGAAAGCGAGAATAGCAGATGAATTTGGCCTTAATGTTTGATGTTTGTTGAGACGTGAGTGGATAGATAATGCGGTTAGTTTGTGTAAGTAGAGAAATGGCATTATGACAGAAGTTAGTATAACGAGTTAAAATGCATAAGAAGGCCGTAAAACTAAATTTCTGAATGTTTTTTGTTTTCTGCAGTGATTGTAAATGTTTGTGAATAAGAGGTAAATGCGACTATTTTAAAGGTTAATACTCACAAATGTGGCTGTGTTGTGGATTGGTTTTAGATTGTTATCATGAAGTGTAATTATTGGTGTTTTGATTATGTAGGTTTACGGTGAACCCACGAAGGATAATTAGGCAGCATAATGGGGAGTTATGTAGTGGTTAGGACGAAGAAGAAACATCATTGGGAAATGGTACTCTGTATACATGGTTTTCTAACTAACACTACTGCACTCCTGGTTAGTGTTCACAACAATCAGGTATGTGTTATCGTAATTACTTTTGTAATTCTTATGCAGTCAATATGAGTGAAGAGTCATACGTCAGTGAGTCGACGATCAAATAGTATTATGAATACTTATATGATGGATTCTTTTCCATCGGTAGAAAATTTCGTGTCTATGATGAAGCATATATCTTGGTATATTGATCCATATTAATTTTTAAATCTTCTAGCTCTTATTATTGGTTAAGTTGATGAAATTTGAGTGTACTTAAACCAATATAGCAAAAAGGAATCGAAAGAAAGCCTTGCTCTATTCTTGAACTTTCTATACCAAATTTTTATGGCATAAATCTGTGTATAGTACAAAGTTTTCACTTTAATTAATACATACTTTGCTACACGGTTATGTGTATACTGGTTACCTTGATTAACGTCTCATATATAGCTACTACATTTTAGGAAATGGTAGCAACATACAGGTGATTATTGCCTCATATAGGGTAAGCAAGAAGCAGCACGAGTTTAGAAGAACTGAACATGGATGACTATGATGACGAGGATGATGGTATATCATTAACTTAAGACTCGTGTTTTTTATTTTCCTCTTTCTAAGAAAGTGTTTGGATGTGTGTTTTAGAGTAATCTAATTGTTACTTACATAATTGGTATGTTTTATACCCAAGCACTGCAAATATGCTTAATTAGTATATGGTTCGAACTCGTGATCCATTTTTCGTTTATTGACATTAGCTATTGACTTATTTGGTTCGGGGATTGCGGACACTTTCTACCCAAGCAATGCACTGGACCCTTATATCAAGAATAGAGATGGGAGTATTCTCTTGTTGATTTATGAGGTTAAAATTGCAGCCTTGAACATTCTTTTAATATCTATTGTTTAGGATGACGAGGACTCTAAAGAGCTTAATGACATCATGATCAAAGCGGACGATGCTGTTATAGTTTGTATAACTAATGAAGATGAAATGAGCCTTCAAGTGGTATGTGATAATTTGTGTATATAATATGTAGATTATGTTTATGATGTAACTGTAACCATTGGTAAATTTCGCCTTGTATTAAATCAATATAATATTCTAATGAAAGAATACTTATCTATTTTCTATGTCTAATTTTTTTTTATATATAATAAATTATATTTATTATTACTTATATTTCATTTTTAAACTATTCCGAATTCATTTGATTTGAAAACGAGAGATTATCTCGTAAAATGTGAAAAACGACACTCAGCGCGTACCGACACCACATTAATAATAACTTAAGTCCAATAATTATTTTTTTTTAAATCAAAAATTTTGTTTTTATAAAACTTTTATAAAAACTTTCCCAAAAATATATTTCTCGCATTTTTGTCAAACCGAAGTACCACGTTACACTTTAACTCAACGGGGAATGGAGTACACACAATACACTAAATAATAATAATCCTACCCATTTTTATTTAAAACACCATCCACCCCACCCACTAGGGTTTCATACTTTCATTTTATAACACAAACCCTAGCCTCCACCCTCCTCCTTTCTTCTCTTCAGCCGCCACCTAGGCCGGCCACCATCACACCGCCGACCACCACCACTAAAACACCACTCCCTCATCTCTATTTCATAGTTTCCTTGAAGATCCATGTATTTTGAAGACCTTTGTTGTATAGATCGAGGTTATTTGTACATTGTATTCGAATCCGATTGATGTAAGCACTCTAACTTGTAGATTTTTGTCTAACTATCATTTCCTTACTTTTACTTTTCGATTTGGATGGTTATATCTTAAAACACGAATTTTTGTAAAGTTAATCTATGAATCGAAGGTCTAAATCTTTCAAATAAATCGGATTGAGCATAAGCTCTTTTTATAAAAGTTGTTAGTTAATTAATGGTGGTTGATTTGGTTAAATAAAATGATTTTACTAAAGTGCTTATTTCGGCTTTTGGCTTATTTGGCAGCTTATTCGTAAGCTTATGTGGTTCTTTTTGGCTTATTTGTTATTTTATTTCTTTTTCCTTCTCGTTGTGAAACCACCCACCGAGAGATCTCGAGTTCGAAACCCACATAGGGTGTTTTGGTTTAATTTATTTTCTCTTCCTTTTGTTTGTTTTGGTTTCGGCTCACACCACCACAAACCAACTTAGGGTTCGTTTGGTTTGGTTCTCGACCTACACCAGCAGCCCAAGGGGCGTCTGGATCTGCTTATATTTCAGCTCACGAGGGGTGTTTGGATTACTTAATTTTCTGCTATTAATTGGGGTGTTTGGAATAGCTTAAATTAATTTTCATAAGCTGTCATAATTTTATTCAGTAGTAACAGTAGCTATAAAATATTTTTGATAACTTATAATCTTAAAAATATGTTAGTATACTTAATTACCTTTCCGGGGATATAAAGAACGTAAAAATCGGACTTAAAACGAGAAAGTTATGACCAAATGAAGTTTAACGAAACTTATATATTTTTAACAGTTTTTTTTATAAATAATAACATCAGACCCAGATTTAAAACGACGATTTTGAGTACTTTCGAGGCTGTTTCAGCCTTCCGGCGAAACACGAAAGTTGTTCGGATCGACGTTTTACATAAATCTCTTTAGAGTCGAAACTGTGAAAATGGGTTATAATGGGTAAAAACTGAGTCAAACTGCTGTCATTTTAATAAAAAGTCAACTGTTAACTGAATCTGGTAAGGGCAATTTGGTCATTTTCTGTTGAGTTTCAGGTCTCGGCCATAACTAAAAAGTTGTCCGAAACGTTGTTTTCCATAAGATCTCTTTTATATCCGAGACGTGAAAATGTGTTTTAGTGGGTCGTTTTGGCCGGGTCAGATTTAAGTAAAGTATATATATATATGTAGGAAAGACAACATAAAGGCTTATTAAAAATATAAAGGATTGTTTGGAATTGCTTACTTGTTTTGTTTATTATCTTTGGATTATGGATTAGCCGTATTTGGTTATAGTGCACTTTTGGATGTGATGATCCAAAAGGGGCGTCTCGAGTCCGTTATTGTTTATTTTTGTCACATTGGATAATTGTCGTTTTGTCGAATGCTTTTAAATTGCTTGATGATAGTTTTGTAAAAATATGGAAACGTCCAATAAACGAATGGGTCATGCCGAAATTTTCTAAAATTTCTAGACTTAGAATATTTTTCACAAAATGACGCTTTCCTAAATCCCGACAAAAAGACGAAAAATACCAAAATTTATAAAAATTTAGATTTTCTTTTAAATCATTTAGAATGCTTTTATAGTATGTTTTCTTTATTCGGAAACTTTCTTTTGCTCTATTTTGAGGGTTCCGGATCGTGTCGAATTGTATTGTTTTACTATTTATTTATTTTCTTGATTCTTCTTATATAATACATGCGACGTATTATATACATCGATTACTTTTATTTACTCATTCTTTCGTGTATTATATTTTCGCTTATGTTTCATATGTATATAGTACATACTTGGTATTATTTTTCCGATTTATTTTTATTTAACCAACCACCAAACTATTACAAATTGAAAACTAAATCTTTTATCAACATATCGTATTGACTTAACCATCCATCGAAAACTAAATTTCATTATTCTATTCTTAGCGTGTCATAACCGTTATGATCAACCTCATCTTCTAGGCCGAAACGTCAGATTTCCGACGTGTTGTGCTTCTGATTATCTGCTTATGTTGTTTGCTCATCACTTCGAGGTGAGTTCATAGCCTCGCTTTTACTTACTTAAATGTTTTATAAACCTCGCGAGGGGGATACATGCTAGTTTTACAAACTGAATACAAGTAATTTTTGGTATGCTGGACCCGATTATATGATTATAGTGATTGAATGCTTCTTGCCAATTAAGTCCCTACCATGAAACCGTTAATTCCGTTGGAAACGCTATTATTATGGATATGCATATTAGGCTTAGCCGGCTTTGACTGGGTACGGTCACATAATCTTGAGAGTTTGGGGTAAACTGGCAATTTTTACCTCGGGGCACAAAATCATGGTTAAGGTTTCGGTTTCATAATTCTCAATACTACAATCTTTATTACCCGACTTGTATATGTTACATGTCAACTTAATTATGGGCGTATAACAACGTAGCCCATCGTATTTTAAACTGATTTATGCTTGTATTCGACTACTTATTTATTAAACTCTATGAAGTCACTCAACTTTATGTTGACTTTTTAGCATGTATTTTCTCAGGTATTATTTGCTAGTTGAGCATTGGGAGCAATCGGAGTCGCGTGGATATCAAACATTGAAGGACTTGTTTTCTTCACATTCGATAATTATTTTCTTTAAATATGCAAATGAGTCATTTTTGAATTCTTGTAACTTAAGTTTTAAATATAAATTGTTGGGACCTTTGTACTCTGATTTATCAAATCGAATGTGACATTTTATTAAACGTGTCTTTTGAGGTCGTTTTATGTAACTTTTGTGTATGAACTAGGAAGTGACACCCAAATTGGTATTCCGTTGCGTTGTAAATTTTGGGGGTGTCACAGAATGGCATCAGAGCTTTAGTTATAGCGAATTAGGTCGTTTTCAGAACCTAAACTATAACTGATTTCCAAAATTCTTTTTAAGTCTTTCACCATTGTTCGATATCCGCGTACGCCTGCTCCCAGGTAACTTATATGCTCTATTTTGCATCTATACTTCTATTATATGACTAATGAATATATCCCCTAGTCATGATTTTGCTCTCTCATGCCTACTCTTTCATTCTTGTGATCTATGAAACTTTTTCAAGACATTGTAGGTGATTACAATGGTCTCATTCACTATTATGACATTGTGAGTACACAATGGTCTCATTTGCTTCATTAACATTGTGAGTTGCACAATGGTTTCTCTTATTTATCAGACATTGTAAGGTGATTACAATGGTCTCTAAACTCTTTGATAACCTTATGTACTATCATTTCATCTGTCGGCGAAACTCATTACAATTTATCAATTCCTCTTGATTTCTCTACTCCCCGTAAACTTATGTTTTTTTTTGAGCATTTCTTCACCCTTTTGGCCTTTTCCGAATTGATACTAATTATATAAAAGACTATCTATATACACTTGATTTTCTCTTGAGTATTTATACCTATTTACCTGAGCGTTATTTCTTATTTGTATAAAGGATATTTATTATAAACGTTTTATCCGACTCTTTACACTCTCTTACGAACTACTTTACCATCATCTATAAACTAAATTACTAATATACTACTATTACATAAACTGTTTTAGACTAGTTTCGAATAAACTATTTGTTATTATCTTACAAATCATCCTGTCATTTGCCGAAATTGTCACCATTCTATGAGCCATTTTGTTGCTTCTTAAAATTTACTCTACCCCCCTCTCATTAACTTAAAACATTGATTTTCTATTACCTCATGAACTATTTTGTTATTGTTTTATTATTCGTCATTTTCCTATAATTCTTATAAACTAATTCGTTATCGACAAAAGCTAAAGTTCAGCAACTTTCTCTACATTCATCAAGTTCTCTTCAGAAACCTTCATTGTTAAAGTTCCGTGATTCTGGCCCGGTGTGGACAACGGACATATTACAGGTATAACTAAGTTGAGTATTTCAAAATTCATCAAGCCTCGGTTAAATATAGGCTGGTCACTTATATTTAACCTAGGGACAGTGGAACATGGACTGACCACCTATGTTCGACTTAAAAATGAATTTTAAGATACTGAAAATAGTTATATTAGGATTATGTTCTGACTTGGTTTTCAAGAATCACAAAATTATTGTGAAAGCCTAAACAATTCAGCGATATTCATATAATCGAGCACAACAACTAAGCATATTCTTACTCTATCTTTAGCCCATATGGTCAACCTTACCATACACTATATTCCGAATCAATGAGAATCGAACGACATCGCTTGTTATTCAAGACTTCATTTCTTTACGAGTAACCACACCTCTTTACTGACACCACTTCGACGGATAACACAGACTGAATCTCGGGACGAGATTCCATTTAAGGGGTATGTACTGTAACCATTGGTAAATTTCGCCTTGTATTAAACTAATATAATATTCTAATGAAAGAATACTTATCTATTTTCTATGTCTAATTTTTTTTATATATAATAAATTATATTTATTATTACTTATATTTCATTTTTAAACTATTCCGAATTCATTTGATTTGAAAATGAGAGATTATCTCGTAAAATGTGAAAAACGACACTCAGCTCGTACCGACACCACATTAATAATAACTTAAGTCCAATAATTATTTTTTTTAAATCAAAAATTTTGTTTTTATAATACTTTTATAAAAACTTTCCCAAAAATATATTTCTCGCATTTTTTTCAAACCGAAGTACCACGTTACACTTTAACTCAACGGGGAATGGAGTACACACAATACACTAAATAATAATAATCCTACCCATTTTTATTTAAAACACCATCCACCCCACCCACTAGGGTTTCATACTTTCATTTTATAACACAAACCCTAGCCTCCACCCTCCTCCTTTCTTCTCTTCAGCCGCCACCTAGGCCGGCCACCATCACACCGCCGACCACCACCACTAAAACACCACTCCCTCATCTCTATTTCATAGTTTCCTTGAAGATCCATGTATTTTGAAGACCTTTGTTGTATAGATCGAGGTTATTTGTACATTGTATTCGAATCCGATTGATGTAAGCACTCTAACTTGTAGATTTTTGTCTAACTATCATTTCCTTACTTTTACTTTTCGATTTGGATGGTTATATCTTAAAACACGAATTTTTGTAAAGTTAATCTATGAATCGAAGGTCTAAATCTTTCAAATAAATCGGATTGAGCATAAGCTCTTTTTATAAAAGTTGTTAGTTAATTAATGGTGGTTGATTTGGTTAAATAAAATGATTTTACTAAAGTGCTTATTTCGGCTTTCGGCTTATTTGGCAGCTTATTCGTAAGCTTATGTGGTTCTTTTTGGCTTATTTGTTATTTTATTTCTTTTTCCTTCTCGTTGTGAAACCACCCACCGAGAGATCTCGGGTTCGAAACCCACATAGGGTGTTTTGGTTTAATTTATTTTCTCTTCCTTTTGTTTGTTTTGGTTTCGGCTCACACCACCACAAACCAACTTAGGGTTCGTTTGGTTTGGTTCTCGACCCACACCAGCAGCCCAAGGGGCGTCTGGATCTGCTTATATTTCAGCTCACGAGGGGTGTTTGGATTACTTAATTTTCTGCTATTAATTGGGGTGTTTGGAATAGCTTAAATTAATTTTCATAATTAGCTGTCATAATTTTATTCAGTAGTAACAGTAGCTATAAAATATTTTTGATAACTTATAATCTTAAAAATATGTTAGCATACTTAATTACCTTTCCGGGGATATAAAGAACGTAAAAATCGGACTTAAAACGAGAAAGTTATGACCAAATGAAGTTTAACGAAACTTATATATTTTTAACGGTTTTTTTTATAAATAATAACATCAGACCCAGATTTAAAACGACGATTTTGAGTACTTTCGAGGCTGTTTCAGCCTTCCGGCGAAACACGAAAGTTGTTCGGATCGACGTTTTACATAAAATCTCTTTAGAGTCGAAACTGTGAAAATGGGTTATAACGGGTAAAAACTGAGTCAAACTGCTGTCATTTTAATAAAAAGTTAACTGTTAACTGAATCTGGTAAGGGCAATTTGGTCATTTTTTGTTGAGTTTCAGGTCTCGGCCATAACTAAAAAGTTGTCCGAAACGTTGTTTTCCATAAGATCTCTTTTATATCCGAGACGTGAAAATGTGTTTTAGTGGGTCGTTTTGGCCGGGTCAGATTTAAGTAAAGTATATATATATATATATATATATATATATATATATATATATATATATATATATATATATATATATATATATATATATATATATATATGTAGGAAATAAAACATAAAGGCTTATTAAAAATATAAAGGATTGTTTGGAATTGCTTACTTGTTTTGTTTATTATCTTTGGATTATGGATTAGCCGTATTTGGTTATAGTGCACTTTTGGATGTGATGATCCAAAAGGGGCGTCTCGAGTCCGTTATTGTTTATTTTTGTCACATTGGATAATTGTCGTTTTGTCGAATGCTTTTAAATTGCTTGATGATAGTTTTGTAAAAATATGGAAACGTCCAATAAACGAATGGGTCATGCCGAAATTTTCTAAAATTTCTAGACTTAGAATATTTTTCACAAAATGACGCTTTCCTAAATCCCGACAAAAAGACGAAAAATACCAAAATTTATAAAAATTTAGATTTTCTTTTAAATCATTTAGAATGCTTTTATAGTATGTTTTCTTTATTCGGAAACTTTCTTTTGCTCTATTTTGAGGGTTCCGGATCGTGTCGAATTGTATTGTTTTACTATTTATTTATTTTCTTGATTCTTCTTATATAATACATGCGACGTATTATATACATCAATTACTTTTATTTACTCATTCTTTTGTGTATTATATTTTCGCTTATGTTTCATATGTATATAGTACATACTTGGTATTATTTTTCCGATTTATTTTTATTTAACCAACCACCAAACTATTACAAATTGAAAACTAAATCTTTTATCAACATATCGTATTGACTTAACCATCCATCGAAAACTAAATTTCATTATTCTATTTTTAGCGTGTCATAACCGTTATGATCAACCTCATCTTCTAGGCCGAACCGTCAGATTTCCGACGTGTTGTGCTTCTGATTATCTGCTTATGTTGTTTGCTCATCACTTCGAGGTGAGTTCATAGCCTCGCTTTTACTTACTTAAATGTTTTATAAACCTCGCGAGGGGGATACATGCTAGTTTTACAAACTGAATACAAGTAATTTTTGGTATGCTGGACCCGATTATATGATTATAGTGATTGAATGCTTCTTGCCAATTAAGTCCCTACCATGAAACCGTTAATTCCGTTGGAAACGCTATTATTATGGATATGCATATTAGGCTTAGCCGGCTTTGACTGGGTACGGTCACATAATCTTGAGAGTTTGGGTTAAACTGGCAATTTTTACCTCGGGGCACAAAATCATGGTTAAGGTTTCGGTTTCATAATTCTCAATACTATAATCTTTATTACCCGACTTGTATATGTTACATGTCAACTTAATTATGGGCGTATAACAACGTAGCCCATCGTATTTTAAACTGATTTATGCTTGTATTCGACTACTTATTTATTAAACTCTATGAAGTCACTCAACTTTATGTTGACTTTTTAGCATGTATTTTCTCAGGTATTATTTGCTAGTTGAGCATTGGGAGCAATCGGAGTCGCGTGAATATCAAACATTGAAGGACTTGTTTTCTTCACATTCGATAATTATTTTCTTTAAATATGCAAATGAGTCATTTATGAATTCTTGTAACTTAAGTTTTAAATATAAATTGTTGGGACCTTTGTACTCTGATTTATCAAATCGAATGTGACATTTTATTAAACGTGTCTTTTGAGGTCGTTTTATGTAACTTTTGTGTATGAACTAGGAAGTGACACCCAAATTGGTATTCCGCTGCGTTGTAAATTTTGTGGGTGTCACAGAATGGCATCAGAGCTTTAGTTATAGCGAATTAGGTCGTTTTCAAAACCTAAACTATAACTGATTTCCAAAATTCTTTTTAAGTCTTTCACCATTGTTCGATATCCGCGTACGCCTGCTCCCAGGTAACTTATATGCTCTATTTTGCATCTGTACTTCTATTATATGACTAATGAATATATCCCCTAGTCATGATTTTGCTCTCTCATGCCTACTCTTTCATTCTTGTGATCTATGAAACTTTTTCAAGACATTGTAGGTGATTACAATGGTCTCATTCACTATTATGACATTGTGAGTACACAATGGTCTCATTTGCTTCATTAACATTGTGAGTTGCACAATGGTTTCTCTTATTTATCAGACATTGTAAGGTGATTACAATGGTCTCTAAACTCTTTGATAACCTTATGTACTATCATTTCATTTGTCGGCGAAACTCATTACAATTTATCAATTCCTCTTGATTTCTCTACTCCCCGTAAACTTATGTTTTTTTTTGAGCATTTCTTCACCCTTTTGGCCTTTTCCGAATTGATACTAATTATATAAAAGACTATCTATATACACTTGATTTTCTCTTGAGTATTTATACCTATTTACCTGAGCGTTATTTCTTATTTGTATAAAGGATATTTATTATAAACGTTTTATCCGACTCTTTACACTCTCTTACGAACTACTTTACCATCATCTATAAACTAAATTACTAATATACTACTATTACGTAAACTGTTTTAGACTAGTTTCGAATAAACTATTTGTTATTATCTTACAAATCATCCTGTCATTTGCCGAAATTGTCACCATTCTATGAGCCATTTTGTTGCTTCTTAAAATTTACTCAACCCCCCTCTCATTAACTTAAAACATTGATTTTTTATTACCTCATGAACTATTTTGTTATTGTTTTATTATTCGTCATTTTCTTATAATTCTTATAAACTAATTCGTTATCGACAAAAGCTAAAGTTCAGCAACTTTCTCTACATTCATCAAGTTCTCTTCAGAAACCTTCATTGTTAAAGTTCCGTGATTCTGGCCCGGTGTGGACAACGGACATATTACAGGTATAACTAAGTTGAGTATTTCAAAATTCATCAAGCCTCGGTTAAATATAGGCTGGTCACTTATATTTAACCTAGGGACAGTGGAACATGGACTGACCACCTATGTTCGACTTAAAAATGAATTTTAAGATACTGGAAATAGTAATATTAGGATTATGTTCTGACTTGGTTTTCAAGAATCACAAAATTATTGTGAGAGCCTAAACAATTCAGCGATATTCATATAATCGAGCACAACAACTAAGCATATTCTTACTCTATCTTTAGCCCATATGGTCAACCTTACCATACACTATATTCCGAATCAATGAGAATCGAACGACATCGCTTGTTATTCAAGACTTCATTTCTTTACGAGTAACCACACCTCTTTACTGACACCACTTCGACGGATAACACAGACTGAATCTCGGGACGAGATTCCATTTAAGGGGTATGTACTGTAACCATTGGTAAATTTCGCCTTGTATTAAATTAATATAATATTCTAATGAAAGAATACTTATCTATTTTTTATGTCTAATTTTTTTTATATATAATAAATTATATTTATTATTACTTATATTTCATTTTTAAACTATTCCGAATTCATTTGATTTGAAAACGAGAGATTATCTCGTAAAATGTGAAAAACGACACTCAGCTCGTACCGACACCACATTAATAATAACTTAAGTCCAATAATTATTTTTTTTAAATCAAAAATTTTGTTTTTATAATACTTTTATAAAAACTTTCCCAAAAATATATTTCTCGCATTTTTGTCAAACCGAAGTACAACGTTACACTTTAACTCAACGGGGAATGGAGTACACACAATACACTAAATAATAATAATCCTACCCATTTTTATTTAAAACACCATCCACCCCACCCACTAGGGTTTCATACTTTCATTTTATAACACAAACCCTAGCCTCCACCCTCCTCCTTTCTTCTCTTCAGCCGCCACCTAGGCCGGCCACCATCACACCGCCGACCACCACCACTAAAACACCACTCCCTCATCTCTATTTCATAGTTTTCTTGAAGATCCATGTATTTTGAAGACCTTTGTTGTATAGATCGAGGTTATTTGCACATTGTATTCGAATCCGATTGATGTAAGCACTCTAACTTGTAGATTTTTGTCTAACTATCATTTCCTTACTTTTACTTTTCGATTTGGATGGTTATATCTTAAAACACGAATTTTTGTAAAGTTAATCTATGAATCGAAGGTCTAAATCTTTCAAATAAATCGGATTGAGCATAAGCTCTTTTTATAAAAGTTGTTAGTTAATTAATGGTGGTTGATTTGGTTAAATAAAATGATTTTACTAAAGTGCTTATTTCGGCTTTTGGCTTATTTGGCAGCTTATTCGTAAGCTTATGTGGTTCTTTTTGGCTTATTTGTTATTTTATTTCTTTTTCCTTCTCGTTGTGAAACCACCCACCGAGAGATCTCGGGTTCGAAACCCACATAGGGTGTTTTGGTTTAATTTATTTTCTCTTCCTTTTGTTTGTTTTGGTTTCGGCTCACACCACCACAAACCAACTTAGGGTTCGTTTGGTTTGGTTCTCGACCCACACCAGCAGCCCAAGGGGCGTCTGGATCTGCTTATATTTCAGCTCACGAGTGGTGTTTGGATTACTTAATTTTCTGCTATTAATTGGGGTGTTTGGAATAGCTTAAATTAATTTTCATAAGCTGTCATAATTTTATTCAGTAGTAACAGTAGCTATAAAATATTTTTGATAACTTATAATCTTAAAAATATGTTAGTATACTTAATTACCTTTCCGGGGATATAAAGAACGTAAAAATCGGACTTAAAACGAGAAAGTTATGACCAAATGAAGTTTAACGAAACTTATATATTTTTAACAGTTTTTTTTATAAATAATAACATCAGACCCAGATTTAAAACGACGATTTTGAGTACTTTCAAGGCTGTTTCAGCCTTCCGGCGAAACACAAAAGTTGTTCGGATCGACGTTTTACATAAAATCTCTTTAGAGTCGAAACTGTGAAAATGGGTTATAACGGGTAAAAACTGAGTCAAACTGCTGTCATTTTAATAAAAAGTCAACTGTTAACTGAATCTGGTAAGGGCAATTTGGTCATTTTCTGTTGAGTTTCAGGTCTCGGCCATAACTAAAAAGTTGTCCGAAACGTTGTTTTCCATAAGATCTCTTTTATATCCGAGACGTGAAAATGTGTTTTAGTGGGTCGTTTTGGCCGGGTCAGATTTAAGTAAAGTATATATATATATGTAGGAAAGACAACATAAAGGCTTATTAAAAATATAAAGGATTGTTTGGAATTGCTTACTTGTTTTGTTTATTATCTTTGGATTATGGATTAGCCGTATTTGGTTATAGTGCACTTTTGGATGTGATGATCCAAAAGGGGCGTCTCGAGTCCGTTATTGTTTATTTTTGTCACATTGGATAATTGTCGTTTTGTCGAATGCTTTTAAATTGCTTGATGATAGTTTTGTAAAAATATGGAAACGTCCAATAAACGAATGGGTCATGCCGAAATTTTCTAAAATTTCTAGACTTAGAATATTTTTCACAAAATGACGCTTTCCTAAATCCCGACAAAAAGACGAAAAATACCAAAATTTATAAAAATTTAGATTTTCTTTTAAATCATTTAGAATGCTTTTATAGTATGTTTTCTTTATTCGGAAACTTTCTTTTGCTCTATTTTGAGGGTTCCGGATCGTGTCGAATTGTATTGTTTTACTATTTATTTATTTTCTTGATTCTTCTTATATAATACATGCGACGTATTATATACATCGATTACTTTTATTTACTCATTCTTTCGTGTATTATATTTTCGCTTATGTTTCATATGTATATAGTACATACTTGGTATTATTTTTCCGATTTATTTTTATTTAACCAACCACCAAACTATTACAAATTGAAAACTAAATCTTTTATCAACATATCGTATTGACTTAACCATCCATCGAAAACTAAATTTCATTATTCTATTCTTAGCGTGTCATAACCGTTATGATCAACCTCATCTTCTAGGCCGAACCGTCAGATTTCCGACATGTTGTGCTTCTGATTATCTGCTTATGTTGTTTGCTCATCACTTCGAGGTGAGTTCATAGCCTCGCTTTTACTTACTTAAATGTTTTATAAACCTTGCGAGGGGGATACATGTTAGTTTTACAAACTGAATACAAGTAATTTTTGGTGCTGGACCCGATTATATGATTATAGTGATTGAATGCTTCTTGCCAATTAAGTCCCCACCATGAAACCGTTAATTCCGTTGGAAACGCTATTATTATGGATATGCATATTAGGCTTAGCCGGCTTTGACTGGGTACGGTCACATAATCTTGAGAGTTTGGGGTAAACTGGCAATTTTTACCTCGGGGCACAAAATCATGGTTAAGGTTTCGGTTTCATAATTCTCAATACTATAATCTTTATTACCCGACTTGTATTTGTTACATGTCAACTTAATTATGGGCGTATAACAACGTAGCCAATCGTATTTTAAACTGATTTATGCTTGTATTCGACTACTTATTTATTAAACTCTATGAAGTCACTCAACTTTATGTTGACTTTTTAGCATGTATTTTCTCAGGTATTATTTGCTAGTTGAGCATTGGGAGCAATCGGAGTCGCGTGGATATCAAACATTGAAGGACTTGTTTTCTTCACATTCGATAATTATTTTCTTTAAATATGCAAATGAGTCATTTTTGAATTCTTGTAACTTAAGTTTTAAATACAAATTGTTGGGACCTTTGTACTCTGATTTATCAAATCGAATGTGACATTTTATTAAACGTGTCTTTTGAGGTCGTTTTATGTAACTTTTGTGTATGAACTAGGAAGTGACACCCAAATTGGTATTCCGCTGCGTTGTAAATTTTGGGGGTGTCACAGTAACTGAGCTAGAATGCGACTAGTTGACTAAATCAAGTTTTGATCGGATTAGGTATTTGTTGAATATCATTGTGATTGCATATCATTATTCGGTGTTTTGTGAATTTAGGATAAAATCGCAAGTAAATATCTGAAATGAATTTTTGACGGATTATGTTTTGGATGGAATTCATTTGAAATTATGATCACGTGTACTAAAATTACCGTTAAGAGTGAAGTTGATTTAGTATATGATCTAGTTAGGTTTGTGATTTAATTTTAGGCGAATTAGGCTAAGTTTCTTGTCAACACACTATATAGTTGGTGGATACGGTATCAACTCGGTTTAGTTAGATGAAGCTAAAATGGGAAGCTGTAATAGTTTTGATGTGTGTAAAATGGCGTGTGTGATGTTTGGTGGTGTGAATGGAATAGATCAACCATAAGACAAGTAATAGCAGAGTTAATCAGGGACTGTTAACTGATGTTTTGAGGATATTTTGGTAATATGCTACAGGTCAATCAAACAATCCAAGGTCTGTCGTTTATGCTTGAGATACAGTATTTCTGCTTTTCTGATAAGATCATTTGGTAATATGCTACATAGATGTGGTAGCTTTGCTTAGATACAGCCGTTTTAGTCTTGGAATCATGGCATCTAGTAGAGGAGCTGTAGCTGGCCCTTTATTTTTGTAGGTATAACTGCTTATTATTCACTAGTATTATTATCTACTGTAAGCCCTATTCAACATGATTTTAATACATGGTACATATAATGGTACACCTTTGTAGCAGAGGTATTCCAATATGTTTTCGCTTATGTTTGTTACTTGTCTCAAAACTATGTGACAAGGAGCCTGGCCAAGAGATTATTGACTGTACTACATGCGGATCTTCTGGCTCCCCTATTTCTGGTGACCTGGACTTGCTAGAAAGACTGATCATGAAGACAGACGCCCGTTATATCTTTGTGATTGAGAAGGTACTATGCTTGCATAAATATTATCTGAAAGCATTTGTAAACTTAGGAGTATTAATGAATCTCCGTTTGTTTAGCATTCTTATCACTACAAAAGGTTACCCCGATCTTGCTACAAGGTAGGACTTACTTGCAGTAGTTAAACCACTGATATTGTATTTTATATTTTTATTGTAATTCAAGCTGTAGATTGTTTAAAAAATTTATCGTAACAGTGACTGGGATGTAAACGAAAAATTCAGTGACTGAAACAGGACTTTTAGAAAAGTAATTTGTAATTATGGACACACGGAAATATTGAATCAAAAGAACGAAGGGGGTATTGAGTAAATAAATTCTCTGACGATTTATATAAGTTGGTGACTAGGAGTGTCAAAATCTCCTAAATTTACTGTATTCTGTTTTCCGTTTATCCGGAACTGGGTTAGAAGGTGCCACAATTTGTCTTTACATTGAGCAATACGAAAACCTTCATCCAAGACTGGAAGAGACTCCCAAGATGCACTTGCTCCTCTGGTAAATCATCATATCTTAAGATTTCTATTTTCGATCTTTATACACAATGAAAATGTAATCCGAGGGTCTAATTGTAGATCAGTAGTCGGTGCATCTTTTCTATCAAAGCATGCACTTATATTTCAAGAAACCTGCATAAGTATTATTTAATTTTTATGAGACAAAGTTCATTTATTTTTTTGTAAAATATAACTCACTTTTGGTTATGTTTGGGTACAGGTGGAGGTCGCTTTAAAACTGTCAAAGATGCAAGAATACACATGTCGTTCTGCCCCAATTGTCATCACATAAATATACGATACATGTTGCGGCTGCTGTCCACAACGTGTGTATTTTTCGTGTTTTTATAGCAGTAAAGTTAGTGTTCCGGGGCTTGTTTGTTAGTTTCACAAGCATCGTCTTTCTTTTTGAATGTTTCATGATTTACAAATTTTTTTGAATTTATGAATTTGAGTTGTTTTCCACTTGTTTTATATAGTTTGTAAACAAATACAACATCAGTAGAAATTGGAAAAATACAGTAGAAATGGGAAAAAAAATTGGTCAAGACTTTTTGTGACTGAATAATTCAGTCACACTAACAATTGTTTTAAGTTTTTGTTTCAGAACCTATATTGACACATAATAATCAGACATAAAATCTAATAGACATTTTGTAACTGATATTAAGCATAGAAAAAAAGACTTTTAGTGATGGTTCCTCTAGTGTCATTTTTTCTTTGAGTGGGAGAAGACCAAAATGCTTTTAGTAACTGATTTTAAGCTTTTTCTGACACTCTTTATCAGTCACTAAATATCATTTATCTTGTAGTGATAACAGTCTTATAACATAAACACTCTCTCTAATAAAATTCTTATATAACACATTAAAATAAAATAAAAAAACACTTTAAAAAAAAAGAAAAAAAAAAACCCACTTCCTAACAGAAAAAAATAATAATAAATTGAAAAATGAAATAAAAGGGAAAGAAAAGAAGAGAACCGCATCAAATGCCATCCTCATGGCTATGACATCTATAACATCTTGAGGCGGTGTAGTATAAGTTTTATAGGAGCACCATAAGTGCTATTTTTGGCACCTATAACATGTGATATGGCACTGCACTGTGCCTCTAAAGTGTCAAACACTTGCTATTTGTTCTTTGCCATCTGTATGTTTTTCTATCATACATTCGCTGATCACTCTATATATCTGGCTCACCTATAGAAAACAGATTGTATAAGACTATGAACTGGGCCATTGGGCTGCGCTGACGTTATATCAATACTTGGATATAAGATAGAGGCCTTAAACTATTGGGGCCCTAAATCTTTGGATATAAAATGTGCACAAACCAGTTGTAAAATGCTCTCTATTTGGGCTATCACATTGATATGTCATATGTATAACTTGACTCATACGTAGCAACCTTACCAAAGCACCAAATTCTAACATTTACTTGATCCTTCTACAATTAAAAAAAAAAAAAAAAAAGTATATTAATGGCATATGCAAATCAGCATAGAAACAAACACACTGACTTAAAACTTGATTGTCATTAGTTTGGTTATCTTTTATAAAACTTAGCTGATGACCCGTTTTTATCTTATCTTAATAACAAATATAGCTAACTTACTTTAAAATGTATAAACAGATAACCACATCACATGATGGTTACATATTCATAGTTTACTCATGAAACTTGTAATTATAGAAAAAACAAGAAAAAGGGTGAAAGGGGCATGCAAACACAAACGATATATGCATGTAAGTGGAGGGAATAATGCTTTTGTGATGAACCAATAATGGTTTTCGTTAGTAACGAATCGTTACTATATATACTCATTGAGAATACTGCAAACAAAAAGATACAGAAACCATGTGATCCTAAACTTATATATGTACTCATTGACAAAAGAACTTTGAACAAAATAGGCCTTGGAACCATGTGATATAACAACTTTCTTTAGGATGATATTCTCTTTATACATTTTGAGTTTCAAATTTTGTAATACGTTATACAGACATTCGAATTAGATGTGAATTTTCTTGTGCACAACTTTGTTTTAAGTATAAGATATGATCACACCAAAAGTATGATTTCAAACAAACGTCACAAAAAAAGACACACTAATCACATCAAGCTAGACACATGTAATATAGGTTGAGACTTAGCTCGACTACGCATTATAAAACTAACCCTTACGAACCTCAAATCTCACTCGATCACAGGTAGCTAAACAGCAACTGTTCTTATAAAAACACAAAGTCCAGGATATCATTTCTTCCCTAAAACATTTGTCTTCCCCTTCATAATAGTAGCATTTTCATTATGGCTCTAAATTCCCGTGTTCTTGCCTTATCCATTCTTCTTTTGGTTTTATCATTACAGTGGACGAATGTTGCATCCCAAAATCCACCTAATTTCGCCTGTGACCTTGATAAAAATCCAATCTTGAAAAACTATGCTTTTTGCGATTCTTCACTGAATGTGAAAACAAGGGTGAATGATCTAGTGAGAAGGTTGACACTAGAAGAGAAGATTGGATACTTGGTAGACAAAGCAAGTAGCACTGAGCGTCTTGGGATAGCAAAGTACAATTGGTGGTCGGAGGTTTTGCATGGCCTTTCGAACATAGGTCATGGGACCTCTTTCTCCGACTTGGTCCCTGGAGCCACTAGCTTCCCTCAAGTCATCCTCACTGCCGCGTCATTCAATGAAAGTTTGTTCAAAACCATTGGAAAGGTCACATTTTAGTTAAGAACACTCGTTTAATAAAACTACTAAGACACTTGTAATATGTCTCTAGATTCGTTTATACCATGCTTGTTCTTCTACCATACTTTACTTATTTTAGTTAAGAACACCCGTTTAATAATGATACATATAGGACACTTAAAAATTACTCTTTGTTATTGTATCTATATTCTTACCTTGTAAACAATCCGAAAGATGACTGATTTTTCATCATCCAACATATTATTTTGGGTCTGTTTTATGTTTGTTTCTAAAGGATGTGCGTACTTAATTGGTTTAACTAGCATACCCAATGTAAAATGTGTGTATCTTAATTACGATTTTTTGTTTTAGGCGGTTTCTACTGAAGCACGAGCAATGCACAATGTGGGTTTAGCGGGATTAACGTTTTGGTCACCAAATGTAAATATATTCCGTGACCCAAGATGGGGAAGAGGACAAGAAACACCAGGAGAAGACCCAACTCTCACTAGCAAATACGCGGTGGCTTATGTTCGTGGTTTACAAGAAAGAGATGATGGTGATAAGAATCGACTCAAAGTTGGAGCTTGTTGTAAGCATTACACTGCTTATGATCTTGATAACTGGAAAGGCAATGATCGGCTCCGTTTCAATGCTGAGGTGCGTCTATTATTTCTTTTCACAAATGAAACCTTATTACAAAGTTTTAATCATAGTTTCTTGATCAAGAAAGTTTATTTTTACTAAAAGGTTACAAAGCAAGATATGGAAGATACATTCCAACCTCCATTCAAAAGTTGTGTTTTGGATGGAAATGTTGCAAGTGTTATGTGTTCTTATAATGAAGTTAACGGGAAGCCAACATGTGGTGATCCCAATCTTTTGAAAGGGATTATTCGAGGACAATGGAAGCTAAACGGGTAAATCTTTAAATCTGATTTTAACCTGGGCTATTTATATTGTATAAATATGTGTTTGCTAATAATTAGTTTGTTTGCAGATACATAAGTTCTGATTGTGATTCATTAGACGCCATGTTGACCAAACATCACTCAGAAAATACGGCAGAAGAGGCAGCCGCAGATGCATTGAATGCGGGTAAATGAAACTAGGCGTATACCATTATATTGCGCGTACAACAATTATTTAGCTTTGTACACTTTTTTCACAACATGTGTTGAATATTGGGAAACTTTGCAGGGTTGGATCTCAACTGTGGAGAATCACTAAGGCTGCACACACTAAATGCTATAAAAGCTGGACTAGTAAACGAGTCAGTGGTTGATAGAGCTGTTTCAAACAATATTGAGATGCTTATGAGACTCGGGTTCTTTGATGGTAACCCGACTAAGCAAATGTATGGGACTCTAGGTCCAAAGGATGTGTGCACCCCAGCTAACCAGGAACTAGCCCGTGAAGCTGCTAGACAAGGAATTGTTTTACTAAAAAACAAGCTTGGATCGTTACCACTTGTGCCAACAACAATTAAGTTTCTAGCAGTAATCGGACCAAATGCTAATGCTACAAGAGCCATGCTTGGTGGTAACTATGCAGGTAGATCAGCTCTAACTTTAATGTGGTGTTCAGTATAGAGTATTAAAGTTGGAATGCAAAATCTTGTCCAAATGAGTCTTACCAAACTAATTGGACATATAAGAATAGAAATGTGAAACTGTATTTTCAGTTGCGTTTTTATTTTTGTGACTAAATTGAAACAATCATGAAACTTGGTTATTAAATGACAGTTTTCCTTTTAACGAAGCTTTAATCAGAATGTTAATACATTCAGGAATTCCATGTCAATATACGACTCCTCTACAAGGGTTATCAGCCTTGGTCCAAACCATATACGAACCAGGCTGTAACAACGTTGAATGTGATATTGTGCAACTTGGCGAGGCCAAAAAGGTAGCCTCTACAGCTGATGCCGTGGTTCTAGTGATGGGTTCAACTCTCTCTATAGAGGATGAAAACAGAGATAGAATAAATATAACCCTACCTGGAAAACAGAACGCTCTTATTTCTGAAGTCACATCCGCATCTAAAGGACCAGTGATACTTGTTATAATGTCGGGAGGGGGAATGGATATTCGGGCAGCAAAGAAGAACTCAAAAATTACGAGTATCTTATGGCTTGGGTTCCCTGGTGAAGCAGGTGGGGCTGCTTTAGCTGATATTGTTTTCGGCCGATTTAATCCAAGTAAGATTTAATCTGTCACTCGTTGCATGTAAAAGAGGCATTTTTGGCCATTTATTAAAAAATGGATAACGTGCGTTATTTTTTGAACTGCTATTTGACCCGTTCATTTCACCTTATTTTTCATTCTCATTTAGAGCTTTATGTGTATATGTTTATAGGTGGAAGACTACCTATGACATGGTATCCACAATCTTTTGCCGAAAAGGTGTCCATGACCAACATGAACATGAGACCAGACCTAGCCACAGGCCACCCTGGTTACACTTACCGATTCTACAAAGGGGAAACTGTTTATCCATTTGGTTTCGGGTTAAGCTATTCTTCGCATGTTTACCACCTAACTAAAGCACCAAACTTCTTCTCAATCCCAATAGACGAAGCTCATGTTTGTCAATCATCAGAATGTAAATCAATTGACGCAATGGATGATGTTTGTAGAGATTTAGTATTTGAAGTTGAGATTGGAGTAACAAATGTTGGGCAAATGGAGGGAGGTCATACTGTGCTATTGTTCTCGTCTCCTCCAAAGATCCACAATGCACCTCAGAAGAAGTTACTCGATTTTAAAAAGGTGTTCTTGGGCTCACGACAAGAGACGGTGGTTAGTTTCAAAGTGGATGTTTGTAAACATCTTAGTGTGGTTGATGAAGATGGCAATAACAAAGTTGCATTAGGTGAACATGTTCTTCATGTAGGAGATGTTAAACACACTCTAAATGTCACTATTTGATTCGGGTATTTAAGCTTATGATGATATAATTAATTTTTAGGGCTTTTATATTTTAATCATAACTCTGTCTTTTCTTTCGTTCATCATGTCAAGCTCCATGGCTCCTCATTGATCAAAATTGTTGAAGCTTGCTTAATTATTCTCCTATTCGTTTGCAATAATCTCATTCGTGTATAAACATGTTGGACAACTATTTCACTACAACTCTACAAGTAATGACTAGTACATTACTACAAACACATGATAATGAACTATTACACACGTGTTTTGCGTATCGTTAACGGTCTATTAATAGTTTGTTACAATATTAGTCTCTATATTAAGCTTACGAATAAGTCTAGGGGTCTTAGTGTGTAACTCTAATAGCTATGTATGTGTCGGTTTGTTTGGCTTGTGTCCCAAGCCCAAGACCACCGTTTCTTTCCTTTTCATTGTATCAGCCGACTAGATTCCTAGGCGGTTTAGGAGTCGGTTTCTTACCCCCTCATTCTCTATAAATAGAGATGAGGGGGTGAGGGTTTATGTACGCATTCTTTCATACTAATCAAGTAAACGATTAGGGATAATTACCTTGTGCAAAGCTTCTTACTTTTCTGTCGATACATATTGTATTCAACGATCAGAGTTATCAGCTCTAGTAATCAGGGTTGTAGGTTGTCGAATCCTACAAGTGGTATCAGAGCCAGGTTCGCGGGTGTTGCTGGTTATTAGGATCGATCAAGAAGGGTTTAATTGTTGTTCGATATCGACAGTAAGGGTTCTTGGATCTTCGATTGTTCGGGTTTGTGACAAGGTATAGAAGATCTAAAAGGATTTGTTGGTTTTTTGATCGACAAAGTTTTCTGTTGGTTTTTTTTTCTGGATCTGGTTTTCTTCTTTTTTGTCGGCGTATAGAAAAGGAAGAAGAAGACAGTATACGGAGTAAGAATAAGTCAACAGAAGGTTTAAGTAAATTTGTAATTGGTTTAATATTGGGCCTTATATATATTTTTTTTGGACTTTTTATACATTGGGCCAAATTCTTTTGGGCATAATCAATTATTAAATTTGAAGGTATTGCACAAGGGACTTTATTAGTTTGTGATTGTGGGGTTTTTTCACAAGGTTTAGCAAATTAATAAAGGGATTAAAGAATGACGGGAGCCAAGTTTGAAATCGAGAAATTCGATGGAACTGGTGATTTCGGGTTATGGAGAGTCAAGATGCGTGCTTTATTAATTCAACATGGATGTGAAGCAGCTCTGGAGGTTTTACCCGAAAATATGGATGCAACAGCGAAAGCTGAGCTAAACAAGAAAGCTCATAGTGCCATGATTTTGTGTTTAGGTAACAAGGTTCTGAGAGAGGTTACCGGAGAGACGACTGCAGCGGGGGTTTGGTCCAAGCTTGAGACTTTATACATGACAAAGTCCTTGGCCAATAAGTTGTACCTAAAGAAGAAGTTGTATACTTTCTACATGCCGGTTGGACGTACGATTTCCGAGCATATAGATGAGTTCAACAAAATCGTTCTTGATTTAGCAAATATTGAGGTAAAATTCGAGGATGAAGATCTTGCTTTATTATTACTCACTTCTTTACCAACATCATACGAACACTTTGTGGATACCTTGCTTTATGGACGGGAAGCTTTGACTTTGGAGGATGTGATGGCCACACTGAATTCAAAGGAAATCAAAGAAAGGTCTAAGGCGAAGGGGGATGATGGTGAAGGGTTATATGTAGGGGTGTAATCGAGTCAAGCCGAGCTCGAGCTTGACAGGGCTTGAGCTTGGCTTGAAATGTATAAGGTGGGCTTGAGCTTGGCTTGATAGCTTGACAAGCTTTAATCAACTAGGCTTGAGCTCGGCTCGTGTAAGGCTCGAGTAGGCTTGAGCTCGGCTCGAAAAGCTTGAATTTACATATAAACATTAAATTTTATAGCCAAACTCTTCAATAAATTCAAAAAAACTATGCGATGAACTTGAGAGGAAAGAATTTTTGCAAAACATTTAGGAGAATCAGGGTTTAAATGGTCCTCCTACAAGTATTTAATTATTATACTAATGTTCACGTTAGTTTTAAGTTGTTTATTTAAATATGTATACTAAAAATATATATGTTCTTGAAAGCTTGAAAAGCTTGATAAAAGCTCGAGCTCGAGCTATTAAAAGCTTGAGCTCGGCTCGTTATGTATTTCGAGCTTGTTTATTAGGCTCGAGCTCGGGCTTGAGCTCGATAAAAGCTCGACTTGATCGAGTCAAGCTCAAGCTCGAGCTCGAGTTGCTTGATAAAAGCTTGGATTGATTGCACCCCTAGTTATATGTGAGGGGAAGAACTGATCGCTGGAATTCGCATCAGTCCAGGGGAAAGTCAAGATCGAAGTCTCGAGGTGGAAGACTCAAGTGCTTTATTTGCCAATCTGAGGAGCACTTGAAGAGAAACTGTCCAAAGAATAATCGCAAGAAGTCAAATGGTTTCGTCAAGAAAGAAGATCAGCCAAGCTCCAGTGGTTCGATTTATGACGGTTCTGAGGTGATGATGGTTATGAGTGCAGAAGCCTTGTTGGATTGGATTATGGATTCAGGAGGTTCATACCACATGACACCCAGGTCAGACATATTTTTTGATTTTCTGGAATGCGATGGGGGCAGGGTACTGTTGGGTGACAACAGGGAGTGCAAGATCAGAGGTATTGGCAAGGTCAGGTTACAACTGAAAGATGGGTCAAGTTTTGTATTACACAATGTCAGGTATATTCCTGAATTGAAAAGAAACTTGATATCGCTGGGAACTCTTGAAAAAGAGGGATATACCGTAAAAATGCAGTCGGGCAAAATCAAGGTGATTAATGGTTCTAGGGTTATTTTATCTGGAACACGAAGGGATAATTGCGTATACTCTTTGGATGGCCATGCAGTGGCGGGTGAGCTTAATGCTAGTGTTGAAGAAAAAGACAGTCTTGCACAGGTTTGGCATAAAAGACTGGGACATATCAGTGAGGCGGGACTTCAGGTGCTAGAAAAGCAGGAGCTGTTTGGCAAGAAGAGTCTAGGTAAGCTTGATTTTTGTGAGAATTGTGTTCTGGGAAAGTCACATCGAGTCAGTTTCGGTGTAGGAAGGCACACTACTCAGGGAGTGATAGACTATGTTCATTCAGATTTATGGGGTCCGTCTCAGGTGGAATCATTGGGAGGTAAGAGGTACTTCTTATCTATTGTTGATGATTATTCCAGGAGGGTATGGGTTTATATTCTCAGGTTTAAACACGAAGCATTTGGAAAGTTCAAAGAGTGGAAGCAGTTAGTAGAGAATCAGACTGGGAGGACGGTTAAGAAGTTGAGGACAGATAATGGTCTTGAGTTCTGTAACCGGGAATTTGAGCAGCTATGCACTGAGAGTGGGATTGCTAGACATTTGACAGTTGCCGGGACGCCGCAACAGAATGGATTAGCTGAACGGATGAATAGAACTCTCATGGATAAGGTACGCTGTTTATCAATTCAGTCTGGATTGCCCAAGACCTTCTGGGCGGAAGCGACATGTACGGCCGCATATCTTATAAATAGGTCACCATCGACAGCGATTGAGAAAAAGACACCTATGGAGATGTGGTCGGGACATCCAAGTGATTATGGGATGTTAAGGATTTTCGGTTGTGTCGCATATTCACACGTTAAACAAGGTAAGCTCGAGCCGAGAGCGGTAAAATGTGTTCTTTTGGGGTATCCTGAAGGTGTGAAGGGGTACAGGCAGGCTATATAGGCTTGATAATGAATCACCTAAAATAGTCACTAGCAGGAACGTGGTCTTCAATGAAAGTGTCATGTATAAAGACACGTTAAAGGATTCTGGTGCAGGTACTGATAAGTCTGTTGAGGAATTACAGGTTGAGGTGGAACTGCAGAGGTTAAATAATCATTCGCTTGAGGAAGATCTGATTGATGGTCAGGAAGTGGGCGATGATGAAGATGCAGGGGATCAGGATCATGATCAAACACCGGATCTCACAGATTATCAGTTGGTTCGGGATAGAGAGCCAAGAACAAGAATGAAACCTTTAAGGTTTCGAGATGAAAGTAATATGGCTGCTTACGCGTTTGCTGCAGCAGAGGAAGAAGATACTCATGAACCATTGACATACCAGGAGGCAGTTACTTGTAAAGATAGATTTAAGTGGAAAGCTGCTATGGATGAAGAGGTGGATTCTCTGAACAAGAATGAGACCTATGAGTTAGTGGATCATCCAGCTGGGCAAAAGCTGGTGAGCTGCAAATGGCTGTTCAAGATAAAGGAAGGGATTGAAGGTGTTCAAAAGCCTAGGTACAAGGCGAGGGTGGTGGCTCGTGGATTCACACAAAGGGCAGGTATTGACTACAATGAAGTATTTTCGCCGGTAGTTCGACACACATCTATTCGGGTTATACTTGCATTGACTGCGTGTAGAGATTATGAGCTAAAGCAGCTTGATGTAAAGACGACATTTTTACATGGGAATCTTGAAGAAGTGATCTACATGAAGCAGCCACCGGGTTATGAACAAGGTAACAAGGTATGTTTGTTAAAGAAATCCCTTTATGGTTGAAGCAGTCACCTAGGCAATGGTATAAGAGGTTTGATGAGTACATGCTGAGCAACGGGTTCAAGCGTAGTAGTTACGACAGCTGCGTATATTACAGGAGTTATGCACCAGGTGAGTATATCTATCTACTGTTATATGTAGACGATATGCTGATTGCTTGTAAAAGCAAGGCTGAGATTGGGTCTATCAAGTCTTTGCTTAAAAAGGAGTTTGACATGAAAGAGCTCGGGGAAGCAAAGAAGATTCTTGGTATGGAGATCATCAGGGATCGGAGTCGCAAGATTCTGAGGGTGTCACAATCCGGGTACGTTTCTAAGATTTTAAATAATTATAGAATAGACAATGGAAAATCGGTTAAGATGCCATTGGGTGGGCACTTCAAGCTGTCGTTGAAGGATTGTCCGGTTAGGGATTGTGATGTTGAAAGGATGAGTAGGGTGCCATATGCAAATGCGGTTGGGAGCTTAATGTACTTGATGGTGTGCACGAGGCCAGACATAGCGTATGCGGTAAGTGTTGTTAGCAGATATTTGGCGAATCCAGGTAAAAAGCATTGGGAAGCAGTGAAGTGGATTTTGAAATATTTGCGGGGTACTGCAAACGTGGGTTTGGTGTATGGGACAAATCGTGGCAACCATGTAGACGTAACAGGTTTTGTTGATTCAGACTACACAAAGGATCCGGATAAAGGTAGGTCAATCACAGGTTACGCGTTTTTAGTACAGGGATGTGTTGTAAGCTGGAAGGCAACACTACAACACGTGGTGGCTCTTTCAACTACAGAGGCGGAGTATATGGCCCTTACGGAGGCTGTGAAGGAAGCTATTTGGCTAAGGGGACTCTTGGAAGAGTTGGGCGTGGAGCTTAACACTGTGGCAGTTAATTGTGATAATCAGGGCGCGATTCACTTATCGCGGAATCATGTTTTTCATGAAAGGACTAAGCACATCAATGTGCATTACCACTTTATCAGAGAGGTCTTGGAAGCAAAGACGGTTGAAGTTCTGAAGGTGGGTACTGAACACAATGCTGCGGATGCCTTGACGAAGGTGGTACCTGGACGGAAGTTACAGCACTGCTTGGAGTTGCTGAGTGTCGGTGTAGGCTAATATAAAGCCTAAGGTGGAAATTGTTACAATATTAGTCTCTATATTAAGCTTACGAATAAGTCTAGGGGTCTTAGTGTTTAACTCTAATAGCTATGTATGTGTCGGTTTGTTTGGCTTGTGTCCCAAGCCCAAGACCACCGTTTCTTTCCTTTTCATTGTATCAGCCGACTAGATTCCTAGGCGGTTTAGGAGTCGGTTTCTTACCGCCTCATTCTCTATAAATAAAGATGAGGGGGTGAGGGTTTATGTACGCATTCTTTCATGCTAATCAAGTAAACGATTAGGGATAATTACCTTGTGCAAAGCTTCTTACTTTTCTGTCGATACATATTGTATTCAACGATCAGAGTTATCCGCTCTAGTAATCAGGGTTGTAGGTTGTCGAATCCTACATAGTTTAATACTCTAACATAGCATGTAGATCGTTACAGAAGACTTACCTGATCTCTTTGCTCAATAGACTTTTCTTGAACTAGTAGGAAAGTGTAACATCCAAAACTGTTGAACAATATAATTGGGATGAATATAGTTATGAAATTTCAAAATCTTGACTCTTGAGGAATAATTATCTTATGAGTTCCGAGTTCGAATTTCACGCACACACAATATAAGAGTGAAGGCTCTTAATCTATACTACTTAGGAGGGTGGCGGTGGTGGGCGGTATCACCATCGGCATGCCACTGTCAGCGGTGAACACCGCCGCCACTTCGCCAGCAAGGCCAACGGCAAGGGTCCAGCGGCATTTCATGCTTCCGCGGTTTGGAGTATTTCGAAGCAAAATATTACCGTTGTAATTAATTTTGGAACGTTGGAGGAGGAGTGCTGCAAACCAAAAAAAAAAAAAAAAAAAAAAAAATCCCAGTTTAGAGATAAGAATGAGCAATTGAAGATCTTCAGTTTGCGTTTTATTGGTTTGGTTTGAGGTGAGATAGTTTAGTTCAACTGGATTGAAGTAGAATTTTTTTTTAGTTATTATTGGTTTGATTTCCTGTGAAGTTTGTTGACCACTTCCAAGAGCCTTTTTACCAAAAAGTTAGACCACTTCCACACGCTTCATATTTTATTTTTATTTTATTTTATTTATTTTTTATTTTTTATTTTTTAAGTATTATGTATTTTTTTTCCAGTTATTAATGAAATATTTATGTTTTAATTAAATTGTTTAATTTAATTTATGAAAATAAAAATAAAGATTGGAAGATATGAGAAAGGCATGGTTGCCACTAAAAAAGGGTTGAGAGGTATGGAAAAAGTATGAATGAGGTGAAATGAGGTGGAATGATATTATTGGTGGATTTGGGAGGTATGGATGATTTCAGAAGCATGACTGCCACCATTCTTATAAAACTCTCTCCTAATAAATTTTAAGATTTCTTAAAATTTTATTTAAGTAATACAATTAGTTAAGCTATTAGTACAACCATCATATTGGATGAGCACGGTACCGGTCCCGTACCAATCCCGTACCGAATTAGTGATACAGATTTTTTCCCGAATATAAATTAGTGGTACCGGTACCGTACCGAATGGGATTTGGATACCGGTACCGGTACCGGAAAATCGGGTTTTCCCCTTTTTTTCGGGAATTTCCCGATTTGGTACCGGTCCCGTACCAAATTAGTGATCCCGATTTTTTTCACCTTATTTCGTAGTCCCGATATCGTACCGTATATCAGGAATCGGTACGGTCCCGGTTTGGTTTCGAGATTCGGGTCGAAATGCTCATCCCTAATCATATGCAATAAATTTTAACCATTTGACTTTTCAACTCCCCATTTAATGTTATAAAAAAACATCCCTTACATAAAAGATACATGTTGATATGTTTATGGTACAAGTTAATCAAAGATATAATTTTTCATACAATTAATATAACTCTACCTTTTATATTGTATACATGGTTTATAAAACTGAACCGTACAACGAACCACTTTCCCAAACGGTTCCCTATTTTTGGTGGCTTTTTGTGGTTTTGTCCGGTTCAACTAGCAAGTTCTGGACCAACTAGTTCTCGGATGAACCGGCCAATCCGGTTATCAAAACATTAGTTGTATACCTCTTAACTTCATAATATTATTATCATTCGTCACGAAAAACATATAATACATTACTCGCATAAAATTTTATTTACAGGGTATTCGCCGCCGCAACGCGCGGGTACCCTGCTAGTTGTTAAGTATTCACCGAATGTATGTCATAGGGCCAGTCCAAAGTCGTGTAAGGCCGGGCTCAAGCCCACTTGTATTTGATTTTTATGTTTAATTTCATATATATCTAAAATAAGTATTAAATGTATAATGTACAATGTTTTTAAATTATGTTTAAGTATATATGAAATTTTTGAATTTAAGAAGGGGAAATATGAAATTGACACTATTTACAAATGTAATTTGGCTAAAATTAATTAAGAGTCATAAATCCTTTGCAAAGCGGAGTTATCATTTCCGTCTTTATTACACATCATCACAAGCCCGCATCAAAATCCGACATGGCATATTCCACGTCACTAAACCTCTGATATCTTCGATATTCATGCCACCTAAGCAACCAACATGGCATTTCCACATCATCATTTTTACAGAAACCAAAAAGCCAAAAAAATTCCATCAAATCCAATATGCAACTGAATTTCCCTCCACACATTCTAACACTCACCTTATCTCATATTTTGTCTCAATTCTTTTACCACAAAAATATATAAAAAATATGAATTCAATTTACACTTCTCATACTCATAAGTCATAACCATCTGCGTAATGGCGTCAAAGCTGGGATTCACGATAACTTCGTCTCGTTTCTTCAGTGCTCCGATACGAAGGCCGTCTGTTGGTTTAGGTTTGCCTCGGCTTTCTGCGTCGAAAATTCGGTCAGTTCAGTTGGTTGGAAGAGAGTTTAATAGTCGCAGGAGAGTTATTATTATTTCTCCAAAAGCTACTGCTGATCAGTCAGGTTAGCCTTTGGTTATATAGTATGGAAATTATGTAAATATATAAGAGTATAAAAATGTCAAGTTACACGACCTTGATAAGACTAGTTGAGCAGCTCGACTTATATCGATTGGTTTCGAGTATTATTATACTTGCCAAGAAAGTCACTTTTGGGTATGGAACAAATTTTTTTACTCGTATGGGTACTGAACTTTCATTTTTTTTTCCTCTTTGAGGCACTTTGTGACATTTTTGCCCCTGGGTTTTTAATAATTTGTGGGGAAAAAACATCACAAAGTGCCTCAAAAAGTGTATTTTAGGACAAGTATGATGCTTTTTTTTATGGTATTTGCCCTTTTAAGAATTCTGATCATTTAAGGACTTATAATTGGTAGAATAACTTTGAAACTCATTGTGTGATAATCAGACGGCCATAACAAGTTTATGTGATCAAGCAAAATGATTAAAATTGATTAAGAAGTAATCCCAAACAGTAGTCAATACGTTCACCATGGTTTAGCTACTTATTGAGTGAGAAATTGCTATGTCGTCCTACACAGGAAATTTCAGTTGCACACAATGTTGTTGTTTGTGATTGAATGGTTTAGCAGCAGAAGGGCTTAATCTATAAATTATGATATAGTTACAAATTATTGGATGAGGTTTTCCGTGACCGTTTCCGACCTTGTCCTTGGCACCCTAAATGTGTACCTAGCGAGGTTTGAACCTTAGAAATCTTGTGAGGAGGTTAGGTGTCTTTCCCACTAAGCCATGTGATGGTGGTCCATACATGGATCTTTATTTTCAACTATTAGTCCTGGCTCGTTAGGTTGTTTGTGTTAAAAGGTTGTGGCACACATGTCCAATTCGTTGAACCTGCCCCACGGGACTGCCAAAAGGGTTTGGAACCTAAAAGGGTTCAGGATTTTACTAGGATCCGTTAGACCTGGTCCATTTCATATATAAGAAAGCAATACCATGTCATTTTGAACTATATAAACTTTATTATTTCAGTAATGTTCAACTGAAACCTGCACAACTTTTGAACTTTATGTAAATGTTACTATTTGTCTAATATTCTAGTCGTTGTTTTCCTTTTCTTCCACTTTTTACTTGAAAACAATAAAAATTTGAGAATTAAAGCAATAACTAGGAGTGTTTCAAGTTTTTGTTGATGGTTTTGGATGATATCGAAGGCAATACTTAATACTTGTTTGACCAACAGAACATCTGCATTCTTGTATTTTTTTTTCCACTCCTCACCCATATTTGTTATGCCTAAATTTCATATCTTTGTTTTTCTTTTAACACTAATAATGAACACTTTGGAGACCTGTGAACCCGCTTCAGACTGTCTGATACCCTATTCTAGTATATACAATGAACTAGATTCGTTAGGATTATCAATCATGAACTGCCTAAGAAACAAAGTGTGATTCTCTTAATTATCCAATTGAGGATTCCGTGTGATACCTGAGGCAAATAGGGTCGAAATACTTCAATCTGAAAGTTATCTCTTGACGGTTCATTGAATATATCTGGATGGCTTGATTATCACCATTCACACACACCCAAATTTCCAACAGGTGCACAGTGCACACCCAACCAAGAAGCCTTTGACCTAGCGGCTAGCAGTACCTGGCGATCCAGCTTAATCCCACGAGTAAATAGCAATGTATGTGGTTCACCATGAGAGAGATACCTGCACTTAAATACTTTAGTTGGTCCATGATGGCAATGTTGACTTGGACACTCTAGCTTTAATGTTGTTCACAATCATGCAACTTCAGCATAATTCATTTTTGATGTGCTGGTTTTTTATTCAGGTCAAGTTAAAGAAGATGAAGTTATCGATAGCAACATTAATCCATATTGCAGCTTAAATAAACAAGAGAAGAAGACTATAGGAGAAATGGAACAAGAATTTCTTCAAGCGTTACAAGTATACACCCGCACCATATTTAAATTATTTTCACTATTTTGTTCATTAGTGATTAATGTCATATGTTTCTCGTGTAGTCATTCTATTATGAAGGAAAAGCTATCATGTCGAATGAGGAATTTGATAACCTCAAGGAAGAACTGATGTGGGAAGGAAGCAGTGTCGTAATGCTAAGTATGGATACCCTGTAGTTGTTTTTCATGTCACCTATAGAACTCTGCAAATACCTAATGTTTATGTATATAACGTTTTTGTGTTGCGATATATACATTTCAGGCTCTGATGAACAGAAGTTTTTAGAGGCTTCAATGGCATATGTATCTGGTAACCCGATAATGACTGATAAAGAGTTTGATCAACTGAAGATGCAATTAAAGGTATGCGGGAAATAAGTCTTCATTGTACATTGTTTTTCTTTTCTTTATAGATGATCTGGTTTGTGATGTCACCCATTTACAATGTTATTTCTTCACTTTCTTTCAGAAAGATGGAAGTGAGATAGTGGCCGAAGGCCCAAGATGCAGTCTGCGTAGTAGAAAGGTACAACTAGTAACTATAATTTTCATCATAGCTTTAGTCTTGCTTTCAATACAATTTAAAAGAAAAAAAAATGTTGAAAAAGCTTCAAACTTTGGATTGTAAGAACGAAGCAGCTGATATTATATGATCTTTACATCTTTTGTTGTAGGTATACAGTGATTTGACTGTTGATTATCTCAAAATGTTCCTCATAAATGTCCCAGCCGCTGTTGTTGCATTAGGATTGTAAGTGACAGTATACTAATTTTCCTACATTTTGATTTATGGTTAACGCTTTTAGTTCTCCACACTAATATTCTACTGCTTGTTAGATAAGTATTTTCTGTCATTAGAATAATAGAATTGCACTAACTTTCCGTTTTGATTTCTTTATATATGGTACAGGTTCTTCTTTTTGGATGACATTACCGGGTTTGAACTTACATTACTTTTAGAGGTAAATGTTATATGTCGTCTTCCAACTTAAAACTCTCTTACACACATTTTACAACTATTTTCCTCTAATAAATACTTCAAAAAATATGTGTATTCTTTCTAACATTTATAAGATTGTAACTACTATTATCAGCTTCCAGAGCCATTCAGTTTCATCTTCACCTGGTTTGCGGCACTGCCCTTGATATTATGGCTATCCTTTACACTTACCAACGTTATTGTGAGAGACTTTTTGATATTGAAGGTAACATCTTTGTCATTAGATTTTATGCTTTACTCATTAAAGATAGGTTTTCCAGATATCCAAGTATTTAATATCTACATTTTATCTGTCCAGGGCCTTTGCCCCAACTGTGGTACAGAGAACACATCATTCTTCGGAACCATTTTGTCAGTTTCGAGTGGGGGTACTATCAACAATGTCAAATGTTCAAAGTAAGTTCTATAACTTATACCCTTAATCTAAGGTCGCATTGACTAAATAGTGAGGTTTGGATATGATTGTGGGTCCTTTTTGTTTGATAAGAGATGATGAAATGATCCACAAAACAATCAAGATATTGGTAGTCGGTAAAGGTGGAAATTTCGACCCATGTACTTAAATGGGCCAAATCAAAACCACAACCAACATGGTCTAGTGGTAAGGCCCCTGATGTCCTCTCAAGAGGTCTCAGGTTCAAACCTCACTAGATACAAATCTTGGGGGTGGCCAGGAAAGGGTCGGAAACAGCCATGGGGATACCCCACTTACACTACGAACATCTGAGTCAAAGACTCGCCCTCCCCGAATAATGGGAACCTCATCCATTTTCCCCGTTTATTAAAAAGCTTTATTTTATTGTTTTTGTTAAAACATTATTAACACCTTGATTAGTTAAAAATTATTATTAAATAATAGACAAAATAGGGTTGCGGGTGAAATCCATCCTTATCCAGCCTATTTTGATCCATATTTAAAGTGACCCATTTCAACCTGAACTTGTTTTAACCCCTTATCCTACCTGATTTTGGAGCAATTTACTTGCGCATGAAATTAGCATCATATTTAATCCTCTGATTTTCAGCTGTCAAACCTCACTAGTGTTTGATCAAGATACTCGTTTGATAACATTGCCTGAAGGAAGTGAAGCATAAGTTCAGGTAATGCTTCGTTCTTCATCTTTGAACTTCAACTTCTTATTTTATTTATTTCATCAACTAAAACGCGATTGTTGTAAATGCAGGAATGGAGGTATAATTGGAAGGAAGATGACCGTACTGTAAATGTACCTAGGGATTTTTCCTGAATAGTGAAGGAGGGTGTTTGTTTAGGCAGATTTGCATAAGCGTGCGTTCGCATTTGAATCATAGTCGATGTATGTTCATGTGTTATAACATGGGACCATGGATTATGTATGTTCATAATGTATATTCTACATTGGGTGCATGCCCTGTTCATACAAAGCAGAGTCTTTTAATTAAAAACATCCCACATTATATAGCTTTTAATTTAGCTTCAAGAATCATGTTTGTAACATGAGATGATGTAATATGACGTTATTAAATTATGATATTAAAAAATGTACAAAGTACATTTCACTGAACCCGGTATGTAAGTTAGCAACATTTGTGATGCTGATTGAGGAGCTATCAAACTCGTTAGCCTGAACTGGGAAATGTCCATTTTTTTACTCGAACATCGTCAACCTAACGCTCTTATGGTTTTAGCTGCACCATTTTGACCTTTTCCTACTATTTTTCCCCAAAATTCCCTGATTATGTGACACACATGCCGTGAAATATGTGTCGCAAATCACATTTTGTCGCAAAATATCAAAATGACAGTTTTGTCGCTAGTTTCATTTGTCGCTAAAAATAACCCATTGTTTATAAAAGCACTTTGGTCGCTAAGAATCGTTTTTTCTGGCAAAATTCACTTTATTGACCGTATATATTCACTTGGAACCCCCTCCCCCCTCCAAAAAAAATAAATAAATAAAATAAAAATAAAACAGCGTTAATAAGAGTATCTCGTAACACGTGGGCGAAAAATAACTTAGCCAAAAATTCAAAAGGATGTTCAAAATGAAAGATTGGCAACTTTTACTTCAATTATTTACCATGGTAAACATTTTGGTCGTTTGAACATTTGATATCGGACATATATCGTTACTAAATACTTAATTTGATTGACTTAATAAATATTTATTAGACCACTACAAGTAACATTAACAATACGAATGTACTCCCGTAGTACGGTAAGAGTCGGCTGTGGCTAACAAGACGTGCAAATATAATCTTTGAATACTCATTTTGTCATCCAACGACCAAACAAATTTCAGTAAACTATTGTTCTTTCTATAAATAACATTTTTTGCCTAAGAGACCAGCATAAACCTGCTGGCACGTTGTGACATTCATGAAGACTAAAACATAATTCCATCAGGGACTACGTCAGTTTTACTTATAAGAACTTTCCCTTGTACGAATACATATGATATAGTATATAAAATTACCCTTTAAAATATGTAAGGTTGACTTACAAAAATGTCAACCTACGTATTGGTCAAGACGATTAAAGTTACCCACTACTAACATTTCTGTTGCTAGATTTTGGGTCCTATAAGGCTATAAATAGCTCTAGATATAGTAGTCAATAAGCAACAGTTCTACAAACTTCATAGCATCTTCAAAGGATAAAGAAATCAACACAATGGCTTCATTCCATCAGTTTTATTTCTTCTTTAGCATCATTACACTTATCTTTTCCTGCTTCATAAACCTGAGTGAAGCTATCTATCATGGCTACGTTCCGAGTCCATGGACCCTAGCCCACGCCACATTTTATGGCGACGAGTCTGCATCTGAAACTATGGGTATGCTTATGTAATGTATAATTATCAATTTAATGTGTTGTGTAGCGAGTATCGTTTTAAGTTTGGAGTGTAATTAAAATCCTTGAATTAATGTTTCAGGAGGTGCTTGTGGATATGGAAACTTGATCACTAATGGGTATGGGACAGATACTGCTGCGTTGAGCTCGACCATCTTTAGTGAGGGGTACGCATGTGGTCAGTGCTACCAAATAAGGTGTGTCCAATCTAAATGGTGCTACAAAGGTTACACAACCGTTACTGCTACCAACCTCTGCCCACCTAACTGGGCAAAAGATTCAAATAATGGTGGATGGTGCAACCCTCCACGAACCCATTTTGACATGGCTAAGCCTGCGTTCATGAAAATCGCTCAATGGAAAGCTGGAATCGTCCCTGTTATGTATCGAAGGTATGTTTACGTTCTTTAATTAATATTAACCATGCAAACTTTCAACAAGCTGCAATAGTTTGGTGGGACAAAAATGTATGCACAAAGAATAACTTGCACCATATAAAGCTTAGTGACACTGATATGTCACTACAAAGTGATAGCTGTTGTTAGACTAACCAAATGTTTAAATTTACTAACAATTATTATTTGTGCGTCATAAAGTGAATTGGTGACACAATAATATACCAACACTTGTTATCAAGTGAGCAAAAAGTAGGACCTCTAATTACCATATACATTCTAAGAATTTGTCTGTAAACCATGTATAGTGACACACTTATTGGGTCACTAGGAATATCTTCTAGTATATGTTAACTCAATATGTTCTGGCCGGCTCACATGCTACTCTTCTACGAAGTATCGCTAAAATGCAGCATAGCATGACCTCTTTACTACTCTTCTAAAGTATATTAAAAAGTCCAAGTCTATGAATTTAACACGATGCGTTCCGGTTAACATGCTATTTTTTGTGGGGTTTTAGGGTACCATGTAATGGCATTAGAAAAGGTGGCATTAGATTTTCTTTTCAAGGAAATGGCTACTGGCTTTTGGTGTATGTGATGAATGTTGCTGGTGCCGGTGACATCCATGATATGGCTGTGAAAGGAACCAAGACCGGCTGGATGAGCATGAGTCATAACTGGGGTGCTTCATATCAAGCTTTCGCAACTCTTAAGGGTCAAGCCCTCTCATTCAGGCTAACCTCATACACTACCAAACAGACCATTACCGCTTACAATGTCGCTCCCACTAACTGGAACTTAGGGTTGACATACCAAGGCAAAGTAAACTTTCATTGACCTATCGGTGTTTACAGGGTTAATAAGACACATTTGTTTTTCCGCTATTCCTTTTGTTGATGACCTTTTTGATCTTCACTACGAAATCTTGAGCCAGTATTAGAAAGGTTTGAGTCAATAAAGCACATGTGCTATGTAATTCTGTATGTAGTTAATTTTGTATTTCCTCATCCATCCCGTTAACGGTCTAATATTGTAATGGGTTAGTGATGAATTTAGTCTATAATAATACCACAAAATCTTGTTTTCACTTACTCACATTTTAGTGTTACAATCCATGTGACGATGAAGAAAACTTCACATGCTAGAGCTCTATTCATCTCAAACTTTAAAAAAAAAAAAAAAAAAAAAAAAACACGCATCTCTTTTTGGTTCTTCAATTCGATGTGGATTCTGAACCTACATATCATGAATATGAAAGTGCTAAAAATCATGACAACAACCCGAATATCGAAATACGGAATCTAAAGCTTCCACGTCGAGTACCAAGCTACAACACCAAACGCAAAACCCGCGTTAGAAAAACGAATAAAGGAGAACAAGAAACTACAAAGATACCGACAAAATTTAAACAACATGCACACGATATACCCTCATACCTCCTTTATTAATCACAATAAAGATTACATTGAGAAAAAATATGTAAAAAAAAACTAGCATCGCCTCACCTCTATTTATAGAGACGAGGGGGTAGAAATCATGTAAGAATCGGTTTAGGAAACTCCCTACCGACCTCTTCATGAAACCGGCCTTAAGGCATTTCCTTGCCTTGCATGGCAAGCTTTAAACAACCTAATTCTAGAACCCTAGTCTAATTACAATGTACACATAACCACTAATCTATGTTAAGTTTGCTCCTATTATACTACAAAAAGAAGTCGAAGAACCATAATCTAGTGTAGGAACCTTAACTTAGTGTAAGGCAATATCAATTTCCAGTGATCCATCGGTGAATAAAGGATTACCCGGACACAATTTTTCACATATGTACATTTTGTTGATGACTTTCTTGATTGTCACAGCTAAAAGTTGAGCCAGCATTTGAACGGTTTGAGTTACTAAATCACATGTGCTGTGTAATTCTAAAAGTAGTCGAGTAGTTATCATTTTGTATTTCTGCATCCATCTCGTTAAGGTCATAATATTGTAGTGGGTTAGTGATGAAGAAAAACTTCCACACACTACAGTGGTATCCCTTTAAAAGATGGCATAGCAACTTCATCTAATTCATATCAAACTTAAAGACATGCATCTCTCTTTAGTATTCATATCAAACTTAAGGCCCCCAAATTAAAGCCGTAAAGCGGTTCATATGTGGGTGCTACAACTACTGCTATTAAGACGCACAAATCTAATTTTCGTAGGTTGGAATGTAGTAAGAAAACTAATGGTGTAGACCTTACCGTTCCTATGAAAGTGATTGAAGAGGTAAACGCTCGATTTGATAATACTCGCTATGGTTACTTTCTTGGTAAACGGATTGCATTTCTGGTTGTTGATTATTATGTACGCAATGCGTGGGCTAGGTATGGTATTCAAAAGGTTATGATGAATGCTAAATGCTTCTTTTTCTTCAAGTTTACCACTAAGAAAGGTGTAGAAGATGTCCTTGAAAATGGGCCTTAGATGATTAGGAATGTGCCTATAATTCTTAAACCGTGGAATATGAATACTAACCTCCTTAAAGAGGATTTGACTAATATTCCGGTGTGGGTTAAGTTCCATGATGTTCCCCTAGCTATGTTCTCTGATGATGATCTCAGTCTCCTAGCCACATTGATTGCTACATCGAAAATGTTAGATTCTTACACTAGTCAAATGTGCTTGGAATCATGGGCCAGTAGTAGTTTTGCTAGGTGTTTAATTGAAGTGAAGGCAGATGAGGTACTTAGGGAGATCCTCACTGTTGAGATACCCTTACTTGATGGGACGAAAAGATTCGGGTTGAATATGAGTGGAAACCGCCTCGGTGTAATACGTGTAAGCTATTTGGTCATACCATGGTTGATCGTCCTAAATATGTTCCACATCTTACTCCTCCTACTCAACCTACACAACGTGTTAATGATGCTTTTCAAAAGGTCAATAACAAAAGTAAGGGTAAGAATGGTAGCCAAAGTACACCCGGAAAAGGAGGATTTACTACACCAACTATGGGCCCTAAGTTCCGTTATCAACCTAAAGTGCCTCCTCCTGAGCCTAGGAAGGCGGATGCTACAAAGCAGAAGGCCACTGAAGTGGCTAGTATGAGTGGGACAAAGATTACTACATCGAATCCTTTTGATGCCCTTAATATGAATGATACTGATGAATGTGGCATTCCTACTGATGTCGTGGCTAATGATGGGGCTGAGTTGGATTCTAGTAGTACAATGGAAGCTAAGGAGGTTGTCCCACTCCTATTAATTGTTGAGAAAATTATGGAGCTTGAAAAGCTAATTATTGATGGAAAAACTACTCTTGTGGATGATGATGATCATCCTATTAAAAAGGTATATTATCCGGGTAATAAAAATAGAGCTAAGGTGGATGAGTCTCAAAAGACTGATAATGTAACACAAGAACTGCTTGTGAGTGTTGTGAAAGAGAAGGTGCAGGCCGCGGCTAGTAAGTCAAGTTCTTCTTTTTCTGCATCTACTTCTTCTACTAAGAGGGTTAATCCATTCTCTAAGGTGTGAGAGATTGTTGATTCCGACAGTGATGAAGAGGAGGTTGTGAACACTTTTGATGAGTCAGCAAACCTATTTGGTGGTGGTCACGATCGTGAAGATAATTATGATGACTATGATTATGATGACTATGCGAAGCAGGTCTACGATCTTCTAGGGAACTTGGATGCTTTTTATAACATGTATGGTATCAAGCTCCAAGGCTTTGGTAGGAAGTAAGTTTGTTTTTATAGGAGTCTAATGTTATCGTTTGAGTAGCGGTTTATTTTCTTGTTTAAAGAATATGAAGTATCTTGTTATGTAAGCTTTTCACGTATGTAACGGGCTGAGATATGAGATTCATCCATATCCTTTGTACTTAAACGTTTTTTAGAGTAATCTATTTATCGGATCTTTTGACCTTTTACCCAAAAAAATTAAAGCCGCAAAGCACTATTAGGGTATCATTTTGGGCTCAGCTAAAATCCATATGGTGAAAGGATACTTATAGGTCACAATTCTATGTTTATAAGTGGCTCAAATTCTTATCTTTTACTGATGTGCGACAAGATATTACAAACTCCCCCACTTAGAATCTTGATGTCCTCTTTATCTTTAGGCCTACACATAAACATGATCCATGAGCTTTGCGCCCATCACACCCTGAAAAGCTATGGATCTAAACAATTTAACTTATTACGCCCCAAAGCTAAAAGCACTACTCGAGCATCATTCCGGGTTCAACTAAAAACCATAGTGAAAGTATACTTGATCTATGCTAAAGCTCCAAGCTTATATGGGGCTCAAACGTCTTATCTCCCATTGATATGCGACAGCTTGTTACACTTAGTATTCCAGACACATACAAATTATCATCAAATTAAACATACAAATGCATAAACCCACCAAAAAATAGAACCTAGAACAACCTATTACCCGAAGCTTGAGCATCCAAAGAGCCTTTGATAATGCCAAAAGCCATCAAACTTGGCTAACTAAAATGAAACTCACAAAAAAAAAAATTCATGGAACCACTAATGAAGCTTATTATACTCAAAAATCATAATATGATCACCAACTGTTCATTTGTCATATAACGAAATACAAATGTCGTCACATAAACGTAAACCTGATAAGTCGTCGTCATAATAATTTTGAGATGACATGTAGTTGCAAAAAAGTCTGTTGCAGTAGGCTGTCCTGAAACTTTTATGCAAAGAGTTCAGAAGTTTTGCGACCAAAAAGTTGTCGCAAAAAGTAACTCATTGAAAAATGAAAATAAATAATAATTACCTTTCACGAGATTTGCATCGTAAGTCATATACTAACCATATGTTACAGAACTATAAAGAATAGACCATAACATATGTATATGTTGATGGTAAGGCTTCCGTTAAGTTAAAAATATAAAAATAATAATAGTAAATATAACTACCGTATGTTGTTTTAACAAATCGTCAATATAATTGTGCATTTAAAAATTGTCGCTAGATACTCACAATGCCAATGCAAGATTATTATAAAATATATTCCATAATTATTGTGTTTAGTATATCGATTTAGGGGGAAAAAAAGACCCTAATTATTTGTTTATGCAAGTTGAGCTCTTGAAGACATGAAAGAATACCGTAGTTGGCTTTTAGTTATCATCAAAGCCCTGCTTTACATATATTTGGCTCTTTAAAAAATGCAAGAAAAATTCAGCCGGTGGGTTAATTTTGTAAACTCATTGTACCAACAGAATTATTAAGTGTTGCTATATTCTTGAAAACACCTAAACTCCATCTATACTTTATTTATTGAGATTGTCTAACAAGTGCCACCAGAATTTGGTCGGTAAATCAGCAACGGAACAAGTGAGACCAATTGGGAAATGTGTTTAGGAGAAGGCCATATACCGACGACATGATTCAGTTACTAGTTATCCTCCTTTTTTTTTTTTTTTTTTTTTTTTTTGGTGAATCGTTCAAAATTTGCCATTAAACGGAAAATGATACATACAAAGTTAGTATGCCTTAACAACTAAATAATGAATGAACTTTATACAAACGAAGCCAAGCATCCATGCTAGAAATACAAGAAAAACTAACACTAACAATGAAATCAAGAAAAAAAAATAAAGATGGAATTGAAGTTAACCAAAACATAGGAACTAAACTAGGTAGAAAATCAAATATGCCAAGAAAATCCGATTGACAAAATCTATAGTCAAGCTCAGTTTCACAAAACATGAGAACTAAACTAGATAGAAAACCACTGCTAAGAACTTCCAAAATGACGAAATCTATAGTCAATCTCAGTTGTTGGTTATCCTAGTCTTTACTTCTTTAATTTACTTGGGTTTCACAATGTTTAGCACTTCAACATTCGACCTTTTAATTATGTTATCAGTCAATCTCGATTAATTAATTAAGATTTGACTAAGTGGCTCCCTATACATCTCGATCACTTTAATAATACGGCTAATCCTGATATATTATCTTTTACAAATGCTTTTGTCATCCAACTACTGGGAATAACCTCAAAACGCTTATCACTTATAGCATTTTGACTTCTCATTTTTAAAACTTCTAGCAAAATGCCCCTCCAATGCGACCATGGGCGGTTTTGGGCCGGCGCACCATCAGCAACCGAGCCGGGCCCAACCCACTAAAGGGCACTAAAATTTTTTATACCCATTATATGTACTAGGCCCAACCCGCTTAAAAATAAACCCTATTAATCATTTAATCCAAAAAGTCAAAAACGATTGTGAAGGGACAAAAGGGTGAAGGCCCAACCACTTAAATATATTTTATTTTGTAGAAGTAATACTTTTGTTGCAATAATGATTTTTGTTCGTATTTTTGGCTTTTCGTACCTTATTATGGTCTATAAATATTATAATATAGGGGCATTTTTTTTCGTGCCGGGCTTAATTTTTTTTTTTACGTTCTCAGCATCGCCCATATTTATGCGACACTCATGTCATGAAATATGTTTGCATCACTAAAAACACATTTTGTTGCTAGAAAACACTAGTTGTCCCTAAAAAATACCATATATCATGTTTGTCTCTTGTCCTGTTTGTTGGTTAAAAATCACTTTTGTGTACCTTATCGTTGTCTCTAGGTTTTTCAACCTTATAAATTTACTTGGATCAAAAGTGTAGATTGGCAGGGACATCTCAACCCTGTGTATTATAATGGTACCCATCAACCCTACCCAGCAAATGTTTGATGCCTGTAAAATACCTTCACCCAATACCCAACCATGCTGCGGGAACTCGCGTCCTTTAGTTGGATCAAAACATCACATGGTTGGGCCTAGGCTTCTAAGGTAGCTGGTTAATATCATTAGAGCTTGTGGTCCTCAAGTGAGGACTTCCCGATTGGTCACCCAACCCGGTACTACTCTCACCTAGACTCGCTTAACTTAATAAGCTTCACCCAGTGGACCACAAAGCCCCATGATATCTTATAAATTTACTTAGATCCCAATAAAAACTTAGTGATAATAAAGGAATTTTGTAAAACCTGTGAAAAAGAAACTTGGCACAAATCTTAAAAGGTATTCAAGATGGTTTAGTAGTTTGGTGATTTTCACTTCTATTATCCACCATGTTTAGCATTTTTGTTCATGGTAACTAAAATTCTTCGTTTGATTGACTTGATATATACCACTACAAGTAACATAAATAATACGAATATATTCCCGTAGTACGGTACAGTCGGCTGTGTATATAACAAGACTATAATCTTTGAATACTCCAACCAAAAAAATTTCAATAAACTATTGGTCGTTCATTAAATAATATTTGAACGTATACTTAACAAACTAAGCATATATATACCTGCTTGCACGTTGTGGAAACCATGAAGATTTCATTCATGAACACTAATTAATCATTATCTTATCATGGACTAACTCAATATCTTTTATAATGTAACTTTCCGTTACGCATATATGTGAAAGTAACTCTACAATATGTAAGCAACCTAGCTGACTTACAAAATTGTCAACCTACGTGTGGGTCACAAAATTTAAGCCACCCACTTATAACATTTTGTTACTAGAATTTGGGTCTTATAAATAGCTCCACATGTTGAACTCAATGAGCAACATTTATAGATACATCACAACATCATCAAAAATCTAGAAATTAAACACAATGATTTCTTTTCATCGCTTTTGTTTTTTCATTACCATCAATACACTCATCATCTCCTGCTTAATAAACCCGAATGAAGCTGTCTATCATGGCTACGTTCCTAGTCCATGGACCCTAGCCCATGCCACGTTCTATGGCGACGAGTCTGCATCCGAAACCATGGGTATGTAACATAAAATCATTAAGTTAGGCGTTTTGTGGCGATTATTTTTTTAACTTTGGAGTATAATCTCTTTTTTTACATCCTTGAATTAATGTTTCAGGAGGTGCTTGTGGATATGGAAACTTGATTACTAATGGGTATGGAACAGACACTGCTGCGTTGAGCTCAACCATATTCAGCGACGGATATGCATGTGGTCAGTGTTACCAAATACGGTGTGTCCAGTCTAAATGGTGCTACAAAGGTTACACAACCATTACTGCCACCAACCTCTGCCCACCCAACTGGGCACAAGATTCAAATAATGGTGGATGGTGCAACCCTCCACGAACCCATTTTGATATGGCTAAGCCTGCGTTCATGAAAATAGCTCAATGGAAGGCTGGAATTGTCCCTGTCATGTATCGGAGGTACATTTATGTTATTTAGTATGAACCATTGAAACTTCCAGCAAACTATAAGATTCTGGCGGAACAAATAAATATATATGCACAAAGAATAATTGCACTATATTAAGACCGTCTTTGGTGACACATCGGTGTGTTAGTAAAGTCATGATTTGTATTAAACTAACCTAGTGTTTTAGCTTAATAACAGTCACTGTTGATGATCCTAAAAGTTAATTGGTGACACAAAAATAGTGGGATTGCTTTCAAAATTCTTTTGTTAAAGTATATAGTAGAAGTAATATTTAAAATATACCAACACTTGTTGTGTCACTACTCACTAGCAAATCTGTTAGTAAACCCTATATATTGACACACTTATTGCGTCACTAGCAAATCTGCACTAAATGACAGAAATACTTTTAGTATCCAATATGGTTCTGGCTAACATGCTAAGTTTTTTAATTTTTGATGTTTTAGGGTACCATGTAGTGGCATTAGGAAAGGTGGCATCAGATTTTCTTTTCAAGGAAATGGGTACTGGATTTTGGTGTATGTGATGAATGTTGCCGGTGCTGGTGACATCCATGATATGGCTGTGAAAGGGACAAAGACCGGATGGATCAGCATGAGTCATAACTGGGGCGCTTCGTATCAAGCTTTTGCGACTCTTAAGGGTCAAGCCCTCTCATTCAGGCTAACCTCATACACCACCAAACAGACCATTACGGCCTACAATGTCGCTCCTGCTAACTGGAACTTAGGGTTGACATACCAAGGCAATGTTAACTTCCATTGATCCATCTGGGTATATATAATGGATGAATAAGAGACACCTTGTTTCACCGCTATTCCTTTTGTTGATGACTTTTCTAATCATCACAACTAAATCTTGAGCCAGTATTTGGAAGGGTTCGACTTGAGTCACTAAAGAACATGTGCTATGCAATTCTGTATCTAGTTGAGTAGTTATCATTTTGTATTTCCTCATCCATCCATTAAGAACAAAATGTTGTAATGGGTTAGTGATGAATTTAGATTACAATATTACAGCAAAATCTTGTTCCATCTCACTCTGTGATAGAGGTCACTAGGTTACACTTACACTTTAGAGTTCCATGTGACATTGGAGAAAAACTTCGACAGGAGACTAATCCATCATGTGTCATATTTTGAGACAGTTTTAATGTCAATTTTTATATAGTCCAAATGAAAGGAGTCATGAAGTCATCCCAGTGCTACAATAATGTTACAATATGCTAGAGTTGTATCCTTTTATAAGAGGGAACGACAACTTCAAAACTACGAACACAATGAAGTTGCAAGTGAGATTATACTTAAAGCCACACATCAATTTTATGCCGTATTAAAACTTGATCAAAAAATTAAACCCACAAGTGCATGAGGCCACCACAAAGTTGAACCTAGAGCAACCTATTAACCGAAGCTTGAGCATCCAAAACGCCTTTGATGAAGCCAAAAATCTCAAATTTGGATAATCAAAATGAAAAACTTAAAAACGAATATTATTGAACCATTAATGAAGCTTATAATATTCAAATATCATAATATGATCACCCATATGCCAGTTATCATATAACAAAGACACAATAGGGTATATATATAGTGTACCGACATTCGCACTGTAGTTCATGTTGGAAATTTTAGTGCATTTGAGGGATTAATTCACACATGGTAATATGTTTGGAGGTACGGAGTGTACACTCATTTGGTCACTGAATCCCCTGACTCAATAGTGGTTATGTATTGATTCTGCTGATAAACATGAATCTGTTTCTGCTGACGGTAGATTCTGCTGCTAGTAGGATTATGCTGCTAGTGTTATTATTACCACTGATAGTGTTAACATTACCACTGCTAGTGTTATTGTTTCCATTGATAACCACTGATTTCTACTATTATGAAAAATATTATGTTATAATTAATGGACCGATAATTATACATAATTCCATGGGTTAGGGTTTGAGTATTCTCTATTATAAATAGAGATCATAACATTATGCATGGATACAATTATAAACACAAACCCTAAACACTTGAATACGATTCTGTTCTTGATTTGTGCCTGAAACAATAACATCACTTGGTCTTATCCCATATAGATATTCGTGTAACCCAAGCATAGGGTCGAATAGTTTCTATTGGAAAATGATAACACGATTTCAAGTGAATATCCGGTACTCATTGATTATCTTAACCCTAATCTGGGAACACTTTCAAACACATAATAACCAATAGTTAATATACTAACTACATATCGCAGGACAAGGAGGAACAGACTATAACAAAAATATGTTAATGGTAAGCTTCCGTTGAGTTAAATATATAAAAGAACAGTGAATGCAACTACCATTGTTGTGACAAATCAGTCAGTTCTGACATTGCAAAATATTTACCGGATATACACAATGCGAACAAAGCAATATTATAAGTTAGTTCATATTTAGTATGCTTATTGTATCTGTATACGTAAAAACAAACTCCGATTTTTTTGTTTGTGCAAACAAAGCAATATACGAACGAAGAGCAGTCTGTTGCCGAGCTCTTGAAAACACGAAATAATATCATAATTTACTTTTAACTGTCATCAAAGCTCTGCAAAATGCAATAGAAATTCATCAGATCCGGTGGCAATAATTTTGTATATGCATTATACCAACGGAATTATCAACTGTTGCTATACACTTGAAAACGACTAAACTCTATGGATACTTTGATAATTTACCAACGGAAAAAAAAGGTATTACGAACAACATTTAGTCAGTAACTCTACAACGGAATAAGTGAGATCAATCGGGAAATGTGTTTAAAACAAGGCCATACACCGACACCACAATTCAGTTGCTGGTGGAACTTAGCAACTATTTTTACCTTATTTTTCAACGTACCAAGGCTTTGATATATGCAGATTTTCTGATACTTGCTATCGGTCTTTAACTCTTTTATTTACTTCCTATCTTACATTTGTAGCACTTCAGCAATCGACCTGTTAATTTTGTCACTACTCATTCTCGATTTTTTTTAGTAAGATTTGACTAAATTGCCTCCATAAACATATCGATTTAACATCATTTGGTCTTATCCCATAGAGATATTCGTGTAACCCAGACATAGGGTCGAATAGTTTCTATTGGAAAGTGATAACAGGATTTCAAGTGAATATCCGGTACTCATTGATTATCTTAACCTTATTCTGGGAACACTTGCAAACACATAATAACCAACAATCAATAGAAACTATTAGTGATAATCAATGGTTGCTGCTATAAGACAAATGACTGCTAACTTTTCCAAGTTGGAAAAGTTTGAAGGTGTTGATTTCAGAAGATGGCAAAAGAAGATGCACTTCTTGTTGTCAAGTATGAATGTGATATATGTTCTGACAACTAAGATTCCAGAAGATTATGGAAAAGATGCTACTATAGAACAGATGAGGGCAAAAAGCAAATGGGAGAATGATGATTATATCTGCAGGGTTTAATTCTCAATGATATGTCTGATTCTCTATTTGATATTTGTCAGAATGTTGAAACATCTCAAGAACTATAGGATTCCTTGGAAGCCAAATATATGGTTGAGGATGCATCAAGTAAGAAGTTCCTTGTAAGTAATTTTAACAATTACAAAATGGTTGATTATAGACCTGTCATGGAACAATACAATGAACTTCTTAGTATACTTGGTCGATTCACACAACACAAGATGAACATGGATGAGGCTATTTCAGTCTCTTGTATCATTGATAAATTACCTCCTTCTTGAAAAGATTTTAAGCATATGCTGAAACATAAGAAGGAGGAATTAACTCTTGTTAAGTTGGGCAGTCACTTGCGTATTGAAGATTCACTCAAAGCACAAGACATTGACAAGCCAAAGAGTAGCAATGCTACTGGTCCATCAGTTGTCAATATGGTGGAGCATAACAACTCCTCCAGGAACAATGACAACAAGGGCAAGCGTAAGCATCAGGATAACACCAAATCAGATCTTAACAAGAAACCAAAAGTGACTTGTTGGAATTGTGGTAAAACTGGACACTTCAGGAAGGATTGTAAAGGTGGTAAGATTGGCAATAAAGCCAATGGATCAGGCACAAGTGGAGGGAATGGTAACACCAATTCTCTGAAAGGTCAGAATATATTTAATAAGTCTTTTGAGATTTATGATGTTACATATATATCTGAAATATATTTTGTGCAGGATGATGATATTGCTTGGTGGGTTGACTCTGGTGCAACAATTCGTGTGTGTAAAGATAGAAGCTGGTTCAAGACTTATGAGTCAATGAATGATGGTTCTATTCTTCATATGGGAAATGAGTCAACAGCCCTGGTGCATGGAAAAGGATGTGTGGATTTAAAGTTTAGTTCTGGAAAGATTGTTTCTTTGTTTAATGTTTTACATGTTCCTGAAATTAGAAAGAACTTGGTTTCTAGTAGTGTTTTGAATAATTGTGGTTATAAACAAGTTATTGAATATAATAAGTTTGTTTTATCTAAACATGGTGTGTTTATTGATTTTGGCTATTTGTGTAATCAAATGTTCAGGCTTAATATTGTTAATAATATTGGTAATTCAGCTTTTATGTCAACCTCTAAACTTAATGATTCAACCATATGACATGCAAGACTTGGCCATGTAAACTTTAAAAGAATGCGAGATATGTCTAAGGATTTGTTAATTCCAGCCTTTGATATGGACACTGAAAAGTGTAAAACTTGCATGATGACCAAAATTACTAAGAAACCATTTCAAAGTGTAAAACGTGAAACTAAAGTTTTGGAGCTGATTCATAGTGACCTATGTGATCTTCATGCTACTCCCACTTTGTGGAACAAGAAATACTTTGTGACTTTTATTGATGATGCTTTTAGGTTTTGTTACGTTTATTTGTTACATACTAAGGATGAAGTATTAGATAAATTTAAAGTATTTAAAACTGAAGTTGAATTGCCACAAGGGTCTCTAATCAAAAGATTTAGGACTGATGGGGGAGGTGAATACATGGATACTCTGTATTTTCAGTCTGTTGGTATAATCCATGAAACGACTGCCCCTTATACTCCTTAGCAAAATGGTATTTCTGAAAGGAAAAACAGGGTGCTGAAGGAGATGGTTAATTCCATGTTAACCTATTCAGGGCTGAGTCAAGGGTTCTGGGGTGAAGCTATGTTAACAGCTTGCCATTTACTAAATAGGGTTCCTAATAAAAGAAACAATGTTACCCCTTATGAACTCTGGACTAAAAAGAAATCCAACCTGAATTATCTCAGGGTTTGGGGTTGTAGGGCTGTTGTAAGACTCCCTGATCCAAAGCAGAAAACTTTGGGTGAAAGAGGCATTGAATGCATCTTTGTTAGATATGCTGAGCATTCCAAGGCATATAGGTTCTATGTTATTAAACCTAATAAATCTGTTTCAATTAACTCAATAATTGAATCAAGGGATGTACTATTTGATGAGAATAGATTTTCATCAATACTTAGACCAAATCAGAGGATTCCAAATGGAACCGATGATACTGGTGTTTCAGAGATCCCTGATGAGGTTGTGGAACAACAACCTGAACCTGAGCTCAGAAGGAGTAATAGGGTCAGGACTCCAAAGTCATTTGGACTTGAGTTTCAATTATACTTTATTGAAGGTACAAGGAGTGAGGTCTCTGACCAATACTCCTATTGCTTCATTGTTGAGGATGATCCCAAAATATTTGAAGAAGAAATGAAGTCCCAGGATGTTGCTTTTTGGAAAGAAGCAATTACTGATGAGATGGACTCCATCATGGGCATTAACACTTATGTGTTGACTGATCTACCACCTGGTTGCAAACCTCTAGGTAGCAAATGGATTTTCAAAAAGAAAACGAAAGTAGATGGAACTGTTGAAAAGTTCAAGGTAAGACTAGTTATTCAGGGCTTTAAACAAAAGTCAGGGATAGATTATTTTAATACTTATGCTCCAGTGGCACGTATCAGTACCATAAGATTGCTGATTGCTTTGGCATCAATTTACAATCTGATTATTCATCAGATGGATGTGAAGACAACTTTCTTGAATGGTGATTTAGATGAGGAAGTTTATATGAACCAACCTCAGGGCTTCATCTTGCCTGGCAATGAAAACATGGTGTGTAAACTGATTAAGTCTCTTTATGGACTAAAACAGGCACCTAAGCTGTAACACCCGTATCCCGGATACAAATAGGCCCCACCCTAGATGGAATTGAGTAAGGTTTAACGTGATTGGCTAGTCAACGAATGTAAGTTATAGTTAAACCGATAGTCAAAGAATGAGTATTATGGATATAGAAAATATTATGTGACACAACTAGAAAGGTAATGGACTTCAAGGACCTAAGTGCTAAAATGCTAAATGTGCCATAAGTTGATTGTGGCCAAAGTAGGAATAAAAGAACTAGAGGGACCAATTATGCCAAAGGGCCAAAGTAGTGCAAGTAAATATCTTTTATCTAGAGAATTCTACCATTCTCTATTAAGTTCTATCAATTATTAAGGGTGTGTCTATGGTCCGGTTTTAGGATGGAGAAAAGGAGGGAAAAGAGTACTTGTTGGATAGCTAGGAAAGAAGAAGATGGAGACCTAATGGTTATGGTTTTCTTTAGCAAAGATCACCACAAGTAAGTATCCCTAATCTTAAGTTAATGATAATTATGAGGTAAAGGTTTATAGATTAAGTGGGTTTTCATCATATGATCAAGGTATGATCATATGATGATATAGAAAGGATGATGGGTAAGCTTTTAATAGGTTATATAAATCCTTGTTGATGATGATGTTGATTATGTATCAATAGGTTTGATAATGATGATGATGATGATGATGATGATGATGATGATGATGATGATGATGAAAGGTAGTGATGATGATGATGAGGATGTCCTTGATAGACTTAGCTTGGAGCTAAGGTACGTAACTGGTTATAAGATGAGATTGTAATGATTTCATTATATTATGCGTTATGTGTTTTTATGTTAAGATTAGGAAGGGATTTGGAATGTATGTGCTTGTGTGAAAATGGATATAAGGTTAGAATGGCCTAGCTTGGAAAGGATGTGAAAGTGAAAGTATGTTTAGATGTTAATGATGTAGAACATGAGGCTTAAGAGGCTAAGGTATATGTTAATGTTAATGTTGCAATGGTTTGATGGATATAATGTATAATGTTTGAATGAGTTATGATATCATGTTGTAATCGTTTTACTTACTAAGCATTCGTGGTTAGGGTTTAAGTGTTCAATGTTTTGTAGGTTCACATGTGATGTTATGGCTTGGATTAAGGTTAAAGGATTGGATATGCAAGGATAGAAGGTAGTATGCGTGTAGGAGCTTAGATAGATACCGAGCTCAAGATCGAAGTTGTACCCCCGTGAGTCATTTAATGGTTTGTAATGGGTAAACAAGTGTCAAAACGTATGTCAAGATTGGTATAATTAATGAATTGGTGGTCAAACGATGTGTCAATGTATGTTTATGTGCTCATGGGTAAAGTTAAAGGGGTGTTTGGTTTAAGGTGTATTTCTACCCATTTTGGGGTCAAACAAGTCGAATGGTTATGGAAATGATTTATCATGATATGTTAATGAGTTCTGGAAGTTTTGGTGTTGTTTTGACCTATAGAAGTCGTTTTCCGGAATATATGCAAATGAAGAAAATGGTGTAAAAGTGCAGGTCCACCATATGGCCGTATGGTATTATTTCATACAGCCGTATGGTCTAAATCATAGAAAAATCAGAATCTGTTGTGTGGCCATACGGCCGTATGGTATTTTATCATACAGCCGTATGGTGCTTTCTCAGATTTTGTTAGTTTTGTAGAAAATGAACCGTAAGTCGTTAGAAGGCATGTCACCCGTCATTTGAAAGGTAATTGAGTCTAGTTTCATTTAAAAATGGTTTCAAGGTCTGAATGTTTATAGATTTTTGTCAATGGTCAAAAGAGTAATAGAATGTCCATTAAAGTCAAGCGTTTCCGCGTAAAATTTTTAGATTAATGGTCAAGCGGGCACGGGGTGTAACATAAGTAATGGCATCAAAAGTTTGATGAAGTGATTTTTTCTAGTGGTTATTTACTTAACCAGGCTGACGAATGTGTATATAGCAAATTTGATGAATCTGGTAAAGGAGTCATCATTTGTCTATATGTTGATAACATGTTGATCTTTGGCACTGATCAAAATCAAGTTAACCTTGCAAATACATTTTTGTCATCAAATTTCTCCATGAAGGATATGGGGGAGGCTGATGTTATCCTTGGTATTAAGATTAAACATGAAAGTAACAAAATTTCTATCTCTCAGTCTCATTACATTGAGAAAGTGTTGAAGAAATTTAATTACTTTGAGTGTACTCCAGTGAGTACTCCTATGGATACAAGTGAGAAGCTAATGCCTAATACTGGCAAAGCTGTATCTCAACTTGAGTATTATAGGGTGATTGGCTGCTTGATGTATGTCATGACTTGTACAAGACCTGATATTGCTTTTGTTGTGGGTAAAGTGAGCAGATTTGCTAGTAATCCTAGTGCTCATTACTGGCAAGCAATTCAGAGGGTTTTTAAATATTTGAAGAGAACTATGGATTATATTCTCTCATATACTGGTTATCCTTCAGTATTAGAAGGATACACTGATGCAAGTTGGATCAGTAACACTGAAGACAATTCGTCTACTAGTGGCTGGGTATTCCTACTTGGTGGAGGTGCAATTTCTTGGGCATCCAAGAAACAAACTTACATCACTAGCTCAACCATGGAATCTGAATTTGTGGCTTTAGCAGCTGCTGGCAAAGAAGTTGGATGGTTGAAAAACTTGCTTCTTGAGATTTCATTGTGGCCTAAACCTATAGCACCTATTTCTATCCGTTGTGATAGTGCTGCTACATTGGCAAAGGCTTATAGCCAGATGTACAATGGGAAGTCTAGACACATAGGTGTCAGGCATAGCATGATTCGTGAACTTATCATGAATGGGGTGGTATCTATAGAGTTTGTTAGATCTCAACAAAACTTAGCTGATCACTTGACGAAGGGTTTAGCTAGAGACTTGGTTTTAAAGTCTGCTAAAGGGATGGGTTTGAAGTCAAATTTAGTCACTGAATGCTAAGACACCCAACTCCCTCCTGAGGAAACTTGGGAGCTGAGTTCAATGTGGAAAGCTGAACATTTAGTGGACTGGAGCACATGTTTATTGTCATCCCAAGGTTGTGCTCAGAACCTGCTGGATAAGGAGGATGAAGTCTTTACTTCTCAATGGTTATTTTCTTTGAAAAAGTGCTAAGCAGGAGCATGAATAAAGAGGAACCAGCTATGTAAATGTTGAAGTTTTGCCACTTCAGGAAGCTTTGGATTTTTAGCTTTTACAACATTTATGAATTGGATATGGACACATGACTTGTATAGTGTCAAGATTATTTAAGTGTTTGAAAATGTATGTGTATTTTATCTTCAGGTATTCAAATGGGTTAAAGGATTCAATTCTTTTGAACACCCTGATTCTCGAATATTTGAATGTGTAATGTACTAAGATGAGAATTCAATCTTCAAGATATTTTCATTTATGCATATGTTTTGTTTTGTGTTTAATTTTTCATGCAAAGGAAGTGAACTAAATTTGGGGAGGATTGTTGGAAAATTTAGTGCACTTGAGGGATTAATTCACACTTGGTAATGGGTTTGAAGGTACGGAGTGTACACCCATTTGGTCACTGAATCCCCTGACTCAATAGTGGTTATGTATTGATTCTGCTGATAAGCATGAATCTGTTTATGCTGATAAGCATGAATCTGTTTCCGCTGACGGTGGATTCTGCTGCTAGTAGGATTCTGCTGCTAGTGGATTCTGCTGCTAGTGTTATTATTACCACTGATAGTGTTAACATTACCACTGCTAGTGTTATTGTTTCCACTGATTCCTACTATTATGGAAAATATTATGTTATAATTAATGGACCGTTAATTATACATAATTCCATGGGCTAAGGTTTGAGTATTCTCTATTATAAATAGAGATCATAACATTCTACATGGATACAATTATAAACGCAAACCCTAAACACTTGAATACGATTCTGTTCTTAATTTGTGCCTGAAATAAAATCATCACTTGGTCTTATCCCATAGAGATATTCGTGTAACCCAAGCATAGGGTCGAATAGTTTCTATTGAAAAGTGAAAACACGATTTCAAGTGAATATCCGGTACTCATTGATTATCTTAACCCTAATCTGAGAACACTTGCAAACACATAATAACCAACAGTTAATATCGCAGGACAAGGAGGAACAGACTATAACAAAAATATGTTAATGGTAAGCTTCCGTTGAGTTAAATATATAAAAGAACAGTGAATGCAACTACTGTTGTTGTGACAAATCAGTCAGTTCTGACATTGCAAAATATTTACCGGATATTCACAATGCGAACAAAGCAATATTATAAGTTAGTTCATATTTAGTATGCTTATTGTATCTGTATACGTAAAAACAAACTCTGATTTTTTTGTTTGTGCAAACAAAGCAATATACGAACGAAAAGCAGTCTGTTGCCGAGCTCTTGAAAACACGAAAGAATATCATAATTTGCTTTTACCTATCATCAAAGCTCTGCAAAATGCAATAGAAATTCATCAGATCCAGTGGCAATAATTTTGTATATGCATTATACCAACGGAATTATCAACTGTTGCTATACCACTTGAAAATGACTAAATTCTATGGATACTTTGATAATTTACCAACGGAAAAAAAAGGTATTACGAACAACATTTAGTCAGTAACTCTACAACGGAATAAGTGAGATCAATCGGGAAATGTGTTTAAAACAAGGCCATACACCGACACCACAATTCAGTTGCTGGTGGAACTTAGCAACTATTTTTACCTTATTTTTCAACGTACCAAGGCTTTGATATATGCAGATTTTCTGATACTTGCTATCGGTCTTTAACTCTTTTATTTACTTCCTATCTCACATTTGTAGCACTTCAGCAATCGACTTGTTAATTTTGTCACTACTCATTCTCGATTTTTTTTAGTAAGATTTGACTAAATTGCCTCCATAAACATATCGATTTAACAATACTACAAGTTCGATGGTACGGCAAAGGCGGCTAAGGATAACAAGACGTGCAATTGAGCATATAAAACATTTTAATAATGTTTTGGTCATTCAAAAACAGAACAACTACAGACAAAACTTATAGCATTAATTAAATGGTACTAAAAAATGAGATTCTCAATCCATTTGAATATATGATCTTTTGATAAACCAATCGCATGTACATGTTTGAATTGATTATAAAATCTTATAAACTCATCAAGTAATTTGGTGACATGTGTCTAGTCTAACAAATCAGCATAGTCGCAAAGATACAACCTGCTCTTACGTTTTGAACTCTCCATAGGATATCATACATCAACACTAACATTTAATTACTTACTCCAAAGAAATTTTATTCAAATGTAAGCAAGGTTGACTTACAAAATTGTCAACCTATACTACGTGAGTGTCACATTACCTACTTCGAACATTTGTCACCATATCATCTGGGTTCTATAAATAGCCCTTGATGTTGAAATCAGTAAGCATCACTTATACAAACTTCGCACAACATCTTCAAATATCGAGACATCAAACACAATGGCTTCAATTCATCATTCAAAAACCTTTTGTTGTTTCTTCTTTAGCATCACCACACTCATTTTTTCCTTGTTTGTAAACCATACTGAGTCTGTTTACCATGGCTATGTTTCAAGTCCATGGAAGCTAGCCCACGCCACATTTTATGGTGATGAGTCTGCATCCGCAACCATGGGTATGCAATATAACATGGTTTAATTAAATATAATCCATTAGCAAGCGAGTATTTTTTTTTTTTTTTTTTTTTTTTTTTTTTTTTTTTATATATATATATTTTTTTTATTACTATTATTTTTGGAGTGTAATTTTGTAACACTAATCTTGAATGTTTCAGGAGGTGCTTGTGGATATGGAAACTTGATCACTAACGGATATGGGACAAATACAGCTGCATTGAGCTCGGCCATCTTTAGCGACGGATATGCATGTGGTCAGTGTTACCAACTAAGGTGTGTTCAATCTCCTTGGTGCCTCTCAGGTTACACCACAGTTACAGCCACCAACCTCTGTCCACCCAACTGGTCTCAGGACTCAAACAATGGTGGATGGTGCAACCCTCCTCGTACACATTTTGACATGGCTAAGCCCGCGTTCATGAAGATCGCTCGATGGAAGGCTGGCATCGTCCCAGTCATGTATCGCAGGTCCATTCTCTTTCCTTTAATTATCGCAAAACATCAAAATTTGTAAACTTTCTATGGTACAACAATCTCCATAAGAATTACATACACCCTAATAGAAAGTTAAGTTGTCCTTGTGACATGCCATAAGTGTTGTTTAAAGTCACTAGTTACTAATAGTTGCTAGGTTTTTATCTTACAAATAGAAGAGTGGAGTAAAGGAGCCATCAAACAGATATACAGCAATACTACACAGAAAGAGTAGAATAGATTCAAATCCTTTTTTTAATAAGACTCTTTTCCAAAGTCGCAACAAAAATGAAATTTCTTCGCTATTTGGTGTTTCAGGGTACCATGTGTTAAGAAAGGTGGCATCCGATTTTCCTTCCAAGGAAATGGCTACTGGCTTTTAGTATATGTGATGAATGTTGCTGGTGCTGGTGATCTCCATCAAATGTGGGTGAAAGGGACAAAGACCGGTTGGATTAGCATGAGCCATAATTGGGGTGCCTCTTACCAAGCGTTCGCAACTCTTCATGGTCAAGCCCTATCATTCCGGCTTACTTCACACACCACAAAACAGACCATTACGGCTTATAATGTCGCTCCAGCTAACTGGAACTTAGGGCTGACGTACCAAGGCCATGTCAACTTCCATTGATCTATGGATTTTTATATCTTGATCATTAGATGTAAATCTTGAGCCAGTATTTTTCAAGGGCTTGAGTCAGTAAAGTACATGTGCTATATGTTATTTTGTATCAAGTTTATAGTCCCTTATCAGTTTGTATTTCCTCATCCATCCCATTAAAATCAAAATGCTTTAATGGGTTAGTGATGAATTTAGCCTATAATAATATAAAAAATCTTGTTCCATCTCACTTCTGTGATCAAGATCACTAGGTTACACTTACACTTTCAAGTTACGAGCCATGTGATCAAATGAACAGAGACACGAAGTCTTCCCGGTGCTGCATAATCTTGCAATATGCTAGTGTTTTATCTCTTTAAAAGAGGGCATAGCAACTTCAAATAAATGATGTTTAAATTAGTTTTTCAATTTTATGTAGATTCCGAACCTAAAGATCTTAAATTTGCAAACAACCATAACATGCCCTACCGGTGCAGTACTAAAGTTGACACCAAATTAAACCCACGATGGAGTGCATGAAGCCACCACAAAATTGAACCTAGAACCACATGTTAACCAAAGCTTGAGCATCCAAAAAGCCTTTGATGATTCCAGAAACCCTCAAATTTGGATAATCAAAATTAAACTCACAATAAAAAATCTCACTGATAATCACCTATTTGTCAGTTATCATTTAACAAGGCACAATAGGGTATAGTATTATGTAGGTTTAACAATACAAGCTTAACTGCTGTTCAGGACGAACCTAGGATTTTCGAGAGGGTGTTGCATAAATTTTGTCCTATCATAAGTACAAAATTTTCTACCAACACCACAGTGGTAGCATGAGGATACGTGTATTCAAGTCCCATGAGGAATATGTGTGGTTTATTTACTGTATATAGTATACTCTATATTAGCAAAAGGCCATATACTATACGGTTCAACCCCATAACTGAGTTGTTGGTTGAACGTTTGAACGTAAAGCAACAAAATTTCACCTTATTTACCGGCGGATCAAAGCGTTGATATATGCATATTTCTACAAGTGGATCCAGTAACGTAGTTGGTTATAGCCAAACCGGTTATCGGTCTTCAATTCTTTGTTTGCATCAATGTCGCACTTCAACAATTGACATTTTTATATGTCATCATGAGTCATTCTCGAATTTTTAAATAAAATTTGACTAGCTAGATGGTTTAATTTACATAATCGAAATAATAATACGACTAATCGGCAAAGGCGGCTAATTAAGGATAACAAGACGTGCAATATAATTGAAGTATTGAACATATATTATCTTTCAATAATGTTTTTGTCATCCAACAACTTAACACAAAAGCTTTTTTTATTCGTTGATAGCATTAGTAAAATGGTACTCCGTATTAGATTGAGAATCTTCATTTCAATGTTATTTAGCTTCAATTTATAGTCAAACAAAACAGTATAAAACCTGCTTGCACGTAGTGAACTCCAAAGGATTTCATTCATGCACATTAATTAAGATATCGATGTATGAATTTGTGCTAGCTCTTTGTAGAAAACGTATAACGAGATTCCGATATTATAACATGTAAATGAACCTTGTAATCCTTTTGTATCAAATTAATCACAGGTTAAACTATGTAAAAAAAACTTCCTAAAAACTAATTACATTGTTTAGACATATGTGACAGTGACTTCTGAACATCGACGCATATACCAAATAAATTTTAAAGAATTGTAAGCAAGGTTGACCTAAAAAAATGTCAACCTACACTACGTGAGTGTCACATTACCTACTTCATACATTTTGTCACTACATCATTTTGGATCTTATAAATGGATCATGATTTTGAAGTCAGTAAACATCACTTGAACACAACATCTTCAGATATCAAGACATTAAACACAATGGTTTCATTTCTTCATTCAAAGAGCTTTTCTTGTTTATTCTTTAGAATCACCACACTCATTTTTTCCTTGTTTGTAAACCCTACTGAAGCTTTGTACCATGGCTATGTTCCAAGTCCATGGAAGCTAGCCCACGCCACATTTTATGGCGACGAGTCTGCATCCGCAACCATGGGTAAGCAATATAACATTTTTTTTGGAACAGCTTTAGTATATAAAATATAAGCAAGGCATTCTAGTAAGACATAGAAGCCCAAAAGAACACATTACATCAAAATAGCGTTACATGGGTCGTTGAACCAGTTGATCCAATTTAAATTAATGTATTAACTAGCAAGCGAGTATTGATTTTAATTTGGAGTTTTAATTTGTATCATTAATCTTGAATGTTTCAGGAGGTGCTTGTGGATATGGAAACTTGATCACTAACGGATATGGGACAAATACAGCTGCATTGAGCTCGACCATCTTTAGCGACGGATATGCATGTGGTCAGTGTTACCAACTAAGGTGTGTTCAGTCTCCTTGGTGCCTCACAGGTTACACCACGGTTACAGCCACCAACCTCTGCCCACCCAACTGGTCTCAGGACTCAAACAACGGTGGATGGTGTAACCCTCCACGAACGCATTTTGATATGGCAAAGCCTGCATTCATGAAAATTGCTAGATGGAAGGCAGGCATCGTCCCAGTCATGTATCGCAGGTACACTTCATTTAGTTTAATTTAGTAAGAATTTTTTATTTTATTTATTTTATTTTTCATGGTACAATCTTGAACAAGAATTACATTGTCCTTAGTGACAATGGTTACCCCAAAAAAACCCATTATGCTTCATTAAGAATCATACCGGATTACTAAAAGTTACCAGGTCTTTCCTTACAAATTAAACGAGTGTTAGCAAAAGGATAAATAGTGACACTGCACAAGTGTAACAGCTGTTTTGCCAAAAGAACCCATATGTGATATATCCGAACAATTTAAACACGCTGGGTAAAAAGTAGGATTTCTACTACTATACTCTACTGAAAATTTTTATGTGTCACTAAACATACTTGTGACTTTTTTAGTGTTTGTAGTTTTAACTTAATTAATATGGTTTCAACAAAAATGAAATGTCTGCTATTTGATGTTTCAGGGTACCATGTATTAAGAAAGGTGGCATCAGATTTTCGTTCCAAGGGAATGGCTACTGGTTGTTAGTGTATGTGATGAATGTTGCCGGTGCTGGTGATCTCCATCAAATGTGGGTGAAAGGGACCAAGACCGGTTGGATTAGCATGAGCCATAATTGGGGTGCTTCTTACCAAGCGTTCGCAACTCTTCATGGTCAAGCCCTTTCATTCAGGCTTACTTCACATACCACCAAACAGACCATTACAGCTTACAATGTCGCTCCGGCTAATTGGAACTTAGGGTTGACGTACCAAGGCAATGTCAACTTCCATTGATCTATGGATATTTGATTGTATCTTCATATATCACAACTAAATCTTGAGCCTGTATTTATAAGGGTTTGAGTCACAAGGTAGATGTGCTATATGTAATTTGTATCTAGTTGGGTAGTCAATTATCATTATGTAATTCTTCATCCATCCCATTAAAATCAAAATGCTTTAATGGGTTAGTGATGAATTTATATAGCCTATAATAATGCAAAAAAGTCTTGTATAATATTTCTTTTGTGATTGAGATTACATATGCGTGCATACGTTTAATAGACCGAGTCTCATCTTTTGATACAACATTTGACGCCGGACGTGAAAACAAATTTTGTTAACCTAATCCACAGGTAACCCTAAACTAAAGAAACGAGGATGAAACCTTAAAAAAAAAAAAAAAAAAAAAAAAAAAAAAAATCCCTAACAAAGACGCACTTTATTCAATTATTAATGATCAAAAGATAAAACTTACAAACCGTTTTAGTATAGAAGTTTTGAAGGAAAAGAAACCTAATAAAGTTTTTAAAACGTCCTAAACACACCCTTTTACTTACCTAAATAACGAAGAACATAAAAAATAATAATAATAATCCGGACTTCCTACGAAACAACTCAAATCTTGTCCTCATCATTCCCCTTCACTTGAAAAAAACTTGACCCCGAGTTCTCATGTGTAACTTTGCTCGTGGGGTGGATATCGATTCTTGATTAACACCTTTGATCTTGACTCATTTACCACACTCCCGCAAGTCTACACTTTAACTGAACCTTCGAATTTTCAATCTCATATCATCTTCTTCCCTCATAACGAATTTCCACTTTGATATCTTGGGATAAATAGTCTTGTTTGATGAATAATTGAAAGCTATAACTTTATTCAAATCTTTAACTATATACATCTTTTTCTCATCAAGATTCATACTAAACTATTGATTGATTTCACTATTCTTGAAACCATCAACACATTCAACTTTAAAATTCAAAGCTTTGTCTTCGTAATTCTTTAAAACCACAACTTCTTTTGTTGATTCCAATAAAGTTGAATTTTTTTCTTCGTGTTGCGCACAAACTTGAAGTTCTTGGATTTTCTCAGCGCGTTCTTCAACAACTTAACCTTGGTCTTCTCTTTTTCTCCAATTTAACCTCGGTCATTGGCACACGTACTTGTTCTTCAGATGGAATCATCTCAATTCTCTTTCCTTCTCATACGAAAAGGTAGAAATTATGATTTAAGTTATAAAAACCTTGAACTTCACATCGCCATGATTTTTCCAACCTTATATGGCAATCCTCCATATTCTCCAATTCACAAAATACTTCATGTTTATAAGACCAACCAATAAATATTGGAATCCAACAAACGTGTGCTCCTTTAATTGGAAAAATCTCTAATGTTAAAGTAAAATAACTAACCAATTTTCTCGAACTGAATGTCTTTATATCCTCATCACCATCAATTTAAATAGTTGGAAATCAGGGTGCTACTAATTTACACTAGACTTCCAATTTAAAAGACTAAGACTCTTTGGAGACTTGTAGTTTTTTGTGAAGCTAGGTTATCAGTTAATTACACAAGTGTCACATCTTTTGAAACAACAATCATGGATCCCTTCGGAGTCTTGAGCAACCATTATTTTCCATCCCATTCCCAATCCTCGTTGTAAGAAATAAAAATTCGAAAGTTCTCTATGATAAAAAATTGGATAATAATTAGGAAATATATAGATCTAATATAGATTACAATAACAAGATATATGCATGGTTGACACACAATTATACATTGAATGACAATCGTAATATATTATAACTTCACAATCTGATGTAAACTGAATCTATGAAGAAAATAAAAACAAAACAAAAATAAATGCTTACTCGTCATCATCACAATATTGTAATTTTCATCGTGAAGTGTTCAGTAATGGAATGTAAAAGTGAATAGCGAGTGTAAAAAAAAGAAAGGGAGAAAAAAGGACACTAAATTGTAATAAAACTTATAAAATCATTAGAGACGTGATTTTACTTATGAACAAAGAAAATTTGATGGAAATAATTTCGTGATATGTCGCATGTAGTCACGTCATGTTTTGTATTTTAGTCACAAGATTTCAATAGGAGAGAGAAATCATGAAAATCGGTAGAAATGTACGGTGTTAGAAAGATAATCTTATAATGTTAAAAAAAAGATTATAATTTTAGCAATATGTTACAAATTTGAGTCAAGTTAAAAATAAGTATATCAATGGCACTTTTGCAAATTTCCCTATTGATTTGACTCAATTGCTTCCATTTTAACTAGATTATTCCGATAGCAATACAAAGTTGGCTAAGGATATAACAAGATGTGCAATTATTAGAGGAGCCCGTGAACTTCCATGGAGTTGAAACATAGCGATGGTAAACAGACTCAGTATGGTTTAGAAACAAGGAAAAAATTGTTAGACAATGTAAACCCCGTAGGAGATATATTTTATTCATACGATATTTATAGAGTACCTAGCATAATGAAACTCTAATAGACCTGAGCCTACAAGCCGGGACGAGCCTATTTATCCTCTAATACTTCTCCGCAGTTTGAGCGGCGAAATCGCGAAAGCTCGAACTGGAGTATTAAACTAAGAAAGCAAAATAAAACAATAAACCAAGATCTCTGTTGAAGAAAACGTTGAACAACTCAACACTTTTACTTCACAGATCTATCCCCACACATACGTAATACATCCGTAGAAACCGTTGCCATTTTTTTTTTCAATGCATACCACGACTCAAGGTTTGGAGATAGGAGATAGAGAGGTTTGATGGGTGATTTAAAGGAGGCGACTCAACATAGCCACCTAGGATCTGACCTGCTCCGATACTATGTTAGACTACATAAATATGTTTTATTCATACGATATTTATAGAGTACATAGCATAATGAAACCCTAATGGACCTGAGCTCACAAGCCGGGCCGGACCTATTTATCCTCTAATAGCAATGTCAATGTGTGGGACAAATATTATCTTCGATATTGTTTTTTGTCATTCAACAACCAAAACAAATTTAATGACTATTAAACATATACTAAAATGAAATTCTTCAATCCACGGATATATTAGAATAATCAATTTTTAGCAGTTTCAGGACACGTGTCTAGAGTCTAGTAAAATAAATCAGCGTACAACCTGCTCGCACGTTGTAAATTTCGTGGGATTTCATTCATGAATACTAAGATATTGTTGTACGTTCAATGAAAACAAGCGTTGATATTTCAACATGCATGTTAATAAAAGATGTTGTGGTATTGTTGTCGTCGTCTATGATCGAACTACGTCCATCCTCTGTAAAAGTTTTTTTTTTTTTTTTTTTTTTTTTTTTTTTTTTTTTTTTAATTTATTTATTTTATTTTATTTTAAACGGCTTATCTATAAATATGTAAGAGGACTCATATTGTTGTGAAGAGTGGGAACCTGAGTAGCGAGGGCACAATTAAGCATTTGACATAATCCCTTGTATATAATGTCCGTATCGTTATGTAATTTTAAACCTACGTTGAAATCAATTAGAAAACTTTAGTTTAACTATGGGCTAGGGGTGTAATCGAGCCGAGTCGAGTCGAGTATTGACATGCTCGAGCTCGGCTCGTTTAAAATCGAGTCGAGTCGAGTATTTTTCGAGTCGATTTCGAGTTGTTCGCGAGTTGTCTCGGCTCGATTACACCCATATATATATATATATATATATATATATATATATATATATATATATATATATTGGGGTGTAAATGTGTAATCGAGTCGAGTCGAGTAGCTCGCGAGTTGTCTCGGCTCGTTTAAAATCGAGTCGAATCGAGTATTTTTTGAGTCGATCTCAAGTTGCTCGCGAGTTGTCTCGGCTCGTTTACACCCCTACTATGGACTAGCTAGGTCATTGTCACATTGTTAATTTAACTCATAAACCACGAAAATCTAATCTTATGGGCTATATTATGTTTTATCCGAACGTTTTACTTTTACGTTGTTATCTTGGTCTGGATTTGAATTGTGTAATCCATATCCATATGTGAATATTTGAAATGCTGTCTTCAAATTTTATAATTTGATTGTATGCCAAATAAATAAATTAATCATAAAGAAATGTAAGTTGGTTGACTAACAAATGTCAACCTTCGTGAGGGTCACAAAGATCACCCAGCTCTAACATTAAATTTTAGTCGCTAGCTTGATTTTGTGTCCTATAAATGCTCTAGATTTTGATGTTAATAAGCAACACATGTACAAAGTTTACAATAATCTTCAAACTTAAGATCAAGAAAGTAAACACATTAATGGCTTCAGTTTATTACTCAAGGAGCTTTTGCTTATTTATTAGCATAATCACACTCATATTCTCCTGCTTTATAAACCCGACTGAAGCAGTCTATCATGGTTACGTTCCGAGTCCGTGGACCTTAGCCCACGCCACATTTTATGGTGACGAGTCTGCATCTGAAACTATGGGTACGTAACATACATATATAACATGGTTAAATCTATGAGTTTTAATTTTAAGTGTAAATGTATTCTGTTCTTGAATGTTTCAGGTGGTGCTTGTGGATATGGAAACCTGATTACTAATGGATATGGGACAGATACTGCTGCGTTGAGCTCGACCATCTTTAGCGATGGGTATGCATGTGGTCAGTGTTACCAAATACGGTGTGTCCAGTCTCCATGGTGCTACACAGGTTACACCACCGTTACAGCCACCAACCTTTGTCCACCCAACTTGGCACAAGATTCAAACAATGGTGGATGGTGCAACCCTCCACGAACCCATTTTGACATGGCGAAGCCTGCATTCATGAAAATCGCTCAATGGAAGGCTGGCATCGTACCGGTCATGTACCGCAGGTGCATTTCAGAACCTTTAGTAGCAACAATACGATACTTAATTAAAATCCCCAGAAAATAACATCACTACAAGTCTACAAGAGATTTGCCTTCTAGTAGACTAGTACTATCAGTAAATTCATAAAGCTAACGTTTAGAAAAATGTTACTAAGGTATATATTTTATGCATAACAAGAATAAGTAAAAAAGCTGTCATAATGGTATATATAGTGACATTAAAAAAAAAAAAAAAAAAAAAAAAAAAAAAAAAAAAAAAATCCCGTGACAACTCAGACCTTTGTGACACAATTTATTGTCTATGGGTGTCGGCATGCCGGCATCTAAACTTATTTTAAAAAGTCCAACTCTTACATACTGACACCTTTCTTTGTGTCACACAAAATAGCAATTTTGCTGTAGTCTTTGAATTTAACATTATCTGGTTCCGGCTAACATGCTAACTTTTGTTTTTGGGTGCTTTAGGATACCATGTAACGGCATTAGAAAAGGTGGCATCAGATTTTCTTTTCAAGGAAACGGTTATTGGCTTTTGGTGTATGTGATGAATGTTGCTGGTGCTGGTGACATCCATGACATGGCTGTGAAAGGGACCAAGACCGGTTGGATCAGCATGAGCCATAACTGGGGTGCTTCTTACCAAGCGTTTGCGACACTTAAGGGTCAAGCTCTTTCATTTAGGCTAACTTCATACACCACAAAACAAACCATTACTGCTTATGATGTTGCCCCGGCTAACTGGAACTTAGGGTTGACTTACCAAGCCAACGTCAACTTTCATTGATTCATCAATGTTTTGCAAATTTTTTAAGGCAAAACGTTACTATTAGTGTAGTGATGACCATATTGCTCACCACGTACTTCTGGTTATACCCGATATTTGTAAGGGGTTTGAGTCCTTACGTTGTCATATCTATGTGGTTCTTGCTACATTTCGTAACTCAGTGTTGACTTGTTGTGTTTAGTAGCTATCGATCAATTTGTAGTCTTCATCCGTCCCGTGAAAATCAAAACATTTGATGGGTTAGTGATGCTTGTAATCTCGATCTCTTTTTAAATGATATAGCAATAAAGCAACAAAGTTGCAACTTGCAGGTGTAAACATTTTGCATATAACGATTTTTTTATATATACTCCGTATATGTTACAAAATATTTGTAATAGCATCCATCCTTCGTATTATTGTGGGACTTAATAGTCATTCCTCAGTTGAGGGCCATTATATTTTAGAGTTGTGTGCATCATGGTATCGCGACACATGATAACTCAATTTTTCATCATCTCTTTTCATGAGTTATTTAACTAAAATATCATATTGTTGTGATACTCGTACGTTATTGGTATTAGGTTATAGTGCCGTTTGGAATGTCATCATGTCTGGGCTTTTAGCGACACTTCAAAATGTGTTTGAAAGTTACATTTTCGGGTAACTTTTTATAGAAAACTTGTGTCAGTAAAGTCAAAAATACCTCCCAATTTTTTGTGATGAAACACGTGAACACTCGCGTGACTGGGTTTATATTATAGTGAACATTGATTTAAGAATCATTAATGACTTATGACTCGTCTTATACTCGTATGCTATCGACATACAAGATGTATGTTTTCTTAAATTTTGATAACCGGTTGATTAATTATTCTACACGTTTGTGGTTATTGATAGCGGACCAGGTTAGGGCTTTGGCCCGTTTGTCATATTTAGTTTGTTAGGGCTTTGGCCCGTATACTAGTTATATATATAGTCTCCACTCTCCATTGTACTTAACATAATCTTCATAGTGTCTCTCATTTACTTGCATCGATTAATCTACCAAATTATCCTGGTCTTGAATCTTTATCACGTTTTTCTAGTGTCGCTTATTCATTTCTAAAGTTTGTGTACTTCAGTATGACGATGTTATACAGTAAGTATTTATAAGTATTTCACTTGCTCAAATCTGTTGGAAATATTATTCTGCTTGTCCCATTAATCAATAACATCATTACAATATATAGAATCTTTGAGGATTATTCTAGATACCGGGCTAAGCCTAACATAAATAACAAACCAATAATAAAGCCCTAAGGCTTCAATAATATACATGTCTAATACTCCCCCGCAGTTTGAGCGGGAGGGGACCGAACATTCAAACTGGCACGAAATTCTTCAAATAGCGCAGTCGGTAAACCCTTGGTAAAAATGTCAGCATACTGATAACATGAGGGCACATGAAGCACACGAACCTGTCCTCGAGCAACCAAATCACGAACAAAATGAATGTCGATCTCAATGTGTTTAGTTCGCTGATGCTGAACCGGATTAGCTATCAAGTAAATAGCACTAACATTGTCACAATAGACCACGGTGGCAGAAAATAATGGTGTATGAAGCTCACGGAGAAGATTTCGAAGCCAAGCTGTTTCAGCAACAACATTAGCAACGCCTCGATACTCTGCCTCAGCACTAGATCTAGAGAGAATATGTTGGCGTTTGGATGACCACGAGAGGAGATTATCTCCTAAGAAAACACAATAACCAGAAGTAGAACGTCTAGTGGTGGGACAACCAGCCCAATCAGCATCAGAATAAGCAACGAGTGAACTAGTAGAAGAGGCATAAAGTTGGAGACCAAAGTCCAATGTACCACGAACATAACGTAGAACTCGCTTAAGAGCTGCAAAATGTGGCTCTCTTGGATCATGCATATGAAGACACACTTGTTGCACTGCATAAGATATATCTAGACGAGAAAATGTCAAGTACTGCAAACCACCTGCAAGACTACAATATAATGTAGGATCATAAACAGGATCCCCATCTTAACCAAGCTTGGAATCTGTGCCAACCGGAGTCCGAGTGGAATTACATGTAGCCATATATGCCCTGTCCAAAATATCCAAAGCATATTTCTTCTGGGAGAGAAACATGCCTTTAGAGTCACGTCTAACAGAAATCCCTAAAAAATAATTGAGATCCCCTAAATCAGTCATATCAAACTCTGTATGTAGGGAAGTAATAATACGATGAAGTAAAGCTGTAGAGGAAGCTGTCAATACAATATCATCAACATAGATCAACAGATATGCAACCTCGACACCATGCATATAGATAAACAAGGAGGAGTCACATCGACTTGACGAGAAACCAACCCGTAGAGCATAACCTGCAAAACGTTGAAACCAAGCACGAAGTGCCTGTTTCAATCCATATAACAACCTTTGCAACTGACAAACATGATGTGGAAACCTAGCATCCACAAACCCCGGAGGTTGATTGATGAGGCGAAAAATGATCCGTTTTTAGGGGGTCATTTAAGCCCGAATCCGACTTTATTTGATCAAATATTGCCCTAAATCGTTCCTTTTGTGATTTTAGGTACTTGGAGAGTGAATTCTAGAAAAGAAGCCATTTTGGACGTTTTTTGGAGCATAAAAGTGAAGAAAACGGCAAAGTATCAATTTTCCATGCTGGAGACACTAGGTGACGGCGTCAAGAGTTACACCCTGACGGCGTCAGACATCAAGAATAAAATACCGTAGTTGATGACGACATCAAAAGTCATCCTGACGGCGTCAAAAGGGCAAGAATAAAATACCGTAGGTGGTGACGGCGTCACACAGGCCGTCATAAGTAGATCAAGGCCGTCCGAGGAAGTATTTGGCCGCGAGGTGACGGCGTCACATGGTTGTCTTGACACCGTCAGCCCAGTTTTCCTATATATAGTTTTCTAGTTTTTACATAAAAAAGAGAGAAGTTTTGGTGAAACCCTAAAGACGAATTTGGTACATCTTTTACAGGTTTTTCAAGGGTTCCAAACCCTTGATACCTTGCATTGTAATTGAGATAAGTATTCTTCTAATTCAATCAATATGTCTATGTGTTGGTTGTCTATATCTTGTTCTTGTCTCAATTCAATTATGCTAGGCTAGATCTCCTTTGTGTTTGCTTAGATCTAATGAAACCTAGATATTGATTATGTGTTGATTACTTGTTTATTCTTGTTCTTGGATGAATGATTTATATGTTAGGCTTAAGAAAACTGGCAGATCTCCAAATGGTAACATGCTTGAACGTCTTAAGAAACATGAACCGAGGCGTACTAGGTCTTTATTGGTTGTATTTAATGCATGAGCCACTGTTTACAATCCCTATAGTTGTGCTGGGTCATGGTGTAGGAGGAGATAAGAGCTCATAGAATTGGGGAGTTATGTATGCCACCCCATGAATGGTATTTAGGAATACGATCCGTCATCCATGCAATTATAACAAGTAATTAACGTGTAAAAGATATCTAGGGAGTAATGAAGTCTAAGTAAACACAATTTCTCTAATTACTGCTCACAACCTTAGTATAATTAGTTTGTTTTCATTTTTATTATTTTATTTTGATTATATATTAGTTTTAGGTTAGTTGAATAGCAACTAATTTCGCCCACTCCTTCAAAACCCGAGATTTTACTTGCTTTCATAAAAATATAAAAACACAAAAATAATCTTCCCTCACCTTTAGAACTAGTAATTAGGCTTTCTAATCCTAGCGACACTATTCCCAAGCTGAACGATCAATCCCCCGGTACTTGTCACTATACTATACTACAACGATCAGGTACACTGCCTGGTGGGGGTTGTAAGCTTCTCGAGATCCCTCGAGAGGTAAAGCCTGTTGCGATTCCCATGCATCATTGATACATATAAACAGTCTCAAAGAGATCACCGTTAATAAATGCATTTTTAACATCAAGCTGATGAATGGGCCAATTCCGAGGTAATGCGAGATTGAGAACAGTACGAATAGTAGCTGGTTTAACAACCGGACTAAATGTGTCATCACAATCAACACCACACTGTTGGCTACGTCCGTTAGCCACTAGACGAGCCTTGTACCTGCTTAAAGAACCATCGGCATGATATTTATGTCGAAACAACCACATACACCGAACCACATTAACATTAGGTGGTTTCGGAACAAGAACCCAAGTACCATTTTTAATTAATGCATTATATTCATCGTACATAGCATCTCGCCAGTTGGGATTAGATAAGGCAACAGAGGGAGACTTGGGAAGAGGGGAAATAAAAGAGACATGACCATGAAAACGAGGATTAGGCTTAACGGTGCCAACTTGAGCACGTATGACCATAGGATGAGTACGGGTAGGGGGTTAGAGGCCATAGTGGTTTGGGCTGTAGAGGGTAGAATTTGGTTTGGAGAATGGGTCGGAGTTGTTTGGGCCGTAGATGAGGGGTTAGGGTTTGGAGATTGTGCTGGTGTAGGTTGGGTCATAGATGGATTAGGTGGTATAAGGATTTGTTGGGCCAGAGGGGTGAATGGGGTTGGCCCCAGGTTCGGTTGGGCCGTAGGGGTGGTGGGCTCAGATGTAGTGGTATGAGTGGTGGTGTGGGGCACAGTTGGAGCAGTTCGGTGCGGAGTGGGATTACTTAGAACATAACGGGTAATAAGAGATGGTGTAGGGTCAAGAAAAGTGTAAGATGATGGGATTGATGGTGTGATGGATCCATATGGGAATTGGAGTTCATCAAATGTAACATGGCTAGAGAGGATGATTTTGTTGGTGGATAGGTCAAGGCATCGATATCCACGATGATATGCGGGATATCCTAAAAAGATGCAAGGGGTAGCGCGAGGTGCAAGTTTATGAGGTGAGTATATGTGTGGTTAACAAAGACAACCAAAAGTACGTAGGCGTGAGTAGTCGGGTTGTTTGTTAAACAATTTTGTACAAGGTATTTCGTTTTGAATTGCAGATGAGGGAAGAAGATTTAGTAAGTAGGCGGCCATATGTAATGCCTCAACCCAAAATATAGGTGGAAGATGAGCTTGAAAAAGAAGGGTGCGGATGACATTATTGATGGTGCGTATCATCTGTTCCGATTTTCCATTTTGCTGGGAGGTTTCGGGCAAAAGAACCGAACTTAAATGCCATTTTGAGCAAACAAGTTAAGAAGGTTGGCGTTATCGAACTCACCACCATGGTCACACTGAAAAGCCGTAATATCACACTTAAATTGATTATTTACGTAAGAACGAAAATGAAGGAACTTTTGGAAAACTTCAGATTTAGTGCGTAAAGGATAAATCCACAAATAGTGAGAATAATGATCAAGAAATAACACATAATATTTAAAACCACCAGCACTAACAATAGGAGATGTCCAAATATCTGAGTGAACAATCTCAAAGCAACAAGTAACAATAGAATCTGAACTAGAGAACGGAAGTCTCACATGTTTGCCAAGCTGGCAAGCGTGACAAATATGAGGAGACTTCTCTTTATTACAAGAAATAAAATTACGAGAAACAAGCGAACGTAGCACGTCGTCACCGGGGTGCCCGAGACGTTTGTGCCACGTAGTAGGACTAACAGACAGCAAAGCATGGGGGACAGGAGAAGGCTTGGTAACTGGGTAGAGGTCCCCCGAACTGTCACATCTGAGAAGGATGTGGCGGGTCAAGAAATCCTTTACAGAGAAACCAAATTCGTCAAACTCAATAGTGCATTTATTATCCCTAGTGAATTGACGCACAGAAATAAGATTTCTTATTATGTTAGGAGTGACAAGAACGTTATGTAAATGTAAAGGGTGATTAAGAATAGGTAAGATGCTATGTCAAGTATTGGTGACAGGTATAGATTTGCCATCACCAACACAAACAGATGGATATAAACATTTATTATAAATAGTACTTAAATTACTTGATTGTGAGTTGAGATGAGATGAGGCACCTGTTGTTGTTGAACCACGTGAGGCATCCAAACAGAAGGTCGGGCCACCCTTTCTTGATAAACACCTTGACCAGCAGCCCATGAAAAATTATGAGTGGGCTTATTAGAACTTGATAGTGCATGCCCCATTATTCCAATCATATTAGAACTTTTGTGTATCAGATCAGCCGAATTCTTTAACTTTTGTAGGGACACAATATTATTTGTGAATTGTGAACAACAATAAAGAAAAGAAATTTATAATTACACTTTCACTTGTTTGTGATATAGAATGACGGCATATGGACAATAGAAAGACACAAGAATCAAGAAGATTATTTACCAATTGAATTCTTATGTGACACAAGTGACGAAAAGAATTTGTGGAGATTGGTGAGAAGAAAAGATAAGGGTGGCTGAAGATGTCGAAACCCTAGGATAGGATCAGGCTCGATACCATGTTGGAAATATTATTCTGCTTGTCCCATTAATCAATAACACCATTACAATATATATAATCTTTGAGGATTATTCTAGATACCGGGCTAAGCCTATCATAAATAACAAACCAATAATAAAGCCCAAAGGCTTCAATAATGTACATGTCTAACAAAATCTTTATATCAAATTATCAATTAACAAATTTTTTTAGCAAATTTCGGACACACTAATTAATTAGTTCAAGATTAAAATTTGAGATAAAATCATTTTATGTTTTGATGTACATTTTAGCCTTTTATAGAAGTCATGGCAGTGGTGGCTTAAGGGTAAAGCTACTAAAACCAACGCTTTATACTCCAAAATATTTAAGACCCCTAATTTTTAAACACTCTTTATGAATATATTGAATATATATAAAAGCTCCCGGTTACTAAAATAGCTAAAAATATTAGGGATGTTTGCTTAGTTTTTGTTTATTTTGTAGGTCTATACGATCAAGTCCTTATTTAAGTTTAATAAACATGATTAGGTCCATTTTATTATTATTACAAAATGATAAATTAAGCTCATTTATTGCTAAAAATTTTGATGACTTTTAGCCAATACTGTAAATAAATATGAACAGTAATCTCTATTTGTTTAAGTGTCAATATCAATTCGTTTGTTTGGTTAAACCTAAACTAACTAACATGAACGAGCCGCGTTCATGCAGGTTCGGTTCTTTAGCTCTACTTATAGATTATCATAAAAGAAAATGACTATTTTTTTCTTCCATATATTAGTATTTCTTTATCATCAATCAACTCTTAGATTCTTAGTGTGTTTTTTGTTTAAAAATAATCGGATGAAGCGAAAACCTAATATTAAGCAAAAGATAGAAAAATTATCAAGAAAGCCTCATTTTTAAATTTCGCTTTAGGCTTTCAAAAGGCTTGAGCCGCCCCTGAGCCATGTCCGCATTTATAAAGGGACAATTGCTAAAACAAGCTAAGTGTTCCAAAAAAAACTCCATCAAAATAAATAGCGACATCCCTCTAACCTAAAACAAATTTTTTTACTACACTTTTGAATCGGTTGTTGGTTAGAGTTATTTTTTCTTAAGGTTTCGTTATTTTTATGTCTTTGCTCCTTGATCTAAACACAAATTGATTCATTACATCTTTAGCCCTAAATCGAATATCCTTTCTTGTTCGCAGTTTTTGGCGGCTGTAAGTCTTTTTCGTGTTTAGGGTTTATCATAATTTCATTTTTTAGGGTTTCTTGTAAGCCAACTACTGTGCTAATTGTTTATTCGTCATATGGTGGTCTTGGATTGATTGTGGGTTTCTGTACTAGTAATTGAGGTGGTTTGAATGTATTGGGTATGGAACGTGGTTCTGAGTCAAAAGGGGAGCGGGGGTGGGAGAAGTGTAAAGGAAAAGGATCAAGTTTCGGCTAATGATAAAGCCAAGGCTGCTGGTGTACCATTTGCTGTCAACGGAGGTAGTAATGGTGGGACTGATAATGAGGCTATCAAATGATGTAGTAATCGTGGGACTTTTCACGCTGAGGTTGCTGGTGTCGATACTAATATTAGTAGCCCTAATACTCATGGTGAAGGGATAAAGAAATCAATCTCTTTTGCTAGTGTTATTACTTCTGGAAATATGATCAAGAAGGTAAACTTTCGCGCACTTATTAACGAGGAAAAACTGGAAAACTATGACTTTATGCTTCCTAAATATGCAAGTGTTGGTGTTAAGAGCAGATACGAGAATTCTCTTGTTGGGTACTTTTTTGGTAAGAGTCTGGCGTTCCCGATTGTCTAAAATTATGTTCAAAACACATGGGGCAAATTCGGTTTTAAAAAATTAATGAGGAATGATGAGGGTGTTTTCTTATTTAAATTTGAGTCTAAAACGGGCATGGAACAAGTATTAGAAAATAGGTCGTGGATGATCCGCAAATGGCCTATTATCCTTACTAAATGGTCTCCTTATTTATCATTGAAAAAAAGAGAAGTTAAAAGTTTTTCCGGTATTGATTAAGCTTCATGGTGTGCCGATTCTTGCTTATTCGGAGGATGGTTTGAGTCTAATAGCTACACAAATTGGTAAGCCTTTATTATTGGATTCGTTTACTAGTTCAATGTGTGTTAAGTCATGGGGTAGTATTAGTTTCGCTCGTGCCCTTGTTGAAGTAAGTTCGGATTCTGTTTTAAAAAATAAAGTTTTTATGGCAATTGCGAAAGAGGAGGGAGATGGGTATATAAGGGAAGTTATAAGAGTGGAATACGAGTAAAAGCCACTGCATTGTATTTTTAAAAAAGTTTTGGGTATGCTCTTCAGCAATGTCCTAAACTGGTTCCTGAGGCCGCTTCTAAGGATCCTCCTATGGTTGCTACTAAATCTAATAATACAGAGGATCATGAAGAGGGTTTTATTGATGTCAAGAACATGAAAAACAAAGGGAAAAAAGTTGATAAAACGCGTCCTATTAATGGGGTTCGTCTTAATAAACCTAAACCTAGCTTTTATCGTGCTAAACAGGTGACGTCTACTAACAAACCTGATAATGCTTAGGGTCCTCCTGTGAAGGCTAAAGATCGTAGGAAGTCCTCCTCCTCCTCCTCCCCCCCCCCATGTCAATTCTGATATGAATACTACTCCTTTATCTAATTCATTTAATGTTTTGAATGAGATGGAAAAGGAGGATAATGTCGATGTTCTTAATGTGTCTAATGTTATGGAGGCCAATATGGCGTCTACTAGCAAATCTGGGCAACGAGCTCCTTCCAAAAAGTTACCCAGGAAGAATGGTATTTGGTCTAGCAAATCTGATTTGTCTCTTGGGGGTTTTAAGTTGGGAGAGTTTGATGAGGATGTAATATTTGAACCTAATGATGATATGTCTATGTATATGTCATCATTTAAAGGAGGTCAGCAGCTTGAAGATGATGATTTTGATTTTTCTTACGGCTATGAGCCTCATGTGTATGACTTACCTGGGTAACTAGATGCGTTTTGTGATCATTTTGATATCCAGTTTAAGAATCGTGTTAGAAAGTAGATGTATTTTCTTTGGTTTTTCATAAGATTGACATGTCTTTCTTATGTGGTGTGTAGGTTTGTAACACTTTAGGTGCTTGGTTTTACTTATGTAATGGCCCGAGATAAAAGATTTCACTTTTATCCGTTGTACTTAAATGCTTTTTTGAAGTAATATATTTTAATGAGACCCCCTTTATATAAAAAAAAAAAAAAAAAAAAAAAAGTCAATTGCTAAAATTGTTACTCAAAAGAAAAAGATAAAAAGAAAAGAAAAGAAAAAAAAAAACATGAGAAATTTTCTTGGACATGGGTATAAGAATGGAGGACGATTCCCGATTAAAAAAAATGAATGTTTGATTAGTGGATTTAATTTATAAAAATAGGTATGAAACTTAAAAAAACAAGGCATGGTCTAAGCCTCAATGTTGCAAAAATCGTGAATCGGTGCTGAGGCGGTCCGGGGCCGATTAGCAATTTTTTACCGATTAATCAGGCGATTTTCTTGACTCGGCCGATTAATCGGCCGATTTCCATGGAATTCTCTCCAAGGTCCTGGGCCGATTACCGATTAATCGCCGATTAATCGGACGATTCGGCCGATTTTTGCAACACTGCTAAGCCTATTAACAAAAGAGACGGATCATGGATTTTCGTGAGGGGTTATTATACAAATAAGTCACTAAAATTTGCGTGAAATTTGTCCTAAGGCAATAAATTTTTAAAGTTGTCATCCAGGTTACTCAACTTCTTGTAACCGGTTATATTTGTTACTATGTTTTTCGTAACCGGATATAACCGGTAAAAATCCTACGTGGCTAATTTTTTAAGTACAAAACGGTCCTTGTGGTTTGTCGAGTATCACAGATTTAGTCCCTTAACCACTATTTCTTTTAGTTTGACTGTTTTAATTTGTTTTTATACATTTTTATCCACTTTTATACATTTTCATACGTTTTTATCTGTTATAGTCTGCTTTCATATGTTTTTCTCCGTTTTTATATGTTTTCGTCTGTTTTTATCCGCTTTCTATTTTTATACGTTTTCGTCTGTTTTTATAAATTTTTGTCCGTTTTCATATGATGTCGTTCTTTTTTATCTGGTTTTTATTCGTTTTCATCTTTTTTATTCGTTTTTATCCATTTTATACATTTTTGTCTGTTTTCGCTTATTTTCATGTGTTTTTGTCTGTTTTTATACATTTTTGTCCGTCTTTCTATATTTTCGTTCGTTTTTAAAACCTTTTGTCCATTTTTTTATGTTTTCGCCCGTTTTTATATGTTTTCATCCGTTTTTATATGTTTTCGTCCGTTTTTATACGTTTTTGTCCGTTTTTATATGTTTTCCCCCGTTTCTTATGTTTTCATATACTTTCTTCCAATTTTATACATTATCATCTGTGTTAATACAAATATCGCCTAAAAACGTTATTTATATTTTACGATCTTTGCTAAGTTTTGTTAATGACAAAGTATGAACTTTAGCTAAGAGTAAATCATCACTTTGAGTGTTTAAGTCTTGTTTAACTAATGTTTACATTTCCTTTTAAACTAAACATTGTTTTTATTTCTTAAATTAGAAAGTGTCTTGTCACATCACACTTATTTCTTAAAATAGAATTGTCACATCACATTTATGGCAAGTTTTGTCTATATGTATTTATGGTAAGAAATGTGTTTGACTTACTTTGGTGTGGCTTACAAGTTTTGTGTTTGACTTGATTTAAGTGATGTGACATTGTTTGGTTGCTAGGATTTATGAGACAAGACCTTGTTTGGTTTGAAGAGTTATTGCATAAACCTACTGCAGACCCGGCGGTACCCTGGGGGTACACGGGCGGAACCCATCTGAGGGTTCCGCCTGATCCGCCAAGCATGCAGTATGGTGTGCTATAAATACCAAGCCATAACTTGATTTTTGGCTAACCCTTTAGGACTTATTCTCACATATTCTCTCAACTAACTCAGTAACCCTTGACTTGTGTGATTCTCTTATGTAGCTAGGAACTCCACAAGATCATTCAAGAAGTTGCAAGCTTCAACTCTAAAGTTGCAAGTCTTGGTAGCTTGGTCATGTATAAGCTTTGGTAGTTTATACTTCATGTGTGTCATGTATGTAGAAGTTATAGGTTAGTATTTTAGGCCTCAAAATACAAAGAGTGTTGGGAGTTGTTGTACCCTAGTAAAAGAACTAACGGGAGTGGTTGTACCCTTGGAAAAGAACTCGACATCTAGCTTTGTGTCGGTAAAAGTGTAAGCGACGAATGGGAGTGGTTGTACCATTGGTAAAGAACTCGACATCTAGCTTTGTGTCGGTAAAAGTGTAAGCGACGAATGGGAGTGGTTGTACCCTTGTAAAAGAACTCGACATCTAGCTTTGTGTCGGTAAAAGTATAAGCGATGTGTAAGGTTTTCTCCGCCGGTGAAAGGAGCTTGTTGATTAGTGTTTATAACTCTTGAGTTGGAAACTCGGGGCGTGGATGTAGGGCAAGGAAAAAGAGTCCTTGTAGCCGAACCACGATAAACTATCGTGTTGTGGTTTGATTGTTTCTTTCTCTATCTTTGCTTATTATATGTTGTTGTTTAGTTAGAATTGTTGATCACATATAAAGCTTTTCAAAGAACCAAAACAAGTAATGTTGTTCTTATATCTTTAAACATAAGTAAAGCTTTTCAAAGAACTAAACAAGCAAAGTTAGGATCATTACAAGTAAAGCTTTTCAAAGTATGAAACAAGTTAAGTTAGAATTGTTATCCACATGAAAAGTCTTTTCAAAGAATCAAACATCTTAAGTTGTGTTTATATCTTTAACCAAACGTCAAGTTCTCAAAGGTTATTTAAGCAAATAAGAATCGAAAAAGCGGTTAACTATTCAACCCCCCTTCTAGTTTTCCACAATTGGCATCAGGAGCTACGTTACTCAAGATCTTTAAAATAGAATGTATTTTAAAACTTGGATCGATCCATGGATTTTGAAAATCTCAAAGAAGGGCAACCTATTCAAAACCAACCGCTATTTGAAAAAGAAAACTTACTTGAATGGAAAAGTAATTTTGAAAACTATGTAAAATCAATTGATCAAGATCTTTGGCATATTATTTATTTTGGTAATTTCAAACCAAAGAAAACAATTTTTTGAAAACCAAGATAACTATCTTAAACTTGATAAAAATACTAAAGCTAAAACAATGCTTTACAAAGCTTTAGTACCAAATATGAAAGAATGTATTTTTGTTAAAAGGCTAATGATGTTTGAAAAATATGGTAAACTTTCATCAAGGAATATGTCAAGTCAAAGATGATCAATTTAATCTTACATATGAATTAGAAGTTTTAGAAAAACTAATTGATAGACACTTAGTAGAAATTAATACATGTGCTACTAGTTTAAATGTTTTAAATGAAGGTACAAGTGAAGATGAGTACGTGTGTTTTGTTGAACCTGCTTGCGTATCTTGGAATGTAATGGAAGTTGACGAAGACAATGATCCGGTAGTTTATTGTCAACTTATTGATACAACAAGCAAGGTGTAAGTAAAGGTGATTACTCGTGTCAAGCTCGTTGTTGTCTTGCTTGCGATTCATGGATTAACTCGGATGAAGATGAAGTCAATCATCCGGTTTGTGATTCCATACTAGATAAAACATCAAGCAAGGTACACTTTGAAACCAAACTATTTTGCTTTGATTAATTTATCCTAGAGTTTTCTAAACTATAAAATGAGTCTAAACATTTGTGCAACATGGACCTAAAAGCTATCTTCAAGAATGAGTCTTTAAAATCTCTTAAGAATATCTTTAAAAAGGAAATCTTATTGGAAGATAAAATGTCTAGAATTAAGAGTAATGTTGAAATTAATCTAGAATGTAAATTATGTCTAGATTACAAACATGAGATTAAAATGCAAAATGAGAAAAGAAAAATTATTAGTTAAATTTGATGAAAGCTCAAAATCTCTTGAAAGATTGTTGGGGAGTCAAAGGTTGTTTAAAGATAAAACCGGATTAGGATTTAACTCAAAAGCACCATTAACTAATAAAACAAAGCAAGTAAAATTTGTCTAACCTAGAAGAAAGACTTAGAGATAATTCTATCTCTAATAGAAACTCATGATAAAAGAATTAAGATTATCATGCTCTATGCCTTTATATGATTGTCTAACCTTCTTGGATACATGAGTTATTGAGTTTCAAAGCATGTCGTCAAACCAAGTCTTTACGCTTAATGCTTATTCGCTTGATAGCATCTCTATGCAATTTAAAAGGTACGCATTACTTAAACTTGACTTTGGTTATATCTTGTCTCTAGCATTATGTGCTCAAATATGTGTTATTTGTAATACTCTAGAGTGTCTACCTGCTATTTGTAAATAACTAAGATTAGATTCTATGCAACAAGGAATTTAGTCTTTAGTACTAGTAAGGAGATATAAGGTGTTTTGGTTATTTAACCATCAAGAGATAAACACGAAAAACTCTTGAGTTTGTCTCACTCAACTCTTGCTTACAAGTGAGCTAACTAAGAATCTCCTAAGTGTTAAAATGTCTAACACTTTTGTGATGCTTGCAAAACAAACCTTTGTTAAACAATTTTCTCAAACACCATACTTTGAGTCTTTAATTGTGTCTTTCTTCAATCACTCCTTTATAATCTCACATAAAACACACAAGGTAAAATAAATCACAATTAGCATATATTAGGATGTGTGAAAGAAAATAAGTTTTCAACATCTAGGATTTACACATCAAATGTGACACATAGTCTAATGATGTTGTACCTCTTGGACTTTTTAAAAATTAATAGAGTTCATAGTGTCTTAAGTATGAAAACCTAAAGAGTCGAGGAGTCGTTGAATATGACATTTAACGAGTGATCTCCTCCTTCTATGATATCATCTTTGGTAGATGATAACTTAGTCGAAAGTCAAATGATGGCAAGACAAGCATGGAGTTAAAGTACAAAACAACATCTTCTCACCTTGAGTTAAACATTAAATCAAGTAAAATTGACATAAGTTGTAAAACTTGATTTATAGGTTATTAGTTGTGTCTAAACAAATTCAACAAAAACAATTTTTGGAATTTAGAATAAAACAAATAGTGAAACGAAGTTGATATTTCAAAGTAATCAAGTGAGTATAGTGTCAATATTTGAAAGACTTTTTGATAATAAAAGCAAGCCACAAAAGCAAAGGATTTTAACTTAAAGACATTCCTAGTTGCTCTCTTGTTCTCAATGGTTAAGTTATTGATGGCTTATCAAGAATGAGATTAGTAAATCCGTAGGTAAAACTAAACGTAGAGAAATGTTTGGAAGACTACTTGTTCTCATAACATTTAGATTCAACATTCTGTTTAGCTTTTGTCTATGTGCTCGTGTTAACGAAGATCCTTAAACAACTCGTTAGTTGAGCCTAGTTGGATACATCATAAGGTACTACACAACTAGGATTATGGTCTCCCAAAAGAACGGGAATAGAAACCATAGTGTATGCCAAATGGCATTATGTCGGTAATAAGTTGATAAGAAAAGCACAAGTGGTACTTGCACTTTTATACTTACTTACCCAATGATTCTCCAAAACGCGTATGATTCTCATATTAGTATCGGATGGAGAAGCACATCAACAAGCTCCGCTTGAACAAGCAAACTCGCATCAACAACGGAATTCATCTTATCAACATTGTTATACCTTCAACAAAGGAAGCATCGACTTCAGCGACAATTCAATCCATTATGTTCTTAATTGACATATTGTGATCCATCATCATCGTCTTGGTAAAAATGTTCATTGAGGAACATCTTAACTAAGAAAGTCTTATACGTTAATCATTCTATCAACGTTTTCACAAAACCTCTTGAATGAGAAGCATTCATCATCCCTAGGCTTAGTCAAGGACTCATAAGACCTAAAACCTTAGTTTTGAACATTAGGATAAAACCACAAAATCAAGACAATTCCTTTTGAGTTTTCCCTGCAGATCCCACGGCACCCTCAGACCGTACGGGCGGAACCCATTTTTTGGTTCCGCCTGGTCCGCCAAAGCCACATAATGTTTTATTTAAGTTCAAAACCAAACACCTCAAACAACCAATGTGAAATGAGAAACCGAGTTATCCTTTGTCATATCAATATCGAGTCATCCACCACTTCCATGCCCTCAAAGAAACCAAGAGTTAATATCATCTTCACCAATAACTCCACCTAGTCATCTTCACAAGAAGATTCCACAATGTAACCAAACAAGTGTGTCATCCCCACTATAACCTAACCTATTAAGATTAAACCACCTTTCATGATACATAAACCTATGTTCACCTTTGTGTCGCTCTTTGAAACAAAGGGCAATTGTCATATCCATACTCTCATTAACATATTTGTCTATGTCGTCAAAAGTCAAGTGAATTTCATTATGAAATGCGTCTCTTCCACTTTCTAGCAAGTGAAGAACACAAAGAAGATATCCAAGCTTTAAGTGTTGTCAAACAATCACCACCTCATTTCACATATCCACCCTCGGTCATCACCTATACTTTACCACCGTTCACCACATTGTTAAAACAAATAAAAAACGTCATTGAAACATCACTTACATTACAAAACATTTTTAAGCATCAAAATGAGTCAAGTCAACCGCACCTCCACATTTTTTTCATATAGGCACACACTAGAACATACACATTACAATAGTCATTTACTTAAATGTGAAATTTTGATTTTCTAGGAATCATCATGCCTCCTCTAACTCACTACGACCACAAGGACACCATCAAGTACCTACCCAAACACCACAAAACCAAAGGTCTTACTCAAACTCAAATCGTTGTCTTCAAAGCCTTAGAAAAACAACATGTCCATAAGGGTAGAACCATTGATCCATCCTTCTTAGAAGGTACAAACCTCTACACGGAATTTGCGACAATCAACTTTAAGTGTCTCTTAGAAATCGACGAGCCTATTTGTTCTAGGTTCACTTTAGAATTCTATGCATCCATCACCCTCTCCAAGGATGAGTATGGTCGCATGTCTATTAACTTTAGGGCTAGTAGTCATCAATACTCCTTCACCCTCGAGGAGTTTGCTCAAATCCTAGGTGTCCCAAACCTTGGTACTTGCATCTACTCCTACTTGAACTCCCTCTCAACTCTTGACATACTCTTTGACTGCATCTATCCCTATGATAACCCTCTTGTGTCCAAAGATGAACTTCGTGACCACCTCTTCATTAGAACCACCAACATTAGAAGAACTAGAACCGGAAATGAGGTCATCAAGAACCCATATGGAATGGAAATCCATGAACTCAAGCCCCAATTAAAGGAATGGGAAGAACTCCTTAGAACCAATGAAATTAGCACCATAGGAAATCGGGATCACATCAATGTTTGCCTTTGCTACATGCTCTACTCCTTGTCCGTTAGGCAACCCTTCAACCTTGCCTACTACTTGACCAAGTGAATGACCGACATTCCCGTGCAAGGCACAACGTCTATGCCATATGGAATGCTCTTGACCCGTCTCTTTAGGTTCATCTCTCCCATTCCATCAACTCCTATAGGTATTCACCTAGACTACTTTCTTATTCCACACGCTTTTGTCCCACTAAGTGATAGGAGAATCTACAAAGCCCAAGGTAAACATTTTCCAACTCTAGGCTTTGCCCAACTCTAGGCTCCCACCTCTATATTACTTTTTCCAACTTTCGGATATTCCAAATGAGTCGGCGGAGTTCAAGCAAACAAAGGGGGTGTTAAAAAACATCGAGAGATTTCTTGAAATGCTCAAGAAGAAGATTGACCGTCTATGAGAGCGGGTGTGTAGGAGTGTTTGGCACTAGGCGTCATTTGAAAGATTTGGTCATTTAAACATTACGTGTTATGTATTTGTGTGTTGGTAAGTTATTTGGTACTATTAGGAACTTGTAGGAACTAACAATGATGTAGGAAGACAACATTTAGCTAGTTGTCAAATTTTCATGTTTATGGCAATTCTTACTAAGTATAGTGAAATCCTCGACCTCAAGGTCAAAGTCCTATGATATGTATGTTTACGTGTCTAATTTTTGCATTGCCTAACCAGAAATGCATTATCTTTTTGATTTTAGGAGTTTTCGAAAATTTTGAAAATCGTCTCGCGGGTCAAAAACACGGACTGCCAACTTTTTAGGGTCTGGCGGATCTGGCGGAACCCAAAATTGGGGTCCGCCAGTGTATTTTCTGGGAATTCCAGAAATAGCCCAACGGACCAGGCGGTACCCTCAAATGGGTTCCGCCAGTGTCTTCTGAGGGTTCCGCCAGACACCTGCAGAAAATTCTTCCATTGTTCTTAAGTCCAAAACTTGTAATGTATCAAAACCATTATCCTAAGTGAGAAACATCTTCCATTAACTCCAATAACCATATTAGAATAACTCTCACTCACTAAAACAATTAGGAAGCCACTTCCCTCCAAAAATTCAAATTCAAACATAACTAACCCAAGGAACCCTTTTAAAGGATCCTTCAAACCATTGAAACATTTTCAACCAAATCACATCCCATGATCACAAAGCATTGAGTGCATATGTTGATCTTTCACTCCATCCTATTCTATTGAATTAACATCAAATGATGTGACATGGTCATGAAAATCATTTGAAACCTCATTCTTTGAATGGTAGAACATCAAATCCAAACATCCATTTCAACACCTTTTCAACCTTATAAATTTGAAAGTTTTGCAACAATTCAAATCACACCATAACCATCAAAATCCTTCTCAAAAACCACTAGGATTAGTGTCAAACCTTGTTGCTTCAACAAAACCATCAAGTCAAGCTCATCATCTTCAAGTGATGCTTCGCTTAACATTTCTTCACCTATCCAAGATTTCCTTAACCTCACTACCTCAACACCATCCTCAACACATTTCAATACCAATGTGATCACTATTCAAGATTTGCTTAATCTTGCTACTTCAACACTTACACCAATGGAACTTTTCCATACACCACCAACATCACCACATCCACTATTGGAAACTTTTGAAAACCTATCACCTAAACCATCAAGCCCTCCATCATTGTCACCTTTTAACACCATTTCCGAAATGGAAACCCAACAACAACCAACATTTCAACCAAATGAGTCATTGGATGATGCACCTCATCCACCGTCATTGCTTGAGAGTTTGGCCTACCGGTATACTAAATCCTCAATTTTTACAAATGATCAAGGTTATACACACCTACAATCATTTGTGTTTCAATCCCATTCACAAAAACCTTCATGGTAACCATTTACAAATAACAAAGCCTACACCATTTTGTTCAAACAACAACCACCACAACAACAATAACTACCACTACCACAAGAACCTTCCCAACACTTTGAATCTATATTTTCTTCGTATAAGAAAATAAAAGCATCTCAATGATCTTCCACCAAGACCAACAACAACCACCACCTTTCACAAATGAATAACCAAGGTCATTGCTTAACCAAAATGAGTCTTTCGACCACAACCAACCACCACAACAAGAGTATCATCACCCAAAACCATTGTTGGTTCACCATATCCAATAAAATGAGGTTTATCCTAAACCACATTGTGGAACGTCTCAAGTTTAGAGTCTCCAAAATGAAACAAAATCGTTTCTTTTGGAAAATGTTGCTCATTAAAACCAACAAACCAAGTTTAGAGTACCAACACCACCTCAAGTTTAGAGTCTCCAAAATGAAACAAAACCGTTTCTTTTGGAAAATGTTTCCCATTTAAACCAACAAACCAAAACCCGTGTCACCCTCTCAACCTTCAAAATAAAGCCCGCTAGAACCACAACCCACATTTTCTTCCTTAAACAACCTTAGCCTTGTTTTTGGAAAATGTTTCTCACAAAGGAAAATGATGACTTACTTGTAGCTTTTTATGGTCGTAGCTTATTTGTAGCCTTTTCTTTATTTCTAGAGGTAGGATAGTGTAACCAAAATTTCTTGTCTTTGACTTTTTAAGAAGTCTAAATTTTACATGAAATGAATTTCATTACACTACAAGGTTTTCTTTGTTTGTTGACCATTTAGGTATGATGTGTGAACTATACCTTGTTATGGTACCATACATAAATCTTGTGCTTTAGAAACTAACCTCTCTTTTTGTAGGTTCATTATCCATATTTTCCTTCCTTGATACTCCATTTAGGGGAGTAATATTCAAGGGGGAGCATGAGTGTTGTACTATTTCACTTCACAACTCTTAGTTGTGTTTAAACATGAAACACTTTCATGACTTATCTTGTGCGGAAACTAACTTTTCTTTTGTAGGTTCAAAATCCATGTCTCCTCTCTTGGCACTCCATTTAGGGGGAGTATCGTCCAAGGGGGAGCATGGTCATTATTCCGCTTCGCTACTCTACTTTTTGCTTCGACAAAAAGGGGGAGAATTTATATTAAACTTTCTCTACTTTTAATATTTCCGTTTCGCTAACTCTTTGCAAAAACAAGTTTTAATACTAACTTTATAAGACTTAACACTAAATCTTATGGCTTACTTTTAAATAAAGTTTATGTTTTGTCATCAACAAAAAGGGGGAGATTGTTAATACAAATATCGCCTAAAAACGTTATTTATATTTTACGATCTTTGCTAAGTTTTGTTAATGACAAAGTATGAACTTTAGCTAAGAGTAAATCATCACTTTGAGTGTTTAAGTCTTGTTTAACTAATGTTTACATTTCCTTTTAAACTAAACATTGTTTTTATTTCTTAAATTAGAAAGTGTCTTGTCACATCACACTTATTTCTTAAAATAGAATTGTCACATCACATTTATGGTAAGTTTTGTCTATATGTATTTATGGTAAGAAATGTGTTTGACTTGCTTTGGTGTGGCTTACAAGTTTTGTGTTTGACTTGATTTAAGTGATGTGACATTGTTTGGTTGCTAGGATTTATGAGACAAGACCTTGTTTGGTTTGAAGAGTTATTGCATAAACCTACTGCAGACCCGGCGGTACCCTGGGGGTACACGGGCGGAACCCATCTGAGGGTTCCGCCTGATCCGCCAAGCATGCAGTATGGTGTGCTATAAATACCAAGCCATAACTTGATTTTTGGCTAACCCTTTAGGACTTATTCTCACATATTCTCTCAACTAACTCAGTAACCCTTGACTTGTGTGATTCTCTTATGTAGCTAGGAACTCCACAAGATCATTCAAGAAGTTGCAAGCTTCAACTCTAAAGTTGCAAGTCTTGGTAGCTTGGTCATGTATAAGCTTTGGTAGTTTATACTTCATGTGTGTCATGTATGTAGAAGTTATAGGTTAGTATTTTAGGCCTCAAAATACAAAGAGTGTTGGGAGTTGTTGTACCCTAGTAAAAGAACTAACGGGAGTGGTTGTACCCTTGGAAAAGAACTCGACATCTAGCTTTGTGTCGGTAAAAGTGTAAGCGACGAATGGGAGTGGTTGTACCCTTGGTAAAGAACTCTACATCTAGCTTTGTGTCGGTAAAAGTGTAAGCGACGAATGGGAGTGGTTGTACCCTTGTAAAAGAACTCGACATCTAGCTTTGTGTCGGTAAAAGTATAAGCGATGTGTAAGGTTTTCTCCGCCGGTGAAAGGAGCTTGTTGATTAGTGTTTATAACTCTTGAGTTGGAAACTCGGGGCGTGGATGTAGGGCAAGGAAAAAGAGTCCTTGTAGCCGAACCACGATAAACTATCGTGTTGTGGTTTGATTGTTTCTTTCTCTATCTTTGCTTATTATATGTTGTTGTTTAGTTAGAATTGTTGATCACATATAAAGCTTTTCAAAGAACCAAAACAAGTAATGTTGTTCTTATATCTTTAAACATAAGTAAAGCTTTTCAAAGAACTAAACAAGCAAAGTTAGGATCATTACAAGTAAAGCTTTTCAAAGTATGAAACAAGTTAAGTTAGAATTGTTATCCACATGAAAAGTCTTTTCAAAGAATCAAACATCTTAAGTTGTGTTTATATCTTTAACCAAACGTCAAGTTCTCAAAGGTTATTTAAGCAAATAAGAATCGAAAAAGCGGTTAACTATTCAACCCCCCTTCTAGTTTTCCACAATCTGTTTTATACATTTTTGTCCGTTTTTAAACTTTTCATCGTTTTATCTGTTTTCAACTATTTTTATACGATTTGTCTGTTTTTATACCTATAAAAACAAATGAAAATAGATAAAAACAGATAAAAACGTTTGAAATGTATAAAAACAAATGAAGACAGATAAAAGGTACAAAGTACGTATAAAAATGGACGAAAGCGTATAAAAATAGATGAAAACGTATATAAACATATGCAAACGGAATAAATGTATGAAAACAAATAAAAGCGAATAAAAATGTACGAAAACGTAAGAAAAACATATAAAAACGGACATAAACATATAATGACAGACGAAAACGTATTAAAACGGATAAAAATTTATGAAAACGTATAAAATGGGTGAAAATGTATAAAAGGACGAAAATTAATAAAAGAAAGTAAGAAGCATATAAAAACGGACCTTGCTAACGTATTAATAGTTAAATGTATAATTAAAAAAATTATGGACTAAATTTGTGATACTCCACAAACCAGAGAGACCTAAAGTAACAATGTTTGAAAAGTGAAAGTGCTAACAACAAATTGCCCACCCTGGGAGTGACCTGAGTGTAGTATTTTAAAAGATTCAATAACAAATAAAACAAACCCGTGATGTTGAGTAACCTGGATGACAACAATGAAACTTTATTGCCTTAGAACAAATTTCAAGCAAACTTTAGTGACTTCTTTGTATAATAACCCTTTTCGTGAGTGCCCGGGACCTATATGGATTTTTTTGATTAAAAAAAAAAAAAAAATCCTAAATGCATCTTAAATGCACCAAGTCCATTGAAATGTGTTTCTATATTACGGTTCCAGAAAATTTGTGAACTCGATCATATTTGATCCTGCTCTCGTTCCTAATTAACAATGATGTATTTACTAAACCTATACCATTCCCATATATACCTATAGACTATAATAATTCTATTGACAAACCGAACACTTATTTAATAAACAAATGAGCTAATGTCAATGTTTTTTTAAGTATATAAAAAGCCATCTTGTAATAAATTAAAACCGACAAATTTGATTTGTTGATACTTCAACATGTTCTTTTTCGGAACTTTATCGAAGAAAAAAGTTAAGAAATCTTTTAATACCAACTTTACTTGATGAATCCTAATGATTAATTCGATATGATACTACAGTAACTTTTTATAATATGGACGCAACATGATTAAAACTCCACGCCTCCAATTCGCTGAAAAATAAACTTTATGCTATTTTAACCAAACAAATCTTGTATATGCTTTGTAATTCTTTTACACTCGGCCAATCAGATTGGTCATATTTAACTCATCTATAGTTATGAGAATGCTAGTTCTTTTTTTATAAAGACAAATTGTTCACACACAGGGACGGAGCCGGGTGTCCCGCGGGTGCCCAGAACACCTATGGATTTTTTCGATGTAATGTTAATTTTAAGAAAAAGCATCGATTTTTCTCAAATAAATCATAAATGACCCCGGTCTATCGAAATGTATTTTTAGTCTTATTTAGTTGGCATATTAAACTCTATTATATCACGGTTAAAAAAATTTCGTGCACCCGGTAATATTTGTTCCTGGCTCCATCCATGTTCACACATATATATTACCTCCAAATATTTCTATGTCTCAATGCAAACTTGAACTCACAACATCTTGGTTAATAAGCTACAGTTGGTTTAATATCAAGTTATGAACCCAGAAAAGAAGTATCAGAAAATTTAAATGGTATCTGAAAACCAATAATATTACAGAAAAGAATCTATAGGTACAACGTTCTAGCTATACGTGACAAACAAACAACTTAACTCACCTAGAATGATGATTTTGAACATTATGAACTCTAATCACATGTCCAGCCATTGAAACTTGAAGTGCTTCCTCTTCATAAGCCCTTCTTTCCATCTCTTCTAATCTTGCTTTTTTCTTCTCTTTCACAAACATGGCTATCAAAAGCAACCCTAAAAGAAAAGCTCCAATCGCACCCCCAAACGCGCTTCCAAACACCACCTTCCACTTCTTTATCTTCTTCCTCTCAGGCAACATTGGTGATTGCACCACCAACCCAAAATGGCCATGGCTTGTGGTGGCACAAATGTTCGGTGCAACCTCTTTTTGGAGTGTCACGTTACCATCATCTCCGAATGTTGCACACATTTGTATCTTATCATGCAAAGTGTTGTTCTTTTTCATGGTGTAGTTACTAAAATCAATCTTTATTCCATTTATGTTCGGGGATTGTATCTTGACCTCGAATTGGACATCGTATTTTGTATCATCTTCGGCGTTATATGCTAGTAACCCTAATACAGGAGAAACGAGTTGATAACCTAGTAATTGGTCATAAGTATCATAATAAATATTTGACCAATTGCTGCCTAGGTTTTGTGTTACTACAAGAACTCTTTCTACATAAGGATGAACATCCACACCAACTCCCAAGTGAAATTCTTGAATACGAGCACCATACCTCTTGAGGCTTCCACAACGATACTTCACGGTGCTAACATTAATCCCCGTGAGATTCGATGGCAAATGAACGTTATAAGACGTGCCTGTCTTGAAGTTCTTGTATGACTTGAAAGTGTAATATCGAATTGCAAGGTCAAGAAGTCGTGTGGGCTTGATCCCATGTACGTGGATGACAAAATTTTCGGGTAATGCCAAGAGAACAAGAAGAATCCAAGTAAGAGAAAGGTGACTAGAGCCCATTAACTTGAGGACTATCTTTTGCATATGTGCATATCTTGACACTCTTTTGCTATTTGTTATGTTGAAAAGAGTAATGTACGGTTGTATTTGGTAGGTTTTATAATGTACAAATGGTTTGAACATGATGATATATAGGAGTGTTGTGGGGTTGTAATATTGAGTACTATTGTTTTGTCATAAAGCAATTTGCTTTTGAAGGGTGTGTGGTGGTGGGGTAATGAGCTAAAGAATTCTTTTGCATGGAATGACAGTTGTAAATGTGACAATGTGTCACTAGTAATGGTAAATATATAAACAACTCAAGATAAAGGTGACGCAAGATCTGAATCCTATTTTAAATCTTTCGGGTATCACTAGGTAGCTAAAAATCTAATGATGCGTTTGCTAGATGGTAATCCAAATAAAGGAATGCTTTCATTCCAATTAAAGTTGTTTGTTTAATAACTAATTAATTTAAAAATAAATTTGATTCTTAGATAACAATCATATTTCAAACTTTACTAGTAAGGTTAGCTTTCAAATCTATCCTGAGTCATACATTTTCTGCATTAATTTTTTTTAACACTTTTGAGTAATTAGATTATATATTTTAAAGTTTAATACTTGATAACTAAACCAAACGTTAGTATCGGAATTGATGTATCAATTAATACCAATTCTCATTGCATCCTATTATCAAATCTATACTGATAATCATTCCATCGACGAAACCAACCGGGCCTTGAAATTTGGTTCTTAAATAGTGGGACATGTTTAAGCATTCTGATTTTCACTTATGAATAAGTTATGTTATGTCTTTTTTATTTCACGACTCAAAAACATAAAGTTTTGATTGTCTCGTTCTTACACATCCATATTAGAAAAAAGAAGAAAAAAAATTAAAATGTTGTACAAATGCAATATTTGAAATCATAACAATATGGTACCAAATATGCTTAAATTTAAAATGTAAATCATATCGACTCAAATCAAACTTCAACGAACTGTTGATCCAGCGAGCCTATTTTAAATTACAAACTCGAGCCTAAAGCAATGACTTGATGTTGGAAGAATGATGAAGAGGGCCGGGGTGATTGTGGGAGTTTAATGATTGTGATTGTGTTTGTCAAAAGATTAAAGGGGGGTAGGCATGCATGGCGTGCTTTAGGAGTTGACAATGCCACCCATTTGTAATCATGTACATTGTGATGTTTTTTAGTCTAACATGTTACTCACACTTTAACACCTTAATTATATCCTTTTCGTTTCTTAAACCTTTAACAAATTTATTAGATAGTTCATATACTTTCTTAACTCGATGCTACAATATTTTTTGAAAATTTGCAACAAAGAATCATTAGTTAAGTATGCATGTATATATATGGTTGCTTCTAAGGGACAAAAAAGTTAACCTCTCAGTCTCTAGAAGAGCGGTCTATTGAAAAGTTTTATAACTATCATCGCTAAAATGTTAAAGATCTTAAGTATAATGACTATTGCGGGGTCTCTTGATTAGGAGGAGATCTATAGAAGATGATCCAATTATCAAATTAACATCAAAATACTTGAGAGATGAAACATCAACCTTTCAACACAATTTTATAAAGAAATTTAATCGACTGAAAAATGATCAAATATGCAGACTTAGTAATTCGTATGAAAATTATTGAAAAATACTAAATAGATCATTTCATTTGAGACAATTAAAAAAGACATACGAGTTAATGTCTTAATAATTACGAGGTTGGCAACGGACGCCGCGTTGCTCGCGTGCCTGTTTTTTAGCGGAGGCGATTTTGCATAAATAAAGTAGAATAATTAGGCGTTATACGGATATGACAATTTAATTTCTAGGAAATAGAACTTTCAATGTAATTCATTATAATTAGAAAAAATGGATAGAAACAAAATATTTACATACTCGTCAGTCATGAACGCTGAGCACAACATGAACATTGTTTCTATTTCAGTGGTGATCCTAATGCAACCACATTCCCATTACATTAATCAATGAACGGTAACTTTCACCTACTCCAGCCCGAATTCAAGATTTTATCTTGGATACGCACTACCATAACAAACATTAGTGCATTATCTTTGCCTTAAAACAAACGCAAGCCAAAAGAAATGAGTATGAGATTACCTGCACCATTAATATGCCACCCTGGTATAACACGGCACCGCAATAGAATTCAAAATAAGGCATGCACATTTCACACAACGCACAACATTAAACATAACAAAGTGTAATAAGATAAACTCGATGCTAAAATCCAAGATAAACTGATATGTGTTATGTATCTACTGTAACTTACAACTTTCGGTAGAATGGTGACCGGATTAGTCTTTGCACAAACTTGAACCGACAAATCCTGAGAATAGTTTTAAGCATGTGTTAGGTGACAGTTATCATGCGACAAAAATGAAAAGAAGTAGCATGTAAATTAAATTTTCAGTAACTAAAATAATTTGACCATATGGCTGTGTCTGAGATTGCTTAGCAAAGCTTTTTTTTTTTTTTTTTTTTTTTTTTTTTTTTTTTTGAAATGGTTTTGGCATAAGCAAGTTTAAGCAGCTTATTTAAAACATAATAGTATATAAGCAAGTTTAAGCAACTTATCACACTTACTTGCTTTCGTCCGTAACATTGGTCCAGGTCCATAAATCCATAATTCATTGGCGTCAACTTCTTCGTTAACTAAATAAGAAACTTATTAGTATTCACTGTATACAAATTGGTGGCTTAATCGATCAGGCCTAGATGTACGTAGTATACCAAATTATTCACTTCTGGGCCTTAAATCCAAATTATTTTCCAATAAAGTTTTAACAAACAGTGAAGGCTTATATTTTTCACATTCACAATTATGATCACATATCATAGCCTGAAAAATGGTATAGAGTATGTACCTCATTATTGATATCAATACATTTATGGATCACCATGTCAGTTAATAGCCATACCTTGCTTTTGGCGGACCGGCGTCCTTGGGGTCTTTTGGAAAGCCTTTAACGGAGTTGGAGTCAATTGGACGGAACGCCTATATAGTTTTTAACGACAGTGATCAACTTTGTACAAAACGTAAAAAAACAAAAAGTAAGAATTGATTAACAGTAAACATACCTTCACATGTCACACACTGTGACGATTTCCCATGAAAGTTACCCATATTCCGAATCCCTTTTCCTCTTCCTACTCCCATCCTCATCCACAAAACTTCATATCCTACAGAACACCAAAAACAGCAAAATTAAATTAATCAAATGAAAACCTGTCTGTAGTAATTGGCCGAAAATGGAAATCAGATTGGGTGAAATAGTACACTTACAGCATAAACTTCATTTGCAGTATGATTACTTCCAAAAAAAATTCGGTTTGATTCCCAAGCAATCTTGAACCAAACTGTAAAAAAAGAGCTGATGAGAAACACTAGTACAGATTTGGCCTTTCATCACACATAGCGTATTTCGAATGGTCACACAACAACATATTTACGTGACTAAATGTACCAGCCTTAAATAAACAGCCACACTTGATCCGACTTGTGTGACCATTTCGTAAAATATATGTCACACATTGGTGTATATATGTGACTAGAGGGTAACTGGTAAATATTTTTCGTCGTTTTAGTCACTTTTAATTCAGGACGTGTGACTGATACAAATCAGCTCGAAACATTAGTCACATTATAGATATACATATGTGACAAATATATGGTCACATGAAGTACTTGCGTATGTGGCTAAATTATATAGTCAAGTTTGTCACACATTATATAAACGTGACTGCTATTCTTTGCTGAATAGTTAGCCACATATGAATTTGAAATGTGTGACAACTAAAAATTCAGTTTGAAACGTTAGTCACGATATGCATTTAAGAGTGACAAATATATGTCACACACTTGAAGAGTGTGACCAAATGTCATATATGGTCACACTAAACCATAGAAACATGATTAAGTGTAACGAAAATTTGATACATATGGTCACGTTGGTTAATATGTGTGTCTAAAGTTTAGTGTGTGTTTGCTTGCCAAATCCTAATGTGTATAGTCACACTTAATTGAATCACGATCATGTGACTATAGGCTTTACAAAAAAACATAAAAATAAAATAAATAAATAAATAGTCACATTATAACTATAGGCTTTACAATAGTCACACCATATCAGAAATGTGTATCTAAATGATGTTTATGGCCACATTATAAGGGTATTATATGTGACCAATACATTCAAAATAGTTACATTGAGTTTTTGGCTCTTCCATACATTTTGAAGATCTCATCATCTGAGTATTGCTTTAATTGAACAAGCTTCCAACCCTTCATATTGTTTAGATAGTAATCATAGTACTTCCTCTTTTGCTTAAATGTTGGACGATTGAGCACTTTTCTCTTCTTTCTTTGATTGAGATAAAATTTCTTCCTCTCAGCTTCATAATTCCTCTTCCATTCATCTTTTTGTTCTTGAGTGTACTCTTGCATTTCTTCTTTTATTTGTTTCATCAGTGCAATATCAGCATCACCTTTAATCCTTTCTTCATCCCAAGAATCCAAGAGTTCTTTTGTTTTGGCCTCAGCTTCAGCGTGTTTCCTTCTTTGTTCAAGTACCATCTGATTCTCCTCTGCAAACAAAGCAACCAAATTTCTTGCAGCAGCTCCATCTACTTCAAGTTGCTTGGATTTGGGCCAGTACTCAAAAGGAAGATCCTTTAAAGGATCATGCTAAGGCTCTTCAACCATAATACCTTTGCCTTTGCCCTTATAACTTGGCTCTTGTACACTCTTCTTGATTTGTTGAGTTGGTTCTCTAATCACCACACCTTTGACAGGTACTCTTGGTTGTTGTGGTGGTGGTTGTGATTGTTCTGTTGGTAGTGGTGATTGTGGCACTGCTTGTTTAAATCGTGTCTTCAATAGAATCATTGCTTCGGCCAAAGTTTCCTCATCATCACTAGCAATAGGAACATTTTCCTCAGCAGTAGTATCCTCCTTGGCAATTTCTGCAGTTGCACCAGCAGTAGAATCTCCCATGCCTTTGATTGTTGCTTCCATAACAACCTCATTACCTTGATTATCAGAAACCATATACTCATCATCATTCTCAGCAGAATCCACTTCCATAACCACACCAATGTCATCACCAGCAGCGGCACTATCAAAATTTTCCATAGCTTCCCCTGAATCCTTGGTTTCATTCCTCCCCTGTTTGGGATCATCCTCCCTAAAACTTATGCTTTCAGATGAACTAATCCTTTGTCTTGTGCCCATTTTTTTCTGTCTTTTGAATGACCTGGTTCTTGACTCCTTCTGACCTCCCAATTGCTTAACCCTCAGCTTCAAACCTGTAATTACATCCCCCTGATTATCTGTGATTTGTTTTAGGCCAAGAACCTCTTCTTTAAGTTTGGTATATTTAACCATCAATTCTTTAACAAGTTCCATCTCTTCCTCACCACTTTTATCCTCATCACTAGCATTGTCCCCCTTAGTTTCTTGGCACCTGCGGTTTCCTTCACCTGAATCAGTTCCATTGGAACTTGATTCATTATAAGTTCTTGAACCTTCACCCTTCTTATGTTGACCTAGTTCCAACATTGCTTGAAACAATGGTTTACCTATGACAGGAAAGTCTTACCCTTTCTTTTCATGTTAGAAAAGACCTTTTTAATATGAGAGTGAACTGGATAAACCTTGTCGTGAACTTTCTTATTTGTAAACTGTTTGTCCATAAGAAGTTGCAGAAATCTTGGATATAAGTAATGTTGGTTTGAAGAATTATCCAAGGCTTTAACCACATGATCAAAAATTAATTTTGAAAAATTGAATTTTTCTTTATTTTTTGCCAAACATATAAGGGCACAAGCCATGTTACTACTAAAATCATTCTAACCAGTAGTCTTTGGGCTAAGACACTGTAACAAAGTGTGAATTAAGAATTTCCACTGTGGGGGGAAGCCACCTTTATTAAATTTCAAAGAATCATTTTTTCTTACATACCCCATCTCTTGAAGGTTTTCAAAAATTGTGGAGTCTGGAAGATTCTCAATTCCATTAACATCTAACAGATGCCTCTGTAACAATAATCTTCTGCCCATCCACACAGGCATGAATCTGTACTTCCTCATCAATAGTTTTGACCTTTGCAGTAGCCCAAAACTGTTTGATGTTGGAAACATATACAGTAGGGTTAACTGTTAATGCATACCTAATATGAGTAGCATTGAGAAAGTCAACAACTTCAGTGAACTCTTCATTCTCCTTGGTGGGCTTTTGCAAGAATGCAATCATGTTATGCTTGTTGGAAAAAGACAGAGTCGACATTGTGAAATTTGAAAATTTGTGTAGGGTTTTGCTGGGAATTGCAATTAATTGATAAAATCAAGCAGTGGTTTTATGTTTGATAGAGTTTTGATCGGATAAAAACATTTGTGTGAAACTGTGAATGATTGAAGTGTACAAACCCTTAACCGTTCATATTTCTAAAACAGTATCCTGCACTCTCAAAAATAGCAGAACAACCCTTATCCGGACTAAGTTAGGCTTAGCAGCACTAAAATATGCCTAGCAACACTAAGTCAGTTTTCACTCGAAAGGGCTTATTTTTCAGGACTCCAGCACTTTTCTCAGCTTATCCTGCAAAATATTAGTCCCAAAAACACAAAACCTAACTCATTACCCGAATCACAATAATCACATCATCAATTACACTTAGCAATACTATTTATAACTAGCAACATTAACAAATCATTTTTGGATTTTAACAATTTGACATACTGCTTTTATCCAAGAAACCAAACACACCTTTGACAGTTTGACATCACAAGCAACCATACAAGGTCTCAAAATTTTCATTGATATTTTTTCAAAGATACAACCATTCATAAAAGCTTCAAACATAAACATAATTAATTATCCTACCTAAATACTAAAGATACTAGAAACATAAAAACACCATCATTAAAAACTGCTTCACTCCATTTCACACCAACTTGTTAAAACCAGAGCGCTCTACTCCTTGCGTTGCATCCTTTTCCTTTCCAGGAGATATTGAAACTTAATTTCAAGATCGGTAATCCTATTTTCCAGATTTAACGGGTCTGCAAATGCAAACCCATCTTGTTGACCCCCTTGGTTTTGATGCTCCACCACATTTTGATGCTCCATCACATTTTGCTGCTGATCCTCTTCATTTTGCTCCTCCACCACATTTTGCTGCGCATCCTCTTCATTTTGCTGCTCCACCACATTTTGCTGCGCATCCTTTTGATCCTCCTCATCCTCTTCATCTTCTTCCTCCACCTCCACATCATTCAGTCCCCAACGCTCATCCCAGTAAAAGTCTTGTCTATGCAGCCATTTCAAAATTATTGACCTCATCCACGTGTCTACCTGCCTATACGACCCATATTCGTAAATGGGATCATACCCGAAATGATTAAACACTGCGTCCCATAGCAAACTGTTGTTTAATACCCACTCGTACTCTTCTGCATCATTTTGAAAGTTACCATTTGCTGCCATTGTTGAAGTTTTCTTTGAAAGTGAATATGTGTTTGTGTGTGTTATTTGGTATATATACAATAGAGAGGTATAAATAGGCTGGAGAGGTATATGAACGGTTCCCAAGACTTTTGGCGGGAAAAGGGATCGACCAAAGGCGCCTAAATCATACTATGAATTGAAGATATTTTAAAACTGTTTTCCTAAAGATAAGGAATTGATTGTCTCCACTTTCCTTTTACCAATTCTTGACTTACCAAGTTCAATGAGTTGATGCAATAACTACTTGTATCTCATGCTTTATGAATAATAAACTTCCAAACTCAAGATTTCCAACAATGATTTGGGATCGGGTTTTGACCCGAGGAAATAAAAGTTTGACCGTGACTCGAAGAAAACTTATGTTATGTTTCTTTGAAGTTTAATGTTTTTGTGTTCAAAGAAAACTTATGTTATGTTTCTTTGTTAATCAAGTTATCGATTACTATATTATGATGCTTTGTTAAAAGTCAAACAAAGATTGTCAAACTTGATTGTCATTTGCAAAAGTCAAAGAGTCTTCAAGTGAATTTGGGCAATTTCGGGTAATTACTATCAAAAGATAACTAATAGCCAATCATGATTGTCACTTTGGGTAATTTTTGGTAGTTTTGTGCCTGTACATTCATTTGCATAAGGTCAAACAGGATAGTCAAATTGTGCCATTTTGGGTAATTACTGCCAAAAGATATCGAGTAGCCAAAAGATCAAGATCAGTTAAATTTAAAAGCAAACACTTAACCATTCACCATAAAGATGGGGTACATGGGCCACTACAAACCACACAATCTAGCCATAAACACTATACTACTTCAGTGCAAGTACCAAAGAAACCACAACTGCAAAAACACAAAGTGTTGACTTCCAAAAACTGACTTTCTTTAAGGCATTTGTCAACTCTGCCTCCAATTCTTCAATCCTTCTTTGACGATTAACTTCAATTTGAACCTCACGCCTTTGTCTTGGATTCAGTTTGCTATACATCTCAAACAAATGCATCTTGTACCAATCACATTCCTCCTCTGGATCATACCAATCAAATTGTTCACATTTCTTCGTACCCGGTTTCTAAAAAAAAAAAAAAAAAAAAAACGTAGTATATTAAACATTAAACTTAATAATCTTTAAACTAAACGTATCTGATAACTTACCCATCGATTTTGGCAGCAAATGAAACGTCGAGCAGGGTTGGATGGTGTCCAAGATGTTACCACCATTGCTGGCCTGTCACATTTGCAGTTATCTTCAAAAAGATAAAAGGACATGAGTTAGTTTGATTTTGATTTGGGATTTGTTATGATTTTTTAGAGTGTGTTAAATTAGGGTTTATTTGAAAGGGAATTGATTTGCACACTTTATAAATTGATTGGGACACTCCATCTGTGCATTAAATACTTGTACAGTATTAAACACACTGCTTCAACCGCTTGTACATTGAGTGTGCAAATAACTTTTTTGAGTGTGCAAATCATTAGCCGTATGTATAACAGAAGATCAAAAATTGATGGCCATTAATCCTTATTCGGATCAATCGGGCCGACCCCGTACCCGAGTTAGCCAAATATTTTCAACCCGAATCACCCGAATAAAAAGGAGAAGGACGTATGGAAATGAAAAAATCGTACAAAAATGTACGAAAACGTAATAAACGTTTCATAACGTTTTAATACAGAGGAAAACATTCAGAAAAGCTTAGAACAAATGAAATCGGTCAAAAAGGGTCGCAATCGGTCGTAGTCGGACTAAAACGGTCTAAATCCGTCGAAATCTGTCGAAAATTGTCAACGTCGGTCAAAAACTAGCGACATCGATCAAAATCGATTGAAAACGGTCAAAAAGGGACGAAAAACGTTACAAACGGATTAAAACGTAAAAAAAATACAAAACGTATAAAATGTTGTATAGTATTTGTCTTATTTAACGAAATCCAATGCACATGACCCATGACCCATGTTAATTACCCATTGTCGATCCCCAATCATGTATTGGTCGATAACATATGTGACAAGCCACTACAACCCAAATACCCAATATTAATGCACATGACCCGTTACCCATGTTAATTACCCAATGATCAACAGTCATGGATGTGACCAGTGATAACCTAATGCATATGACCCATATGATATGTCAAATACCCATTATTGAATGTGACCAGTGACAACCTAATGCATATGACCCATGACCCATGTGAATTAGCCATTATCACTGGTCATGCATGGGTTGCACAGGCTTGGTAGGTGTATAGTAGTTATATATAGTGTGAATTGAATGTTATATGAATTGTATTTGAAGTTATTAAAAGCGGTCATGCATGGGTTACACCGGCTTGGTAGGTGTACCGTTTGTCACAGAAACTAATAAGAAGCAAGTATGCAAGGACCTCCCGATCATGTTATCAGGGATCGAGAAAGTTTGAACTCGGTTTGAGCTTGATCACTCTAAAAGCTCGGTTTATTTGTAAAGGTGTGTGTCACAAATTAAAATTGAAATATAATCTAATAATCGAATTCGGTTCACCTTCGGCTCGAAAATCTCGATACCAAGGTTTTCAAGATCGGGATCATATCCTACTTAGGATCGATTTTGTCTTTGCAAGATCGAGATCGTAATATCGGATCGGGATCTTAAGATCCTACCATAATGCATTTTTTAAGTATCTTTTGTAATATTATACAAATTTATAAATTATTATATACATTGAAATGTTGTCCTAAATTATGGTTCTGAAATGTATAAGAAGATTATAACATGTTGTTTTTTCAATTTCACAAAACACAATTCATAAATTTGTAAATTTTTAGTTTGCTAGTTCGGGTTTGCTAGTTCGTGAAAAGTAAGATCAGATCGGATTAGATCCTAAGATCCTATGGTCAGGATCGGGTTCCTATACGATCTTAAGCTTTCAAAGATCCTACATAAGATCCGGATCGTTTTTGATTTGCAGTATCGTAAAATCATAAGATCCTAATATCAGGATCGGGATCCTGACAACCATGTTCGATACATTTATAATTAACTATTTACACTTAATACGCTTACATACAATATATATATATATATATATATATATATATATATATATATATATATATATATATATATATATATATATATATATATATATATATATATATATATATATATATATATATATATATATATATATATACTAGCTTCATGACCCGGCCGATGGCCAGGTGAGTCTCATGTAATATCTTGTTGAACACTTGTAATTTATATAGCTAAATTAGTTAATATTATGATTTAAATGTAATTTTGTTTCTTATAATTTTGGTGTTAAAATTAAAATATTAGTATAGTTTGGTATTAAAAATAATTCTAGATACACGAACAAATTCGTTTTGTTGAATTGTAGAAAAACAAATTGGCATTAGTATAGTTTGGTATTAAAAAAATATTTTTGTTATTCAAAGATATATAATAAACTTATATCAAAATATGCTAATATGTACTATACTTTAAAAAAAAATATATTTCTTCTTTTGTTTCAGGCATCACATCACTTAGCAACATACACACCTCTACTTATAGTGCTCAGCCTGAATATACTTGGGTTTGATGTGCATGATCGGTTTTGGAATTTAGACAAAGCAATCTTAAAAATGGAGCCGAGTCAGTTCTGATAATGATGCAAATTTTATTAACATAAAGTCAATCAAATGAATTATTGATCTTGTAAGAAACAATTATGTTCGACTATTTTTCTACACTACTCAGAAACCGCATATAAGTCTAAAACTAATGCTAAATGAGACACCATTTTGTATTCTAAGCAAAATTTAGCTTAACAATGTCACAACAGTATGCTTCTAAGTCAAATCCATAAAACTATCTAATTTCAAATTCTCAAGTTCCATTTTGTTTTGATCGAACTATTTTGATTGGTGGTGGTGTCCTTGTGTTTTTGTTCCCTACAATAACATCTTAAACATACCAAAAAGAACCTAGGACATAAGTAGAGATAAAAATAAGAATCATGAAAGATTGAAGCACAAACTTCCAACATATGACTTACAATGGTCAGACCCTCCAAGGGAAGATCTTCTTGATATCTCAAGTGGTTGAACCCCAATTAAAAGAGTTTCGTTGTGATGGTTTACAGATGATATGAGTTGGTGACTGCAATTCAATCCTCATGATGGCTTATTGTGGGAACAACATATTTTTTATTGCAAGTCAAACTTTACAAAATAATGTCAAAATTTGCAAGCAAAGATGTTTAAGACAGCTTACAGATGATAGGAGTTGGTGACTGCAATTCAATCCTCATGATGGCTTATTGTGGGAAAAACATATTTTTTTATTGCAAGTCAAACTTTACAAAAGAATGTCAAAATTTGCAAGCAAAGATGTTTACGACAGCTTTATCGCAAGAAAAAGTAGTTCGCAAAATAATTTTGGTTAACAAACCATTTGAATGTGGCGATATTGATGAATTTATGTATATAAATATATATACCTACTAAGTCCTGAAGGAGTAACATGAGTTTCTATTTCCGTAAGGAAAAAAGAAGTTCCCCTCAGATAAAGTAGTGATCACGTCTCTTAAACAAAGAAGTGAAATGTTGATATGTTGAGCTTTCTATAAGCCCTTGGCCCGTGACTTCTGTTTTAACCACTATTTCACTTCCTGCTAACTCCACCAAATGAAGTCATCTACGAATTGTCCCTCCATTTGCATCAGTTTCATATACGTGCATTGTTGATATTCTGAAAGAAAATGCATCATAACTCAATATTGTATACTCTTTTTAGGTTAAAATATTTTGCTATAATTGGGTCAAGTTGGATTAGGTGTATCTTTAACTGGTAAAATTATAGAATTGCTTAAAAAAGGGTCAAATAGGTAAAAAGTTATGCAATGACCCACCAAGTGGTTTTTAGTAATCAATTAATCATATTGGGTACACTAATAATGCATAAAAGTCTTTCATTTATCCGAAGAAAATATGTTTTAAGCCAATTTGATAGTAACCCACTTCAATAAATAGAGAAAGAGACTTAAGCCAATCCGGCCAGTTATGCAACTGCATAATCTGTTTTAAAAAATGCAAACCCAAACACCCCCTTAATCTACATTATCAAAATTTCAAACAGAAAAGTTTGAATGATAGAATTTACCTTATAATAGTTGATACTCTTTGATTCTTGACGGTGAAAGAAACTAATCTCTAACGTGAAATGCATGTCAGCTCAAAGTCACGAACCCTGTTAATCAAACATTAATTTTTTTAGGTAATAAGGAAAACATATAAGTTGGTTGCAACAATGTACTCTGTATCAAAAAAGACACAGACACACACCTTGAATCGCTGAGATGCAACAACTTGTCCAAGATGCTCCTTAACTTTCTGATCAATCAAATATTGATTTTGTTGTGCCTCACATATTGTTGATAGTAGGTTCGCACATTTCCCTAAGAAAATTATAATACGTGAGTTAGAATCTCCAAATAAAGATTGATGTATGCCGTAACACAAATTAAATGGGATGGTACCTTAGGTTTGTAACCAGAGTTGTGTTGCTGTCGTACAGATGGCTATAGAGAATAAGAACTAACTGTTAATCACATGTTGAATAGTGAATGCACATATCTTAAATCAGTAAGCCTATTTGACCCAACCTTCGAATGACCCATTATGCAGTATGCCCATTTTCATACCTGTAACATGCTTATGATATGTGTCAGTTGTCTCTCTAACTATAGTAAATGCCTCTGAATTCCTAACCAACTTCCGTTATTATCAACTTCTCGTATTCTAGAAAACCGGCCACCACCTCCCTGTTCCAAACCACAGTCATAATGTTGGGTAAGTAAGAAAAGAAAATGTAGTTTACCTCATAATAGCATGTGCACTTGCAAATCCACCTCTACTAAATGGATCACAGACAACCATCATGCCGTCATATACTAAGTTAATACATCAAGTGATTAGCCCAAGCATGTTAAAAAAAAAAGTAAATCCATTTATATATTCAAAGGTTTAGTTATGAAGAGAATGTTATTTATATAATTCATTACCTGGTATTCGAATTTAACGTGTTAAATAGAAGGAAACTGTTTACACAATAATGATTTTAGAATAACTGACATAAACCTGTTCTAGTTATTGAATTCTAAAAATGCTTACAAAATAATTTTTTAGAATGAAAATATTAAAAAAAAGATTAACATAAATCTACTGTACTTCTTAGAAATCTAGACCACATTTCCAACAAATGCTAATCAATCAAAAAACACCCCAAAAGCACCAAAGTTAGAAGTCTAAAACGATTACTAAACACTAAAGAGAGTATATAATGATGCTAAGTGGGTGTTTGGAATCACGTTTCTTTGTAATTTTGTGAAAACAAATAATCAAGCATAAAATTAGAAGTGTTGTTGTTTCTTTTGTCAGAAGTCAAGTTTAACTATATTATGTTATATACAAATATATATTAAGGTAAAAGGGTAAAAAATGGTACCCTAACAACTACTCCGTGGCATCGTAGGCTAGGATGTATGAAGGTGTTTATCATGCAAATTTGGCTATTGATATGCCAACCACTTTTAGCATCCCAAAGATTTAGTTATATGTTACTACTTCCATTTAAAGAAAACTGGTATATCGCTCATAGTCCTACATGCCTCATAGTCAAGTTCATATAATTCAGCCCACATATCCAAAAGAAGCATGTTTGGACTCCCATAACATTTATTATTCACTATAGACTATCCAAAAAGATCGCAAAGGTATTCTAAATTTGCTAAACAGAAGATTACGACGTACCTCGTTTCTTTAGAATTTGCTCTGTTCGGACCCTGGTTCCAAAGGCCTTGAAAAGTCATCAATCTCATAAGACCCCTGGTTCCAAAGGCTCTAAATTTGCTAAACAGAATATTATGGTGTACCTCTTGTTTAGGTGAGATGTCGGCAACAGATGATACCTGTACCGGTGAGTTACTTTTCCCCTTTTTAAGATATTGCTCCAACACTCATGCTTGTTTTTGCAAATCAAGTTGCTTTTTTCTTTAGCTTCTTCCTTCTCGTGATGTCGCTATTCTATCTCCTCTTTCTATGCTTCATGTTGCTTTCTCAGCTATTTTTTCACTGCAATCTCATGACGTTTTTCCTCTTTTTCTACCACTTCTTGCAACCATTTCTACATTTTTCCCTGCAATGGAGTTTGCATATTAGAAACAAAAGTCACACTGAATAGTAAATATAGATTTCTATTCTTCATCATAATCAATATACGTATATCTCAGTGATCACTTTCTTTTACAATTTAAAAATTGTGCACTTTATTTTTGTAGGTATAAGCCGTATGCAAAAGCGCAAATCATGTCTTGTGATACAAAGAAATAAGTATGGCATACATAACTACCATGTTGAATACTCTATATCACATGTAGCCCTTGTCTACCTTATCGTCGAAACTCATTAGGTAAATATTGCACAATAGTCCAAACCTGAATTTATCCTATTGACTCACGTAACATATGAAGATAGTTTTTTTATGTCTTGTGCAACCATATTTGGCAGCCCAATAGCAAAGATGACCAGGAGAATGAAATTATTGAAATGAGTACAATGAGCGTTGTAGTATTTGTGATTACAATGTAAGCCTTTTCGGTGATGCACTATCTCTTTACGTTATCTTGGTTTCTGGATCCTGATTGTATTCTTATGCATTGGTGTTGTTGAAGTGTTCAAATGTTTATTAATTTTACATAAGGCATCTTGTACAAACATAAATACTGAATACATATTGTGTTTATCATTAGGGGATGCATAGTTTCATAGGGGCCACTAACTAAAAGGTAATCTGCAATTGAGTCTTGTGGGTGCTTAATGGTCAACATCAAGTTTGTTACTCATATAAATCTTTTTTTTTTTCGTTGCTACAGCGTAACAGGAACACCATAGTGTGCCATAATGTTTATTTGGAACTTCCTATACAATTGTGTCAATCCGGGCTTAATGGATTGCTCCAGCACACATACGACATGGTTCAAGTATCACATAAAGTGTAGTACCCTCTAAGTGTAACATAAGTAACATTGGACTAATAATTTGTAAAAATGTAACTATGTATTATACCCCTGAATTCGGCAATTAAAATAGTCCCAAACACCCCTGAATTCAGCAATTAAAAATAGTCCCAAAGACCCTTGAATTTAGCTAATAAGACAGCTCCAAGGAAACATGAATTCAGCTATCAAAAATGGTCCTAAGCACACCTGAATCTAACTATTAAGACAATCCCAAACACCCTTTTAAACTTAATAAGTCTTAGAACAGTCCCAAACACCCCCGAATTAAGCAACTCCATATGATTTAATTGGTGTGGCAACTGACCTGGTTGTGTTTGTGGTACCGCATGTTCTTGTATTTCCAGTTGTGACCTTTGGGCTTAAGCTGGCTGAATCTGATGTGGAACTGCGAATTGAAAACAATGACTACATTAACCGCTAATTTTGATATGGAATAGTTTGTGTTTGTTTGAGACCATCCACCATATTTCCATGTTCCGTCATTGCACAAAAATAGCATATAATCATAAACAACATAAAATAATGCACAATATAATACCTTTAGTTGCTAGAATAAGGAATTTGCTACTAAACCGACCTCACAAATTTTTCCCTTACCTTTTCATCTATTTAATGACCTTTCATCCATTATTGAGATACACTTTACACCATTCAAAGATCAAAATCCTATAATAATATTCATGTGTACTTGATAATAGATCAACCTCGACTACATTTACTAATTGATAAGACATTTTATCAGGCATGATCTTATCATTGCACGATTGTGGGAAGACTAAATCCGAAAATAAAATAATCTATCACTTGATGATATACTGCCATCATTGTTACGCTGAAGAAGACAATGGTGATTTAGCAAGTAATACTTCAAAATCCTGTTGAAGTTCTATATCTGGGTTTTGGACAAAATTGTTTGTAGAGTTAGCCTGGCAGGCTCAATGGTTCTAACGTGCTCATCTTCTAAAATGAGCTGGTCTTTTGGAGCTCGTTTCTTTAAATGTGTGTGCCACTGAATTTTGTAAATATGCACTTAAGGTATTAGGATATTCATTCTAATGAAAATAAGAATATTATTACTTGTTAGTTGTTACCAATCTTCTTATGAAATTCGATGATGACATCATCTTCTTCTTTCATAAAATTCCCATGGTGTATTTGGGTGGTAATAGCAGAAGCAGACAATCTTTTAAATTCAACAATGATATTTGAACTTACTTGTGCTCGTGTGTTTGCTGAGCACTTAATCAATGTTTGTTATCAATTGGTTTCACTTACAGTTCCTGTAATCACATCAATCCCGACATTGCTATTGTGGCCTTATTGGTTTTGGTAGCATTCATGTGCACTACTGACTTGTTCTTCATTTTTCGGAAATCCCAAAATAACAATGAACTTTCCTACTGTTGCAACCAAGTGATATTCTTGCTTCCCGCTCTCAATAACCTATGCTTGATTGATTTAATTAAAAGATTATGTAACCTTCCAGCGAATTCTATTTGTTATTTAGCAAGTGATTTGCTAAATTTGTTTGTAGAACAGCTTATGCATTCTAACAATACACCCTATCAAAGGCTGATGCTATTGCTTATTTAAAATGATGTTGTTTCTGCATTTCTTTAGAAGCTTTTTGTGTGTTCATAAAACAATAAGCCATTGAAAAGATATTAAAATACCATCCTTAACTCTTGTATAGGCTGATGGTATTGCTTATTTGTAATGATGTTGTTTCTCCATTTCTTTAATGAAGAAACATAGTTTTTGGGTATTCCAATGGTTAATGCAGATAAGGGGATGTTTGGATAGCTAATTATTGGTTTGTCGTCTACTTAAAAATAGACGGACAAGCATATAAATAAGCAAAGCGGCTAAAGGTCATTAATATGCAGGGTAAGTGTAATGATTTCAATATCAGAAGCACGTACTCCACTTCGAAAAGATCTTTAAATATGGGTGATAGCTATCTCCACTACAGTAAACGCGCTCTCTTGTTCATCCTTTTTTTGCTTCAATGTCACAGCTACAAAAATGAAATCACACTAAAAAATCTAATTTAAACAACAACCAAGTGTAAGAATTAATAGCTAAAGATAGACCATTGATATAATATTATGTGTCGCTACAGTATTTTCAATACTAAACCGCTTCAATAAACCACACTTTCAATCCAAATTTAGCAAAATTCGCAACAAATTAAAGATGGCATATTTTTTCAAAAAATAATTTTAATAAATAGAAAATCAATACAAAATGCTGAATTTTACATTGAAAATAAGGACTTTATAAATCAATTAACACAAATATTTATTATAAATATTTGTGTTAATGGTTTACCTGAAATGGCTCAATTTAGCCGGTGTTTGGTAAGCTTTTTTTAAAAGCTTATAAGCGCGCTGACATTTGCTAAACCTAATAAGAACCTTTATGTGTTTGGCTTAAGGTAAAAGGGCTTATGCTTATACACCTACTGCTATAATCATATAATTTTTCTAATTCGGCTTCTTCCTCTACATTACCGTCACCATAATGGACTCTACATTGACCTTTTGTCACCATGTGCTTTCTAACCGCTTCCAAAATGCATAAAGGTTGGCAATTAATATTGCAATACAAACACATATAATCACGTTTCACCTGTAAAAACATCATGATAGTAAGACAAGTGTGAGAAATATGATTAATTGTTGACTATTACAGGAAAAACAACAGAGATTGGAAGTCATTATACCTTAACTATGTACAATAATGGCATATTTCCTTTCACCTTTTATTTTTCCAAATACTCCTGGTTGAGTGGGTGTTTGGCTCACAACGATAAGAATTCCTTTTAAAACTTCTTGTTGATCATACCGGAGTTTTCTATTCACATTTGGTTTCTTTAACGTTTAAATGACAAGTTGAGGGATGGCTCCATAGGGTTTTGGCTCAAACTCGTGACCCCTGTCATCGGCGGCATAAGCAAAAAGCACAAAAATATCACAACTGAACTAACTGGGAGTATATATTAATACATATATGTACCTGCTAGTTTGGTGGCAGCCATTCTTATATATATATACCTAAGTAGCTCCAAAATAACCATGGACCTAACAATAACAAATAGAGTAACTGATCAAATGTGAGTAAAATTAACATTCTAGATGATAATTGAACGCAATTGATTCTTCTGGATTTGAAGCCACAAAAAGTAGTCACTTTTAAATAAGCAAATTCATATTTTGTGTTGAATCACATGTACAAAATAATTGAAAATCAAATTTAAAATCAAACAAACCTGGCTAAAGATTGTAGATTCAATACTATCATCAATACCATAACTTCAATCATCATCATCATCATCGTGCAAAATTATGTGCTAAAGATGGAATCGATTGATTGCCGTTTGTGTTTGATTTGATTTAGCCTTGAGTGATGGTAGGCGAGATTATAGGCGTGATTTTTGTTAGGGTTTGAATTATATTGAGAAAAGTGTGTGTCAGGCGTGTGTATGTCGTGTGTTTTGCTGACATGGATTAAACGTGGCATAGGGATTGAATTCTTTTTGCCCAAGTGGACTTAGTGACTTGGCAGGTATTGCTATTATATATGGGGGAGATATATATATATATATATATATATATATATATATATATATATATATATATATATATATATATATATATATATATATATATAGGGGAAGGTTAATGTGAGAACTTTCTTAAAGTTGTAAAAATAAGAACTATTCTAAAATACCATTAAAACATTGATACATAACCATTTTAGCAAAAATGCACCAAAATATTATATATTAATACAAGTTAACATTAAATCCACTAATAACCAACTCATACATGAGAAACGAATTACTCATACACAATTAAATTTTTTATACATATACATTAAAATCTCAAAAAACTAATTTATTATACATAAATTGATACACGTAATATACAACAACCACTAAAAACTTGATACACAATATTAGACCTTGATACACATTACACGTTGAATCAAAGTGTATCACTTAGTTTACGTCAATTTTCATAAGAAAACCCATCAAATCTTTAACAATTCTACTTGTCAATAATAATGTTTTTATTTTCTTTTAAGTTGAGTGTCATTTGTGAGATTTTGGTTGGTTCTCATTTTTACAACTTTAAGAAAGTTCTCATTTGATCTCAATTCTATATATATATATATATATATATATATATAAAACATATGCTATATCACTTACAAGCTCGAAAACTGAACAATAACTCGAGTCGAACTTTTATAAGGTTGAGATCAACTCATTAAATAATTACCACTTCATTTGATAGGCTTGAGTTTGAATAATCCATCCCAAATTTTAACTTTTCCCCAACCTGCTTAAAATTTTTCCCAAATTTAAATTGCCCTCCACCCAAATATTTCATTGACCCCCCCCCCCATGTTTTTCAATACTCGTTCCCAATTAATATCCACAAAATCTAGATCTGGTCTTCTTCTATCTCCTCAACACTCTCCTCACCAACGCCACCGCTCGCACCAACACCACACTCGCACCAAGACAACCGCTAAGGCCCGATCCAATGACATGTTTGGCGGTCCAGTCCGGCTCGGTATTCAGCTCACTATGTTTGTCGGTCCAGTCCGGCTCGGTATTCAGCTCACCGGTTTGGTTGATCCTAATTACTGGCGAGGAACACTCCAACTTTGCCCTGTTCTTGATTGGTACTTTTCTTTTACATGGTTATTGAGCTATGTGGTTCAAGCTCCTTGATTTTGATTTCACTAAAGCTATATGTAATGTGTGCAGATATTAAACCGGGTTGATGATGCTGTCAATGAAGCTTTGAAACAATCTCAAGGTTCATATACCGCCTTGCTATCTTATAATGACAAGATTTTTTGTGAATACCTAATTACACACTTCTGATGCATTCAGGCATCTTTATCTGGTGCATATCTTAGTCCTTAATTTATTAATACATCATCAGGTTGCAAAACAACTCGAACTGTCTTTCATGACATGTTACCCAGCCCGCCATTTTTATGTGGTATTATCATTTATTATTTTTGAAAGTGCATTCACATCTGAAATGGTTTTTTATCCTTGAATTCATATTTTAGATGTTTTTAAGCACCCATTATGTGGGGACTGATTTAAAAACTAGATTGACCATAACCAAACTGGCCAAAAGCAAATGCTACCTTGGAATCTTTCCTTTTTTCTAGTTTGAAAAAAATAATCTGAAATGTATATAGCTTTGGAAGGTTGAATAAAAGTTACAAATAAAAGATGCAGAATCGATTGTAAGAAATCCTAAAATCGGAAATAGACCAAGATTTGATTATCAAAAAATATAGTTGTTTCTAATCAAGTAGTCGCGTTGGTCTATTTGATTTTTTCAGCTTATCTTTTCCATTTTTAATTGGGTGGTTGGGACAAAGTTACTTGTACCTTTTTAAACCATTCTTAGAGTTTAATCTATACGTTATTTTTAATTGGGTGGTTGGGACAAAGTTACAAGATCTGATATGCATTTTATTCCTATCGTGTTTGCGCAGATAGTTGAACCAGTGGCGCATCAAGCGACTCAAAACCACCAAAGCAGATAGTTGAACCAGTGGCGCATCAAGTGACTCAAAACCACCAAAGTAGATAGTTGAATCAGTGGCGAGTCAAGCGACTCAAAACCACCAAAGCAGATAGTTGAATCAGTGGCGAATCAAGCGACTCAAAACCACAAAAACAACAGATATTTGAATTAGTGGCGCCTAACAAACTAGATGCACCTGACAAAAGACAAGGCAATAGTGTGTCTGTCAAATGTCAATAAATAGATGCACCCGTCAACAATATATATAACCACATAATTTTTACAGAGGAAGGTTTTCTAGCATCTAATCAAGAACTTTATTCCAGTATGCTCATCTAGTTCTGTTATGTTGTGAGCTTTGACATGTTCTAGTTCTGCTCTAATCCTGATGTGGTTATTGTTGATATGCAGCAGCCTACGTTTTCAAGGCTTTTATATCCAGATGATGAGATTAGATCAGTGGGAGAAAAACTTATAAGTTTAACTGCAAATTTTATTATTATGTTCATTGTTTTGGATTAAAAGTCTTCATAATGTTGTTTGAATTACTGCTGATCATGTTTGTGTTAATATTGCTTAGATGGATTTAGTTCTGCTCATGAACTTCAAAGAAGATATGCAAAAGTAATTACTACTGCTAGTACAAAAGTTACTACTGCTAGTACAAAAGTTACGACTGCTGGTGAAAGTTGGTACTGCTCAGAGATTAAGACCGCTCGAAGTTGGTAGTTGCTTATGGAGAAGATTATAGATACTTAGGAAACTATTGTAAGCCGACTAGGACTCCTTGGTGTATAAAAGGGTGTCCAATTTTATATTTGGTTCAGTTATATACATTCCAATTTTATTGTATTTGAATTTGTTTTGATATATATTTGAATTGTTTTGATATATATTGATTTTTTAAATGTGACTAAAAGATGCATATAGTCACACTTATTAACACTTTGGTCACTGTTTGCTTAGTTCATTGTGTGACTAAATATTACAAAAGGCCACGCAAACATAAACTTCATGTGGCCATTGGATGATCAATAGTCACACAAAATACACATTTCTTCACTTTAAACAGCATATGGTCACACTTATTAACACTTTTGGCCACTGTTTGCTTAATGGTATGTGACTAAATACCCAAAACAAACATGTTTTGTGTGACTAAATATTAAAAAAGGCCACGCAAACATAAAATTCATGTGGCCATTGGATGATCAATAGTCACACAAAATACACATTTCTTCACTTTAAACAGCATATGGTCACACTTATTAACACTTTTGGCCACTGTTTGCTTAATGGTATGTGACTAAATACCCAAAACAAACATGCTTTGTGTGACTAAATATTACAAAAGGCCACACAAACATAAACTTCATGTGACCATTGGATGATCAATAGTCACACAAAATACACATTTCTTCACTTTAAACAGCATATGGTCACACTTATTCACACTTTTGGCCACTTTGTGTTAAATTGTATGTGACTAACTCCAAAAAAATAACACCCATTGTGTGACTAAATCATCACAAATGTCACATTTATTGAATTTTCATGTGGCCATTGGATTATCAATAGTCACACAAAATACACATTTACTTGAATATATCATCTCAAATGTCACATATATTATATATTTATGTGGCCAAAGGACGAACAATAGTCACTCTCAAAAAACATTCGTGTGACTATAAGGTGTTTACGGTCACTGATAATGACTAATCCAACAAAACTTGTGCCTAATTTGTCACACATATTCAGGGTTTTGGTCACTCTTTTTCGATGGAAAAGGCCACGAACTCAACAATGTGACCATATGCCACCTACGGTGGCGGGACTTTTAGTGACACACAACGAAAAAAACGTGTGTGACTATAGGCATATCGTCACATATTTTTGGCGTGACCAATACAACTTTTTGTACCAGTGAAACAATGATGCAAAAAAAGTGAAGGTTCATACTAAGTAGGCAAATGCGTCATTAAGACATGGTACTAGCGATGGCATATCTATCCTTATTGGTGATAGTAAATTGATCGACCTAAATGATCTTTATTAAAGTCCCTAATTCATCTTTTTAAAGTTTATAGGTGAAACTTAATCATTCTGGAGGGTTAGAACCTGTACTAAAATTAGCCGCTTTGCACCCAACCCATGTGACTTGCCCATCCTTGCATTTTTACCTCTACATATCCGTGCTATGTCGCGAGCTCAGATTGTTAACATTTGTTCCACTACTGATCTTTATAATCATTTAAGACAATGACACTTTAAAAAATAAAAGCAACTGCATATTTTTGATAAGCAAAACTTCTATACATAGTAAGAGCGTTCCAACTATTAACAGTACAAATAAGATTATAGTAGCATAAAAGTTTTGCTTATCAAAATAGAGGTTCGTGTAAATAAAATGAAACTTTTATTTGAAAGCACGTCAAAATAGAGTAAAGGAACTTACCAAGTTTGCGTTAGTATCCACGCGTCATGTTAATGACTTGTGGACTATCACCAATCCGCAGCCGCAATAAAGCTTCCACCACTTAAAAATCTTCCACCACTTAAACATACGTACCAAATCATAGCATTCAAGCGCAACACCAAAACACCCTGCAAAGTTATATATCAGATAAGAATATTCACCATAACAGCAATTGTTCATTGACAAAAAAAATAAAATAATATAAAATAAAAAGGAAAAAAATATTGAAGTGATAATCAACCAAAATTGTGTACCTCAACTGGGTTAGATGGGTCAAATGTTGTCAAGATGCTTATATGTAATGTATATACCTATAACTTCAAAATAATTTTATTCATAAAGTTAGATACACTTGCATATTTGCAATGATGCATTGATTAGTGACGCACTAACTGTTTATATAAACTTTATTGAATTTTGGACTATAAGTCTATAAGTGTTGTGGGTCAACAACTAACTAACTGAAGGACAAATAAGTACACATACCTTGATTCATACACTAATTCGATTCATTCTTGGCAACAACAGTTTCTGCAGTTGTCGTTCTTTCTTGTTGTACACCTGTAATGATAAGAGGTTTAGGAATTTAGCAGACCTTAAAATGGCTCTTGAACAATCAAGTAAAAAAACGCACCTGCATATGCTTTAAAAAATCTTTGAGACATGTTGCAGCTTCTTTGATGCGACATCTCCTATGTGCAGCCGTACATCTCTTCGTATTACCTGCAAAATAACATCGCCAACTTTATCTCTCACAATCACGGTTCCAAGAGTCACCATGAATCATGGTTGAAAACCACAGTTCCTTGAAATAATGCAACAAAATCAAGCTTATAACCAATAAAAATCAAGTCTTAAACCTGAATTCAACTCATAACATGTCGTAAGCCAAAATAACTATGAACCACCTTAATGTCGCCACATAGAAAAATCTGATATCGAAGATCTATAAAAACACAATCCCTGTTTAAAAGGGAAAAAAATACAAATAAAGCAACATTAGTTTAAGAGCAGCGCAAGGTATGTAACCACTTGCCTGCGACTAATCATCGTGCGCCATTATCGTGACCACACAGAGCTACGGTTTCATTCTGCGTCAACCTATTTCTGTCCACCAAAAGTCCCGCACAGGTAAAAAAAAGAAAAGAACGCTATTAAATAGATGATGAAACACTATTTGCAAACCATCGTAGAACTTAGAATTTGGATAACCTGGAATTTTCCACAAAAACAACAACAACAATGTCAGCAGCAACGCGTCATTTTCCTGAGCATGAGCAGTTCTTTATTACCCTTTCATACCTATGTCCTGCAACCGAAAACGAAATTCAAATAATTAGGTTTATATAATAATTATGGCTGAACATGAGTAGTGCTTTAAACATTATAATGAGTAAAACAAATGCAAAACTAAAAAAGAGCAGAAATTTCACCAAACAGTTTATATGCATAACATAAAATTAGACTGATTAATAATAAATAAAAAACTATACCTTAGCGTAACAATCAACATAGGTTCTTCATCTTGCCAACCTACTATTTTGCCTCAACCGCCGCTTATCAATTCCGCCAAGCACAACTCCCCACCACTAAAAAAATATTTCAGCATGAAGATACCAAAAATATTTACCCTGACCCATGATCCAACCACAAATCATATTAATAATCAAGCACAAAAAGAGCTGTAAACATCTAAGATTAAAAGAAAACACTAACCCATAAATGAGCGCCACAAATTCACCGGAACAACAACAACAACATATTCATTCGAAGTCATCATCTAGTAGTCTTCTTCTTCGTCAACCCACTCTACTTGATCTTGACTGAACCATATTCCAACTAATAATGGATCAGAGTATTTGTGTGTCTTGAGATTTTTCTGTGTTGTTCTAGATCCTTCTTTCAACTACCTCATATAATAATGCGACACGTTTGTACGGTTTAAGGTTTATCTACCTAAAATATAACGTGTTTTTGGCTATATATTTCATGGGCCATCACTGGCAGTTTCGCGGGCCACTAAAGATCAACAACTGGGCTCCATCGAGCCGGGCTTGTTTTTGGCGGGAAAAAGAGGCAGTAAAACGACGTAGTTTCCCTTGTGATTTAATATAAACTCTTAATTTTTGTTAATGTTAAGCATAAAAACATTTATTGGGTTAGTCCTTTGAAATTCAAGCCCATTAACTATTGGGCTACTCAAATAACTTTGGATCAAAAAACCCGTGTCTTGGATGGGCTTCACCTAATATAGTTAGCTGTTATATAACGACTTTCTATAATAATCCTTAAATACTAATTATTTGAATTTATTAATGCATTACGTACATATTATGACAAAATTTCTTTAAAAAACAATCTGGTTTATGGGTTTTGTAATAACGAAAGGTATGATAAGAAAAAAAAATTACGTAGAGTTTCCATAATTTGTTTGAAACTTTATTTTTGCAAGTATTTTTTGTTACCATAATTAATTTTTTTCATCTTTACAAAACAAAAACTTTTCTAATATATTGCTTCCATAATAGCCTGATCGGTACTTTTAATATCCCTTAGTATTCTTCTCTTATAGTTCTTCCAATCCAAGACTGATTTTGACGCAGAATTATTCTAAATGGAGTTGAAGTTTTCTGTTACGTCGTTTCTTAGTGTCGTTGTGGGGTTGTTTGCTGGTGCTTACTGTTCTGACAACGCTTGGGACTTTTGGGTGATGACCGATACTTTTGCGGTGCTTTATGTTGCTTCTTTGGTGGTTTATGTTGTTCTTTCGGTGCCCTCTGAGGGTATATTTAGTGATGTGTAACCTCTCGTAAATTTCCCTTACGATTAGTAAATGCATACGAATAAATAAAACGATGTTACGATAAATTAACACCATTTTACGGGTAACAAATTTTTTTTATGATATGGCTTGATATTGAACCACTACGATAACTGTGATTGACCGTTTACCCAGGAACGATGCTTACACACGACCTAGATAACCTATGATTATTGCGAACGATAAATATATATAACACGTTTATATTTATAACAATACGTTTTGTCTAAATAACGTATATTATTTTTATATTCCCCGAACCTAGGAAACTTCCCGAGAACGCTCACTAATACTTTTGAACTTCGACACGATAATCGAGACACACCATGTGGGCCCCCAACATCCAATGGGCCACGGTCACACAATACAAACCAAACGGACTCCTTTTTATTATTTCTTTTCCTTTGGGCCGACACAAATCCTGAGCCCAGTTACAAGCCCAAACGCACCCTTATATTTTTTTTCTTTGTTTTCTTTTCCTTGTTCCCAGTCGCGACACACCCAAAACGTACCCTATTTCATACGATTTTTATACACAACCCTTATATATTTTTGCATGCCTCGTCTCACCTAGTACCCAAGAAACAGAAATGATAAAAGTTCCACTCCCTCTCACTCGTTTACTACCCTAGAAATCACCCAAGCAAAGTACCAAACTCACATGTGAAGGATAAGCCAAAAACGTGTCATAACATTCCTTATGCCTCCCATGCTCCCCAATGATCCCCTAGCTATCTATGTTCATTGTCAGGAATGAATAGCATGAAATCTTACACAATCTAAGCTTTGTAAACCCACGATTGGATGAGAAGAGTGGTGCTACTATTCGTATGCATGTTACACTCCAACTCTTGTAAACTTATCATGTCTCTACGCTCCATAAACTCACTATATAAGCCCTCACATGCAAACTCAATCATACATGCACCTATATGTACCATTACACTAAAAATATTAACGAGGAGGAGCTGTGGAGGGACGAACGGATTCTCAAGTGTACCACGCCTTAAAGTGAACCTAGGAAGCAAAGCTTGGAACCTCTTGAACCTTGGTGGAACGTGAAGTGAACCACGAAGCCATTTTGCACTCACACGATCCCTACACGCCATTTTACTCCACCTTTGAAAGGTGGGGTGAGACCTTTAACCTATTTCTATTTTTAGACTTATACTCGTATAGTTTTTGCACCAACAATTACTATAAATATCACGTAAATAATACAAACGACCTATACTTTTTATGTCACGTATCAATTGTTAGTTAGGTCCATAACGAGACCCTATAAAAGATTAAGACTCATAACCAACGTATAATTATAAAAATCACACGTTTCTAATGTAGTTTGTACCTATACCATATTTACAAAAAGACTTAGAATTATTTTGAACTTTTATAGTTTTTGCGTATTAAGTTTTGACCACACACTTTGGCCTCGCCATTTCTAAATTCGACACACGACCCATCATTATTTTTCTACGATCTACTTGTTTACTTGAAACACTAACGGGAATGATAAATAACACGACTTGACAACTTCGTTTGACCACTTGATCGAGCCTAAAGCTAAACGAGTTTACTTAAGGATTTTCAGAAATTAAAAACCTTACGTGGGCCAAAAAGCCCAAAAAGCTAATTCTAGCTTATCAGGATAAGCTAAGCGTATAAGCTCTTTTGAAATGTTATTGTAACTTAAAAAGATGGATTTCGACAAACCCAATGCCCCCCCAAACCCTTTGGATCGAAAATCCTTAACGGGCCCTTAATATGAATCGTTAAGGCCCAATTTGAGAAATAAGAAGAGATTAAGCAAATAAGCTGTGAAAATAAGCTGTTTAAGACCTTATGAGCTTATTGAAATAATAAAAATGATAAGTTTTAGATTTGGTAATGTTTGGACTAAATTTGCAAATATTCGAGAAATAGGGACTAAAAGTGTCAAGTTTGTAAACTTCAGGTAAAAAGTGTTAAAACTGTTTTTCTAAGGGTATAAATAGTTAATATTGAAACTTAGGATTTAAAAATGTAATTATTGATATACTTGGACTTAAAACGTAAATATATATAATTTTGGACTAACGACGTAAATGTTTTTCGTTAAGGGTAAAAAGTGTAAAATTGAGAAACATAAAGGATTGAATAGTAATATTGATTTTATTTTAAATAATAAATTTTATATATGATTATATATATATATATATATATATATATATATATATATATATACGTATAAAATTTATATAACGATAACTAAATTTAGACGAATAAAACGATACGTAACCATTATCTATTTTATATACGACGTAACACATCGCTTATACACTTTATGGTTTATTCGTAATAAATAATAAACGTTTGCAATACAACGAGACTTAAGAACTAAAACGTGTCATATCTTATAGGTTGTGTGTGAAGCCGTTGCCTTGCATCGTTGAGATTACATTTGTTCTACTATCCTACTAAGGTGAGTTCATAGCCCACATTTAACTTATTTTGTGGGGGGGATACATGCTCAAAAACCGAACACAAGTCTTTTCCCGATCTTATTATTGCTTATGTAGCTATTGCCAAAAGTCCCTCGATCATGAACCTTAATCACTTGAAGGGTGAACGTAAATAATTGTGGATAGATCTATTAGGGATTGACAATCCCCATTTGGTTGCTAGAGGAAAGTTACCAAATGCACTTTATTTAAATATCATAGGTTACTGGCAAATACCTATCTTGGGGGCTATATATTTTACATCATTATTACGGAAAATATTGATGTCTGTTGAATCGTTGAGTGTATGAGCTTAAAACAATAATGAATGCGATTTTTCTAACTTGTTTTTTTGTATTTATATACAATAAGCACCTATCTCTTGTGTTCAAATTCTTAATTATAAACGTATGAATTTCACTCAACTTTTTGTTGACTTTTAGCATGTTTATCTCAGGTAACTAAATGGAATGGATGGCAAAGGCACGAATTGGGCAAATAAAGAAACGTTTATTTCTCTTTGAATAAAAACTTGTTGTTGAATAATGAATCCTCTTGGAATTATGAATATTTGGTATTTTAAATAAAACTTAAAACGATCACTTGAATCGTTTTCTATAATTGTGACGAAGATCCACTATATAATACCCCAAAAGTCATCCGCTGACATTTTAAGTCTTCCGCTGTATTGATCGATTTTGGGGGTGTTATAGATTGGCATCAGAGCTACGGTTATAGTGAACCAAGTGTTTTTGGAACATTGGACTATAACTACACTTTAAACGGGACAAAATTTTCATAAAATACCATCCTACGCCCTTCGTGCCTACGCATTCCAATAATTGGTAAAAAGTATTATTTACCTTATAGCATTTTAAATTGATTATAATTATGCTTACATTTACTACTCGGGAAATTTATTACAGTGTCATGTCTTCGAACACCCACCCTATCAGCTTGTCCTCAAACTCAGGAACTGAAGATGTTACTTCAGCCTATGCTACCTCACCTATGCCTATGTCTCCTGCTACCGACAGATACATGCAAAACCAGCAATTTCTGCCAGCATCTGACACACAGGCTTCTCCTCTGGCAACATCTGGTCCGATTCGCCGATCTAGGCAAATTAGACAACTTCAGCCGTATGAAGCAAGTACTGCTGTACTAGCATTAGCTCTTGTCATACCACCTGAATCAGTTGTGCCATCACCACCTGCACCACCAGTGATACCACCACTACCAACTATCTTCTACAGTTAAACTACTACTGGGCCACTAACACCATCACCCATAGCATCACCTCCACTAGCATCACCACCTGCACCTTACCGAAGTGTCCTAATATCACCTCACCAAAGGACTTACCTGATCTGCCCAACCACCTCAGAATCTTGTGTTCAACGCAGACGCCGAAGGACCCACAAGCGAGTAGATGCTTGTAGATGGTCTTTCTTGTTGCCCATTATACGATATTGGAGATCTCAAAAAGGAACACCAACAACAAGGGAACTTGGGGAAAGTTCTTACTCTACCTCCCGAATTCTGCCAGTCACTGGGGAACCCATACATCATACCATACCATTGTTAGCTGCAAGAATGGTTCGCCACGAAGATCGACTTGATTCCATTGCTAGTATACTCAACAAGATTCCACATGAACTTCTAGAAACCTTTGAAGATGATATGAACAGTCTCATAATTTGTCATCTTGCAATAGAAGATAAGGTTGAAAAGTTGGATTCTCTATTTTGGGAATCAATGGAATTCATAGGAGCACTATGTGGGGCTAACACTTCAACAGAAATAACATTGGGAACTTTAGACCGAGAAATTGAGAGGATCAACACTGAAAACCTACGCCTTAGGCAAGCCCTGCTAGAATCTCGAGAAAGGGAAAGGACTCGAGATCAAACCATGGAAACCATGTCCACTGCCATTCAAGAACTCCAAAACCGCCTAGACAAAGCCTTAGGAAAACCATGAGACCATCACCTTGTTAAGTAAAATCAATGTCCTACAAATAAGAGTATCTTGTCGTGTTTTGTAAACATTTGCACAAGTATCAATAAGTGTTGTAACACCTTGACATTGATTTATGGAAGTTTATTTTATCTTTATTTACGTTGCAAACTTTATACATTATATCGTAATATATTAGTTCATACAGGTCAAGCTTATTTGTAATGTGTGTCATTCCAACATACGATAATTTACGATTTAAACCTTTTCAATGATCGAATCATTGTAACTATGACCTATATTTAACTATTTATTACTCGATATGTATTTTTGACGTGATAAGATTATTATAAATGTTCTAATAATATACCTTCTTTTATAGAAACATGGCTAGAACTAGGAGAACAACCACGAACGCCGCACCATCAAACCCCGAAGTTATGACCCCGGCAGCGATCCAGCAAGCAATTACTGATGGCGTTAATGCCGTTTTAGATGGACAAGCCCGTAATAGAGATGGAAATGCACCGGCACCCCGCTACTGCACGTACAAGGACATCATAGCATGTCAACCAACGTATTTCAAAGGAACTGAAGGAGTGTCGGAATTAGCTCAATGGTTTAAAAGAAGTGAAACTGTTTTCCAAAGAAGTGGATGCTCGGAAAACAAAAAGGTAAGCTTCGCAACGGGAACACTAATGCAAGACGCTCTATCCTGGTGGAACTCTACCGTTCAAACACTAGGAGCAGAGGCAGCACATCAGCTTACTTGGATTGAATTCAAGGCTAAAATACTAAAGAAGTATTGTCCCCGTTCCGAACTGCGAAAACTCGAGGATGAGTTCCATGCCTTAATAGTGAAAGGAGTTGACTTGAGAAGTTACAACCGGAGATTCCAAGAACTCAGGATACTATGCCCTACCATGGTACCCGATCATGAGAAGACATTAGAGAAATATGTTGAAGGACTCCCTAGGAGTATTGAAGGAAATGTCACCTCAGCAAACCCGCCAACCTTGGAAGTAGCAATGGAACTTGCTCAGAAACTTCTAGACCGAGAAGTGAAATGCAATGAGCTTAAAAGGAAATTGGACGATAAGAGAACCACCCACCATCACAACAACAACCAACAAAGCTACAACAGTCATCACCGCAACAACAACCAACGCAACAATAATCGGAACCACCAACAATATCACAACACTCGAAGCACTCAACAGCAGAATCAAAGACAAGAAAAACCCCGAGTCTACGCCGCCACGGAAGGTGTAGGGTACAACGGATAGAAACCCCAATGCCAATGATGCAAACTTCATCACGAGGGTCGTTGTACCGTCCGATGTGACAAATGTCGTAAGATCGGTCATCAAACCAGAAACTGTAGGATTCCGGCTACAGGAAGCAACACACAGGTTATATCACCCACTTGTTACGGATGCGGAGAAGTAGGACACATCTAGAGGAACTGCCCAAAAGGAAATGAACCAGCCAACGCCCAAGCTAGGGTATACCTACTCAGAGATGGAAACGGACCCGATGTAGTCACCGGTACGTTTCTACTAAACCATCATAATGCTAGAGTATTGTTTGATTCGGGCGCCGATAAGAGTTTTATATCAGATACGTTTGCCCCTTTACTTAATGTTACCCCCTCTAAGCTAAACACCACCTACGAAGTCGAAATGGCTGACGGGAATTTAATAGATACCAATACTATCATGAAAGACTGCACCCTAACCTTATCCGAAAAACCTTTTGCCATTGATCTTATGCCGGTTCAACTTGGTAGTTTCGACGCTATCGTCGGCATGGATTGGCTATCCCACCATCGTGCTAGGATTCACTGTGACGAAAAGGCCGTCCATATACCACTCAAGGATGAAACACTCATTGTCCAGGGCGACAAAAGCAAACCTCGATATGGAATTATCTCATGTATGCGAGTGATAAAATACATGAAGGAAGGATGTCAAGTATTCATGGCCCAACTTACGGAAAATAAGACATCCGATAAGCAGCTTGATGATGTTCCTATCGTTAGGGATTTTCCTGAAGTATTCCCTGAAGAATTACCTGGTATTCCACCCATACGTCAAGTAGAATTTCAGATTGAACTAGTGCATGGAGCAGCACCAGTGGCTAAAGCACCTTATAGGCTAGCACCATCTGAAATGGAAGAGTTGTCAGAACAACTAAAGGAATTGTCGGACAAAGGATTTATTCGACGAAGCTCATCACCTTGGGGAGCTCCAATTTTATTTGTTAAGAAGAAGGATGGATCCTTTAGAATGTGCATCGATTACCGGAGTTGAATAAACTTACGGTAAAGAATCGATACCCATTGCCTCGAATTGATGATCCGTTTGATCAATTGCAAGGATCGAGTGTGTACTCAAAAATTGATCTGAGATCAGGATATCATCAGCTAAGAGTTCGAGAAGAGGATATCCCGAAAACTGCATTCAGAACGCGCTATGGTCACTACGAATTTCAAGTAATGCCGTTCGGTCTGACCAATGCACCAACAGTTTTCATGGATTTAATGAATCGAGTATGCAAACCTTACTTGGATAAGTTTGTAATAGTATTCATCGATGATATTTTGATCTACTCTCGCAACGAAGAAGAACACGCAGAACATTTATGAATCATTCTAGAACTGCTCAAGAAAGAAGAACTGTACGCTAAGTTCTCCAAATGCGACTTCTGGATTCGCACCGTACAATTTTTAGGACACATCATCGATAGTCAAGGCATTCACGTAGACCCTGCAAAGATTGAGGCTGTAAAAGGTTGGTCATCTCCTACAATCCCCACGGAGATACGTCAATTTTTAGGTCTCGCAGGTTACTACCGAAGATTTATAGAAGGATTCTCCAAGATTGCAAAACCTTTGACTAAGCTAACCCAAAAGAATGAGAAGTACATCTGGTAAGAAAAGGAAGAAGCAGCCTTCCAGTTATTAAAATGAAAGCTTTGTGAAGCTCCAATATTAGCCCTCCTAGAAGGAAATGAGGACTTTATAGTATATTGCGATGCATCTTATCATGGACTAGGAGCAGTTTTGATGCAAAGAAGCAAGGTAATAGCTTATGCATCCCGACAACTGAAGAAACATGAGGAAAACTACACGACTCATGACTTGGAGTTAGGAGCTATAGTGTTTGCGCTCAAGTTATGGAGGCACTACTTATATGGCACCAAATGTACCGTGTACACCGACCACAAGAGTATTCAACATATTTTGTATCAGAAGGATTTGAATATGAGGCAACGTCGCTGGCTAGAGCTGCTCAGCGATTATGATTGTGAGATCTGTTACCACCCAGGAAAGGCTAATGTAGTAGTAGATGCATTAAGCCGAAAGGAACGATTGAAACCCCTTCGAGTTAGATCACTAGGGATGACTATCCACTCACCCCTTCCATCCCAAATCCTTACCGCACAGAACGAAGCACTTAAAGAAGAAAACCGACCCAAGGAAAAGATTTACGGTATGCCCGAGAATAAGAATGGTTTCGGGAAGAAATCTGATGGAACACTGTGTTTCAAGGACAGAAGTTGGATCCCTATGGTTGGAGGTATTCGTGAGCTCATCATGTATGAGTCCCACAAGTCAAAATACTCCATTCACCCAGGTTCCGACAAGATGTATCAGGATTTAAAGAAACTATATTGGTGGCCAAACATGAAGGCTGACATCGTAGAATATGTCGGTAAATGTTTGACATGTTCAAGAGTAAAGGCAGAACGTCAGAAACCTTCAGGCTTACTTGTACAACCAGAACTTCCTATGTGGAAATGGGAACGAATCACTATGGACTTCATCACCAAACTCCCAAGAACCTCATCCAGGTACGACACAATATGGGTTATTGTGGATCGTCTCACAAAATCCGCTCATTTTCTACCCATCAAAGAAACCGATGAGATGAATACACTAGCTCAGCTGTATGTGAAGGAAATTGTCACTCGACATGGAGTACCAATTTCAATTATCTCGGATCGAGATAGTCGTTTCACCTCTCACTTTTGGAAATCGTTACAGAAAGCCTTAGGAACTAAACTAGATATGAGCACCGCATATCACCCTCAAACTGATGGTCAAAGTGAAAGAACTATCCAAACCTTGGAAGATATGCTCCGAGCATGCGTTATTGATTTTGGAAAAGGTTGGGATAAGCACTTACCATTAGCAGAGTTTTCATACAACAATAGTTACCACGATAGCATAAAAGCAGCACCATTCGAAGCACTGTATGGTAGAAAGTGCAGATCGCCCGTTTGTTGGGCAGAAGTCGGAGAAAGACAACTTATAGGACCAGACCTTGTTCGGGAAACAACCGAGAAAATCGTTAAGATTAAGCAACGCTTACAAGCAGCCCGAGACCGACAGAAAAGCTACGCAGACCTAAAAAGGAAACCCATGGAATTTCAAATAGGAGATAGAGTCTTATTGAAAGTATCTCCCTGGAAGGGAATGGTACGATTTGGAAAGCATGGAAAGTTGAACCCCGGATACATCGGTCCATTCAAAATCCTGGAAAGGATAGGACCTGTGGCTTATAAACTAGAACTACCCGAAGAACTTAGTCGGATCCACGACACCTTTCATGTGTCAAACCTTAAGAAGTGTTTATCCGATGAATCTCTCGTGATTCCATTGAAAGAGATTCGACTAGATGATAACCTTGTCTTTACCGAGGAACCCATTGAAATCATGGATAGAGAAGTCAAACAACTCAAACAAAACCGTATCCCTATTGTCAAAGTTCGTTGGGACTCCAAGCGAGGAACGGAATATACTTGGGAGCGCGAGGATCAGATTCGCTCAAAGTACCCACATCTCTTCACCTAAGACACCCTTGGCAACTATCTTAGACTAGAATTCTGGGACGGAATTCCCTGTAAGAGGTAGGTAATGTAACCTCTCGTAAATTTCCCTTACGATTAGTAAATGCATACGAATAAATAAAACGATGTTACGATAAATTAACACCATTTTACGGGTAACAATTTTTTTTTTTATGATATGGCTTGATATTGAACCACTACGATAACTGTGATTGACCGTTTACCCAGGAACGATGCTTACACACGACCTAGATAACCTATGATTATTGCGAACGATAAATATATATAACACATTTATATTTATAACAATACATTTCGTCAAAATAACGTATATTATTTTTATATTCCCCGAACCTACGAAATTTCCCGAGAATGCTCACTAATATTTTCGAACTTCGACACGATAATCGAGACACATGGATGTGGGCCCCCAACACCCAATGGGCCACGGTTACACAATACAAACCAAACGGACTCCTTTTTATTCTTTCTTTTCCTTTAGGCTGACACAAATCCTGGGCCCAGTTACAAGCCAAAACGCACCCTTATATTTTTTTTCTTTGTTTTCTTTTCCTTGTTCCCAGTCGCGACACACCCAAAACGTACCCTATTTCATACGATTTTTATACACAACCCTTATATATTTTTGCATGCCTCGTCTCACCTAGTACCCAAGAAACAGAAATGATAAAAGTGCCACTCCCTCTCACTCGTTTACTACCCTAGAAATCACCCAAGCAAAGTACCAAACTCACATGTGAAGGATAAGCCAAAAATGTGTCATAACATTCCTTATGCCTCCCATGCTCCCCAATGATCCCCGAGCTATCTATGTTCATTTTCAGGAATGAATAGCATGAAATCTTACACAATCTAAGCTTTGTAAACCCACGATTGGATGAGAAGAGTGGTGCTACTATTCGTATGCATGTTACACTCCAACTCTTGTGAACTTATCATGTCTCTACGCTCCATAAACTCACTATATAAGCCCTTACATGCAAACTCAATCATACATGCACTTATACGTACCATTACACTAAAAATATTAACGAGGAGGAGCTGTGGAGGGATGAACGGATTCTCAAGTGTACCACGCCTTAAAGTGAACCTAGGAAGCAAAGCTTGGAACCTCTTGAACCTTGGTGGAACGTGAAGTGAACCACGAAGCCATTTTGCACTCACACGATCCCTACACGCCATTTTACTCCACCTTTGAAAGGTGAGGTGAGACCTTTAACCTATTTCTATTTTTAGACTTATACTCGTATAGTTTTTGCACCAACAATTACTATAAATATCATGTAAATAATACAAACGACCTATACTTTTTATGTCACGTATCAATTGTTAGTTAGGTCCATAACGAGACCCTATAAAAGATTAAGACTCATAACTAACGTATAATTATAAAAATCACACGTTTCTAATGTAGTTTGTACCTATACGATATTTACAAAAAGATTTAGAATTATTTTGAACTTTTATAGTTTTTGCGTATTAAGTTTTGACCACACACTTTGGCCTCGCCATTTCTAAATTCGACACACGACCCATCATTATTTTTGTACGATCTATTTGTTTACTTGAAACACTAACGGGAATGATAAATAACACGACTTGACAACTTCGTTTGACCACTTGATCGAGCCTAAAGCTAAACGAGTTTACTTAAGGATTTTCAGAAATTAAAAACCTTACGTGGGCCAAAAAGCCCAAAAAGCTAATTCTATCTTATCACGATAAGCTAAGCGTATAAGCTCTTTTGAAATGTTATTGTAACTTAAAAAGATGGATTTCGACAAACCCAATGCCCCCCCCCCCCCCCCCAAACCCTTTGGATCGAAAATCCTTAACGGGCCCTTAATATGAATCGTTAAGGCCCAATTTGAGAAATAAGAAGAGATTAAGCAAATAAGTTGTGAAAATAAGCTGTTTAAGACCTTATGAACTTATTGAAATAATAAAAATGATAAGTTTTAGATTTGGTAATGTTTGGACTAAATTTGCAAATATTCGAGAAATAGGGACTAAAAGTGTCAAGTTTGTAAACTTCGGGTAAAAAGTGTTAAAACTGTTTTTCTAAGGGTATAAATAGTTAATATTGAAACTTAGGATTTAAAAATGTAATTATTGATATACTTGGACTTAAAACGTAAATATATATAATTTTGGACTAACGACGTAAATGTTTTCCGTTAAGGGTAAAAAGTGTAAAATTGAGAAACATAAAGGATTGAATAGTAATATTGATTTTATTTTAAATAATAAATTTATATATATATATATATATATATATATATATATATATATATATATATATATATATATATATATATATATATAAATTGAAATGATAGAAATAATAAATGTAACTTTATATATATATATATATATATATACATATATATATATATATATATATATATATATATATATATATATACGTATAAAATTTATATAACGATAACTAAATTTAGACGAATAAAACGATACGTAATCATTATCTATTTTATATACGACGTAACACATCGCTTATACACTTTATGGTTTATTCGTAATAAATAATAAACGTTCGCAATACAACGAGACTTAAGAACTAAAACGTGCCATATCTTATAGGTTGTGTGTGAAGCCGTTGCCTTGCATCGTTGAGATTACATTTGTTCTACTATCCTACTAAGGTGAGTTCATAGCCCACATTTAACTTATTTTTTGGGGGGGATACATGCTCGAAAACCGAACACAAGCCTTTTCCCGATCTTATTACTGCTTAAGTTGCTATTGCCAAAAGTCCCTCGATCATGAACCTTAATCACTTGAAGGGTAAACGTAAATAATTGTGGATAGATCTATTAGGGATTGACAATCCCCATTTGGTTGCTAGAGGAAAGTTACCAAATGCACTTTATTTAAATATCATAGGTTACTGGCAAATACCTATCTTGGGGGCTATATATTTTACATCGTTATTACGGAAAATATTGATGTCTGTTGAATCGTTGAATGTCATGAGCTTAAAACAATAATGAATGCGAGTTTTCTAACTTGTTTATTTGTATTTATATACAATAAGCACCTATCTCTTGTGTTCAAATTCTTAATTATAAACCTATGAATTTCACTCAACTTTTTGTTGACTTTTAGCATGTTTATCTCAGGTAACTAAATGGAATGGATGGCAAAGGCACGAAGTGGGCAAATAAAGAAACGTTTATTTCTCTTTGAATAAAAACTTGTTGTTGAATAATGATTCCTCTTGGAATTATGAATATTTGGTATTTTAAATAAAACTTAAAACGATCACTTGAATCGTTTTCTATAATTGTGACGAAGATCCACGATATAATACCCCAAAAGTCTTCCGCTGACATTTTAAGTCTTCCGCTGTATTGATCGATTTTAGGGGTGTTATATGATGTTTCCATGCTGTTTTCTATGTTGTTATTGTGTTTAGAGGCGGAGCCAATAGGGTGGCAGGCAGGTGCTCAGCCACCCCCAACCGCCCAACTTCTCTGGCTTATAGTTTGGATTTCTGGCCTAGGGACAATGATCTGTTAGGGACAATGATTAAATCTCCCTTAATCATTTACCGTGATTAAGCTTAGCGGAAGATGACCTTTGTTGCAGCACTGCTGTTAGGTAACCAGTTATAGTTTATGTATGTTTCTCTTCTTTCATGGACCGGAGAAATATATGTTGGTGAAAAAACAAAATAAATAAATATTTGGTTCATATTATTTGTAAGTAGATTTAGATGTTTGAGGAAGAATTGACTGATAGATGAAGAATATATTACTGTACTATAAAGAGGAATTGAAGTAGCAGTATGGGATTAGTTGATGGTTTATAAAGTCTATGTGTCCTCTCCTCCTTTGAGCTAGCTTTTTGGAGTGAGTTCAACACTTGGACTTTTGAACTGATACGAATCTAGTATGGGATGTGTTCGTACCAATTTGTATCGGAGCTAGCCCAACCTTTCGAGGTTCCAACACTTCGAGTGGTGGCCTGTGGAGTGGTGGCTTGGACCCGAAAGAAGTGTGTCAACCGTGACCAACATAGCTGTGACCAACGAGCTTGGAGTGGTGGCCTATGGAGTGGTAGCTTGGACCTAAAGAGACGTGCCATCCGTGACCAACGAGGACGTTGGTTCTTCAAAGGGTGGGGTATTGTTATGTTCCCACATCGGCTAAGTATGTGATTGGTTGATGGTTTATAAAGTCTAGGTGTCCCCTCCTTTACAAGCTAGCTTTCTGAGTGAGTTCTACACTTGGACTTATGAACCGATACGAGCCTAGTATGGGATAGGTTCATGTCTGAACACTTGATAATGCTTTTTCAAAATTAAGGGCCCGTTTGGTTGATGGGCGTCTGATACGTGGGGATCGCACCCTCGCAACAGGTTATACCTGTCAACGGATCTCAAGAAGCTTACAACCCCCACCAGGCAGTGTACCTGATCGTTGTAGTATAGTATAGTGACAAGTACCGGGGGATTGATCGTTCAACTCAGGAATAGTGTCGCTAGGATTAGAAAGCCTACTAAACCAGGTCTAGAGGTGTGATTGAGCTCAATTATAGTATATATTTATAAGTATCGAGAAAATCCGCGAGAAATACGGATTTACCGAGTCGTTGTTTCCCAACGAAAGTTGAATGGAATCTTAGAAATATCGATTCGTGAACCGTGTAGTGACAAGTGAATAGTGAAAATTGTGATGGTGAAATTCAAATTATGAAAAGAAATGGTGAATTAAGCAGAAAGTACAAGTTATATATGCACAAGTGTCTAAAATCTAAAAACGGAAATGCAATCGCGAAATTTAAACGTATCGTACGAAATAAAACGTAACTTTTTATTGAAGAATGATCCTACAAACGTGAAACAATTTTCTAAAAATCTTAAACTAATAAAAAGAATTTTGAGAAAAAGAAAAATATTTTTTTTGACTTTTTATTTATTTTCTATGAATTATTTCTAATTTTTTAATTAAAAAGTAATTAAAAATAAAGGAAATTGTAAAAAATAATGAGAAAAATAAAAAATCTATTCTGAAAAATTTAAAATATTATAAAAGAATTATCTAAAATATTTTTGTATTTTTTATTGCTTTTTCTGAATTTTTATTGATTTTTGTTGATTAAAAAGTATTTAAAATTGATTATAAATTAAGAAAAATAGTAAATCAACTCAGAAAAATATGAAAAATTCACAGAAAATCTAAAATAATATGAAAAGCTTGTAGAAAAATTTTGAAAAAGAAATTAGAAGCAGAAGTGCTTATTTGGACTATAATAGCTTATGGCAAGTGCTTATTTATAAGCACTTGCCACACAACTAGTTGAAACTTGAAACACAGAAGTGATACACTCTATTAAGCTCAAATATACACAAAAATGAACAAGTACAACTTAGAATGACATGTATGAAGCTATAAGCAGTTCAAATTAAGCTAATCAATAAGCAAATGAGCAACAGAATAAGCCATAAGCTAAAGACTGAATGAAATAACTAAATCTCAACTAAAGCAACTCAAAAATGTCAATTAATCACAAGTACAACCTTAATAAGGCACAAGCAGCCCTATGCACCAAAACAGGAAACAGTTCCAATCTACTAATAAGCAGGTACAATTAAGCAGTCCTAAAAAGCTACAATCCAGAATATTATTGGGGCAATTTTATGTCTACACTACTGAGCTTCCAAAAATAGCAAAAACTCTTTCATTAACTATCAAATGCTACTCTAAATCTACCCAAATTCAGCAGCTATCAATAACTACAAACATGAAACAGTTGACTATTTATAAGCTACTACGAATTTGACTTTATCCAATTCTAAACCACTAATTCTAATACTACTTGTTATATTTAGCTAGTTATGAACTGAATTAAGTTACTAAGATAGATTATGCAACTTTAACTACCTTTACACTAACTGTTTTAATCCTACACTAGCAATTAACTAATGAGTTATCTAATTTTGACTTTCTTTAAAATAACCACCTGTTTTTATGCTTTATCTATGATATACTAACCTAGTTTAACCTAAAAGTGAAGCTAAAACACCAAAACAACAACAGTTAAGCATAGCAATCCACTAATCCAAACACTACCTAAAAACCTGTTTACACTATGAAACTTAGATCTAAACTATCAATCTCCAATCCATTAATCCAATAAGCTAAATTAACAATACCAGAAGCAATATCAGTAATTAAATGCAACAGAAGCAATCAATTACTCAGATCCACAGATTTATGCTACTAATTAATCAAGTGAGGAAAACAAAACTTACAAAAACCAATATCTCAGCATGAACAGAGATATTTCACTAAGCTAGCATGTCTCTAGATAGGCTCAATCCTTCCCTTTCTGATTAGACCTGTCAATTCCACCTCAGATCACCAATATACCAATTCAGTTGACTTTAGTTGACCACAAAGCTTATGAACAAATGAAGCTGAAATGACTCTTACAGAAGCTTTATAAAGCTGATATGAAATGAATGAAACTAAAAACAAGCTTAATTGAAAGCTAGTTTTAAATCTTAAACTAATTTGATACTATTTTTTTATTTTCTGTTTTTATAAAGAACTTTGGAATGAAATAACACTTGAAATAAATATGTAAGATAAACTGATATGAAACAAGCTGATAACAAACAGATAAAAGCTGATTAAAAACAGTAACAACAACAAGATGTAAAGATTAAAGAGAAGCTGATTTCATTGAAAATTAAAATGAATTACAATAAAACTACACTAAATACATTCAAAGTAAATTTTGGCAGAGTTTAGCTATCCTAAAACTCCACCCCAAATGAAGGAGAAATAAGCTTCTATATATAGCCATGAAAGAGAGTTGGGGCATCAAATGCCATGCTGGCGATCCGAGTGCATTTATGCTTTCTCTAAATGAATATCCGCCCTCTGATCATATCCCAATGATTGCTACATAACATCAACCCTTGGATTGAGCTCTTGTGACACGTTCCTTCCAATAGAGAGCTGCCATGTGTCCACCCGTGCGTTTCTTTGGCTCTAACTCCTTCTGACATCACTGACAAGCATATAGAAGCACTTGATTGTACGGTTTTGCCCTTAATTGTGGTAAATTGGGACGGAGTTAATATTAGGGTTCTTGGTGAATAGTGAATTCTGGGTTGAGAGGGGGAAAAGGGGGGCGGGTAATTATTATTTTACTTTTGTTTGACCCTTTTGACTTTGACCCAGGGATATATGGTTGACCGTGGGGGATGGGTAATGGACTAAGGATTAGGCTTTGGGCTTGATTATGGGCTTTGATATTAATATGGATTATGAAATTGGACTTGGACCAAGGTTTTGCTTATTAGATTTTCAGTTTAAGTACTTATAACAAATAGGGACCAAAAGTGTGAAAACTGAAATTATGAAGACCAAATCCGTAATTCTTCCAAAGTATATTTCAAGGGCTCATGTAGCAACTTCTGATTTTCCAAGGGCCATAAATGTCATAATATGGAAAGTGTCTTCCAAGTACTAAAATTGCCAGATTCTGAAACTTGGAGGACTAATTCTGACAATCTCATGAATCTTCAATCAGGGATCAAAACTGACAAACTTCAAATTTCTGATTTCTTCTAAGGCTCAGCATTGACTTTCCATGACTATTCTGCACACGTTCCACTCTCGTGCTCGTTTTTGTTGATTTCCGTTTGTTTTTCGTCAATTCACGAGATATTCGTACCTGCACATTCACAATCACAAAAACATGCTTTCTTTGGCGTTTTGCTTAGTTTTTGGATTAATAAGTCCCTATTTTGGCTAAGAAAAGGTGAGTGAATAAGCACTCACCAAAATCCCCCGGACTAATAAGTCCCTAGTTTTTGGATTAATAAGTCCCTGTTTTCGTCAATTCACGAGATACCCGTACCTGCACTTTCTTTTTGTATTTTTATATTTTATAAAAGCAAGTAAAAATCTTGGGTTTTGGAAGAGTGGGCGGAATTAGTTGCTAGCCAACTAACCCAATTAACTAAAGATGCAATCAAAATAAAATAAAAGAAATGAAAATACAACTATTATACTAATGTGGTGGAACAATAATGAGGAAAGTTGTGTTTACATAGGTTTCATTACTCCCTAGATATCTTTTATAGGTTGATAGCTTGTTACAATTGCATGGATGACGGGTCATATTCCTTAATACTAGTCATAGGGTCATGTACAATATTCCCTAACTCTATAGGATCCTACTTCACTCCTATGTCGAGCCGTTAGAAGCTCCTAACATGGGATCATTAGAATTCTCCTACGCATTAAATACAACCAAAAATCATAGTACACCTCCGATCATGTTTCTTAAGACGTTCAAGCAAGTTACCAATGGAAGTCTGCCAGTTTTCTTAAGCCTAACATTGAATACAATCATCCGTAACAATTATAAACAAACAATCAACCCATAATTAACATCTAGGTTTCACTACATCTAAGTAAACACAATGAAAATCTAGCCTAGCATGTTAAATAGAAGACAAGCGTAAGATATAATCAAACAACACATAGACATATTGAATGATTTGAAGGAATACTTATCTTTAATTGAACATGAAAGATTGAAGGGGTTGAAACCCTTGAAAAGCTGATAAAATTCGGACTAGGGTTTATTCCCTCAAAATTGCACACTAATGAATGAAATTTGGAAAACTATATATAGATTACACATCGTGACGGCGTCATGTATTAGATTGTGACGCCATCAACTCGCCGCCATAATAAAATCGTATTGCCTAGATCTATTTGTGACGCCATCATGTGTAAAAATGCTTTGGGCCATCACTAATGTTTAGACCCTGACGGCCTTGGGTGACGCCGTCCTCTCCTATGCTTAAAAACTCTCTGGATCGTCACATGTATTTTCCACTTCCACCTCTTTTGTAACTCTTGACGCCGTCATGTGGAGAATCTTGACTCCGTCAGGTACTATTCCAGCAACGAAAATTGAGACTTTGCCGTTTTCTTCACTTTTATGGTCTAAAAACGTCCAAAATCCTTCCTTTTCCATATTTCTCTCCAAAAGTACCTAAAATGACAAAAGGAACGATTTGGGGAAATATTTGGTCAAATAATCACGAATTCGGGCTTAAATGACCGCCTAAAAGCGGTACACTTTTTGCCTCATCAAATACCCTTACACTTGAGATTTGCTTGTCCTCAAGCAAATGCGCTTTTATTCTAATCAAAATACAAGTTAGGGGTCATTTAACACTAATATAAAAGTAATTACAACAAAGAATCGTTCCACTAAAAACTAAAAACAATCACGGAGGTCATACACTAGCATCTCACAAATAGTGTTTAAATACTCACATCTCTCGGGTGCAATAAAGTATATATCACAATAAGGAAATGGAAAACATCTCTCACTACCTGTCATAGCAAAATAGATTACCATAGGCTTGGGAAAGGATCAAACTTCCACCACTTGGCGTTAGCACCTAGGATAAACTATCAAAGAGGTCTTTTAAAGGGTTGTAACGTTAGGTGTAGGGATATGGAATACACGGTTTTGTTGGATAAAGGCAATATTTACTGGTGGCGAGTTAATCATCTTGGTTAATTACATGTACAATATGGCGTTGCTAAGCCAAGACTAGACTCGACTTAAGCTAATGAATCAAAAATAACAAAAACATAAAACAAATATAAAATGAAACGGGATGGTAGTCCGTATGTTTTTTCTCTTTTCTTTTTCTATTTTTTTTCTCTTTTTTTTTTTTTTTTTTTTTTTTTTTTTTTTTTTTTTTGCATACATTCTTACCCTACCATCTAAAATAATACATCATAGGGAATGTACACTCCCCTTACACTTGAATATTTACATACTTTACAATAAACTAATCTAATGACTCAAATCAAGATAATCAAAACACTTTGAGTACTTTTTAAGATTAACGCACATATGGGGGGTAATATATGATGCTCTTCCCTTTACTCCATAACACAAGTACTTTACCCATGAGTCCCAATTGTCCCAAAACAATATGTACAAGATATGACCCGACTTAGCAACCATGTAATCAATTAGATAATTAACTAAGGGTTTAAACATGTAACAATAATGCACTAAAGATGAGTGCATACACGGAAAGCTAAGGCGATTTGGTTGCACATTTGGGTGGGTTGTAAAAAATTCTTCCTTTAAGTAAGATGCTTAAAGTTAGAAACGAAAAGATAGGCTCGGAGGGGTGTACTAGGGGTTTCGTGTACTAAAAATGAGTACAACGCTAAGGTGTGGGAAAAACTAATTGACTTTACTATCCAAGTAATATGACTTAAATGGTCAAGTAATTATGATACGGTTTTAAACACAAGGGTGATCCTAATGCCTCTTATCATGTAGTAAATCCTACTACACGAATGCAGTCTCACTAGCGGTCTCGGGATGCATCACTAACGCAAGTTCTAGAATCTAAATGCTACCGGTACACTCATAAGCACTAATAATGAATGCTTTTCCTATCAAATCTAAAGGCGAACCTCACATATTTGGGTGGAAATTTTTTCTGAATGGTACGGTTTTGTGCTAGTTATACAACTCCTATCCATGAGACGCTTGTTAAGGCTAAAGTTTCTCTCCTAAATGTTGTAAAAAATTTTAAATCTGGCGCTAAAATTACACTAACAAGTATTTCTCTTAGTTTTATTACACACCTACCATCAAACAAACAAACTCAAGTGCAATTGTATCCTATAAGGTATCATCATTTACCCTCCCCTTACACTTAGGATGAACATTGTCCCCAATGTTCAATTAAAGGATGTAAAAGTAAAACAGGTAAAAGAATGAAAACAAATACTCCCCTGATTCGTTCGGTGTGGATAGTGTGTCAACAAGGTTAGATCTTCCTCCAAGAAAATGAACGTTCAAAGCTTCCCTTCCAGAAAATAAATCATCTTCTTGTCACATATAACCTGTTAAACCTGAGAAAACAATCAAGGCAACCTCGCGTAAAATCGGCGGCAATCTATATATACTAACAAATCCTAGAAAGCAATTTTAAGATATAATGCTTGTGGAATGAATGTTTGTAGATTTCCTGGAGTTTATAAAACTAAAGAATTAACAAAAACTTTAAGACTCCATTAGAAAAACAAAACTCGCAAAATTTCCAGAATTTTACACATGACACCGTTAGGTGTTAAGCCCTGACGTCGTCAGAAGTGACCTGCAGAAATCTTTACGTTAAGTTTCCGAAAAATTTCTGGAAAAACTTATGTCCTACTTCCTGGAAAATCCTGCAAAACATCATTATGACTCGATACAAGCATTTGACTCTAACAAATACTAATATACATGTTTATTTAATATTGTGGCGAATCAAGATCATTTTTGTTCTTATAAACAAATTTGGGGTTTCCCCTTACCCTTAGCTTTTGCAAAATACCTTTATATGAAGTTAAGATGAAGTTAAACAACAAAATAAAGCATTTTCACAATTTAGTTTGAAACATGATCTACCAACAATAAAAATAAAACATGCATACGGAAGCAAATAACAATCAAACAAATCAAAAATCACACAAATAAAAACTGAAAAATTAAACAACCATGAAATTAAAATCCTACATGCATAATAACAAAAATAAATAAAAAGTATCCAAGGCCAACAGAGGTCACATCCTAAATTATTACAAGATAAATTGTTTTAGATCATACAACCACGAATAAAGTGTCCAAAGATCACAAATAACATGACAAATCACTGGGGAGGGGGACCATAGCGGTAATCATAGCCAGGAGGAAGATGCCCGGTGTACCCGTAGGGAGGGTAGTCCTGCTCGCGTCCAGGGAACAGGTCGATCTGCAACTGTGGCTCAATGTGATCACGGGTCGAAAGATGTTGCATCTGGCGGACTGTGTGATCATACATCTAGTCAAATCTCTGGTCAGTGGTGGCTCGCCATGCATCCACCTGACCCATCCAAGCCCCTTGATACGCCTGCCAATCTCCCCGACCCATGTGTCAGTAGTAGTCCGCAGAGCCAACCTCATAGTCCCCATAATACGGCTGCTGGGGTGCACCCTCATCATCATCCTCAGCAGTCGCCGCTCCCCCAACAACATACCAGGCAAAGGACCCATCCCCTAGCTCCATCACGATACTCATCTGCTTGAGGGACTTGGCCCTCACCATCCTACATGCACCACAGTCACTCAGGTATCCCATGATCTCCGGCACAAGGATCCCATAGGAACGAGCCAGGCGGCTCACAAACATCCCTTCATATATCTTATCACTATCCCTCTCCCCCACACTAGTCTTCAGATCACTCGCTACCCAGAATGGGATGTTACAATATACATCCTCTGAAAACATGGTGTACAGGTAGAAAAGGTCTGAAGCAGTGACGCGGTGAGTAGTGCCATGGCGTCCCGCCAAACTGTAGGTGATGCATCTGTGGGCTAACCGGATCCTAGGGTCCCTAATGGAGGCCGCCCCAGTGGTCGAGGTATATACCCCATTCCCAATATTCGGCCAGAACATGGAACACCTCAATTCATTCCTCATTGTCTCTCCACCCATCAGCCTCTACATAAAACCACCCTGAACAGCCTCATCCCGAGTATACAAACCTAATCTCTTCCCAAACTCTGTAACCGAGCATGATCTAAGTTCTCCCCCCAGCCTAAAATAAATGGTAGTACCACCCATATCCATCCTAGCCTCAGCCAAATCGAAGTGAAAAGTAGCAAAGAACTCTCTCACCAACTCACTATAAACCGTTTCCTTCATCATAAACAACCTTTCCCATTAAGGACCCGTAAATGCATCAGTTTGGATCCTTCCAAGGAAATCATTCTCAAGGCCCTGGGCCCTCAAAAAGTCCCAATCAATCATTGCCCCTGCGTCGATATGGTGATAGAGTAGTTCCGCATATTTGGTTGTAGAAGCATCATTATCAAACACACCCCAACTATGAACCATGTCACCAAAGTTCACACATTGGGACCTTGATGAACTCCCTCAGTGTTGTCGGGTGCGCTTGCTCATTTTCCTGGAAAAAAATGAAACGGAATGGAAGTGGTTAGAATAAGAGTTCTATAGAGTTTAAGCTGTCAGACCCGTCTGACGCCATCAGACCTCAAAACCTGATGCCGTCAGACCCAGCAAAAATTTGAACCATGCAATTACGAGGGAAAAATCAATTTTCAAACTCTAAATCCATGAGCCAAACACCCCTTTTTACAGAAAACATGGGTGGGGGATCAAAAAATTCGTGGTGTGAAAGATTTTTCCGCAATTGACTCATGACTCCTATCAATCATTACTACCTAATGCTTTAATCACGGTTACACAATACCTATAGAAGGGCATTACGAGTTCTAAGAATGGATCAATGTTAGGCTTTCGGATGATGGGGGTTTTCAAAATTGGTAGATCCTAAGGATAATTGAACGAATAAGGATGAAGAAAAGTTACTTACCACGTGGAGATCGGTCACGGAAGATGCTGGATTTGACCTTGAAGATTCGGAGGTGAAGTAGCAATTGGATATGGTTTGTGGGGTATGAGTTGAAAGTGATGGAAATGGGGTAATATTGCTGAGAATGCGAGGTAACGGCGTCAAGAGTAAATTCTGACGCTGTCATATGCCCGTTTTATGGATACTTTGTGACAATTTAAAATTTAGTCCCTGCACTATTGTTAATAGCTAATCAAAGGTATAAACTTTGAGTAGCCATTCCCGTTAGTGGAGTCCACCAGGGTTAAACATTTTGCTACTGTCACGAAGTGAGGTATGGTTATGAATAGGGCTGGTTAGAATCCCACTTAGGTCGTGATCTTCATATTGGTAAATGGTGGGTACGGGAAGTAGTTGTTCCATAGAGGTTTCTGAAGCTGAAGTGTTTTTGAGGTGCACCCTTTTCACACCAGGTTTAAAACCAAAGGAACATTTCTTATGCAAATTAGGGAGCATGACTTGCAAGCTTCCCACAAAGATGTTTTGAAATTGCAAGTTCTTTTCTTCTTGAGGACGCTCGTAGAAGTAAGGGGTAATTGAAGGTGATGCACTTGGAGAGGGTTTTTTATTTTCCTCTTCGTCACACACCAAAGGGGTTGGGAGTTCAAAGATTTTTTCGATTTTTCTCGGTGTGGATTTTTCCCTAATCTTCTCCTTAATTCTTGATATAAATTCATCAGCTAAGTCCATAAAAGCATTACGAGTGCTTTCCATGCGAGTTTCTAAGTACTGAATCTGTTTCTCCTGATTATTCATGAAGGTTATCATTATCCCTTCAAACTCCTCTTGTCGTGAACGTTCAGGAAAATTGTATTTGCTAATTGCACTCACATGTCTATCAGGACTCATTGCGGCTTTAGCTGCAGGCATTTCAGACCTCATCAATTCCTTAACCTGCCTCTCGATATATTCCAATAATCGTTCTTGGGTAGCGTTTACGTAATCTAGATTCCCTTCTTTTGAAAACATCGGATCCTCACATCCTTCTTCTTCGTATTGTACTAACCCCTCAAGAAATTCCCAGCATTTATCAATGCTAAGTCTTTTTAGTCTACCATTGGCAGCGTAATCTATGGCCCTTCTCGTTTGATAATTAACCTTATCGTAAAAGATTTGAATTTGGAGCCATGGTTCTATATCATGATGAGGGACTTTTTGGAGTATGTCCTTGTATCGAGTCCATGCTTCATAGAAGGTTTCATCTTGACGTTGTCGAAACATCAAGATATCATTTCTAAGCTTGGTAGTTCTCCCCGGTAGGAAAAATTGAGCAAGGAATCGAGTGGTGAGATCGTCCCATGAGGTGATGGATCCCGCAGGTAAACGTTCAAGCCATTGACTAGCTTGTTCACGTATAGAGAATTGGAATAAGCGTTGTTGGGAATTATACTAACAGTTACCACGGCTAGTGAAGACATTACAACTGCTGAAGAATGTACTTGTAGTGGAAACTCATTACCACTGCAAGAACATATATTACCACTGCTGTTTAGATTTGTGTATATCGTATTCTATTAGCATTATACTTATCTTGTTGAAGAGGACTCCTTGTGCTATAAAAGGAGATCCTAGGTTAAAGGTTAGATATACGTTTTCTAGAGCTTCAAGGTGTAACCCTAGTGATACAAAGATCACTCGTATTATTATCATTAATAATATTGGAGCTAATCGTTTGTTACATATATTGTTCTCATTCATAAACAGTTGTTTCATTCACAATCAAACTTCTAAGTGTTACTAAGTAAATTCCGCATACTTAGTGATATAACTCAAAGTATCAATCTAACACAGTTCAAGGTGTTTAGATCCATCAGGCGTAATCGGGTCGACTCTCTAGTTGTAACATCAAGGTCTATGGAATCTACGATTTTAAGGAAATCCTTGAGATGTTGATTAGGATCTTCGGAAAGAAGTCCATGGAATGCACATTCGCTTTGCACCAACCGAAAGATGTCGGATCGCAAGGGGGACACATTGGCTCCTTGAGTGAGCTCAATAGTGTTTCGATAGCCTTGGTGGCTAGGACGTGAATACTCTCCTAAAGTTCGGAGCCTAGGAGGTGGGTTTGCTAGTGGTGGGTTGATGGGTTCAAAGATGTTACCACCTTCCATGATGTCGGATGGTAAAGGTTACGAACAAAGACACGAAGAAATGAGATAGACTAAAGAAAACCTAAAAATGAAAATAAAATCTTACTAGAAAGGAATCTAGCAAGTAGACATAATAAAAAGAAATCCTAACCTAGACAATAACTATTCCCCGGGCTGCGGCGCCAAAAATTTGATACGTGGGGATCGCACCCTCGCAACAGGTTTTACCTCTTAAGGGATCTCAAGAAGCTTACAACCCCCACCAGGCAGTATACATGATCGTTGTAGTATAGTATAGTGACAAGTACCGGGGGATTGATCGTTCAACTCAGGAATAGTGTCGCTAGGATTAGAAAGCCTACTAAACCAGGTCTAGAGGTGAGGGATGATTCTTTTTGTATTTTTATATTTTATAAAAGCAAGTAAAAATCTCGGGTTTTGGAAGAGTGGGCGGAATTAGTTGCTAGCCAACTAACCCAATTAATAAAAAATGCAATCAAAATAAAATAAAAGAAATGAAAATACAACTATTATACTAATGGGGTGGAACAATAATGAGGAAAGTTGTGTTTACTTAGGTTTCATTACTCCCTAGATATCTTTTACAGGTTGATAGCTTGTTACAATTGCATGGATGACGGGTCATATTCCTTAATACTAGTCGTAGGGCCGTGTACAATATTCCCTAACTCTATAGGATCCTACTTCACTCCTATGTCGAGCCGTTAGAAGCTCCTAACATGGGATCATTAGAATTCTCCTACCCATTAAATACAACCAAAAATCATAGTACACCTCCGATCATGTTTCTTAAGACGTTCAAGCAAGTTACCAATGGAAGTCTACCAGTTTTCTTAAGCCTAACATCGAATACAATCATCCGTAACAATTATAAACAAATAATCAACCCATAATTAACATCTAGGTTTTACTACATCTAAGCAAACACAATGAAAATCTAGCCTAGCATGTTAAATAGAAGACAAGCGTAAGATATAATCAAACAACACATAGACATATTGAATGATTTGAAGGAATACTTATCTTTAATTGAACATGAAAGATTCAAGGGGTTGAAACCCTTGAAAAGCTGATAAATTCAGACTAGGGTTTATTCCCTCAAAGTTGCACACTAATGAAAGAAATTTGGAAAACTATATATAGATTACACATCGTGACGGTGTCATGTATTAGAATGTGACGCCGTCAACTCGCCGCCATAATCGTATTGCCTAGATCTATTTGTGACGCCGTCATGTGTAAAATTGCTCTGGGCCGTCACTAATGTTTGGACCCTGACGGCCTTGGGTGATGCCGTCATCTCCTATGCTTAAAAACTCTCTGGATCGTCACGTGTATTTTCCACTTCCACCTCTTTTGTAACTCTTAACGCCGTCATGTGGAGAGTCTTGACGCCGTCAGGTACTGTTCCAGCAAGGAAAATTGAGACTTTGCCGTTTTCTTCACTTTTAAGCTCCAAAAACTTCCAAAATGCTTCCTTTTCCAGATTTCTCTCCAAAAGTACTTAAAATGACAAAATGAACGATTTAGGGCAATATTTGGTCAAATAATCACGAATTCGGGCTTAAATGACCCCCTAAAAGCGGTACACTTTTCGTCTCATCAGTGTCAAAGGAATTGAATGATAGAAAGCAAATTTTAGGTGTTTGGTTGTCATGCAGACCCCACAAATTGGGAATCAATCAATCAAAATGTGATAGATCTTATTCCTATGTATATTAGTTTGTATTAGAAAAATAAATAATCCGGATTTGATATTTTGCATACTTTTTCATGTGGGTCACCCCACTAATGTATCTATCTCTTTCTTCTTCTATATTAAAATTTAAATATAAAATCATTATTAAATAAATAAAAGACATTATTTTATATTAAATTATAATTTTCTTTTATATAAATAATTTATTTTCTGTATCCTTCTTTTCTTTCAAACCTTTATCAAATCCGAATCCAATTCCAATCCCACTACAAACCAAACACACCCTAAGTGATATGTTATTTCAATCCTGGAACTTGTTATTTAAACAATAACTAAAAGCCACGTACAAGTCTTATGGCTGGAAAATAGAATGTAGTTCACTGAACCGTTTATAATGGCCCACTAAATCCAAATGTCTCTAACAAAACTTGAACCTATAGCCTCTAGGTTTATAGGTCACTCAAATACCACTATACTAAAAGTCTTGGGCTAACTTGATGCACGTTACACATGAGTTCAAAATTGATATTTAAGTATAAAATTGTTCAAACAATTCTAGCAATAAGTTGTGCACTTTGTATACATCCGAATACCTAAGCTTCATGAATTCAGGCTCGTGAGGTGAGTTCAAGATATACTTGATATTCTCTAAATACCCAATGAAACAATGTTGGTTATCCACTTTTTTATTAAAATTATAAAAAATAATAATAAAAGAAAAAAAAAAAAAAAAACACTTTTCACCTTTTTTTAAAGTAAAATATCTTGCAAATGGTAAATCGTTAAGCAATCAAAATAATACCATTGTGACGAGAATTTTTTAATCTTTCAGTAGACGGTCACTTCAATATAATTTCGACAAACTTTTTTTCTTTAGTTTCGTTTTAGCGTTAAAATTTGTGTCTAAAAAAATCACATGTAATTTGTATGTTAGAAATCACGTGTGATTTCACAAATCACATGTGATTTGTGAATAATAAATCATATTTGATTTTTCCAGATGTAAATTTCAGCACTTACAAAAAAAATCAAAAAAAGAGTTCGTCAAACGTATTTAGAAGTGTCCCTCTATAGAAAGATGATTTAATTCTCGTCATGATGGTATGATTCTTTTTGCGTGACGATTAACAGTTTGTGTGATATTTAACTTTATAAAAAATGATGAAGGTGGGTTTTTTTGTTTTAATGAGAAAATGGATGACTAGTATTGGTTCATTAAGTCTTTAGATAATTTTGAGTCTACGTTGAACTTTTCTCCAGTCTCGCATATATATAAGGTGTTATGTAGACAGAGTATTTGGGCCTAAGCCCACGAACATATAATCTGGATAGGTTTAAGCTGACATTTCATGAACCCTAAAAATGAGTGTCAACTTTTATGGCCGTTGGATCAATCTAATTATTTAATTTGAGATATCCCTTTGCTATAAAAGGCTCATAAGGGCAGACACAATTTCACAAGTCACAAAAATGAAAACCAGACGGCGATCAGAAGACATACCATTTTAGATCCTCGTTTCATTAAGAAGAAGATATCAATTCCAGATAAAACATCATGTTTTATTGCGATCATTGTTCATAGTATTTCGATTGTAAGTGTATTTAATATAAACCAGATGAAACATATTTTTTTAAGAAACAATTTTTTTTCATTAATAATCTTACATATGTTGTTTTCTTGCTCAGATGGAGTCCAGTGACCCAAAGGTGCCGATTTTGTTGAATTTGCCAATACGTTCTATCAACTTGATAATCCGATCTATCAGGTCACCTCTATATTTAATAATTGCTTTTCATGAAATCAAACATCAATTAAAGATATTTTTAGTACCTTATTTAAATAAAAGCAATGGCAACGACCATTAATTCGACCAACATTTGTTTCCAGGTTATTTATATTTTCGCGACAAGATCGAGCAACAAACAACACAAGCTCAGGTTTGTAAATGGCGATGGGTTAATAAATTAGTACCTATCCTACTTATATATTTGTTATGTCATCTTCATCATAGCGGATGTTTTCGCCAATCGCTAGATTTGTAGACTGTTATCTGCAGCAACGCTAGCAACCGTCCAATCTTCACATGGCTTCCATGAGAAACCTTAAACTACATTTTTATGCCCGCCATGTAGAAACAGGAACTCCGGTGGCCCATCTTCGGTTTCTTCTGGTGTTTGCTCCAAGCCAATCTTGCAATTTGAAACATTAAATTAAAAAGAGTTGTGTAAAACCAAAAGAAACGTATCAGTTTCGTTTGGATAGGTGATATAGATACTAGCTAAATCATAATTAGTTAATGCAATGTGTGAAAATAAGAATATACTATTACATTAGTTATTATGATAAACAATATCGCTTAATTAATTCATTGTAAACTTTCACCATCTTGTTCACTCTTTTTAACCTCTTAGCTTTGATCAATGCATCCTCCACCTCTATGATATGTTACGTATGTTTTAGTAATTTCTAAAGATTTTATCAATCGGCAACATCAGTTAGAGTCAAGTTAATCATGTCCTCTCGCAACGTGTTGATGGCTATTAAAAAATCGTCATTGGATTTAATATTCAAATTAAATAGTTCTTAATAACAACCATAATCAAAACAACGAATTAAGAAATCTTAATATACATATCCGTAAGTCCTTTTTCTAATGAGAATAGTTTCAAGCTTATCGACATGGTTTTTATTAGCACAATTAAAATTTCTAATCACGGGGTATTCATACATTTGAATATGTAAACTTCATTACTATTGTACTAGTTATAATACCTGTGCACACACAGGGTTTTTAAAATTTTGTTTTAATTATGTATTATTATCGATTAAGAAATGAACCACTTAACATGTTTCAAATGGTTTTACTTGGTGGACTAAAAATAAAAAATCATATATATGTTATAACCTACCTATTATTTTAGGAGAATGCTTTTGGATTAAAAATTATATTTTATTATTCAAGCAAAATCACACGATGATACTTGACTTGCATGAGATGTTAGTGATATATGCTTTTAGTTTTGCAAACCCGTGCTATCAATTTACGATGTTTTTTGTAATTGTGGTATTTCTTTTACTTATATTTTCGTTAAAATATTTAGCATATTTAGATAGATTTGAAGATTGATTCATTTCCTTGATTATGAATAACTATCATATCATTTTTACTAATGTACGTTTTTGTTTGAAAAGTTGTATTTTCATAAGTTTGTGTTATTTACTTCTCATACTTGATCATAAAATTACCAAATTAACATATATGCTTACACTATAGCTTCTTTATTACATAAAGAGAAACAAAAAAGATGTAATTGGTAGAACTCAAATTTAATCTTACGTTAATGTATAATGTATAAGAATAATTTTTCTCTAAGCCCGAACTATATAAGGAAATTATTATTACTTGTATAAGTAAATTATAAATGCATGAAAAAATGACAAAGAGTACATTCGCAAGTCTTTTAGGATTGTTTGAATCCTTACGGACCTTTCACTTTAATGTAACTTTCTTCACAATTAGCACAAATCATCAAGGTAAAAGACACCCATATTTTAGACGGTTGGTTGACACCCATGGTGTTATCAATGACAACAAACACCTGTTAAGTTTCATTAACTCATTCAAAGACAAATTACACTCCGAAAAGAATCCTATCATGCATAAAATTCCCCATATAGGCACTAAAACACATCTTTGGTATATTAAAATACATTCATGTATTATCTAAATCAGCAACTCAACTAAATTATACATTCATACCTTGAGCATGCATAGAAAATCCTTCCACGACAATCATATGTTGATACTTATAAGCTCTATATTAAAAACTATATGAACATATAAGAATTATAAGCTCTATATTAAAATCTATGTGTTGATACTTATAAGTGTATGATAAAGTTATAAGCTTTTTTTAGAAGCATAGTGAAAAACCCCTGAACTCACAACTAATTCTATTATAGCTTAGTGCTTAGTGTGTTTATAGTAAAAACACAAATATTAAGTGTTGACATAAATAATGTATGAAAACGTTATTTATATTTTTCGATATCTCTATATTTTGACGATCACAAAATGTAAACTCGTCAATCGTAAGATTACTACGTAAACAAGTATTAAGCTAGTTTATATCACTATATCCAACTTAATCACTTAAGGTATGGATAAACATGTGCTTAATACATTTAATGATCAAAGGGATATTTAATTAACTAATACGAAGTTTATTTAAATATATAAACATATTATATATTTTTTGAAAAACACTTTTGGTAATAAAGAAAAATGTTTTAATCATACTAAATATATGATTTCAAATATTTAACCAAAATCAGTTAGTTTTTCACCAAATAAACTTTCCCCACAAAAAGACAAGTGTTCTGGCCGTTACAGCTGGGCGGCCCCCTTAATTATAAGGGGCGGTCCCCTTAATTTTAAGGGGGCCGGCCTTGATTTAAGGGGGCCGGCCACGCTCCTCTGTCAGAAACTGTCAGAATTCTTCTCTTATAAATACCACCTTAATTCTGGAATTTTGCCCCACCTTTTGCACGAAATTTTCAGATCTATAACTCTCTAAACATCCTCCAAAACCCTTTGATCATTTGTATATTAATCCTTGTTTCAAGTGATTCAATCCCTCATCATCCATTCTCATTCAAAGTGCAAAAGAAGAACACTCTTTCTACAACCAAGTTCAAGAAGTGTTGAAGAGTAGTTATGCATAGTGTATATATATTCATTTGTGAATATTGTGTTGTGCTTGTGATTAATTGTGTAGAAAATATAGAAGTTGTGTAGATAATAGAAGTTGATAAGTAGTGAAGTTGGCTAGTTGTGAAGATAGGTGTGAAGTAGAAGATTGGTATGTAGAAGATAGTTGTGAAGAAGATTGGTGTGTAGAATATTGGTGTGAAGAAGGTGTGTAGAAGTTGTGATCAAGTTGTGAAGTTTTGTGGTGTGTAAATTGGTGTGTAAGGTTTTCTCCGCCAAAAGGGAGTTTGTTGACATAGTGAAGAAAACTCCCGAGTAGGTGACTCGGGGAGTGGAGTAGGAATAAGGATGGTGTCCTTGTAGCCGAACACTATAAATCCTTGTGTTGTGGTTTGATCTTTCTAACTCTTCTCATTACTTATTTATTTATCTTTACTATACTAGCTTTGTTAGTTAGTTACCATTCAATTGTTCATATAGTGCAAGTATTGAGTTCACATAAACTAGAATCGAACTTTTTAAAACAAACTTGTGTTTATAAATTTAAAAAGGACGTAAAACTATTCAACCCCCCCTTCTAGTTTTCCACAATTGGTATCAGGAGCCACGTCTAGCAAGATTTTTAAAATATATCGTATTTTAAAACTTGTAACGATCTATGGAATCTGAAAAATATTTAGAAGGGCAATCTATGCAAAGACCACCACTATTTGAAAGTGATGGATTTTTATATTGGAAAAATCGATTCGAAACTTATGTGAAATCAAAAGATCTAGATCTTGGGCATATTATTACCAATGGTGATTTTTTACCTATTCAAAATAACCCCGAAACTAAGAAAGATGAAATCGTACCTTTTGAAAAACAAAATGATGATTTAAAAAGAAAACTTGCTAAAAATAATGAAGCAAAAATGGTTATTTACAATGCGCTACCACGTAAAGAGTACGAAAGGATCTTTATGTGTGAAACCGCAAAAGAAATTTGGAACTATTTATTAATAACCCACCAAGGTAATAATCAAGTCAAAGATAACAAAATAGATCTACTTGTTCAACAATATGAGCAATTCACGATTCCGGAAGAGGAATCAATTGTTAATGCTTTTGCTAGATTTAACACTATAATCACAAGTTTAAAAGCACTTGATGAGAATTTCTCTAGTAAGAATTTTGTTAGGAAGTTTCTTAGAGCTCTTCACCCAAAATGGCGAGCTAAAGTGACGGCTATTGAAGAATCGAAGAATTTGTCAACATTACAACTTGATGAATTAATTGGTAATCTAAAAGTCTACGAAGCAATAATAAAGAAGGACTCCGAAATGGTTAAAGGGAAACGAGAGCAAAGCAAGTCAATCGCATTGAAAGCTAGAAAGGATTCCAACAACGAAGATAGCTCATCTTCCGAAAGCGAAGACGAAGAATATGCCATGGCCGTAAGAGATTTCAAGAAATTCTTCAAAAGGCGAGGAAGATTCATTAGACAACCACACGATGAAAGAAGAACATCTCAAAAGAATAATGATGACAAGTATATCAAAAATGAGAGAAAATGTTTCAAGTATGGAGATCCGAATCACCTTATTGGAAAATGTCCAATGATGACAAGAGATCAAAATCAAAGAGCATTTATTGGAGGTGCTTGGAGTGATAGCGATGAAGATGAGAAAGAAACAACAAAGGAAGAAAAGTGTCTCATGGCTAAAACATCAAGTGAGGTACGTTCCGAAACCGAATATTTTAGTGATGAAAATTTATCATTAGATGAAAAAGACTTAGATAGTGAATACAATAGATTATGCAAACTAGGACAACAAGTTATGGCTAAAAACAAATCACTAAAATACATAAATAACCAATTAGAAAATGAAGTACTTGAACTAAAAATGAAAATACATCAACTTGAAAAAGGTAAAGAAACTTTTGAAGAATGTAAATCATGTCAAGAGCTTAGAAGTGAAAACAACAAACTTAAGGAAGAAATTTGTAAACTTAATAAATTTGAAAATAGTAGTAATTCACTTAGTAAAATTATAAGTATTCAAAGAATATCCGGAGATAAAACCGGTCCATGTTTTAAACTCAACCGAAGCCTCAACAAGTGAAGTTAAAAATGTTAAATTTGAAAGCGAACTCAAAGAACTAAAACCTTCAAAATCTAATCCTGAATATATACTCATAAATGACAAGAAAATACATCTAGCTAGTAATGAATAAATAAAACCGTTTTATAAACCATCTTTAAAAACCGAAGTAGGATCGTCCAAAACTAAAACAAGATCTAAAACTCCACCACCTAGGAAACCGAATAATTCTTACTCTAGACCTAAAACACCTCAACCAAGAGTAAACCAAAGTAGACAAAACTTTAACAATAATCAACAAATGTGGAACTTCAATCCATGGGGAATGTTTCCACCATATATGCACCCAAGTCAAATACATAACATGTTCGGAACAAACAACTTTGGTCAAATGAGACCATGGGGACCAACGTGAGAACTTTCGCCATTCATACATGGAAATCTTTGATGTCACCCCGTGTTCGGACTTTCCTATGAAGATTTTGAAGTTTAACGCATTCAAGACGAAAGGTACACATTTCCTTTTATTTCCTTGTAAACAAATGCATGCTTAGTTTAGTATCTAGCTTTTATGTGATATTAATTGGTTCATTATTCTTTCTAGTCTTTACTTCTATACATATATATACTTATTTACTTATACTATATCTATATATACACTTAGCTATATCTAGGATCTTATAACCTGGAAAACTCATTTGTTGATTTTCTAGAACTAGAAATTGTTCGTTTACGAACCTTTTCTTTTCCCATTTGCCTTATTGAACTTTAATGCTCAACAACACTCATGCTGATGAAGAGAGATGAGTCGAAAAATCTATGAATGAAACAAACTCCCGGCTTCCATTGCATCCGTCTCCTTCCTTTATTCTCGTCTTAAAAGCTTTTCTTTTCCCATTTGCCTTATTGAACTTTAATGTTCAACAACACTCATGCTGATGAAGAGAGATGAGTCGAAAAATCTATGGATGAAACAAACTCCCGGCTTCCATTGCATCCGTCTCCTTCCTTTATTCTCGTCTTAAAAGCCCATACTCTCTCTCTCTCTCTCTCTCTCTCTCTCTATATATATATATATATATATATATATATATATATATATATATATATATATATATATATATATATATATATATATATATATATATACATATACATATACTTATGAACCTTCCACAACGTTCTCGTGTACTTGACAACTTGATAAATTTCATCCGAAATGATCAAGAAAATTTAATTGGCAAATTGTCAATTAAAAGTGTCAAGTAATTCCTTTCGTGCGAATACCCTCCAACGTATTTTTGATTAAATATAAATCTAATACATACATATGAATAATTTTTTGCTCTTTCCAGAAACCAAAAATCACAAAAAATCAAATTTTGGAGGGCGGCCCCCTTAATGTTTAAGGGGACCGGCAGCCAAATGTAGGGCGGCCCCCTTAATATTTAAGGGGGCCGGCCATCTGATAGTTCAAACCCGTTTTTCTCCTTTTTCCTTTTGCCAAACACTCCACTTTTTCATACACTCCTTCCCCTGCTTCTGCTGTGACGAAAACCAAAACCCAAAAACCTCTCAAATCACTTCCAAATCACATAATTCGGGTTAATTCGCAAAGGGCAAATTCATCTAACACAATCACCATTACTTATTGTAAGTGTTTCATAACACATTTCATCTAATTTCATCTTATTTGATCATACTCATGATTATGCATGTTTTATAAAATTCATCAAATTTCATAATTTCTTTCGAATTAAGCCTTAAAACTCCATAACCAAATGCTTCCCCTAGCATTAGGATGATTGATCAACACTAGAAACTAGTTATTATAAACTATCATGTCAAAAAATTTTGAAAAATTTCATACACTCCTTTTCAAAATTTTTTAGTAAACTTATTGTTGAATAATAATTTGAAAACGTGTTAAAACTAATCACATTATACTTGTGTAACTTGTAAAACTTGAAATTACATTTTTTGACTAAGAAAAATTATTTTGGTTCACAATATAGGGGTATTTGGATTATGTCCAAATAATATCGAAACATAGTCATTATAATTTTTATAAAACTTTGTTATAATTATAAACTTTAAAATTGCTAATCGAACTCGTCAAGATATATAATTCATATATATATTGACATACTAGGAGTATAAGTCAATAGTTAAGGAAGCGTTTGGTTTATTACTAAAAATGACATTTTTAAGTAAAAATACAAACCATCTTTTTCAAAAACAAATCACATGCATAAGAAACTCGCAAGAAATAGCTAGTTTTACAATCTAATGTAAATCTAGTAAATTTCATGATATATTAAGATGTTTAAAGGGGCGTTTGGATTTGTCCATAACTACTCATTAAACATCGTAAAGTATATCTAGAACGAGTTAAAAACAACATTAAGGAACATGGTAATCTACTTCTTAGGATTAGTAACGAAGTATGTTTACGTTCCAACATAAGCCTTACCAATAAACATATACTTTTATCTTTCTTTATATTTATTTTGGTCTTTTTCTATTGTTGATGTGTTTAGGTGAAAATGCCCAAAGCAACTACCGAAGATCTTTCTCACACTAAAAATTACATTCCTAAAGTTTCCCAACTCCCTACCACATCTCCTTCCATTGGACTTATCTATCGACAAATTGAAGATAGAAATGTTCATGAGGGACGTGTAGTAGATCTTGCTTTTGCTCAATCCGAGTACATAAATCGCTTGTTTTCAAGCATCAACTTCAATTGTCTTTATGAAATAAATGAACCTATCATTCCTCGCTTCATAATGGATTTCTATAGCCAAGTCACCGTCCAAGCCAATGATCTTGGTTTCATCACCATCTCTTTCATGATTCAAAATTAATTTATCACCCTAACTCTCGAACAATTTGGTCATATCCTCCAAATTCCATTTAGAGGTCAAGCCGTTTTCTCAAACGAGTGGGACCTCGAATCTCTTAATCGTTATCGACCAACCTTCGGTCCCTATCTTGACGAAATTCCTCATCCCGACGAAATTCGTCAAGTCCTTGGTATAGATCGTGCCACCACAAGTCGAAAAATAAAATCCAAAAACGTTCAAATCTCTCCATACCAACTTCTCTTCAAGGAATTAAGCCCTCACATGAAGCGTTAGGAAGAACTCATTCGTGAGAATGCGTTTGGTACCGGAGGTCATCGGGACCATCTCCCGGCTAGCCTTGCTCACATGTTGTATTGTATTGCTGTCGAAAAGCCGTACAATTTGGCCTACTTCTTTATCAAACGGATTGAGTGTGCTAGAAAAACTCCCAAAGCCAACCTTCCATATGGAATGTTCCTTACTCGTCTCTATCATCATGTTATCGAGTACTACCCCGATCTTGACAATAGTATTTATGAGTCCATCTACCCCACTCTACGTTCTCTCGCTCTAAAACAAGCTCGACGAACTCGAAGTGACAAGGGTAAACCTCGTCGTCATAGCTTTCATGGATCATCTTCAAGGCAAGACGATGACGATGAGGAGGAAAACATCCATGATGCTAGTACCCCTTCATTTTCTGAGTTCATTGACGATTTAGAGGATCTTGACTATCCCAACTATTCTACCCCATCTCCAAGTGATCAAACTGAAGAAGTGCTTCATGAACGAACCACCGAGATGCTTAGAAGACAAAAGTGCTTGCACGAGGTTAGAGGTGGCTTCAAATCTATCGGGAAGACTTTGAAGGGTATCTTCGGGAAGAAGAAGAAATAATATGCTTGGATTATGTTTGTTAAACAATATTTATTTTGTGTGCTATTTGTCCGCAGTATATTCGGAAGTACTTGTTATTTGGATACTTGTTTAGGATGTTAACTTGATGGTTTTTATGCTTTTTAATGCATGCTTCTATTAAACTATATATATATATATATATATATATATATATATATATATATATATATATATATATATATATATATATATATATATATATATATATGTTTGCATGATTAGTTAATGTTTAAATAAATATATGGCATGTATACTTTCTAATAGACCAAAACAAATGTGAAATGTCCAAATAGAGCTTGCTGCAAATATAAAACAGAACACAACATTTTTCCAAAAAATTTTTTGAAAAATTTTGGTTTCTGGGTCGTCAGATGGGCGGCCCCCTTAAATCATAAAGGGCGGCCCCCGTAAAATTAAGGGGACCGGCCTCCATTTAAGGGGACCGTCCATCTGAAACAGTTTTTACATTGTTTTCTTTTGCATCTTGTGATCCCTTTTGCTAGTCCTAGCTATCATTTCCCTTAAAAACTAAACTGATTTTGAAATATAACATTACCATTTCAAATTAATTCCACTTCTAAACATGTTTTCCCACTATAATCTCCATGCATGTTTAATTCACATTCCATCATCCTCAAACATTCATCAAACATCATCATGTCATCACCAAAAACCACCTATTCAAACAATGCCAAGAAACAAAAACTTGTCATCATTCCACCCAAACAACTCTTCATTGATCTTGCAAATGAAGACAACACCACTCCATCTCCACCACCTCAATGTTCATCTCCTAGTGCACCAAATGCACCGTCCAAAACACCTTCAACAAATGGAAACTCCACTTCCTCCATACCATCCACTTCATCCATAAATGACTACATCAACACCCACTTATCTCCACCAACAATTGATCAACCATTACAACCTACCAATGAGAACACATCTCTTGCACTCACTCTCTCATTATCACCATTAACACCTCTAGATGCACATTTCTCATCATCTCCTATCAATCCACCAACCTATAACCCCGTCCCATGGAGCTTACTTGAAGCTCATGGAGACACTTGCCTTTGTTGCATTCACAACCGAACAATTGTGTTCGGTTTAAGAGATGAAATACAATACATGTTTTCTCATATTGAAAACATGTGGCATCAACCACCAACAACAAACACAACACCTCCACCACCATCAACAAACACACCTCCACCATCACCATCCCCATGTTCACCATCCATTCCTCCCATTTAAACATGCTTGGTGTTTCACAAATAAAATTGTGTTAAACTTTTTGGATGGCAAGCTCTAGAGAGGACTATCATGTTTGAGACTTGGTCTTTTAGTTTAATGATGATTCTAAGCCTTTAAGGCTTTTGTTAGTTGCATTACTTGTTATGGTTGTCAATGAAATGCTTGATGTATTTTATTTTATTAATGTTATGGTTGTGTTTAGCCTCTACTCTTGCATGCTATATACATGTATATGTTGCTTGCCACTAAATATTTTTGCAAGATATCCATATCTCGATTCCTTTTGGCCTCAAAACGAGGGGGAGTACACTTCGAGGGGGAGTTTACATTAACATGGGATAACCTTTTTGATGCTAACAAAAAGGGGGAGAAGTAATATAAACTCACAATAATACTTGAATATATACTAATTTTCGATTAATGAGTTTAAATTTTGTAATCATCAAAAAGGGGGAGATTGTTAACATAAATAATGTATGAAAACGTTATTTATATTTTTCGATATCTCTATATTTTGACGATCACAAAATGTAAACTCGTCAATCGTAAGATTACTACGTAAACAAGTATTAAGCTAGTTTATATCACTATATCCAACTTAATCACTTAAGGTATGGATAAACATGTGCTTAATACATTTAATGATCAAAGGGATATTTAATTAACTAATACAAAGTTTATTTAAATATATAAACATATTATATATTTTTTGAAAAACACTTTTGGTAATAAAGAAAAATGTTTTAATCATACTAAATATATGATTTCAAATATTTAACCAAAATCAGTTAGTTTTTCACCAAATAAACTTTCTCCACTAAAAGACAAGTGTTCTGGCCGTTACAGCTGGGCGGCCCCCTTAATTATAAGGGGCGGTCCCCTTAATTTTAAGGGGGCCGGCCTTGATTTAAGGGGGCCGGCCACGCTCCTCTGCCAGAAACTGTCAGAATTCTTCTCTTATAAATACCACCTTAATTCTGGAATTTTGCCCCACCTTTTGCACGAAATTTTTAGATCTATAACTCTCTAAACATCCTCCAAAACCCTTTGATCATTTGTATATTAATCCTTGTTTCAAGTGATTCAATCCCTCATCATCCATTCTCATCCAAAGTGCAAAAGAAGAACACTCTTTCTACAACCAAGTTCAAGAAGTGTTAAAGAGTAGTTGTGCATAGTGTATATATATTCATTTGTGAATATTGTGTTGTGCTTGTGATTAATTGTGTAGAAAATATAGAAGTTGTGTAGATAATAGAAGTTTATAAGTAGTGAAGTAGGCTAGTTGTGAAGATAAGTGTGAAGTAGAAGATTGGTGTGTAGAAGATAGTTGTGAAGAAGATTGGTGTGTAGAATATTGGTGTGAAGAAGGTGTGTAGAAGTTGTGATCAAGTTGTGAAGTTGTGTGGTGTGTAAATTGGTGTGTAAAGTTTTCTCCGCCAAAAGGGAGTTTGTTGACATAGTGAAGAAAACTCTCGAGTAGGTGACTCGGGGAGTGGAGTAGGAACAAGGAAGGAGTCCTTGTAGCCGAACCACTATAAATCCTTGTGTTGTGGTTTGATCTTTCTAACTCTTCTCATTACTTATTTATTTATCTTTACTATATTAGCTTTGTTAGTTAGTTACCATTCAATTGTTCATATAGTGAAAGTATTGAGTTCACATAAACTAGAATCGAACTTTTTAAAACAAACTTGTGTTTATAAATTTAAAAATGACGTAAAACTATTCAACCCCCCCCCCCTTCTAGTTTTCCACATTAAGTGTAGAAGTTTTCAATAAAACATAAAAAAGAGTTACTAAAAGTTGGTGTGTATAACAAAAAAGTTAAACAATAAAAAAAGGTTACTAAATTCTATAAGCTATATAAGGCATAAGCCAAAGTTCTGTTGATGTCTACTTCGGATTCTATTCAAAAGCAAAAAGAGGTTTACACATAAATCATAAGTATAGAATAATGGTTGTATCTCACATCCGTGATTACCAAAATAACATTATCGCAGTATAGTAATGTAATAACCTGATTAAAACTATATATTCTTGCTGAATAATTCTCATGTGCATACTTTTAATTCGTTTAAAACGGCTAACTATTACGTTTTTTCGGATAAAACATCACGTCAATGAATAAAGTTAGGTTATCATCTACGTAGTTTTTATTTTTATTTTTTTAGGAGTTGATTGTTATCAAATAAGGATTGTGATGCGTGCATTTTTTTATATAATTTAAGGAAAACACCTTCTATATTAAACAATGACTTTCTAACCCATGTGTTTGTTTGTCTCTTTTAATAATTAGCTTTGTATAACATTTTTAACTAATAGACATGTTGAGGTTGTGGTTGATTTTGTTGTTTAACTTTAACTATTGATATCATATTGTAAAAAATGTGTGAATTTAGTAGCACATAATGAGTGTTGATGAAGTTAAAATATGCCCCGTAAAGTTTTTAAAATGTTTTTATGGATATCCATATACAAATTTTAAATAACAATTTAATGAGTCGTTGTTATAAGTAGAATCGCATATATTTATTTTCATATCACAGTATCGTGCTTACCATTTGATATTTATATTCCCGTTACTAATAATCTAGCTGTATTTCAAACCCGTGTACGCATAAATTAAACTTTTAAATAGTAACATGAGTCCTTATTCAAAAAAATATTCTAATGGTTGAAAGTTTAAAAGTAACATTAGTTAAAAAAAATATTTAATGTATATTAAAATTAATTCATATATTTACCAAATTTTGTAATTTTAATGGATGAAAGTCTAAAAACTAATACTAATATTCATGTAATTTTAAACAAAGTTAATATTATAAAGTATAGGGGGTATAAAGTGTAAGGGGTTAATTTGTGTTTTTTATAAAATATTAAAAAATATGGAAACTTGTAATTTTACACTTTACACTATATAAATTATTTAAAATTCAATCATTAAAGTTTTATTAATTACTTCTTCTTTTTTTAAGTTTTTGTTTTCTTAAATTTGACACCTATATTTTTATGACTTTTTTTCTTAACCAAATTTCTCAACTAAATTTAATAAGTTTGACCAAAATCAATTTAATTTTGACTTTTTATTGACCAATCACGTTGCTCGATTTCGCTCATGTGGCAAAATCGAGCTCTGCTATTGGTCTAATTTTTTTCCAATGAGAAGGGATTTGCAAAAACACTCCGAAATGATGTAATTCTTTTATTATATAAAAGATAATATGTAAACTTCGGCGAAGTGTTCGTCAAATAACATAAGAGATTCTTTTGATTTAAGCGATCTTTGGACATTATTTGATCGTCAAACACAATAACTCTTATAACGAAACACTGCCCTTTCAGCATATCTTTTCAAAGAAATCTAGTTGACTAAAAAAATGATCAAAATATGCAGTCGTAGAAATTAATATGTCAGAGCCCCGTTTGGTTTGTAGATGAGTTTAAGATTAGAATTTGGATATGGATTATAATTTGAATTTGAATTTAATATAGATTTTAAATTATGTAAGGAGAGAAAAAGCTGTGATAAAATATTATGTTATATATGTTATAAATGAATATAATTATAAATTTAAAAATGTTATAATGTAAAAATGAAAATAAAATAAAATAAAATATGAATGATTGATGTAAAAGATGGACCCAACTAAAATTGAAAATATAACAAAAAGTTAGAAAAGTAGATGGGGTTATCACATACCAAAATCTGATACTCATCCTCACTTATGAGATCCGTACAAACATACCAAACAACAAATTTTTCCATAATCCTCAAATCCTAACATTGACCCCTCAAGCAAAACGTATCAACTTGTAGAAATATATTAGAACATTTAACTTTGGACAATCCATAAAAATAAAAAATAAAAAAATAGAAAAAGCCAATTTAACCATGATTTTTGTTAACCAGAAAATTATCTAATTGGTTAATCCTTCAATAACTAGGCCCATTAACTGTTGGGCCCTCCAAAATGCATTAGGCCCAAAAACACCTATCTTAATAACTATTGCATAATGTGTTTAAATTTTACCATGCAAGTAGGGCTATCATTCGGGTTGACCCGACCGGGTTCGGGTCAACTCGGGTAGGGTCGGGTCAAGTCGGGTCAACTCGGGTCAAGCCTCCAAAAAATATACCCGAACCCGGCCCTGTTTAGAACTCGGGTCGGGTCAACTCGGTTTTGGGGTCAACCCGAGTATTTTTACATTGTAAAGTTTTAGTTTAGTTGGGTCAACTCGGGTTCAGGTCGGGTCAAGGCTAAAAAACATACCGAACCGACCTTGTTTAGAACTCGGGTCAATTCAGGTTGGCCCGATTGACCTGAATATGATTTTTGACCCGACTTGACCCGACCCGGCTTGACCCGAACCCGGTCGGGTTCGGGTCGGGTTTTATGACACCCCTTCATGCAAGTAACTTTCTTTATAAACAATTTTTTTAACTGCCTTTGCATATTAAACAGCCATATCCTCATCCCTAATTAATCATCTTTAGTCGATTCTCCAATCTAAGGTCTAACTGCATACGTAGTTGAAATAAGTACTTAGGGCGTTGTTTGGTGTTGTTATGGCGCTGTTTGCTGTTTTGAAGTTGTTTCATGTTGCTACGGAGTTTTTTGCTGCTATCAGTTGGTGTTTTAATCCTCTTGGTCCCTTAATGGAGATATTTGGTACTTTTGTGATGTATTTGGGTGCTGTAGTTGAATTGTTTTAATATTTGTGGCTGCTGAATTTTGTGGTTTACATGCTGTTTGGTGTTAAATTGTATGTTTTTTTAATGACTTTATCGCCCATGTTACATACTTACATAGATGTCGATGGTCTTACAAATTGGTTATTTAGTGACTATGTGTCAGTGGTTGTTTTTATGTTTTTGTATTTGTTTTATGCTAAACTAGTTATTTCGCAATTTGTAAATCTTATAAGAAAAACAATCATATGTAGAGTTTTAACCCCCTGATCGAATTGATTGATTCATTCTAACTTTTCACCACAACGTTCACTCTTTTTAATTATCTCTTAGCTTTCATCACCGCATCAATATCCTCCACCGTTCTGAGATGTGCTTCTGCTTTTGCAACATTAATAAATTGATTAGATCTTCGGTTCAAGTCAAGTAGGGTGTCGTCCTTTAGCAACGATGCCCGTTGTAGCAAATTAACACCTATTAGATAACCAAATAGTTTTAACAAGAACCATAAACGTTTCAAAACAACACTAAGACACCTTGATATGCATGATCATAATTCCTCTTCTAATGAGAGCAGTTCAAGCTTTTCGACCTGGTTTGTTGCGAGCACATTCAATCGTTAGCGTAGATAACATGTCAAATTATCACCTGTATTTTTTGCATCACATTACTTATCTATAAAAATATACACAGCATGAAAATACATTCAACATGAACATGTTAATACATTGTAGTCCAGACATGGCAGATGGTGTCATAAACTATATATGTGCATGCATTGTAATTTAGAATCTTCGAAGTCTAATGATCTGTAATATTCCAAAGTCTAGAGGCATATAAAATAATAATATGTATAAAATATCAAGCCTATAAATAAACAAATACTATATATAGTCAAGGGTTGAGACTTGGAGATGTGTTAAATAAATAGGAAATGATTTGCCCACTTTCAAAATTTATAAGGACACTCTTTTAGTGCATTATACAGTTATACATTATTTATAATATGCTTTAATAGTCTCTACTATAGAGTGCGCAAATAAAAATTAAATGTGTGCAAATCACTGCTTCAAATAGAAAGACTTTGGTTGAATCTCAAAAGACTTGCCAGAATACGGTTCCACAAAAGCATCTCTCTAAATAAATTATTAGAGATGGTCCTTGCGAATATTAAATTATTAATTGAAGGTGGAGATAAAAAAATTTTTAAGGGCCGTTTGGTTTTTTGCTAGGAATCAAAATAGGTATCTGGTATGTGTTAATTCACATAACATTTTATGGCCAAATACCGACCCAAATAGACTACTTATGCTAACAATATGCCAAAGAATTGTGTGTTTTATGTTTGTGAATATGCAGGCACGAATTTATCACTAAAAGACAAAAAGTCAAGCAAAAACCGGAAAAACGGGCACGAGAGTGGGAGATGGTCAAAAAGTCGAAGCCTGGGATCTAAATGTCAACATAAGTCCTTCATGTATTAAAGATTGGCAGAATTAGTCCTTGATTTATACTTTGAAAAGTTGACAGAAACAGCCCTTGAATTTCAACAAATTACATAATTAGTCCTTGTATTATTTGCGCTAATAAGCCTAGTCCAAGTTTATTACCAAGCCTTATCCAAAATCACAAAGCCCAAATAACATTCAAAAGCCCAATCCAAATACCCATAGCCCATCCATACTCGGTCAAAATATTATAACATGGTCAAAAAAGTCAAAAGGGTCAAAATATTATTATCCCGCTTTTCCCTTTTCCCCCAATTCCCAGAACACTCAATCATCCCATGAACCCTAGATACTGACTCATGGTCAATTGGTCCACTCTACTTCAATTAACCCTGATTAGTTACTTATTAGAGCTTCCAGAAGCACACCTCACATGCACAGTACGTGTCAGAGAGAGTATATGAGTTATCAAAGACACTTGGCAGAGTGGGATTGGTGGGAATGCGTCATACCAAGCTTTGGATTCGCCTTCTAGAACGCTTCTGTCAAGGACAGAGAGTCTGTACACATTTGGGACAAGTGGCAGCTCCTTATTGGTATGGACACCTCACAATTATGATCCAAAGGTTGTGGTATGATCAAAGAAGCACAAAACGTATCTAAGGGCTATGATCAGAAGAGAGAAAGCACAAGGAGTTGTGGATTGCCAGCTTGGCATTTGAGACCCAACCTCTCACCCTTGGTTATAAATAGAGTCCCATTCTCTCATTTCTGTATGTAGAATTTAGAGTAGTGTTATGCTGTCAAATTGTTTACTCAATTTAGTTTTATAATTTTTACTTTGTAATTCAGTTTTACTTTTAATAAAATTCTCATTTAGTTCATTAATTTGTCTTTACTGTTACATTGTTATTCAATATTATTATAGCTTATTATTTACTCAAAGTTTTAAATCCTGTTTTCAAATGGTTTTCATAAACTCATTAAGCTCTTAGAATAATTTTACTGTCTAAATAGTTTTCAAAAGAAAATATAGAAAATAAATAAAAAACAGAAAAATATAAAAAATAATAAAAAAAAAATGTTTAAAACTAGCTTTTATAGTCTTTAAATAAGCTGCAGTAGCTTATATATCAGCTTAGATAAGCTTTCTAGCTTGATCATTAGCTGAGTTCATTTCAATTTATCAAATAGAGCATTGGTCAACTGTGGTCAAAGGATCAGAATCAATGATTGTTGTGGTTTACTGAGATAAGTTGAGACAAACAGGGAAGGTCTCAGCCTGTCTAAAGACAGGCAAGCAAAGGGAACCCCCTCTGTTCATGTTGAGGGGGATTTATTTGGTAAAATTATGTTTAACCAATCTCAGTTTGGAGTATGTTTAGAATCTGATTTAGTTTGTCATTTGTGTTTGATTACTGTTACATTAGACTTATAGTATAATTGTTGTTTTAAATCCATAGTTTAGTTTGTTTGAAGTTAGTAGTTAACTTGTTGATTAGATCTGAGTAGAGTTTTAAATTTGCATAGCTGTTACTGTTACATAGAAATCTATTGCTGATATTGTTGCTTAAGATTGTGTTACTGAGCTTTGTTGATCATAGATCCTTGTAGCTTTATTGATTCTGAGTTTACATATCTTTAATAAGTGACTGTTTTAATATGGATGTGAGTTGTTGTTGAGTTGTTTAAATTAGGATCTTATTGTTGATTGTGTAACTGTTGTTTAGTGATTTTGTAGTGTTATTGTTTGATTGGTGGATCTGTGTGATCATGTCATAGAGTAGTAGCATTTCAATCAATATATTAGGTGTGTTTGGATCTGCACATAATTGATAGCTGATGTTGTTGGATTCCTGTCATTTGAGCATACTTAGATTAGGTTAGTGTTATAGAAGTGGAATAATTCATCAAAATAGTAAGGTAGTCTTATAATAGTCAAAGTTAAATAAATTTCATCTATATAGTTAGTAGAGTAAGAAATCTGTTAGTATATTTTAGATATAAGTTTGAATATAACTAGAGTTAGCTTAAAATAGTGTAAGTGTAGCTGAATAAATCTAATTAGCACTAGAATTTAGCTATTAAATCTCATATTAGTCAAAGTAATTTTTAAATCAAAAAGTCAAAAAAAGTTTTGGTATTCAGTTTTTGGACTAAACTTCTAGTCTATCTCTAGATTTTATTTCTTAATAAAATAACTTGTAGATTGTTGATTTTAGAAGTTTGAAAGACTGATAAGTATTTTCAAAAGGAAAAAGTTGATTTGGAACACTTTTGCTTAATGAAAAGATAAACTGAAGTCAATTGTTTGGACTTAAAATTCCTCTGTGCATCAGAATAGGTCAGCTTTCTAGGTGTCAATTAAGGTAGATAATTGGATTAGATTTACTTTATCTTGAGTTTTGAGATCTCAGAAGTGCTAGTGTTCATTTGCCCCCACTTGTTTGATATTTAGAGCTTATTAGAAGAGCTTTTTGTGCTTGTTCTTAAAGCTGTTTGAGACAGAGTTCTGATTGAGTTTTGGAGGCCTGCAATTGTGTAATTGTGATTGAATCTGTGTTTGGGGATAATTTCTGAGCATCATTTGTTATTTGAGTTGGTTCTGTGCATAGTGATTTGGCTCTGGATACTGATTACTTATATACTACTTATTTCATGAGCTTAATGCTTAAAGATTGTTCAATTGATTGAGTATTATTTTGGATTCTGAGCTTTTATTTATCTGATCTTGCATATTTGAGCACTCATTAGCATATTTCTACTGTTTTCAAAGTTACACTCAGTTTTGTTCACAAGTGCTTAAAAATAACTTGTGATAAGCAGTTTCATTAGAAAAAGCACTTCTACTGTTCAATTTGTTTCCAAAATTTTTCTCAGGGTTCTTTTTAATATTTTTGATTTTCTGGAATTTTTCCAGATTTTTCTAAATAGATTTAGTATTTTTCTTAATTTCCTTTTGATTTTATCCATTTTTAAATAGTTTTTAATAAACAAAAAATCCATAAAAATTCAGAAAAAGCTGTGAAAAATACAAAAATATTTTTAGAGATTCTTTTATAATATTTTAGAATTTTCATAATTAAATTTTCTTTTTTCCATCTTATTTTTCTATTTTCTTACATTTTTAATTAATTTAAAATTACAAAAATTAATATAAATTCATAGAAAATAATAGAAAAGTCAAAAAAATATTTTTCTTTCTTTGAAAATTCTTTTTAGTAGTTTAAGATTTTTAGAAAATAATTTCAAGTTTGTAGGATCATTTTTCAATAAAAGTTACGTTTTAAATAACGCGGTTGCATTTCCGTTTTTACGTTTTAGACTTTTGTGCATAACTAGTTTGTACTCTTTGCATATTTCATCTTTGTTTGTGAATACTTGAATTACTTGATTGCAATTTTCACTTTTTCACTTCTCAATTCATGATTTTTACGAATCAATATTCTTGATTCCATTCACCTTCACTTGGATACGACTCGGGTGATCCGTATTTCACGCGGATCATTTCGATATAATACTACTATACTATAATAAGATTGATTTTCACACAATAAATTTTTGGCGCCGCTGCCGGGGAAGGCTTGAAGTGAGTTTTTGAATATTGTTTTGAAAAATTGTGTTTTGTTAAGCCTTCCTCTACTTTGTATATATATTTCTATAAAAATTAAAAAATTCAAAACACTTTTCCTAAAGTGTTTACAAAAATACCAAAAAAATAATAAAGTTACAGCCTCGACTCTGCCGTGGAAGGGAGGGCGTTGTAAACCAAATAAGTCTCACAATATAACAAAAACGTGAAATTAGTTGTTTATCGGATTATTTCAATTACTACAACCGATTAAGCGGGAAATACGGAAGCTAAGACATTAAATTGCTAGCTGAAGAGAGATTCATTCTTCTCTCCCATTCCGTCGCGAGTGGTTTTTAAGCTAAGACGTTTTAAGAAAAGAAAAACAAAAGAAATAAAAAGTTTTTGAAAAAAAAATAATAAATAATAAAAACAAAAAGATTTTCCTTTTTCTTTTTCTTTTTCATTTTGCTTTTGGTGTATGCACACCCGCTCTTCTTTTGAGAGTCTTATATCACCTTTGTCAAACCCCGAGAGGGTAATTCGACACACACACCGTGTCCATTTCCCTAACGTTGTGGAAATGGATCCGAATAATCAACACCCTCCGGTGGGTGGAGATGATCACCAACACGTGCCGGCTCCCGATCTCCGAATGATGGAGGAGCTGTGCCAACCTACAATGCATGGTAGAGGTGGCCCGATTGCCCCTATAAATATTGATGCTACGGATTTTGGACTTAAGCACCACATGATACAACAAGTCCAAAATTCGTGCCAATTTCACGGATTACCGGGTGACGATACAAACAAGCATCTCGACAAATTTTTAACCGTCACCCAAAATATGAAACAAAATGGGGTCTCCGATGATGCCCTCTGTCTCTCTCTTTTCCCCTATTCTCTAACACATCATGCCACCGCTTGGTTTGATCGTCTTCCCAGGAACTCGATTCATACTTTCAATGAAATGGTATCTAAGTTCCTGGCGAAGTATTTTCCACCATCGATGGTGACGAAGTTGAGGAACGATATTAGCAATTTTCGACAACTTCCCGATGAGTCTTTATTCGAGGCTTGGGAACGTTACAAGCTTGCCATTGATCGTTGTCCAAACCATAACATGCTTCTCGTTACTATCATTGATACTTTTTATAATGGTTTGACTTTACAACATCGGGACACGATCAATGCTGCAGCTGGGGGTACTTTCATGAAACGTCGTCCTGAGGATTGTTACGAGCTAATCGAGAATATGACGGCCCATTACAACTATTGGGATTCCTCAGCCGAGAGGAATGATCCAATAAGATCGACTGCGACTCTAAACTCTTCTTCTTCTTCTAATCCCGAGTTAGCCGTCATGAATAAGAAACTTGATGATTTGTCGACGGCTATGTTAAGAATGTATCAAATGATGCTGAATCAAGTTAAGAACACGCAAGTTAATATGGTTAATACCGTTTGTGAGACTTGTGGTGGTCCACATTCATACCTTGAGTGCCCAGCCTCCGGTGGCTTTGCTCAAGAGAACGTGTATACTGCAAATATGGGTGGCAACGGTTACCCACAACCTCAAGGAGACCGTAATCTCCTCAGCTACCATTCCGACAATTACCTTGGACCACCCGGGTTTAATCAACCAAATCAAGTGAATCAGAACAATAATGTGCAAAATCGTAATCATCAATTCAATAACAATCAAAATCAAAACCACGGAAATAATGGTTTTCAAGGACAAAATCAGAATTTTCAACAAAATCAAAACCGGGGAAATTACCACCAAGGCCCGCCTCAAGGGAACAATTTTCAGAATAATAATCATGGAAACTTTAATCATGGAAATTAGAACAATGGCAATTTTCAAAACCGTGGGCAAAATTTCAATAATCAAAGTCAAGGTGTTATTCCAAATCCGTCACCCACGGATGAGTTGATTAAGCAATTGATTCAAAGTTAACAAGCTTTAATAGCTAAACAAGAGGAAACAACAAAGTTATTTGCGACTCAAATTAAGGATCTTAACAAGCGTTTAAATGATCGACCCTCGGGCTCTGGAACGTTGCCAAGCAACACGATCGCTAACCCGAGGGGCGATGCAAAAGCGATCATAACAAGGAGTGGTGTTACTTATGATGGACCGACGGCTCCGACTACCTCTTCTTCTCTACCTCCCAAGGTAGTCGCCCGTGAACCTGAGGTGACAACGGATACAGAAATTCCTATTAATAATGGAAGGACCGAAGACATCCAACCTCTGGTGGTCCCGACGTCAAAAGGAAAGGAAAAAGTTGTTAATGAAACTGAAAAGGAAACACCGGTTAAAACAAAGTTGCCATATCCGTCACGCTTAAACGAACAAAAGCACAGCGAGAAGGCTAAAAACCAAATGGAAAAGTTCTATCAGATTTTTCAAGAGTTACACTTTGATATAAGTCTCGCGGATGCCAAAATTTGCTTCAATGCTTAAAGGACTTTTGAATAATAAGGAAAAGCTTTTTGAAATGTCAAAGACTCAAATGAATGAGAATTGCTCAGCGGTTCTTCTTAAAAAGCTACCCGAAAAGCTTGAAGACCCTGGCAAGTTTCTTATACCGTGCAATTTTCCGGGTATGGTTCAATGCTTCGCCTTGGCCGATCTTGGTGCTAGCATTAACCTAATGCCATTATCGATTTGGAAAAAGTTGTCTCTTCCTAACTTGACACCGACGCTTATGACCCTCGAGCTTGCCGATAGATCTACGTCTCGTCCAATTGGCATAGCTGAGGATATTTTTGTCAATGTTGGGAAATTCAATTTCCCTGCGGATTTTGTGGTTGTTGATTTCGATGCCGATCCACGGGTTCCTCTCATTCTCGGGAGAGGATTCCTAAGGACCGGTCATGCTTTAATTGATGTTTATGACGAGGAGATTACCTTACATGTGGGAAATGAAGCCGTTACTTTCAATCTAAACCAAACCGCGAGATACTCCTCCGATTACGATGTTTCTTCCGTCAACCGTATTGATGTTATTGATGAAGCTACGGAGGAGTATTCTCAAGAACTTCTTGGTTTCACCGACAATGCTTCGAGTGGCAATCCCACTCCTTCTTTTGAACCAATCGTCTCCGATTCTTCCCCTTCCCTCACTCCGTTTGAGGGAAGTGATCTCGCTTGGGAAGAAATTAATGCTTGTCTTTCAAATGATTCAGTTTCACCGGAAATTGATAATTCTAACTTTGATCCGGAGGGGGATGTTTTATTAATTGAGAAATTGTTAAATGAAAACCCAATTGTTTCTTCCCCTCCGATGGACCTAAAAATGGCAGACGTAAAAGAAGTTAAGCCGTCAATAGAGAATCCTCCAGAGCTCGAGCTGAAGGATTTGCCTCCTCATCTCGAATACGCATACTTGGAAATAAATGATAAACTGCCCGTTATAATATCAAAAGGCTTAAAAGATGAGGAGAAGACACGATTCTTAGATGTGCTTCGGAAGCATAAAAGCGCGATTGCTTGGCAAATATCCGACATTAAGGGAATCGACCCTCGATTTTGCACTCATAAGATTCTACTTGAAGATAATCACAAAGTTTCCGTCCAACAACAACGACGGGTTAATCCACAAATCCATGAAGTGATCAAAAAGGAAGTTCTTAAACTTCTTGACGCTGGAATGATTTATCCGATCTCGGATAGTTCATGGGTTAGCCTGGTTCATTGTGTCCCAAAGAAGGGCGTAATCACTGTTGTGAAAAATGATGATAATGAGCTTATATCGACTCGACTTGTGACCGGATGGAGAGTTTGTATCGACTACCACAAGTTGAATGATGCAACACGTAAAGACCATTTCCCGCTCCCTTTTATGAACCAAATGATTGAACGATTAGCGGGAAATGAGTTCTATTGTTTTCTGGATGGCTTTTCTGGGTACTTTCAAATTCCCATTGATCCCCAGGATCAAGAAAAGACCACGTTTACTTGCCCGTATGGAACGTTTGCCTATCGTAGAATGCCCTTTGGCTTATGTAACGCTCCAGGCACGTTTCAACGGTGTATGATGGCCATTTTCTCCGATATGATTGAAAAAACCATGGAAGTGTTCATGGACGATTTCTCCGTCTATGGAAATTCTTTTGACTCTTGCCTCTCCCATGTGAAAACACTAATTTAGTTCTAAATTGGGAGAAGTGCCACTTCATGGTTAAAGAGGGCATAGTCCTCGGCCATAAGATATCCAAATTTGGGATTGAGGTAGATCGAGCTAAAGTAGATGTTATTGCTAAGCTACCTCATCCTACAACCGTCAAAGGAATTCGAAGTTTCCTTGGTCATGCTGGCTTTTACCGACGTTTTATTCAAGAATTCTCCAAAATAGCCCGGCCTCTGACCCACCTTTTAGAGAAGGATGCTCCGTTTAACTTCACAAATGAATGCGTAGATGCATTTAATTTCTTGAAGAAGAAGTTAACGGAGGCACCAATCTTAGTTGCCCCCGATTGGAACTTACCATTTGAGCTAATGTGTGATGCAAGTGATTATGCCATTGGTGCAGTTCTGGGGCAACGTAAGAACAAATACTTTCAACCTATACACTATGCAAGTAAGACCATGAATGACGCCCAATATCACTACACAACTACCGAAAAAGAGATGTTAGCGGTTGTCTATACTTTCGAGAAATTCAGACCTTATTTGCTACTTAAGAAATGCATAGTGTATACGGACCACTCAGCCCTGAAATACTTAATGGAAAAGCAAGATGCTAAGCCACGTTTAATGCGGTGGGTTCTTTTACTCCAAGAATTTGATGTCAAAATATGAGACAAAAAAGGAGCTGAGAACCTTGCTGCTGATCACCTTTCACGACTTGAGAACCCCCATCAAAGTGCTCTCGAGAACAAGGAAATCACCAAAACATTTCCTCTCGAGACACTTGGGAGTGTGACTAAACTTGACCAAAGTACCCCATGGTTCGCCGATTTTGCGAATTACCATGCGGGGAATTTCATTAGGAAAGGGATGTCGTCCCAACAAAAGAAGAAATTCTTTAAAGATGTCCAACATTATTTTTGGGACGACCCCTATTTGTTCAAAGTCTGTGCGGATCAAGTTATCCGGCGGTGTGTTCACGGCACGGAAGCCGTTGAAATTCTTAAGGCATGCCATAGTGGACCCACGGGGGTGTTGATATAAATAAATGACTAAAAACGTTATTCATATCTTTCGATATCTCTATGTTTTGATAATCACAAAATGAAAACTCATCAAACCAAAGATCATGACATAAACAAGTATTTAGTAGTAAATACTCACCTTTACCATCTAATCACTTAAGGTATGAATAAACAAAGTGTTTAATGTATTATAAGATCAAAGGAACACTTTTGTTAATCACTAGATATTTATAAAATGTCACAAAACATTTTATATCTTTTATAAAACATTTTTGGCATTAAAAGAATATGTTTAATTCATTACAAATTTATGAATTCAAATTTTCAACCAAAAATGGCAAATCTAATCCAGAAAAATTTCCCTCACAAAAGGACAAGAAAATCCAACGTTCAGGAGGGCGGCCCCCTTAATTATACTAGGAGGCCCCCTTAATCATTAAAGGGACCGCCCCCGAATTAAGGGGACCGGCATGCTCCAGAACAGTATTTTCTGGCCCTTTAAATACTGGATCATTCCACATATTTTTCTCACCTTTTTGCACTAAAAACTTTCTGATCTAAACATCCATCTCCATCCTCTAAAAATCCTTTGATCATATATACATTAATCTTTGTTTCAAAGTGATTCAAGCCTCAACACTCAAGTGCAAAGAGAAGAATACTTCTATTAGAAGTATTACAACTTAGTATCATCTTGCTATCTAAGTTGCTTGTTTATCTCTTCTTGTAAATCCTTCATAGTTTGGTGAATAAGGTGTATGTATTAGTTAGCTAGATTTAGTTATAAAATCTAGAATTGTTGTAAGTGTGAAGTGGAACTTGAAGTGAAGAAGTAGTGTTGGATAGTAGTGGTGATAGGAGATAGTAGCAATAGTGACTAGTAGTGAAGAAATTGAAGCTTCCTAGTGGAGAAGACTAGAAGACATTAGTGGCTTGAAGTTGTGAAGACATTAGTGGCTTGAAGTTGTGAAGACGTTAGTGCCTTGAAGTTGTGAAGTTGCAAGACATTGAAGTTGCAAGACATTGAAGTTGTGAAGTATTTGTGAAGGCGTGAAGATACTTATGGTGTGAAGAAGTATAGAAGAAGTGAAAAGGTGTGAAGAAGGTGTGGTGTGATACTTGTTGTGATATTGGTTCTAGCTACGATTAGAACTCGACATTTTGCTTTGTGTCATAAATTGGTGTAAGCTTTTGCTGTGTATGGTTTTCTCCGCCATAAGGGAGGTTATTGACTTAGTGAAGAAAACTCTCGAGTTTGGTGCTCGGGGAGTGGAGTAGGGCAAGGAAGGTGTCCTTGTAGCCGAACCACTATAAATCCTTTGTCTCTCGATTTGATCTGTCCATCTCTCACTCTTTACTTGCTTACTTATTAGCTTTTCGTACATTGTTATAATTGTGTGTTGTGCATATATTGATTTCACATAAAGATCAAACTAGGTTCCATTTACAACATTAATTGTACATTAGTGAAATATAAGTATATACAATTATTAAAACACATATACATATATAAATACAAACTTATATTTAAGTGAGATATATGAAATTATAATTTCTATTCAACACTTTAAATAAGTAGTGTCTATGTGATATATGTGAATTAATTTGTATCTATACCTTAGCTTCAAAGGTTTTTACAATTAGCATCAATTCTTTAAAAGCAAACTTTTATTAAACGAAAAAGACGTAAAACTATTCAACCCCCCCCCCCCTTCTAGTTTTCCACAGGGGGGACATCATGGTGCTAACTTCACCGCAAAGAAAGTGTTCGATTCCGGCTTCTATTGGCCGACGATATATCGGGATGCCCATGAATTGGTGAAATCATGTGATTCTTGCCAACGTCAAGGGAAAATTTCTCAAAAAGATGAAATGCCGCAAAATGCTATTCAAGTTTGTGAAATTTTTGACGTTTGGGGCATCGATTTCATGGGGCCATTCCCGTCATCTAGAGGAAACAAGTACATTCTCGTGGCCGTCGATTACTTATCCAAATGGGTTGAAGCGAAGGCGCTCCCCACTAATGACGCCCGAGTCATTGTTAAGTTCTTAAAAAGTCTCTTTGCCCGATTTGGTGCACCTCGAGCCATCATAAGCGATCGTGGGACCCATTTTTGCAATGACCAATTTTCAAAAGTAATGATTAAATATGGTGTCACACATTTTCTTTCCACGGCTTATCATCCACAAACGAGTGGTCAAGTGGAGGTGCCCAATCGTGGCCTAAAAAGGATATTAGAAATGACAGTAGGAGAGCACCGTGCCTCTTGGGCCGACAAATTAGAAGATGCATTATGGGCTTTCCGGACCACTTACAAAACTCCCATTGGGTGTACACCATATAAGCTGGTTTACGAGAAGGCTTGTCATTTGCCCCTAGAATTTGAGCACAAGACCTACTGGGCCTTAAAACATGCCAACTTTGACTTGAAAACCGCGGGTGATCACAGAAAAGCTGAATTGAATGAGTTAGTCGAACTCCGTGATCAAGCTTACGAGAATTCTTTGATATATAAAGAGAAAACAAAAAGACTTCATGATGCCAAGATCAAAGACCGCGTTTTCAACGTTGGTGATCAAGTGCTACTTTTTAACTCTCGTTTAAAGATTTTCTCGGGTAAGCTTAAAACCCGTTGGTCTGGACCATTCACAATAACCCAAGTTTTCCCTTATGGTACCATTGAGTTAGCTCAAACTGATGGTCCCAATTTTAAGGTGAATGGTCACTGTTTGAAACATTACTTTGGAGGGGACGTACCAACCATGGTAGTCCCGGATCTCCAAACTTTCCCCAAGGACGATTGAATTCGGGGATCGAGTCAAGCTACGTGACTCGGAAATCAAAAACAAAGCACTTCGTGGGTGGCAATCCATGCTTATCCAATTTCATCTTCTTATTTTCTATTTTCTAACAAATAACGTGAGGAGGGGGTACCTCTTCTACTCTTATGTTCCGTGGTTGTTTGTGATGTTTGTTTAGGATTGTCCATGATTTATGATGACTCTCGTGCTCGTTATCTTCTCTCCACTCGAGTTTCATTCATCCGTGCTATTGGAAATCCTATATCCGTGAATCTTATCGACTAACGTTTTCTTTGGCATAATTAATAAACGGCCCTAGAATTTTGTTAGGATTACCTTAACCCATAAAAACATTGAGGAAAATATTTCATTCTAGTCTGGGGGAGGGTGAATCTTCGATTCGATTTTGACCTTGCATTTTTCACAATGTCGTGCACTCTTGCAACTCCGTTTTTTCCACCAAAAAAAAAATTTTGAAAAAATTGAAAACTTCAAAAAATTTCAAAGAAAATGAATGAAAAAGTCATGAAAAAGCAAAAAAAATGAGGAAAAGCTGAAAAAGTTGTGCAAAAATATAATAAAGTTTGAATAAGTGTTTTGACACCTTGTTGACTTTCTTGCTGGCGAGAGTAGGAATAAATATTTTGACTTGACCGGGCGTGTTGAGCCCTAGCTTGTTCCCTTAACCAATGATAATCATATAAGCTTGTGCTAGTTTTGTACACCAGGAGCTATAAAATGCGAATTCTTTCTTAAGAATCTGCAAGTTCCCGTATTTGACTTTATACATGTGCAGCTTAAAAGCTTTCGCTAGTCTTTTACATCAGGAGCTAGAAAACGCGAATTCTTCTTCTAGAATTTGCAAGTTTCCGTAACTGACTTTATATATGTGTGGCTGATTATCGGCTAAGTATTCGCGGGTTTCATTATTTGGAATCTTAAATTGCGAAGAGCGAGAAATGATAGAGTTTATTTAGAAGTTAGATGCTAAACGTGGAGTAGTGGTTCTCTTTAGTGCTCATGAGAGGTACTTGTGCCTTTTTACTCCCATCAGATACGTCACCCATATATAATTGATGTTCTAGGTTAATTAGTGGTATTTAGGTTTGAATAATATTTAGTTCTTTGTTTTCTTAAGAGAATTTTTGCTTTAAAAGTTGGGTACATATCAAGGAACATCAAAAATAAGAGCAAAAAGTGAAAAAATTAAAAGTCAAAAGTTGATTATCTATGTGGTTTTTGAGCTACCCGATAAGCTTCCATTGATGTTATGAGAAAAGTCAAGAAAGAAAAAAGTGAAAAGTATGAAAAATATGAGAAGAGTGAAAAAAAAAAAAAAAAAAAAAAAAAAAAAAAAAAAAAAAAAAAGTGAAAGATGAAAGTTATGATGAATAAAAGTTTGAATGTAAAATAAGTTGTTGGCGCGTGAGGTGCATGTGTGTAATTCTGAATTGGACACATGAGGTGCACGTGTAGTACTCCGCAACTTATATTTATGATGTTGTATGTACCAAAATTCCTTGATGTGGACCGAATTTCTATTGCAGTGGTTCTTAAGAGAAAATGAATAACTACTTATCGTTTAAACTTAGGTGTCACTATGGGACTAAAAAGTAGTGAAATGAGAAAATATGAAGCAGTTCATTTCTCAACAAAAATAAAATATTGAGATACAAAACCTAGGACATGGGAGTAAGGAGTTTCCACAAGTAACTATTATGAGTAGTGTTAGCATCTAACTTGTAGATAAGTTGTGATCTCGTTCGTACGCTTAGTTTGGGGACTCGTGAAAAATCAAGGATGACGATTTTTATCCGTATGGTCACTTCTTAAATAGAAGTGTTTCTACTCGTTGACCCTAAAAATTATTGCAAAATAATAAAAGTTCAACAAATCATCACAAGTATGAAGTATGAAAAGTACAAAAATAAAAGTGAAAGTGGAATAAAGGAATAAAGGAAAAATTTTGGAAAACGGAGCGTTTGCGGGAATAAATGATTTTATTACTTCTTTCGAACCTCCTTGCTACTTTACAAAGTTAGTAGGAAGAGTTGTGAAATTATTTATCCCAAAAGCATGAATTGATCACATTGCGTGAGGACACGACAATACCTTAGTCTGGGGGATTTTGGTATGTGTTAATTCACATACCATTTTATGGCCAAATACCGACCCAAATAGACTACTTATCCTAACAATATGCCAAAGAATTGTGTGTTTTATGTTTGTGAATATGCAGGCACAGATTTATCACAAAAAGATAAAAAGTCAAGCAAAAACCGGAAAAACGGGCACGAGAGTGGGAGATGGTCAAAAAGTCAAAGCCTGGGATCCAAATGTCAACATAAGTCCTTCATGTATTCAAGATTGGCAGAATTAGTCCTTGATTTATACTTTGAAAAGTTGATAGAAACAGCCCTTGAATTTCAACAAATTACATAATTAGTCCTTGTATTATTTGAGCTAATAAGCCTAGTCCAAGTTTATTACCAAGCCTTATCCAAAATCACAAAGCCCAAATAATATTCAAAAGCCCAATCCAAATACCCATAGCCCATCCATACTCGGTCAAAATATTATAACATGGTCAAAAAAGTCAAAAGGGTCAAAATATTATTACCCCGCTTTTCCCTTTTCCCCCAATTCCCAGAACACTCAATCATCCCATGAACCCTAGATACTGGTCAATTGGTCCACTCTACTTCAGTTAACCCTGATTAGTTACTTATTAGAGCTTCCAGAAGCACACCTCACGTGCACAGTACGTGTCAGAGAGAGTATATGAGTTATCAAAGACACTTGGCAGAGTGGGATTGGTGGGAACGCGTCATACCAAGCTTTGAATTCGCCTTTTAGAACGCTTCTGATAAGGACAGAGAGTGTGTGCACATTTGGGACAAGTGGCAGCTCCTTATTGGTATTGACGCCTCACAATTATGATCCAAAGGTTGTGGTATGATCAAAGAGGCACAAAACGTATCTAAGGGCTATGATCAGAAGAGAGAAAGCACAAGGAGTTGTGGATTTCCAGCTTGGCATTTGAGACCTAACCTCTCACCCTTGGTTATAAATAGAGTCCCATTCTCTCATTTCTGTATGTAGAATTTAGAGTAGTGTTATGCTGTCAAATTGTTTACTCAATTTAGTTTTATAATTTTTACTTTGTAATTCAGTTTTACTTTTAATAAAATTCTCATTTAGTTCATTAATTTGTCTTTACTGTTACATTGTTATTCAATATTATTGTAGCTTATTGTTTACTCAAAGCTTTAAATCTTGTTTTCAAATGGTTTTCATAAACTCATTAAGCTCTTAGAATAATTTTACCGTCTAAATAGTTTTCAAAAGAAAATATAGAAAATAAATAAAAAACAGAAAAATATAAAAAATAATAAAAAAAAATGTTTAAAACTAGCTTTTATAGTCTTTAAATAAGCTGCAGTAGCTTATATATCAGCTTAGATAAGCTTTCTAGCTTGATCATTAGCTGAGTTCATTTCAATTTATCAAATAGAGCATTGGTCAACTGTGGTCAAAGGATCAGAATCAATGATTGTTGTGGTTTATTGAGATAAGTTGAGACAAACAGGGAAGGTCTCAGCCTGTCTAAAGACAGGCAAGCAAAGGGAACCCCCTCTGTTCATGCTGAGGGGGATTTATTTGGTAAAATTCTGTTTAACCAATCTCAGTTTGGAGTATGTTTAGAATCTGATTTAGTTTGTCATTTGTGTTTGATTACTGTTACATTAGACTTATAGTATAATTGTTGTTTTAAATCCATAGTTTAGTTTGTTTGAATTTAGTAGTTAACTTGTTGATTAGATCTGAGTAGAGTTTTAAATTTGCATAGCTGTTACTGTTACATAGAAATCTATTGCTGATATTGTTGCTTAAGATTGTGTTACTAAGCTTTGTTGATCATAGATCCTTGTAGCTTTATTGATTCTGAGTTTACATATCTTTAATAAGTGACTATTTTAATATGGATGTGAGTTGTTGTTGAGTTGTTTGAATTAGGAGCTTATTGTTGATTGTGTAACTGTTGTTTAGTCATTTTGCAGTGTTATTGTTTGATTGGTGGATCTGTGTGATCATGTCATAGAGTAGTAGCATTTCAATCAATATATTAGGTGTGTTTGGATCTGCACATAATTGATAGCTGATGTTGTTGGATTCCTGTCATTTGAGCATACTTACATTAGGTTAGTGTTATAGAAGTGGAATAATTCATCAAAATAGTAAGGTAGTCTTATAATAGTCAAAGTTAAATAAATTTCATCTATATAGTTAGTAGAGTAAGAAATCTGTTAGTATATTTTAGCTATAAGTTTGAATATAACTAGAGTTAGCTTAAAATAGTGTAAGTATAGCTGAATAAATCTAATTAGCACTAGAATTTAGCTATTAAATCTCATATTAGTCAAAGTAATTTTTAAATCAAAAAGTCAAAAAAAGTTTTGGTATTCGGTTTTTGGACTAAACTTCTAGTCTATCTCTAGATTTTATTTCTTAATAAAATAACTTGTAGATTGTTGATTTTAGAAGTTTGAAAGACTGATAAGCATTTTCAAAAGGAAAAAGTTGATTTGGAACACTTTTGCTTAATGAAAAGATAAACTGAAGTCAACTGTTTGGACTTAAAATTCCTCTGTGCATCAGAATAGGTCAGCTTTCTAGGTGTCAATTTAGGTAGATAATTGGATTAGATTTACTTTATCTTGAGTTTTGAGATCTCAGAAGTGCTAGTGTTCATTTGCCCCCACTTGTTTGATATTTAGAGCTTATTAGAAGAGCTTTTTGTGCTTGTTCTTAAAGCTGTTTGAGACATAGTTCTGATTGAGTTTTGGAGGCCTGCAATTGTGTAATTGTGATTGAATCTGTATTTGGTGATAATTTCTGAGCATCATTTGTTATTTGAGTTGGTTCTGTGCATAGTGATTTGGCTCTGGATACTTATTACTTATATACTGCTTATTTCATGAGCTTAATGCTTAAAGATTGTTCAATTGATTGAGTATTATTTTGGATTCTGAGCTTTTATTAATCTGATCTTGCACATTTGAGCACTCATAAGCATATTTCTACTGTTTTCAAAGTTACACTCAGTTTTGTTCACAAGTGCTTAAAAATAAGCACTTGTGATAAGCAGTTTCATTAGAAAAAGCACTTATACTATTCAATTTGTTTCCAAAATTTTTCTCAGAGTTCTTTTTAATATTTTTGATTTTATGGAATTTTTCCAGATTTTTCTAAATAGATTTAGTATTTTTCTTAATTTCCTTTTGATTTTATCCATTTTTAAATAGTTTTTAATAAACAAAATATCTATAAAAATTCAGAAAAAGCTGTGAAAAATACAAAAATATTTTTAGAAATTCTTTTATAATATTTTAGAATTTTCATAATTAAATTTTCATTTTTCCATCTTATTTTTCTATTTTCTTACATTTTTAATTCATTTAAAATTACAAAAATTAATATAAATTCATAGAAAATAATAGAAAAGTCAAAAAAAATATTTTTCTTTCTTTGAAAATTCTTTTTAGTAGTTTAAGAATTTTAGAAAATAATTTCAAGTTTTTAGGATCATTTTTCAATAAAAGTTACGTTTTAAATAACGCGGTTGCATTTCCGTTTTTACGTTTTAGACTTTTGTGCATAACTAGCTTGTACTCTTTGCATATTTCATCTTTGTTTGTGAATACTTGAATTACTTGATTGCTATTTTCACTTTTTCACTTCTCAATTCATGATTTTTACGAATCAATATTCTTGATTCCATTCACCTTCACTTGGATACGACTCGGGTGATCCGTATTTCACGCGGATCATTTCGATATAATACTACTATACTATAATAAGATTGATTTTCACGCAATCAATATCAGATTTGGTATGGGGTAAAATGACAATTAATATGAAAAAGTGTATGACTACAATTTTTTATATTGGATGACAAATACAGTGTGAAAAAAGTATATTGATATTTGAATTTTGAAGTGGAAAACGAGGGGCTCACGGAATGAATTTCATAAATACCAAATTGGTGGGTAATGAGTCTATGACTATAAGAGCATTTGCAACCCTAACGCAAGGCTTGCGTTAAGGGTGACGTGGAGCTGCCATGTCATCGCGTTAAGCTGAGTTACCACAACGGCAGTCCAAGTGAATCTCGCGTTAACGTGTGGCATTAGCCACTTAACGCTGAGTTAAAGCTCGCTTGATTAAAAAAAAATTACACTTTTGCTCCCTGGTGAAGAAGAAGAGGTGACGATTTGCATTTGATGATGTTTCTGGGCGCGTTTGTGTGTGTGCGCAGAGGTGAAGATTTGCAGTTTTTGAAGAAGAGGGTGTGCAGAGGTGAAGAAGAAGGTGTTATTAGGGTTTTATGTTGGATGTGATATGGGTTTATGTGTTGGGCTTTATGGGCTATTTTCAAAAAGAACATATGTAATGGGCTATTTTCAAAAAGATGTGATATGGGTTTTATGTTGGTGTTAGAAATGTTTGCAGTTATTATTACAAGTGAAATCGTAATGCTTTTTTTTTTTTTTTTTCCGTAACGTATTGTAATATATTTTAATAATGAATGTTATGGTTTTTAGTAAATGAAGTATTTGTTTTAGTTTAGGGGTTGAATTTGAAAATATTTGTTTTAAAGTTGAGTTAAGGTGAGTTAAGGTTGAGTTCTGATTATGGATTTATTTTTTATTTATTTATTTTTTTTGAGTTAAGGTGAAAATGTTAAAGCTGATGTGGAGCTGACGTGGCACTGTGTTAAGTTTTAACTTGTGTGATGATTGCTATTGCTCTAATATACGCATTTCATTACTGGGCCCACTAAGCAAACACATTTAATCATTATGAAACTCATAACCCCATTCCTATATACCCATATCAAACACACTCTTAGTAAGGACAAAGGATGATAAATCAAGAAAAACTAGACTATTTGGCTATCAGTAAAAAGACAAAATTTCACCGTTAGTCCCTTAACTCTTCCAAATTTGCCCGTTTGGTCCTAAAAAATAAATATTGGGCGTACGTGGTACCCTCTTTTTCCAAAATCTGCGCGTTTGGTCCATGGCACCCCATTTTGGCCGACGGATGTTACTTTTCAACGTTAGTTGACAAGTCAACTGGTTTTTTGGTCTTTTCACATTTTACTAATTGAATGGTTTGGTCCCTGAATATAAAACGGCTATTACAACCCTATTGGGTCACTTGTTATTGTGCAAACCCGATCATTTTCCAACTGTTAGTGTGCAACCCCTATCAGTGTCAGACACACAAACCTACAAACCCTAGAACGATTACACAAAATAATCACAAACATACCGTGATTCTTGCAAGCTAACAAAGATTGGAGAAAAGTTACATTGACTGAAGACATGAAAGATTATCTTTATGAAACGTATAAGGATAGCTGGAAGCCTGGAGATGAGGTGTCAGATGAAATGGTAGACACCTTATGGAACTACGCTATGGTGAAAGGTTAGCACATTGTTGCAATGTTCTTGTTTAGAATTAAATTTAGACGTAATGACTTGACTTGACCTTTTGTTGATCATCTGCCCATTCTTATTTCACAGTTCTCAAAAATGGACCCAGTGAGGAATTTTCAACCCTTGAAGCTGTGTTTGGTCAGACCAAAAAACCCATGGAGGGAAAGCAAGCAGAGGAGAATAAAGGTATGCATTTTGGTATTTATTTAACATGGCAAACCACTAGCATGTGTTTAAACAATTTTGATGTTGATTTGCCTTTTTGTTGTTGCCCTACTGAATGAAACGTGTTCAAGGGTGCGCTGATTACGCTCGTCAGAACCCGAAATACGACACAGGTAGAAGTTATTCAGAGATTGACTCCGCTGATTCAAAGGATTATACATTTATTAAGGTGTTATTCTTCTTGTTTATTTATTTATTTATTTAATCATTTTAACTTGCGAAATTAAATTGAAACGGATTGTTTGTTAATGTTAATTTAGGCCTTGTTCAAGTTTTGCTATAGTGGGTATGTGTTTAGGGGTGTTAATGTAGGATTTGACATTTTGGTACGAGTTTAAACAAACACCCCTAGACACATACCCACTATAGAAAAACATAAACAATGCCTAAATTAACAGTACCAAACAATAATTTTCCATTTAATTCAGCAAATTAAAATGATTAAATCAATACATAAATAAATAAGAAGAATAATATCTTAATAAAGGTATAATCCTTCGAATCAACTGAGTCAATTTCTGAATAACTAACTTCTACCCGTGCCCTGTTCGGCCTTCTGGTAAGCGTAATCAGCGCACCCTTGAAGACGTTCCATTCCTCCAACTCCCTTCCCGAAAGTGAACATTTCTCATCCTTACCCATCAACATGTCGAGTAAACCCCCAAAACATTCGACAAGTAAAAACCTCTCAAGTTTTGATTTTTCAAGCTCCCGGGTGTTTTCATGTGACTTTATTAAGCCGAGACGAAGACGATAGCCAGCACCACGGGTGCTGACTCCATGTTTAATCTTTTAGAGAAAATGCCGGAACAAAAAAAGTTGAAAAAGTCTCAAAATTTTAAAGGTTCGGAGCTCATGATTAGGAGGAGATGTTTAGAAGATGTTTTATAACTATCATCGCTAAAATGTTAAAGATTTTAAGCTTAATGACTATTTAGGGGTCTCTTGATTAGGAGGAGATGTTTAGAAGATGATCCGATTATCAAATTAACATCAAAATACTTTGAGAGATGAAACATCAACCTTTCAACACAATTTTATAAAGAAATTTAATCGACTGAAAAATGATCAAATATGCATAGACTTAGTAATTCGTATGAAAATTATTGAAAAATAATAAATAGATCATTTCAGTTGAGACAATTAAAAAAGACATACGAGTTAATGTCTTACTAATGATTTTTGTTAAGCATAAAAACATTTACAGTATTAGGTTAGTCCTTTGAAAATCAAGCCCTTGGGCCAATCAAATAAATTTGAAAAAAAAAAAAAAAAATGCCTTGGCTGGGCTTCACCTGATATAGATTATAGTTAGCTGTTATATAATAGCAAGGTATGTATAACTCCGAAAAAAGAGAAGTGATACAATCACACAAAAATTCTCACAAAAGAAATTCAGAAAATTCTCACATCCTTTTGTGGATTTCTTTTGTGGGCATTTTTGTGTGGTTGTATCACTTCTCTCGAAAAAATCATTAAAACACACTAACAAGAATGAGAACAATAATATTATATTATTGAATCATTAGTGAAAGAGTGAAAAAGCAACCGATTGAAATTTATTTAAGGGGGCATTTGGTTCAAGTAAATTGAAGTTTATTTCCAAAAAATTTAAATTCTATTGAATTAAAAATCTCGTTGTCTGTTCGGTTAACTAGTACTATATGTCACAGAATTCAAAGTCATAGGGTATGTTTGGCAAAAATAGCTGTTAGCTGTATGCTGTAAGCTGTAAACTGTAAGCTGTAAGTTGTTAGCTGCAAAGCTGTTAACATGAGCTACAAGCTGTATCATTTTTTCAATAAAAGTGTTTGGTAAGTTAGCTGTTAAATGTAATTATAAGATGTAAAATGACATAAAAGGGCATATCTATAATTATAAATAAATATTTGGAGGGTATATCAGTAATTTAAAGTTTTACCAGCTCTAAGAAGTTTAAAAAGCTTCATGGATCAGCTTTTTATTTAGGAGCTATTTGTTTGACATAAAAGCTTGAAGTTAATGTATCCAAACGGAGCTTTTATTTTAAAGGATATTATTTTTGTAATAAAAAGCTAACAGCTCCCCCAAAAAGCCCCTACTAAACAGGCCCATAAGCTTGTAAATTACTTAACCGTCCTTCATTCATTTACTTTTTGTAAATTACTTAACTGTCTTTCATTCATTTACTTACAACAAAATAAAAGAAAGGGCAATATTGTCCAAAATATTACTTTAATGCTTTCGTACTCGGTCAATTAAAATTCCCCGCTCAACTTGAGCATTTAAATATCCTTTATATAAAGTTTTTTTTATCATTATAAATTCTGCCAAGTTGTCATCCAAACGTGCATAGGTGGAATTCTAATTTCAAATTACTCCAATACTCTTCAATTTACCCGAACCAAACACACACTAAGGGTTATCGAGGTTTACACAAAGCGACAGATTGTAAGAGTGAGAAGTCGCCAATATCGCCAGGGAGGGGCTTTTCCTTTTCTATTAGTATCATTGTTACTTTGTGTTATATCCTGTTATTATATCTTTTCAATTAATCATTTCAATTAATATCTAATTTAGCAAGTATCTCAGCTTATAAAAATTAAGCCTAATTTAATAATGTTCATGTTTGTTTTTCAACTGATCTTGTTCTTCCTGTTGGCAATTGTACAAGTACTAAAAGCATACACTAATACATACTAATATGCTTACAGTTTCGACTTTCCTGCCATATTTAGTTTGCATACAAGTCCATGTGTTAGGTATTGTAGTTTTTATCCTACTTCCTACATGTTAGATTAGATATAATTGATTAAATGTTTGGGTTAAAATGTAAATTTTAAATGAATTTACTGGTGCAGCCATGCAGGCATACACGGACTTGCCAACACATATGGTTCATACATAGGCTAGAATTGTGCTACTGCAATAAAAATGCTTATTATTTTGTAAACTTATTTTTATTTTACTTTTATAAACTGCTATTATTTCATTACTTATAGCTTCCTTGGTATTATATATGATAAAGCATAGTGATAAAAACGAGGTATTCGTCCTATAGGAAATAAGATTAAGGTTGTTGTTAGGTCAGTGAGATGTTTGATTATTGTCATCCACGAGAAGGTTTCATGTAAATGTTGATGTTGGTCCTAGTTTCTTTTGTCGAGTCTTTCTCGTGTGAATATTAATGCCGGGTCCATTTCATTTGTAGCCCCACTTTTTGCACATAAAATGACCAGCTTTTCAAGTATGTCGTTTACTCGTTTAATGTAGCCTTTTGCTTTGCTCTTCAATAAAAATACTACGAAATGGACCGATCGATTCACTAGAATCTTTGGATCCCCTAATCCACGAGTAACGTCAAATCGTCAATAAAGTAGTAAAACGGACAGGTTTGGCGGTTGGGTTAGTGAGTCAAAATGGCCAAATGGTTAAGGTAATAACTACTGTATTAGCCCAATATATTATTGCGGCCCAAGTATAATTGTTTGATAGTAGCCCACTTGTTAGCTTATTTATTAAGTCATTTTGTAATTAGAGCCTACCCACAAAAAAAAAAAAAAAAAAAAAACCTTGTCTTTTTTGTTACTGCCGTCCAATTTTTTTGGCTTGTTAAAGCTTTGCTGCTTGCTTTCTTGCTTCCATAATTCACAAAAGCCAAAAACAAATCCAAACCATATTATTTTTGTCCTCCAACAGTCCTACTTGCTAGCCACAAAAGCCAAAAACAAATCAAACCATATTATTTTTTGTCCTCCAACGGCCTGCTACGAGTATATTTTTTGTTCGCTTGTTGCAGTCTCTTAGATACTATTAAAATGATTTTTTGATTCATTTAATATATTAATAGCATGATTCTAGGAAAGTCCTTGCAAATCCTCTTTTCAACTGCCTGGAGATTAGAACGTATCAACATAAAAATCTCCACATTTCATAAAGTTACGCATCACAAAAACAACCTCCATACGTGTTCTTCTTCAAAATAATCTATCCTTAACATACTAAAATAGTTAACATGTCCGATGTTCAATCTGAAAATGATGCAACAATTATGATAACCGATGATATTGAGGCGAACCAAAATGTTTCCTGTAAGTTTTTGGTTACTTTTTTTTTTTTTTTTAATTTCTTATTGTAGCTTTTGATTCATATGATGCTTTATTTTTTAATACAACAAATGAATCATAAAAACTCTACGCGTATAAGTGTTTGAATCATCAAAGACGTGAATAAAAAACCTACGCACGTTATAATAGTATCCAAATCAAAGATATTTAGGTCTGTGATAATTTAATCTTTATTTGTGAATCAAAGATATCAGTTTATTAGTCCATGAGTTATCTATCACAACATATTTGCATGGCCAACAAGTATTTTTTTTAACATGATGTAACTGATTCACAACAAGTATTTTTTAATTCTTATTTGTGAATCAAAGAATCACGTTAATTATATACTTGTTTGTGAATTAGTTATATACTAAACGCTGGTTTGTGAATCAATTATATGCCCGTTTTGTGAATCAATGATCAATGATCAGTTTATTAGTCCATGAGTTCTATATGAATCTTTGTTTAATAGAGACCTGATGTATTTTATGAATCTTTGTTTGTCAATCATATCTTGTTTGTGAATCAATGATCAGTTATATCTTATATCATTAAAAATAAAGAATCAAGTATTAGTTATATCTTTCTTTTTGAATAATGTTGTATGAAAGTTGCATGACCATGTTTAATCTTTGTTTGTGAAACGAACTTGAAACTTGAATCACACAAGATAATTCAGTTTTTACTTACATGATTGTCGTCGATGTTCGTTACAAGTATTCGATAATTTAGTTTTTTATATTATGCATCATTAACTTGAATCATTTTTAACATATATTGAAAGCGTTCCAGAGCCTCAATCAATTGGCAATGTGCGTGTTACTCCAAGAGGATCTAGATATTGGACGCCTATTGTTCTTGATAATGAAAAGCCGGTGGAAAAGATGTTGTTTGATTCGTTGGATCAAGCTTTTGAATTCTACAGCAACTATGCCAGAAAAAGTGGATTTGAACCACGTAAGTCATCAGAAAATAAAGGTAAGAACGGAGTGATTATACGAAAATATTTCTTGTGTAGTAAGGAAGGTCAAAACCCAAAGACACATGCTAATACTCCAAAGACACATGCTAATACTTTGATAGAACCAACTGAAAAACGTGTAACCACATCAAAACGAACCGGTTGTGAAGCCCGCATTATTTTAAAATTAAATCGTAGAAAGAATAAGTATAAAGTTGTTGAATTTGAGGGAGAGCATAACCACAGTATGGTGCATAAGGATGATTCACATCTCAATTCTCAAAGACAACTTAATTTTTGTCAAAAACAAACTTTAATGGACATAGGGAACTTAAATATGGGTCCGCGTAAAGGGTTCAAGTTTTTGAAACAGGCCCGCGGTAGCTTTGACAAAGTTGGTGCCACTGAAACTGATTCTAAAAATTATAAAAGGGACATAGACTTATTTATCGGGGAGGGGGATGCCCATATGGCGATTGAGAAGTTGGAGAAAAAAAAAGTTGTTGCCAGACTTTACATTTGAATTTATGCAAGGGGAGGATAAAAAGTTGAGTGGGTTATTTTGGGCTGACGAGACTGCAAAACGTAATTACATTGCGTTTGGAGATATTGTGGGATTTGATGCTACTTTTCGCACCAACAAGTAAGACATTTGTTCCCAATTATTTTATGCTTCATAAAATTAATTTCCTTGTTGTAATCGACTTATAAGTATCATATGTTTGATTTGGTACAGGTATTTTATGATCTTTGTTCCGTTTACTGGAATCGATAACCATAAAAGATGTGTAACATTTGGTGCCGGTTTGCTATGTAATTAAACTGTAGAATCATATGAGTGGCTGCTTCAATGTTTTAAGAAAACAATGTCCCACGAACCTAAATTATTGGTAACCAACCAAGATCCATCAATTAAAATAGCAATTCCAAAAGTTTTCACAACCGCAAAGCAACGGTTGTGTATGTGGCATATTACAGACAAGTTTGGAGACAAGGTCTGATTCAAATTATATTCGTATGATTCAAAAATACATTTACCCTTACTCTCTTTTGTTTTTTGATTAATGCTACAGTTCGGTTCAACATTAATGAATTCTGAGCCTTTACAACGTATCAATGGTATTGTTTGGAGCAAAACATTGACGCCGGAGCAGTTTGAGCTTAAGTGGGCTTCACTTATGAATGAGTATGGCCAGCAAGAACACAAATGGCTATATGATATGTACGATATCCGTGACAAATGGATACCTGCTTATTTTCGTGACTTACCGTTGGTCGGACTTATGCAAACGACATCTCGTTGTGAAAGAGAAAATTATTTCTTTGGGCTTTTGACGAAAACTGATTTATATCTTGTTGAGTTCATCAACCACTTTGATACTGCTATGGACGCCCAAAGAAACATCCAAAGAAACAATGATCATGATTCACGGTACATGGTACCTCACCTCAAAACAAGCTTTCTTTTCGAGAAAGAAGCAGCTGAAATCTTTACGGCTGTAGCTTTTAAGGTTATTCAATCCCAAATTTTGAAATCAATGCTATTTTTCCTGGCGTATAATGTAATTGACATTGAAGGGGGTAGGAGATACTTTATTAGGGATGTCGATGACGATGTCAAGTTTCAAGGTCAATTTCAGGTAATGTTTTAGAATTCTTACTGTTTTTCAAGATTCAATTATTATGGATTTATTGTTTTATGCAATTACTGCTTTAGAATTCTTTATTAGGGATGACGATGTCAAGATTCAATTATTATGCATTTACTGTTTTAGAATTCTTACCGATTTGCAGGTTGATTTTGTTATGTCAGAGGTTAGCCTTACGTGCACTTGTAAGCTTTTTGAGTTGGAGGGGTTTTTGTGTCGCCATTGCTTCTATGTCCTACGTATGCGCAAGATTAAAGAGTATCCGAAACGATACATTCTAAGGCGCTGGACAAAGGACGTGGTTCCCCCTCCATCTTATGGGAGCAGTTTTAGCTGACATGACATTTCTGAAAACAAAGAAGAGATTCAAACACTTATACGCGAGTCAGTTTTTTTCCTTGAATCAGCTGTTGATCGTTTGGTGAATGATTCTTCTAAGCTACCACTCTTTCGAGATAAGCAACAAGAGCTTATGGAACAAGTCTTTATTGATATGCCATATCAACTTCCAATGAAGAATAATGAAGTTATCGCGACAATACTTGGTGTAACACAACCACAACCTGAGGAAAGAGTGATAGGTAATCCAAATATATGCGGTAATAAAGGTGGAATACGAGGTAAGAAAAGGTTGATCAGTTTAAAAGACCAGGCAATTGCCAAATCTCAAAAACCAAATGCGAGGCGATGCAACTACTGTGAAGAATATGTACTTGATCATGATAGTCGTAATTGTCCGAAGAAGAAGGAAGATCAACTGAAGGAACTTGAAGCACAAAAGCAAAAGGGAAGAAAATGAGAAACGTGCAACATCTGGTTCAACAGACTAAATTGTTATTTAAATTGTTTTTTAGTTGATTTTGTTTGTTATTTTGAATCAGTAGCATTATGACTATTTCTTAAGGTATTGATGTTTTTTTACACGTTGTATACATTAATAATTTGTTTTACAAGGTCCTTTCTTTAGTGTTTATATCAAATTGGTGTAGCAAAGTGTTGTATCACAATAACGGTTATACAAGGCTACGGGTCAAAGTGTGATTAAAGTATCATAATTAGTTAAGTTGCCAAGTATGTGTCAACTCCTTGGGAGTGAAAGACCTGATACTTCTGATCTAGGAACAAGACCTGATAAGAATTATGGTTTTGGGTTTGTTACTGTTGTTCATTTTAGCTGCAAAAATCAGTGGCCAAACTCCACTTTGAGATGGTTTTTGATGCTGCACTTTGGTTTAAAATCCAACAACTAAACACCACTTTGAGTGGTTTTATTGCCAAACACCAATAATGGATAAGATTTGGTAACGGGTCAAATGAATGCAACAACAATTAATGAAAGTAAAAACCATCTCAAATCAGTGTTTGGCTGCTGTTTTTTGCAGCAAAAATGAACTAAAGTGTAGCAACAAAAGCCATGTCAAAGTGCAACAACAAAAACTATCTAAAAGTGGTGTTTGGACGGTCATTTTTAAACCAAACTCTATCAACAAAACCATCTCTAAGTGGTGTTTTGCTGCTGATTTTTTAACCAGAGTACAAAAACAAAAATCGTCTCAAATTGGTGCTTGGCTGCTGACTTTTGCAGCAACAATGAACCAAAGTAAAAACCATCTCAAAGTGGTGTTTGGCCGCTGATTTCGGTACCAAAGTGCAGCAACAAAAACCATGTCAAAGTACAACACCAAAAACCATCTTAAAATGACCCAAAATGCAGCAGAAATTACCCAAAAACTCAATGATTCAGTGTATCAGGAATGATTCAATATTTTAAAACTGTTATAGTCAAACATGATCAAACAAAATTCCATAATTTTAATAACATCAAGTTCATTTATTCAATATTCTAGGCACCATCCATTTAAAAAAAAAGAACCAACGAGACAATTAAAAAAATCCTAAGAACTTGACTAAAAAAACATGGTTCACTGGTTAAATCAACAAATCATTCTACCTAAAACTAGCCACTCGTGATTCTCCTAACACCAACCCACGTTGTTTCAAGATATTTTTATCTTCTTTTCCAAGTTTATGAAATATGTGGACTTTCCTCGTCAATGCTTCTTTGTGTTTGTTTATATCTGCTAGCAGAATTTTTGTGGCATATTTTCTTCTAAGCTCATTCAACTACTCTTGTTGAGCAACCCCCTCTGGAGCTAAACCATCTTCCATTTTGTTCAAGCCTTTGTATATCTCCATATGCCTCATCAAGAATACCCCACAATCGTCACAATTGTATCTAGTTTGCCAGCTAAACTCTAATCGGATGGGCTTGACTTTCCCAATGGCAACAGCTTTGTGATGATTTATTTTTCTCAAGTATCCAGTAAACTTACTAATCTGTTCATTATCGAGCATACAAGTAAATAAATAAATCGTTTGATCCAGTTCTTCTTTTTTACGGTTCATATTTATTATTAACCAAATAATATATACACGTACCAATTTCTCAGGCAATTCTTTGTAACCCGGACAAATTGCCAAGTTGTCAATAACATGAACCTCATCCTTCATCAAGTCGAACGTGATGTAGTAGAAGTGGCCGGATTGGACGATTGGGAAACAAACCTATTAAACACAGTAGTGATTACATTACAACATATTATGAATCATTAAAGTATTAAACATATATGTGCATGATTCCATACCAACTCGATGTTATTCAATTTCTCATGGTTGTAAAGCTTCAAACAAGCCTTCAAGTTTGTGCTAAATAAATCGCACTTACGAGCATTCGACATTTTTTTATCCATCATGGCATCACCCTATTAATTTTACAAACATCATGTTACCAATTCAAGATGATTAAAAAAATGATTAGTCATTTAATACTAATCCACCTATATTTAGAATATTTGAGTTAAAAAATGAATGAGTACATTTACCATGATGTCAGAATGTACAAAGACCCTCGAACGTGCACCTGTGGAACGTCTTTTTTCCAAATTGTTTTGAATTGCTACCCAAATATCAACCACAGTAGCATGAATTTTTTAGCCAGGCATTAGGCTCTCCATGATACCCTTGTATCCAATCAATTGCCCATGTGCTTCAAATATTATTTCACTATCAATTTAGTGGAAAGCGTTACTATTATTGTTCCACCAATCATGCATTAAAAAGAAATAAAAGATATATTTATTAAAATACTTACTTTTCATCTTCGGTACATGCAAATAACCAATTCGAAACCTTTTTCTTATCTGGCTGAAGTCGTCTTTTACAATCCACAATCCGAGTAATGTAGGGTGATTTAAGTGAATTAGGTATCCTTACTTCCCTTTTCTCCCTTATTTTTTCAAAAACTATTTCATTCAATGATCGAGGCCTTCTACTTATCATAGAAATTCCATCACCTACTGGTTTTTGAACATCACCTTTATTATCAACTTTCTCAGGCTCTACATTCTTATGTGATTCTAATGAGTTTTGAAATGGTTTAAACTTACTTGCGTCCAATTTTCTAACAACGCCCTGAACCATTTCGGGAGTGACTTCACCTGTTTTAGTTTTTGAATCACTATCATGCACACAAACATTACCATTGTTCTCTTCATCTCCATCTTCTGGAAAATGGATGTTTATTGGTTAAATCCCTTTATACTTGCTGTCTGCTTCCTTTATTGATGCTTTAGCTATTGATGATTCAAATATCGCATCAAATATTACATGATCAGTAAGAGTTTGAGTTATAATGCCTGGAACTTCAACATTTGAATCATTCAAATTTTCTTTGTTGGCATTATCATCTTGCTGAAACATAAAATCGTGTGAGTTTCCTGAAGAAGATACACCAAACAATACATCATACTGTTTTGCCAATGAGAGGAGATCCTTATTATTCGGGAACAAATCAAATCCCTTGCAAATGTTCTCATTTATTAATGCCTTTGCATTTGCAATGACTGAAAAGTTCCTATTCACCTCATTCACAATATCCTGCATTGTTTTGATTTGATAAAATATTATTACGTCATTAAACATCCATAATGATTCATGATTTAATTGAAATAATATTACCTCGAGACTCGTCTCTTCATCACCACAATCATTTGGCTCTTCATCACCACAATTATTTATCTCTTCATCACTACAATCATTTGGCTCTTCATTACCCCAATCATCATCTTCAAACATATCACGATATTCTTGCGTAGAATAATCATTGTGCTCGTCGTAGTACCCATCACGATATGTATTTTCTTTTTGAATCATAACTATCATGTCAGATTTTGATTCATGTATCCTTTCCTTACATGTCCCAATGGTAGGTGCTTTAGTTATGGTATTTCCAGCAGCTACAACAGGGGTATCTACTCTCTTTTCTGGTACTTCATGATGTTTAGCTTCAACATATCCAACATCATGCACAAATAGAACGTTAGGTGCAAATGCCACTTTTCCTAACCCATCCTTTTTAACTTCTTTACTCTGCCTATCTTTTAGCTGTTTTGTTGTCCAACCATTCATGCACGGAATAATTCCACAAAGGTACAAACTGAATCTTCACCATTTAACATTGTAGACTTCATGTAAAATACCTGCGTCGTTGTAAAAAAACAAGTGCAAACAATAATGATTTAGACAAATGAAACTACTTCATATAATCTCAAATAAATTAATGGTTCAATGAATTTGATTGCTGCAAAATATGAATTGATCATACCACTAAGAACAACAATGGACCGGTGTAGAAGTTCTATGGGTCCAACCTGTTCCATGCCTTTCTACTTTCATTCAAGCAATCTAAAGTGTAAGTACACCAATCACGGTTATCAATAACCGTATCTGCTTCAATGTTTGCTAGAAACTTTTGGTTTACCGGACCATTACTACTACTCTCAATCATTACTGTAACAAACAACACAAGGAAGTTCAATTGAAACATTCTTCCTCCTTCTTTATCTTCTAACATTTTCGGTATCACATCACTTACCTTTATTCTACCATTTTGTTTGATGACAAATTGTCTCTTCCACTCTTCAATAACGCTGTCAAGCTTTTTAGATTTCTTAAAACTTTTAATCGGCACTTCACCCATCGGAACCCCATAGACATCATGAATCACCTCCCTCGTTATCAACAATGATCTGCCATTAATATTTAAGCTACTATTTTCAGGGTCATAATTGGTTAATAGCCAATAACCCAGTTTTTTCGGAATCTTTTCAATTTTTAGAGACAACACATGTTCGAATCCCATATTTTTGGCCCTTTCCCGTTGCGCATCTGTAAATTTGTTTATCGAATCAATTAAACATTTTGGTGGATGTCGCCTATTCACAGGTAGATATGTTTTCCCTTTCTTTCCATACTTTTTTGCACTATCTCTGTCATTACATTTCTACTTCTTCTTCGATTCATTTTTATACCCACTCATTTTCCTTTTAGGGCTTATCAAATTAGGTCGTATAGGCGACTTCACAAAATCATCATCTAAATCACTAGGATACTGATGACTTTCTGAACTCTTGAATGTTGTTATGCCCTTCACATCTTTTCCTGCATACACCCACAATAGGTATCAAATTTACGAATACAAACATGCTTACTTCATAACAAAGTTTAACTGATTCACAAACAGGATAAGTAGTATATCTTGTTCACAAACAAAGCTTGAACATCTGGTAATGCAACTTTCATATAACATGATTCAAAAAAAAAAGATTTAACTTGATTCTTTTTTTATGACATAAGATATAACTTATCATTGATTCATAAATAAAAATTATAAATCTGGCCATGCATGTTTCATACAACATGATACAAAAATTTGTTGGCCACGCAAACATGCATGTTTCATACATCATGGACTAATAAACGGATCATTGATCATTGATTCATAAACATGGGTTGATCTTAATACTGGAACTCATAACAAAGATTATATCATCTCAAACCTAAATAGCAAAAATTTGTACAATGATTCAAATATTAATAAGAATATCTTGAACCCTAAATTAACTTACTTAAAAAATGAAGAGGTAAATCGATTCATTATCATAAACAGTGATTCACAATAACAAAAAAAAAGTACCACCAGTATACTTTAAAATAAACGATTAACGTGAATCAAAAGAAAATAAAAATTCTAACCTTTGTTTGACCGAGTTTTCTGTAGTAGTTGTTTTGATTTTCTATTCATCTTCACAAGAAAATGATGCGAACTTGTGAGACGGAATTGAATTAGTAAACAATATAATATGTATCAAATTTTAGAGAAACTGAAATCACGCTAAAAAAATATGTGATATGATTGGTTATTGCCAAATTTAAATTTTTGGAAAGCAAAAATGTAGGGATATTTTGTTCTCTAAATGCATTGATTCAATTACCTATTTACCCTTATCATTATTTTAATTAATTAATTAAATGATTTAAATTGGATGGTCAAGATCTCTTCTCAACCTTCTCATTCTAAAAGCCTTCTCAATGGAACCGGATTATATATATATATATATATATATATATATATATATATATATATATATATATATATATATATATATATATATATATATATATATATATATAGGAACTTACAACCTAGAAAACTCATTTGTTGATTTTCTAGGACAAGAAATTGTTCGTCTAACGAACCTTTCTTTTCCCCTTCGGCCTTCTTGAACTCTTATGTTCAAACAATACTCATGTTGATGTAGAAAAATGAGTTGAAAAATCTATGGATGAAACAAACTCCCGTCATCTCTTGCGCTTGTCTCCTTCTCATATTCTCGTCTTATAAGCCCATATTATTTATATATACATATACATATAAGTACTTATACCTTACACAACTCTCTCGATAACTTGACGTCTTGATTAATTTTATCCAAAATTATTAAGGAAATTTTAGTTGACGAAATGTCAAATAAAAATGTCAAGTAATTCTCTTCATGCGAACTATCTCTAACGTATTTTTGATTAAATATAAATCTAATATATATATATAAGCATACTTATTTTTATTTTCAGAATCAAAGTCGCGAAAAACACAAATTTGGCCCGGCGGCCCCCTTAAATTTAAAGGGGCCGGCAGCCAAATAAAGGGCGGCCCCCTTAATGTTTAAGGGGGTCGGCCATCTGATTCTCTCTCCCTGTTTTTTCTCGTTATTCCACTTGCCAAACACTCCATATTTCACTCTCCATTCCCTCTCCACCTGCTGTGAACGAATTGTAAACCCAAAAACATCAAAAACCCACTTCCAAATCACCCAATTCATCTTGTTTCTCAAGGGGCAAATACTTATAACACGATTAGCAACAAGTATTGTAAGTTTTTCATAACACATTTCTTCTAATTTCATCAAATTTGGCCATATTCAAGATTAAGCATCTTATTTCAATTTCTTCAATTTTATTTTTTTCTTTCGAATTGAGTCTAGGATTTTCATAACTAAATGCTTCCCTTAGGATTAGAATGTAAAATTAACACTAGAAACTAATAATCACAAACCCTCTTGTCAAAAAAAAAAAAAAAAAAAAAAAAAAAAAAAAAAAAAAAAAAAAAAATCTGAAAAAGTTCATACATTCATTTTCAAATTTTTTTTATATACATTGTTGAATAATGCTATAAAAACTTGTTAAAACATATCGCATTATATTTTTATAACTTATTAATCACAAAAACAAATTTTTCGATGAAGTAAAAACATTTTGTTGTTTGATAAGAGGGTGTTTGGATCATGTTTAAATAGTGTCGAAAATTATCCGATATAACCTTTGTAATACATTGTCAAGAATATAAGCATAAAACTAGCAATTTAGAGTTGTCAAGATATATAATTCATATATACATATTGACATTTTGGTAGTAAATTTTTTTTATAAGGAAACGTTTGGTTTAACTAGAAAAACGGTATTTTTGAGTCAAAATATAAACTATCTTTTTCGAAACAAATCACTTGCATAAGAAACTCGTTAGAAATAGCTAGTTATACAATCTAATGTACATCTAGCAAAGTTTCGTGATATATTAAGATGTTTAAAGGGGCGTTTGGATTATACTATAACAACTTGCTAAACATCGTAAAATATATCTAGAACGAGTTAAAAATAAAAGTGAGGAACATAGCAAACTACTTCTTAGGTTTAAGGTATTAGAGTCGAAGTATGTTTACGTTCCACATATGTCATAAAAACATTTACACCACATTTTTACGTTATATTTATTTTAATTTTATCTTATTGTTATCATGTTTAGGTGAAAATGCCCAAAGTCATTACCGAAGATATCTCCCTAACCAAAAACTATATTTCCAAAGTCTCTAAACTTCCCACCACCTCTCCTTGCATTGCTCATTTCTATTGTCAAATTAAAGATAGAAATATTGATGAAGGTCGTGTTGTAAATCAAGCTTACTATCAATCCGATTTCATTGAACGTCTATTTACAAACATCCACTTCGAATGTCTTTACCAAATCAATGAACCCATCATTCCTCGCTTTATACTCGACTTCTATAGCCAAGTCAAGGTCCAAACCGACGATTTTGGCTCCATCTTCATCTCATTCATGATCCAACATGAATTCATCACTCTAACTCTTGCACAATTTGGTCAAATCCTCCAAATTCCTTTCACTGGTCAATCCGTTTTCACAAACGAATAGGATCTTGAATCTCTCCAACGTTGTCACCCAACTTTTGGTCCTTATATATCCGAAATTCCTTCTCCCGGAGAAATTCGTCAAATGCTCGGGTTAGTTCGTCAATCTACCACTCGAAAAATCAAGTCCAAAAATGTCGATATTTCTGAAAACCAAATTCTACTCAAAGAATTAAGCCCTGACATGAAGCGTTGGGAAGAACTCATTCGTAAGAATACGTTTGGTACCGGAGGCCACCGTGACCATCTCCCGGCTAGCCTCGCACACATGTTGTATTGTATTGTCGCCGAACGACATTACAATTTGGCTTACTTCTTCATCAAGCGTATTAAACGTGCAAGAGCTACTCCTAAAGCCAATCTTCCGTATGGAATGTTCCTCACTCGTCTCTATCGTCATGTCATCGAACACTATCCCGATCTTGATGGTAGTATCTATGAATCCATCTATCCGACCTTGCATCCTCTCGTTCTTAAACAAACCCGTAAACCTCGTAGTGATAAGGGTAAACCTCGTCGTCATAGTTTCCATGGCTCATCATCTCGTCAAGAAGATGACGAAGAGGATGAATACATTCATCATGCCCCCTCTCCCGATACGTTTGTTGATGACTTGGAGGATCTAGACTATACCGATTACCTAGTACCATATCCTTCCGCTCAAACCAACCAAGTACTATTTGAGCAACAAACCAAGTTGCTCAACCAACACCAAAGGATGCATGAGGAGATGCGAGGAGGCTTCAAGTCTATTGCCAAGACGCTTGGAGGATTGTTCCAAAAGAAGAAGAAGTGATGGGGAGCGTTTTATTTGCTTTGGATAGCTATGTTTGTTGAACTATTAGTATATTATGTTTGTTGAAGAATTATTACTTATGTGCTATATTTCCGATAGATATTCGGAAATAGTTATGTGTTGCTATGGATTTTGGTACCTTAAGACTATAACTTTGATGACTTATTATTATTATTATTATTATTATTATTATTATTATTATTATTATTATTATTATTAGTTGATCTACTAATATGCATGCATGTCTTTTTATATCTATTATATGTGTGCATGATTAATATATGATTATATATGAATTACTTGCTTTTCTAATAGACCAAAACTAATATGAATTGTTCCAATAGAGCTTGCTGCAAACACAAAACAAAAATAAACCATTTTTAGAAAATTTTTGAAATTTGGTCGCCTGGTATGTTACCAGATGGGTGGCCCCCTTAATTATCAAGGGCGGCCCCTTTAATTTTAAGGGGCTGGCCATGAATTAAAGGGACCGCCCATCTGGAACAGTTTTTACACTATTTTCTTTTGCACCTTATGACTCCTTTTGCTAGTCCCAGCTACCATTTCCCTTAAAAACTAAACTGATTTTGGAATCTAAACATGTATTTTCAAATTAATTCCATTTCTAAACATGCTTTCATGCTATAAAACCCCATACACCTTTCATCCACACTCCATCATCATCACATCTATCAAACTCAACCCATACATCATGTCATCACCAAAAACCATCACCTCCAACAAAGCCAAGAAACAAAAACTTGTTATCATACCACCAAAACAACTCTTTATTGATCTCACTAATGAAGACAATACCACTCCATCACCACCACCTCAATGTTCATCTCCTAGTGCTCCAAATGCACCATCCAAAACACCATCAACTCATGGGACCTCTAACTCCTCCATACCATCATCACCATCTATCAATGACTACATCAACAATCACTTATCACCTCCATCAAGAATACCCCCACCACCACCTATTGAAAATGCATCCTTAGATATCACTCTTTCACTATCACCCATCACACCTCTTGATGCACAATTTTCACCATCACCACTCAACCCACCAAACTTCAACCCCATCCCATGGAGCCTACTTGAAGCTCATGGTGATACTTGCCTTTGTTGCATCCATAACTGTACCATCATCATTGGCCTAAGAGATGAAATACACTACATGTTTTCATATATTGAAAGCTTGTTTCCTCAACCTCCACCAACAACATCCACACCTCCACCTCCAACATCAACTACACCTCCACCTCCACCAACATCAAACATACCTCCATCAACACCATCATCTCCACCTACAACATTGCTTCCCCCAAACTAAGCATGTTTAGTGTTTGGAAAATAAAATGTTTCAACCATTTTGTTGGAAAGTTCTAGGAAAATATTTCTATTAGAGTTTTGGTTGCTAGTTATTTTGTATGATTGTAAGCCCATAGGGCATTTGTTTATTGAATATATTGTTTATGCATCTTGGATGCATGTTGCTTGTACTTTTTAATATGAAGTTGAAGTGTTCTTTTCATGCTCTTATTGCTTATTACACTTATATATATATATATATATATATATATATATATATATATATATATATATATATATATATATATATATATATATATATATATATTGTGTCATGCATCATATATATTATGTGTTCTAAATATTTTTGCAAGCATTCCATATCTCGATTGTCTTATAACCTTAAAACGAGGGGGAGTACACATCAAGGGGGAGCTCATACGACATCGGGATAACCTTTTTGATGTTCACAAAAAGGAGGAGAAGTGATATAAACTCACTAAATACTTGCATATATAATAATTTTTTTATTTAATAAGTTTAGATTTTGTAATCATAAAAAGGGGGAGATTGTTGATATAAATAATGCGTAAAAACGTTATTAATATTTCTCGACATCCCTATGTTTTGACGATCACAAAATGTAAAATCATTAAACGTAAAATCATTATGTAAACAAGTATTTAGTGACAAAATATCATTACATCCAACTAAATCACTTAAGGTATGAATAAACAATTGCCTAATACATTTTATGATCAAAGGAAGGTTTATTTAATAATTAAAAATTATATAAAATGGTATAAAATATTTTATATATTTAGAAAAACTCTTTTGGTAATTAAAGGAAAATGCTTAATTCATAATAAATATATGAATTCAAATTTTTAACCAAAATCAGTTAAATCTACACCAAATAAACTTTCCCCAGAAAAGACAAAAGATTATGGCCGTTACAGGTGGGCGGCCCCCTTAATTTTAAGGGGGTCGGCCATGAATTAAGGGGGCCGGCACACGCTCCTGTGTCAGAAACTTTTGCCTATAAATACTGGTTCAAATTTGTAATTTTTCTTTACCTTTTGCACTAAAACTTTCTGTCCAAATACTCTCAAATCATCTTTCTAAAACCTTTGATCATAAACTTATTAGTTTTTGTTTCAAGTGATCCATTCCCTTATCATTCAAAGTGTAAGAGAAGAATACTCCTTTCATATCAAATCAAGAAGTATTAAAGATTAGTTGTGTAGTTTGTATATATAAATTGTAAAGTTGTGTAGTGATTGTAATAAGTAGATCTAGGTGGGTTTGTAAATCTAGTATAGTAGAAGTAATCGTGTGAAGAAGAAGTAGTGAAGTAGTGTGAAGTTGTGAAGTAGTAGTGGTGTGTACAAGTTGTGAAGAAGGTGGGCCAAGTCATGAGATTGGTTCTAGCTACTATTAGAACTCGACATTTAGCTTAGTGTCGTTAATTAGTGTAAGGAAAAGTTGTGTAAGGTTTCTCCGCCATAAGGGAGTTTGTTGACATAGTGATGAAAACTCTCGAGTACGTGACTCGGGGAGTGGAGTAGGGCGAAGAGGTGCTTCGTAGCCGAACCACTATAAATCCTTGCGTTGTGGTTTGATCTTTCTATCTCTATCTTTCTTTACTTTCATACTTACATTATAATTGTTTAGTTAGTTAGATTAAATTGTTTACATTGTGCAAGTGTTGAATTTCACATAAATAAGAATCAAAGTTTTTGAAAACAAAGTTTTTTAAATATAAATTGACGTAAAACTATTCAACCCCCCTTCTAGTTTTCCACAGAATCTAACAAAAAAATGTGGTGGTTCAGTGGTAAACTTGCCACATAGCATCTGCATGGTCTTGAGTTCGAATCCATGCAGGAGTTTTTTTGAAAAAAAAAACGAAATTAATAAAAAAAAAATCAAATTTAATTATAAAAGTTGCTTACATGGCCAAAATGTGATGACATGGCATGATAACATGGACTATAAGTTGCTTACATGGTCAGAATGTGATGACATGATTGCTAATGACAATTACATGGCAATAAGGTGACGTTTTCTTGATTTATCTACGTGTAACGCCTCCTGTTTTATATATATATATATATATATATATATATATATATATATATATATATATATATATATATATATATATATATATATATATCTTAACTACTTATAATGTAGATTTAGTCAAAGGGGAAAAGTGGAAAACTGAATTTTCAGTCAATCCCCATTTTGCCCTTCTATACTAAAAGGGTGAGAGAAAATGAATTGTGTAATTAATGCTCTTATTAAAACACCCCATAACTTAAAATTACAATAATTTATTCATATAGTACAACCAGTTAAAAGCATCTATATCAATTTAAAATAATCAATTAAAACGCCCCTTACTAAAAAAGTACAATAAAATTTTCACAATATACAATTTAAACAAGCTACAACATAATATAAAATATAAAATAATTAAACACACTATTTAATGTTATTTTTAAAACACCATAAAATGAAAATGATATGTTATTATACACATTATACAAATTAATAAAACACACAAAACTTTATACAAGCTAACAAGTTGATGTTGCATATAGTTTTGAAAACTGGACCGGACTAACGGGTTCAACTAGGAAAAACATATAGTTTTGAAAACTGGACACGACGGGTTCAGTTACTAAAAGCATGACTCGGTTTAAATCGACCCATTTTTCGACCGGAACGGTTCAACCGGTTTCAAAACATTATGTTGATATGAGCTTAAGTATCAAAGTCAATAAGTCAATAAAGTCAATAAGTCAACACATTTAATCCCTAAATCTTCAAACTTTTATTAGAGGTGGCAAAACGGGCGGGCACGGGCTAAAATGGCACGGGTTAAAACGGGCACGGGCTAAACGGACAAATTATAAATCGGGCCAAACGGGCACGGGCTAAAACGAGCAAATTATAATTCAACTATTAAAAATATTCGGAACAGTCCTAAAAACCCCTTTAATTAATCTTATAAAAAATATCAAGCATCTAAGTTTTAACTATATTTAATTATTTTTTCTTAAAAAAAAATAGAGTATTAAATGAATAAAAATGCAACTAATTAAATATATCTATCAATTAATTAGAGTATTAAATAATTATGCATAAAATAGTTAATAAATGAGATAAATTAAAATTAAAATAGTTGGAATGTTTTATAGTTACCAGTGACAAGTGAATTTGTCGGAAAAAAATTAGAGTAATTGCTTGAAAGTTGAATTGTGTGATTCGAAAGCCCATATAATAATATCTGTTTTTATCTTTTGCCTGTAAGAGCCTATCAAATAAATGCAAGGGGGCAAAAAACGCCCTAAACTTTTAAAAATATGTCAAAAATCGCCCAAAAGTTACAAATTGGGCAAAATTTGCCACCCCTAACTTTTATTATTTTTCATTTATAACCAATAAACTTTCTTTTATCACTAAACGACCTGTCGTTATAAAATCCCGTTGCTATGCACGGGTATTCGTCTAGTATATATATATTGTGTTAATCATGATTATAAAAGTTACATCATTACCAAAAAAGTTAATTTTTGCAATGAATATTTTGACCATTGCCAACGAGTTTGACTCGTTCAACCCATTCCCGTATTTAGCTAACTTCTTTGAATTTGTCATTTAACCGCCAGAAACAGTATAACCCGAACAGACCAATTTAAACATAAATCAAATAAAATAGTTGCAACATATTAATCATGCCTTAAAATATACCTCATTCTTTAAACCTTTGCATGTCCAGAACAGCAACCGCCACCATAGTGGTGGTGATGTTGGTGTTGATGTTGATGTTGCTGCTTTGTCAATATAGCCTCCATGTCATGGATCTGGTAACCTAGCGTCTCTGTGTACAAATTAAATGTTACCCTGTTACTCTTCCTTATATGCATTGATACATACTCGACATAGAACACCTAACATCAAAGAAAATTCAGTTTACTTGCGGAATAAGATGGTAGGAATTAGGGCTGTCATTCGGGTTGACCCGGTCGGGTTCGGGTCAACTCGGGTTGGGTCAACTCGGGTCAAGCCTCCAAAAAACATACCCGAACTCGACCCTGTTTAGAACTTGGGTCAACTCGGGTCGGGTCAATTCGGGTTCGGGTTAACTCGGGTCGGGTCAACTCGGGTTTGGGGTCAACCCGAGTATTTTACGTTGTAAAGTGTTGATTTAGTCGGGTCAACTCGGGTTCGGGTCGGGTTCGGGTCGGGTCAAGGCTAAAAAAACATACCCGAACCCGACCTTGTTTAGAACTTGGGTCAATTCGGGTTGACCCGATTGACCCGAATAGGATTTTTGACCCGAATTGACCCGACCCGAGTTGACCCGAACCCGGTCGGGTTCGGGTCGGGTCGGGTTCGGGTCGAGTTTTATGACACCCCTAGTAGGAATACTACATTGACAAAAGTACTATCAGCCTTCAATTTGTAAGGGCATTAAAATGTATGCCCCGTTGTATTTGAGGCCTTAAAATTCACTTTTATATAATTATATGTAGTAAATGTTTTGGTAAAATTTAAGATGAATCGTCAAAATTCCACAATATGTTTTTTGTTTCAATAATTGAGTCTCCGTTTGCATGGCTACGGCCCTAGATATAACACATGATTGGTCATCTTTTGACTTTATCAACCATTGTTAGTCTTTTTTTAATGTTTGTTTGCCAAAAGATCCATGCAGAATCAATTTTTACTATAGAACCAATCAAGCAATCTTAGTTACACATTTTTTTTTATCAAAATAAAAAAATAAACTTTAACCCTTTTTTTAAAAATTAATTATATCTCGCAAACCGTAAATCGTTACGCGAAAAAAATACCGTCGCGACGATAATTAAATTATCTTTCTATAGATATGTATTGTTATATAATTTCGACGAACTTTTTTTTTCGATGAACTTTTTTTTTTCAAAATTTCCGCACAGAAAAATCATATATGATTTGTAAAAATCATATGTGATTCGTTAAAATCAAATCATATATGATTTTTACGATATATGATTCGTAAGAATCATATGTGATTTGTAAAAATCAAATCATATGTGATTTTTACGAACCATATATGATTTTTCTGGGCGGAAATTTTAAAAAAAGTTCGTCGAAAAAAAAATTCTTCGAAAGTAAATAACAATACATATCTATAGAAAGATGATTTAATTCTCGTCGCGATAGTATTTTTTTATAGCTTGAAGATTTACCGTTTGCAAGATATGTTTTTTTTTTTTTTTTTTTTTTTTTTTAAATGAAAATTAAAAATGGCTAACTATGAATGGTTCATTGGTTCTATAATAAATATGAGTTCTATATTGATCATGTTTGTTTATCATCCAATTTTAACTTAAACGTTAGTGATATGAAATATGAAATATTACCATCCAATTTTGACTCAATGTTTCAATCATATTGTTTTGGATATTTGTTTATCATCCAATTTTAATTCAAATGTTAGTGATATAAAATATGAAATATTACCATCCAATTTTGACTTAATGTTTCAATCATATTGTTTTGGATATTTGTTTATCATCCAATTTTGACTTAAATGTGTTTGGCTGTGAAAGATTTTGGTGGAAATCAGTGTGTGCTCTTGTCTGCTTTTTGTTGTCTTCCCTCGTGGTCAAGGTATAGTGGGCCAGTTTAGTAATCAAAGTGTGAAATTTTTGGTAACATAGTTCATGTCATGTGTTTGGAATATTTGTGTGTCAGTTTCTAGTTTAGTTGTTGTAAGTTTTTTTTTTTTTTTTTTGTTATAGCGTAAGCTTTTTTTTTTTTTTTTTTTTTTTTTTTTTACCTGCCTTTTAGTTGTCTTAATTAGTAGGGGTTGTCATTTTTTTGTATGTTGTTCCGTTTTGGTTCCTCTTAATATATGTTGTTATTCTAAAAATTTTTTTTGACTCAAATGTTAATGATATATAATATGAAATAGCATATACATTCTTCTGAAAATGCATAATTGCATATATATCCAAACCATACATAAAAACCATTGTACTATATGCATCAAAAAATTATATAAAAAAAATATATATTTAATTATTCATTTTGGGAGGAATATATATACAATTCTGCATATGAAAGAATATTATCCACATATTATCGTCATATTTATGGCGGATCGGGCTATAAATACAATCCAGATATTGATAGATTTGAGTGGTTTTATTATTTTATAATACAGAATTATACAACTCGAGTGCATGCTAAATTTATTTTTGAGTCGAGCAATATAGTTTTATAAATACAAGAAGCAAGTCAACCTTGAAATAATATAGAATATAATAAGTTTTTATTTTTATTTATTTATTTTTTCAAAATATAATAAAGTTGTAGCATGTTAACTATTTATTGTATTTCTTCTCTCGTAACATCCCAGTTTTGATAATATTGTTGATATTTTGTTTTAACTTTTTTCATTTCCTAATATATTAGATCAATGTATAAACATGAAATTATAAATATCAAAATTAAAGAAAGAGTTACTGTAATCTGTAAAGGAATACACAAGATTGTACGTATACGAGTGACTCATATTATCCCCCAAAATTAAATAAGCATGTATCGAAAAGTATTTTTTTACAACTTACATTTAATAACGACTCATTTTATTCCTCTCAGTAAGTTCAATTCACGTAAAAAAGGGTTTCGAGATAAATCAAATTAAATTTTTTTTTTACTAAAAACCCAAGTACGAACGAGTATATAACATACATAATTATCTATACACGAATATTTACTAAATTTGACGTATGTCCAAACTCCAATAGTACGACAAATGGCGAAGCCAGACGAGCACGCGTGGGTTTAAAACTAATAATTATTAACAAGAATATAACTATCAAAATGAATGCACACCCATTAGGGTACTGTGAGATGAAAATAAATACTCGGGATTGTACTCTTTAAAATGTAAATATGGATACTCGAAAAAAAAATAATTCAAGTCACTATGTACTATTAAATACTCATAATGTCTAAAACATGATATCAATAGTTAAATTTCAATACATTAACTTTAACGTCATGTCATTATATAATCTCGTGTGTGCACGTATATTTTTATTATATAAGTGTAAAAGATTTATATAATTATTAATTTTTTTTGTAATAGCTCCGTTTATAACTTAATAATGAGAAAAATAGTACTCGCATGTTGCAGCGAGGCTTTTTGATTATGATATATACGTTTTTTGTTTTACAAAATTTCATTTCCGTTTGACTTTAGCTAGTTTTTGAATGTCGTGGTGGTGCATTTTTGTTTGTGCATGTAACTTTAATATTACTTTTGCTATTATTATAGCTAAGTTTTTTTGTTATAAGTTTTAAAAGTTTTTTGTTATGTTAAAAGTTTATTTTGAAAGTTTTCTTTAAAAAATAAATATGTATTAAACCTCAATTTTTTTTTACAAAACCGTACACATGCTTTAGGTATATCAATATTTAGCTCGTTTTTTTTATCGGTAGATATTTGATACAAAATTCAAACTTTTATAAAAGTGTACATCTTTGGCCCCTTGTGGTTTAAGTTATTAGGATAATTTTTTTTTTTTAAGTTATTTGATAAGTTAATTGTGCATTCTAAAAGTGATTTTATTACACAGTACTTAAAAAACTCTCCCCCTTTGGCGACTTATGAGAAAAACGAATCCCTAACTTTTTTCTCTTCAACCTAATCGATCTTCAATCATTCCCATCTCAAGTCTGAATTAATCTTTGATTATATCTTGTGTATGATCTAGTTTAATCCTTATCTTGCCTAAAGTCTGATTTTGAGATCGTTTTTGTTCCTTTTTAGGGTTTTCTTTCTAATCGCTAATTGGGTTTTTTTCAAGTCGGTTTGATTTGCTTTTAATACACATCATTCTAGCAATTTTTGTACTGATTTAGGACATCATTATCATATCATGGTTTAATCATCACATTTTTATGGCTTTAAAACCCTAGTTTTATACTAGGGTTTTACTCGTTTGAAGATTTGACTTACTTCATGTTTTCTTTTTAAGTCGATTACTGTTTCAAGGGTTTTAGGATTATTGTGATGTCGAATATGGGAGAGGAGAAAAACAACATATCACAGCCTACTGGAACTACTTGTAATGCTCCTGCTTTTGGAAGTAAGCCTACTTATGACATGACTACTTACGTTACTGGTTCTACTAATAATGTTACTTCTTTGGCTGTTGAGGGGGATGGGGGCTTAACTGGTGTTACTGGTGGGAAAAGTGTGTCTACTCCCTTTGAATTTCCTCCACTATCTGAGGTTACTGGATGTTCTAGTACCTCTACTTCTCTTGGTAGTAAACATACGCATGGAAAGACTGAAGTTACTGGTGTGTCGACTAGCTCTACTTCTGAAAGCAGTAGACCCACTATTGATTCAACTAACATCCACACCTCTGAACAACCTGATCTAAACTCTTCTAATGAAGTCGAACAACCTGGTACCAAAGCAAGTGAAGCTGGTTTCACTTGGTAATGTTGGTCATGATGTGAATAAACGTCACTTAGTGAAGGAGTCTACTAGTGAACGTGTGGTTGCTCCTAATGTTGAGCAGTTACTGTTAAGTGCACGTAAGAATTTTGATGCGGCTATGAATGAAGTTCAACATGAGATTGCTGCAAACAAGGATATTAACTCAGAATCCAACACTACATGTGGTTTTGATCAGCCTAAAAATACGAGTGGTACAGGAATGAAGTCGGTCTCCTATGTGGGTGCTACTTCTAACGATCCTAAGAAACATGTGTCAAATTTTTGTAGGTTGGAATGTAGCAACAAAAAGGCTGAAGTTGATCTTTCTGTCCTAATTAAAGTAGTTGAAGAGGTGAATATCAGATTTGAGAATACACTTTATGGATATTTTCTTGGTAAACGCATTGCTTTTTCTGTTGTTGATTATTATGTACGCAATGTGTGGGCTAAGTACGGTATACAAAAAGTTATGATGAATGCCATGGGGTTCTTTTTCTTTAAGTTTAATTCAAAGAAAGATGTTGATTATGTCCTTGAAAATGGTCCTTGGTTGATTAGAAATGCACCTATTATTCTTAAACCATGGACTTTGAACACCAATTTACTTAAAGAGGATTTGACTCACATTCCGGTGTAGGTTAAATTCCATGATGTTCCTCTTGCTATGTTTTCTGATGATGGTCTTAGTCTTCTTGCCACATTGATCGGTACGCCCAAAATGTTAGATGCTTATACTAGCCAAATGTGCAAGGAATCATGGGGCCGTAGTAGTTTTGCTAGGTGCATGATTGAAGTTAAGGCGGATGAGGTGCTTAGGGATAGCCTCAATGTTGAGATACCTTTCCTTGATGGGACGGGTTCGACTATTGAGAAGATTCGGGTAGAATATGAGTGAAACCGCCTCGTTGTGATAAGTTTAAGATTTTTTTGTCATACTTTGGTTGATTGTCCTAAGTATGTTCTACCTACTACTCAGCCTACTCCAAGTGTTAATGATGGTTTTAAAACGGTCAATACTAAGAAGAAGAGTAATAGCGGTGGTCAATCTGGTCCAAGTAAGGGAGGTTTTACTAAACCTGTTGTGGGGAAGAAGATGCAATATCAACCCAAAGCGCCTCCTACTACACCTAAGAAAGTGGATGCCAATAAGAAGAAGTATACTGATGTGGCTAGTACTAGTGGTACGAAGGCCGCTGATGTGGCTAGTACGAGTGGTACGAAGATTGCTACATCAAACCGGTTTGATGCCCTTCATATGGATGATACTGATGACTTTAGCATTCCTACCAATGAAGTGACTAAGGATGTGAATTCTGGTATTCCAAAGGAAGCTAAGGAGGACAGGTCTTTAGAGACTGGTAATGCATCACAAGAACCGCTTGTGAGTGATTCCACGGGAACAAGGGAAGTTAATTCTACTCCTTTAGTTGAGAAAATTGGAAAGTTTGAAAAGCTACTTATTGATGGGAAAGCTACTCTTGTGGAGGATGATGGTCATCCTATTCAAAAGGTTGATTATCCGGGGTCTACTTCTTCTACTAAGAGGATTAACCCACTCTCTAAGGTGAGAGAGATTGTTGTTTCAGACAGTGATGAAGACGAGGTAGTGAATACGTTTGATGAGTCCATGAACCTATTTGGTGGTGGTCATGATCGCGAAGATGATTATGATAACTATGTGGATCAGGTCTATGATCTTCCAGAGAATTTGGATGCTTTATATGACACGTATGGTATCAAGCTCCAAGGTCTTGGTAGAAAGTAATTTTGTTTTCATAGGAGTCTAATAGTATCTTTGAGTTGTGGTTTTTTCTTATTTAGAGAATCGGAAGTATCTTGTTATGTAAGCTTTTCCGCCTATGTAACGGGCTGAGATATGAGATTCACCCATATCCTTTGTACTTAAATGTTTTTTTTGGAGTAATATATTTACCGGGTCTTTTGACCTTTTACCCAAAAAAAACTTCACATTTTCTTATAAAATCGCGCACACATCAAAAGTATATCAATATTGGGTTGTTTTGTTCGTCATGGAAATACTTTTTTAGAAGTGTTTTATTTATCGAACAAATCGCTAGATATCTGTTAGATATTCGGAAAATAAAGTTTGTTATATAAAAAAAATCATAAATAGTAAAAAGTTTAAGGTGATTTTTGCATGTTGTTGTATAGTTCGGTGTGAGTTTTGTAATTTTTTAATTGTTTTGGGCCAGTTGGGCTAAACTTTTTTAGGCCTAAGTTTATTGCTTTTATTTTTCCGTCCAAAACGTCAACGTATCACATGCTCTATAATGTATATTACTAATTACTAATTACTAATTACTAGTTAATAACAAGGAGTAGGAGCCCGCCGCGTTACGGCGGGGGTTGCCAAGATACGGGCATTAGTAAGATGCATTCCAGATAAACACAATTGCATAAGATCAACATTGTTGCCTGTTATTTAACTGATAATAACATAATCATAACTATACATACTTTTTTCTTTTGGGCTATTTGAAAACACAGTTGCTGAAAACCAATAGTTTCCATCCTTTCAGTTCCTTCGACATGTTTCCCAAAGCTAGATATCAATCTTTCATATGTAACCTGAAACATATGTTTAATCGAAATTTATGTATCCTAATGTAGTTGCCTACCGAAGATCACATTCAATTAAGAATATTGTTTATTTTTCTGTATCACGGTATCACACTTTTCTACCTGCATTACGTGAGGTATGTTCATTGTTCTCTTTCCCAGCAAATAGTGTCACAGAGACACCGAATCGATAATCAAACCGAAGCCATCCGCCTTTATGCCATAGTAAAAGCTGAAATCAACAAACGAACAGCCTACAGACATAACAGACAGGTTGTCAGAATATATATTTTCAGGGAAATCAGGTGTGCGCGTACATACAATGTCCAACATTTGGCTATAACATATAAAATATTTTGTAACAACGTATTCATTGTATTGTGAAAACAAAACATGAAACTTACCGTAACCCGCAGAAGATTCTAGCAGCTGTTTTTGGCTAGTGCTATCAGTCTGAAACACCTGTGACAAACTTGTGTCGGTAGCTTTTCTTTTACCTTTATCACGACTAAATTCATGGGCCTCATATACCAAGGAGCTCATTGACCCACCTAGCAGGTCTGGTAATGACCAATCTGGTGGTACAAAGGCAGAAGAAACAGACAAAGAGGAGCCGCCTACTTTAGCCTTAGCCTTACCCATACGGGAAACATATTGATCATCAGGCATTTTTAAGCAGTTAACTTATACCTACAAGTTAACAAAATGATGCGTGGGAATTGCATCAGGCTTTACCTCTCGAGGGATCTCGAGAAACTTACAACCCCCACCAGGCAGTGTACCTGATCGTTGTAGTATAATATAGTAACAAGTACCGGGGGATTGATCGTTCAACTCAGGAATAGTGCTGCTAGGATTAGAAAGCCTAAAAACTAGGTCTAGAGGTGAGGGATAATTCTTTTTGTATTTTTTATATTTTATAAAAGCAAGTAAAAATATCGGGTTTTGGAAGAGTGGGCGGAATTAGTTGCTAATCAACTAACCCAATAACTAAAGATGCAATCAAAATAAAATAACAAAAATGTAAAATAAATTAATTTAAACTAGTGGTGTGAACAATATGTGGGAGAATGGTGTTTACTTAGATTTCACTACTCCCTAGATATCTTTTACAGGTTAATTACTTGTTACAGTTGCGTGGATGACGGATTGTATTCCTTAATACCATTCATGGGGTGGCGTACTTACTTCCCCAATTCTATAAGCTCCGACTTCACTCCTATGTCGAGCCGGCTAAGAAGCTCCTAACATGGGATCACTAGAATTCGCTCATGCATTAAATACAACCATAAAAACCTAGTACACATCGGTTCATGTTTCTTAAGACGTTCAAGCAAGTTACACAATGGAGATTTGCCAGTTTTCTTAAGCCTAACAATGAAATCATTCATCCATTACAACTATAAACATGCAATCAACCTATAATCAACATCTAGGTTTCATTACATCTAAGCAAACATACAAAAGATCTAGCCTGGCATGTTATAATCAAGACAAGTGTAAGATATATTCAAACAACACATAGACATATTGAATGAATTGAAAGAAAACTTATCTCAATTGAACATGAAGGGTTTCAAGGGGTGAAAACCCTTGAAAATACTGTTACAAACGACCTAGGGATTATTAGGTTCGACCCTAGTATTCTCCACACAAGTTCCTCTCTTAATGAATGAAAAATAGAAAAGTATATATAGACTTTGTGAGGTGACGGCGTCAAGAGGAAATTTCTGACGCCATCATCTCGCCGCCAATAAAGTTCTCGGACTGCCTAGATCTGGGTCTGACGCCGTCATGTGTAATTCTCCTCCAGGCCGTCACCAAAATAACTCTTGACGCCCTACTTCTGATGCCGTCATGTTTTCTCTGGGTCATCATGCATTTTACTCCTGATGCCGTCATATTTTCCTTTTGACGCCGTCAGGTACTGTTCCTAGCATGGAAAATTAAGTCTTTGCCGTTTTCTTCACTTTTATGCTCCAAAAACGTCCAAAATGCTTCCTTTTGCAGAATTCACTCCCAAAGTACCTAAAATCACAAAAGGAACGATTTAGGGCAATATTTGATCAAATAAATTCCAATTCCGGCTTAAATGACCCCCTAAAAATGGTTCATTTTTCGCCTAATCATATACCCTTACACTTGAGATTTGCTTGTCCTCAAGCAAATGCGCTTTTATTCTAATCAAAATACAAGTTAGGGGTCATTTAACACTGATACGTGGGAATTGCATCAGGCTTTACCTCTCGAGGGATCTCGAGAAGCTTACAACCCCCACCAGGCAGTGTACCTGATCGTTGTAGTATAGTATAGTGACAAGTACCGGGGGATTGATCGTTCAGCTAGAAATAGTGTCGCTAGGATTAGAAAACCTAATTACTAGAGCTAAAGATGAGAGATGATTATTTTTGTGTTTTTATATTTTTATGAAAGCAAGTAAAATCTCGGGTTTGAAGGATTTGGGCGGAATTAGTTGCTAGTCAACTAACCCAATACTAAAGATGCAATCAAAATAAAATACTAGAAATGAAAATAAAACTAAATTATACTAAGGTTGTGAGCAATAAGTGGAGAAAATGTGTTTACTTAGATTTCACTACTCCCTAGACATCTTTTACACGTTAATTACTTGTTATAGTTGCGTGGATAATGGATTGTATTCCTTAATACCATTCATGGGGTGGCGCACTTACTTCCCCAATCCTATGAGTGCCTACTTCACTCCTATGTCGAGCCGGCTAAGAAGCTCCTAACATGGGATCATTAGAATTTACTCATGCATTAAATACAACCAATAAAACCTAGTGCACGTCAGTTCATGTTTCCTAAGACGTTCAAGCATGTTACCATTTGGAGATCTGCCAGTTTTCTTAAGCCTAACATCGAAATCATTCATCCAATACAACCATAAACAAGTAATCAACACATAATTAACATCTAGGTTTCATTAGATCTAAGCAAACACAAGATAGATCTAGCCTAGCATGATGGAATTAAGACAAGAACAAGATATAGACAACCAACACATAGACATATTGATTGAATTAAAAGAACACTTATCTCAATTACACATGAAAGGGTTCAAGGGCTGAAAACCCTTGAAAAACCTGTAAAGTTCGTACTAAGTTCGGCCTTAGGGTTTCTCCAAAACTTCTTCTCTTAATGTGTAAAAATTAGAAAACTATATATAGGAAATAGGGGCTGACGGCGTCAAGACCAAATTGGTGACGCCGTCATCTCGACGCCAAAATACTTTCGGACTGCCTTGATCTACTTCTGATGCCGTCACGTTATAACATTTTCCAGGCCGTCACATATTTTACTCTTGACGCTCTACCTTGTGACACCTTCATTTCTGTACTGGGTCGTCATGAAAATTACTCATGACGCCGTCAGGATTTTACTCTTGACGTCGTCACCTACTGTTCCCAGCAAGGAAAATTAAGACTTTGGCGTTTTCTTCACTTTTATGCTCCAAAAACGTCTGAATTGCTTCCTTTTCCAGATTTCTCTCCCAAAGTACCTAAAATCACAAAAGGAACGATTTAGGGCAATATTTGATCAAATAAATTCAATTCCGGGCTTAAATGACCCCCTAAAAGTGGTTCATTTTTCGCCTCATCATATACCCTTACACTTGATATTTGCTTGTCCTCAAGCAAATGCGCTTTTATTCTAGTCAAAATACAAGTTAGGGGTCATTTAACACTAATATAAAAGTAATTACAACAAATAATCGTTCCACTAAAGACCAATAGACAAGCACGGAGGTCATACACAAGCACCTCACAAATAGTGTTTAGATACTTACATCTCTCGGGTGTAATAAAGTATAAATTACAATATAGAAACGGAAGATATCTCTCACTACCTGTCATAGCAAAATAGATTACCATAGGCTTGGGAAATGATCAAACCTCCACCACATGGCGTAAGCACCTAGGATAAACTATCAAAGAGGTCTTTTAAAGGGTTGTAACGTTAGGTGTAGGGATATGAAATACACGATTTTGTTGGATATAGGCAGTCTTTACTGGTGGTGAGTTAACTATCTTGGTTAATTACATGTACAATATGGCGTTGCTAAGCCAAGACTAGACTCGACTTAAGCTAATAAATGAAAAATAACCAAAAAAAAAACATGAAATGAACATAGAATGAAAAGGGATGGTAGTCCGTATGTTTTTTCTCTTTTTTTTTTTCTATTTTTTCTTTTCTTTTTCTTGATTTTTCGATTTTTTTTTTTTTTTTTTTTTTTTTTTTTTTTTTTTTTTTTGTGCATACACTCTTACCCTACCATCCAAAATAATACATCATAGGGGATGAACATTCCCCTTACACTTGAATTTTTACATACTTTACAATAAACTAATCTAATGACTCGAATTAAGAAAATCAAAACACTTGGAGTACTTTTAAGATTAACGTACATATGGGGGTAATAATATTATGTTCTTCCCCATTACTCCATAAAATAAGTACTTACCCATGAGTCCCAATCATCCCAAAACAATATGTACAAGGATATGACTCGACTTAGCAACCATGTGATCAATTAGATAGTTAACTTAGGATTTAAACAAATAACAATAATGCACTAAAGATGAGCGCATACACGGAAGGCTAAGGCGATTTGGGTGTACATTTAAGTGGGGTGTAACAAATTCTTCCTTTAAGTAAGATGCTTAAGTTAGAAACGAAAAGATAGGCTCGGAGGGGTGTACTAGGCGTTTCGTGTATTAAAAATGAGTACAACGCTAAGGTGTGGGAAAAATTAGTTGACTTAACTAGGCAAGTAATATCACTTAAACGGTCAAGTAATTATGATACGGGTTTAACACAAGGGTGATCCTAATGCCTCTTATCATGTAGTAAATCCTACTACACGAATGTAGTCTCACTAGCGGTCTCGTGATGCATCACTAACGCAAGTTCTAGAATCTAAATGCTACCGGTACACTCATAAGCACTAATAGTAAATGCTTTTCCTATCAAATCTAAAGGCGAACCTCATATATTTGGGTGGAAATTTTTTCTGAATTGTACGGTTATGTGCTAGTCATACAATCTCCTATCCATGAGACGCTTGCTATGGCTAAAGTTTCACTCCTAAATGTTGTAAAAAATTTTAAATTTGGCGCTAAAATTGCACTAACAAGTGTTTCTCATAGTTTTATTACACATCTACCATTAAACAAAGCAAACTCAAGCGAAAGTGTATTTGTAAGGTATCATCATTCTACCCTCCCCTTACACTTAAGATGAACATTGTCTCCAATGTTCAAGTAAAGAATGTAAAAGTGAAAAAGTAAAAAGAATGAAATCAAATACTCCCTTGATTCGCTCGGTATGGATAATAAGGTGGCCAGGTTAAATCTTCCTCCAAGAAAATGAACAATCAAAGCTTCCCTTCCAGAATATAAATCATCTTCTTGTCATACATAACCTGTAAATCCTTAGAAAACAAACAAGACAACCTCGCATAAAATCGGCGGCATCCTATATAAGTTTCTAAATCCTAGAAAACAAAGTAAGATAAAATGCTTGTGGAATGAAATTTGCAGACTTCCTGGAGATTATAAAACTTAATAATTCACAAAAACCATAAGACTCCGTTAGAAAAACAAAACTGGTAAAATTTCCAGATTTTTACACGTGACGCCGTCAAGAGTTAACTCGTGACGCCGTCAGAAGTGACCTGCAGAAATTCTTGTGTTAAGTTTTTGGAAAATTTCTGGTAAAATTTGGTCCTACTTCCTGGAAAATCCTGCAAAACTTCATTATGACTCAATACAAGCATTTGACTCTAACAAATACGAATATACATGTTTATTTAATATTGTGGAGAATCATGATCGGTTTGTTTCTTGAAAACATATTTGGGGTTTCCCCTTACACTTATCTTTTGCAAAAATACTTTTAGGTGGAGTTAAGACTAGGCCAAAACAACAAAGTAAAGTATTTCCACTATTTAGTTTAGAAACATGATCTACCAACAATAAAAATAAAGCATGCATACGGAAGCAAATAACAAACAAACAAAATAAAATCACACAAAGCATGGGTTGCCTCCCAAGAAGCGCTTTTCTTTATTTACGAGTCTTGTAGCTAGACTCAAGGTCATGGGTTACTACGTGACCTCATCCCTTGAAATGATGTACCCCATGTAGTTGTGATCATTACTATTGTGGTGGTAATGCCTCACCCTATCGATACTTGCAGTCACCTCTCCACCTACTTCACTTCTCAAGTTAGCCATCCCATCTTAGCTCACGCCTTCAATTGTGAAAGGCCCATACCACCAAGGACTTGGTTTATCGGGTGGTATTGTTGTTTCCAAGTATCTTAAGAGTACCAAGTTCCCTTCCTCGAATGGTACATGACTTTCTGTTGGTTTATTATGTTCGAATTTGACCTGAACCTTATTGCTTTTGCTTCTTTCATATTTAGCCTCCTTGTAGCTTTTGATTCTTGCCTCCCATGCAAGAATTTTATTCTGAACATGAATGGGTGTCGTGTCAATGTTGTTTTTGAGCTTTCTCCAACTCAAATTCTCATGCCCACTTCGCGGAGTCATGGGGAAGCTAATCTTTCGTTTTCCAGATTTAAGCTCAATTTTCCTGCCTTCATACTTAATGACAGCCCTAGCGGTGGTGAGGAATGGCGCCCCAAGGATTATTGGCATGCATCCATCTCCTTTATCATCGATGATCATAAAATCAACGGGGTACATGAATCCTGCGACATTAACTAATACATCTTCTGCGATTCCTAGGGGGTATACGTACGAGTGTCCAGCGAGGGACAACCTAACACGAGTAGCGGTTGGCATTTTTGACGTTAGTTAGATGTAAATAGTTAGGGGCATAAGATTTACTTCCGATCCTTGGTCGGCGAAAGCATTAAGATATTTCAAATCCCCGATGCTAGCTGGTATCTCAAAGTTCCCACACGCCACCTGCTTAGTAGCCACCTTTTGTACCAATAGTTTCTCGAATATTGGCCCCCCAGGTAACGTATCATACTCATCTTTTCCCCCTTCCTCTTTCTCTGAACCCTGTTTGGAAGGTTGGTTACGCCCGTCACCCTTTATCCAATTTGTTATGGTGTTTTCGTTTATATCATGTTTTAGGTAGTGACTCAAGGGTTGGGATTTTGGTGGCTTTTCTAAGGTCTGTTTAGTAGAGGCTTCTACCTTCTCGTCATCCTTGTGGACAATTGTGATGGAATTAACAAATTGGGTAGTGGAGGTGACGCTTTCTTTCCTTAGTAGCATTCTTTCGGGGGTTCTCTGGTTGGCATACTCCTCCAATAGGCTCATCATCTCATTCATCTTCTCTTGAATCTCCTCTTTTTGCTTATAAACTGCTTCCTCGAATCTAGCAAGCCGATCAGAATGAGCTTCCATGTATTCTCTCATCCTAGCTTCAAACTTCGAGCTAAGCTCCTCGGGTGGGGAATAAGGTGAGGCATAGTTTTGAAAAGTTTCGATGTTTTCTCTAGAGGGTGATTCTGATAATGGTTTTGAAGTCGGTTTCGAGACAGAATTGACAGTAGCTCGTCTAGGACTAAATGGTTTCCATTGCCTTTCCTCAAAATAGTCAACCTTTGCCTCGAGTTTGCATAGGATTTCATCGGGTAGCTCGGTGGTTCCTACAAGTGTTGAGACTGCATTGATGGCCGCGTTTATTGCATGCTTAAATTCCCATATCTCTTAATTATCGGCGGCGAGCTCCTCAATAATTGCCCAGGACTCCTCGGCGTTCTTATCACGCAGTTTCCCTCCTGCGGCCCTATCGATTGTACGTTTAGTGTGATAGTCAACATGGTCGTAGAAAATCTGAACTAATAGCCAAAGGTTTATACCATGATGAGGGACCTTATGGAGTAGACCCTTAAAATGTCATTTCTAAGCATTGCAGTCTTCCCCGGTAGGAAGAAGTGAGTAAGGAAGCGATTGGCGAGATTATCCCATGTGGTGATGGATCCCGCGGGTAAACGCTCAAGCCATTGACTAGCTTGATCCCGTAGAGAGAATTGGAATAAGCGTAATCGGGTAGTCTCTCTCGTGTCAACACCTAGGTCTATGGAATCTACGATTTTAAAGAAGTCCTTAAGATGTTGATTTGGATCTTCGAAACGAAGTCCATGGAATGCGCATCCGCTTTGCACCAACCGGATGGTGTCGGATCACAAGGGGGTCACATTGGCTCCGGTGAGCTCAATGGTGTTTCGGTAGCCTTGGTGGCTAGGTCGGGAATACTCTCCTAAGGTTCGGGGCCTAAGGGGTTCTAGTGGTGGGTTTTGTTGTGGTTAGATGACGGGTTCAAAGATGTTCCCGTTGTCCATGATGTCGGGTGGTGAAGAGTTACGAACAAAGACACAAAGAATTAAGATAGACTAAAGAAACCTAAAAATAAAAATAAAATCTTACTAGAAAGGAATCTAGCAAGTAGACCTAATAAAAAGAAATCCTAACCTAGACAATAACTATTCCCCGGGCTGCGGCGCCAAAAACTTGATACGTGGGAATTGCACCAGGCTTTACCTCTCGAGGGATCTCGAGAAGCTTACAACCCCACCAGGTAGTGTACCTGATCGTTGTAGTATAGTATAGTGACAAGTACCGGGGGATTGATCGTTCAGCTAGGATTAGAAAACCTAATTACTAGTGCTAAAGATGAGAGATGATTATTTTTGTGTTTTTATATTTTTATGAAAGCAAGTAAAATCTCGGGTTTGAAGGATTTGGGCGGAATTAGTTGCTAGTCAACTAACCCAATACTAAAGATGCAATCAAAATAAAATACTAGAAATGAAAATAAAAGTAAATTATACTAAGGTTGTGAGCAATAAGTGGAGAAAATGTGTTTACCTAGATTTCACTACTCCCTAGACATCTTTTACACGTTAATTACTTGTTATAGTTGCGTGGATGATGGATTGTATTCCTTAATACCATTCATGGGGTGGCGCACTTACTTCCCCAATCCTATGAGTGTCTACTTCACTCCTATGTCGAGCCGGCTAAGAAGCTCCTAACATGGGATCATTAGAATTTACTCATGCATTAAATACAACCAATAAAACCTAGTGCACGTCAGTTCATGTTTCCTAAGACGTTCAAGCATGTTACCATTTGGAGATCTGCCAGTTTTCTTAAGCCTAACATCGAAATCATTCATCAAATACAACCATAAATAAGTAATCAACACATAATTAACATCTAGGTTTCATTAGATCTAAGCAAACACAAGATAGATCTAACCTAGCATGATGGAATTAAGACAAGAACAAGATATAGACAACCAACACATAGACATATTGATTGAATTAAAAGAACACTTATCTCAATTACACATGAAAGGGTTCAAGGGCTGAAAACCCTTGAAAAACCTGTAAAGTTCGTACTAAGTTCGGCCTTAGGGTTTCTCCAAAACTTCCTCTCTTAATGTGTAAAAATTAGAAAACTATATATAGGAAATAGGGGCTGACGGCGTCAAGACCAAATTGGTGACGCCGTCATCTCGCCGCCAAAATACTTCTCGGACTGCCTTGATCTACTTCTGACGCCGTCACGTTATAACATTTTCCAGGCCGTCCCATATTTTACTCTTGAAGCTCTACCTTGTGACGACTTCATTTCTGTACTGGGTCGTCATGAAAATTACTCTTGACGCCGTCAGGATTTTACTCTTGATGCCGTCACCTACTGTTCCCAGCAAGGAAAATTAAGACTTTGGCGTTTTCTTCACTTTTATGCTCCAAAAACGTCCGAATTGCTTCCTTTTCCAGATTTCTCTCCCAAAGTACCTAAAATCACAAAAGGAACGATTTAGGGCAATATTTGATCAAATAAATTCAATTCCGGGCTTAAATGACCCCCTAAAAGTGGTTCATTTTTCGCCTCATCAAACACTAATATAAAAGTAATTACAACAAATAATCGTTCCACTAAAGACCAAAGACAAGCACGGAGGTCATACACTAGCACCTCACAAATAGTGTTTAGATACTCACATCTCTCGGGTGTAATAAAGTAATATCACAATATGGAAATGGAAAACATCTCTCACTACCTGTCATAGCAAAATAGATTACCATAGGCTTGGGAAAGGATCAAACCTCCACCACATGGCGTAAGCACCTAGGATAAACTATCAAAGAGGTCTTTTAAAGGGTTGTAACGTTAGGTGTAGGGATATGGAATACACGGTTTTGTTGGATGTAGGCAGTCTTAACTGGTGGCGAGTTAATAATCTTGGTTAATCACATGTACAACATGGCGTTGCTAAGCCAAGACTAGACTCGGCTTAAGCTAATAAATGAAAATAATAACAAAAACATAAAATAAACATAGAATGAAACGGGATGGTAGTCCGTATGTTTTTTCTCTTTTTTTTTTTTTTTTTTTTTTTTTTTGCATACACTCTTACCCTACCATCCAAAATAATACATCATAGGGAATGAACGTTCCCCTTACACTTGAATTTTTACATATTTTACAATAAACTAATCTAATGACTCGAATTAAGAAAATCAAAACACTTGGAGTACTTTTAAGATTAACGTACATATGGGGGTAATAAATGATGTTCTTCCCCATTACTCCATAACATTAGTAGTTTACCCATGAGTCCCAATCGTCCCAAAACAATATGTACAAGGATATGACTCGACTTAGCAACCATGTAATCAATTAGATAATTAACTAAGGGTTTAAACAAATAACAATAACGCAGTAAAGATGAGTGCATACACGGAAGGCTAAGGCGATTTGGTTGTACATTTAAGTGGGGTTTAACAAATTCTTCCTTTAAGTAAGATGCTTAAAGTTAGAAACGAAAAGATAGGCTCGGAGGGGTGTATTATGGGTTTCGGGTACTAAAAATGAGTACAACGCTAATGTGTGGTAAAAATTAGTTGACTTTACTAGCCAAGTAATACGACTTAAATGGTCAAGTAATTATGATACGGGTTTAACACAAGGGTGATCCTAATGCCTCTTGTCATGTAGTAAATCCTACCATACGAATGTAGTCTCACTAGCGGTCTCGGGATGCATCACTAACCCAAATTCTAGAATCTAGATGCTACCGGTACACTCATAAGCACTAATAGTGAATGCTTTTCCTATCAAATCTAAAGGCAAACCTCATATATTTGGGTGGAAATTTTTTCTGAATAGTACGGTTTTGTGCTAGTCATACAACTCCTATCCATGAGACGCTTGCTATGGCTAAAGTTTCACTCCTAAATGTTGTAAAAAATTTTAAATTTGGTGCTAAAATTACACTGATGCGTGGGAATCGAAACAGGCTTTACCTCTCGAGGGATCTCGAGAAGCTTACAACCCCCACCAGGCAGTGTACCTGATCGTTGTAGTAGAGTATAGTGACAAGTACCGGGGGATTGATCGTTTAGCTTAAGAATAGTGTCGCTAGGATTAGAAAGCCTAAATACTAGTTCTAAAGGTGAGGGATGATTATTTTTTTGTTTTTATATTTTTATGAAAGCAAGTAAAATCTCGGGTTTTGGAAGAGTGGGCGGAATTAGTTGCTATTCAACTAACCCAATACTAAGATGCAATCAAAATAAAATAATAAAAATGAAAATAAACTAAATTATATTAAAGTTGTGAGCAGTAATTGGAGAAAATGTGTTTACTTAGATTTCACTACTCCCTAGATATCTTTTACACGTTAATTACTTGTTATAATTGCATGGATGACGGATCGTATTCCTTAATACCATTCATGGGGTGGCACACATAACTCCCCAATTCTATGAGCTCTTATCTCCTCCTACACCATGCCCAGCACAACTATAGGGATTGTAAACAGTGGCTCATACATTAAATACAACCAATAAAGACCTAGTGCGCCTCGGTTCATGTTTCTTAAGACGTTCAAGCATGTTACCATTTGGAGATCTGCCAGTTTTCTTAAGCCTAACATATAAATCATTCATCCAAAACAAGAATAAACAAGTAATCAACACATAATCAATATCTAGGTTTCATTAGATCTAAGCAAACACAAAAGAGATCTAGCCTAGCATGATAGAATTAAGACAAGAACATGATATAGACAACCAACACATAGACATATTGATTGAATTAGAAGAACACTTATCTTGATTAATCATGCAAGGTATCAAGGGGTTGGAACCCTTGAAAAACCTGTAAAATTACACCAAAATCGTACTTAGGGTTTCTCCCAAAACTTCTCTCTTTAAATGTGAAAAACTAGAAAACTATATATAGGAAAATAGGCCTTGATCTACTTCTGACGCCGTCAAGGCCTAGGCCGTCACACAAATTACTCTTGACGCCCTGTGTGTGACGCCGTCATCAACTACGGATTTTAATTCTTGGGGTTTGACGCCGTCAGGAATACTCTTGACGCCTTCATGAACTCTCGGATTTTATTATTGAGGTTTGACACCGTCAGGAAATTACTCTTGACGCCGTCACCTACTGTTCCCAGCATGGAAAATTGAGACTTTGCCGTTTTCTTCACTTTTATGCTCAAAAAACGTCCAAAATGGTTTCTTTTCCAGAATTCACTCTCCAAGTACCTAAAATTACAAAAGGAACGATTTAGGGCAATATTTGATCAAATAAGTTCGGATTCGGGCTTAAATGACCCCCTAAAAGTGGTTCATTTTTTGCCTTATCATATACCCTTACACTTGAGATTTGCTTGTCCTCAAGCAAATGCGCTTTTATTCTAGTCAAAAGACAAGTTAGAGGTCATTTAACACTAATATAAAAGTAATTACAACAAATAATCGTTCCACTAAAGACCAATAGACAAGCACGAAGGTCATACACTAGCACCTCACAAATAGTGTTTAGATACTCACATCTCTCGGGTGTAATAAAGTAATATAACATTATGGAAATGGAAGATATCTCTCACTACCTGTCATAGCAAAATAGATTACCATAGGCTTGGGAAATGATCAAACCTCCACCACATGGCGTAAGCACCTAGGATAAACTATCAAAGAGGTCTTTTAAAGGGTTGTAACGTTAGGTATAAGGATATGAATTACACGGTTTTGTTGGATAAAGAAAGTTATTACTGGTGGCGAGCTAACAATCTTAGTTAATTACATGTACAATATGGCGTTGCTAATCCAAGACTAGACTCGACTTAAGCTAATAAATGAGAAATAACAAAAACATAAAATGAACATAGAATAAAAAGGGATGGTAGTCCGTATGTTTTTTCTCTTTTTCTTTTTCCTTTTTCTATATATATATATATATATATATATATATATATATATATATTTTTTTTTTCTTTTTCTTGATTTTTTCGATTTTTTTTTTTTTTTTTTTTTTTTTTTTTTTTTTTTTTTTTTTTTTTGCATACACTCTTACCCTACCATCGAAAATAATAAATCGTAGGGAATGAAAATTCCCCTTACACTTGAATTTTTACATACTTTACGATTAAACTAATCTAATGACTCGAATTAAGAGAATCAAAACACTTGGAGTACTTTTAAGATTAACGCACATATGGGGGTAATAATTGATGTTCTTCCCCATTACTCCATAAAATAAGTATTTAACCATGAGTCCCAATCGTCCCAAAACAATATGTACAAGGATATGACTCGACTTAGCAACCATGTAATCAATTAGAAAGTTAACTTAGGGTTTAACAAATAACAATAATGCACTAAAGATGAGTGCATACACGGAAGGCTAAGGCGATTTGGGTGTACATTTAAGTGGGGTGTAACAAATTCTTCCTTTAAGTAAGATGCTTAAAGTTAGAAACGAAAAGATAGGCTCGGAGAGGTGTACTAGGGGTTTCGTGTACTAAAAATGAGTACAACGCTAAGGTGTGGGAACAATTAATTGACTTAACTAGCCAAGTAATATAACTTAAATGGTCAAGTAATTATGATACGGGTTTAACACAAGGGTGATCCTAATGCCTCTTATCATGTAGTAAATCCTACCACACGAATGTAGTCTCACTAGCGGTCTCGGGATGCATCACTAACGTAAGTTCTAGAATCTAAATGCTACCGGTACACTCATAAGCACTAATAATGAATGCTTTTCTTATCAAATCTAAAGGCGAACCTCACATATTTAGGTGGAAAATTTTTCTGAATATAAGGTTTTGTGTTAGTCATACAATCTCCTATCCATGAGACGCTTGCTATGGCTAAAGTTTCACTCCTAAATGTTGTAAAAAATTTTAAATTTGGCGCTAAAATTACACTAACAAGTATTTCTCATAGTTTTATTACACATCTACTATCAAACAAAACAAACTCAAGCGAAAGTGCATATGTAAGGTATCATCTTTTTACCCTCCCCTTACACTTAAGATGAACATTGTCCCCAATGTTCAAGTAAAGAATGTAAAAGTGAAAAAGTAAAGAGAATGAAATCAAATACTCCCCTGATTCGCTTGGTATGGATTATAGGTTGGCCAGATTAGATCTTCCTCCAAGAAAATGAACAATCAAAGCTTCCCTTCCAGAATATAAATCATCTCCTTGTCGAACATAACCTGTAAATCCTGACAAAAATAGACAAGACAACCTCGCGTAAAATCGGCGGCATCCTATATAAGTTACTAAATCTTAGAAAACAAAGTAAGATATAATGCTTGTGGAATGAAGTTTGCAGATTTCCTGGAGATTATAAAACTTAATAATTCACAAAAACCATAAGACTCCGTTAGAAAAACAAAACCGGTAAAATTTCCAGATTTTTACTCCTGACGCCGTCAAGAGTAAACTCGTGACACTGTTAGAATGGACCTGCAGAAATTCTTATGTTAAGTTTCCGAAAAATTTCTGGAAAAACTTGGTCCTACTTCTTGGAAAATCCTGCAAAACTTCATTATGACTCAATACAAGCATTTGACTCTAACAAATACGAATATACATGCTCACTTAAAATTGTGGAGAATCATGATCGTGTGTTTCTTGAAAACATATTTGGGGTTTCCCCTTACACTTATCTTTTGCAAAAAAAATACTTTTAGGTTGGAGTTAAGACTAGGCCAAACAACATAGTAAAGTATTACCACTTTTTAATTGAGAAACATGATCTACCAACAATAAAAATAAAGCATGCATATGGAAGAAAATAACAAACAAATAAAATGAAAATCACACAAAGCATGGGTTGCCTCCCAAGAAGCGCTTTTCTTTATTTACGAGTCTTGTAGCTAGACTCAAAGTCATGGGTTACTACGTGATTTCATCATTGGTTCCACTCTCTAGTTGTAGATATTCCTTGTAGAAACCAATCACCTTTTTCTCAACCGCCCCCATAATCATTTGGGCAAATTCTTCATCGACTTTATACCTTGGTCCAAGGGCCAAGCAATGTTTGTAATAAAGACTCCTTTTTTCCCATACATAATCCATGCCCTTTTTCTTATCCTCCTCATTAATATCCTCAAAAGCACCAACGTTGTCCTTATCAAAACGAGATATAAAGCGAAATTCATTCATCCTATTAGGCATCCTATAAGTGATACTATCGGTGTTACTTGCAAATCGGATCGTACCTTCTACCTCATCATATTCCAACTTAGACTCCTCAACAAATGGTTTGCCAAACACAACATTGGATAGTCGACAATCAATAACATTAGCAAGATCCTCCACAATCATAAAGTCGGTGACAAAAGTGAAATTACCAACAAAGACACGTAAACCTTTAACTCTGCCGACAAAGTTACAAACTCCACCGGGGTACTTGGGATCCCTTCTAGGTTCAAGTCTTGTTTTCACTATATCATTATAAACCGTTGAGGACATAATGTTGATTGGAGATTTAAAGTCAATGTAAGCATTGCTAATGTGCCTATATCCAATCATACATGGTATCTTAGCATTCTTAGGATCGCCTCTCTTGATCTTAGGTTCAATTATGGTGAAAGGAGATCGCGGGTTATCGATAAGATTATTATAATATGCAATCTCCTCCTTAGTGGGGTGTAGATTAAAGTAGTCATTAAGCTTTGGATCTATTTCCTCCTCTTCAAGTCCCTCAACAACATTCACAAAGTCATTAGGCCCTAGGTCTTTATTTGAATACAAGGCGGTTGCTAGGTCACTAAATGCATGTTCGAGTTCAACCTTAATCAATCTATTAAGCTCTCTAAGCTCCCTAATCTTACTCTCAATTTGTTCACGTAACACAGCCACTTCTCTAGGGGAAAGGGGTGGATTCGCGTTTTCCATAATGGTCAACGGAATAGTCAATGAGTTTAATTTACTAACAAAGGCACAAAGAAATAGATAGACTAAAGAAGACCTAAAAATAAAAATAAAATCTTACTAGAAAGGAATCTAGCAAGTAGACCTAATAAAAAGAAATTTAACCTAGACAATAACTATTCCCCGGGCTGCGGCGCCAAAAACTTGATGCGTGGGAATCGCAACAGGCTTTACCTCTCGAGGGATCTCGAGAAGCTTACAACCCCCACCAGGCAGTGTACCTGATCGTTGTAGTATAGTATAGTGACAAGTACCGGGGGATTGATCGTTCAGCTTAGGAATAGTGTCGCTAGGATTAGAAAGCCTAAATACTAGTTCTAAAGGTGAGGGATGATTATTTTTGTGTTTTTATATTTTTATGAAAGCAAGTAAAATATCGGGTTTTGGAAGAGTAGGCGGAATTAGTTGCTATTCAACTAACCCAATACTAAGATGCAATCAAAATAAAATTATAAAAATGAAAATAAACTAAATTATATTAAAGTTGTGAGCAGTAATTGGAGAAAATGTGTTTACTTAGATTTCACTACTCCCTAGATATCTTTTACACGTTAATTACTTGTTATAATTGCATGGATGACGGATCGTATTCCTTAATACCATTCATGGGGTGGCACACATAACTCCCCAATTCTATGAGCTCTTATCTCCTCCTACATCATGCCCATCACAACTATAGGGATTGTAAACAGTGGCTCATACATTAAATACAACCAATAAAGACCTAGTGCGCCTCAGTTCATGTTTCTTAAGACGTTCAAGCATTTTACCATTTGGAGATCTGCCAGTTTTCTTAAGCCTAACATATAAATCATTAATCCAAAACAAGAATAAACAAGTAATCAACACATAATCAATATCTAGGTTTCATTAGATCTAAGCAAACACAAAAGAGATCTAGCCTAGCATGATAGAATTAAGACAAGAACATGATATAGACAACCAACACATAGACATATTGATTGAATTAGAAGAACACTTATCTTGATTAATCATGCAAGGTATCAAGGGGTTGGAACCCTTGAAAAACCTGTAAAATTACACCAAAATCGTACTTAGGGTTTCTCCCAAAACTTCTCTCTTTAAATGTGAAAAACTAGAAAACTATATATAGGAAAATAGGGATGACGGCGTCAAGAACAAAGGTGTGACGCCGTCATCTCGCCGCCAAATACTTCCTCGGACGGTCTTGATCTACTACTGACGCCGTCAAGGCCTAGGCCGTCACACAAATTACTCTTGACGCCCTGTGTGTGACGCCGTCATCAACTATTGATTTTAATTCTTGGGGTTTGATGCCGTCAGGAATACTCTTGACGCCTTCATGAACTCTCGGATTTTAATATTGAGGTTTGACGCCGTCAGGAAATTACTCTTGACGCCGTCACCTACTGTTCCCAGCATGGAAAATTGAGACTTTGCCGTTTTCTTCACTTTTATGCTCCAAAAACGTCCAAAATGGCTTCTTTTCCAGAATTCACTCTCCAAGTACCTAAAATCACAAAAGGAACGATTTAGGGCAATATTTGATCAAATAAGTTCGGATTCGGGCTTAAATGACCCCCTAAAAGTGGTTCATTTTTCGCCTTATCATACACTAACAAGTATTTCTCATAGTTTTATTACACACCTACCATCAAACAAAAAAACTCAAGCGACCCCTTACACTTAGGATGAACATTGTCCCCAATGTTCATGTAAAGAATGTAAAAGTGAAATAGGTAAAAAGAATGAAATCAAATACTCCCCTGATTCGCTCGGTTTGGATAATAAGGTAATAAGGTTAGATCTTCCTCCAAGAAAATGAACAATCAAAGCTTCCCTTCCAGAATATAAATCATCTTCTTGTCAAACATAACCTGTTAAACCTGAGAAAACAAACAAGGCAACCTCGCGTAATATCGGCGGCAATCTATATATGCTAACAAATCCTAGAAAGCAAAGTAAGATATAATGCTTGTGGAATGATGTTTGCAAACTTCCTGGAGATTATAAAACTAAAGAATTAGCAAAAACTTTAAGACTCTGTTAGAAAAACAAAACTGGTAAAATTTCCAGAATTTTACACGTGACGCCGTCAGGAATTTCTTCCTGACGCCGTCAGAAGTGACCTGCAGAAATTCTTATGTTAAACTTGGTCCTACTTCCTGGAAAATCCTGCAAAACATCATTATGACTCGATACAAGCATTTGACTCTAACAAATACGAATATACATGTTCATTTAATATTGTGGAGAATCATGATCGAGTTTGTTTCTTAAAAAAACATATTTGGGGTTTCCCCTTACACTTATCTTTTGCGAAATACCTTTGGATGAAGTTAAGACTAAGCCAAACAACAAAATAAAGTATTTTTACCATTTTATTTTTGAAACATGATCTACCAACAATAAAAATAAAACATGCATACGGAAATATATAACAATCAAACAAAATAAAAATCACACAAAACATGGGTTGCCTCCCAAGAAGCGCTTTTCTTTATTTACGAGTCTTGTAGCTAGACTCAAGGTCATGGGTTACCGTGTGTCACTTATGCTCACATAACCGAGGGTGAGCCATCTAATAGTCGCCTCATCTTTCTTATAATCATCACTTAACTCTAAACATCTACGATCATACCTTTTATTTTTCTCATGAGTATATTTAAGCCCTTTTCTTTTATCATTCTCACTTAGCATTTCTAGGGGCGGGTACCTACTACACTTCTCCATGGAGACCTAGGGTGTGCACGGGGCATTTGGTAAAAAAAATCTTCATCCCCATTCGAGAATGTAATTAACCCTTCCATAAGTTTTTCATCAAGGTTGGTCAACTTTTTAAAAGGTCTCCCAAACACAACTTGGGTTAACTTACTATCGATAAATTCTCCTAGATTCTCCATAACCATGAACTCAACAGGGTAAACAAAGCTTCCTACAAACACATGCAATGACATTGCCCTTGCAACAATATTATCTCCCTTATATTCTAATTCATCTACCATGATTTTATTGTATTCACTACGCAAGATTATGTTCATTGGTAGAGATGAGTTAAGGTAGGCATCGAAGCTCCTAAATCCAATCTTACAAGGAAATTGCATATTGAATGAGCCATCACTCTCAATCCTTGTTCTAGGGTCGACATACCTAAGAGGGTTCACTTCCTCTTCCATCCTATCCTCATTAATCACATCACCATCACCTAGATCCTCTTCGGAGTCTGAATAGTAAAAAGGACTAGCCCTATGGTCATCATCATGGTCAGACTCCTCCATTTCAGAATTATTGTCAAAGTGGTGGTTAGGCGAGAGGTTAGGTGGGTTCTCATTTTCCACTAAAGGGATTGGGGCGGGCATTTTGAAAATCCTACGACGAAAAACACGAATAACAGGAATCAAACGATCAATGTTATTGTTATCCATCGAGATAATTTACGAACAAAGGAAACAAAGAAATAAGATAGACTAAAAAGACCTAAAAATAAAAATAAAATCTTACTAGAAAGGAATCTAGCAAGTAGACCTAATAAAAAGAAATCCTAACCTAGACAATAACTATTCCCCGGGCTGCGGCGCCAAAAACTTGATGCGTGGGAATTGCACCAGGCTTTACCTCTCGAGGGATCTCGAGAAGCTTACAACCCCCACCGGGCAGTGTACCTTATCGTTGTAGTATAGTATAGTAACAAGTACCGGGGGATTGATCGTTCAACTCAGGAATAGTATCGCTAGGATTAGAAACCCTAAAAACTAGGTCTAGAGGTGCGGGATGATTCTTTTTGTATTTTTTATATTTTATAAAAGCAAGTAAAAATCTCGGGTTTTGGAAGAGTGGGCGGAATTAGTTGCTAATCAACTAACCCAATAACTAAAGATGCAATCAAAATAAAATAACAAAAATGTAAAATAAACTAATTTAAACTAGTGGTGTGAGCAATATGTGGGAGAATGGTGTTTACTTAGATTTCACTACTCCCTAGATATCTTTTACAGGTTAATTACTTGTTACAGTTGCGTGGATGACGGATTGTATTCCTTAATACCATTCATGGGGTGGCGTACTTACTTCCCCAATTCTATAAGCTCCTAGTTCACTCCTATGTCGAGCCGGCTAAGAAGCTCCTAACATGGGATCACTAGAATTCGCTCATGCATTAAATACAACCATAAAAACCTAGTACACATCGGTTCATGTTTCTTAAGACGTTCAAGCAAGTTACACAATGGAGATCTGCCAGTTTTCTTAAGCCTAACATTGAAATCATTCATCCATTACAACTATAAACATGCAATCAACCTATAATCAACATCTAGGTTTCATTACATCTAAGCAAACACACAAAAGATCTAGCCTGCATTTTATAATCAGGACAAGTGTAAGATATATTCAAACAACACATAAACATATTGAATGAATTGAAAGAAAACTTATCTCAATTGAACATGAAGGGTTTCAAGGGGTGAAAACCCTTGAAAATATTGTTACAAACGACCTAGGGTTTATTAGGTTTGGCCCTAGTATTCTCCACATAAGTTCCTCTCTTAATGAATGAAAAATAGAAAAGTATATATAGATTTTGTGAGGTGACGGCGTCAAGAGGAAATTTCTGACGCCGTCATCTCGCCGCCAATAAAGTTCTCGGACTGCCTAGATCTGGGTCTGACGCCGTCATGTGTAATTCTGCTCCAGGCCGTCACCAAAATAACTTTTGACGCCCTACTTCTGACGCCGTCACGTTTTCTCTGGGTCGTCATGCATTTTACTCCTGACGCCGTCATATTTTCCTTCTTGACGCCGTCAGGTACTGTTCCCAGCATAAAAAGTTAAGTCTTTGCCGTTTTCTTCACTTTTATGCTCCAAAAACGTCCAAAATGCTTCCTTTTCCAGAATTCACTCCCAAAGTACCTAAATCACAAAAGGAACGATTTAGGGCAATATTTGATCAAATAAATTCCAATTCCGGCTTAAATGACCCCCTAAAAACGGTTCATTTTTCGCCTCATCACAAAACCTGGAACATCAGCGCTATATAAATAGGCAATTATGTGACCCAAATAATAATTTTAAAACAGTAAAATAATTCAAACGCACCTCCTAAGGGCCCTAATAAGCAATACCAAACACACCATTCCCTTTTAGGGTGGTTGGCGTCCTATTTAGGCCACAACGAAAAGAACTCTATCCAATTTTACCAAGCACATATCTCAATAACACAACTCAATCCAGAACTCATTTAGAAACGATTATGTTTTTCGCTGAGAATGAAGAAAAACAATAACCATACCGAATACGTTCTTTACGTTAGTTTCTGTCATCTTAATGTTTGCGCAAATCACCAAACACACGTCTTCCCCTCCATAGTAGCTTCCTGCATATTGCAAGTATTCGTTGTTAAAGCTATATGCCTATTGCCTCCAATATTAAGAATAAATGTGAGAAAAAACAACAAACTTAGTAATTGCAAATTCACTTACTAAAAGGGAGCAACACATGAAAAGGACTTAAATATAATGGCTACCATTTCCTGGAACCTTTCTTCAGACAACATAACCATTATTTCAAATCTACATACTCAGACCAAAACATAAACTCAAATTAAAAATACTAATCAAGAAAAAAAGTTTTTAACTAACTCAACAAAGTTCTAATTACCCCCAAATATTTTTTTTGTATAAAACAATATCAAGGAGTGGCGGTGGAAACCTGACTATGTTATACGTCGTGTCTATTAACAATACGTGTGAAAATGCCCGTCATATATTTATTGATTCCGGATGAGCAAAATATAAATCATCTAGCTTGTTAGTTATACTATTAGAATTAATATAAGAAATATAGCATTCTCTTTCTAACTGATGTGAGGATTGCGGCCACGCAAAAGGTTTTACTTCTCAAAGGATCTTGAGAAGCTTGCAATCCTCCAAGCAGTGTACCTGGTAGTTGTAGTGTAGTAAAGGTATGTTCGGGGGATTGATCGTTCTCTAGGGGAATAGTGTCGTTAGGTTGAAGTGTATGACAATTTAAGCCTAAAGGTGAGGGATGATTCTTTTTTTATTTTTTTATTTTATTAAAGCAGATAAAATCTCGGTTTTAGATTAGTGGGCAGAATTAGTTGCTAGTCAACTAACCCAAAAACTACTTATAATAAACAGAAATTAAAATAACAAGAAAGATAAATGTGGTGAACTTCTTATAGTGAGACAAATATGTTTACTTAGACTTAATTACTCCCTAGTTATCTTTTATTGAATTGTTGAATGTCATAGTGCAGTTGTTTTAGTTGAAGTGTTGTATTCCTTAATACCAGTCGTGGGGATGTGCTACATTCCCCAACTATATAAATATCAATTTCACCTACAACCGTAAGTCAATTACGCAATCATAGGATCATAAACCTCAACTCATGCATTAAATACAACGAGAAAAACCTAGTTGTACAATAGGTTACGTTTTCTAAGACGTTCAAGCTAGTTACACAAATGGAGGTCAACCAGTTTTCTTAGCCTAACGTGAAGCAATCAACTAAACAATAGACAACACAACAATAATCAATAACTTGATTTCATTAGATCTAAGAAAACACTAATTAACTTAAGCTAGCATGTTAAAAAGAAGAAAAGATAAACAAATAATCGAACAACACATAGACATATTGAATAATTAAAAGAAAACTTAACTTCAATTGAACATGGAAGAAAAGAGGTTGTAAAAGCCCTACAAAAGCTGTAAAATTCGTCTAGGGTTTAGGTCTCGAAAGTGTCACCCTAATGAATGAAAAATCAAAAAATATATTTAGATTTACAAAGTTGACGGCGTCAGGTTATAAATTCTGACGTCGTCAGACCGCCGTGATTAGGGTTTCTTCTTGTGCAAGTCGACCTTCTGACGCCTTCACTCTATGTTTTCTGACGCCGTCAGGTTAAGTCCTGACACTGTCATGGTTTAAACCTTTTGAACCGTCTCTTATAAATTTAACACTAGACGTCCTTCATGTAATTACACCTGACGTCGTCAGGTGTAAAGTCTTCAAAATTTCTCTGAGGCGACGTGTGTTAATTTCCAATTCTCCAGATTCTTCAAGTGACGGCGTCACCTATTAAGGCGTGACGCCGTCAGGTGCATTTCCTGACATGTTTTCAACAACTTTGCCGTTTTCTTCACTTTTAAGCCCAAAACGTCCAAAATGCTCCAAATTCCCGAAATCATGTCCAAAGCATCTAAAATACGAAAAGAAACGATTTGAGGCAATATTCGATCATATTATTACAATTTTAGGCTTAAATGACCATTTAAAAAGATATCAAATAAATTCTTATCACTAACAAAAAAAACATGACTCCTTGCATATATGTTTTTAAGCTTTTTTCTTCATACAAAATTTGTAGTCCGCGTTTTATATTCTTTTTAACGTAGACACATTTTCGATATTTTGTTTTTCTATTGTGGATAAAATATCATGTGATTTGACATTTTTTTTGGTCAAGTCATTTACTAATTCAGATTTATTTACAGACAAACTTGTATCATACGGATGACCTTTTAAATACAACACAAGTTTTTGATTATGTGTTTAGCAAATCACGAGTCACATCCACTCATTATAATTTAAAAACACAGGTTACTTTTGAGTAATATTATACATAAAAGTTGCAACTTTGAAATTTTTATCATCCTTTTTCAATTATTAGAGTTGCAAAAAGTAAAATCTAAAAGTGTTACGGAGTATAATAATATGAGAATGAATAGTATCGACAAGGATGTTTTTAAAGGTTAACTTTGACTATAAATATAACTCAATATTTTACAATTGTTTCATCACCCTAAAATAAAATGGAACAATATTCCATTATTTCTTACGTAGCTGCATGGCTAGCAACGGCTGCACTTTTCTTTGTTGTCCTTAACCTCCGTCGTCGTCCCACCACGAGACTCAACCTACCTCCTGGCCCCAAACCATGGCCCATCATCGGCAACCTCAATCTCATGGGCCCACTCCCTCACCGTTCCGTCTCTGAACTCTCTAAACAGTACGGTCAAATCATGCTCCTCAAATTTGGTTCCAAGCGTGTCGTGGTGGGATCCTCGGTCGATATGGCAAAAGTCTTCTTGAAAACTCTGGACATCAACTTTGCTTGTCGCCCTAAAACCGCTGCAGGAAAATACACCACCTACAATTATTCTGACATCACATGGTCTCCTTATGGACCTTATTGGCGACAAGCACGCAAAATTTGTGCTGTGGAGTTGTTTAGTGCGAAACGGCTGGATTCATACGAGTACATCCGCGTGGAGGAAAAAGAGTCGTTTATAAATGCGGTTCATAAGTCATCCGGTGAAGAAATTGTGTTGAAGGATCTATTGGGGACGTTTAGTTTGAATGTGATTACTCGGATGGTGTTGTCGAAGAAATATTTGGATGAAACGGAGGTCAAGAAATCAATGGTGAGTGGTGAAGAGTTTAGGAAGATGGTCAGTGAGTGGTTTTTGCTAAATGGAGTGCTTAACATTGGTGATTGGATACCATGGATCGGTTTCATGGACCTTCAAGGGTATGTGAAGAGGATGAAGGCGGTGAGCAAGAAATTTGATTTGTTTCTTGAGCATGTGTTAAACGAGCACAATGAGAGGAGGAGGTTGGAGGCGGAAAATTTTGTCCCAAAGGACATGGTTGATTTGTTATTGCAGATTCACGATGATACAACTGTTGATGTTAAGCTTGAGAGAAATGGCGTAAAGGCATTTACACTGGTACGCTAAACCCGTTATCTTATGTTTTAAAGTAATCATTAAAGATAATAACTTTAAGGAGTAATGAGCACTTTCACAGCACCAATCAGCCTCATTAGCTAGGACCATTTGAGCCTTACTAATTGGTCAACATTTTGGTCAAACGTTTGGCGAGGATATTTCCTCGACGAAAGTTGGCAGGAAAAATGAAAGGGAACTGAATAAAGTAAAGAGTATTTAAAAACGGCATACCTTTTGGTTAGGATATGTCATTGCCAAAAGTTTTGGTCAAAACTTTTTGGCTTTTCTATAAAGTTAAAGTCTAGTCTAGAACTGGCTTTTATTATTATTATTATTATTATTATTATTATTATTATTACTATTATTATTATTATTTTTGTTTTTTTGGCGAGGACATTGTGTTCTAACCGGTGCTTCCGATCCTATCCTTGTAGTGTTTTAATTTTACAAGAACAACTTAATTAGTACTACGTATAATGTATTCTAACTTTGCAATGTTTAATGTATAGGAATTGCTTGCTGGTGGAACAGAAAGTTCGGCTGCGGCAGTAGAATGGTCAATTGCACATCTCTTAAAGAAACCGGAGATTTTCAAAATGGCGACAGATGAGTTGGATAAGGTAATAGGTCCAGATAGATGGGTGGAAGAGAATGACATGCACAATCTTCCGTACATAAGGGCAATTGTTAAGGAAACAATGAGGTTACATCCACTGGTACCACTGCTAGGTCCTCAAAGGGCACGTGAGGATTGCAACGTGGGTGGTTATGATATTCCAAAAGACACATGCATTTTTGTTAATGTATGGACCATAGGAAGGGATCCGACGTTGTGGGATAAACCTGAAGAGTTTTGTCCCGAGAGATTCATTGGAAAGGAAATAGATCTGAAAGGTAATCATTTTGAGTTACTGCCATTTGGTGCAGGGCGAAGGATGTGCCCTGGTTATAGCTTAGGACTAAAGATTATCGAGTCAAGCTTGGCTAACTTGCTACATGGGTTTAACTGGAAACTACCGAGTAAAATGACAAGAGAGGATTTAGAGATGGATGAAATATTCGGGTTCTCGGCTAGTATGAAAGTTCCACTTGTTACTGTTGGGCATCCAAGGCTTCCACTCAAAATGTACTCATTTTGATATTTTGATCATATTTATGATTTCCTGCAGCTAGCTACTGCATGCTGAAAACTGAACCTATAGTTATCGCATGGTACCATATCTTTGTGCAAAGTAACGCTTTATAAATAAACTTGTGTGGCTTGCTGTTCCCGACATGTGGGAGGGTCTGCGAGTGTGCAACTTAATATTTTATTGTTCCTAAAATAAAAAAGTCGATATTTCTTTTGAAAGCATGAGTATTGTAGTAATTTAATGAAACCAACTCCATATTACATCACTGATTTCTTAAGTGCAAGAGGTTAGCCGTACTTTAATAAACTTGCGTGGCTTGCTTGATGTACATTTATTCGTTGTGTTGAATAAGGGAATGACGTGTGAAAAAGGATTGTAGTTAAAAGTTGTAATTGACGTGTGAAAGTGATTGCTATTGACTTGCTGACTTTAGAATTATGGGAAGGGACAAAACTTGTGGAAAAAAATGCAATTTATTTGTTGACATTATCACATAAACAACATATGCCTACCGAGTACAGACAAACAAGAAGTTGTTACACAATCATGTGGTCACAAGTCTTCACTTCTCACAAGCATAAGGACATTGGGCAAGGAAGGCATTGGTTCACCAAACGGGCCCACCCCATGCAGCAAACCCCTTGCCCAGCTATCTTCTTCACGCGGTGAACACATTTCCAAGTATAAAATTGGTGTTCTAATCATCATTTGCTTTTGTTTAAAAATGGGGACCCACGTCGCATGTAGTTGCATAAATTAAATATGGAATAGAAAAAAAAAGAACGTTGCATTAAAAGAAAAAAAGTGATTAAAAGAAAAAAATAACTGTTGTGACAAAAAAAAAAAAAAAATCAAACCACCGCACTATTTATTTTATATAAATACACACAAACCTCATTTGTTTACACAATCTCAAATCAAAACAATCTCAAACAACATATATCTCATTCATTTTATTTTCCAAATAAATTCCGATATAATTATGTTCACCGACTCAGAAGAAGAACGAGAAGTTACAAGTCGAAATTTGAATTTTATTGCAAGATCGTTGTCGTTTATTAAAAATAGATGAAAAGCAAATCACCCCGCAATAAAACGCCTTCATCGAGGTGCTCATGAACGTTTAGTTGCCGCCTATTTTTTTGAGAACCCGTTCTACGATGAAGATACTTTTCGAAAGAGGTTCTGAATGAGTCGAACTCTTTTTAACTGGATAGTTCGGGAGGTAACTATTCATAATCCATTTTTTAGTAGTAATGTTGATTGTACCAGAAAAGAAGGCATTTCAGCGTTGATGAATAATCGTAGTTAATGTATTGCGTCTTTAATAATCGTAGTTTATGTAGTTTATGTAACGTTTTAATTTCGTACGTTGTATGTTTTTAAATTTGAAGTTTACGTATTTATATTTTTACGTTTATGTTTTTAATTGTGTAAGTATTAAAAAAAAATAGAGTTAAGGTGAAAAACATATCCCTTACCCACTAATTGGTGAAGGGGAGTGAGAGGAGAGAGAAAGCTGACGTGGCGCTGATGTGTATAGTCGAAAAAAATACTACCTTGCCTACTAGCCTAATAGTATGGCTTTCCTATTGAAGTTCTGCACTTGCACTTTCAAAAAACACCAAATTCAATAAATTTATCATTATCATTCGATCAACAAATAATGGCGTCCTTCATGAAGGAGTTTGAGCATCTTGAAATTAAATTGGAAGATATCAAGTCAGCCACCAACAACTTTAAAGAAAACAAAGTTATCGGAAAAGGCGGGTTTGGGAAAGTTTATAAAGGGGAACTATCTCACTCTGAGGGGAAAAGCATGGTTGCTATCAAACGCCTGGATTGTAAATAAGGCCAAGGAGACCCTGAATTCTTAAAAGAAATCAGGATGCTTTCTTGTTACAAGCATAAAAATCTCATCTCCTTCTTGGGATTTTGCAAGGAAGGGGATGAGATGATCCTTGTGTACGAGTACGCGTCTCGTGGAAGCCTTGACCGGATTTTAAATGATGTCACTTTCACATGGACACAAAGACTAAAGATCTGTCTTGATGCAGCTAAGGGACTAAGCTTCCTTCATGATCCCCACGGGACACAACAAAGAGTCATGCACCGTGGTATTAAAAGTGCTAACATTCTCTGCTCGATGAGAGTCTGAATGCTAAGGTGGCTGATTTTGGATTGTCAAAACTAAATAAGCCCAGTTAATCAGAAATACACATTTCTTTTCACCAGCCCAGTAGGTACCAGGCCCTGGCTACTGTGATCCACTTTACATGGACGACTACCAATTAACAAAAGAGTCAGACGTGTACTCTTTTGGGGTAGTCTTATTCGAAGTTATGTGCGGGAGACTGTGTTATGAAAATAGCGACGGTTAGCTAATGAGTTGTGTACCTTATTGGATGAAATGCTACGAAGAAAAGAAGTTAGATGATATCATCTTTCGAGATCTCATGTCACAGATGAACCCAAGTTCGTTGGAAATATTTGTAGAAATTGTATATCTATAACACCCTAATGTCCGGATTACATTTTTTTATATCTACCTAAGTTAATTAAATAAATAAGCGTATATCAAACTTTATGTTATAAAGTATAGACACATTATTAACACTTTGTCTTAAACTAGACTTAATTAAATAAATACAAGTTACTAATATTTCCCTAAGCCAATATATGTATACGACACACATCATTCTTTAGTCCCATACATTTTTTTTTTTATTTTTAAATATATAACATGTTCTACATGTTTTGACTCATTCGTTAAGGCAAGATAAGAAAAAGATTATTTAGCTACTATTTTAAAAAGATACGTTCATATATATCCTCCTTCCTAAACCATATACGCGCCTTTCCTTTTCACATCACACGTTTGACAAGAAATCATCGTTATCTTGTTTATATATATATATCCTGCTAATCAATTCAGTAATCGGTCTAAACCAAACAAAAATTGTCCCATGTGTTCTTGATTTATCCGATCAACATACAAACACAAACAAAATATAAACATGTTTCAAAACAAAACTCTCTCATCAAACATACGAGTTGAGATAGAACCTGATTCAGGTTGTGATCGCGTTTCGGGTGTGTGTTCGTGTACAGACTTCGGTTTCATTGTTCTAGTCCGAATTCGATTCTGGGTTGCTATCATCGTTCGTGTTCGGGTGGTTCATTTTGGTTTCATTCGCTGGAGGTATTCAGTTCGTGATTGGGTAGCGGTTAGTCATTCGGTTACGTCGGAGTTTTGAGTTTCGGTTGTGTCTCGTTGAATCTAGTGTTCGTGTTTTCGGTTTCCATCGTCCTTGTCTTGCTTAGATGCACCTTTTTAACTATTATGAAATTTTGTTATAATGTATGCAAGTTAAATTGTAAAGATGAAGAACACATAAAACGTCTATTGAAAATTTTATATAAAAAGATGATGCGATCAAGATGCCATACTGATGAGTATATATAAATTTAACATGCGTAATATTTTAACCCTTAACTGAGCTTGTTAATTGCTTGCTCCTACTTTTTAATGATATACAAAGAGCACTAAACTTTCATGTATTTTGATGTTTCAATATTAAATATATAAGCATTCAAAGTAAAACTGTTTATAATGTCTCATTCATTAGAGCATTAGGTGTAGATGAAGAAGGAGGCTTTGTCGTCCGACGTGGAGCCGTCAACGGCGAGCCGTTCCTCTTCACTACACCATTTGATGCTCGCCGTTCTTCCCCGTTGGCTTCCTCCCCGTCGTGACGACGAGCTTCCAATTCTGACATTCCATTTTTTTTTCCATTGAATATTGAGATTGTAAAATTTGATGGTTATTAAAATGTATGTTTTTATTTGTGAAAGTAAAATGTATATGTAGTTTCAAATAGATAGTTTTTTTTTTTCCTTCTAAGAATGTAATGTGTAAATGCTAATGCAACTATATTAAACATAGGATTGAAATAACTTGAAACAACATACAATTATTTTACAAATACGATAACAACATTAAACTAAGAAACGGAAATTAAAAACCATAAACTACCATACGATAATAAAAACTATGATTCAATAAAATGAATCATCCGACACATATCCCTCGTGACTCGAGTAGGAGGCACTTGAGTCGTCCTCACTCGATGGCACAGGTGGAAGTCCCTGAGCCCAACACCATTCTGCTCTTCTGTTCTTCCGATCCTGTTTTCCTTTGAGGTACGCCTCACGCTCCCTTTCTTGACGGGCTTGCTCAGCTTCATACTCCAAAAGCACTTTCACATCCAGCTCATACTATTCTTCCTCAGTCAATTGACGAATGATGGGTTGGTTTTCAGGTGGTTGATTGTTTGGTGGTTGGTTGTTTGGCGGTGGAAACATAACTGCTTGTGGAGTTGGAGGTGGTGGGTTGTCGTACTGAAACACCGGAAACAGATCTTTTGGCGGTGTGTTTTGTTGGGAATTGTCTTCAGGTGATGCGTTGTGAGACATTGTGTTGGAAGAACAAAGGAGAATTCTTTGATGATTGTGGGTGTGAATTGTGTGTGTATTCAGATTTTGAATATGTATTTATAGAATGATTTATGGAAGTATCCCGCTCTCTAGTTTGAATTCAAATTTTGAAGTAATACCGCTTTCAATTTGAATTTAAATTTTGAAATTATCCCGCTTTCAATTTGAATTCAAATTTTGAAATTATCCCGCTTTTAATTTGAATTCAAATTTTGAAATTATCCCGCTTTCAATAAACCCCTATTAATACAATACTATACCATTCAGTTTTCGACACACTTCAATATTTACCATTCAGTTTTACAATGGCTAATCGTTGGTCAGTGGAAGAAGAATACTTGCTAGCAACCGTATGGCTTGAAGTTCACGATTCTCAAGAGCTTGTGAATGAACGTTCTTTTTGGAATGCAGTTACACAAAGGTTCAACAATCAGATAGAAGGTCAGGACCGTAATAAAAATAGTATTACGACTCAATGGAATAGAATGAACCTTGAATGTCGTAACTATAATTCTATTTACAATGAGTTGGTGCGTACAAGTGAAGAACCTAATCGTCTCAGCAATGCAAACCATATTTATTATGAACGATATGGGAAAGGGATTAAATATCAACATGTGTGGTTCGCTCTGAGAAACACGTTCGCATGGGACAGATTCGATGAGTAATGGTGTTTTGTGTTAACTAATTATGTATCCTGTGTATTTATTTTCTGTATTTTAAACGTTTGAATTCAAATTTTAAACGTTTAACCGCCCATTTATTTGAATTTGAATTCAACAAGTTTGAATATTAAATGTTTATTGCACACGTTTTAATTGTTTTTTTTGAAATTTTGAAATTTGAATATTATCCCGCTCAGGTTTTGAAATTTGAATCTTAAACATTTATACACTCCTATATAAAGCATACATTATCATACAACTTTGCACACACTTCACTTTCTAAAAAATTCACAATGGCAACTCGTTGGTCTATTGATAAAGAATGCTTGCTAGCCGAGATGTGGCAAAACGTTAGCGAATTCCATGCCAACGAAGGACCTTTTTGGCAAGTTGTAACAGAAAAGTTTAATGAACAATCAGACGGTCCTTTGCGTAGCAAAAGCCAGCTAACGGGTAAGTGGGCAAGAATGAACTCTGATTGCCAAAAGTTTCATGAAATTTTCTTGAATTTGCAGCCTACACGTGAGCTAGATGTTCGTGTTGAAGATGCGTTGAACGTTTACAAAGAATGCAATGGTGGGAGAGATTTCAAATATTTTCAAGTTTGGTTGATTTTGAAGAGCAACACCAACTGGAACACATATATGAATTAATGGCATTTGTATTCCTGTATCGTGCGTTGGTTTATGTTAAGTATTTCCGTTTCGTTTGTGATGTTATGTCAGTGTAAGTTTCAATTTGAATAAAAGACTTAACGGCTAGTTTCTCCAATAAAATTATCTAATGGCTAGTTTCAGTATAAATACCAGCTTTACTCAACTTCTTATTATCAAAAAACTGAAACTAAATTATACACATACACTATGGCTAACCAACCAGCTGAGGTGCAAAGAAGAATACTTACCCGATTGCACAATAAACAAGAAAATGAACTTAAGTTGATTAACAACTTGTTAGGTGAGATAGCTCGAATTATTCAACAGAGGGAGTCTCGTGCTCCAGAGGTCGAAAGGTTACGTGAGCTACCTCAAGACCATCCAATAGTCATGGTCGGTGTACAAACCCTTTTAAGAAATGATGAAATAGATTTGGAACTTCAAGTCGCATTGAGAATGGTCAGAGAACAAGTATTGCAAGTTTGGGAAGAAAAGTCAGCACTCATCGATAATTATAAGTCTTTATAAATTATTGATGATGTTGCTTATCGTATTTATCGGTTTCTTTATTTTCGTGCCGTATCATATGTTTTTTTTCCGCAAATCGTATGGTTTTTTTTTACCGTATTGTAACTTTTTATTTGATGAAATAAAATTAGTATGTTTTGTTATTTTTAAGTATTTGTAAAATGAATTTAATTTATTTAATGAAATGAATAAAAAAATAAATGTGTAAGAGGTGGGACCCTAATGGGGAAGTTGAGGTTTGTTGTTTGGTGAAGGGGGGGGGGGGTTTGTTGTGAAGAGTTGAAGTTGAGGTGTTGGGTGATGTGGCAGGAGTGGGACCCGAATGAGGAGGCTTGCCTCATTCATTACACCTAATGCTCTTATTTGAAAGTATGAAGAGTTGCAAGTTAGATTCTTTTGTGGTCTTAAACGTTGGTCTTTAAAAAGGATTTGAATATGCATATCAAGTGTGAGTTGTTTAGCATGGGTTTATACATATATAATAGAGTTGTAAACGTGGTGACTAAATTGTGGCTTAATATGAGGTCGGAAATATGTAAAAATAATTTATGAAATGGCGGAGTCCTAAATTGTCATTATTAAGCTAATTTACAGTTTAAACCTCTAGATTTGAGAATTTACATTTATAACTCTAAACTTTACTAAATTGGCATATTGAACCCTATACTATTATGTTGGTTCGTTTAAACATGAAAAAGTATTTAATTGTCATTTATAACCCTAAAGTATCAACGTACTAATTCAGGAAAGTTACTATCTTTTGAAAGCTGCTATAAATGGAAAGTTACTAAAAATGGAAAGCCGACTAAAATGAGTAATCTGAATAAATTATTAATAATAAATCGATCATTAATTCGTGTAGATCCGCTGAAGAAGGACTGACTTCCTATTCTTATATTATGATATGGTTTCGTTAGCGGTTTAAGGTACAGATATTCTACCCTCTTTTAGTAAGGGTGCTTTCGCTTTCATGACTTTTGATTTTGATCTTTGATTCGTTAGCTCGATATGATTCCCTAAGCCATTGCTATGCTCCCTTATACTTTGATTCATTGATATGATTCCATGATGTGATATTGTCGGTTATTCATTTGCTATGATATGATTCAGTTTGATATATTCTGTTGGATATGATATGATGTTGGTATGATATGATATGCTTTGCTTTGCTCTTATGCCCGAGTTTTTATTCTAGTCATGGAGGTACCATGGCCGTGTCATTGAAGCACCAATGGCATGACACTTTCTATGGAGGTGTGATTGATCCACGGCGTCCCCATTTTGTAGGATATGATATGAGTACTCTTTGCGCACTTATGATATGCATATACTTGTCATGTGAGCAGGGTGCATATATGTTTTGTTTTGTAGGGGGTCGTATGGATGCATCCTAGGCTTTGTCGGATATGTTGGATATATAATGCGTAGGGTGAATGTGGGTGTGTGCTTTACACTCCTTCACGTTCGGGAGGTCGCTCCTCCATTTGGTACTTAGAGGTCTCCCCTCTTTGTGCATGTCGGATTTGTTGGATATATGATTATGTGGTAGGAGACCTATTCGAGTGGCTCTGGCAGGTTGGCTCGGGAAATCCTATGTTTCTATGTGTCTATTCGAGTGGCTCTGGTAGACACGCATTTGTTCATACGTGCTCATTATTCTCTTATGATTATGCTTACGTTGATATCTCTATGATGTTTCATTTCCCTTTGACTTATGATATTCATTCTGTTGTACGTTAATCTCTTTTGCATTTGACGGATGATATTCTTTTTAGCAGAAGCTTATGATTTCCTTTTTCTTATACTTACATACGATTCAACTATTTGTTTTGCTATATATTTGTTCACTGGGCTTTTTAAGCTTAGCCGCATTTCTTTTCCAGCGGCATGTTTTAGGTTGGAAGCTGGGTTTGGGTGAAGAGTGCATAGGAGCGTTAGTGGATTACCCTGATGATAGAAGCCCATTTACATCTGGATTAGACTTGGATTTGGATTCAATTAGACTTTGTTTAGATTTGTATTCTGTCATGCATAGAGTTCGTATTTCTTTTGTATCCTTAGAATACCTTTGTAATTTTATGTTTATAAGTCTTCCGCTTGCGTTTGTATGTTCTGATTTGGCACCATAATGTGACATTTTGACCCTTGTCGGGTTGGGGTGTTACAATATCAATGTTTGCACAAATCTCGTGAACAACGGCCAACAACGTCTGTTGTTGTTGAAAACCTTAAGATGACACTTAACTGTCAGAAGCTTCTTCATTTTAAACCATCAGAGTATGATCAGATAATCCAAGCTGCGGATCCTCCTTTGATCTACAAATCTAACATGGAGCTGATGCAGACTCTTACCAAAGGAGTCTGGGTGGAGCTGATATAGACTCTTACCAAAGAAGTCTGGGTTAATGGCAGCAAAACGGTAATTAGCTAGTTACTTTGTGTTATTTTTATAAAACTTTGCGAATAATAAATACAAAATAAATTTATGCGCTATTAAAGTATTAAGTTTTCATTTACATCCTTTTTTACCTGCTAGCATGGTACCCGGCGGAGCCAAAATAAATATCTAAAGGGGACAATTTTTTTTTTGTCATATCGAATCCAACGGAAAAAAATGTGTCATTTGTAAACTTAATAATATCTAATCAAATTATAATTTGCTTGTTAAAAATGAGAATACAAAATTTAGAAACACAAAATAAGTTTGAAAAAAATAGAATCTTAAAGGCTAGATAGATATATAAAAATTTTAAAGCATTAGTACATTTCCCCACGTGACTTAACTACAAAATGAATAAAAAACTTATCTATCATCTTCATCTTCTTCACCACCACTACAATTCAAGTTTTTAAAGACTCCATTGCAACACACAAAATATGGTTTGCATCCTAAAACACTAATTTTGCTTTTCAGTTCCAAGAAGACACATTATTTTAGGGGGCAAATCAAGAAAATACCTCAAAAAAGTCAAAAATGTTAAACTATAACATTTTCCGGTGGGGGCACCTGCCCCTTGCTAGCTCCGCCTCTGGTACCCGTGCAAAGGAGCGAGTTCAGAGGCGAATGTTGTTTAACGATTTTTGATTTTACGTTTTTTTAACGAATTTTGTTTAACGTTTTCCTATTTCTAGAGATTGTGTGTTTGTGTTGTGAGATTGTGAAGAATTAGCGTATCATATTATTATAAGAAATTTTGAAAAGTTATAAACATGTTAAATTCATTATGTTAGTCTTATTATTATTGTAACATCCAATTTAATTTCAAAATTTAATATGCAATTAGTGTATTTTAGAATTTTATTTTAACAATTACTGATAATAGAAAGTGTGTTAACAAAAATAAAAATAAAAATAAACTTATAAAGATAGAAAGTTCCAAATACATTATAATAAGTTGAGATTTTATTTTCGGTGTTAATCTAGTAAACGTATATAACCTTACCATTTTCTACTTTGTTCAAACTTTTTTTTCCTTTAAATATAGATGGAAGTATTAAAAGCACCTGTTATGTGTATACAAACCATCCGTAATCAATGACGAAACATATATGTGGAAAACTAGAAGGGGGGGGTTGAATAGTTTTACGTCTTTTTAATTTTTATAAAACAAATTGTTTAAAAGTTTTCGTTGATTTATAAAATATAGATTCGATGATATATGAAATCTAGTTATACACAATATGAACAATACTAAGTATATATCTACTATGAAGCAATAATTATGTAAGTAATGAAATAAGTAAAGGATGGAAAGATCAAACCGAGAGACAAGCGATTTATAGTGGTTCGGCTACAAGGCACCTTCCTTGCCCTACTCCACTCCCCGAGCACCTAACTCGAGAGTTTTCTTCACTATATCAACAAGCTCCCTTATGGCGGAGAAAACCTTACACACCAATATACACACCAATTTACACACCAATCTACACACCAATCTACACACCAATCTTCACACCAATATACACGCCAAACTTCTTCACACCTATCTACACACCAATCTTCTTCACCTATCTATACACCAATCTTCTTCACACCTAGCTTTTACACACCAATCTTCTACACACCTTCTTCTACACACCAATCTTCACAACTAACCTATTTCACTACTAATCAACTTCTACTATCTACACAACTATTCTCTAACAAATATTCACAACTAATCACACTATGAAATAATAATTAATGATGATGCTTAAACAACTTAGATGTGGAGATCACAACTAGTTGTAATACTTCTTGTCTTAAGGGATAGAAGTATTCTTCTCTTGCACTTGAATGGATTATGTATAGATCACTTTGAAACAAAGATTTAAGAATGTATGATCAAAGGATTTATAGATTGGAAATGGAGATCTAGAACAGAAAGTTCTGAAGTGCAAAAGGTGAGGAAAAAATCCAGGTTTAAGGTGGTATTTATAGGCAAAAGTTTCTGACAGAGGAGCGTGGCCGGTCCCCTTAAAGCATGGCCGGCCCCCTTAAAATTAAGGGGGCCGCCCCTTATAATTAAGGGGGCCGCCCAACTGTAACGGCCAGAAACTTTGTTTTTTAGTGGGGAAAGTTTATTTGGTGAAAAACTAACTGATTTTGGTTAAATATTTGAAATCATATATTTAGTATGATTAAAACATTTTTCCTTATTACCAAAAGTGTTTTTCAAAAATATATAATAAGATTATATAATTAAATAAACTTTGTATTAGTTAATTAAATACCCCTTTGATCATACATTGCACTAAACACTTTGTTTATTCATACCTTAAGTGATTTGGATGTAAAGAGAAATATTAATCACCAAATACTTGTTTATGTCATAAGTTTTAGTTCTTTGAGGTTATATTTTGTAATGATCAAAACATAGAGATATTGATAAAAACTTAATAATGTTTTTAAGGCATTATTTATGTCAACAATCTCCCCCTTTTTGATTATTACAAAACCTTAAACTCAAAAGATTTAAAACTTGTTATTAGACAAGTATTATAGAGTTTACCATTTCTCTTCTCCCCCTTTTTGTAAAATCAAAAAGGTTAGGCCGAATAATCTTCGTGAAAGAAGTTTAAACGGGTAGAGAACTCCCCCTTGATGTACGCTCCCCCTTGTTTGAGAGCACAAAGGGAACGAGCAATTGGAATCTTGGCTACAAAAATATTTTGAAGAGAACAACACACATATATATGCAAAAACAACAATTATGCAAATAAAAATAGATTCATTCAAGCATGATAGAAATAACTAACATGACAACATTCAATATGCTTGTAGCATATTGATTACAATAAAACAAAATAAAAGATATAGTCCTATATTGCCTAAGATAGCACTTGGACTTGCTTGCAACCCATGGTTGATTTGTTTTATTTGCTTGAAGGAAAACAAAAGCATGGAGCTTAGATGTTTGATTGAGGTGGATATGGGGTGTTGTATGGAGCGGAAGAGGTGGATCTCACGATGTTGTATCGTGTTAAGGGTGGTATTGGATGATCACGAGTGAGAAGATATTCAATCCAAGAAATATCTTCACTCAAGTAGAGGATTTGTTTTTGAAGGAATATGCAACAAGGGCAAAAGTGAGTGTGATTTGTAACTTGATCCAAGTTAAGAGAGTGGGGAAGGGAATTTGCATAGGGTGATGATGGAGGTAGCCCTTTGTTGCGTTGTGCAAGATGCATAGCAAGGAGATCACTAAGATCATGGATTTGGTTTATTTCATCACGGAACTTTTGTTTTTCCGTGGCAATGTGGAGGGGATCATAGGTTTGGTATGGATGAGTTGGGTTATCAAACTTGCATGGATCATTATAAGTTGTTGGAGGTTGAGGGGTGTAGTTTGGCTTGAAGGAAGATGTTTGGCCAATGTTGTATGGTTTGTAAAGTGGATCAAATGAATGCCTTTGTTGGTTTGATGCAAAGTTTGGGAAATAAGAAGTTGGTGGGGAGGAATGATTTCCAACTACATTTGTGATGATGGATTTGTTTCTAGGACTTTTTCGTCGCCAAACGGGTTTTTCCGTCATCCTTGCTAGCCTTGAGGCTTTTGATTTTGGTTTGTTTGGAGAGTTCATGATGGGATGAATGGAGAGCTTTGAGGATTGGGGATATTTATAGTGTAAGATTTGTGTGTTTAAGGATGGATAAAGTTTGTTTGGAGGATTAGGACAAAATGTGTTGGTGAAAAATGGGAAATGTAGGTTGAAATGGGCTAAAAAGCAGAAAAGATTCTGTAAACCCGACCATCAGATGGCCGGTCCCCTTAATTAGGGGGCGGTCCCCTTAAAATTAAGGGGGCCGCCTTACATAATTAAGGGGGCCGCCCATCTGGTGATTTCCAGATTGCCAGAATTGGGTTTTTGGCAGAAAATTTGCAGAAAGGTTGTGTTTTTGGACTTGGATTCAAGCAAGTTCAATTCCTTTAGGCAATATAGCATCTAATCTAACATTAGATATCATTCAAAAACACATAGGCACAAGAGCAAATAATCAACACATAATAAGCAATAGGAGGTAAGTAAATGCAAGCACACTTAAACTTCCTAAGGCACCTATCTAGAATTAAAGGCAAAGGCAATTAGTGAGTGAAAAACTAGTGATGGATCAAGATGACACCATTATTAGTGAATTTGTCCTAGTGAGTGTCTATATGCAACAAATGTGGAGTTGTGATTGTTTCGACTCCTAGAAGCAAAAAGAAATAACGAACCTAAGAAACAATCCAAATGATCTCCTTGATTCAATTTTTGCTCGATCATGAATGTCAAAGACATATATTAGATTATATACCTTGACAATTTATGTGAGAGTTTATGCATGATTTTGAAATACAATGTTTTTAGAATTAGTCAACAATGCAAGGAAAATGATCTTCATGTGATTCCTAGATTGTGAGAATAATTTTATTAGAGAAAATTGATTGAGTTTTACAAAAAGGTTTATGCAAAGAAAATAAATCTTCTCAATCTTTAGTTTTGTGCGAAATAGATTCCTAGACTCAGAAAAGGTGAAATGGAAGAAAAATAAATTTCATGCAAGTATAAATTTGAATAAATTCAATATAATTTAGTCAACTTGTTCCATCATTCCTAATCCTAAACGCAAGTGGTTGAATAATTCACGCTTAAGGGGTTTTGTGAATATATCCGCAATGTTGTCTTCCGATGCGACCTTTTCTATAGATATATTTCCTTTTTGTACATTATCCCTAAGAAAATGGTGACGTATTTCTATGTGTTTAGTCCTAGAGTGTTGCACCGGATTTTTACTTAAATCTATCGCACCTTTGTTATCACACATAATGGGGACATTTTCTAACCTAATGCCATAGTCTACGAGAGCTTGTTTCATCCATAGTGCTTGTTGACATGCCTTTCCGGCGCTTACATATTCGGCTTCGGTGGTAGAAATAGCAAGAGCGGTTTGCTTCTTTGAAAACCAAGACGTTAGACAACATCCCATAAACGTGCAAATACCGCTAGTGCTCTTTCTATCTACGTAGTCTCCCGCATGATCCGAATCCGCATAGACAATGGTTTCTATGCCGGATTCCTTAGGATACCATAATCCTAAGTGTATAGTGCCTTTAACGTATCGGAAGATACGCTTAACCGCTTCTAGGTGAGAGGTTTTGGGATCCTCTTGAAAACGGGCACAAAGGCAGACACTAAACATGATATCGGGTCTACTTGCCGTCAAGTATAGTAAACTCCCTATCATTCCTCTATACTTGGTGTTATCTACGGACTCACCTTCATCGTCCTTTGTGAGCTTTACCTCCGTAGACATGGGTGTTTTCATGGGTTTTGAGTCTTCTAGGCCAAATTTCTTAAGCATTTCCTTAATGTACTTAGATTGGTTAAAGAATATTCCGTCTTCTAATTGTTTTATTTGTAATCCTAGGAAGAAGTTAAGTTCACCCATCATACTCATCTCAAACTCATCATGCATGATTTTGGCAAATTCATCACACATGTCTTGACAAGTCGATCCAAATATAATGTCATCAACATATATTTGAACAATGATGAGATTAGGGTCTTTCCTTTTAGTGAAAAGAGTGTTATCTACCATTCCCATGGAATAATCATGTTTAATAAGAAAAGCTTTTAATCGATCATACCAAGCTTTGGGAGCTTGTTTGAGTCCATACAAAGCTTTCTTTAACTTATAAACATAATCAGGTTTTGCGAAGTCAATGAATCCTGGAGGTTGTGCCACATATACCTCCTCATTGATAAAACCGTTAAGGAATGCACTTTTCACATCCATTTGGAATAACTTAAAATCTAGGGCGCAAGCATAGGCAAGTAATATCCTAATTGATTCTAGTCTAGCTACGGGGGCATAAGTTTCATCATAATCAATTCCTTCTTGTTGATTATAACCTTGGGCAACTAACCTAGCTTTATTCCTAGTAACTATTCCATTCTCATCTAGCTTATTTCTATATACCCATTTGGTTCCTATGATGGTCATATCCTTTGGATTTGGGACTAGTTCCCAAACATCATTTGCCTTAAATTGATTTAATTCTTCTTGCATAGCTATAATCCAACTTTCATCTTTTAAAGCCTCACTAATATTCTTAGGTTCTATTGCTGAGAGGAAACAGAAGAAGTTGTTTTTATCTTGGGCTTGTGACCTAAGGGTTCTTTGGTTAAGATGTCCTATTATATTATCTAAAGGATGTGATCTAGATTCTTTAATATTAACGATTTCGTTATTTTCTAAGTGAGTTTCTTCATTGTCATTTCCTATGGGTTTTGTTTTACTAACCTCAATAGCTTCTTCTTCGACTAAGTTATCATCTTCTAAAGGTAGCGTTTTAGGAGGTGGTGGTGTTTCATCAAATGTTACATTTAGTGATTCCTCTACCTTCATGGAGTGTTTGTTAAGTATTATATATGCTTTACTATTTTGTGAGTATCCTAAAAATATTCCTTCATATGATTTCGGATCAAACTTAGTGAGGTAGTCCTTAGTGTTTAAGATATAGCATTTACTTCCAAATACCCTAAAGTAGCTTAAGTTAGGTTTTCTATTTCTTAATAACTCATAAGGAGTTTTTCCTAGAATTCTTCTAATTGATACCCTATTTAGAATATAAGTCGATGTATCTACGGCGTGACACCAAAATTTTTGTGGAATTGATTGTTCATTTAACATAGTTCTACTCATTTCTTGTAGTGACCTATTTTTTCTTTCTACTACCCCATTTGATTGAGGAGTACGAGGAGCGGAGAAATTATGAGATATTCCATTTAACTCACAATATTTTCCGAATTGTACTTCGTTATCAAATTCCCTTCCATGGTCCGTCCTAATGGCAACTATTGAGCATCCTAACTTATTTTGAATCATTTTGCTAAATATTTCAAAATTTTCAAATGCTTGGGTTTTGTCACTTAAAAACCTAGTCCACGTGTATCGTGAGTAGTCATCTACTATTACTAAGGTATACGTGTTTCCTCCATAGCTCCGCACAGCGGATGGACCAAAAAGATCCATATGTAATAATTCTAGGCACCTAGTGGTGGATACTATATTCTTAGCTTTGTGGCTAGCATGAGCTTGTTTTCCAACTTTACATGCATCACAAAAATGTTTGTCATATTTTAGATTAGGCAAGTTTCTAACTAATTCCTTAGAGGCCAAAGATTGTATTTGTTGCATGTTAGCATGTCCTAATCTCCTATGCCACAAAGTGGAATTTTCGTCTAGGGTCGTTAGGCATATCCTATCTTCAGGTTTGTTTCCTAGTTTCATAACATATACACCTCCTTTCCTAATACCTCTACCTATAATTTTTCCATTCTTAACTATTTCGCTATCTTCTTCAGAAAAGATAACTTTACATTTATTATCGCATATTTGGCCTGCACTAAGTAAGTTATATGTTAAATTATTAACATGTTCAACATTTTCAATAGTAAGTGAGTCTTGAGAAATCGTACCTTTGCCAATAATTTTTCCACGCAAGTCACTACCGAAAATAACGTTACCTCCATTGTATGCCTTGTATGTAGAGAATAGCTTGCGATTCCCCGTCATGTGCCTCGAACATCCACTATCCTTGATCCATTCGTTAGGTTCCAAGTCAATTCCAAGGCATATTTCGTCGGTTGCATTTGCCACAAAACACTTTTCTTCTTTTGGTTTTTCCACTTCTTCTTTATCACTATCACTCCATGTTCCACTCACAAATGCGCTTTGATTTTCATAACCCGGCGGCTTTAAACATTCTCCAACGAGATGATTTGGACTTCCACATCTAAAGCACTTTCTTTTCACGTAATTATCACTTCTATTTCTTTGGAACGATTTTCTCTCGTCATGTGATGACCTAGAGAATCTTCCTCGTCTCTTGAAAAATTTCTTGAATTCTCTTACGGCCATTGCATATTCTTCGTCTTCACTTTCGTCACTTGAATCATTATTATGACTAGGTTCCTTTTTGGCTTTTAGAGCAATGGATTTGATTTGTTCTTTCTTGACTTTGACCGTTTCCGAATCTCTTCTTATGATTTCTTCATGAACCTTCAAGTTGCCAATTAGTTCATCTAGTGATAACGTCATCAAGTTCTTTGATTCTTCAATTGCCGTGACCTTAGCTCGCCATTTTGGATGCAATGCCCTAAGAAATTTCCTAACACAATTTTTACTAGAAAATGTCTCATCAAGTGCTTTTAAACTTGTGATGATAGTGTTAAACTTAGCAAAAGCATTATCAATTGATTCCTCTTCCGGAATCGTAAATTGTTCATATTGTTGTACAAGAAGATCTATTTTATTTTCTTTGACTTGGCTATTACCTTGGTGAGTGATTAGTAAAGAATCCCAAATTTCTTTTGCGGTTTTACACATAAAAATTCTTTCATATTCTTTGCGTGGTAACGCATTATAAATGACCATTTTAGCCTCATTATTTTTTGCTAGTTTCTTTTTCAAATCATCATTTTGTTTTTCAAAAGCTACAATTTCATCCATTTTGGTTTCAACATTATATTGAATAGGGGGAAAATCACCAAAGGTAATAATATGCCAAAGATCAAGATCTTTTGATTTCACATACGTTTCGAATCTATTTTTCCAATATAAAAATCCATCACTTTCAAATAGTGGTGGTCTTTGCATAGATTGCCCTTCTAAATATTTTAAAGATTCCATAGATCGTTACAAGTTTTAAAATACAATATATTTTAAAATTCTTGCTAGACGTGGCTCTTGATACCAATTGTGGAAAACTAGAAGGGGGGGTTGAATAGTTTTACGTCTTTTTAATTTTTATAAAACAAATTGTTTAAAAGTTTTCGTTGATTTATAAAATATAGATTCGATGATATATGAAATCTAGTTATACACAATATGAACAATACTAAGTATATATCTACTATGAAGCAATAATTATGTAAGTAATGAAATAAGTAAAGGATGGAAAGATCAAACCGAGAGACAAGCGATTTATAGTGGTTCGGCTACAAGGCACCTTCCTTGCCCTACTCCACTCCCCGAGCACCTAACTCGAGAGTTTTCTTCACTATATCAACAAGCTCCCTTATGGCGGAGAAAACCTTACACACCAATATACACACCAATTTACACACCAATCTACACACCAATCTTCACACCAATATACACGCCAAACTTCTTCACACCTATCTACACACCAATCTTCTTCACCTATCTATACACCAATCTTCTTCACACCTAGCTTTTACACACCAATCTTCTACACACCTTCTTCTACACACCAATCTTCACAACTAACCTATTTCACTACTAATCAACTTCTACTATCTACACAACTATTCTCTAACAAATATTCACAACTAATCACACTATGAAATAATAATTAATGATGATGCTTAAACAACTTAGATGTGGAGATCACAACTAGTTGTAATACTTCTTGTCTTGAGGGATAGAAGTATTCTTCTCTTGCACTTGAATGGATTATGTATAGATCACTTTGAAACAAAGATTTAAGAATGTATGATCAAAGGATTTATAGATTGGAAATGGAGATCTAGAACAGAAAGTTCTGAAGTGCAAAAGGTGAGGAAAAAATCCAGGTTTAAGGTGGTATTTATAGGCAAAAGTTTCTGACAGAGGAGCGTGGCCGGTCCCCTTAAAGCATGGCCGGCCCCCTTAAAATTAAGGGGGCCGCCCCTTATAATTAAGGGGGCCGCCCAACTGTAACGGCCAGAAACTTTGTTTTTTAGTGGGGAAAGTTTATTTGGTGAAAAACTAACTGATTTTGGTTAAATATTTGAAATCATATATTTAGTATGATTAAAACATTTTTCCTTATTACCAAAAGTGTTTTTAAAAAATATATAATAAGATTATATAATTAAATAAACTTTGTATTAGTTAATTAAATACCCCTTTGATCATACATTGCACTAAACACTTTGTTTATTCATACCTTAAGTGATTTGGATGTAAAGAGAAATATTAATCACCAAATACTTGTTTATGTCATAAGTTTTAGTTCTTTGAGGTTATATTTTGTAATGATCAAAACATAGAGATATTGATAAAAACTTAATAATGTTTTTAAGGCATTATTTATGTCAACAATATATACAAAATCGATAAACTAGCGTAAACTATATCTAAAAATGTCAAATTAAATACGAACTCAAATTCAAATGTAACAAATATTTAAAAGTACGTAATTCCAATTCAAAAGTACCAAAGACAAAACTATAATAAATTCAAAGTACAAAGAATTCCAAAGCCAATAATGTCTATTGATATACCAAACTAACCGACTTATAACTAATCCTAATTCAACTCAAACACAAAATACCAAAATGTGTAATGTCAAACAAATTAGCAAAATTACCAAACAACTCTTAGAATTTAAGTTGGGTTTCCACTTGTTTATACTTGTTTGGAAACACCTTGAAACTTCATACCAAACGGATATTGTTTCACACGAAACATATAATCCTCACCAAATTTTCAAATTCAAATTCAAAATTCCAAAAGCTAGAGATACATGTCTAATCCTAAACCCAAATTTGATTGTGCCGACAAAACAAATGGTTGATTCCCAAATACGATCCAAAACAAAGTTGATCCAAAACAAATGTCAACAAATTCAAAACGAACAACCAAAAGGTAACCGAAAAATAAAAAATGGTCACCAAACAAAACCAAAATGGCTTAAATGGTCTTCAAAAACGACAATCAAATTCAAGCAACAAATATAGAAAACCACAAAAGAAGATCCACATTTTCCAAATAACAAAGTATAAAACAAGCTAATTTTTAACAACACAAGCCTTTTGGTTATAGATCATTGCATTATAATCGACACCCATTTGATTGAAGAGCTTCTCAAAGAACAAAGAGTATCACTGGTACACAAGCCTTTTGGTATAGATCATTGCATTATAATCACGTATTAAATATTGTTTTTATAATCACATATCAAACAAAAATATGTTAAACGATGGATTAGAGATTAGTATAGTATATTCTATTAACTTGAAAGTAAATAGGCATCACCTGTCACATCTACTTATCCGTTAGCTAAACTGTGAATGAAATCAAGAATCACAGGCATAAGTCAACACCTTGGTACAGTGGCCATCACTCTAATCTAAATCGATAGAATCATTATTTAGTTAAGGGAAACAGAGAAGGGATTGATCGACCAACTTGAATAGATCTATAAATCCACAATAGTAGGTGGAGAATGCTGGTCCATAACTACTAACCTTTTTCACAATATATTGAACTTATTAGGCTTAAAACATAGAATAACAGTCAGATCATGTAGCCTTATTGAAGGCGTTGTTGAACTTGGGAGGACCTTGGTGAGTACTTATTTACTCACTTTTTCTTAGCCAAAATGAGACTAAATAATCCAAAAACTAACCCAAATTGCCAAAGAAAGTGTGTTTTTATGATTGTGAATATGCAGGTACGGATATTTCATAAAAAGACGTAAAACAACGAAAAACTCGCAAAAACGAGCACGAGAGTGGAACGAGTGTTGAAAGTCAAAGCTTGGAATCTAAAAGTCAAAGTTGAGCTTATAAAGTCTAAAGAAGTCCTCAGAGTTTGATAAATGTGCAATAGTGATCCTTGTGTGAAGTTTGAAGAAAGTGTAGGATTGGTCCTTATACTTTTCAAAGTTTGCAAATTTAGTCCTTCAATGATGTTTATGAAGAAAAGTCATCACTAGCCCTTCATCTTTCAAGATTTGGCAAGATTAGACCTTTGATTAAATTTTTTAAGCTTGGCAGAATCAGTCCTCAGAATTTTATGAATTGCACATTTGGTCCTTGCTTATTTGTGCTAAATCTGAAAATTCAAATACATTAACCAAATCCATTTCCAAAGGCCTGGTCCAACTTGCAATTAATAAATCTAATACCCAAGCCCATCATCCAAAACCAAAACCCGAGCCCATATCACTGGTACAAAAAGTTGTATTGGTCACGCCAAAAATGTGTGACGATATGCCTATAGTCACACATGTTTTTTTCGTTGTGTATCACTAAAAGTCCCGCCACCGTAGATGGCATATGGTCACATTGTTGAGTTCGTGGCCTTTTCCATCGAAAAAGAGTGACCAAAACCCCGAATATGTGTGACAAATTAGGCACAAGTTTTGTTGGATTAGTCATTATCAGTGACCGTAAACACCTTATAGTCACACGAATGTTTTTTGAGAGTGACTATTGTTCGTCCTTTGGCCACATAAATATATAATATATGTGACATTTGAGATGATATATTAAAGTAAATGTGTATTTTGTGTGACTATTGATAATCCAATGGCCACATGAATATACAATAAATGTGACGTTTGTGATGATTTAGTCACACAATGGGTGTTAATTTTTTGGAGTTAGTCACATACAATTTAACACAAAGTGGCCAAAAGTGTGAATAAGTGTGACCATATGCTGTTTAAAGTGAGGAAATGTGTATTTTGTGTGACTATTGATCATCCAATGGCCACGTGAATTTTATGTTTGTGTGGCCTTTTGTAATATTTAGTCACACAAAGCATGTTTGTTTTGGGTTTATAGTCACATACAATTTAGGAAACAGTGGCCAAAAGTGTAAATAAATGTGACCATATGCTGTTTAAAGTGAAGAAATGTGTATTTTGTGTGACTATTGATCATCCAATGGCCACGTGAATTTTATGTTTCTGTAGCCTTTTGTAATATTTAGTCACACAAAGCATGTTTGTTTTGGGTATTTAGTCACATATCATTAATCAAACAGTGGCCAAAAGTCTTAATAAGTGTGACCTTATGCTGTATAAAGTGAAGAAATGTGTATTTTGTGTGACTATTGATCATCCAATGGCCACATGAATTTTATGTTTGTGTGGCCTTTTGTAATATTTAGTCACACAAAGCATGTATGTTTTGGGTATTTAGTCACATACCATTAATCAAACAGTGGCCAAAAGTGTAAATAAGTGTGACCATATGCTGTTTAAAGTGAAGAAATGTGTATTTTGTGTGACTATAGATCATCCAATGGCCACGTGAATTTTATGTTTGTGTGGCCTTCGGTAATATTTAGTCACACAACGACTAAAGCAAACAGTGACCAAAAGTGTTAATAAGTGTGACTATATACATCTTTTAGTCACATTTAAAAAATCAATATATATATTAAAACAATTCAAATATATATCAAAACAAATTCAAATACAATAAAATTGGAATGTATAACTGAACAAAATGTAAAATTGGACATCCTTTTATACACCAAGGAGTCCTAGTCGGCTTACAATAGTTTCTTTATAAGTAACTATTGTAACTCCCCCAAAATACCGCAGCGGAAGACTGTGTCACTGGGGTGCTACTTCATAATACAAAGTACAAGTTATAGAAAACGACCTCAAAATGAGACGTTTTGAAAAGTTACCATTCGATTAATGAATTCAAAGTTACAAACATGAGATTCCAAAGTATGATACATAAATGTATACAAAATGTTTTGAATGGTAAATGATAAAAAGCGTAAGTCTTCAGAATATGCAGCTTGACACTAAGTTCCACGCACTAGCTATCGCCTTACTAACCTGAGATAAACATGCTAAAGTGTCAACACAATGGTTGGTGAGTTCATAGAGTTTGTCTAACAAATAAAGCCTATAAAAATGATCACATAGCAAAGGCATCGTGAATCCACTCAGTTGCAATTCCCGCCATAAGAGACTTGTAACCTGTGTGTTCACAACCCACTGCTAATATATATTATGATTAAGACATATGAGTATACGATATGTGTACATGCCAATGCTCAAAGATTAAAGACTACTGGGTGCCATTTCCCAAAGTTATGAGATTACTGGGTGCCATTTCCCAAAGTATAAAAGATTACTGGGTGCCATTTCCCAAAGTATACTACTAGCCATTAAATAGAATAACGCAATTAAGTATAACACAGTCATGTATGTATGCAATCAAGTATAATATAATCAAGTATAAATGTTTTGAGTATTTGTACAAGTAAGCAAGTAGTTGAGCATGTGTCTCCCCCAAATAGTTAAAACAAGTATGAAAAGAGTTGGGGCTATGACTCACCTTAAGCTTATGTAATGAGAAATGGAAGTGGTAGTCGAATCGCGAAAGTCTCTAAGAGCAGCCTATAATAGAACGTTGCGACTTAGGTTTGGAGTAACATCTAAGAATACGAAGAATTGCCTATATATGTCTTGCATAATGTTCATGATGTAGTACTTAGTATATAGTGCAAGTCTTTGAATATAAATGGTTTATGAAACATGTATAGGTTGTATATCTCTTACTACCGTTCGGGCCGACATAATTCAGAAGTCATGGAGTAAATGTTCGAGGAGCCAGGACACTTTAATTCGTAAATCCACAACTCATCTCGATGGTTTACTTTAATGAACCCCTCACATGAGGCTCCCTACTATTGTAGTATTTGATAAAAATATATATAAGTTTTGATCCGAAAAGTTACATGGTCTTTAGCCGTGGCTTTGCCGTGACCTTGGTCATTGTTACCATGGTCTTGAGACTCAACCTTGGCTTTAGCCATGGTTGTGGTCTTGGCATTAGGTCATTAGACCTCTTGGTCTTAGTAAACCATAACTATTATATAGTGACTTTGGTATATATAAAATAGCTGTTAAGAAACTGAAGAAAATCTCATTCGTTATTGGTTTTTGGATACGTGCTCCTGAGTTTTTGAAGAAAACGTGATTCCGGACAACTTTCGTGATTTAACTTTTTCATGAGACGGACCAGAAGGGCCTCTTTTTGCGTGTTTAAGGTTTTGTTACAGAAACATTTGGACAGTTTTGCCGCAAGGTTTCGCTAACTTCTTTAGGCCATAACGTTTGACTCGGGTACTCGTTTTGGGTGATTCAAATTGCTATGTTTTCCTTGTTAAGTCCTCTCTAACAGTAGGTAAGTGTCAAATATCATAGTTATACTATTTTGGTCGTGGTTATCCATAAAAGTCACTAGTTTACTTGTTTAAATAACATAAGTTAACATATATATACATAACTTGTTTTACCAATTTTTATATATCATGAATATAATAACAAGACAATATATAGTAAGAATGAAATATAATAAGCATGAAAATGATATTTAGCAAGAAAGTATAATAGGATTTCTTACAACTTTTGGCTTTCTAAAGAAAGGAAGTCAAGTATGAAACTAGGACACTAAACCTGTGCTTGTAAACCCTTCACCACAACTCTTGAAACCCTTGCTAGCCTTGATATAGATCTTGTGAAAACCATTTAACTCAGCCCCTAATCACCTTGTGTAGCTCCTAATTCAACCATGGAATCACCAAACAAACTCTTGATTCATGTAGACACTAACTAGGCCTTCAACTTTGGTATGTAACATATAACTTAGAAATCAAAGGATCATGGTTTATGAATTTGTTGTTGGGCATTTGGAATGAAGAGAAAGGAAAGGATTAGGCTTGTATTTATAGCATGAAGAAGAGGTTAGGAAGGTGCCTAGGAAGGTGCCTTAAGGAGGTTAGAGAATTAGGATATTTTCCAAGACTTAGTGGCCAAGTTTACTTGCACATGTTTAGCTTCCTATGTAAGCTTCCTATCCTTAACTTAGTGACCAAGAAAATGCCCCATGTGGCTTAAAATTTCGTTCAATGCCTATCTTGGATGACTAGATATGTGTTTTGATAATATCTTGCTTTTATGTAGTGAGTTTTGGTCTCGGTAATCGCAAATGGTAAGTCGTTAAGTCACGAAACTTAAAAATCAGGTATCCTAAAAATATGAAACTAATAAATATGTTAGAACTTATTAATATAACCTATCTTAGCATATTTAATGAGTGATAAGTTCTATCGGGTTGCTTAAACGCTTCTAAAACTGGAAACGCGGGTCTAAAACACGTAATTCGCGTAAAATGCTGAACTAGAAAACGAAAAATTCCAAAACTTTTGGAATTGTCCTAAAATGAGAGAAAATCGTATTTCTATTTTTATAATGTTTTATAGACATATCGGGATGCTGGAATGACGTTTAAACCTAAAAGTAAATCTCGGACACGGTTTCGTGATTTTTGCAGAAATGATCCGACGAGTGTCAAATTCTCGGATTATCATTAAAATAGTTTAACTTATGAGAATATGAAATAAAAATTTCGGGAGTGAATAGTGAATGTGAATAGTAATTATGAATAGTAAAAATGAATAGTAATCCGAAAATGCGAGTTGTTACAGTCTCTACCCCTTAAGGGAACTTTGTCCCGAAGTTCAGTTGATGTTAACTACTTACTATGTGTCTAAGAGAATTCGGGGTTTCAGGATCTCTAAAATAGTGGTGTTCACTCTGATTCATCTAAGATTGTGGTTAAGAAGTCGTATCGGATACAATTAAGCCCACTTATTTATAACTCATTACTTACATAAAGAAGCGTCCAAATTTATGTAAGTAAGGGATCATAAACTTATGGTTTGGTGATTTACAATTTCTTTATTTAAATAAAGAGGCGTCCCAATCCATTTAAATAAGGAGATTCTAAATCATCCTACTTAAGAATTTCTGACACAAAAACTCGCTTTCTGATAAGATAATCAAGTCATCAAATCCCTAAAGCTAAGTAATCATATTATTTAACTCAAACCTTATGTCTCATCAAACAAGAACTGTCATAAGATCAAGTTAAATAATTAGTTATTACTGAGCTCCAAATTTTTAATGACTCGACTAATCTTTGGGGTTCCTTATAATACTAAAGTCATATCATCTAATAGCGTGGAATTAAACAAACAACTAACAAAAGCATATGCGTATGTAGTGTGTGTAAGGTAAATAAAGAGGAGAGTCTTAATGTATATAGTAGTTATAGTCTAGGCACTAAATGCAACCTAGTTCTCTATAACCAAGGCTCTGGTACCAATCAATAACACCCTCAAAATACCGCAGCGGAAGACTGTGTCACTGGGGTGCTACTTCATAATACAAAGTACAAGTTATAGAAAACGACCTCTAAATGAGACATTTTGAAAAGTTACCATTCGATTAATGAATTCAAAGTCACAAACATGAGATTCCAAAGTATGATACATAAATGTATACAAAATGTTTTGAATGGTAAATGATAAAAAGCATAAGTCTTCAGAGTAAGCAGCTAGACTCTAAGTTCCACGCACTAGCTATCGCCTTACTAACCTGAGATAAACATGCTAAAGTGTCAACACAATGGTTGGTGAGTTCATAGAGTTTGTCTAACAAATAAAGCCTATAAAAATGATCACACAGCAAAGGCATCGTGAATCCACTCAGTTGCAAGTCCCGCCATAAGAGACTTGTAACCTTTGTGTTCACAACCCAATGCTAATATATATTATGATTAAGACATATGCGTATACGATATGTGTACATGCCAATGCTCAAAGATTAAAGACTACTGGGTGCCATTTCCCAAAGTTATGAGATTACTGGGTGCCATTTCCCAAAGTTAAGAGATTACTGGGTGCCATTTCCCAAAGTATAAAAGATTACTTGGTGCCATTTCCCAAAGTATAAAAGATTACTGGGTGCCATTTCCCAAAGTATACTACTAGCCATTAAATAGAATAACGCAATTAAGTATAACACAGTCATGTATGTATGCAATCAAGTATAATATAATCAAGTATAAATGTTTGGAGTATTTGTACAAGTAAGCAAGTAGTTGAGCATGTGTGTCCCCCAAATAGTTAAAACAAGTATGAAAAGATTAGGGGCTATGACTCACCTGAAGCTTATGTAATGAGAAATGAAAGTGGTAGTTGAATCGCGAAAGTCTCTATGAGCAGCCTATAATAGAACGTTGCGACTTAGGTTTGGAGTAATGTCTAAGAATACGAAGAATTGCCTATATATGTCTTGCATAATGTTCATGATGTAGTACTTAGTATATAGTGCAAGTCTTTGAATATAAATGGTTTATGAAACATGTATAGGTTGTATATCTCTTACTACCGTTCGGGCCGACATAATTCAGAAGTCATGGAGTAAACGTTCGAGGAGCCAGGACACTTTAATTCGTAAATCCACAACTCATCTCGACGGTTTACTTTAATGAACCCCTCACATGAGGCTCCCTACTATTGTAGTATTTGATAAAAATATATATAAGTTTTGATCCGAAAAGTTACATGGTCTTTAGCCGTGGCTTTGCCGTGACCTTGGTCATTGTTACCATGGTCTTGAGACTTAACCTTGGCTTTAGCCATGGTTGTGGTCTTGGCTTTAGTTCATTAGACCTCTTGGTCTTAGTAAACCATAACTATTATATAGTGACTTTGGTATATATAAAATAGCTGTTAAGAAACTGAAGAAAATCTCATTCGTTATTGGTTTTCTGGATACGTGCACCTGGGTTTTTGAAAAAAAATGTGATTCCGGACAACTTTCGTGCTTTAACTTTTTCATGAAACGGACCAGAAGGGCCTCTTTTTGCGTGTTTAAGGTTCTGTTACAGAGACATTTGGACAGTTTTGCCGCAAGGTTTCGCTAACTACTTTAGGCCATAACTTTTGACTCGGGTACTCGTTTTGGGTGATTCAAATTGCTATGTTTTCCTTGTTAAGTCCTCTCTAACAGTAGGTAAGTGTCAAATATCATAGTTATACTATTTTGGTCGTGGTTCTTCATAAAAGTCACTAGTTTACTTGTTTAAATAACATAAGTTAACATATATATACCATAACTTGTTTTACCAATTTTTATATATCATGAACATAATAACAAGACAATATATAGTAAGAATGAAATATAATAAGCATGAAAATGATATTTAGCAAGAAAGTATAATAGGGTTTCTTACAACTTTTGTCTTTCTAAAGAAAGGAAGTCAAGTATGAAACTAGGACACTAAACCTGTGCTTGTAAACCCTTCACCACAACTCTTGAAACCCTTGCTAGCCTTGATATAGATCTTGTGAAAACCATTTAACTCAGCCCCTAATCACCTTGTGTAGCTCCTAATTCAACCATGGAATCACCAAACAAACTCTTGATTCATGTAGACACTAACTAGGCCTTCAACTTTGGTATGTAACATATAACTTAGAAATCAAAGGATCATGGTTTATGAATTTGTTGTTGGGCATTTGGAATGAAGAGAAAGGAAAGGATTAGGCTTGTATTTATAGCATGAAGAGGTGGTTAGGAAGGTGCCTAGGAAGGTGCCTTAAGGAGGTTAGAGACTTAGGATATTTTCCAAGACTTAGTGGCCAAGTTTACTTGCACATGTTAAACTTCCTATCCTTAACTTAGTGACCAAGAAAATGCCCCATGTGGCTTAAAATTTCGTTCAATGCCTATCTTGGATGACTAGATATGTGTTTTGATAATATCTTGCTTTTATGGAGTGAGTTTTGGTCCCGGTAATCGCTAACGGTAAGTCGTTAAGTCACGAAACTTAAAAATCTGGTATCCTAAAAATATTAAACTAATAAATATGTTAGAACTTATTAATATAACCTATCTTAGCATATCTAATGAGTGATAAGTTCTATCGGGTTGCTTAAACGCTTCTAAAACTGGAAACGCGGGTCTAAAACACGTAATTCGCTTAAAACGCTGAACTAGAAAACGTAAAATTCCAAAACTTTTGGAATTGTCCTAAAATGAGAGAAAATCATATTTCTATTTTTTATAATGTTTTATGGACATATCGGGATGCTGGAATGACGTTTAAACTTAAAAGTAAATCTCGGACACGGTTTCGTGATTTTTGCAGAAATGATCCGACGAGTGTCAAATTCTCGGATTATCATTAAAATAGTTTAACTTACGAGAATATGAAATAAAAATTTTGGGAGTGAATAGTAATTATGAATAGTAAAAATGAATAGTAATCCGAAAATGCGAGTTGTTACAGTCTCTACCCTTTACGGGAACTTCGTCCCGAAGTTCAGTTGATGTTAACTACTTACTATGTGTCTAAGAGAATTCGGGGTTTCAGGATCTCTAAAATAGTGGTGTTCACTCTGATTCATCTAAGATTGTGGTTAAGAAGTCGTATCGAATACAATTAAGCCCACTTATTTATAACTCATTACTTACATAAAGAAGCGTCCAAATTTATGTAAGTAAGGGATCATAAACTTATGGTTCGGTGATTTACAATTTCTTTATTTAAATAAAGAGGCGTCCCAATCCATTTAAATAAGGAGATTCTAAATCATCCTACTTAAGAATTTTCGACACAAAAACTCGCTTTCTGATAAGATAATCAAGTCATCAAATCCCTAAAGCTAAGTAATAATATTAATTAACTCAAACCTTATGTCTCATCAAACAAGAACTGTCATAAGATCAAGTTAAATAATTTGTTATTACTGAGCTCCATATTTTTAATGACTCGACTAATCTCTGGGGTTCCTTATAATACTAAAGTCATATCATCTAATAGCGTGGAACTAAACAAACAACTAACAAAAGCATATGCGTATGTAGTGTGTGTAAGGCAAATAAAGAGGAGAGTCTTAATGTATATAGTAGTTATAGTCTAGGCACTAAATGCAACCTAGTTCTCTATAACCAAGGCTCTGGTACCAATCAATAACACCCTCAAAATACCGCAGCGGAAGACTGTGTCACTGGGGTGCTACTTCATAATACAAAGTACAAGTTATAGAAAACGACCTCTAAATGAGACATTTTGAAAAGTTACCATTCGATTAATGAATTCAGAGTAAGCAGCTAGACTCTAAGTTCCACGCACTAGCTATCACCTTACTAACCTGAGATAAACATGCTAAAGTGTCAACACAATGGTTGGTGAGTTCATAGAGTTTGTCTAACAAATAAAGCCTATAAAAATGATCACACAGCAAAGGCATCGTGAATCCACTCAGTTGCAAGTCCCGCCATAAGAGACTTGTAACCTTTGTGTTCACAACCCAATGCTAATATATATTTTGATTAAGACATATGCGTATACGATATGTGTACATGCCAATGCTCAAAGATTAAAGACTACTGGGTGCCATTTCCCAAAGTTATGAGATTACTGGGTGCCATTTCCCAAAGTTAAGAGATAACTGGGTGCCATTTCCCAAAGTATAAAAGATTACTGGGTGCCATTTCCCAAAGTATACTACTAGCCATTAAATAGAATAACGCAATTAAGTATAACACAGTCATGTATGTATGCAATCAAGTATAATATAATCAAGTTTAAATGTTTTGAGTATTTGTACAAGTAAGCAAGTGGTTGAGCATGTGTCTCCCCCAAATAGTTAAAACAAGTATGAAAAGAGTAGGGGCTATGACTCACCTTAAGCTTATGTAATGAGAAATGAAAGTGGTAGTCGAATCGCGAAAGTCTCTAAGAGCAGCCTATAATAGAACGTTGCGACTTAGGTTTGGAGTAATGTCTAAGAATACGAAGAATTGCCTATATATGTCTTGCATAATGTTCATGATGTAGTACTTAGTTTATAGTGCAAGTCTTTGAATATAAATGGTTTATGAAACATGTATAGGTTGTATATCTCTTACTACCGTTCGGGCCGACATAATTCAGAAGTCATGGAGTAAATGTTCGAGGAGCCAGGACACTTTAATTCGTAAATCCACAACTCATCTCGACGGTTTACTTTAATGAACCCCTCACATGAGGCTCCCTACTATTGTAGTATTTGATAAAAATATATATAAGTTTTGATCCGAAAAGTTACATGGTCTTTAGCCGTGGCTTTGCCGTGACCTTGGTCATTGTTATCATGGTCTTGAGACTCAACCTTGTCTTTAGCCATGGTTGTGGTCTTGGCTTTAGTTCGTTAGACCTCTTGGTCTTAGTAAACCATAACTATTATATAGTGACTTTGGTATATATAAAATAGCTGTTAAGAAACTGAAGAAAATCTCATTCGTTATTGGTTTTCTGGATACATGCACCTGGGTTTTTGAAAAAAATGTGATTCCGGACAACTTTCGTGCTTTAACTTTTTCATGAAACGGACCAGAAGGGCCTCTTTTTGCGTGTTTAAGGTTCTGTTACAGAGACATTTGGACAGTTTTGCCGCAAGGTTTCGCTAACTACTTTAGGCCATAACTTTTGACTCGGGTACTCGTTTTGGGTGATTCAAATTGCTATGTTTTCCTTGTTAAGTCCTCTCTAACAGTAGGTAAGTGTCAAATATCATAGTTATACTATTTTGGTCATGGTTCTCCATAAAAGTCACTAGTTTACTTGTTTAAATAACATAAGTTAACATATATATACCATAACTTGTTTTACCAATTTTTATATATCATGAACATAATAACAAGACAATATATAGTAAGAATGAAATATAATAAGCATGAAAATGATATTTAGCAAGAAAGTATAATAGGGTTTCTTACAACTTTTGTCTTTCTAAAGAAAGGAAGTCAAGTATGAAACTAGGACACTAAACCTGTGCTTGTAAACCCTTCACCACAACTCTTGAAACCCTTGCTAGCCTTGATATAGATCTTGTGAAAACCATTTAACTCAGCCCCTAATCACCTTGTGTAGCTCCTAATTCAACCATGGAATCACCAAACAAACTCTTGATTCATGTAGACACTAACTAGGCCTTCAACTTTGGTATGTAACATATAACTTAGAAATCAAAGGATCATGGTTTATGAATTTGTTGTTGGGCATTTGGAATGAAGAGAAAGGAAAGGATTAGGCTTGTATTTATAGCATGAAGAGGAGGTTAGGAAGGTGCCTAGGAAGGTGCCTTAAGGAGGTTAGAGACTTAGGATATTTTCCAAGACTTAGTGGCCAAGTTTACTTGCACATGTTAAGCTTCCTATCCTTAACTTAGTGACCAAGAAAATGCCCAATGTGGCTTAAAATTTCGTTCAATGCCTATCTTGGATGACTAGATATGTGTTTTGATAATATCTTGCTTTTATGGAGTGAGTTTTGGTCCCGGTAATCGCTAACGGTAAGTCGTAAAGTCACGAAACTTAAAAATCGGGTATCCTAAAAATATGAAACTAATAAATTTGTTAGAACTTATTAATATAACCTATCTTAGCATATTTAATGAGTGATAAGTTCTATCGGGTTGCTTAAACGCTTCTAAAACTGGAAACGCGGGTCTAAAACACGTAATTCGCTTAAAACGCTGAACTAGAAAACGTAAAATTCCAAAACTTTTGGAATTGTCCTAAAATGAGAGAAAATCATATTTCTATTATTTATAATGTTTTATGGACATATCGGGATGCTGGAATGACGTATAAACCTAAAAGTAAATCTCGGACACGGTTTCGTGATTTTTGCAGAAATGATCCGACGAGTGTCAAATTCTCGGATTATCATTAAAATAGTTTAACTTACGAGAATATGAAATAAAAATTTCGGGAGTGAATAGTGAAAGTGAATAGTAATTATGAATAGTAAAAATGATTAGTAATTCGAAATTGCGAGTTGTTACAGTCTCTACCCCGTAAGGGAACTTCGTCCCGAAGTTCAGTTGATGTTAACTACTTACTATGTGTCTAAGAGAATTCGGGGTTTCAGGATCTCTAAAATAGTGGTGTTCACTCTGATTCATCTAAGATTGTGGTTAAGAAGTCGTATCGGATACAATTAAGCCCACTTATTTATAACTCGTTACTTACATAAAGAAGCGTCTAAATTTATGTAAATAAGGGATCATAAACTTATGGTTCGGTGATTTACAATTTCTTTATTTAAATAAAGAGGCGTCCCAATCCATTTAAATAAGGAGATTCTAAATCATCCTACTTAAGAATTTCCGACACAAAAACTCGTTTTCTGATAAGATAATCAAGTCATCAAATCCTAAAGCTAAGTAATAATATTATTTAACTCAAACCTTATGTCTCATCAAACAAGAACTGTCATAAGATCAAGTTAAATAATTAGTTATTACTGAGCTCCATATTTTTAATGACTCGACTAATATCTGGGGTTCCTTATAATACTAAAGTCATATCATCTAATAGCGTGGAACTAAACAAACAACTAACAAAAGCATATGCGTACTTAGTGTGTGTAAGGCAAATAAAGAGGAGAGTCTTAATGTATATAGTAGTTATAGTCTAGGCACTAAATGCAACCTAGTTCTCTATAACCAAGGCTCTGGTACCAATCAATAACACCCCCAAAATACCGCCGCGGAAGACTGTGTCACTGGGGTGCTACTTCATAATACAAAGTACAAGTTATAGAAAACGACCTCTAAATGAGACGTTTTGAAAAGTTACCATTCGATTAATGAATTCAAAGTTACAAACATGAGATTCCAAATTATGATACATAAATGTATACAAAATGTTTTGAATGGTAAATGATAAAAAACGTAAGTCTTCAGAGTATGCAGCTTGACTCTAAGTTCCACGCACTAGCTATCGCCTAACTAACCTGAGATAAACATGCTAAAGTGCCAACACAATGGTGGTGAGGTTCATAAAGTTTGTCTAACAAATAAAGCCTATAAAAATGATCACACAGCAAAGGCATCGTGAATCCACTCAGTTGCAAGTCCCGCCATAATAGACTTGTAACCTTTGTGTTCACAACCCACTGCTAATATATATTATGATTAAGACATATGAGTATATGATATGTGTACATGTCAATGCTCAAAGATTAAAGACTACTGGGTGCCATTTCCCAAAGTTATGAGATTACTGGGTGCCATTTCCCAAAGTTAAGAGATTACTGGGTGCCATTTCCCAAAGTATAAAAGATTACTGGGTGCCATTTCCCAAAGTATACTACTAGCCATTAAATAGAATAACGCAGTTAAGTATAACACAGTCATGTATGTATGCAATCAAGTATAATATAATCAAGTATAAATGTTTTGAGTATTTGTACAAGTAAGCAAGTAGTTGAGCATGTGTCTCCCCCAAATAGTTAAAACAAGTATGAAAAGAGTAGGGGCTATGACTCACCTTAAGCTTATGTAATGAGAAGTGAAAGTGGTAGTCGAATCGCGAAAGTCTCTAAGAGCAGCCTATAATAGAACGTTGCGACTTAGGTTTGGAGTAACGTCTAAGAATACGAAGAATTGCCTATATATGTCTTGCATAATGTTCATGATGTAGTACTTAGTATATAGTGCAAGTCTTTGAATATAAATGGTTTATGAAACATGTATAGGTTGTATATCTCTTACTACCGTTCGGGCCGACATAATTCAGAAGTCATGGAGTAAACGTTCGAGGAGCCAGGACACTTTAATTCGTAAATCCACAACTCATCTCGACGGTTTACTTTAATGAACCCCTCACATGTGGCTCCCTACTATTATAGTATTTGATAAAAATATATATAAGTTTTGATCCGAAAAGTTACATGGTCTTTAGCCGTGGCTTTGCCGTGACCTTGGTCATTGTTACCATGGTCTTGAGACTCAACCTTGGCTTTAGCCATGGTTATGGTCTTGGCTTTAGGTCATTAGACCTCTTGGTCTTAGTAAACCATAACTGTTATATAGTGACTTTGGTATATATAAAATAGCTGTTAAGAAACTGAAAAAAATCTCATTCGTTATTGGTTTTCTGGATACGTGCTCCTGAGTTTTTGAAGAAAACGTGATTCCGGACAACTTTCATGCTTTAACTTTTTCATGAAACGGACCAGAAGGGCTTCTTTTTGCGTGTTTAAGGTTCTGTTACAGAAACATTTGGACAGTTTTGCCGCAAGGTTTCGCTAACTTCTTTAGGCCATAACTTTTGACTCGGGTACTCGTTTTGGGTGATTCAAATTGCTATGTTTTCCTTGTTAAGTCCTCTATAACAGTAGGTAAGTGTAAAATATCATAGTTATACTATTTTGGTCGTGGTTCTCCATAAAAGTCACTAGTTTACTTGTTTAAATAACATAAGTTAACATATATATACCATAACTTGTTTTACCAATTTTTATATATCATGAACATAATAACAAGACAATATAAATTAAGAATGAAATATAATAAGCATGAAAATGATATTTAGCAAGAAAGTATAATAGGGTTTCATTCAACTTTTGGCTTTCTAAAGAAAGGAAGTCAAGTATGAAACTAGGACACTAAACCTATGCTTGCAAACCCTTCACCACAACTCTTGAAACCCTTGCTAGCCTTGATATAGACCTTGTGAAAACCATTTAACTCAGCCCCTAATCACCTTGTGTAGCTCCTAATTCAACCATGGAATCACCAAACAAACTCTTGATTCATGTAGAGACTAACTATGCCTTCAACTTTGGTATGTAACATATAACTTAGAAATCAAAGGATCATGGTTTATGAATTTGTTGTTGGGCATTTGGAATGAAGAGAAAGGAAAGGATTAGGCTTGTATTTATAGCATGAAGAGGAGGTTAGGAAGGTGCCTAGGAAGGTGCCTTAAGGAGGTTAGAGACTTAGGATATTTTCCAAGACTTAGTTGCCAAGTTTACTTGCACATGTTTAGCTTCCTATGTAAGCCTCCTATCCTTAACTTAATGACCAAGAAAATGCCCCATGTGGCTTAAAATTTCGTTCAATACCTATCTTGGATGACTAGATATGTGTTTTGATAATATCTTATTTTTATGGAGTGAGTTTTGGTCCCGGTAATCGCTAACGGTAAGTCGTTAAGTCACGAAACTTAAAAATCGGGTATCCTAAAAATATGAAACTAATAAATATGTTAGAACTTATTAATATAACCTATCTTAGCATATTTAATGAGTGATAAGGTCTATCGGGTTGCTTAAAGGCTTCTAAAACTAGAAATGCGGGTCTAAAACGCGTAATTCGCGTAAAACGCTGAACTAGAAAACGTAAAATTCCAAAACTTTTGGAATTGTCCTAAAATGAGAGAAAATCATATTTCTATTGTTTATAATGTTTTATGGACATATCGGGATGCTGGAATGACGTTTAAACCTAAAAGTAAATCTCGGACACGGTTTCGTGATTTTTACAGAAATGATCCGACGAGTGTCAAATTCTCGGATTATCATTTAAATAGTTTAACTTACGAGAATATGAAATAAAAATTTTGGGAGTGAATAGTGGAAGTGAATAGTGAAAGTGAATAGTAAAAATGAATAGTAATCCGAAAATGCGAGTTGTTACATCTATAATCTTTTCCATAAGCAAGTAGTAACTTCGAGCGATCTTAATCTCTGAGCAGTAGCAAATTTAACTAGCAGTAGTAACTTTTGTACTGGCAGTAGTAAATACTTGGCCACATTTTCTTTGAAGTTCATGGCAGTGTGATGGAGCGCGGTACTCCAGTCATATGCTTTGGTTCCCATGCGAAGATGTCTAGGTTCTTCTGCAATAGTGCGCATACAGCTGCTTTACCTTTGTCAGATAAGGATCCTCCAATCGAAACTTGTTGTTCCGGATAATCTGGATGAATGGCGACTTTTAAATTTGGCGTTTTTTCCGTGCGCTGTTCTGGAATAGTCTCTGCTTCGGTTGTTACTGCGATGCATTCTCTTGGTGGTACTGTTGTGTTATAGAGAGTGACAATTCCCCCTTCCACTGGGAATTTAAGCATTCCGTGCGCTGTGGATGGTACCGTGCGCATGGATGATATTCCCGGTCTTCCAATGATACCATTGTATGGTGAGGGAGACTTTATTACCATAAAGTTTATCCAAGCTGCGGTTGAGTGTTGTTCATCTCCTACGACCACCAACAAACGCAACTGCCCCATGGGCCAAATCTTTTCTCCTGTGAATCCTGTTAATGATGTTGTAGCTGGTATCAGCTGACTTTGGAGTTCAGGTCGCAGTCTTTTGAAACAGTGATCATACAGGATGTCCGCGGATGCTCCTCCATCAATGTACATGCGGTGGATGTCATGTCCCCCTGTATGTATTTCAATGGTTAGAGGCTCCACGACTGCGTTGTCCGCAGCTATAGTAGGGAAGGATATTTCTTTTTCTGGAGAGAATTTTTGGCTGACTTTTTGCTTAATCTTGCGTTGCCATGATTGTATCATGTATATAGTATCAGCTTTCTCCTTTGGGGGTTCTTTCTTGCCCCCATTTCTCTGTTTATCTTTTCCCTCCTTGATGTTCTTTACGAGGTGGTCCATCCTGCCTTCTCTAACTAGTTTTTCAATTAGTTGTTTCAGTTGGACACACTCGTTAGTTGTATGGCCTTTTTGGCCGTGGTACTCGCAGTATCCACTACCTAGGTGCTTTTCCTCTGTGGTGCGCATTGGTGGTGGTTTTGGGAAGTTCGCACCTTCTGTTACAAATATTTTTTTCAGAGTTTTAGTGAGAGGAGTATATTTGTCGTTGTCTCTTCCACTGCGATAATTCCTGCTGCGGTTGTTGTTTTGGTCATTGGATTGTCTCCGCGGCTGCTCTTGCTGCCTATAGTTTGAATAACCTTTTTTGCTATCCGCAGCAGCTGCTTCTCCTTGTATAAAGGATCTAGTGCGCTTTGTTAGCTCATCAAAAGTTTGTGGAACTTTGTCGTTCAATTTTCGGATGAGTTCTGGGTTGTTAATCCCATTCATGAACCCTGGAATTTTTAGGATTTCAGGACATGTTTTGACCTGTATGCACTCATCTTTGAAACGTTCCATAAAAGTGCTGGTTGATTCCCCTTGACGCTGTTTCACTCTTGCTAGCTCCACAGGGTTTTTAGCGCACTTCTTTCGCTGGGTGAAGTTGAGGCGGAATGCTTTCCGTAATTCCTCAAATCCACCGATGCTCCTACGTGGGAGTTTGCTAAACCATGTGCGCGCGTTTCCTACTAACGTGGAATTAAACATGTGGCACCACACAGGCTGTGGCCAATTTTTGATAGTTGCGGCTGACTCGAAAATTTTTAGGTGATCGTCAGGATCACCTGTTCCATCATATGTTTTCACGTTAGCGGGCATGCGCCTGCGTTTGTGGTCTGAGTAATCGCTGATGCGCCGTGTAAACGCATCAATTTTCTGGCGTCGCCATGGGAGAGACATATCTTCGTTCTCCTCCTCGCGACGTCTTCCTCTTGACTTCCAGTGTCCTGTTTCTTTATCCTCGTTGTCCGAGGAGTCGCTGGAAGAAGAGTAGTCTCTTTTTCAGCGCTTGCGCCTGCTTCTTTCAGAAGAGGAGCCTGAGGGATCTCTGCTTGGGGATCTTCTTCTCCCCAATCTGTCTTGGATCCGCCTACTCCCAGGTTTGGAAGATCCTTGGCTTGGCGAATGTTGAGGCCCTAATCGATCATGTATTCCCCGACTGCCAAGTCTGGAGTGGACATTGGTGTGCTTCTCGCTGTCTTCAGAGTATTGTGAATCAGATATCGTACCTAACCTATCATGGATAGTGGTACGTTCTGCGCGTCTTCCTCGTGGGTGACACGGTGGTGATGGTTCGCGTTCAGGACCAAAATTGAGTCGGGCTTGTAGGTCCGCGTTTGCTCTTCTTGCTACTTCTTCTTGCATGAGGGCGGTTAGGGTTTCATAATTTTGGGATACAAAATTTCCCAAAGTTAGATCGGGTACGTCCTCAGTTGTTGCAAGAGTTTCTGCCTCAGTATGAGGCACCCTGTTTCGGTCAGGTGCGCCTGGCGGCGCAATGTTGTTCACTGCGGGTATAGCTTGATAAGGAGTGGTGAAGAGGGTGCGTTGGAGTTCCTCAACGCTTGGGACCTCTGAAGTAATCATGGGTAGTTCTACCGCTGGAGGAGGTTGGGTTGTCCCTGCCTCTTGGTGATCAGGTGCGCTGGTTGTCCCAGCAACCTGTCTAGAGGTTGAATCTTGTCGATTCTTCCTCTGATGATCACGTTTTTCTGACTGCGGAGTCCGCTGACTTGAATTCTTATGTTTTGTCATTCTAGTGCTTGGTTCTTAGTACTGTCCCACGGATGGCGCCACTTGTTGATACAAAAGTTGGGCGTACCTGGTTATTGGGCTCTTGCTCTCGTATCAATTCGCTTCTAAGCACTTTGTTACCTGCGTACTAAGAAAATAAAACAACACCGTTAGGCTTATCGAGGGATTGTCTTCCCTGATTAGACTCCGGCGTGAGAGTAAGTAATCGATTTAGGGTTCTTTTAAAGAGTTAGGGTTTTGTATATCGTACCTTGAATGAGAATCGTATGATTCTATATATAGGGGCTAAGAAAACGTGTTTCTTGCTCCTTACTCTTCGCACGCGTGGTGCTTATCCGAGGTAAGGATATCTATTCCTTGAATAGATAATCCTTATCGTGTACCCGGTGGGTTGGATTGGGTATTGGGCTTCGTGAGCCCAAAGCATTAATGATGCGGCCCATACCATTGTCATGGTAGCCTACTCGTAGTGGGCTTAGGTGTGAGTAATGTTTATCATTTGGGCTCGTGGCCCAAATATAGACTATACGTCATCACCATCTAAGCAATATTAACACATACATGATCAGCAGTAATTCAAACAACATCATGAAGACTTTTAATCCAAAACAATGAACATACTAATAAAATTTGCAGTTAAACTTATAAGTTTTTCTCCCATTGATCTAATCTCATCATCTGGATATAAAAGCCTTGAAAATGTAGGCTACTGCATATCAACTCATTAGGATGAGAGCAGGACTAGAACATGTCAAAGCTCACAACATAACAGAACTAGATGAGCCACTGGTTCAACTATCTGCACATACATGATAGGAGAGTTAATACTAGTACCACGTTAGTACTGCTGGAGCAGAGTTACTACTGCTAGTATGTATATATATATATATATATATATATATATATATATATATATATATATATATATATATATATATATAACAGAATGTATATAAATGAAGCAAATATATATAAAATTGTAATGTCGTATATAATCAAATTCTCAACTATCATAAGTTAAAACCTGTTGACTCTTCGCCGCCTTAGCTTGATTTTGCAAGGTTTCACTAGAGACCAAATGTTTTCGCTTCGTTGGTACTAATTTTAGTCCTGTATTTTGTTCACTAATATTTGGTATCATACTTGGTGGTGTAACCTGTAGAACTGGTTTGTCGTGGCTTAAGCGTTTTCGTATGTCCGATAGTTTTAACAGGTTCCTATATGTATATATAAAACACGGTACATTAGTCATGTACGTAAAACTAAAACAATCAAAGGTGGATGTTTTATTACTTACCACTGTTTCCATTACTGGTACGTTTTCCAAAGTTTTAATGGTCATTGGAGTGGTCACCTGCAATATAAATTAAGAAATACAATGGTGTTATCATTAGAAAATGAAATTGTTAACAACATAAAAAGTGGCTTACATCTGAGTCTAATGCCAGTTTCTTTCTGCCAAAAAAATATGGGAAATGTAAGAAACTAAGGCACTAATAACGCTGCATAATATAACATCCGCCAACCATGAAACTGTAAAAATATACATGGGTTGGCTTTGGTGATTGAGATGGAGCATACCCACGCCTCGAAAATGAAGTGTGCCAGAAAATCCATCTGAGGGAATTTTTGGCCAGGCATCCCATGTATCTTCCTCACCCGTGAAAATAGCATGTAGCCCCTGCAAGAAACAAGTAACGTGATTAATGCTAACATAAAAGACGACAACATTAGATGTCCCAAATATAAGTTTAGCCTCAAAAACAAACATACGGGTTGCATATCGACTCGGGCAACAAATAATATTCAATTGGTTGCAATTTTATGCAGTGCCAAACGTGGAACGAATAAATGTCAAACACATTACCAAGCAAGCAAATCACTAACATTTGGTACAAATGAAACAGTTTGACAAAAAGCAACCATATTTGAGCTAATTTCCTATATAACAGATGTTATGTTAATCTTTTGATAGATAACTTACGCAACTGCGATAAGCAAACTCCAACTGTTCAGCAACATCCTCCCGGAGTGGAAACCAATCAAGACTCCCTTTACGAGCAAAACAGTGGCCTCTTAGAACACGTCGATTGTCTCTATTCCAATAAACAGGAAAACTATTTCGTCTTAATAAGTCTACCTGCAACGATTACCACCACAGAATTTATAATCAAAAACATGTTTTAGGCTAGTTTAATCCACGTAAATCAATTTAAATCGTTTTATATTGATGCGTGGGAATTGCACCAGGCTTTACCTCTCAAGGGATCTCGAGAAGCTTACAACCCCCACCAGGCAGTGTACCTGATCGTTGTAGTATAGTATAGTGACAAGTACCGGGGGATTGATCGTTCAGCTAGGAATAGTGTCGCTAGGATTAGAAAACCTAAATACTAGTTCTAAAGGTGAGAGATGATTCTTTTTGTATTTTTATATTTTTTAGAAAGCAAGTAAAAATCTCGGGTTTGAAGGATTTGGGCGGAATTAGTTGCTAGTCAACTAACCCAATACTAAAGATGCAATCAAAATAAAATACTAGAAATGAAAATAAACTAAATTATACTAAGATTGTGAGCAATAAGTGGAAAAAATGTGTTTACTTAGATTTCACTACTCCCTAGACATCTTTTACATGTTAATTACTTGTTATAGTTGCATGGATGACGGACTGTATTCCTTAATACCATTCATGGGGTATCGCACATAACTCCCCAATTCTATGAGCTCTTATCTCCTCCTATACCATGCCCAGCATAACCATAGGGATTATAAAAAGTGGCTCATGCATTAAATACAACCAATAAAGACCTTAGTGCAATAGGTTCATGTTTCCTAAGACGTTCAAGCATGTTACCATTTGAAGATCTGCCAGTTTTCTTAAGCCTAACATATAAATTTATTCATCCAAAACAAGTATAAACAAGTAATCAACACATAATTAACATCTAGGGTTCATTAGATCTAAGCAAACACAAGATAGATCTAGCCTAGCATGATGGAATTAAGAAAAGAAAAAGATATAGACAACCAACACATAGACATATTGATTGAATTAAAAGAATACTTATCTTAATTACACATGAAAGGTATCAAAGGCTTAGAACCCTTGAAAAACCTGTAAAATTCGCACCAAGTTCGTACTTAGGGTTTCTCCAAAACTTCTCTCTTTTTTAATGTGAAAATTAGAAAACTATATATAGGAAAAGGGGTCTGACGGCGTCAAGACAAATCTTGTGACGCCGTCACCTCGCCGCCAAAAATCTTCTCGGACTGCCTTGATCTACTTCTGATGCCGTCATGTATTAGCATTTCCAGGCCGTCATGATTTTAACTCTTGACGCCCTACTTCTTGACGCCGTCCAATATGTACTGGGTCGTCATGGAATTTGCTCTTGACGCCGTCAGGGTGTTACTCTTGACGCCGTCACCTACTGTTCCCAGCAAGGAAAATTAAGACTTTGGCATTTTCTTCACTTTTATGTTCCAAAAACGTCCGAATTGCTTGCTTTTCCAGATTTCACTCCCAAAGTACCTAAAATCACAAAAGGAACGATTTAGGGCAATATTTGATCAAATAAATTCAATTCCGGGCTTAAATGACCCCCTAAAAGTGGTTCATTTTTTGCCTCATCATATATTCGATTACACATTTAAGAAAATATAAATTAAATATGCGTTTGAGCATACCCATGAACAGAGTAGGATAGGGGAGATGAGGGTGATGGTGGCTCGACTGTGATGCTGGTGGTTATCTCAAACCAAACAACCGAAGCAAACAAAGTTTCCCATACAGTTCCCTTGTCTTGATGACGGTGATGGCGTGGATGAGCGATGGTTGGTGGAACCACGGCGAGATAAGGCGGTGAAGTGTGGCGGTGGTGTGAGTCGGTTCTAGAGAGAAGGAGAAGAGATGAATAGAGAGAAGATAGATGTGACTAAGCTAGTAGTGTTAATGTTTTGATTTTGGGTGAAAAAGGGGCGCCATCTATAAGTTCGACTCGAGTTATTGTTGAGTTCTCGAGCTTGTAAGTGATATAAAATATGTTTTTTTTTTTAATTTAATTTTTTTTTTTTTTTTTTTTTTTTTTTTTTTTTTTTTTTTTTTTTAATATGTAAGTGTACTAAGTGTAAATACTTATTTATGAATGTATCAAGCCTTTCGAGCTGAAGTCGAACCAAATTCAATTCTTAGGTTATATTTCGAATTTAATTTTTGTAATAAAACACATCTTTACAGATAAATCAAGTTTTTCGAGTCAAGCTCAATCCGAGTTCAAACTTTCTCGATCCCGGATAACATATGATCGGGAGGTCCCTGGATACTTGCTTCTTAGTGTCTGTGACAAATGGTATACACCTACCAAGCCCGTGCAACCCATGCATGACCAATGATAATGGCTAATTCACATGGGTCATGGGTTATCACTAGTCACATTCATTAATTAATGGGTATTTGACATCGATCATATGGGTCATATGCATTGGGTGGATAGTTGCTTAGAGTGTCATGTTACGACACATCCATGACTGTTGACAATTGGTAATTAACATGCATTATGGGTCATGGGTCATGTGCATTGGGTTATAGTGGCTTTTAGTGTAATGGAAACCATGCAAGACCGATGATAATGGCTAATTCACATGGGGTCATGGGTCATGTGCATTAGGTTATCACTGGTTACATTCATTAATTAATGGGTATTTGATCGACATCGATCATATGGCTCATATACATTGGGTGGATATATAGTTGCTTAGAGTGTCATGTTACGACACATCCATGCCTGTTGACAATTGGTAATTAACATGTATTATGGGTCATGGGTCATGTGCATTGGGTTATAGTGGCTTTTCGTGTAATGGAAACTATGCAAGACCAATGATAAAGGCTAATTCACATGGGTCATGGGTCATGTGCATTAGGTTATCACTGGTTACATTCATTAATTAATGGGTATTTGATCGACATCGATCATATGGGTCATATGCATTGGGTGGATATATAGTTGCTTAGAGTGTCATGTTACGACACATCCATGCCTGTTGACAATTGGTAATTAACATGGGTAATGGGTCATGTGTATTAGGTTGTAGTGGCTTTTAGAGCAGTTACATTAGTAACGCACGGGGTGCGTTATTTGGCTTTTAACGTGCGTTATTCGTACGTGATTGTTGTGTATGGTCGCGTTAATGGTGCGTTAACACGCCGGGTAATTTGAAATTTTGAATTTAAAACAGAGGGTGGGATAATTTGAAATTTTGAATTCAAAACAGAGGGCGAGGTAATTTTAAATTTTGAATTGAAATAGAGGGCGGGATACTTCCACAAAGCATCCTATAAATACCTATTGGGGTTATGCTGAATACATACACAATTCACATCCACAATCATCAAAGAATTATTTTTTGTTCTTCCAACAGAATGTCTCACAACACATCACCTGAAAACGCTTCGTATTTTATGTTTGATGTTTGCTGTAGTTTGTTGTAGCTTATAACACCCCCAAAATCGATCAATACAGCGGAAGACTTATAATGACAGCGGAAGACTTTTGGGGTATTATATCAGGGATCTTTGTCACAATTATAGAAAACGACTCAAGTGATCGTTTTAAGTTTTATTTAAAATACCAAATATTCATAATTCCAAGAGGTTTCATTATTCAACAGCAAGTTTTTATTCAAAGAGAAATAAACGTTTCTTTATTTGCCCACTTCGTGCCTTTGCCGTCCATTCCATTTAGTTACCTGAGATAAACATGCTAAAAGTCAACAAAAGTTGAGTGAAATTCATAGGTTTAAAATTTAGAGTTTGAACACAAGAGATATGTGCTTATTGTATATCTTGTAATATATAAAGCTTATCCCCCTAAATTTAATGCGCAAGGGAGGTTGGGCACAACCATTAGTACGGTACACACAAGTTGATGCATACCGAAATAAATATACACAATTTCATTTTATGATACTCTCTTATTGAATGCTAATAGTAATGTACAAATCTGCTAATGCATAGCTATGTAAGAATATGAAGTGTTCACGGAGTTATAGCATCCTGCAATTACAACCAAAGAGAATACTAACCATCATGGAGTTATAACACACACAAAAAATCTGACATCTATAAATTAGAAGAAACACCCACATTATTCGGTCTCCTTTGCTCTCTCTCTCTCTCTCTCTCTCTACCTTAAGACACCCTTGCTACCCACCACCATTAACCCATTCCCCATCACTGCCGCCACCATTACCCTAATTGCCGCCACCCTCTGGCTGGTAGTTTGTGGTGTGCTTGGTGTTTTTGGGTGTTGTGCTTAATGGTTTGGGTGTCGTTGGTGGCTTCTTGAGCATTCAAGATCGGTTAACCACTACAACAACCCCATTTTCTTCAATACTTAAAACGAAAACATCAAAGATTCAATTAAAAGATCTAGGGTTTAGTCATTTCAAGATTATAGATCTTTAAAGATCTTACAACACCCATCATCGATCTTAACAAACCAAAATCTTTTAAAGAAAAAAATAAACTCGAGTAACCTTCTGGAAACAAGAATCCGAGAGGTTGAGTAACAAAACCAAACAAACCTATCACTTACCTGGGTTTATGAAACTCACGGGCTTTATGAAAACATAAGAAGGTTTAGTGTAAAGGGGTATTTGTGATTCGGTTTGTGCAGATAAAGAAGCAAGGGACAAATTATTATTTTTTTCCTGTGGCAGCGTTTGGTTTAGAAAAAATAGTATGACTGCGTTTCATCATATAGAGAAATTAGGGTTGTGAGTGAGCATTATTAGGGATGGTATGATTTAATTATCATTAGAATTAAGCTTACCAATTATGGGCTGGGTATTAGATAAGTGGGTCAACAGATTAATTTCTTTATTTGAATGCTTGGGCCAAAATTGTTTATATCAAACATATAAAACGAAGAGATAAATTTTCATATATTCTCACACAAATGTGTTTATTGTAATAAGTTTCTTTGAGTTTTAATGTATATTAATTACTTATGGTGTTCAGAAACAAAAGAAATGTTTAGGGTACTTTTATTTTGAACAAGAAAAAAAGTTGATCGTCAATATTTTTTCTCTTTGAATGTCATAAACGAGTGTACATGGTTTGCGCTTCGCCACGACTATTAAATCTTTGTAACATCCTTTGATCAAATCCTCAAAGTGTTGTCCATATTAACGTTTGCAGTAAACAAATGACCTTATCGAAGTTGTATTATTTTTATTTTGATTATTGGATGAGCACTAAATAGATTCATCACTAACTAGGTTGATGACTAACGATTCAACATGTAACACCCCGAAAATTGATAAGCAGCGGAAGTCTAATCGGGGTCATTACAGTTTAGTACACAGTCATACTCATAGAAAACAATTCAAAAGATTGTCAATATCATTCCATGAAAACTCAAATATTCAGCGTTACAAACGTTTTTCCAAAATGTTAATTGTTTCACAAAAGTGGTGATGAGTTTGTAAAGAATGATATAATTATTAAAATCAAAAGGGAGGTCCTGTGCCCTTTGCCAGCTCCGTGCCGCCATGCTTGCTAATTTCCTGAGATAAACATGCTTAAAAAGTCAACACAAAGGTTGAGTGAATCCATAGTAGTTTAAATAGTAATAGTGTGAACACAAGCCAAGTATTTGAAATAAACAAGCCAAGATAGACAGGTCTTGACTAAATCGGGTGTAATATTGCTCCTAAGCCTCACGAAACGCAATCCTTAACATTGATTTGACATATCATAAAGATAATAACAATCATCTACACCACAACGGATGTAAATGACAAAGGGGCCCTCGGTGACAGGAAATGTGCCAAATTTCCATAATACCTCGAATATAGCACACCTCCTGCCAAGTGATCACCTTGACAGAGGTGGGCTGCCATCCAATAGATCTATCAACTATATTCGCGCTCACTCGTAAGTGATTAAGGTTCGTGATTTGAGGGACTTGTAGCACAGGTGTCAACTTAGGCAATATCAGGTGATAACAGCATACAGAAAAATACTTGTGTTCGATTTATAGCATGTATCTCCCCACGGGGTTTAAAAACAATTAAAAATGTGGGACCATGAACTCACCTGAAAGGTGCGTAATCACAAGGTGCTCAAAAGTGATGGTGTATTGCTATGACCAGCAATGAAATTCCTCCGACTTGCGACCTATAAATATATTGTAATCGGTGTTTTAGATTCGTGTCGTAAATGACATGTGATATGTCTCGTGTACGATGATATCCGTTTCGGGTGTCTTAATTATATTTCAAATAACTTCACGTAGTTATTTGTATCGTTGTTACGAACAGGTGTTCGATAAATATTAACTCGTTGTGAAAATAATATCGTTTTAAAAATATTTATGATTAAATATTTTTAATAAAGTTATATATATTAAAGTTAAAGAAAAATATTTATATATATGTTTTTATAAGAATTGCATATTTAATTATAAAAACATAACTTGTCACAATTTAACCCTTAACGTTTACAAAATTACACTTTGTACCCTTGGTTAAAAGTAATTACAATTTTAGTCCCTTTTGTACCTTTTTCACTTTAATCCTCAAACTTAGGCCATATGACGGTTTTTACCCTTCATTAAAATCAAATCGACAGTTTCCATGTGGTCCGAAAGTTTTCATGTTTTGTCACATTTAGTCCCTTAACGTGGGACTTTTGCAAAAATAGTCCAAAATCTAGTTTTCGAAAAAGTTAACTTCTATTTTTATAAAAGTTACCATTTTATCTTTTAATATTTGTAAAAACAAATCAGTTTTTATAAATCAATATTATTCGAAAATTAAGTTTTCAAATCGAAAATTTCATAAGGGAGTTGTTTGGGCTCGTTAGCCCGGTAAATGCCCAAAGTGGGTGTTTCTTTGTTTTAAAATCATGTTCGACTAGCACTTGGTTTTGACTTTGTTTTCGTGGTCTAAAAACGTATGAGGTTTGCATGTCATGTTGGTTCGATTAAGTGGGCACCAAAGAATTAGAGTGTCGAATAATATAGGTAGGTTGTACGTATAAAAATGGAATGGCGTGATCATTCCTAGGGGTGTCGAGTAGTGCAAAAAAAAAAAAAGGGAATAATGGTCACAAGTGGTATGATGCTTAGTAAATATCGTGTGTCATGCAAATGTGATATGCATGTGTGGAATGATATACGAATTGAAAAGGGAAGAATATAACTTACAACACCAAAAATTGGTGGTGATGAGGTCGTGTGTACGTGCAATGAGAACAAACCAAGGTGATGCCCTTCTCGTGAAGTGATCTTGTACCAAAGCTTAGTTACCCAACTCGTTCTCTACCCAACCCTAGCTCGTGTCTTCCTTGCTCCTTCTCGACAGTAACACAACCGAAAGAAATAGTGTGTTTAACTTAGAAATTTTGTGGAATTGGGAGTGTGTGAGTTTTGTAGCATTTAATGTGATTTATATAGCGAGTTCATGGGTGGTTTGATGTCTCCAAGAGACACAACATCTCTTCGAAAGGTCTTGTCTTGCTTGACAATGTTGTCTCACCTCTCTTGTGTTGTCAAGTCGAATTGTAAGGGCTTGGGAGCTACATCTTCATGTCAAAGCTAGACTCTTAGCACAATTAGGCATGTGTGTACTTTAAAGATTAGTTTAAGGAACATGTTTTTGGTTAATGAAACATCTGATCCCATGGGTAAAGGGTTTAGCGTGGGTAATTCGAGTGACCAAGGGTTTGACGGCTCAACATGGTGGTTCCTTGTCGCATGGTTCAAAGTCAAAGGGAGGGTTGTAAGGTTGTGTCGTGTTTGAGGAAACCAAGCAACAAGCATGTGTAAAATTCAAATGTAAAAGGTGTTGGTCTTTGCTTTGTGTGGTATACTACGTAAAAGAAAGGAAAGAAAACAACACAACAAGTCATACGGGCTTGTGGTAATTTTTGGCCCAAACGAATCAAAGAAAAAGGGTCATGTGGGCTTGTGAGTACGTTCGGCCCAAGTGAAACAAAGAAAGAAAGAAACCGTGTGGGCTTGGGGTGTATTCGGCCCAAAAATGGAGGGGTGTCGGTGATCGTAAAATTTGTGAAATATATCTCGGTGTCGGTGTCGGTTTGTGAAAACCTTAAATATTTAAACGGTGTATATATATATTCTCGTATATATATATAGTAATAATAATTAATATATACATAGTGTCGTATATACATACATACATATATATATATATATATATATATATATATATATATATATATATATATATATATATATATATATATATATATATATATATATATATATATATATATATATATATATATTAATAATTTCTCGTTGTTTAATTTGGGTGTCGGGTCGCAAGTGGGAGTTACCGGTGCTTAACCTCATTGGGTGATATCCAAGAGTGACATTCGGGTGATATCGGGTGACAAAACATAATCAGGTGTTAAACAAACGGTGTTCATAACATTCGGGTGTTCAAACAAAAAGTGTCTCATATAAAAATTTTAAATTAGCCCGCAAAAATGGCTTAGTTAAGAATAATGTTGGTAATTAGCATTAATAAATGACCTGAGATTTTACAGTGTATTACAGTACCCACCCGTTAGATTGGATTCGTCCCGGAATCCAAAGTTGAATCGGTGGTCGGGGTTGTCTCATCAAATAGTTGTGGGTATTTGGCACGCATTCGATCCTAGCGCTCCCATGTGTACTCGGGTCCTCTCTTAGAGTTCCATCTGACCTTAACAATGGGAATGCGACTATGCTTAAGTCATTTAACCTCTCTATCCATTATCTCAACGGGTTCCTCAATAAAGTGCAACTTATCATCGATTCTGATCTCCTTTAGTGGAATCACAAGTGTTTCATCCGATAAACACTTTTTCAAATTTGAAACGTGGAAGGTGTTGTGTACTCTACTGAGTTCCTCAGGTAATTCCAGTTTGTATGCCACGGGACCAATCCTTTCAATGATTTCGAAGGGTCCAACGTATCTTGGGTTTAACTTTCCACGTTTTCCAAACCTAATCATTCCTTTCCAAGGTGATACCTTAAGCATGACCTTGTCTCCAACTTGAAACTCTATCGGTTTCCTTCGCACATCGGCATAACTCTTTTGCCGATCCCTGGCGGCTTGTAATCGTTGCCTAATCTTTACTATTTTCTCAGTGGTTTCAAGAATCAACTCGGGACCTGAGAGTTGTACATCTCCAATCTCAGCCCAACAAACTGGTGATCTACACTTTCTTCCATAAAGTGCTTCAAACGGTGCAGCCTTAATGCTAGCGTGATAACTATTGTTATATGAAAACTCTGCTAACGGTAGGTGTTTATCCCAGCCTTTTCCAAAATCAATCACACATGCCCTAAGCATGTCTTCCAGGGTTTGTATAGTCCTTTCACTTTGACCATCAGTCTGTGGATGGTATGCTGTACTCATATCTAACTTAGTTCCCAAGGCTTTCTGTAAAGATCGCCAAAAGTTAGACGTGAAACGGCTGTCTCGGTCAGAGATAATAGAAATCGGCACTCCATGCCGGGAAACTATCTCCTTAAGGTACAAACGTGCAAGAATATCCATATCATCAGTCTCTTTGATCGGTAAGAAGTGTGCTGACTTCGTGAGACCATCGACAATAACCCAAATAGTGTCCAACCCACTCGATGTCTTGGGTAATTTCGTAATGAAGTCCATTGTAATCCTTTCCCATTTCCACATTGGTAGCTCAGGTTGAATCAAAAGACCGGATGGTTTTTGATGTTTAGCCTTTACTCTTGAGCAGGTCAAACACTTACCGACATACTCTGCAATGTCAGCTTTCATGTTTGGCCACCAATACATCTTCTTTAGATCTTGATACATCTTGTCCGAACCCGGATGAATGGAATATTTAGACTTATGAGACTCGTGCATGATGAGGTCTCGTATTCCTCCATACAATGGAATCCAACTTCTGTCTTTGAAACACAGCCTTCCATCTGGTTTCTTGACAAATCCATTCATGCTTTCTGGCATACCGTACATCTTCTCGTGCGGTCTATTCTCTTCCTTAAGGGCCTCAGCTTAAACTTCAAGAATTTGAGACGGAAGTGGTGATCTAATTGTCATACCCAATGACCTAACTCTGAGGGGTCTAAGTCGTTCCTTTCGACTCAAGGCATCTGCTACAACATTTGCCTTCCCCGGGTGATAACGGATCTCACAATCATAGTCACCTAGCAACTCTAGCCATCGACATTGCCTCATGTTCAACTCCTTTTGATCTAAAATGTGCTGAAGACTCTTGTGATCGGTGAAAACTGTACACTTGGTTCCATATAGGTAGTGTCTCCAGATCTTAAGAGCGAATACTACCGCTCCCAATTCTAGATCATGAGTAGTGTAGTTCTCCTCATGGGGTTTAAGTTGTCTAGAAGCGTAAGCGATCACTTTAAGTCTTTGCATCAATACGGCACCCAAACATTGGATTGATGCGTCACAATATACCACGAAGTCCTCACTTCCTTCGGGTAGTGCTAATATCGGTGCTTTACAAAGCTTCTGCTTCAAGAACTGAAATGCCGATTCTTGCTCATCTCCCCATTCAAACTTCTTCTTCTTCTGTGTTAACTCAATCAAAGGTTTAGCAATCCTTGAAAAACCTTCAATAAATCTCCGATAGTATCCGGCAAGACCTAAAAATTGGCGTATCTCGGTAGGACTTGTAGGTGACGCCCAATTTTTAACAGCTTCGATCTTGGCGGGATCAACATGAATACCCTTACTGTCGATAACATGCCTGAGAAATTGTACTTTCTCAATCCAAAAATCACACTTGGAAATTTGGCGTATAATTTCTCTTCTCTGAGCAGTGTTAGAATAGCCTTCAAGTGTTCTGCGTGTTCTTCTTTACTACGTGAATAAATAAGGATATCATCGATGAATACAATCACAAACTTATCCAAATAGGGTTTGCACACTCGGTTCATTAAGTCCATAAATACAGCGGGTGCATTTGTTAGACCGAATGGCATTACTTGGAACTCATAGTGACCGTATCTTGTCCTGAAAGCTGTCTAGGGATGTCTTCTTCCCTAACTCTCAGTTGGTGATAACCCGATCTCAAATCAATCTTCGAGTAGACACTCGATCCTTGTAGTTGATCAAACAAATCGTCAATCCTTGGCAACGGATATCGATTCTTAACCGTCAGTTTGTTCAACTCACGATAATCGATACACATTCTGAAGGTTCCATCCTTCTTCTTCACAAACAACACCGGGGCTCCCCACGGTGATGAGCTAGGGCGAATAAATCCTTTATCCGACAATTCCTCTAATTGTCCGGATAACTCCTTCATTTCCGACGGTGCAAGCCTATAGGGTGCTCGTGCTACGGGTGCTGCTCCTGGCATCAAGTCAATTTGAAATTCCACTTGACGAGTCGGCGGAAGGCCAGCCAAGTCCTCAGGGAAAACTTCTGGAAAGTTCCTGACTACTGGCACATCCTCGAGTCGTTTTTCTTCCGACTTTTTCTCGGTGACTTGAGCTAAGAAGACTTGACATCCTCGTTCGATGTACTTCACAACCTTGACGCAAGAAATGACGCTCAAATGTGTCTTACTTCGCTCTCCGCGAACAACCAGGGTTTCGTTATTTAGTGGAATGTGAACGACCTTTTCGTCACAAATGATCTTAGCGCGGTTCTCGGATAACCAATCCATTCCTACAATGACGTCGAAACTACCAAGTCTAATAGGCATAAGGTTAATGGCAAATGAGTTGTCTAGTAGTCGTAGGGTGCAACCTCGGAGTATAGTGTTAGTGCTCACTAACTTTCCATCAGCTAGTTCAATCTCATATGTGGTGTCTAGTTGGGTGGGTGTAATATTAAGCAGGGGTGCAAGTGAAATAGATACGAAACTTTGATCGGCTCCGGAATCAAATAAAACTTTAACGAGGTGGTTGTTTAGAAAGAACGTACCCGTGACTATGTTCGGATCTTGTTGGACATTTCCATCTCCCAGCACGTATGCTCTCCCACGTGCATTGTTATCTTTGTTAGGGCACTGATGCCTGTAGTGTCCTTTCTCTTCACAAGCATGGCATACCACAGCCACGGGTTGCAAGTTGGCTCCTGTCGCCTTGCAATCTTGTGTCTTATGTCCAACCCTTGAACACTTCCCGCACTTAGCATAGCAGGGTCCATTGTGATGCATCTTACACTTGTCACAGAATGGAAGAGGTCCAGCATACCTAGTATCCTTAACTGGTGCAGCGACATAAGCTCTGACAGCCTCCTGTCGTCGGTTCTGTTGGTTGTGGTGGGTGTTCCTATCATGGTGGTAGTTACGGTTGGGGTTACGGTTGTTGTTGTTGCTGTTGTTGTTGTTGTTGTTTGTCTTTCGATCATCAAACTTCCTTTTGTGATCGTTGTTTCCCTGAGCAGAGTTACGCTTAATCTCCCGGTCTAGCAGTCTTTGGGCAATGGACATTGCTTCATCCAAAGATTGAGGCTTAGACGAGGTGACGTTTCCCTCAATACTCCTGGGTAATCCCTCAATGTACCTTTCCAACAACTTTTCCAAATCGGGAACCTTAGAAGGGCAAAGTGAGGCAAGCTCCTGAAATCTCCTATCGTAAGCCCTGAGATCATTTCCTTTCACAACCAACGTGTGAAACTCATCTTCTAACTTCTTGATCTCACCTCTAGGGCAGAACTTCTTCAACATCTTTTCCTTAAAATCAGCCCAGGTAATCTGATAGGCCTCCTCCACACCTATCTTCTGAGCAGTTGCATTCCACCAAGACAACGCGTCTTCCAACAATGTTCCAGTAGCAAACGAGACTCGGCTTTCCGCGGCACAACCGCTCCTCACAAACACAGTCTCAGTTCACTCAAACCATCGAGCAAGCTCTGTTACTCCTTCAGTCCCTTTGAAGTGAGATGGTTTACAAGCAATGAAATCCTTATAGGTGCACTTCCGAGTCGCAGCGGACTCGCTCTCAGCAGTGGCTCGGTTATTGCTACTAGTTCGTGCCATTGCAGCAGCCTGCTCTTCTAAAGCTGCAGCAACACTGTCGGCAACCAACTTCCTGATAGCAGCCTGGGTCATAGCGGGTGACGAGGTAGCAGTAGCAGTTTTCCTTGGGGCCATAACTCTATAAAATCGCAAGTGCATAAGTGCAAATCCCAAACATCAATAACAAGAGAAATAGTGTAACCAACTCATAATAGTCGAGATCATCACAAAGTACATATCACAACCACAACATAAATACATACGTCAACATAAACCATATCCTTCATAAATAAACATCACGACATGTAACAACACACATGGAAATTATAATGAATCTCGATATGGGAGCATAATAAAAGATCAAACAACTAGAACATCATAAATCAATATCAATATGTTACAATCGTAACCAACATAAAGTTTTAATAATTTTTGAATTCATTGTTACAAAACAATAAGATACAACAATTATTAATGCCACAGGAGGCAAGTTAAGATGTCTCTGTAAGTAATGACATGTCATAGATCTATGAAGGTCCAGGTGCGCCTCCTGATCTCCTCTCCAGCTCTCTGATGATCCTGATCATCCCCAACATCTCCATATCCCTGGATCTCTCACGGGCCTGAATCTCCTCAATAGTAGCTGAAAGTGTGTGGATGGTAGAACTAGATGCAGCTAACTCTTGTGCCTGATGCTCCATCATCTCCTGTGTAATGGCCGCAATCGCTCTCAAATCATCAATCTCGTGCCTCTGAACATCTAGTCGATGACCAAACTCAGTGATGGTAGCCTGTGCCTCCTCGATCTCTGTCCCCATCATCTCAAATACCATCTCTAAAGCTGTCCTATGAACCACGAGGTTCATGACCTCCTCCTGCATACACTCTATCCTCTCCAAGGATATATCCTCAATAACACTCAACAGCTCATCAAGACGACCCTCATGTCTAAGCAATCTAGCAGCCAAAAGAGGGATAGTATGGTGTATCGGCTCCCCAGTGACCGGTAACACCGCTGAAGAGCCATCTCTAAGCTCAGCAGCTCTAGGCGATCCCTCAGCTAATCTCCATCTACGTATGTAGTCTAACAAAAATGACCATCGACGAGCATCAACCAATCTATGAATGCCAGGTGAGGTGGGTGTCTCGGTGGGAGCAGGTGATGGTACAGGTGATGTAGCAGGCGATGGGATCGGTATAGTAGTAGTCTGAGAGTAGAAAACTGTAGGTGGTGGCATGGGTGGTAAAACCTCAGAGGTAGGAGGTGCGGTGTAAGTAGGCAACATGTAAGGATGTGGCTCAGGTGGGGGTGATACAGGTGATGGTGGGGGTGCTGGTGATGCAACAGGTGTCAGATCTGGCATAGTAATAGGTGGTAATACAGATATGGGTGATGATACAGGTGTAGGTACAGGTGGTGTAACAGTAGAAGCAGGCCAAAAAGCAGACTCGTTTCCGAGCCGTGCATTTGCGGGTATAGTCTCCCTCATGATATCGAAACAACTCGCCGAAAGGCTCAGGCTCATAGGGCTCAAGAATCCTCACTCGCTTGCGCCGACGAATCGGTGCAGGCGGGGATGATGGTGGAACAGAAGCAGCAGTATCAGAAGTATCGGAGTCAGAAGACTCGTCATCAGCATCTGAACCAGAGTGGTGGCTAGCAGGTGGTGTAGGACGATCATCAGCCGCAAGAAACTGCTGAGATGTCAGGTACTGATCATAAAGGTACTGTCCCTGTGTCATAGGTCCACAGACAGGACGAAAGAGAGGCTGAATAGCAAAAGAATCAATGGGTGTAGAAGTAACCTCACCCTCCTCAAAGGGCTCAGTATCAGCAGAGGGGTCTCCAAATGAAACAGGAGATGGTATAGCAGGTGATACAGGTTGGGTGTCATGGTCAGAATCATGGGTGTCTCGGGTGTCATGGGTGTCATAGTCAGATAAGTCAATAGTAGGGTGAGTGGATGATGCTGGTACGACGTCGTCACTGTCGGACAAAATAATAATCGGGGGCGACATGGTACTGTAATATCCCAAAAATAGCAGTGATATAAGTCATTTAGTCTACATAATGCTACATGCATAGTGATCATAGTGTCATAGTGAGCTAAATGCGATGGGTGCTAAAAATCAAACCTTAAAACATGACGTTGGCAAGTGCTGGCACGGAGGGCACTTTGGTGATAAATAGTTTGTTTAAAATTCGGTGAGGTTATAGTCCAATGTTTTGAAAAATCATTTGGTTCTCTATAACCATGGTTCTGATGCCAACCTGTAACACCCCGAAAATTGATAAGCAGCGGAAGTCTAATCGGGGTCATTACAGTTTAGTACACAGTCATACTCATAGAAAACAATTCAAAAGATTGTCAATATCATTCCATGAAAACTCAAATATTCAGAGTTACAAATATTTTTCCAAAATGTTAATTGTTTCACAAAAGTGGTGATGAGTTTGTAAAGAATGATATAATTATTAAAATCAAAAGGGAGGTCCTGTGCCCTTTGCCAGCTCCGTGCCGCCATGCTTGCTAATTTCCTGAGATAAACATGCTTAAAAAGTCAACACAAAGGTTGAGTGAATCCATAGTAGTTTAAATAGTAATAGTGTGAACATAAGCCAAGCATTTGAAATAAACAAGCCAAGATAGACAGGTCTTGACTAAATCGGGTGTAATATTGCTCCTAAGCCTCACGAAACGCAAGCCTTAACATTGATTTGACATATCATAAAGATAATAACAATCATCTACACCACAGCGGATGTAAATGACAAAGAGGCCCTCGGTGACAGGAAATGTGCCAAATTTCCATAATACCTCGAATATAGCACACCTCCTGCCAAGTGATCACCTTGACAGAGGTGGGCTGCTATCCAATAGATCTATCAACTATATTCGCGCTCACTCGCAAGTGATTAAGGTTCGTGATATGAGGGACTTGTAGCACAGGTGTCAACTTAGGCAATATCAGGTGATAACAGCATACAGAAAAATACTTGTGTTCGATTTATAGCATGTATCTCCCCACGGGGTTTAAAAACAATTAAAAATGTGGGACCATGAACTCACCTGAAAGGTGCGTAATCACAAGGTGCTCAAAAGTGATGGTGTATTGCTATGACCAGCAATGAAATTCCTCCGACTTGCGACCTATAAATATATTGTAATCGGTGTTTTAGATTCGTGTCGTAAATGACATGTGATATGTCTCGTGTACGATGATATCCGTTTCGGGTGTCTTAATTATATTTCAAATAACTTCACGTAGTTATTTGTATCGTTGTTACGAACAGGTGTTCGATAAATATTAACTCGTTGTGAAAATAATATCGTTTTAAAAATATTTATGATTAAATATTTTTAATAAAGTTATATATATTAAAGTTAAAGAAACATATTTATATATATGTTTTTATAAGAATTGCATATTTAATTATAAAAACATAACTTGTCACAATTTAACCCTTAATGTTTACAAAATTACACTTTGTACCCTTGGTTAAAAGTAATTACAATTTTAGTCCCTTTTGTACCTTTTTCACTTTAATCCTCAAACTTAGGCCATATGACGGTTTTTACCCTTCATTAAAATCAAATCGACAGTTTCCATGTGGTCCGAAAGTTTTCATGTTTTGTCACATTTAGTCCCTTAACGTGGGACTTTTGCAAAAATAGTCCATAATCTAGTTTTCGAAAAAGTTAACTTCTATTTTTATAAAAGTTACCATTTTATCTTCTAATATTTGTAAAAACAAATCAGTTTTTATAAATCAATATTAATCGAAAATTAAGTTTTCGAATCGAAAATTTCATAAGGGAGTTGTTTGGGCTCGTTAGCCCGGTAAAGGCCCAAAGTGGGTGTTTCTTTGTTTTAAAATCATGTTCGACTAGCACTTGGTTTTGAATTTGTTTTCGTGGTCTAAAAACGTATGAGGTTTGCATGTCATGTTGGTTCGATTAAGTGGGCACCAAAGAATTAGAGTGTCGAATAATATAGGTAGGTTGTACGTATAAAAATGGAATGGCGTGATCATTCCTAGGGGTGTCGAGTAGTGCAAAAAAAAAAAGAATAATGGTCACAAGTGGTATGATGCTTAGTAAATATCGTGTGTCATGCGAATGTGATATGCATGTGTGGAATGATATACGAATTGAAAAGGGAAGAATAGAACTTACAACACCAAAAATTGGTGGTGATGAGGTCGTGTGTACATGCAATGAGAACAAACCAAGGTGATGCCCTTCTCGTGAAGTGATCTTGTACCAAAGCTTAGTTACCCAACTCGTTCTCTACCCAACCCTAGCTCGTGTCTTCCATGCTCCTTCTCGACAGTAACACAACCGAAAGAAATAGTGTGTTTCACTTAGAAATTTTGTGGAATTGGGAGTGTGTGAGTTTTGTAGCATTTAATGTGATTTATATAGCAAGTTCATGGGTGGTTTGATGTCTCCAAGAGACACAACATCTCTTCGAAAGGTCTTGTCCTGCTCGACAATGTTGTCTCACCTCTCTTGTGTTGTCAAGTCGAATTGTAAGGGCTTGGGAGCTACATCTTCATGTCAAAGCTAGACTCTTAGCACAATTAGGCATGTGTGTACTTTAAAGATTAGTTTAAGGAACATGTTTTTGGTTAATGAAACATCCGATCCCATGGGTAAAGGGTTTATCGTGGGTAATTCGAGTGACCAAGGGTTTGACAGCTCAACATGGTGGTTCCTTGTCGCATGGTTCAAAGTCAAAGGGAGGGTTGTAAGGTTGTGTCGTGTTTGAGGAAACCAAGCAACAAGCATGTGTAAAATTCAAATGTAAAAGGTGTTGGTCTTTGCTTTGTGTGGTATACTACGCAAAAGAAAGGAAAGAAAACAACACAACAAGTCATACGGGCTTGTGGTAATTTTTGGCCCAAACGAATCAAAGAAAAAGGGTCATGTGGGCTTGTGAGTACGTTCGGACCAAGTGAAACAAAGAAAGAAAGAAACCGTGTGGGCTTGGGGTGTATTCGGCCCAAAAATGGAGGGGTGTCGGTGATCGTAAAATTTGTGAAATATATCTCGGTGTCGGTGTCGGTTTGTGAAAACCTTAAATATTTAAACGGTGTATATATATATATTCTCGTATATATATATAGTAATAATAATTAATATATACATAGTGTCGTATATATATATATATATTAATAATTTCTCATTGTTTAATTTGGGTGTCGGGTCGCAAGTGGGAGTTACCGGTGCTTAACCTCATTGGGTGATATCCAAGAGTGACATTAGGGTGATATCGGGTGACAAAACTTAATCGGGTGTTAAACAAACGGTGTTCATAACATTCGGGTGTTCAAACAAACAGTGTCTCATATAAAAATTTTAAATTAGCCCGCAAAAATGGCTTAGTTAAGAATCATGTTGGTAATTAGCATTAATAAATGACCTGTGATTTTACGGTGTATTACACAACATAACACAATATACAACCTAAGTGTATCACACAGGTCTAAACAAATCACAATTTTAAAGTTACCAAACATAATTTAAAAGTTACTTAAGGCACAATGCAAGTAAGAACACAAATATACTAATGATTCACATTAGTGAATTTCAACCTTAAATAAAAAGACATATAAAAAATATTTTCCTTACGGTTATCTCCTTGAATAATGAATATAAATGACAAACTACATAATTTTTGCTCGACCCCATTTGTAAATTATATGGAGTAATAACAAATAAATAAATAAAGTTAAGTTTAAGACATAAGCATTAGAAAAAAATCGGTGCAACACAATCAAATCAACTAAAATAAATACAATATATTACATATAATTAATTACATAGACTAAAATAAAAGGACAATAACAATTAGACATATAAGTTCCGCCATATGCTCATTCAATCGTCTGCACCAACATTACGTACAAAACACATAGATATTCAACCAATGACCGTGCATCGCACGGGTTGGATAAAGCCTCGTAGATACAAATAAACAAGTTAGAAATCACATTCATTATTGCCTTAAGCTCATGACACTCAACGATTCAACAGACATCAAAATTATCCGTATTATTGATGTGAAATATATAGCCCCCAAGATAGGCATTTGCCAGTAACCTATGATATTTAAATAAAGTGCATTTGGTAACTTTCCTCTAGCAACCAAATGGGGATTGTCAATCCCTAATAGATCTATTCACAATTATTTACGTTCACCCTTCAAGTGATTAAGGTTCATGATCGAGGGACTTTTGGTAATAGCTACTTAAGCAATAATAATATCAGGAAAAGACTTGTGTTCGGTTTTTGAGCATGTATCCCCCCCACAAAAATAAGTTAAATGTGGGCTATGAACTCACCTTAGTAGTACAGTAGAACAAACGTAATCTCAACGATGCAAGGCAACGGCTTCACACACAACCTATAAGATATGACAAGTTTCAGTTTTAAGTCTCGTTTTATTGCGAACGATTATTATTAATTTCGAATAATCCATAAAGTGCATAGACGATGTGTCACGTCGTATATAAAATAGATAATGGTTACGTATTATTTTATCGTCTAGATTTAATTATCGTTATATAAATTTTATACGTATATATATATATATATATATATATATATATATATATATATATATATATATATATATATATATATATATATATATATATATATATATTATTATTTAAAAATCAATATTACTATTAAATCTTTTAAGTTTCTCCAATTTACACATTTTACCCTTAAAGGAAAACATTTACGTCGTTAGTCCAAAATTATATATATTTACGTTTTAAGTCCAAGTATATCAATATTTACATTTTTCAATCCTAAGTTTCAATATTAATTGTTTATACCTTTAGAAAACTGTTTTAACACTTTTTACCCAAAGTTTACAAATTTGACACTTTTAGTCCCTAGTTCTCGAAAATTTGCAAATTTAGTCCAAAAATTACCAAATGTAAAACTTAAATTTTTTAATATTTCAATAAGCTCAGAATATGTAAATTAGCTTATTTCAACAGCTTATTCGCTTATTTTTACTATTTTTCACAAAATGGGATTTAACGAGTCCATTTAAGGGCCCGTTAACAATTTTCGATCTTATGAAAACTCGTTTAGCTTTAGGCTCGTTTAAGTGATCAAACCACGTTGTTAGGTCGAATTATTTACCATTCTCGTTTGTATACTAGGTAGACAAATAGTTTGTATAAAAATATTAGATGGTCGTGTGTCGAATATTAAAATGGCGAGGTCAAAGTGTATGGTCAAAGCTCAATGCGTATAACTTATAAAAGTTGAAAAATAATCTAAGTGTTTTTAGTGAAATCGTATGGGTCCAAAGTGACTTAGAAACGTGTGATTATTTTCATGTATACGTTAATATAAGCTTAAGGTTATTATATGTACTCGTTAATGACATAACTAAGAAATAGTATGATACATAAAACGTATATGTTGTTTTTATGTTTTACGATTTATAAGACTCAAGTGATTGTGCACAAACATAACATACGTATGTATATATATATATATATATATATAGAAATATAGTTTCAAGTCCTCACCTCACCTATAAAAGGTGGCGTAAAAACAATGGTAGGTATCGTGTAATGGTACAATAACTTCGTGGTTCACTTCACGTTCCACCAAGGGTTCAAGATGCTCCAAGCTTGGTCTCCTAGGTTCACTTTGAGACGTGGTTCTCCTAGCAATCCGTATGTCCTCCACAACTTCCTCTCGTTACTATTTTTGGTGTAAGTGATACGTATAAGTGTATGTGACGTTTTAAGTTTGCATGGGAGGCTTATATAGGTAGTTTTGAAGGGTGTAGAGACAAGATAAGCTCACAAGAGGGGAGGGTGCATGTGAGGGCGAATAGTAACGCCTCAACGATTGCCCAATCGATTTTGTACATGGCTAGGATCTTGTGAGATCTTCCCAATTCATTCCTGACGTTTCTTGGATGCACATTGTTAGTTTACTTGTCATTGGAGAGCATGGGTGGTGCTAGGGAATGTCTTGCCACGTTTTGGTATTATCTTTCAATAGTGAGTTTGGTGGTTCACTTAGGTGATTTCTAGGGTAGTAAACGAGCAAGTGAATGTGTAACAAATATCAATTTTTGTTTCTTTGGCACTAGGGGAAACGAGTTAAGTAAAAATATATGTAGGTTATGTGTAGAAATCGTAAAAACATAGGGTGGTTTTGGAGCTTGGTCACGACAGGGAACAAAGAAAAGAAAAGAAAATAATAAGGGTGCGTTTGAGCCTATGGCCAGGTGGGCTTATGGTTTGCGTTGGCCCAAAGGAAAAAGAAAAAAAAGAAAAGAGTCCGTTTGGTTTGTATTTGGTTATTCGTGGCCCAATGAGTGTTGGGGGCCCACATGGCGTGTATCGAGTATCGTGTCGAAGTTCAAAAATATTAGTGAGCATTCTCGGGAAGTTTCGTAGGTTCGAAAAATATATAAATAGTATACGGTATTTAGATGAAACGTATTGTTATAAATATAAACGTTTTATATATATTTATCGTTCGCAATAATCATAGCTTATCTAGGTCGTGTGTAAGCATCGTTCCTGGGTAAACGGTCAATCACAGTTATCGTAGTGGTTCAATATCAAGCCATATCATAAAAAAAATTTTGTTACCCGTAAAATGGTGTTAAGTTATCATAACATCGTTTTATTTGTTCGTGTGCATTTACTAATCGTAAGGGAAATTTACGAGAGGTTACATTACCTACCTCTTACAGGGAATTTCGTCCCGGAATTCTAGTCTAAGATAGTTGTCAAGGGTGTCTTAGGTGAAGAGATGTGGGTACTTGGAGCGAATCTGATCCTCGTGCTCCCAAGTATATTCCGGTCCTCGCTTGGAGTCCCAACGAACTTTGACAATAGGGATACGGTTTTGCTTGAGTTGTTTGACTTCTCTATCCATGATTTCAATGAGTTCCTCGGTAAAGACAAGGTTATCATCTAGTTGAATTTCTTTCAGTGGAATAACGAGATATTCATCGGATAAACACTTCTTAAGGTTTGACACATGAAAGGTGTCGTGAATCCGACTAAGGTCTTCGGGTAGTTCTAGTTTATATGCCACGGGTCCTATCCTTTCCAGGAATTTGAATGGACCGATGTATCTGGGGTTCAACTTTCCATGTTTTCTAAATCGTACCATTCCCTTCCAGGGAGATACTTTCAATAAGACTCTATCTCCTACTTGAAATTCCATGGGTTTCCTTTTTAGGTCGGCGTAGCTTTTCTGTCAGTCTCGGGCTGCTTGTAAGCGTTGCTTAATCTTAACGATTTTCTCAGTGGTTTCCCGAACAAGGTCTGGTCCTATAAGTTGTCTTTCTCCAACTTCTGCCCAACAAACGGGCGATCTGCACTTTCTACCGTACAGTGCTTCGAATGGTGCTGCTTTTATGCTGGCGTGGTAACTATTGTTGTATGAAAACTCTGCTAATGGTAAGTGCTTATCCCAACCTTTTCCAAAATCGATAATGCATGCTCGGAGCATATCTTCCAAGGTTTGAGTAGTTCTTTCACTTTGACCATCAGTTTGAGGGTGGTATGCGGTACTCATATCTAGTTTAGTTCCTAAGGCTTTCTGTAACGATTTCCAAAAGTGAGAGGTGAAACGACTATCTCGATCCGAGATGATTGAAATTGGTACTCCATGTCGAGTGACAATTTCCTTCACATACAGCTGAGCTAGTGTATTCATCTCATCGGTTTCTTTGATGGGTAGAAAATGAGCGGATTTTGTGAGACGATCCACAATAACCCATATTATGTCGTATCCGGATGAGGTTCTTGGGAGTTTGGTGATGAAGTCCATAGTGATTCGTTCCCATTTCCACATAGGAAGTTCTGGTTGTACAAGTAGACCTGAAGGTTTCTGATGTTTTGCCTTTACTCTTGAACACGTCAAACATTTACCGACATATTCTGTGATGTCAACCTTCATGTTTGGCCACCAATATAGTTTCTTTAAATCCTGATACATCTTGTCGGAACCTGGGTGAATGGAGTATTTTGACTTGTGGGACTCATACATGATGAGCTCACGAATACCTCCAACCATAGGGATCCAACTTCTGTCCTTGAAACACAGTGTTCCATCGGATTTCTTCACGAAACCATTCTTATTCTCGGGCATGCCGTAAATCTTTCCCTTGGGTCGGTTTTCCTCTGTAAGTGCTTCGTTCTGTGCGGTAAGGATTTGGGATAGAAGGGGTGAGTGAATAGTCATCCCTAGTGATCTAACTCGAAGGGGTTTCAATCGTTCTTTTCGGCTTAACGCATCTGCTACTACATTAGCCTTTCCTGGGTGGTAGCGTATCTCACAATCATAATCGCTGAGCAGCTCTAGCCAGCGACGTTGTATCATATTCAAATCCTTTTGATCCAGAATATGCTGAAGACTCTTGTGGTCTGTGTACACGGTACATTTGGTGCCATATAAGTAGTGCCTCCATAACTTGAGCACAAACACTGCGGCTCCTAACTCCAAGTCATGAGTCATGTAGTTTTCCTCATGTTTTTTCAGTTGTCGGGATGCATAAGCTACCACTTTGCTTCTTTGCATCAAAACTGCTCCTAGTCCATGATAAGATGCGTCTCAATATACTATAAAGTCCTCATTTCCTTATGGGAGGGCTAATATTGGAGCTTCACAAAGCTTTCGTTTTAACAACAGGAAGGTTGCTTCTTCCTTTTCTTCCCAGATGTACTTCTCATTCTTTTGGGTTAGCTTAGTCAAAGGTTTCGCAATCTTGGAGAATCCTTCAATAAATCTTCGGTAGTAACCTGCGAGACCTAAAAATTAACGTATCTTCGTGGGGTTTGTAGGAGACGACCAACTTTTTACAGCCTCAATCTTTGCAGGGTCTACGTGAATACCTTGACTATCGATGATGTGTCCTAAAAATTATACGGTGCGAATCCAAAAGTCGCATTTGGAGAATTTAGCGTACAGTTCTTCTTTCTTGAGCAGTTCTAGAATGATTCGTAAATGTTCCGCGTGTTCCTCTTCGTTGCGAGAGTAGATTAAAATATCGTCGATGAATACTATTACAAACTTATCCAGGTAAGGTTTCCACGATTCATTAAATCCATGAAAACTGCTGGTGCATTGGTCAGACCGAACGGCATTACTTGAAATTCATAGTGACCATAGCGCGTTCTGAATGCAGTTTTCGGAATATCCACGTCTCGAACTCTTAGCTGATGATATCCTGATCTCAGATCAATTTTTGAGTACACACTCGATCCTTGCAATTGATCAAACAGATCATCAATTCGAGGCAATGGGTATCGATTCTTTACCGTAAGTTTATTCAACTCCCGGTAATTGATGCACATTCAAAAGGATCCATCCTTCTTCTTAACAAACAAAATTGGAGCTCCCCAAGGTGATGAGCTTGGCCGAATAAATCCTTTCTCTGACAGTTCCTTTAGTTGTTCTGACAATTCCTCCATTTCAGATGGTGCTAGCCTATAAGGTGCTTTAGCCACTAGTGCCGCTCCAGGCACTAGTTCAATCTGAAATTCTATTTGACGTGCGGGTGGAATACCAGGGAATTCTTCGGGGAATACTTCAGGAAAATCCCTAACGACAGGAACGTCATCAAGCTGCTTCTCGGATGACTTATTTTCTGTAACTTGAGCCATGAAAACCTGACATCCTTCCTTCATGTATTTTATTACTCGCATACATGAGATAATTCCATATCGAGGTTTGCTTTTGTCGCCCTGGACAACGAGTGTTTCATCCTTGAGTGGTATAGGAATGACCTTTTTGTCACAGTGAATCCTAGCACGATGGTGGGATATCCAATCCATGCAGACGATAGCGTCGAAACTATCAAGTTGAATCGGCATAAGATCAATGGCAAAAGGTATTTCAGATAGAATTAGGGTGCAATCTTTCATGATAGTATTGGTATCTATTAAATTCCCGTCAACCATTTTGACTTCGTAGGTAGTGTTTAGCTTAGAGGGGGTGACATTAAGTAAAGGGGCAAACGTATCTGATATAAAACTCTTATCGGCGCCTGAATCAAACAATACTCTAGCATTATGATGGTTTAGTAGAAACGTACCGGTGACTACATCGGGTCCGTTTCCATCTCCGAGTAGGTATACCCTATCTTGGGCGTTGACTGGTTCATTTCCTTTAGGGCAGTTCCTCCGGATGTGTCCTACTTCTCCGCATACGTAACAAGTGGGTGATATAACCTGTGTGTTGCTTCCTGTAGCTGGAATCCTAAAGTTTCTAGTTTGATGACCGATCTTACGACATTTGTCACATCAGATGGTACAACGACCCTCGTGATGAAGTTTGCATCGTTGGCATTGGGGTTTCTGTCCGTTGTACTCTACACCTTCAGTGGCGGCGTAGACTCGGGGTTTTTCTTGTCTTTGGTTCTGCTGTTGAGTGTTTCGGTTGTTGTGATATTGTTGGTGGTTCCGATTATTGTTGCGGTGGTTGTTGTTGCGGTGATGACTGTTGTTGCTTTGTTGGTTGTTGTTGTTGTGATGGTGGGTGGTTCTCTTATCGTCCAATTTCCTTTTAAGCTCATTGTATTTCACTTCTCGGTCTAGAAGTTTCTGAGCAAGTTCCATTGCTGCTTCCAAGGTTGGCGGGTTTGCTGAGGTGACATTTCCTTCAATACTCCTTGGGAGTCCTTCGACATATTTCTCTAATGTCTTCTCATGATCGGGTACCATGGTAGGGCATAGTATCTTGAGTTCTTGAAATCTCCAGTTGTAACTTCTCAAATCAACTCCTTTCACTATTAAGGCATGGAACTCATCCTCGAGTTTTCGTAGTTCGGAATGGGAACAATACTTCTTTAGTATTTTAGCCTTGAATTCAATCCAAGTAAGTTGATGTGCTGCCTTTGCTCCTAGTGTTTGAACGGTAGAATTCCACCAGGATAGAGCGTCTTGCATCGGTGTTCCCGTTGCGAAGCTTACCTTGTTGTTTTCTGAGCATCCACTTCTTTGGAAAACAGTTTCACTTCATTCAAACCATTGAGCTAATTCCGACACTCCTTCAATTCCTTTGAAATACATTGGTTGGCACGCTATAAAGTCCTTGTAAGTGCAGTAGCGGGGTGCAGGTGCATTTCCATCTCTATTACGGGCTTGTCCAGCTAAAACGACATTGACACCATCAGCAATTGCTTGCTGGATCGCTGCCGGGGTCATAACTTCAGGGTTCATTGGTGCGGCGGTCGTGGTTGTTCTCCTAGTTCTAGCCATGTTGCTATTATAAAAGAAGGTATATCATTAGAACATTTATAATAATCCTATCACGTTGAAAATACATATCGAGTAATAAATAGTAAATATAGGTCGTAGTTACAATGATTCGATCATTGAAAAGGTTTAAGTCGTAATTATCGTATGTTGGAATGACACACATTAGGAATAAGTTTGACCTGCATGAACTAATATATTACGATATAATGTATAAAGTTTGCAACGTAAATAAAGATAAAATAAACTTCCATAAATCAACGTCAAGGTGTTACAACACTTATTGATACTTGTGCAAATGTTTACAAAACACGACAAGATACTCTTATTTGTAGGACATTGATTTCACTAACAAGGCGATGGTCTCATGGTTTTCCAAAAGCTTTTTCTAGGCGGTTTTGGAGTTCTTGAATGGCAGTGGACATGGTTTCTATGGTTTGATCTCGAGTCCTTTCCCTTTCTCAAGATTCTAGCACGGTTTGCCTAAGGCGTAGGTTCTCAGTGTTGATCTTTTCAAGTTCTCGGTCTAAAGTTCCCATCATTATTTCTGTTGAAGTGTTAGCCGCATGATACGTGGGAATCGCACCAGGCTTTACCTCTCAAGGGATCTTGAGAAGCTTACAACCCCCACCAGGCAGTATACCTGATCGTTGTAGTATAGTATAGTGACAAGTACCGGGGATTGATCGTTCAGCTAGGAATAGTTTCGCTAGGATTAGAAAACCTAAATACTAGTTCTAGAGATGAGGGATGATTCTTTTTTGTATTTTTATATTTTTTAGAAAGCAAGTTAAAATCTCGGGTTTTGAAGTATTTGGGGCGGAATTAGTTGCTAGTCAACTAACCCAATACTAAGATGCAATCAAAATAAAATACTAAAATGAAAATAAAACTATATTAAACTAAGGTTGTGAGCAATAAGTGGGAGAAACGTGTTTGCTTAGATTTCACTACTCCCTAGATATCTTTTACACGTTAATTACTTGTTATAGTTGCGTGGATGACGGATTGTATTCCTTAATACCATTCATGGGGTGGCGTACTTACTTCCCCAATCCTATGAGTGCCTACTTCACTCCTATGTCGAGCCTGCAAGAAGCTCCTAACATGGGATCATTAGAATTTACTCATGCATTAAATACAACCAATAAAATCTAGTACACATCGGTTCATGTTTCCTAAGACGTTCAAGCATGTTACCATTTGGAGATCTGCCAGTTTTCTTAAGCCTAACGTTGAAATCATTCATCCAATACAACCATACAGAAGTAATCAACACATAATCAACATCTAGGTTTCATTAGATCTAAGCAAACACAAGATAAATCTAGCCTAGCATGGTGAAATCAAGACAAGCACAAGATATTGACAACCAACACATAGACATATTGATTGAATTAAGAAATGACTTATCTTAGTAACACATGTAAGGATTCAAGGGTTGAAAACCCTTGAAAAGCTGTAAAATTTGTATATGGTTCGGCCTTAGGGTTTCTCTAAACTTGTTCCTCTCTAATGAATGAAAAGTAGAAAACTATATATAGATATTAGAGGCTAACGGCGTCAAGAACAAACTTGTGACGCCGTCATCTCACTGCCAAAATAATCCTCAGACTGCCTTGATCTACATCTGACGCCGTCATGTTGTCCATTTTTGCAGGCTGTCACACTTTTAACTCTTGACGCTCTACTTTGTGACGCCTTCATTTCTGTACTGGGTCGTCATGATCTTTACTCTTGACGCCGTCAGGAAAGTACTTTTGACGCCGTCACACACTGTTCCAAGCATGGAAAATTAAGTCTTTGGCGTTTTCTTCACTTTTATGCTCCAAAAACGTCCGAATTGCTTCCGTTTCCAGATTTCACTCCCAAAGTTCCTAAAATCACAAAAGGAACTATTTAGGGCAATATTTGATCAAATAAATTCAATTTCGGGCTTAAATGACCCCCTAAAAATGGATCATTTTTCGCCTCATCACCCCACATAGTGCTCCTATGAATTCCATTGACTCCCAAAAGAGAGAATCCAACTTTTCAACCTTATCTTCCATAGCAAGATGACTAATTATGAGACTGTTCATATCATCTTCAAAAGTTTCTAGTTGTTCATGTGGAATCTTGTTGAGTATACTAGCGATGGAATCAAGTCGATCTTCGTGGCGAACCATTCTTGCAACTAACAATGGTATGGTGTGATGTATGGGTTCCCCAGTGACTGGAAGAATTCGGGAGGTAGAGTAAGAACTTTCCCCAAGTTCCCTTGTTGTTGGTGTTCCTTCTTGAGATCTCCAATATCACATGATGGGCAACAAGAACGACCATTTACGAGCATCCACTCGCTTGTGGGTCCTTCGGCGGCTGCGGTCAACACAAGATTCTGAGGTGGTTGGGCGGATTGGGTAAGTCCTTCAGTGAGGTGATATTGGGACACTTCGGTAAGGTGCAGGTGGTGATGCTAGTGGAGGTGATACTATGGGTGATGGTACTAGTGGCACAGTAGTGGTTTGGCTGTAGAAGATAATAGGTAGTGGTGGTATCACAGGTGGTGCAGGTGGTGGTGGCACAACTGATTCAGGTGGTATGACAAGAGCTGGTGCTGGTACAACAGTACTTGCTTCATACGGCTGAAGTTGTCTAATTTGCATAGATCGGCGAATCGGACCAGATGATGCCAGAGGAGAAGCCTCTGTGTCAGATGATGGCAGAAATTGCTGGCTTTGCATGTATCTGTCGGTAGCAAGAGACATAGGCATAGGTGAGGTAGCATAGGCTGAAGTAACATCTTCAGTTCCTGAGTTTGAGGACACGCTGATAGGGTGGGTGTTCGAAGACATGACACTGTAATAAATTTCCCGATTAGTAAATGTAAGCATAATTATAATCAATTTAAAATGCTATAAAGTAAATAATACTTTTTACCAATTTATTGGAATGCTCAGGCACGAAGGGCGTAGGATGGTATTTTATAAAAATTTTGTCCCGTTTAAAGTGTAGTTATAGTCCAATGTTCCAAAAACACTTGGTTCACTATAACCATAGCTCTGATGCCAATCTATAACACCCCCAAAATAGATCAATACAGCGGAAGACTTATAATGACAGCGGAAGACTTTTGGGGTATTATATCGCGGATCTTTGTCACAACTATAGAAAACGACTCAAGTGATCGTTTTAAGTTTTATTTAAAATACCAAATATTCATAATTCCAAGAGGTTTCATTATTCAACAACAAGTTTTTATTCAAAGAGAAATAAACGTTTCTTTATTTGCCCACTTCGTGCCTTTGCCGTCCATTCCATTTAGTTACCTGAGATAAACATGCTAAAAGTCAACAAAAGTTGAGTGAAATTCATAGGTTTAAAATTTAGAGTTTGAACACAAGAGATAGGTGCTTATTGTATATAGATACAAATAAACAAGTTAGAAATCACATTCATTATTGCCTTAAGCTCATGACACTCAATGATTCAACATACATCAAAATTATCCGTATTAACGATGTGAAATATATAGCCCCCAAGATAGGTATTTCCCAGTAACCTATGATATTTAAATAAAGTGCATTCGGTAACTTTCCTCTAGCAACCAAATGGGGATTGTCAATCCCTAATAGATCTATTCACAATTATTTACGTTCACCCTTCAAGAGATTAAGGTTCATGATCGAGGGACTTTTGGCAATAGCTACTTAAGCAATAATAATACCAGGAAAAGACTTGTGTTCGGTTTTTGAGAGGATCACTTGATTTGATCACACACTATGAGGTGTTGGACCTTTGTAATGTGTAAGTATGATACTTTGAGTGAATATGATTAAGTATGCGGAATCTACTTAACCACACTTAGAATATTTATTGGAAATGGAACTGTGATGCTTGTGTTTATTTAACAAAGAACAATGAAAGTATTTCACCAAATGATTCAATATTATTCAGAATAATACGAGTGATCTTCACTATCACTAGGGTTACAAAGACCTTGAATCTTGTGTTTGTTCTATTGTTTTTCTCTATCACTGTCTATTCGTATATTCGCACTTATCACACACATATATAACTTATATCTAAGATCTTCCTTTTATAGTCCAAGGAAAGATCTTTTACAATCTATATGACTCATCTTAAATACTAGCTTATGACTAAGCTTCATTCTAGCTAGTTGATGACTTATCATGTCAGTTATTAAGATACAACATGTATCTAGGATTACAACTCACTTGGAGTGTTCAATTTGATGACTACAACAAAGATATTTTTCTTGTATATGAGTTAGTAGAATAAGTTGTACTTATCTACACAGTTGTTGTATGAGTCATAGTAGCATCAGCAAAATCCATCAGCAGAAACACTATCAGTAGAAACCTTCTTCAGCAGAATCCATCAGTGGAAACATGCTTTGTGCTTTATCAGCAGAAACATACTTGATGTATTTCCTTAAACCTTTATACTGATTCTTCTGATTATTTAATTCCCAACAATCCTCCCCTAAACATGTGAATTACATTCAAACATGTTTTTCTGAATTAAATGAGGACTTTGTGAAGATCTTTCAAACACTTCATTGTCAGACTTTTGATCTGAACTTTCTTCTCTTTTGAGTGATTGAATGTCTTTCTCTGTAACTCATCTGCTTTCTTTTCTTTGCTCCAATCTTGGACTAAAAGATGGTGCAATATTTAACTTGAAGAATTTTAAGAGGCAATGATGCTGTGTATCTTGGATGCTTGTTCCAAGAAATAGAAATCATCTTTCAGCATGTCTTTGGTAGTGATGAACAAACGTAGTGAACTGAACTTGAAACCTTTCATCTTTTGATCTAGATAGAACTTTCTCCTATCAGCTCTGTTCATGTTCTTTATCAGTAGAAACCATGTCATCATCTTGTATGCTCTTATCTTTTCCTTCTTTTTCTTTGGATAATCTTCCTTTAAAGGGCTTTTGTAACCTCCCCTGAGATTTATTTTTCGCTTGAGCAATTTCCTCCCCTGTTTGGAAGATCTCTCACACTCATATCATATCATCTGATCTAGCAATTTCCATGTTTTCAGACAATTTGTACATGAAGCCATCAATTCCTTAAGAGTTTAAATGCTGCCCTCATCACTTCTAGGTGTGTAACCTCCTATGAGTGGTGAATCACTGAGCATAGACTCATAATCCATCATTAGATGATTTTCTGAGCCTCTTTGAAAATCCTTTTTAAGAAATATTTGACTTAACAGTATGAACATGATTTTCTGATTAAAAATCATACCGCTTCTAACCATTTTAAAAGGATTAAGAGTGGTAACTAACACTTAATCAAAATTTTGGTTTAAAGCAACCTCTGGTTGTGTGAGAACCAATCTTTTCAGTTATAAATAACTGCCTGTGTACAGATAAACCTATTCAAAAGGCTTTCTTTACAGGGTTTCCAGCTCGTGGCATTTGTTACCTCTAACACAAGTGTTAGATTCACTTTTGCTCACTGTTCTTTCTATCAGATATCCGTAGATTAGTCACATTATACTTGAGAGTATAAAATGATAGAAAGTGAGTTGTATCAGTTAATAACTGATCAACTAATTTATCAATTCAATGTGAAACATCATAATCAGGTTCTAAGAAAGAAGTTTTAAGGAGTTTTGAAATCCCAAACTCTTTCTATCATGAACCTATTATATCAGCTGCAATGATCAGCAATTTGTTGCTTACAGATTTCACTTGAAATAGCCTTTGAGCTCAAACATTCATACCTGAAATTGTTAGTCTAAAACCAAAAGAACAAAGTACAAAGTACTTGTCTTGAATTAGAATTATGCATAGGACTATCTGTATGAATAACTTTTAAATTGGTAATAGTAGTTTTTAGATTAAAAAGTTAGATGCATTAACAAAATTTATATACAAGAACACATTATATTGAAAATTTTTAAAGATTAAGAATTCCAATACCTGCTACTAAGTACTGAAATCTTCCAACATCAAAAGATTTTGTAAGAAGATCTGCAAAGTTTTGTTAATTAACCTCTTTTCATTGCAATATCTAATAAAATGATTTCTTATTTCAATGTGTTTTGTTTTAGAATGTTGCACTGGATTTTTAATAATGCAAATTGTACTACTATTATCAATATGAATAATGGTATGTAAGAAATTGTACCCATAATCAAGAAGTTGGTTTTGAAGCCATAGAACTTGACCACAACAATTTGCAGCAGCTACATATTCAGCTTCAGTTGTTGAAGTAGCCACCATTGTCTGCTTCTTACACTGCCATGAGATAAGTCTACACCCAAGGAATTGACATCCTCCAGTTGTTGACTTTCTGTCCAAGCTAGCACCAGCATAATCACTATCTGAGTATGCTACCAAGTCAAAAGATGACTCCTTAGAATACCACAGACCCAACCTAGGTTGACCCTTGAGATATCTAAAAATTCTCTTGACTGCTGTTAAATGAGAAACCTTAGGAGTTACTTGATATCTTGCACAAGCACAAACAGAGAACATGATATCAGGTCTTGATGATGTGAGATACATCAAAGAACCTATCATAGATCTGTATGTATGTACATCCACATTAGTTCCTTCTACATCTTTAAGAAGTGGCTTCTCAGGATCAATTGGTGTGCTTGTTGTTTTGGAATCAGCAAAATTGAAACTTTCTAAGAATCTTTGCAACATATTTGTCTTGACTAATAAAGATTCCTTCTCTTGATTGTTTAACCTGCAGACCCAAAAAGAATGTAAGTTCCCCCATGGAACTCATCTGAAACTTATTGTGCATAAGCTTCTCAAACTGCAAACACATCTCCTTCCTTGTAGATCCAAAGATGATATCATCCACATACACTTGAACTAGCAAAAGATCCTTTTTATGCTTCTTGGTGAAAAGTGTCTGATCTATCTTGCCTCTTTGAAATCCATTTGAAATTAAGTAGGAAGCCAGTGTTTCATACCAAGCTTTTGGTGCCTGATGTAGGCCATATAGAGCTTTAACAACCTTGAACACTTTGCCTGGATGGTCAGGATCAACAAAACCAGGAGGTTGTGAGACATACACCTCCTCTTCAATAGTACCATATAAGAAAGCACTCTTGACATCCATTTGATAAACTGTGAATCCCATAAATGAAGCATAAGCCAAAAACAGTCTAATGGCTTCAATCCTTGCTACTGGAGCAAAAACTTCTTCATAGTCTATCCCTTCTTCTTGTGTGTACCCTTGAGCTACTAATCTAGCTTTATTTCTTATCACTATGCCCCTTTCATCCCTTTTATTCCTAAAAACCCATCTAGTGCCAATTACCCTTACACCACTTGGTAAATCAACTAGCACCCAACCCTTTTGAATCTTAAATTGAAGAAGCTCTTCTTGCATAGCCTCCAACCAGCTTGAATTCTCTAGGGCTTTATGAATATTCTTTGGTTCATCTTGTGAGAGAAAACATACAAACAAGCAAGAGTTTGAAAACTCATGCTGTTTTGAAGCATAAAGGGCATCAAGAAGCCCTTGTTGATCTGAAGACATCAATTGTTGTCTTGTCTTCACTCCTGATTGTACATCTCCAATTATATTGTCCAGGGAGTGGACTTTGTGAATCCTTGAGTGTGTAGTAGAAAGAACTTGATAATCAGGTGGAAGGTTGTTGAAATCCACCTCATTGTCTGAGAGATTTGCTTGTGTTTCTTCTGATGGTTCATCAACAGAAACATTTTGCTCATCAGCGGGAACTATTTGCTTATCAGCAGAAACAGCAGTGTTACTTCTGACTTGAAACTCTTGTTCCTTAGCTCCTTCTTCCTTGTATTCATCTTCAACATCTTTTTTAGAATTTCCAGAAGAAGATTCACCATTTATTGAAGTTGAATCCACACTTGTATTTGTCCATATTGGCATTATCACATAATCTTGATTTGCCTCATTCTCTAATCCTTCTCCATTTGTTGCATCAGCAGTTTGTGAACCTGAAAATTCATTAGTTTCTACAACAAAAGGCACATAATTCATTGATTTGGATAGAGATTCAAGATCAAATAGCCATTTGGGACCTTAACCTTCTACATTGGTTTTATTTTCCAAAAACTTCACATGTAGATTTTCCTCTACTCTTCTAGTTCTCATGTTGTATACTCTGAATGCTTTGCTATTGATAGAATATCCAACTAAGAATCCTTCGTCTGCTTTTCCATCAAACTTTCCAAGATGGTCTAAGGTATTAAGAATTGTCACATGACATCCAAAAGGTCTAAGAAATCCTATTTCAGGAGTTCTAATTCTAAAAAGTTCATATGATGTCTTATTGTGAGGTTTTACAACTAAAACTCTATTTTGAACATAGCAAGCAGTGTTGACTGCTTCTGCCCAAAAAGTTATAGGCAACTTAGAGTCAGCTAACATAGTTCTAGCAGCTTCTATTAGTGTTCTATTTTTCCTTTCAGCAACTCCATTCTGTTGTGGAGTTCTTGCAACACTAAATTCTCTTTTAATACCTTTTTCTTTGCAGAAATCATCCATAACTCTATTTTAAAATTCTGTCCCATTATCACATCTAATGACTTTTACTCTTTTGCTTACTAGGTTTTATATCTCTGTAATGAAGGTCTTAAGGATGCTAGAAGTTTCATCCTTAGTACCTAAAAAGAATACCCAAGTAAATCTACTAAAGTCATCAGTAATAACTAGACAATATCTCTTATGCAACAAACTTCTAACATTTGTAGGACCAAATAAGTCCATATACAGCATAAACAATGATTGATTGATAGAATTAAAAATTTTGGGCTTACAAGTGGCTATATGTTGTTTGCCTTTAAGACAAGCAATGCATGTTTGATCATTTTCAAATCGTTTTTGAGGTAAACCTCTTACCAAACCATCTTTGACAATCTTGTTTATGGTTTTGAAGTTAACATGACCAAGCCTCCTATGCCATTTCATAGATTCATCCAATATGGCCTTAGCAATAAGACAAGTAAGAGAATCTTTTGGAACAATTTTCTTCATATCAACACTGTACATGTTGCCTTTTCTTGGAATTCTAAGAAGTGCTTGACTTTCATCAGGCATTTTAAAATCAGAAGAAAATACAAGACATTCATTGTCAGTAAAGAGAACTTTGTTCTTTTTGTCACACATTTGTGAGACACTAAAAATATTTGTTGGACCGTAGAACAACGTATTTCACATATGATTCAAGCCTAGATCTAGAGAGAGAAAGTATGTAGAGAGAGAGAGAGAGAGTGGGAACTCTAGTGTGTGGAATAATAACTTTGATATCACTAAATGAATCACTAAGAGAACCAACCTCTAAAATGAGGTTTACAAGAGTATTTATACATGAAGTCTAGGGCATCATCTATCTTATACATTATTACACTAAAGGCCCTTAGACTTTCACAAAACATGAATACTAAGCCTAAACTTCATCATAATGATATTCTAAAGCAACCTATAACAATACGTTAATGACCGACACCTTTTATAAATAAAATACGATGCTAACAATCTCCCCCTAAGTGTTGGTCATTGAAGGTTGCGCGACGTCATCATCTTTGTCTTTATACTTTAACATTCATAGCTCTTGACGTCTTTAAGAATCACTAGATGAGTCATAGTACTTAGTTCATTGTTCTTTGTTCATCGATGTTGATATGATCCAATGATGTCATCTGCCTTTTGTCACTTCTGTGTTTGTGGTGGTTGTCTGCCATTCCAACATGCTCATACGCCTTAAGTCTTTGTGATACATGCATTTGTTGTTTCCGTTCTTTCACTTTGATCTTTGTCACTTTACTTTGTAGATTCTTCTTTTTGGCGTAGAATCTTTCTTTGGCTGTTGCTATCCTTTGATCTTTGTGAGAACTTTCCTTTGACTTTGTTGATGCATGTATGAGCATGTGGAATCTTTCGCCATGGAGATGATGTATAGCTGCAGGTAAACAGTTAGCAATAAACAGCCGGTACTTACAGATAAGGAATTAGAGATCGTCAACAGCATAGTGTGAAGACTCCTTCTAACCCTTACCCTGGCCGTTCCCATATCAGATACTCCCGAAAGAGCTTACGAGACCTACTAAGTAGCTCAATGACTGGGTGAGTCACTGGGGATCACTCCACGACTGTAGACCGTTTGAAACCACCGTGAACACTAAGCGTAACCCATAAAGAATTACCGAAGTGACCTGCTGTCAGGGCTGCTTGATGTTGACCCTGGCAGGAATTTCCATTCAATCATTGAGAATCACAAAAGTGAATCCTCTTATAAATGTTCTGGCAGATTGCTAAGATCTGCGAAGGACTCTTAAGTTTACATCTGGCGTCCTTAATGATGAACAACCAGTGTAGAAATATCATGTGTTCCTATGAGATCTTTTGATGAATCTCGGGGCTCTAGACTCGATAAGTGCACATTTGGTTTCCTATGCGGAGATTAGGGAGAGGTCTCCTGCTTCAATATCAACCATCTCTAAGAGACAGGCCGAGAGATTATGCCGGTTCCCCGTGAGAATGAAACAAGCTCTTTTAAGAGAACTTGAGTGGCTAGAAGGTTTAGCGCAGTGCGTCACTGGGTCCATGACGTCTTTATCTTCAATACCGGTGTCACCTTAGTAACAACCAGTAGCATATGAATTGAACCCGGTGTCTGCCCTAAGGTTGAACATATGGAGGGCTATTTCTTTACACCCTTTTTCATAACTTTTCTTTTTAATTCTTCAACCCCTTCTTTCTCCTTTCTCATTTTCTCCTTTTTTCAATCATACCTAAGGACTTCTAATTCTAATCTATTGGAATTGTCCTTGGGTAGATCCCTCCGGCTCTGGCGGATCATAGGACGGTTTTTCCTAACCTTAGTCACCTTATAACTCCATGACTATCCTATTGTTGCCATAAAACCATTCATTTGAAAATCTCTCAAAGTGTTTATGATTATGAAACATATTTTGTTAACACTTCGAGAGTTTTGCATTTCATTTGAAGGACTCCCCCTTCACATGTGCTCATGTATTGTTAAGAAATTTGCACATGCGTGAGGAGTTTGCACTTTTAGAATTGATCCACTTTCAGTGAACATGACCGATTCGAGACACGCTTACATCACTAGTTAGACTAGCTTGAAGTTATTACCCGTCCTGGTCAAGTCCAAAGAAAGTCTCTCGATACGGTACATTCTACTCAGACAAGTCCTATTCGAGACACGCTTACATCACTAGTTAGACTAGCTTGAAATTATTACCCGTCCAGGACAAGTCCTTTCGATTACTGACATTTTAAGCTTCGTCAATTCATTGGTACTTTCTGAGTCGAGCTCTTTTGAGATTCAGTCACAAGCTTTAAACATCTTTGATCACATTTTAATCATGTCTTCTCCCCCTCAAAAATAGCATATCGTGATATTTTTGATATCAAATGATTAAGAAAAAGCTTTTTGGAGAGAAAGACAGATTTGTTTTTGCATGAACTCGGAACATTTTTGTTTTTATGAAATACTCCCCCTCAAAACTCGCATATGTTTTTGAGAAATGTTAAACTTTTTAAAGTTTAGAGGGAAGGAGTCATCTTGAAGCAAAATTCTGAAAGAGAAAGAAGTTTCAGATTTGTTGAATTTTGCATCAAGGTTTTTTTTTTTTTTTTTTTTTTTTTTTTTTTTTTTTTTTTTTTTTTTTAAACAAAGACTTCTCTTTGTTTGAATAGGAATGTCGCACTGAGGCGTACAACAGTGTCCATTTATAGGATAAGTGCACTTTGTTGATGAAAATCATTTTTGCGTAGCACTTTCCTTTCTTTGAAAACTTGAGTTGTGCACTGTAAGGTGTACACAAATCATTTTGATGATGAGCACCGATTTTGATAGATTTTGAAAATCTTTTTGAAAAATCTTGAAAAGGTGGTGCTCAAAATGTAAGAGAATTTTGAAAATCTAATTTATCATTAGATCAACAATCACGGTCTTGAGCTTAAAGATTTTGAAAGTTTTTATAAAAAAAACTCAAGCCAGAAGTTTGGTTCTTGTTTTAGGATAAGTGCTCGAAAAAGTATTTGAAATCTTTGTTTGATTAAGCACTTTCCTTTCTTTGAAGCGCGGGTCCTGAACTGATGTGTCCAGAAGCCATTTGATTAAGTCTTTATTTGAAATCTTTTCGAGTTGTTATACCCGGACTTAAGTTTTGAAAAGATTTCACTTTGAAGCACGGGTTGTAAGCTGAAGTACTTACAAGCCATTGTGAAGAAACTTTTGAGAAACGACATGTTTTAGAAAAACATTTTAAAGAACTCCCGTTCAAGCATCTGTAAATGTCCGTGTCATTGTTGAAAGACATTTCTAGACACGTACAGAATATTGATTTATACGAGAGACATGTCGTGAGAAAAATATTTTTGGATTTTTTTTTTTGATTTTATATTGTTTTTGTATTTTTTGAAATTTTATATTTTTGTATTTTGTTTTTGTTTTTATAAAAGAAATGGAAAATCAAAAATAGAAGATTGAAAGAATGATTTTATAGAATTTACAGAATTTGAACCCTCTGAAGAACTGGGTTCTGAGATAGTTGAAGCACCTGCAACCAAAGACGAAGAGGTTTCACAAATAACAGTGTTAGAAGTACATGAATCATCACTTTGAGGGTGTTGACTATCAACGGTTGTTGTGGTTTCTACTTCCTTATCCTGAAGATTATCACTATTATTTGTCTTGGTGCAACTATCAAAAATCTTCCCTGTGGGAATCCATCTAAGACCAACTGTTTTAAAAACTTTCCCCGTAGGAATCCACCTAAGGTAAGATCTAGATGTAGTTTTCTTATCAGATGCAGCGGAAGTCTCAGTCTTGGAAAAACTACATTCTTTAGATATCCACCTATTAGGTTTCTTAACCTCTTGCTTCTTATCAATGGGTTTGTTTTGATTTGGTGTCTTAGTGGATTGGGTCTTGACACTTGATTTGGAATTCTTTGTGTTGCATTCTACTTTCCTAGTATTCTTATTTGTGCCACTACTCTTAGATGCAATCCAATCCCTAGTATTTTGTTGAAAGTTCCTAGGTAATGGTTTACTACTACTAGCAGTGCTTTGGAATCTTGTAGAATTCATCACACTAGGTTTTGCACCTAAAATTCCGTTTTTTCGATGTTGTGCCTTTTTTCTAGCTTCTTCTAGATGATGATTGAGGACCATGTCATTAGAACCAACAGACTCATTAACAGTTTTTGTTGTCTTATTTGGTGTACTATACTTAGAAGAGCCAGGTGAAATCACATTTTTGTTTCTTTCAACAAACAAATTTTGTTTTTCAACAATCTTTTCCATTACCTTATCCTTGGGCAAGGGTGGTGGAGTGACTGGTTTTGACAATTCCTTTTTCTCATCGACTTTTGGAGCAAACCGTGAAATTGACATTTTTGGTTTTTGAACCATGTTTGAAACATTTGGTTTCTCCGAAGTCGATGGTTTTGCAAACTTAGTTTCCTCACCCTTCCTTTTTTCACTTTCAAGCTGAGCCCTCAAAAGATCATTTTGCTCTTTCATGTTTTTGAAAGCACGCTCATACGACAATTTGTCATACTTGCATTCTTCCTTTTTTCGATCAAGTTGTTTAAAACATGACACATTTTCATTTTCAAGCTTTATAAGAGCATTTTCATATTTGGAAACAATTTCGGAGGTCTCAGCTCTCAGTCTTTCATCGTCTTGAACAGAATATGTTTGTAAAATGATGGACATAATGTCAGTGGTGATAACAGCTTCGAAGAGAGAATCATTTAGGTTTTCCAAAACATTCATGTTTTCACGAGTTTCATTAGTTTCGTTTACCAGGGATTTGTGGTCCTTGACAAAGTCGGCCATTTCTTTTAAGAAAGCTCGTTCAAAATGGATTACCCTCGCACTGATGTTATTCAGTGGGATAGTAATTTCGTTTTCAAAAACTTTTTTCTGCTCAATATGAAAACTGGAATGCCAGTTGTTAATATCGATTGTAGTTTTAGAAGCAACAATATTTTGAAGTTCTTGAATTCTCTTTTTAACGTCATCCAGAATGTTTCTAGCCTCACTTGTATTAAAAGTGTTGTTAGAAGACATTTGTTCCATTTTTGAAAGAGATTTTGAAACAATTACTTTCTTAGAAAACATTTTTGAGAATGGTCGTTTTATGGAAAACACGGATGGTTCTTTTTGTGGAACAAAAGTAATTCCCGAAAGTTTGTTCAATTTGTTGTAATCAATGGGTTTCAAAACCTTTTGTTTCATTTTAGAAATGCTCTCTTCGACATGTTCTATCGTTTGCACAGAATCCCGAATGACGGGAGGATCATGTTTAGTGTAAATCACATTACCATTATACAAAACATTCTGTTCTTGCTGAGCTTTCTTGAGATTACTTGGGGTGTTGTTACCAAGAGCCACTTTATGTTTCGTATGGTAAATCGGATTAGTTTGATTTGAAATCATTTTCATTGTTTGACTTGACTGACCCGACTTAACCACTAATTCTTCTAAATGTGCAATCATGTGTTCTGACTCTACGATTTCGGCCAAAAGTTTGTCTTCTTTCTTTGCAAAATCCTTTTTCAACTCATCCCTTTCTTTTTCAAGATTGGTATAAGCTGTTTTTTGTTTAGAAAGTTGGTTTTGTAAATCAGAAATTTCCGCGTTTAAAGCTTTTATCTTCTTGAAAGAATTAACATCAAGTGTATCAAACTTGAGTTGCAATTGTTTTTCCCTTGAAACGGAATTTTGATAACCAGTTTCTAATTCAGACAATCTTTTGTTATGAAACTCAAAAGCTTTAGCGTTTTCCTTGTAACTCTCAAGCTCAGCGGTCAATTTAACATTCGCGGCTTTAGCATCGCGATTTACCTTTTTCACTTTCTCAATTTCAATGCTGCAATTATTCAATAATGATTCAAAGAAAGCACGGGTTTCCTCATCATTAGCACCATTTTGTGCAACTTGAACTCCATTAGGATCCATATCTGGAGTTTCATAGTTAACATTGCTATTAACTTGTTCCCCCACATATGTATCATAATTAGGTTCAGATGGCACAAGATGTGGCTTCTCATGAGCAAACGAAGTAGCATTGTTACCATAATTTGGTACCTCATGGAATGGATCTGAATCATAAGTGGGAGGAAGATCAGAATCACTGCTTGATGTTGTTGCCTGCTGATTTGCCATAAAGTTGTAGGTAGCATTAAGGTCTGCTGAATTGTCATTAACTCTTGTTGTAGCTCTAAACTCATGTTCCTCAGCAGTCAACGGTATTCCCGATTCTTCTTTATTGGCAAGCATAATCAAGTACTGAATCTTTTCTACCATCGTCATGGCATTGACATTGTTTCTGTTGTGACTTGCTGATGTAGGTTTCTGAATCGAAGTCATGTAACAATCAATCCCATTTTGATTAAGCACATTCTGATTCACATTCTGATCCATCTGATTTCCTACATACTGCCCTGCATATTGCATCTGGTTCCCCATTTGTATACTCGAAGCATATCCTTGCTGATTGTTGTTGTGTCGTTGGCTGTTAAATGCCTTGAAAACTGATGCAAAACCATTGGACAAAGTACTCGTGATACTGTCATGGTGAGATGCCATTGATTCAATTCAAAGTGAAACGTTGTTCTGAGGATCTTTTGAAAGATAACAAAGGTTGTTGTTGTAGATTAGATGGTATGGTGAAGATGAAAAACGTTCTCGGTTGATCTGATTGATTTCGTAATTTCCCGCCAAAAATCGAGTATGAAAATTTTCTATCTCAAAATTTGAAAATCTCAAAGAAATACAATTCTAAGGTTACCTGAAAAATTTGAGATTTGAAAATTTTTTCGCCAAATTTTACCGAAATTTCTGAATTTTGGCCTAAAAATTTGAATTTCGGGCCAAAATTTTCAACCTTATACCAAAATTTAAATCTCGCGTAAAAATTGAACGATTAGTCTCGTGTGAAAAATAAATTTTACTCAAAATTTCCCGCCAAAAAACTCGATAAGTATGTAGTTTCAAACTCGATATGTGTTGTGGGTTACAAACTTGATAGTCACAAGTGGTTCCAAACTCGATAGTCACAAAGTGGTTCCAAACTCGATAAGCACAAGAGTTGTCTAACTAGATAAGCGCTTTAGTTTCTAACTCGATATGTTAGATAATTGTTCAAACTCGATAAGTTTTAAAAATTTTGGCAGAGTAACCCTTAAGAAAGTAGCTACACGTATCCTAACTCGATAAACGATTAGGAGAAGAAGGCTAACTCGCCAAACCTCAAAGATCCAAACTCGATAAAACTTAGCACTTAACTCGATAGAACCAAATAAGTCCCCTAACTCGATAGAACAAATCACCTAACTCGAAATAATAAAGTGCCTAACTCGAAAGTTTTAACACCTAACTCGATAGTACCAGTTTCTAACTCGATAGTATGGCTAAGTTTGTTAAATCCTAACTCGATATAACCAGTTACTAACTCGATAGTACCACGATGAACAGTAACCGAATCTTAAAAAATCACTTAGAAACCTAGTTTTTCTACCAAATCAAACCTAAATCAACCTATATTATCCCTAGGCGATTGATACCACTTGTTGGACCGTAGAACAACGTATTTCACATATGATTCAAGCCTAGATCTAGAGAGAGAAAGTAAGTAGAGAGAGAGAGAGAGTGGGAACTCTAGTGTGTGGAATAATAACTTTGATATCACTAAATGAATCACTAAGAGAACCAACCTCTAAAATGAGGTTTACAAGAGTATTTATACATGAAGTCTAGGGCATCATCTATCTTATACATTATTACACTAAAGGCCCTTAGACTTTCACAAAACATGAATACTAAGCCTAAACTTCATCATAATGATATTCTAAAGCAACCTATAACAATACGTTAATGACCGACACTTTTTATAAATAAAATACGATGCTAACAATATTATATTTAAGCTCTTGCACATAGTACACATCTTCAAAATCTAATTTACCGGTTTTAATAGTACCTTTACCAGTAATTTTTCCTCCAATTCCTCCTCTAAAGGTAACATAGCCTCCATCTACTGATTGAAAATTTGAAAGATAAGACTTGTTGCCTGTCATGTGCCTTGAACATCCACTATCTGAGAATCCTTGATCTTCAGTATCTGTTGATGAATGTCCCTGCACATAAATAAAGGAATTAGTTTTGTTTTGAGATCCAAACCATTTCTAACTTGGATCCACCTCTTGCATCAATGGGATGTAATCTTTTGAGAATTGTTGATGCAACATTGGATTTAAGAATCCAACATGCTGAGGCCTTAACAACATTTGCCCTGTTTCCCTTAGCAGCAATATGCTTAGCAGAAACTGCTAGCTTTGTAGTTGTACCCTTTGGTCTCTAAACTTGTTTTTGGACCACTTCTTTTGTTTGAATGGGCCTTTGAACAATATTAGATGCATGTTTGAAAGTTGTTTTTGCACCCTTAATTGTTGATTTTGGGTAAACAGTCATATATGGTTTTTCAGCAGAAACCATTTTCCTTTCAGCAGGAACAGTTTTTGCTCTATCAGCAGGAACTGCTTTTGTGACTGTTTGGGTTTTGATCTTTTAGAATTAGAGTGAAAATGAGATTTAGGTGTTTGCCTTTTGTAGTTCACTCTATTACTTTCATACCTAGATACCCATTGGTTGTAGAAAGCTGCAAGATGGTCAAAACTACCACATGTGTAACAAACTTTGTTATCTATTTGTTGGAGAGACTTGAGGCTATACCAATTCCTTTGGTTACCTCTAGGCTTGTTTATGGTTCTATATTGTTCACAATATCTAACTGGTTGCCTAACATGTTTTTCATTGGTCTTAGGCCTATCAGTATTGTGTTTAACTATCTTAGGAACTCTTGTTCTTGCTTTCTTAACCACTTCAGGTTTAGACATAACCTGTAATAACTTTTTATCATCAGATGTTGAGTCCTCAATGGTTGGACCATCTGACTTTCTACAAGAACACACCTTGTTCTTTGGAAGTGAAGTTTTACTCAAACTTTCACTTTTTTTCAAAGGTTCATTATCAACTACATTAGATTTTGGTTGAACACCATATTTTAATTCAGGTAGTTGAAATTCAGGTAATCCTGTGTGTTCTAGGTCAATTCCTGGGGGTGAAGGAATACCTCTATATGGTGGAGGAACAGATTTGTATCCAACAACAGACTTAGCTTTATTTATAACTTGACATTCAATTAAGTTAGTCACACCCTTAGATGCATAATCTAGTGTTTTTACACTCATTTCAATATTCTCTTTAGCCTTACTAAGCCTATCTACTTCAGCTTTCAAGTTACTAATGTCATTATCTTTAAACATTATTTCTCTTTCAAGAAGAATTTTGGCATCAGTAAAGGTAGATTCATTTGTTCGAAAATGTATGACTTGTTCCTCTAGAGTAGCTATACCTCTTTTATGATTTGTTAAGCTATGAGTTGTATCAATTAATTCTTTCCTTTGATTCTCATAACGTTTGGTTAAGGTTTCTAAACTTTTAAGAGCAGAACAATTATGTGAACAAACTTTATCAGATTGTACCTCTGTAGAGAAAGCCATAAGAGCTGTCTGAGGAGAAGCTTCTTCTTCTTCATCAGCTGTAAAGCTCCAATCAAACCCTAATCCATCAATAGCTACCATAGCCTTTGGATTGGTTGATTCCCCTGTCTTGGACTTGCTTCCAAAACCTCTATTCTTGCTATCTTGCTGTCTTGGCCTTCTACATTCTCTTGAGAAGTGCCCCAACATATGACAGTTATAGCATTCTATCTTTGACTTGTCAAAACCAGCAGTATCATTGCTGCTGATGGTGAGTTTCTTCCCCGTCCTCTGATAGAATTTCTTAGCCCTCATGCTAAGAAGAGAAATTTGCCATTTTAGATCCATTTCTTCTAAATCATCATCATTGATTTCTAGAAGATCTTCATGAGTAAGCATGGACCCATTATTCTGACTTGTGAAAAAGGCACAACAAGCCTTTTCATTCAATATACCAAAGGTACTGCTTGATGAACTAGCAGCACCAGCTCCACTATCAACCTTTTCATCTTTAACTGGGTTTGAGATACTAGGAGATGACATAAAAGCCATGTTCCCAGTATATGAACTTGAGACACCAGTTTTCTTTACTTCTTGTTCCACAATTTTAAAGTTGCTATATAAATCCATAAGATCCATAGTGTCTATGTCTGGTTTATTCTTCCAGACAACAACATGCATAGCCCACTCTTCTAGTAAGCTTCTCAGAAATTTTGAGTTTAAATCTTCTTGAGGTATGTCAACCCCAAGAACAGCAAGTTGACTCATAATTTTCTGTAGCCTTGTAAACATGTGGTCAAGAGATTCATTCATGGTTGATGAGAAATTTTCAAACTGCTGCTTGAGAAGGGTTTTCTGGGTCTTCTTGGTGGCTTCATTCCCTCCATACCTTGCAACAATTGCCTCAAATAATGACTTGGCATCTTTGAATTTGCTGAAGTTTATAAGTTGATCATTTGGAATGGTCATCATCAGCATGCTTCTGGCCTTGAGGTCATTCTTCTTCTTTATTTTTTCATCAGCAGGGATAGTTTGAACAACTGAAATTTCCCTACCTTCAACTGTTGATAAAGTGGTTGTGGGTTTGAAAGAGTTTCCATCTTCAATGATTTCCCAGAGAGTGTAATCCTGCACCTGGAGAAACTGTTCTATTCTTAACCTCCACAATTCAAACTCATTCTGTTTGAGAACTGGCAACTTTGCAGCAACATTTGTTTGAATAGATTCTGTATCCATTTCTTCTTCTAAATCAAAGATATCAACCTGAAAGCTCTGATACCAACTGAGAGGATCACTTGATTTGATCACACACTATGAGGTGTTGGACCTTTGTAATGCGTAAGTATGATACTTTGAGTGAATATGATTAAGTATGCGGAATCTACTTAACCACACTTAGAATATTTATTGGAAATGGAACTGTGATGCTTGTGTTTATTTAACAAAGAACAATGAAAGTATTTCACCAAACGATTCAATATTATTCAGAATAATACGAGTGATCTTCACTATCACTAGGGTTACAAAGACCTTGAATCTTGTGTTTGTTCTATTATTTTTCTCTATCACTGTCTATTCGTATATTCGCACTTATCACACGCATATATAAATTATATCTAAGATCTTCCTTTTATAGTCCAAGGAAAGATCTTTTACAATCTATATGACTCATCTTAAATACTAGCTTATGACTAAGCTTCATTCTAGCTAGTTGATGACTTATCATGTCAGTCATTAAGATACAACATGTATCTAGGATTACAACTCACTTGGAGTGTTCAATTTGATGACTACAACAAAGATATTTTTCTTGTATATGAGTTAGTAGAATAAGTTGTACTTATCTACACAGCTGTTGTATGAGTCATAGTAGCATCAGCAGAATCCATCAGCAGAAACACTATCAGTAGAAACCTTCTTCAGCAGAATCCATCAGTGGAAACATGCTTTGTACTTTATCAGCAGAAACATACTTGATGTATTTCCTTAAACCTTTATACTGATTCTTCTGATTATTTAATTCCCAACAGTTTTTGAGCATGTATCCCCCCACAAAAATAAGTTAAATGTGGGCAATGAACTCACCTTAGTAGTACAGTAGAACAAACGTAATCTCAACGATGCAAGGGAACGACTTCACACACAACCTATAAGATATGGCAAGTTTCAGTTTTTAAGTCTCGTTTTATTGCGAACGTTTATTATTAATTTTGAATAATCCATAAAGCGCATAGGCGATGTGTTACGTCGTATATAAAATAGATAATGGTTACGTATTGTTTTATCGTCTAGATTTAATTATCGTTATATAAATTTTATACATATATATATATATATATATATATATATATATATATATATATATATATATAAATTTATTATTTAAAAATCAATATTACTATTAAATCCTTTAAGTTTCTCCAATTTACACATTTTACCCTTAACGGAAAACGTTTACGTCGTTAGTCCAAAATTATATATATTTACGTTTTAAGTCCAAGTATATCAATATTTACATTTTTCAATCCTAAGTTTCAATATTAACTGTTTATACCTTTAGAAAACTGTTTTAACACTTTTTACCCAAAGTTTACAAATTTGACACTTTTAGTCCCTAGTTCTCGAAAATTTGCAAATATAGTCTAAAAATTACCAAATGTAAAACTTAACATTCTTAATATTTCATTAAGCTCAGAATATGTAAATTAGCTTATTTCAACAGCTTATTCGCTTATTTTTACTATTTTTCACAAAATGGGCTTTAACGAGTCCATTTAAGGGCCCGTTAACAATTTTCGATCCACGGGGTTTGGGGGAACTTTGAGTTTATCAAAATCCATTATTTTAAGTCCTAATTACATTTCAAAAGAGCTTTTTCACCCAGCTTATTTGAATAAGCTAAAACTAGCTTGTTGGGCTTATCCGCCCACATAAGGTTTTTAATTTCTGAAAAATCTTATGAAAACTCGTTTAGCTTTAGGCTCGTTTAAGTGATCAAACCAAGTTGTTAGGTCGAATTATTTACCATTCTCATTTGTATACTAGGTAGAAAAACAGTTCGTATAAAAATATTAGACGGTCGTGTGTCGAATATTAAAATGGCGAGGTCAAAGTGTATGGTCAAAGCTCAACGAGTATAACTTATAAAAGTTAAAAAATAATCTAAGTGTTTTTAGTGAACTCGTATGGGTCCAAAGTGACTTAGAAACGTGTGATTATTTTCATGTATACGTTAATATAAGCTTAAGGTTATTATATGTACTCGTTAATGACATAACTAAGAAATAGTATGATACATAAAACGTATATGTTGTTTTTATGTTTTACGATTTATAAGACTCAAGTGATTGTGCACAAACATAACATACGTATGTATATATATAGAAATAGAGTTTCAAGTCCTCACCTCACCTATAAAAGGTGGCGTAAAAACAATTGTAGGGATCGTGTAATGGTACAATAGCTTCGTGGTTCACTTCATGTTCCACCAAGGGTTCAAGATGCTCCAAGCTTGGTCTCCTAGGTTCACTTTGAGACGTGGTTCTCCTAGCGATCCGTATGTCCTCCACAACTTCCTCTCGTTACTATTTTTGGTGTAAGTGAGACGTATAAGTGTATGTGACGTTTTAAGTTTGCATGGGAGGCTTATATAGGTAGTTTTGAAGGGTGTAGAGACAAGATAAGCTCACAAGAGGGGAGGGTGCATGTGAGGGCGAATAATAACGCCTCACCATTGCCCAATCGATTTTATACATGGCTAGGATCTTGTGAGATCTTCCTTATTCATTCCTGACGTTTCTTGGATGCACATTGTTAGTTTACTTGTCATTGGAGAGCATGTGTGGTGCTAGGGAATGTCTTGCCACGTTTTGGTATTATCTTTCAATAGTGAGTTTTGTGGTTCACTTAGGTGTTTTCTAGGGTAGTAAACAAGCAAGTGAATGTGTAACAAATATCAATTTTTGTTTCTTTGGCACTAGGGGAAACAAGTTAAGTAAAAATATATGTAGGTTATGTGTAGAAATCGTAAAAACATAGGGTGGTTTTGGAGCTTGGTCGCGACAGGGAACAAAGAAAAGAAAAGAAAATAATAAGGGTGCGTTTGGGCCTATGGCCTGATGGGCTTATGGTTTGCGTCGGCCCAAAGGAAAAAGAAAAAAAATAAAAGAGTCCGTTTGGTTTGTATTTGGTTATTCGTGGCCCAATGAGTGCTGGGGGCCCACATGGCGTGTATCGAGTATCGTGTCGAAGTTCAAAAATATTAGTGAGCGTTCTCGGGAAGTTTCGTAGGTTCGAAAAATATATAAATAGTATACGGTATTTAGACGAAAAGTATTGTTATAAATATAAACGTTTTATGTATATTTATCTTTTGCAATAATCATAGGTTATCTAGGTCGTGTGTAAGCATCGTTCCTGGGTAAACGGTCAATCACAGTTATCGTAGTGGTTCAATATTGATGAGGCGAAAAATGATCCGTTTTTAGGGGGTCATTTAAGCCCGAATTCGAATTTATTTGATCAAATATTGCCCTAAATCGTTCCTTTTGTGATTTTAGGTACTTTGGGAGTGAAATCTGGAAAAGGAAGCAATTCGGACGTTTTTGGAGCATAAAAGTGAAGAAAACGCCAAAGTCTTAATTTTCCATGCTGGGAACAGTAGGTGACGGCGTCAAGAGCAAAACCTTGACGGCGTCAAGAGCAAATTTCATGAATTTCCATGACGACCCAGAACAGATTTGACGGCGTCACATAGGAAGGGCGTCAAGAGTAAAAGAGTCATGACGGCCTGGAAGTGTATAAGTCTTGACGGCGTCAGATGTAGATCTAGGCAGTCCGAGGATTGTTTTGGCGGCGAGGTGACGGCGTCACAAGTTTATTCTTGACGCCGTCAGACCCATTTTTCTATATATAGTTTTCTAATTTTTCACATTTAAAGAGAGAAGTTTTGGGAGAAACCCTAAGTACGATTTTGGTGTAACTTTACAGGTTTTTCAAGGGTTCCAACCCCTTGATACCTTGCATGATTAATCAAGATAAGTGTTCTTCTAATTCAATCAATATGTCTGTGTGTTGGTTGTCTATATCATGTTCTTGTCTTAATTCTATCATGCTAGGCTAGATCTCTTTTGTGTTTGCTTAGATCTAATGAAACCTAGATACTGATTATGTGTTGATTACTTGTTTATTCTTGTCTTGGATGAATGATTTATATGTTAGGCTTAAGAAAACTGGCAGATCTCCAATTGGTAACATGCTTGAACGTCTTAAGAAACATGAACCAACACGCACTAGGTCTTTATTGGTTGTATTTAATGCATGAGCCACTATTTACAATCCCTATAGTTGTGCTGGGCATGGTGTAGGAGGAGATAAGAGCTCATATAATTGGGGAGTTATGTGTGCCACCCCATGAATGGTATTAAGGAATACAATCCGTCATCCATGCAATTATAACAAGTAATTAACGTGTAAAAGATATCTAGGGAGTAGTGAAATCTAAGTAAACACATTTTCTCCAATTACTGCTCACAACTTTAGTATAAATTAGCTTATTTTCATTTCTAGTATTTTATTTTGATTGCATCTTAGTATTGGGTTAGTTGAATAGCAACTAATTCCGCCCACTCTTCCAAAACCCGAGATTTTAATTTGCTTTCCATAAAATATAAAAACACAAAAATAATCATCCTTCACCTTTAGAACTAGTATTTAGGCTTTCTAATCCTAGCGACACTATTCCTAAGCTGAACGATCAATCCCCCGGTACTTGTCACTATACTATACTACAACGATCAGGTACACTGCCTGGTGGGGGTTGTAAGCTTCTCGAGATCCCTCGAGAGGTAAAGCCTGTTGTGATTCCCACGCAACAAGTTTTTGGCGCCGCAGCCTGGGGAATAGTTATTGTCTAGGTTAGAATTTCTTTTTATTAGGTCTACTTGCTAGATTCCTTTCTAGTAAGATTTTATTTTTTATTTTTAGGTTTTCTTTAGTCTATCTCATTTCTTCGTGCCTTTGTTCGTAACTCTTTACCATCCGACATCATGGAAGGTGGTAACATCTTTGAACCCGTCATCCCACCACAACAAAACCCACCATTAGAACCCCTTAGGCCCCGAACCTTAGGAGAGTATTCCCGACCCAGCCACCAAGGCTACCGAAACACCATTGAGCTCACCGGAGCCAATGTGACCCCCTTGCGATCCGACACCATCCGGTTGGTGCAAAGCGGATGTGCATTCCATGGACTTCATTCCGAAGATCCAAACCAACATCTTAAGGACTTTCTCAAAATCGTAGATTCCATAGACCTAGATGTTGAAACTAGAGAGACAACCCGATTACGCCTATTCCAATTCTCTCTACGGGATCAAGCTAGTCAATGGCTTAAGCGTTTACCCGCGAGATCCATCACCACATGGGATGATCTCACTACTCGTTTCCTTGCTCAATTTTTCCTACCGGGGAGGACTACTAAGCTTAGAAATGACATCTTGATGTTCCAACAACATCAAAATGAATCTCTTTATGAAGCATGGACTCGTTTCAAGGACTTACTCCAAAAAGTCCCTCATCATGTCATAGATCTTTGGCTCCAAGTCCAAATTTTTTATGACCATATCGACATCTCCACGAGGCGAGCCATTGACCAATCGGCCGGTGGTAAGCTACGTGATCTTAGTGCGGAACAATCATGGGAACTCATAGAAGATCTTGCTCTCTATGACAACGAAAGTTGGAATGATCCCCGTGATTTGAACAAAATAGTCAAGGCAATATCTTTGCCTTTGAACAATTCTAGCACTCCCGACCGTAGGATCATGGAACTTGAGGACCAAGTCAAGTTTCTCATGAAATCTTACGAAGCTCCGAAGCCTTCAAGCCAAGTGAACAAAATCACTTCTTCATGCGAATTATGTAGTGGTCCCCATGACACTCGTGATTGTGTGGAACTCCCCGGAACAGCTTTTGCGGACTACGCATCCACGCGTACCGACGAAGCGGGAGATAAATGGTACACTTTCAAGCCCGAGCCAAACGCTTACGGTGATTCATACAACCCCTCTTGGAAAAATCACCCAAACCTTAGGTGGAAACAAAATCAACCCAATTCTTCCAATCCACCTAATCGTTACCAACCAAACGGTCCACCATCCAACCGTACTTTCAACAACAATCCTTCTAACAACTATGGTAGTACCAACAATCTTGAAGGATTGATGTCAAAGTTCATGGCATCTCAAGAAGCCCGCATAGCTAGGTTTGAAACCGAATTCAACCAACAACAAACGGAGATGACCAACAAGATTGACAACTTGTTGAAAGCCCTCAACAACCAAGCGTTAATCACACCTAGGAAGGACACTAGGGACACCAATAGTGGAGTCCAAATTAAGGATCCCTCATCATCCAAACATGTCCACTTTGTCAATGTTGTCACCATTAAACCAATAGATAAGGAGATAGAGATGAGTGACCAGGATGAAGTTAGAGTAGAGGCCGAGATTAAGGATGAGAGTAGGAAGGTTAAGGTTAACAAGGAAGAGGAGTTAGAGGAGGTAGAGCCTATAGAAAAATACTTTGATAAGTTGCCCACCGAAGAAGAACGGGAGTACCATAAGGATCTATTTGATAGTCCCGAGAGACCATATATCTTCGGCACACCCCTTATCAAAATGGGAGACCCCTCTAACATTAACATCCCATGCAATATCGGGCACATGCATATATGGAAAGCTTACATCGACCTTAGATCCCCAGTGAACATCATGACTAGGACTTATTACAATTGGGTGATGAAGAAGCAACTTAATTTTAGGATGATGCCCGGTAAGAATCTAATAAGTAATTTTGCAGGAAGAGTGAAGGGATTACATGTGATTATAGGGAATCTCACCTATGAAATCGATTTTATGATAGTGGAAGACATTCGTCCGGTGATAGATGCTTGCCTAAGCCAAATAGTATTCGGAAAACCATTTGTTGAAGCCACTAGGATGAGTTATGATCCGACTTTAGGGATAGTTAGATTTAAGGAAGAGAACGATGAGGTTGCCTATCAAATGCCCTACAAGATTGAACAATACCGCCTTCTCTCTAATTTCGAAAAAGAACACAAGCAAGCGGCTTATTATAGGAATGAGGAGGATAGACATAGAGGAGTAGAATATGTAAAGAATATGATGCTTGGTTTCTATAAAGAATGCTTACAACTAGGTCCGGAATACAAAACTGGTTTAGAAGACGACCTAGAGAATGGAACCAATGATGAAGTCACGTAGTAACCCATGACCTTGAGTCTAGCTACAAGACTCGTAAATAAAGAAAAGCGCTTCTTGGGAGGCAACCCATGTTTTGTGTGATTTTATTTGTTTGATTGTTATTTGCTTCCGTATGCATACTTTATTTTTATTGTTGGTAGATCATGTTTCTAAACTAAAAAGTGGAAATACTTTACTTTGTTGTTTTGGCCTTGTCTTAACTCCACCTAAAGGTATTTTGCAAAAGATAAGTGTAAGGGGAAACCCCAAATATGTTTTTAAGAAACAAACCGATCATGATTCTCCACAATATTAAATGAGCATGTATATTCGTATTTGTTAGAGTCAAATGCTTGTATTGAGTCATAATGAAGTTTTGCAGGATTTTCCAGGAAGTAGGGCCAAGTTTTTCTAGAAATTTTCTGGAAACTTAACATAAGAATTTCTGCAGGTCCATTCTGACGGCGTCAGGGGTTTACTCTTGACGGCGTCAGGAGTTAAAATCTGGAATTTTTACCGGTTTTGTTTTTTCTAACGGAGTCTTATGGTTTTTGTGAATTATTAAGTTTTATAATCTCCAGGAGATCTGCAAACTTCATTCCACAAGCATTATATCTTATCTTGTTTTCTAGGGTTTAGAAACTTATATAGGATGCCGCCGATTTTACGCGAGGTTGTCTTGTCTATTTTGTCAGGTTTTACAGGTTATGTATGACAAGAAGATGATTTATATTCTGGAAGGGAAGCTTTGATTGTTCATTTTCTTGGAGGAAGATTTAACCTAGCCATCCTATTATCCATACCGAGCGAATCAGGGGAGTATTTGATTTCATTCTTTTTACTTATTTCACTTTTACATTCTTTACTTGAACATTGGGGACAATGTTCATCTTAAGTGTAAGGGGAGGGTAAAAAGATGATACCTTACATATGCACTTTCGCTTGAGTTTGTTTTGTTTGATGGTGGATGTGTAATAAAACTATGAGAAATACTTGTTAGTGCAATTTTAGCGCCAAATTTAAAATTTTTTACAACATTTAGGAGTGAAACTTTAGCCATAGAAAGCGTCTCATGGATAGGAGATTGTATGACTAGCACATAACCGTATATTCAGAAAAATTTTCCACCCAAATATGTGAGGTTCGCCTTTAGATTTGATAGGAAAAGCATTCACTATTAGTGCTTATGAGTGTACCGGTAGCATTTAGATTCTAGAACTTGCGTTAGTGATGCATCCCGAGACCGCTAGTGAGACTACATTCGTGTAGTAGGATTTACTACATGATAAGAGGCATTAGGATTACCCTTGTGTTAAACCCGTATTATAATTACTTGACCATTTAAGTCATATTACTTGGCTAGTTAAGTCAACTAATTTTTCCCACACCCTTAGCGTTGTACTCATTTTTAGTACATGAAACCCCTAGTACACCCCTCCGAGCCTATCTTTTCGTTTCTAACTTTAAGCATTTTACTTAAAGGAAGAATTTGTTACACCCCACTTAAATGTACAACCAAATCGCCTTAGCCTTCCGTGTATGCGCTCATTTTTAGTGCATTATTGTTATTTGTTTAAACCCTAAGTTAACTTTCTAATTGATTACATGGTTGCTAAGTCAAGTCATATCCTTGTACATATTGTTTTGGGACGATTTGGACTCATGGGTAAGTACTTATTTTATGAAGTAATGGGGAAGAACATCATATATTACCCCCATATGTACGTTAATCTTAAAAGTGCTCAAAGTGTTTTGATTTTCTTAATTCGAGTCATTAGATTAGATTATTGTAAAGTATGTAAAGATTCAAGTGTAAGGGGAATTCTCATCCCTTATGATGTATTATTTTGGATGGTAGGGTAAGAGTGTATGAAAAAAAAAAAAAAAAAAAAAAAAAAAAAAAAAAAAAAAAAAAAAAAACATACGGACTACCATCCCCTTTTCATTTTATGTTTTTGTTATTTCTCATTTATTAGGTTAAGTCGAGTCTAGTCTTGGCTTAGCAACGCCATCTTGTACATGTAATTAACCAAGATTGTTAACTCGCCACCAGTAAAACTTCCTTTATCCAACAAAACCGTGTATTTCATATCCCTACACCTAACGTTACAACCCTTTAAAAGACCTCTTTGATAGTTTATCCTAGGTGCTTACGCCATGTGGTGGAGGTTTGATCCTTTCCCAAGCCTATGGTAATCTATTTTGCTATGACAGGTAGTGAGAGATAACTTCCATTTCCATATTGTAATTTACACTTTATTACACCCGAGAGATGTGAGTATCTAAACACTATTTGTGAGGTGCTAGTGTATGACCTCCTTGCTTGTCTATTGATCTTTAGTGGAACGATTATTTGTTGTAATTACTTTTATATTAGTGTTAAATGACCCCTAACTTGTATTTTGAGTAGAATAAAAGCGCATTTGCTTGAGGACAAGCAAATCTTAAGTGTAAGGGTATATGATGAGGCGAAAAATGATCCGTTTTTAGGGGGTCATTTAAGCCCGAATTCGAATTTATTTGATCAAATATTGCCCTAAATCGTTCCTTTTGTGATTTTAGGTACTTTGGGAGTGAAATCTGGAAAAGGAAGCAATTCGGACGTTTTTGGAGCATAAAAGTCAAGAAAATGCCAAAGTCTTAATTTTCCATGCTGGGAACAGTAGGTGACGGCGTCAAGAGCAAAACCTTGACGGCGTCAAGAGCAAATTTCCTGAATTTCCATGATGACCCAGAACAGATTAGACGGCGTCACGTAGGAAGGGCGTCAAGAGTAAAAGAGTCATGACGGCCTGGAACTGTATAAGTCTTGACGGTGTCAGATGTAGATCTAGGCAGTCCGAGGATTGTTTTGGCGGCGAGATGACGGCGTCACAAGTTTATTCTTGACGCCGTCAGACCCATTTTTCTATATATAGTTTTCTAATTTTTCACATTTAAAGAGAGAAGTTTTGGGAGAAACCCTAAGTACGATTTTGGTGTAACTTTACAGGTTATTCAAGGGTTCCAACCCCTTGATACCTTGCATGATTAATCAAGATAAGTGTTCTTCTAATTCAATCAATATGTCTATGTGTTGGTTGTCTATATCATGTTCTTGTCTTAATTCTATCATGCTAGGCTAGATCTCTTTTGTGTTTGCTTAGATCTAATGAAACCTAGATATTGATTATGTGTTGATTACTTGTTTATTCTTGTCTTGGATGAATGATTTATATGTTAGGCTTAAGAAAACTGGCAGATCTCCAATTGGTAACATGCTTGAACGTCTTAAGAAACATGAACCAACGCGCACTAGGTCTTTATTGGTTGTATTTAATGCATGAGCCACTGTCTACAATCCCTATAGTTGTGCTGGGCATGGTGTAGGAGGAGATAAGAGCTCATAGAATTGGGGAGTTATGTGTGCCACCCATGAATGGTATTAAGGAATACAATCCGTCATCCATGCAATTATAACAAGTAATTAACGTGTAAAAGATATCTAGGGAGTAGTGAAATCTAAGTAAACACATTTTCTCCAATTACTGCTCACAACTTTAGTATAAATTAGCTTATTTTCATTTCTAGTATTTTATTTTGATTGCATCTTAGTATTGGGTTAGTTGAATAGCAACTAATTCCGCCCACTCTTCCAAAACCCGAGATTTTAATTTGCTTTCCATAAAATATAAAAACACAAAAATAATCATCCTTCACCTTTAGAACTAGTATTTAGGCTTTCTAATCCTAGCGACACTATTCCTAAGCTGAACGATCAATCCCCCGGTACTTGTCACTATACTATACTACAACGATCAGGTACACTGCCTGGTGGGGGTTGTAAGCTTCTCGAGATCCCTCGAGAGGTAAAGCCTGTTGCGATTCCCACGCGTCAAATATCAAGCCATATCATAAAAAAAATTTGTTACCCGTAAAATGTTTTTAAGTTATGATGTGTGGGGTTTGCACCAGGCTTTACCTCTCAAGGGATCTCGAGAAGCTTACAACCCCCACCAGGCAGTGTACCTGATCGATGTAGTATAGTATAATGACAAGTACCGGGGGATTGATCGTTCAGCTAGGAATAGTGTCGCTAAGATTAGAAAACCTAATGACTAGGTCTAAAGATGAGGGATGATTCTTTTTGTATTTTTATATTTTTTTAGGAAAGCAAGTAAAAATCTCGGGTTTGAAGGATTTGGGGGGAATTAGTTACTAGTCAACTAACCCAATACTAAAGATGCAATCAAAATAAAATACTAGAAATGAAAATAAACTAAATTAAACTAAAGTTGTGAGCAATATGTGGGAGAAATGTGTTTACTTAGATTTCACTACTCCCTAGATATCTTTTACACGTTAATTACTTGTTATAGTTGCGTGGATGACGGATTGTAATCCTTAATACCATTCATGGGGTGGCGTACTTACTTCCCTAATCCTATGAGTACCTACTTTACTCCTATGTCGAGCCGGCTAAGAAGCTCCTAACATGGGATCATTAGAATTTACTCATGCATTAAATAAAACCAATAAAACCTAGTACACATCGGTTCATGTTTCCTAAGACGTTCAAGCATGTTACACAATGGAGATCTGCCAGTTTTCTTAAGCCTAACATTGAAATCATTCATCCAATACAACCATAAACAAGTAATCAACACATAATTAACATCTAGGTTTCATTAGATCTAAGCAAACACAAGATAAATCTAGCCTAGCATGTTGAAATCAAGACAAGCACAAGATATAGACAACCAACATATAGACATATTGATTGAATTAAAGAGAAGACTTATCTTAATAGCACATAAAAGGATTCAAGGGGTGAAAACCCTTGAATTTACTGTAAAATACGAGCTAGGGTTCACAAAGTTCGGCCCTAGGGTTTCTCCACACAAGTTCCTCACTAATAAATGAAAAATAGAAAACTATATATAGATTTTGGAAGGTGACGGTGTCAAGAACAAATGTCTGACGCCGTCATCTCGCCGCCAAATAGTTCCTCGGACTGCCTAGATCTGGATCTGACGCCGTCATGTGTACACCTTATGCAGGCCGTCATGATTTTAACTCTTGACGCTCTTGTTGTGACGCCTTCAGGTTTCTTCTGGGTCGTCATGGACTTTACTCTTGACGCCGTCAGGATTTCCCTCTTGACGCCGTCATACACTGTTCCCAGCTTAGAAAATTAAGTCTTTGGCGTTTTCTTCACTTTTATGCTCCAAAAACGTCCGAATTGCTTCTTTTTCCAGATTTCACTCCCAAAGTACCTAAAATCACAAAAGGAACGATTTAGGGCGATATTTGATAAAATAAATTCAATTCCGGGCTTAAATGACCCCCTAAAAGTGGTTCATTTTTCGCCTCATCAAGTTATCACAACATCGTTTTATTTATTCGTGTGCATTTACTAATCGTAAGGGAAATTTACGAGAGGTTACATAGCTTGTTTAATGTATGTTTAAATTTGAAGTATTAATATAATTAAGTTGTGTTTTATTAGTTATTAAATGAAAGATAAGTTTTAGTTGAGGGTTGAATTTGAAAATAATTGAGTTAAAACTTGGGAAAGGGAAATGTAAAGAAGATCAATCCCCCCAATTTATTGGGTAATGATCCATTACGCACTATTGGGTAATGGTTTATTGCATTATGCTTTGCCAAACATATTTTTTCACTACCTTTCCCATTCTTCACCCCCTATAACCCCCTACCAAGCATTAGGGGTGTTCAAAAAACCTCAGAAACTGACAAACCAAGCATTCGGTTTCGGTTTTTACTTTTAGATATCCATGGTTAACTGAACCGAACCGTATATAATATAAATAAATTACCCGCCCCGCGATGGATAGTTAAAATTTTCCAACTAACCGAACTGAACCGAGCCGCCTTGTGAACACCCCTAGCAAGAGTATCAAACACACTTCATTTACACTTCTACAGTAATATATATATATATATATATATATATATATATATATATATATATATATATATATATATATATACACTAGATTTCGAAGCCCTAATTATTCTTTTTATGGTGTTAGTTAATAGAATTTTTTTAAGGACGGGGAGTTTATTTTTTATGGTATTAGTTTATGTTAAAAAAATTTAAGAAAAGGTGAGCTTGACGTAAATTTTAATTTCTTTTTTTTAAAGGAAGAAAAAGTTTCAAAGAGGTACGCAAGAACAAAGTATAGCCCGCCCAATGGGTGAACAAATCTTTTGAATATCGTTTAAAAACTAAAGTTAACGAAAAATAAGCTATGAATATACCAATTTTTTTAAATGTATTAAGAACGAAAAGAAATAAACGGTTATCGAACATGAGAGGGAAAAAAAAGTTTCAAAGTGGTACGTGAGAACAAAGTATCAAAACATAGCCCACCCGATGGGCGAGCAAGCCTAATGAATATCATTAAAATAACATTTGTTGGACTAATGTATTATTATCCTAAAACAATTTAAAAATGCATTAGTTGCAGAATGAGATGCATTTCGATTCAAGACATATATATCTGATCAAATGTGAAAGAACGAAAGCCATCCATGTGATCAACATCCATCCATACGACATCACAAGGTATACCCTTTCCCTAAATTTACGTCTTCACAATCTGTGCACTATGAAGGAACTTAAAATCATATGTTCACAATAATAACATTTAGAGCCACGTCTAGCAAATTTTAACAAACCTTACGAACTCGCAAATCATAGTCATAACTCCAACGATGGTATCCCAGTGACCACATCGTAAAATATTTTTAGAGTGAATAAAACAGAAACACCCTTGGGCAAATACAGATAGGTGGTAACACAAACTCGGACTCACAAATAATCGTTAACACAATAGACATATTAACATATTTTTCTTTTCAGTATATGTAATAGTGCCTAGTAACTCATTCAACTGTAATAACGCATTGTAGTGAGTGTGTTTCAGTTTAATTAAGCCCGCCGACTTGTAATGATAATTTGGATAGTTTTAGTTAACGTAAATTATTGTGCGTGTGTTTTTTTTTTTTTTTTTTTTTTTTTAATGTTATTGAATGGATTAAGAAACAAAAAAAATGTATGTTTATCACATAAATATGATGACATCAAAGCATGAAGCTCTGCTGGGTGCGCTGTTGCCTTAGTTAAGTTCGAATCAAGCCAGTGTTAGAAAGAAGACTGTGTCATGTATTGGTAAGTAAAAAGCTTGTACCTAGAAATATAGACCGCTCATTATTTTCTGCATATACTTAATATGTTCGCATTATAGCTTCCCTTGCTTCAAGCCTGTCAGATGATCTGCTAGCAAAGGGTACCATTGAAGTTGTTCGGATTTTGAAGAGCAAGGGAACAAAACTTGAAATGACCCATACAAACATTCTGATGATTGGGGCTTTAAGGTTTGTTAGCCTTCTCTATGGATAATTATTAGTTGATAGCTTCTTGTTGCCTTAAACTGTTCTAGTGTCACTTGGGGCTGTTTCATTTGTTGATATTATTTATGTCACATATTACACATCATACCATTGACCAGGTTGTTATGTTTTATACGCTAGCCGTGTTGTTGGTTATTGGTTTGGTCCACATCTTGGTGATACAGTTCGAGTTCTAATTCAATATTGCATGAATGCATCAGAGAATGACGAGGAGCTTCGTGATATAGCTTGCAGGTAACACACTCTTAGAACAAAAGTACTGTGTTCAAGATTTCAGAATTTCAAAAAACTTACAACGTCAACCCGCATATTTGACAGGACAAACTTTAATTGAGCTGCAACAGACTCCTTAGAGAGACTCACATCGTAAATAAAGGCAAAACTTAATGTGGGTGTTAAACAAAGAAAAAAAACTAAAAGTTTAATAAACCTTTTAAGGAGTGTTGGGCTAAGCTTTTTTGTGGAGCTTAATATCTTATTGTAATTTAGAAAAATCTTTTAAGCTACTTGAAGGTGTTACTAAACGCGCAACTCATTTCAAAGAGCTTATAGCTTTTCTCTAAGTAAAATAAACAATGGCTAAAGCCCTTCCTACAGGACTTCTTGTGAATGTATAAACTAATAAACTATTAAGCTAAAGCTTATCCAGACACCCCTTAATATAACTACACAACTATATAAAAAGGAATATGTTATTAAACCTGAACCCCAAGGGTATTTTGTGTAGTAACAGCACTGATCGCGATGGACCAGTAGACTCCACGTACACAAAACAAATCAAAATGCAAATCCTTTCTTAATCACTACTAATGTCCTACACTGCAAATTGTCTTAAAAGTCCCCACTATCATAACATGTAATCCTACTCAACTATGCATGATATACACTTACTGATTAAAAAAATTTAGCTAAATGCTGGAGTAACGTATGTATATGTCATAAACTGGTCAGCCATGATTTGACTATCAATTTCTCTAAACTTTTTTTTGTTGGTTGTAGCAGGAACTAAAGAAAAAACTATTGTTCCAGCATCACGCTATAACAGAACCCAACGTGCCCAGCAAACTCCCCAGTGAGTGAAGTTATCTGGTGTTTGGAGACTCACTTCACTATCTACAGGTTTAAGAGACGTTTTTTATGTTGGAAAATTTTATGTTTTAATATATTTTCATGTGTTGAAATATTATATTTAACATAAATTAAACAATGTGAATAGATACTTAAATTGGAAGTAGGAAAGTGTGTTTTTTGTTTAATATTTAACAATATGGGTTTGTCCCACTGGTGCATATTGGTTCCAGGTTTGACACCTGGTTCCACACTTGGTTGAGTTACAAAAGTGACACCTGTTAGCTGCACTTGCAAGGCTAACATGTGTGTTCCACTAACACTCATGACCTTTAAAAAGGGTGATCAACTATTACACTTGATCACTCTCTCTAACATCAGAAAAACACACACAACATTAGAGCTCTGGATCAGTTTCCTAACTTCCATTCCTTTCATCTCCTACTTGAAGGTATATTTCTGGGTGCTATGATAACTCCGGCAGTATCAACTGCTTAGGCTGTTGTACCCTGGGAAACTGACGGGTTCACTTGGGTGGCCCGAAATCAGTTTTAAGGGGCCTTGGTTTAACCATATCCTCAGCCAGAGTGCCCTTTTATTTTGTTCCTTTCCAGTATATGTAATTAGTTTCTGTTCTTGCATTTTCTTTAGTTGTATTTAGTTTCTGGTTTATGTTATTGTAATTCGAATTTAAGTTTAATAAAATTTAGCATTTAGAGAATGGTGTTCCTACAATCTTAAAACTGATGATGATTCTTCACTATTCTGTTTTGTTCGAATTACAAAAATAGTTTTCAAAAACAATAGATTTCCTTTACTTTGCCTTATTTACAACTTTGTGTAAAGTTATTAGTTCTGATATTTCTGTTGTTTATATTTATATTTCTGGAAATCATTGCATGCAAGTTTTGTGTTAAACTTTGCATTTGGTTTTTAGTAAACCAACTTTTCTGATTGTTTCTATTTCTTGTAGAAATGGCTACTGATCTTAACTTCTCTACTAGTGGAACTACTGCTTCCTTCACTACTGCTACTGTTGGGGCTTCGATTTCTCAATCTGTGGGACATACTGTCTCTACTCCCATGGGACCTTTGGTGGGTACCCAAGCTGCCCAAACTGTTGCTAACCACTGTGAAAAACCAGAGAAGTTTTCTGGTAATAACTTCAAGAGGTGGCAACAAAAGATGTTGTTCTACTTGACTACCTTGAATCTTGCGAGATTCCTGACTGAAAAAGCCCCTGAAATTCCAGAAGGCTCTGCTGATACTCAGTCACTTAGTGCTCTTGATGCATGGAAGCATTCTGAATATTTATGCCGAAACTATGTGTTGAACGGCCTTGTTGATTCACTGTATAATGTGTATTGTAAGATCAAGACTGCCAAAGAACTTTGGGAGTCTTTGGATCGAAAATACAAAACTGAAGATGCCGGAGCTAAGAAGTTCATTGTGGCAAGATTCTTGGACTACAAAATGGTTGATTCAAAATCTGTTGTGAATCAAGTTGAAGAATTACAAATCATTATCAGTGAAGTTTTATCAGAAGGAATGGTTCTTGGTGAAACATTTCAAGTTGCTTCCATTATTGAAAAATTGCCTACAAACTGGTTGGAATACAAGAATTACCTTAAGCACAAGCGAAAGGAAATGACCGTTGAAGAACTTGTGGTTCGTCTTCGAATTGAGGAAGAGAATAGGTTGGCACAAAATGGTGGTCATATTGAAGGACTTGTGAAAGCCAACATTGTTGAACATGGTCAAAGTTCTCGGGGTAAAGGCAATAACAGCAAGGGAAAGAAGAAGAACAAAGGAAAATCTTTGGATTTGGGACCCAAAAGTGGTGGTGTGAAAAAGAAGGTTAGTGCCTTCAAGGGAAAGTGTTACAATTGTAGTGAAGCTGGACACCGAGCTGATCAATGCAAGAATCCTAGAAAGGAAAGGGCTAATATGATTGATGTTGATGTGCCTCTTGTAGCTATGATTTCTGATCTCACAGCTATGATGGAAGAGGTGAATCTGGCCTCCAATGAGCCCAAAGGATGGTGGGCTGATACGGGTGCTACCCGTCATGTGTGTCCGGATAAGACTATGTTTCACACCTTCAAGGAGTTATCCGGTGGTGATAAGCTTTACATGGGGAACACCGCTACAGCGGATATCAAGGGTGAAGGTGATGTGATCCTCAAATGGAGTTCTGGAAAGGAGCTCACTTTGAGCAAGGTGTTGTATGTGCCCGATTTGCGCAAGAGTCTTGTGTCAGGTTGGTTGCTCAACAAGGCTGGTTTTCGTCTTGTGTTTGAAAGTGATAAGTTTGTGTTGACTAGGCGTGGATTGTATGTTGGTAAGGGCTATGCCCAAAATGGAATGTTTAAACTCAATGTAACTGTTGTTAAGAAAATGAATGAAAATGCTTCTACTTCTGCTTATTTAATTGAGTCTTCTAATATTTGGCATGCTCGTCTTGGTCATGTTAATTTTAATTCAATGCGTCGTTTAATTAAATTAGATTGTATACCATCTTTTAACATTGAATCAAATTATAAATGTCCAACTTGTGTTGAAGCTAAACAAACCACGACTTCTTTCAAATCTATTGAGCGAAACACCGAACCTCTTGATCTAATTCACACCGATGTATGTGATTTTAGAACAGTTCCCACACGTGGTTGTAACAAATATTTCATCACTTTTATTGATGATTGTACTAGATATTGCTATGTATACTTGCTTAAGAGCAAGGATGAGGCAATAGACAAGTTTGTCTTGTACAAAAGTGAAGTTGAGAATCAACTTAACAAGAAAATTAAAAGATTAAGGAGCGATGGAGGGGGTGAATATGTTTCTCCCTTTGCTGAAATTTGTGCTCAAAATGGAATTATCCATGAACAAACAGCTCCTTATTCGCCACAACAAAATGGCATTGCTGAAAGAAAGAATAGAACTCTAAAAGAGATGATGAATGCCATGTTAATAAGCTCGGGTTTAGGCCAAGATACGTGGGGTGATGCTGTTTTATCAGCTAACTATCTTTTGAACAAAATTCCTTTCAAGAATAAGGATGCTACACCTTATGAGTTATGGTTTAAGAGAAAACCATCCTATAAATTCTTGAAAGTGTGGGGGTGTTTGGAAAAAGTGGTGGTGCCACCACCAAAGGTTCAAAAGATAGGACCAAAGACTGTTGATTGTGTATTTATAGGATATGCGCAGCATGGTAGTGATTGTGAATCCTCAAAACTTGCTGAACATAGTAGTGCATATCGGTTTCTTGTACATGAGTCTAAGAACCCTGAAATACACAAAAACAGCATACTGGAGTCGAGGAATGCATCATTCTTTGAGAATGTGTTTCCTCGTTTGGATAAAGGAAAAGCTACTACATCAACTCCAGTTGATAAAATTGTTCAAGATGAACATCAAGAACAATCTGAGGATGAAGAAGTGGAACCGAGAAGAAGCAAAAGGCAAAGGATTGAAAAATCTTTTGGGCCTCATTTTGTCTCTTATATGGTTATGGGTGAGCCCCAAACCTACCAAGAAGCGGTCACTTCTCAAGAAGCGCCTCAATGGAAAGAAGCCATCAAGAGTGAAATTGATTCTATCTTGCAGAATCATACATGGGAACTTGTTAATCTTCCTCCTGGTTGTAAACCACTTGGACATCGTTGGATATTCAAGAAGAAGATGAAAGCTGATGGCTCGGTTGATAAGTACAAGGCAAGGCTTGTAATCAAAGGATATAGACAAAAGAAAGATCTAGATTACTTTGATACATATGCGCCTGTAACTCGTGTAACCTCAATAAGGTTGGTGCTAGCAATTGCAGCTCTGAGAAACTTGGAAATACATCAAATGGATGTAAAAACCGCCTTTCTCAACGGGGAGCTTGATGAAGAAATTTACATGGAACAACCTGAAGGGTTTTCCGCTCCTGGCCAGGAGGACAAGGTGTGTAAACTTGTCAAATCTTTGTATGGATTAAAACAAGCTCCTAAGCAATGGCACCAGAAGTTTGACCAAGTCATGCTTGACCATGGTTTCAAAATCAATGAGTGTGACAAGTGTGTCTATGTGTAGGACACATCAAGAGGTTATGTGATGCTTTGCCTATATGTCGATGACATACTCATTGTGGGTAGTGATGATATGATCAACTCTACCAAAGATATGCTGAAAGCGAGATTTGACATGAAGGACATGGGTTTAGCTGATGTCATTCTTGGGATGAAGATTCTTCGAACCCAAGATGGTCTAGTATTAAGTCAATCTCATTATGTGGACAAGATCCTTGAGAAATTCTGTCCTGAGGACACGAGAATAGCTAGGTCTCCAATTAATACCAAGCAACATCTATCTAAGAATAGAGGTGAATCTGTTGCTCAATTGGAGTACTCAAGGGTCATTGGTAGTCTCATGTATCTCATGACGAGTACGAGACCTGACTTAGCATATGCTGTGAGCAGACTAAGTCGATATACTAGTAATCCTAGTTTTAAACATTGGAAGGCTATTACTAGGCTGCTAAGGTATGTGAGATACACAAGAAAATATGGCCTGCATTATAGTCGAGATCCAACTGTGTTGGAAGGATTCAGTGATGCTAACTGGATATCCAATATAAAAGACTCCAAATCTACGAGTGGGTATGTGTTTACCCTTGGAGGAGCGGCCATAGCTTGGAAGTCATCCAAACAAACGCTTATAGCTAGATCCACGATGGAATCTGAGTTTATAGCGTTGGATAAAGCTGGAGAAGAAGCAGAATGGCTACGACATTTCTTGGAATATGTTCCAAGATGGCCAAAGCCTGTGACGGCTGTTTGCATACATTGTGATTCCCAATCAGCTATTGGTAGAGCTAAAAATACAATGTATAATGGCAAATCAAGGCATATTCGTCGCAGACATAATACAATACGACAACTGCTCACAACAGGGGTTATCACTATTGACTATGTGAAGTCAAAGGATAACATTGCGGATCCGCTAACAAAAGGCTTAAGCAATGAGGCAGTATATAAGTCGTCAAGGGGAATGGGACTAAAGCCCATTGAGTAAATTTGTACGAAGGAAAACCTAACCTAGAAGATTGGAGATCCCATGATCTAGGTTCAATAGGACAACCTAATTGTACGAATAGAGGCAGTCACTGTGGGGGAGGACCCTTAAAAAAAGGAGTTTGCAGTCACTGTGGGGGAGTACCCTGCATATACAAGTGAGTTGCAAATTTCCTAGTCCATTCCTAATCATAACAGTGATATTGAAGAGGTTAAGCATATAGCTTTTAATGATTGTGTGCAATCACCTATGTTAGAGAGAAGTGGGGTCGCTTCTAATGGAATTGTGGGGGCGCAATTCCTAGAGCTCTCGCAGAACCAGGATAGTGTTCCATGACCATAACGGATACGAAAGTGAGGGGTTATCCAGACTAGGGAAAGTATTGTGTGATGTGTAATAATGTCTACGTAAAAAGGGGTTAGTTCAAAAACATCAAGTTCTACTAATCGCTAGGAGACTATGTACACTCACAAAGGAAAGTTCAAAGGATAAAACCTACTTCTCCTGCAATACTCGACTTTCGGAAATATAACTTGAATAGGAGACCTAATATCTATTCATGTGGGGGATTGTTGGAAAATTTTATGTTTTAATATATTTTCATGTGTTGAAATATTATATTTAACATAAATTAAACAATGTGAATAGATACTTAAATTGGAAGTAGGAAAGTGTGTTTTTTGTTTAATATTTAACAATATGGGTTTGTCCCACTGGTGCATATTGGTTCCAGGTTTGACACCTGGTTCCACACTTGGTTGAGTTACAAAAGTGACACCTGTTAGCTGCACTTGCAAGGCTAACATGTGTGTTCCACTAACACTCATGACCTTTAAAAAGGGTGATCAACTATTACACTTGATCACTCTCTCTAACATCAGAAAAACACACACAACATTAGAGCTCTGGATCAGTTTCCTAACTTCCATTCCTTTCATCTCCTACTTGAAGGTATATTTCTGGGTGCTATGATAACTCCGGCAGTATCAACTGCTTAGGCTGTTGTACCCTGGGAAACTGACGGGTTCACTTGGGTGGCCCGAAATCAGTTTTAAGGGGCCTTGGTTTAACCATATCCTCAGCCAGAGTGCCCTTTTATTTTGTTCCTTTCCAGTATATGTAATTAGTTTCTGTTCTTGCATTTTCTTTAGTTGTATTTAGTTTCTGGTTTATGTTATTGTAATTCGAATTTAAGTTTAATAAAATTTAGCATTTAGAGAATGGTGTTCCTACATTTTATCGTCAATCGATGCTACAACAATACTTACATACCCTTATACTATATATTGTAATTGTATACTTCAACTGTTAAACATTGCCAAACGCCCTATACATCATTAAAAGAGAACATTACAGCTTTGAGCAACCAAAGTAGAGTTTTCTACCTGTTTTACATGTTAAATCCAAATTGGCGTGTTCCCCCATTAGCTAATTCGACCCATCTTACCCGTTTTGCCATTTTTTTTAACCCAGCATGTCCATACATGAATAAATGGCTCAAAATTGTCACCTCTAATGTTGTCATTTCTTTCTGGGATTTTGTATACCTTATCTCTTAACATGATAACATAATGTGTATAATTGCATTATGTCATATAAATACAATCCTTTCTAAGTGGCTCACTTTCTATAACACTTTAATTGTACTAATACAGTTCTTTGTTGTTGACATTTGCCGAGTCTGCCCCTGTACAAAATCAGGCTACTACACAGAAACTTCTCCAGAAAATGAACAATTATAACCGCAATGAAGGGCATTCTCGAGGTTGGAAACCAAGAGGAAGGGGTAAGGATGAATCAATTATTTCTCAAATTAGTCAAATTCATTCAAATGATTTGACATGGTTAATCTCTAAATTGTCCAGGAGGCAAGAGGTCCTCATGTGATAGAAGCAGATGATATAAGAATGGGCATGTTTAGCTTTGACAGAGATGATCATGGAGGTCATAGTAGGGGAGAATTCAGAGGGCGGGGAAGGGGCAGGGGAAGAGGCAAAGGAAGGGGACGTGGCAGAGTTGGCTAATACTTGCCCTTAATCTGCACTATTAGGTAACAAAAGAAATTAGATGGGTAATTAATCCTATTTGTTGTTCAAAATAAACAATATTGCTGCAATTTATTAAATGTGTCATACATTCGCAGGTTGTTGCAAAAATCAGGGGCTACTTGTGAAGGGATCTTCCTTTAAGCTCATACTTGACTACAACATTGTGAACCTTCCCATGTTTAGTCATTTGAATCTTTAGTGCCTTCTTAGCTGAAATGTTTGTGTGAGTTCCCTGTTCAGTTGACATGTGTATCTTTCATGATCAGTAATGATAACCAATTGTTTTCTCGTTAACATCCAAAGAGATCAATGAGTTGCATGCTCTTTTGGTGTCTTAATTTGTTCTTGGCATCATATGACATCAGCCCAGATGAACTGGCATCATACGACATCAGCACACATGAACTGACAATGGTAACTTAATTTAAAATGTGCTGTAACAACATCAACCACTTACTATAACCAAACAGATGTGAATGAGAGTCATTCATAACATAATCACTTCCAAGCTGTGGCCACTTTCTATTGGATCTAATGGCAGGTCAAAGATACATATAAGCAAATGATATAAACGCTCAAGATGATACAAACAACTCACCAGATTACTTTTCCTTGCAAGACGTGGCCGCTTGTGGATTTTAGATGGAACGACAAAAGCTGTTTGGCATATCTCATCTGAAACCCAAATAAAAATTATCATAAACACTCGTTTCGTATACCAATTTACAGATAAGTAAGTCACATATGTCAGCTGACAATTTACCGTTCAGTTTTCTTTTATAACTGTTAGTATTGGCAACTGATATTGTTTCACTTATGTGATGTGGAGCAGTTTCAGAATACAATGCGGCCATATCTTCAATGACAACACCGCTGTTGTTCCAAAGTCCATAGCTGCAAATACATGTATATATTTATCATCATAACCTGCTAGTAACATATACCTTGCTATTTTTCGATAACATTTCCTTCTATTTACTAATAATACAGATGCATAGGTGTGGTACCAATACCGGAAAATAGATTGACAGGCCCACGAACAATACCAAAAGATTGTTTGACAACCATTTTTCTATTGTTTGACAAATTTGACTACATACACCTGCATCATATAAACGGTTATTACATCTCCTTCACATATATGCACCGCATCCATATACATACAAACATAATTGCACATAGAAACATGATAATACATATATACAATTGAACATGCAAAATTTTGTACCCGTGCCACAACTGATGAATCGGTATGATTCTTTCCCAGGCCAATCCATATAAGCACAACAGATGCCAACATTATCACAAATATTAGAATAGTAACATGTTAAAAGAATCGTGAATAAAAATTATACAAATCAACATATGTGACTAAAAGTTCCCTCTTCTACAGATAAAATAGATTTATCAATATCTAAGTAGCTTGCATACCAATATCAAAACTTGTTAACGGCTACATGAGACGTACTTTTGTTTTTTGTCCAACCAAACTTCATCAAAAGCCTCCGCCATAGTTCTACAAAATAAACGAACATAAAATCATGAGGGTTTTGAAAAAAGGAGACATACTCACATACTAATATATAGACTGCTCACAAAATAAAAAATTAAATGTACGCATGAAAGCTCACCATGGAATCAGAATATATAGAAAGCACACTATGTCGGCTTGTATCAGTAGTTACCTTACAGATGCTCACATGGATTCTGAATAAGAATATAAACATACAGATCTCAATGTCTGTAAAAACAAAAATACAAATCAAATGAACAATAAAAGTTCTAACCTTGTATGCACCCTGGTATTCTCAAACCTGCACACACAAAAAGAAGATCAAAGTGAGATTGAGAAAAAAAAGGCTGAGGATAATACGAAATTAGGGTTTGGAGAAAAAGTGAATGAACTGAGATTTCTTTTTGCGTGAGATAAGGGTTTTCAATAAAAAAAACACCGGTATTAATATTTTGTTAACATTATATTTATTGCTTTGCAAGATATAACTCCAAAATTAAGTTGGTCTAGTGGTAAGATAGTTATTAATGCATCAAAACATCCTAGGTTCAAATCTTGCACATTTAATTTTTAAACCAATTTAATCCGGGATTAATTAAATACGAATTTTAATATATGGCATTAAATGTGATGACATGGCTTGATGTGGAAAATGCAAATAAAATAAATTAAAAAAATTACTTATGTGATGACATGGCTGATAACATGGCTGTTAATGAATTACTGGGCAATGAGGTGGCATATATTTCAAATGCCTCCTATTATATATATATATATATATATATATATATATATATATATATATATATATATATATATATATATATATATATATATATATATATATATATATATATAAACTTATCAAACACACTTCACACATTTCCATAATCCTCTATTTCTCTCTCACACTCACAGTTACAACTCACTCGGATCTAGGTTTTGATCCCAAATCTCAAAAAGCTGATAAGATCACAAATGAATATAATCCAAATACCCCCTTAGAGCTATTTATTCTTAGGCTTAGGTTGATTATCTGTTATAAGAATTACGTTGCATTTGTGTTGATAGAATAAGGAAGAACATGTTGTGTTGTTTTTGTGAATAATTAGAGCAAAAGAGATATTAAGGTTTGCTTGAATTAGCTTATTTTATCTTAGGATTAGGTTGACTATCTGTTATAAGAATTATGTTGCATTTGTATTGAGAGAATAAGGAAGAAAAGTGGTGGATGTGTGTGCGAATATTTTGGCTAAAACATCCAAGTATCAAAGATGGAAGAAGTATCAATGATGGCTGGACAGACACCACTTTCAAGTATGAACATAAACTTGTTCTGGTGTTGTCCATCCATTATTGATTCATCTTTGCTCTTTGTCAAAATACAGAAATAATTATTAAGTATAATTTGTATTGATAGAAAAAGTAAGAACATGCTGTGTTGTTTTTGCGAATAATTAGAGCAAAAGAGATATTAAGGTTTTCTTGGATTAGCTTATTTTATCTTAGGATTAGGTTGAAGTACAATAAACATATCAAGAACTTAAAGAGTTTTTTCATGTATTTAGTTACAATGAAAATATTTTCATTGCATTGTTGATATAAATTTAATATGATTTCATTGATTCATGATTAGCTCTCTAATGTCGTAGGACCTACATAACTAATATGTATGTTCGTCACATTTAAGTGAGCAATATAAATGACAGTAAGAATTTGGTTGCTAAGTACTTAAAGCTCAGTTATCAGGGCATATCTGTCTAACGATGTAGATGGGTTCTATCGCTTTTATTGGACCCCATTTTCTAGCGATATTTAATGGTTCTTTCAATAATCAAGATTAAACATCGTTAGAAAACGGGGTCCAATTAAAGCGATGGAACCCATCTACATCGTTAGATAGATATGGCCTGATCATTGAGACGTCTTCAATGCGATAATGATATAGTGTGTATTGTTCATGACAGGCCACACTCCTTCAATATCGCATTCAAGATGAGTGATGTTACTTAGACTCTATTCTTAACTCAACATTTGTAGATTGTTTGTATCACTCTGTTTGCTTTATATATATGTATGATGTATTTTTGATATAAGAATTATGTTGCATTTGTATTGAGAGAATAAGGAAGAAAAGTGGCGGATGTGTGTGCGAATATTTAGGCTAAAACATCCAAGTATCAAAGATGGAAGTAGTATCAATGATGGCTGGACAGACACCACTTTCAAGTATGAACATAAACTTGTTTTGGTGTTGTTCATCCATGTTGATTCATCTTTGCTCTTTGTCAAAATACAGAAACAATTATCAAGTATAATTTGTAGGTTCGATGCTTGAATTTAGCGTCTTCGTCTTCCAGCATGTTGGTAGGTTAGAGATTCAAGGCTGAATAATATGTTGTTGTTGGCTAGGGTAGAAAGGATGGTAGTTCATTGCATTGTTAATATAAATTTTATATGATTTCATTCATGCACAATTAGCTCTCTAATGTCGTAGAATCTACATAATTAATATTTATGTTCGTGACATCTAAGGGAGCAATATAAATGATAGTAAGAATCTGTTTTCTAATAACTTAAAGTTCAATGATTAGGGCGCTCTATCTAGCGTTGTAGATGGTTCCATTGCTTAATTTGGAAAACTTCTACTACCGTTTGTGTGGTTATTAGACGGTACTGCAACGTTAGATAGATCGATCTGGCCTGATCATTTAGACGTCTTCGATGCAATAATGATATAGTGTGTACTGTTCATGACATGCCACACTCCATTATCGCATTCAAGATGAGTGATGTTACTTAGACTCTATTCTTTACTCAACATTTGTAGATTGTTTGTATTACTTTGAGTCAGGAATTTCAACATACCTTTCCATTCTAACTTCCCATACAGTTTCTTTTGTTTTTTCAACAATCTAGCAATGCGGCTGGTGCAGTATTTTGCTCAAAGGGAGTTGAAACGACAAAAGGAGCAGTAGTGGGAAGTTAGAAGGGTTACGTATGTTGGTTTATTGCATTCCATTATTTTTTATGATCTAAAACCAACCATCCACCAGGTAATGTGGCCATTGGAGTTCCAAGAACAAAGGTTGTTTCAAACACACCATGAATTGCAACATTATCTTTTATTTCATTTACACTATATTTTTTTATAAAATTTTAATATATTTTTTAATTTTTTTGCAGCAAATCCATGGTCAGACTACATTCCAAAGGGATATTTGGATCAGGTCAATCATGAAATTTTGCAGATTTCTTCAAGTCAATCATGTTCCATTGTGACTAGTCTTTGTTGGCGACTAATATGTATATAGTTCTGTCAAGAATTATATATAAGCATTGATCCCTGGCAAACGCTCGTCCCAATGGATCATGATTGGCCCGAAGATGTTGAAAAGGTTCAAGCCACCTGTGGAAAACAACAATCCTTTCCTGCATTAAACATAGGTATTTTGGTTTTCCCATATCCCCTTTTTATACTCGTTTCCATGTGTATCTCAAATCACAAATCCTAGTTTATCAAATCTCTAAACAAAAACCTGCAGGAAGTATTCATAAACAATGTCTGCAAACAACAAGAGATCAGCACAATGGGTTGAAGGAGAAGGTTCAAGCAGGTCTGCTCAAAAGTGTAAAAAAATTTAAATTGGATGAAAATACGTGGTACAATTGGTTGGTTGCTCAAAGAAAGAAAGAAGGAAAAACACAATCTATCAAACAACATGCTGAGGATGAAAAGGAGTACAAAGCAAAAAAAAACCATCTCTCAAACAACATCCCAAGGCATACAAGACATTGGATGATGATGATTTGTCTGATGTGGAGTTTGATGGGTTGAATTACGAAGATGCACATGTGGCATTTGACCCGGAGAAATCTCCAAAATTAGATTAGTAGATTTTTAGAATGTGTAACTTTTATTTCCAGTATTTTGTAATTTTACATTTCAAGTTTTAATGGAAAATGTTTAATCTTAATTCCAATACTTTTGTCATTGCTCAATTTTCTCATTACTTGTTGATATTAATATAATGATTCACCCTTTGCATTATAAAAAGATTCAGCTGCTAAGAAAACGTTACTGCAGCTGGTTTTGTACATTATTTTGTAATTTTTCATTTCAAGTTTTAATGGAAAATGTTTAATATTAATTCCAGTACTTTTGTCATTGCTCAATTTTCTCATTACTTGTTGCTATTAATATAATGATTCACCCTTTGCACTAAAAAAGATTCTGCTGCTAAGAAAATGTTACTGCAGCTGGTTTTGTACATTATTTTGTAATTTTTCACTTCAAGTTTTAATGGAAAATGTTTAATATATAATTCCAGCACTTTTGTCATTGCTCAATTTTCTCATTACTTGTTGATATTAATATAATGATTCACCCTTTGCACTAAAAAAAAAAAAAAAAAGAAAAAAGAAAAAAAGTCTACTGCTAAGAAAACGTTACTTCTGCTGGGTTTGTACTGCTAGAACTGAGAGTGCAGGGGTGGATTGGTAAAATTACACTTAACGGTTTAAATCCCCAATCAAATCGATAATTCAGTTTCACGCACACATAATTTCTCTATAATCACAAACACTAACATCTTTTATCAATAATTTTCAAAATCCCCAAATCACAAAACCCTAATTCAAGATGGTGTTGCCAATTGAATCAAAACGCACATTTGTTGACAGACACAACATGGTCGCTTTTTTGAAGAAACCAGATGGTTCTGAAGGATTCACACAGATAATCGATTTCTTGAATGCTACCCCTATTAGGTATGCATTAACTATGAATCCTCCTATATGCATTTCTTTTATTAAGCAGTTTTGGGCTACTGGTATGGTCATAACTTTTAATGGAGAAAAACATATTAAAGCTAAGGTAGATGGCCAACATATACTCATAACTGAGTCATCTATTAGGGAATCTCTTAACCTACCAGATAATGAAGTGATTGTGTCTCTTGAAAATGCCGCCATTTTCAAAGGTTTGAAAAAAATGGGGTATGAGAAGAAGAATGATATATTAAAATTTTACAAAGTTCTCTTCTCATCTCAGTGTAAATTCTTGATTCATACTCTCTTACATTGTTTGAATCCTAAAACAACAGGTTGGAATAAGTTTGGTACCACCATGGCATCAGCAGTGATATGCCTTGCTAAAGGAAAACCTTTCAGTTTTTCAAAAATGATTTTGGAGGGTATGATCAAGACCTTGGCTGATGATGGTACTTCTTTATTATATCCAAGGTTTTTGCAACTTATTATTCAAAAACAGTTGACTACCTTTAAAAGACATAAAGGAACTTATGCTGCCCCCTCACTACAAAAGAAAGTATTTTCAAATCTGAAAAATAATGGCAAGGATTTTTCAGGAAAGCTTACACCACTTTTTCCATATATGGTGAACCTTCCACAAAAAAAAGGGTGAGGATGTCATGGGTGTGGAGCAAGACAGTGGTAACATACATGAGAGTGAGTATACACCCATTGATTCACCTCTCAGGGAAGGTAACACATCCAGAAGTGATGAGGGTAGTTCTGAAACAAATGAATTGATGGATTCTGGTGAGAATAGAATGAAACTTATACAGGATCTGAAGGCCTGTTGTACCCAGTTAGAAGAGGATATTCTTGGCCTCCAAAAGCGCTTAACAAAAAATGGTGCAAAGATCAAAAGGTTGAAGCTGAGTGTTCGATATTTGGAAGGTCAAAAGTGGTCAAGAAAAGCTCAGTTCAGAAGGTTGAAGAAGGTGGGCACAGCACACAGGGTGATTTCTTCTAAGGCTACTAGTTTGGAGGATGCTCCCAAACAGGTGACGAATGAAAGCAGAGTCTCAGGGGAGGAAACAACAAATGCTGAAGGTGCTTGTGCAGATATGCATGTGGATATGGATATTGGGATTGATAGTGATGATAATGTGGATGATGATTATTTAGTTGCTGACAAGGGGGGTTATGTGGCGGTTTTGGAAGATGTAAATAAAGAGCAGGTAGTGGAAACTAATACTAGTTTGGGAAAAACTGCTACTAATAGTAATGTTGAAGAAATGGCTAAGGTGGTACAACAAGATGTTTCTGCTGCTATAACAAATCAAGTTTCTACTGATGAAGTTGCTATAGATGAAGAGGTTGCAAAGATAGTTGATGAAGCTGAAATAGCTAACTTTATGGATGAGAATAAGAGAGATAAAGTGTCTGAATTTGAAACAGATGAGCAAGTAAAATTCAGACTTGAAGAAGAGGAGAAAAAAAGAGCTCATGGAGAGCAAATGCAAGCTTTTATTGATGTGGATGAAGTTCTACAGGCTAGAATTAAAGAACTTTACACAGATGAGACTGTAAATGGGGAAGACAAAGTACAAAGACTTGCTGATTTGATAAAGGAAAGATATGAAGAATTAGTTTTGAAGGACCTAATTAAGTCAATGAATTAACGTCAAAGTCAGAAGAGGAAAAGAAATCCTACAACGTCTCAGCTCATCAGTGAAATGAAGATATACATACAGCATCAAGGTGAGTATAAAGCTTCTCACCTCAGGGGAATGACATATGAACAAATTGAAAGTCTATACTACCGACTCAAGAAATATGTTGAAAACTTTATCCCCATGGGTACAGAAGAAACACCATCAAAGAAACAAAAGATCATTGAAGACAAACCTGCTGAGAAGAAGAATGATTCACAAAGAAAAGAAGACAGCTCTTCTCATGATCAGATGATGGTGATTGTTCCTGAAACATTATATGTTGACCTTATTCAAGCTAGACATCCAATCATGGACTGGGAGATTTACCGAGATAAATTTGGAAAGGCTTGGAAGATAATCAGGGCTGGTGGAGGATCAGCAGTGTACAAAAGGTTTGAGGATTTAATAAGAACAATTGACAGAGTAGACTTAGACAGATTATGGGAGTTGGTTCAAGAAAGAATCAAAACAGTCAAGAAGCTAGATGCAAAAGAGCAAGATTTGTGGGTTGAATTACATAGGTTATATAAACCTGATCCAGCTGATATCTGTTGGAACTTCCCATGCCATCATTTCTCAACTTCATGGAAGTTTTATGATAGCTGCAATGTACATCACTTATCAACACAAGGTGGAATTGAAGTTTTTATGCTTGCAGAAAAAGAATATCCTTTGCCTGCTAGTTTACTTGTTGTGATGACATCTACAAAGATCATATGTGAAGAACGTAGAGAGGTAGTTAAAGATCTCATTGAAAGAATTCATGCTCAGTATAAGAGAGCATTGTATGATGTGAAGAAAACAAGCTGATAATTAGGTGTTTGGAGGTAGCAGGGGTACGTACTTTAGCTTATCTGTTTTCATTATGTTGTAAAAAACCTTTTGGTAAGTACTATATAATTCACCTTTTGTGAGATTACAACTCTGTTGTTTGTACAAAAGTTACTACTGCTATTACAATAGTTACTACTGCTATTACAATAGTTACAACTGCTATTACAACTCTTGTTTGTGTAACTCAATGTGACTAATATCAAGGTTAATGATAACTGAGTTCATATTTTGCTATAAATAATAGTCACATGAAATTCACAATGTGACTATTTTGAATGTATTGGTCACATATAATACCTTTATAACGTGGCGATAATCATGATTTAGATACACATTTGTGATATGGTGTGACTATTGTAAAGCCTATAGTCACATGATCGTGCTACAATTAAATGTGACTATACACATTAGGTTGTGGCAAGCAAACATACACTAGACTTTAGACACGCATATTAACTTACGTGACCATATGTATCAAATTTTGGTTACACTTAATCATGTATGTTTATGGTTTAGTGTGACCATATATGACATTTGGTCACACTCTTCAAGTGTGTGACATATATTTGTCACTTTTAAATGCATATCGTGACTAACGCTTCAAACTTACTTTTCAGTTGTCACACATTTCACATTCATATGTGGCTAAATATTCAGCAAAGCTTAGCAGTCACGTTTAAATAATGTGTGACAAACTTGACTATATAATTTAGACACATACACAATTACTTCATGTGACCATATATGGATTTTGGTCACACTGTTCAATTGTGTGACATATATTTGTCACATACGCATATATATAGTGTGACTAATGTTTCAAACTCATTTGTATCTGTCACACGTCCCAAATTATAAGTGACTAAATTATCAAAAAAAAATCCAGTTACCTCTAGTCACATAAATATTCAAATGTGTGACAATAGAATTCCGAAATGGTCACACAAGTCGGATCAAGTGTGGCTGTTTATTTTATTCTGGTACATTTAGTCACGTATAAATGTTACAGTGTGACATTTCAAAATCGACCATGCGTGACCAATAGAACTTTTTGTACTAGTGTATCCACCCTCGGTCAACACATACACACCCTCAGTCAAACTTAGTTAAATAATATTAACCCCTCCCTCCACCAATCTTACCCAACCCAAAATTACATGAACCCTAGTTACTATTCCGGTCTAATTACAATAATTAAGGGCAAAAGGGTCAAATTAAGGAGCTTCTAGAAGATGTCAGACGTGTCAGATGGTGTCAGGGATTAAGAAGCACACTAATGGCTTAGGTGGCAGTATTTGATTGGCTCCTACACGTCATGATTGCTTGATCTTACAATTGAAATGATTGGGAAAGGATCTGAGGGCTTAGATGAGCTTCAAACTAACATAGGGCACACGGATTGCCAGCTTGGTAATCCATGACTCCCCTTCTACTAGAACCATCCTCCTCATGTTATAAATAGAGGATGAGAGAGCTTATTTTGAGTAGAGAGTTTAGGAGTAGTGTAGCTCCACCAATTTTATTTCTCAATTGTATTAGTGTAATTCATTTTTAATTGTACTCCTTTATTTCTTAATAAATTCAGCTTTCCTTTTATAAATTTAGCTTATTGTTTACTTCTTATTGTTTAGCTTATATCTCTTTATTATCAGCTTATTTTCAGTTTAATCTCATTTTGTACACTTTTACATTTCCAATTTAGTTTTCATTTCATTCCAAAGTTTTTATAAAAATCAAAAAATAAGAAAAGTATAAAAAGTTGTTTTGATTACTTCATTCAGCTTGCAAACAAGCTATTTAGTAGTATAATACAGCTCATTTTAGCTTAATAGCTATTGTGAGTTTGTTATTTAGTTTCAATCAGTACAAAAGTTCAATTGTTTCTACAGTCAATAAAAGTCAATCATAAGTGTGATTCATGATCCATGGTGAATACTGATAAGCCAAATAAAGAAATGGATGTGTTTGAGCCAGTCTAAAGATAGGCTAGCTCAGTGAATCCCCTCTTTTCAAGCTGAGGGGAATTGATTTGTAAGTTTTGGTTCTAAATCCTAGTTTATGATTTCATCAATTAGTTTCTGTCTAAATCTGGATGAGTTTGTATGATCACTGTTCTTATCAGTTGATTTGGTTTATGTTTGAGTGATATTGAATAAGTTTTCATCATAGTTGAAGTGTTAGGTTAGCTATAGTAGATTGATTGATCTTCATAATCTGTCATAGTGAGCATTAGGTTGAATTTGTGTACTCAGTTGGTTATCTCTGTGGATTGGAGTCTTTTACAGTATATTTGATTCATATAGGAGCTAAGGTGTTTGAATTTAGACTTAAAAGTGGTAGTTGCTTAATAGAAATTGATGACAAATAGTGTAAGGGGTGTTTGGATCTGCTACTTATCTGGTGTTGTAGCTGTTAGATTGATGATGTTTCTGAATTAGTAGTTCGCTTTAGGGTAGAGTAGGATTATTATAGCTTAAAATCAGTTGGTTAGTTACTGGGAAGTCAAAGTTAGATTTCATCTTAGCTTACTATAAGTTTATTCAATTTTAGTTAGAATAATTGATATGCCTGTTGCAATTTAGTATGATATAGCTTAATTGAGTTTTATAACAGCTTTACATAACAATTAGGAGTAGAATATAGTAATAGAAATTGGAATTGGTCAAAAAGATTGTTCATCAAAAAGGTCAATTGTTTCAAGTTTAACACCTCTACAGGTTGCTGATGTTTGTTTCAATTAGAATAGCAATTGAAGGTTAGTGATAGGGCTTTTTGGTTTTATAGCATCTTGGTAGTATCAGGTTGCTTTTGCCCCTCTTAGTTTGTACTTCAGAGCTTATTTCAACTGCTTATTATTGTTTACAAATAAGGTGTTTAGAACTAGTTCTGTTGATTTGAATTAAGGCTTGCTAGGGATCAATTAGTCTTTTACCTGAGTTTATTTGTTGTTTCAGAGTATCATTGAAGTGCATAGTAGTGATTTACATAAGTCTTTTACCTCTGGCTTATTCTAGTATACTACTGCTTATTTGAATGCTTATTGTGAACTGATTGGTGTTCATATCTTGTGATTCTATGACTCTTGTGGTCTAATTTGAGTTTCTTTGAGCCTATTTGAGTATATTGCATCTGTGTTATAACTTTCATTCAATTTGGTTACAAGTGCTTACTATTAAGCACTTGTAATAAGCTGTTTCTAAGGCATTAAGCACTTCTCAGCTTATTTTTCTACTTTTCTTATTTTTCTTAGATTACAAATAATATTCTAGAATTTTGTAAAAATTTCATATTTTTCTGAGTTGGTTTGCTATTTTTCTCATTTTATTTTAGTTTCTAATCATTTTTAAATACCTTTTAAATAAAGAAAAATCAAATAAAAATTAGAAAAAGTCTGAAAAATTCCAAAAATATTTAAAATAATTCTTTTCTGTTATTTTATATTATTCAAAGTTTATTTTGTATTTTTCACTTTTATTTTCACATTTTCTCTAATTATGTTTAGTAGTTTTAGATTTTTAGAAATTTATTTCACATTTTTAGGTTAATTTTTCATTAATATTCACTTTTTAATTCGTACGCGTAGCATTTAAAATTTGCGTTTGATTTTCCCTTTTTAGTTTTTAGATAATTGTGCTATAGTAACTTGTACCTTATGCATATTTTGTGATTTCTTATCTTAATATGAATTCCATAATCACAATTTTACTTTTCACATTTTCACAAACACGATTTCATGAATCGAATTTCACGATTCCAGTCACTCCTTCACGGGAAACGAACTCGGAATTTGTATTTCTTGCAAATTCTTTAGAGTATTACAAATATATATAATTTGATCTTCATCAAATTTTTTATGCCGCTGCCGGGGAAGGTTTGAAGTGAATTTTGAATTTCGTTTTTAAAATCGTGTTTTGAAAAACCTTCCTCTTATTTGTGAATATTTTCTTATAAAAATATAAAAAGTAAAAAAACCAAAAACACTTTTCCTAAAGTGTTTTCAAAAATCCAAAAATAAAATAAACATCCTCACTCTTGAGGGAGTGTTGTAAACCATTCCGAAAGACAACAAAAGAAACTGAGAAATTATACGTTATCGGACTACTCTTTTACTACAACCAAACAAACGGGGAATACGGAGGTCTTGACATTAAATTGCAGACCGAAGAGAGATCCACTCTTCTCTCCCGCTCCGCTGCGCGTAGTATTAGAGGAAATGATTACGAATAACGTAAAGGTTACAAAAAGAAAATAAAAGTTTTTGTGATTTGTTTTTCAATATATTAAAAAAGCCAAAAATAATTCCCAATCAAAAATACAAAAAGATTTTTTTTTTTCTTTTTCTTTTACATTTTATTTTTGGTATATGAACACCCGCTCATCTTCTGAAAGTCTTATTTCTCCATTTACAAATCCCGAAAGGGTAATACGTCATAATCACCGGGTTCATTTCCGAATCGTTGAGAAAATGAACCAGAACGATCAAAACATGGGACCCCCACCGATGGGTGGTGCTCAAAACAATGGGATCCCTCCGATGGGACCCCAACCGGCTTTTGATTTACGTCTGATGGAGGAACAACTCCAATCACCATTCAATGGTGTGAGGAGAGCCATCGTGATTCCCGATATCACTGCAAATCAATTTGAGATTAATCATGGGTTACTCAACATCATCACGAGTATCTCCATTCACGGGTTTAAACATGAAGACCCATATGTTCACATAAGAAATTTCACCGACATCGCTGAGACTATTAAGATCAATCAAGTCCCTTACGATGTGGTGAAATTGAAATTGTTTCCTTTCTCCCTTAAAGGGGAAGCCCGGACTTGGCTGGAAAAGGAACCACCGAATTCGATTCACACTTGGGCAGATTTAGCTTCCAAGTTTGTGAATCATTTCTATCCTCCTTCTGAAATCTCTAATCTTCAAAATCAGATCTTTCGATTCCAACAAGCTTTCGATGAATCGTTCAGCAAAGCTTGGGATCGGTTTAAAGATTTGTTTGAAAAATGTCCTAACCACGGATTCTCACCCTTGTATCAGATTGATACTTTTTATAATGGGTTGTGTCATGCTGATCAAGACTCACTCAATTCTGCTACAGGTGGGAATTTGTTGTAACATACAAGAAGCCTTCATAATTATTGAGAATAAGGCTCGAGTGAGGATGGCTAGAAGCAAACTTCAAGCTTCGAATGCTAGTAGCAAAGCTAATGATGAAATCATGAGTATGCTAGCCGCCCTCAACAAGAAAGTTGATGCTATGTCTATTGCTAAACCAACTCAACAAGTGAATGTAGTGAACAATAGTTGTGAAACTTGTGGTGGTCCACATCCGTATTACGAGTGTCCGGCAACCGCTGTAACAATTCGCATTTTCAGATTAATTACTATTCCCGGCAGGTCACCCAAGCCTGTACTACTCTCGCATGAGCACGCTTAACCGTATGGGCGATTAACCGTTAGACCACAAAACGCGTTTCTAAGACAATTTGAGTTTTCAACTTATTAGAAAAAGTCAACATATTTTTCCCTCCTCCTTTGACCAAAAATCATTCTTTGATTTTATAAGTCATTCCTTGATTTTTAGGCTTGCGGTTTTAGGTCTAAAAGACATTTAACACCAACCGACACTAGACTGAGCCCAGACATTATAAGTCATTTTAAGTCATTATTATCCTATTAGAAAAGTTACATTTTACTTTTCTCAATTTTACGCAACTTTCGTACGTTTTACGTATTACACGTTTTAGACCCGTGTTTCCAGTTTTTAGCAGGGTTTTAGCACCCGATAGAACCTACCACTCATTTTATATTTTATTATGGACTATATTGACATGTTTAACCATATTTATAAGTTTCATATTTTTAGGATACCCGGTTTTACGTTTTGAGGCTTAATCATTTACGGTTAGCGATTTACGGAGTCAAAACTAGCTACATACTTAGGATAATACCATCAAAAGTCCACACCTTGTTCTCCAAGTTCTTCAAACCGCCACTAGGGGGGGGGGGGCATTCACACTTGTGGCATCATCTCATGACTTTAGCCATTAGATCATTTTTAATTACAACTTTGTCTCCAAGTTTATGTAGTTTCCTAGCCACCTTCCTAACCTCCTCATTCTTGCTATAAATAGAGAGCTCATTCCATCCTTTATTCATCACCAAAAACGCCACACAACAAATACCTAGCACCATGATCCTTTGATCTTCAATATACAAGTTACACTACAAAGTTCAATGTCTTAGTATTCTCTACCTAGTTCTTAAGTTTGTTTGGTGATTCCATGGTTGAATTAGGAGCTACACAAGATGATTAGGGGCTGAAGTTAATGGTTTTCACAAGGTCTATATCAAGCCTAGCAAGGGTTACAAGAGTTATGGTGAAGGGTTTACAAGCTTAGGTTTAGTGTCCTAGTTCTATACTTGACTTCCTTTCTTTAGAAAGCCAAAAGTTGTAAGCAAACCCTTATACACTTTCTTGCTCAATATCATTTCATGCTTATTATGTTTCTTTCATGCTATATATGGTCTCTGTATTGTGTTCATGATGTTTAAAAATGGATAAAACGAGTATTGGTATACATATGTTAACTTATGACAAGCAAACAAGCAAACTAGTGATTTTTATGGAAAACCACGACCACAATAGTATAACTTTGATATTTGACACTTACTTACTGTTAAAGAGGACTTAACAAGGAAAACATAGCAATTTGAATCACCCAAAACGAGTACACGAGTCAAAAGTTATGACCATTTGAAGTTAGCGAAACCAAAACGGCAAATCTGCCTAAATAGCATTCTGATCAAATTATGATTATGAAAGTCACCCTTCTGATCCGATTCATCAAAAAGTTAAAACACGAAAGTTGTCCGGAACGACGTTTTCGTTCAGAAAAAAAGAAGCTCAAGCCCTGAAAACGCTTTCTGAGTGATAAATTTCTTCAAATTCTTAACAGCCCATTTTTAGACCAAAGTTACTATATAATCATTATAATTAGATGAGACCAAGAGGTCTAATGACCTAAAGCCAAGACCACAACCATGGCTAAAGCCAAGGTTGAGTCTCAAGACCATGGTAACAATGACCAAGGTCACGGCAAAGCCACGGCTAAAGACCATATAACTTTTAAAGATCAAAAAGCTTATATATATATGTTATCAAATACTACAATAGTAGGGAGCCTCATGTGAGGAGTTCATTGAGTAAGCCGTCGAGACGAGTTGTGGATTTACGAGTTAAAGTGTCCTGGCTCCTCGAACGTTTACTCAATGACTTCTGAATTATGTCGGCCCGAACGGTAGTAAGAGATATACAACCTATACATGTTTCATAGACCACTTATATTCAACGACTTACACATTATACTAAAGTACTACATCATGAACATTTTGCAAGACATATATGGGCAATTCTTCGTATTCTTAGACGTTACTCCAAACCTAAGTGGCAACGTTCTATTATAGGCTGCTCTTAGACTTTCGCGATTCGACTATCATACTCACTACATAACTTAAGGTGAGTCATAGCCCCTACTCTTTTCGTACTTGTTTTAACTCTTTGGGGGAGACACATGCTCGACTACTTGTTTACTTGTACAAATACTCAAAACGTCTATACTTGACTGTGTTATACTTGATTGCTTACATACATGACTGCGTTATACTTAATTGCGTTATTCTATTTATTGACTAGTAGTTGTCTTTGGGAATTGACTCCCAGTTGTCTTTGGGAAGTGGCTCCCAGTTGTCTTTGGGAATTGACTCCCAGTTGTCTTTGGGAATTGGCTCCCAAAGTGAGGTCTTCGGAGATGAAGTATAGACTCACTTCTAATTGCTTAAATTGTCTTGATGAACTTATACATGTCTTTATTATACTATATTTGTAGCAGTGGGTTGTGAACACACAGGTTACAAGTCTCTTATGGCGGGACTTGTAACTGAGTGGATTCATGATGCCTTTGCTGTGTGAACATTCTTTTAAGACTTTTCAACTATTTTAAGACAAACTCTATGAACTCACCAACCATTGTGTTGACACTTTAGCATGTTTATCTCAGGTTAGTAAGGCGATAGCTAGTGCGTGGAACTTAGAGTCAAGCTGCATACTCTGAAGACTTACGCTTTTATCATTTACCATTCAAAACATTTTGTATACATTTATGTATCATACTTTGGAATCTCATGTTTGTAACTTTGAATTCATTAATCGAATGGTAACTTTTCAAAACGTCTCATTTAGAGTTCGTTTTCTATAACTTGTACTTTGTATTATGAAGTAGCACCCCTATGACACAGTCTTCCGCTGTGGTATTTTGGGGGTGTTACAGATTGGTACCAGAGCCTTGGTTATAGAGAACTAGGTTGCATTTAGTGCCTAGACTATAACTGCTATATACGTTGGAACCTTCCTCTTTATTTGCCTTACACACAATACATACACATATGCTTTTTGGTTAGAGGTTTGCTTAGTTCCACGCTGTTAGATGATGTGACTTTAGTATTATAAGGAGCCCCAGAGATTCGTCGAGTCATTAAAAACATGGAGCTCAGTAATAACTAATTAGTTAACTTGATCTTGTGACAGTTCTTGTTTGATGAGACACAAGATTTGAGTTAAATAATATTATTGCTTAGCTTTAGGGATTTGATGACTTGATTATCTTACTATCGGCCTCAGAAGGCGGATTTTGTGCCGGAAATTCTTAAGTAGGATGATTTAGAATCTCCTTATTTAAATGGATTGGGACGCCTCTTCAGTTAAATAAAGAAATTGTAAATCACCGAACCATAAGTTTATGAGACCTTACTTACATAAATTTGGACGCTTCTTTATGTAAGTAATGTGTTATAAATAAGTGGGCTTAATTGTAGCCGATACAACTCCTTAACCAGAATCTTAGACGAATCAGAGTGAACACCACTATATTAGAGATACCGAATTCTCTTAGACACACCATAAGTAGTTAACATCAACTAAACTTCAGGACGAAATTTCCTGAAGGGGTAGAGACTGTAACAATTCGCATTTTCAGATTAATTACTATTCCCGGCAGGTCACCCAAGCCTGTACTACTCTCGCATGAGCACGCTTAACCGTATGGGCGATTAACCGTTAGACCACAAAACGCGTTTCTAAGACAATTTGAGTTTTCAACTTATTAGAAAAAGTCAACATATTTTTCCCTCCTCCTTTGACCAAAAATCATTCTTTGATTTTATAAGTCATTCCTTGATTTTTAGGCTTGCGGTTTTAGGTCTAAAAGACATTTAACACCAACCGACACTAGACTGAGCCCAGACATTATAAGTCATTTTAAGTCATTATTATCCTATTAGAAAAGTTACATTTTACTTTTCTCAATTTTACGCAACTTTCGTACGTTTTACGTATTACGCGTTTTAGACCCGTGTTTCCAGTTTTTAGCAGGGTTTTAGCACCCGATAGAACCTACCACTCATTTTATATTTTATTATGGACTATATTGACATGTTTAACCATATTTATAAGTTTCATATTTTTAGGATACCCGGTTTTACGTTTTGAGGCTTAATCATTTACGGTTAGCGATTTACGGAGTCAAAACTAGCTACATACTTAGGATAATACCATCAAAAGTCCACACCTTGTTCTCCAAGTTCTTCAAACCGCCACTAGGGGGGGGGGCATTCACACTTGTGGCATCATCTCATGACTTTAGCCATTAGATCATTTTTAATTACAACTTTGTCTCCAAGTTTATGTAGTTTCCTAGCCACCTTCCTAACCTCCTCATTCTTGCTATAAATAGAGAGCTCATTCCATCCTTTATTCTTCACCAAAAACGCCACACAACAAATACCTAGCACCATGATCCTTTGATCTTCAATATACAAGTTACACTACAAAGTTCAATGTCTTAGTATTCTCTACCTAGTTCTTAAGTTTGTTTGGTGATTCCATGGTTGAATTAGGAGCTACACAAGGTGATTAGGGGCTGAAGTTAATGGTTTTCACAAGGTCTATATCAAGGCTAGCAAGGGTTACAAGAGTTATGGTGAAGGGTTTACAAGCTTAGGTTTAGTGTCCTAGTTCTATACTTGACTTCCTTTCTTTAGAAAGCCAAAAGTTGTAAGCAAACCCTTATACACTTTCTTGCTCAATATCATTTCATGCTTATTATGTTTCTTTCATGCTATATATGGTCTTTGTATTGTGTTCATGATGTTTAAAAATGGATAAAACGAGTATTTGTATACATATGTTAACTTATGACAAGCAAACAAGCAAACTAGTGATTTTTATGGAAAACCACGACCACAATAGTATAACTTTGATATTTGACACTTACTTACTGTTAAAGAGGACTTAACAAGGAAAACATAGCAATTTGAATCACCCAAAACGAGTACACGAGTCAAAAGTTATGACCATTTGAAGTTAGCGAAACCAAAACGGCAAATCTGCCTAAATAGCATTCTGATCAAATTATGATTATGAAAGTCACCCTTCTGGTCCGATTCATCAAAAAGTTAAAACACGAAAGTTGTCCGGAACGACGTTTTCGTTCAGGTACAAAGAAGCTCAAGCCCTGAAAACGCTTTCTGAGTGATAAATTTCTTCAAATTCTTAACAGCCCATTTTTAGACCAAAGTTACTATATAATCATTATAATTAGATGAGACCAAGAGGTCTAATGACCTAAAGCCAAGACCACAACCATGGCTAAAGCCAAGGTTGAGTCTCAAGACCATGGTAACAATGACCAAGGTCACGGCAAAGCCACGGCTAAAGACCATATAACTTTTAAAGATCAAAAAGCTTATATATATATATGTTATCAAATACTACAATAGTAGGGAGCCTCATGTGAGTAGGGATGGCACCCGTGGGTAATGGGCACGGGTACCTCTAACCCATCACCCACCCACGTAGTTTTTTTCTTACCCGTCACCCACCCGTCGCCCACCAATGGGTACAATTTTCTACCCATGCCCTTACCCACGGGTTTTTGTTACCCGTGGGTAAACCCATGGGTTAGTGTTATGCAACAAAATTACAAAATAATGATTTGAAAACTAAATACGAAACTGCATAATAAGATGCTAATCAATTTGTCAAATACCAAGTTCACAAAATACTTAAACACATGTCTCAAAGTAGCAATCAAACATCGGTACACCAAATCACATTCATATTTGTTCATTAAAGAGAAAAAGTAAAATAGTTTAAAACATCTTGAGAAAAACAAAAAATTCTTGGCGTTCGTAGCATCTTGCTTCTTCAAAAACATTGTCACTGTGTCAAATCAACAGCCTCCTCAATAATGCCCTGTTATCAAATAAGGATAAGTTTATTATACATTAAATATACAAACATATAAGAACAAGAATGACATCAAATTATTTACGAAGGGTGCGAATGTGTGAAAGTTTACATAATATGTTAACACATACCTCTTCATCCCCTTCCATTTCTTCAAAAAACTTACAACAAGCAGCATGTCCAGTTGAGCAGGATCCTACAACATAATAAATAATGATAGGAACTTTAAATTGGCAAAAAAAATGAATGTAAAGCATTGCAATATAAATCACCTTTAATTTGAGACCATAACCAATCTTGTGCACACATCAACGCCTCAAGTGTCTTTGGATGCAGCCTGCTACGATGTGGGGTAACAAAGCGACCACTTGTGCTGAAGGCAGATTCAGAAGCAACTGTGGATACCGGGATCGCAAGAATATCTTTAGCAATTAAAGCCAAAGTTGGAAAATCACGTGCATTCACTTTCCACCATGCCAACACATCAAAATCTGGTGTCCTAGGCTTGACCGGTTCACTCAAATATTTTGTTAGTTCTGATATTTGTGGAGTTGCACTAATGGTTTTTTGAACGTAGACATCAAATTGAGAAAGATGATCGGATACATTACCAGTAGTTGTATGAACTGTAGAGTTCTCCTCATTAGAGCTCTTAGCATTTGCATATTCTTTAAACAGGACTTTACAAAAATCTTCCACACTATCAATAGAAGCTTGAACTTCATCTGTTCCAAGTGGACCATAGATAATCTCATAATAATACCTTACCAACACTAATTTGTACCTCGGATCAAGTACTGATGCCACAGCCATAATACCATTAACTTCTAGCCAGTACTTGTTAAACTTATCCAACATACTATGTGCCATATCTGATATAATACTATTTTCATCATAAATCCAATTTGTCAAATCAATTTTAAGTTTACATACCAACGAGAAAAATCCATTAGCAGTTGGATAAGCAGTACCAGAAAAGAAAACACTCGCATCGTAGAATGTTTTCAGTTTACCACATACTACCTTAGCCATATCCCAATCCGCATCTGATGACAAACACAAGTACTTTTTATCTTTTAGTTTCATGCTTGGAAACACATCTTTATAACACAAAGCAACATCCAACATCATATAAGTCGAGTTCCACCTCGTCCTACAGTCAAGAATCAAGTTTTTGGTTGTTGGGTTCTTTAGTTTACGAGCCATTTTATGAAAATCTTCAGTCCTTTTGGCAGTTGCTTTCCAATATCCAACACTATCCCGAATATTATCAATGGCCTTCCCTATCACTTCTAAACCATCTTTCACAATTAAATTCAAAATATGTGCAGAACATCTCATGTGTAAGAGTTTACCTTCCATCACAAGATGCTCTCCGGAAAGCTTCTCTTCAATTTTTTGAAGCATTGAGTCATTAGTTGAGCAATTGTCCACAGTTACTGTGGATAACTTCCTATCAATGTTCCATTCAACAATTGTATCAATAAGCTCATTGGCAAGGTCATCTGCAGTATGTGGATGAGGTACATATGCAAACCTACAATTATTAAAACAAACAAAAATTAGCATACTGATAAATTAGCAAAAAAAATATAGAAAACACATCATCATACTAACAAGTTTTGGTGGATACCTGATAATTCGGTTTTGTAATACCCATGATTCATCAATGAAATGAGCTGTTACAACCATGAATCCCTTCTTTTGGTTTCCTGATGTCCACATATCAGTGGTGACAGCAATCCTACTTTTATTGGCCTCTAACAAGCTCATACTCTTAGTCTTCTCAAAATCATACAAGTCCATTATTACCTTTTTTATACAATTACGACTAACTGGTTTAAAGAGAGGCTGAATAGTTTGAGTGAAACGTCGAAACCCGACATGCTCAACCATAGATAATGGGTATTCGTGTAATATGATCATGGTTGCGAGCTCTTTCCTAGCCTCTCCTTGATCAAGCAGATGTTTTGCAAGACCTGCTTTTCCATCTAAAGAAACTTTTGCATTGAGCATTGTTTGCTTTATATCCCTTGTTGTACGCAAAGGACATATATTAAAATGATTACGAAGGTGGTTTGTTCCATGTCCGAGTTCACCACTCAATGCTTTCTTGCAATATTTGCATATTGCTTTCCACTCGCCCTTAACAATCTCCCTGTCAAAATGATTCCAAACTTCAGAAGTAAGTGCTCTTTTTCGCCCTTGATCGTTATCAACGATGTTCTTTCTTTTCTTTGTTTGGATAGAATTCACAGACGAGTCTTTAGGAGAGGGAATAGTTGCATCCGCCCGTCCTTGGCTCGAGCCTACTGGTGCTGAACTAGTTTTGGGATTTGTATCAACATTAGAGGCATTTTGAGATGGTCCAGATGGAGAACCCATATCAAACATGTCTATATCTGAAAGTTGAAAAACAAGCCACATTAATCATCCATTGATTGATCAGAAAAGCCAACCATACTTGATCATTTTTTTTACCAATTTATCTTTAAATAAGGACATAGTGTGCTCGATTGTTTTTTCAGAAGAAAATTAATTTCAGATTTTTCTATCTATTTGTTTAACAATCATTTGATTTATTAGGTAGAAAACTTGCAAATTCGCAATAAGCATCTCTGAAGAAAATAAACTAAATCGAATTAACATATCTAACGATTGGCTGAAAACAAACATCCTACATCAGTAAACCGTATCACTAAACCAAACACCCTACATCATAAACATTGCAATTAAATATTAAAACATTAAAGAAATAACTAAATGAATAAACCTTATCAAATTGGGGAAAACCAATAAAGCCAACTACAATCTAATTAAACATGAAATTTAGATGTATAAACAATAAACCTTATCAACTAGAACAATTAGATGTATAATGTATTACTCCGTAGTTGGGTACCTGATAAAGGTGAGTCGAAATGAGAGCAAGAAGAAGTGAGTAAGATATATTTTCTGCAAAAGGATGAACTGAGCCATGTATAAAACTTTGATTACTTTGATCTTTGATATTCTCTCTTGAAACTCAAATAACTTTTAGAATGATAGTGTTTTTCTTGAGACTTGTGGTAATATTAAATGTATACGGCATGCCAACATCATAAATAGTTTAGTTACATAATTAATTTTAAATTTTAACATGGTTTAATGGGTGCACCCACGGGTATTTTGATGGGTATACCCGTGGGTATTTTAAATGGGTTATCATGGGTTTACCCGCGATGGGTATGCCTCACCCGTCACCCACCCGCCACCTACTGATGGGTATAGATTTTCACCCGTAACCCACCCATGGGTAAAAATTGACGCGTTTACCCACCCATTTATGATGGGTACCCGCGGGTTGTGGGTTTTTTCTCGCCCGTTGCCATCCCTACATGTGAGGAGTTCATTGAGTAAGCCGTCGAGACGAGTTATGGATTTACGAGTTAAAGTGTCCTGGCTCCTCGAACGTTTACTCAATGACTTCTGAATTATGTCGGCCCGAACGGTAGTAAGAGATATACAACCTATACATGTTCCATAGACCACTTATATTCAACGACTTACACATTATACTAAAGTACTACATCATGAACATTATGCAAGACATATATGGGCAATTCTTCGTATTCTTAGACGTTACTCCAAACCTAAGTGGCAACGTTCTATTATAGGCCGCTCTTAGACTTTCGCGATTCGACTATCATACTCACTACATAACTTAAGGTGAGTCATAGCCCCTACTCTTTTCGTACTTGTTTTAACTCTTTGGGGGAGACACATGCTCGACTACTTGTTTACTTGTACAAATACTCAAAACGTCTATACTTGACTGTGTTATACTTGATTGCTTACATACATGACTGCGTTATACTTAATTGCGTTATTCTATTTATTGACTAGTAGTTGTCTTTGGGAATTGACTCCCAGTTGTCTTTGGGAAGTGGCTCCCAGTTGTCTTTGGGAATTGACTCCCAGTTGTCTTTGGGAATTGGCTCCCAAAGTGAGGTCTTCGGAGATGAAGTATAGACTCACTTCTAATTGCTTAAATTGTCTTGATGAACTTATACATGTCTTTATTATACTATATTTGTAGCAGTGGGTTGTGAACACACAGGTTACAAGTCTCTTATGGCGGGACTTGTAACTGAGTGGATTCATGATGCCTTTGCTGTGTGAACATTCTTTTAAGACTTTTCAACTATTTTAAGACAAACTCTATGAACTCACCAACCATTGTGTTGACACTTTAGCATGTTTATCTCATGTTAGTAAGGCGATAGCTAGTGCGTGGAACTTAGAGTCAAGCTGCATACTCTGAAGACTTACGCTTTTATCATTTACCATTCAAAACATTTTGTATACATTTATGTATCATACTTTGGAATCTCATGTTTGTAACTTTGAATTCATTAATCGAATGGTAACTTTTCAAAACGTCTCATTTAGAGTTCGTTTTCTATAACTTGTACTTTGTATTATGAAGTAGCACCCCTATGACACAGTCTTCCGCTGCGGTATTTTGGGGGTGTTACAGATTGGTACCAGAGCCTTGGTTATAGAGAACTAGGTTGCATTTAGTGCCTAGACTATAACTGCTATATACGTTGGAACCTTCCTCTTTATTTGCCTTACACACAATACATACACATATGCTTTTTGGTTAGAGGTTTGCTTAGTTCCACGCTGTTAGATGATGTGACTTTAGTATTATAAGGAGCCCAGAGATTCGTCGAGTCATTAAAAACATGGAGCTCAGTAATAACTAATTAGTTAACTTGATCTTGTGACAGTTCTTGTTTGATGAGACACAAGATTTGAGTTAAATAATATTATTGCTTAGCTTTAGGGATTTGATGACTTGATTATCTTACTATCGGCCTCAGAAGGCGGATTTTGTGCCGGAAATTCTTAAGTAGGATGATTTAGAATCTCCTTATTTAAATGGATTGGGACGCCTCTTCAGTTAAATAAAGAAATTGTAAATCACCGAACCATAAGTTTATGAGACCTTACTTACATAAATTTGGACGCTTCTTTATGTAAGTAATGTGTTATAAATAAGTGGGCTTAATTGTAGCCGATACAACTCCTTAACCAGAATCTTAGACGAATCAGAGTGAACACCACTATATTAGAGATCCCGAATTCTCTTAGACACACCATAAGTAGTTAACATCAACTAAACTTCGGGACGAAGTTTCCTGAAGGGGTAGAGACTGTAACAATTCGCATTTTCAGATTAATTACTATTCCCGGCAGGTCACCCAAGCCTGTACTACTCTCGCATGAGCACGCTTAACCGTATGGGCGATTAACCGTTAGACCACAAAACGCGTTTCTAAGACAATTTGAGTTTTCAACTTATTAGAAAAAGTCAACATATTTTTCCCTCCTCCTTTGACCAAAAATCATTCTTTGATTTTATAAGTCATTCCTTGATTTTTAGGCTTGCGGTTTTAGGTCTAAAAGACATTTAACACCAACCGACACTAGACTGAGCCCAGACATTATAAGTCATTTTAAGTCATTATTATCCTATTAGAAAAGTTACATTTTACTTTTCTCAATTTTACGCAACTTTCGTACGTTTTACGTATTACGCGTTTTAGACCCGTGTTTCCAGTTTTTAGCAGGGTTTTAGCACCCGATAGAACCTACCACTCATTTTATATTTTATTATGGACTATATTGACATGTTTAACCATATTTATAAGTTTCATATTTTTAGGATACCCGGTTTTACGTTTTGAGGCTTAATCATTTACGGTTAGCGATTTACGGAGTCAAAACTAGCTACATACTTAGGATAATACCATCAAAAGTCCACACCTTGTTCTCCAAGTTCTTCAAACCGCCACTAGGGGGGGGGGGGCATTCACACTTGTGGCATCATCTCATGACTTTAGCCATTAGATCATTTTTAATTACAACTTTGTCTCCAAGTTTATGTAGTTTCCTAGCCACCTTCCTAACCTCCTCATTCTTGCTATAAATAGAGAGCTCATTCCATCCTTTATTCATCACCAAAAACGCCACACAACAAATACCTAGCACCATGATCCTTTGATCTTCAATATACAAGTTACACTACAAAGTTCAATGTCTTAGTATTCTCTACCTAGTTCTTAAGTTTGTTTGGTGATTCCATGGTTGAATTAGGAGCTACACAAGGTGATTAGGAGCTGAAGTTAATGGTTTTCACAAGGTCTATATCAAGGCTAGCAAGGGTTACAAGAGTTATGGTGAAGGGTTTACAAGCTTAGGTTTAGTGTCCTAGTTCTATACTTGACTTCCTTTCTTTAGAAAGCCAAAAGTTGTAAGCAAACCCTTATACACTTTCTTGCTCAATATCATTTCATGCTTATTATGTTTCTTTCATGCTATATATGGTCTTTGTATTGTGTTCATGATGTTTAAAAATGGATAAAACGAGTATTGGTATACATATGTTAACTTATGACAAGCAAACAAGCAAACTAGTGATTTTTATGGAAAACCACGACCACAATAGTATAACTTTGATATTTGACACTTACTTACTGTTAAAGAGGACTTAACAAGGAAAACATAGCAATTTGAATCACCCAAAACGAGGACACGAGTCAAAAGTTATGACCATTTGAAGTTAGCGAAACCAAAACGGCAAATCTGCCTAAATAGCATTCTGATCAAATTATGATTATGAAAGTCACCCTTCTGGTCCGATTCATCAAAAAGTTAAAACACGAAAGTTGTCCGGAACAACGTTTTCGTTCAGGAAGAAAGAAGCTCAAGCCCTGAAAACGCTTTCTGAGTGATAAATTTCTTCAAATTCTTAACAGCCCATTTTTAGACCAAAGTTACTATATAATCATTATAATTAGATGAGACCAAGAGGTCTAATGACCTAAAGCCAAGACCACAACCATGGCTAAAGCCAAGGTTGAGTCTCAAGACCATGGTAACAATGACCAAGGTCACGGCAAAGCCACGGCTAAAGACCATATAACTTTTAAAGATCAAAAAGCTTATATATATATATATATATATATATATATATATATATATATATATATATATATATATATATATATATATATATATGTTATCAAATACTACAATAGTAGGGAGCCTCATGTGAGGAGTTCATTGAGTAAGCCGTCGAGACGAGTTGTGGATTTACGAGTTAAAGTGTCCTGGCTCCTCGAACGTTTACTCAATGACTTCTGAATTATGTCGGCCCGAACGGTAGTAAGAGATATACAACCTATACATGTTTCATAGACCACTTATATTCAACGACTTACACATTATACTAAAGTACTACATCATGAACATTATGCAAGACATATATGGGCAATTCTTCGTATTCTTAGACGTTACTCCAAACCTAAGTGGCAACGTTCTATTATAGGCTGCTCTTAGACTTTCGCGATTCGACTATCATACTCACTACATAACTTAAGGTGAGTCATAGCCCCTACTCTTTTCGTACTTGTTTTAACTCTTTGGGGGAGACACATGCTCGACTACTTGTTTACTTGTACAAATACTCAAAACGTCTATACTTGACTGTGTTATACTTGATTGCTTACATACATGACTGCGTTATACTTAATTGCGTTATTCTATTTATTGACTAGTAGTTGTCTTTGGGAATTGACTCCCAGTTGTCTTTGGGAAGTGGCTCCCAGTTGTCTTTGGGAATTGACTCCCAGTTGTCTTTGGGAATTGGCTCCCAAAGTGAGGTCTTCGGAGATGAAGTATAGACTCACTTCTAATTGCTTAAATTGTCTTGATGAACTTATACATGTCTTTATTATACTATATTTGTAGCAGTGGGTTGTGAACACACAGGTTACAAGTCTCTTATGGCTGGACTTGTAACTGAGTGGATTCATGATGCCTTTGCTGTGTGAACATTCTTTTAAGACTTTTCAACTATTTTAAGACAAACTCTATGAACTCACCAACCATTGTGTTGACACTTTAGCATGTTTATCTCAGGTTAGTAAGGCGATAGCTAGTGCGTGGAACTTAGAGTCAAGCTGCATACTCTGAAGACTTACGCTTTTATCATTTACCATTCAAAACATTTTGTATACATTTATGTATCATACTTTGGAATCTCATGTTTGTAACTTTGAATTCATTAATCGAATGGTAACTTTTCAAAACGTCTCATTTAGAGTTCGTTTTCTATAACTTGTACTTTGTATTATGAAGTAGCACCCCTATGACACAGTCTTCCGCTGCGGTATTTTGGGGGTGTTACAACCGCTGCCTATGCTCATGAGAATGTGTATGCTGCAAACATGGGTGGAAACGGTTACCCACCTCAAGGAGATCGAAACCTTCTCAGCTACCGTTCGAACAATTATCTTGGACCACCCGGTTTCCAAAATCAGAGTCATAATAACAATGTGCAAAACCGTAATCATCAGGTCAATCAAAATCAAAATTAAACAAATCAAGGTTTTCAAAATCAAAACCAAGGGGTTAATCACAATCAGAATTTTCAAGGGAATCAAAATCAAGTCCCGAATCAAGGGAATTTTCAGGGAAATTTTTAAAACGCAAATCATGGGAATTTTAATCATGGAAATCAGAATCATAATCCGGGTTTTAATCAAAACAACCGAGGGCAAAATTTCAATCAAAATCAGAATGTTGTTCAAAATCCGTCGCCCTCGGATGAGATTCTTAAGCAGATAATGAAAACTCAAGAAATTTTGGCTAAGGATGTGACATTTCAAAATTTTCATGTCATTAATCTTAATATTATTTAACTATTCTATTTTTAAATAATTAACTTCGTCAGAAGTTATCCGCGTTTCATCATAACACGTTCAATTCATTCAACCAAAATTAGACTACGTCCATTCTACACTTTTTATGCATTTCTGGTTCCTTACAATCCTATTTTAAAAGTCACTTTTCAATTTTTTTCTTTTTTACGTAAACCGTGCACCGTTATGTTTTACCCTATTTAAATTTATGTTTTAAGGTTTTAACAAAGTGAACTGATGCGTGGGAATTGCACCAGGCTTTACCTCTCGAGGGATCTCAAGAAGCTTACAACCCCCACCAGGCAGTGTACCTGATCGTGGTAGTATAGTATAGTGACAAGTACCGGGGGATTGATCGTTCAACTCAGGAATAGTGTCGCTAGGATTAGAAAATCTAAGAACTAGGTCTAGAGGTGAGGGATGATTCTTTTTGTATTTTTATATTTTATGAAAGCAATTAAAAATCTCGGGTTTTTAGAGGAATGGGCAGAATTAGTCGCTAGTCAACTAACCCAATATCTAAAGATACAATCAAAATAAAAGGACAAAAATGAAAATAAACTAAATTAAACTAGTGTGGTGTGAACAATATATGGGAGAACTGTGTTTACTTAGATTTCACTACTCCCTAGATATCTTTTACAGGTTAATTTCTTGTTACAGTTGCGTGGATGACGGATTATATTCCTTAATACCAATCATGGGGTGGCGTACTTACTTCCCCAATTCTATAAGCCCCTACTTCACTCCTATGTCGAGCCTGCAAGAAGCTCCTAACACGGGATCACTAGAATTCGCTCATGCATTAAATACAACCATAAAAACCTAGTACACATCGGTTCATGTTTCTTAAGACGTTCAAGCAAGTTACACAATGGAGATCTGCGAGTTTTCTTAAGCCTAACATTGAAATCATTCATCCATTACAACTATAAACAAGCAATCAACCTATAATCAACATCTAGGTTTCATTACATCTAAGCAAACACACAAAAGATCTAGCCTAGCATGTTAAAATTGAGACAAGCATAAGATATATTCAAACAACACATAGACATATTGAATGAATTGAAGGAAAACTTATCTCAATTGAATATGAAGGGTTTCAAGGGGTGAAAACCCTTGAAAATACAGTTACAAACGAGCTAGGGTTTATAAAGTTCGACCCTAGAATTTTCCACACAAGTTCCTCCTTAATGAATGAAAATTAGAAAAGTATATATAGATTTCATGAGGTGACGGCATCAACAGTAAAATTCTGACACCGTCATCTCGCCACCAAAAATCTTCTCGGATTCCCTAGATCCAGATCTGACGCCGTCATGTGTAATCTTGTTCCAGGCCGTCACCAAATTTACTCTTGACGCCCTTCTTCTGACGCCGTCACGTTGTCTCTGGGCCGTCATCCAATTTGCTCCTGACGCCGTCATCTTTTCCTTCTTGACGCCGTCATATACTGTTCCCAGCAAGGAAAATTAAGACTTTGCCGTTTTCTTCACTTTTATGCTCCAAAAACGTCCAAAATGCTCCCTTTTCCAGAATTCACTCCCAAAGTACCTAAAATCACAAAAGGAACGATTTAGGGCAATATTTGATCAAATAAATTCCAATTCCGGCTTAAATGACCCCCTAAAAACGGATCATTTTTTGCCTCATCATATACCCTTACACTTGAGATTTGCTTGTCCTCAAGCAAATGCGTTTTTATTCTAGTCAAAATACAAGTTAGGGGTCATTTACCACTAATATAAAAGTAATTACAACAAATAATCGTTTCACTAAAGACCAAAGACAAGCACGGAGGTCATACACTAGCACCTCACAAATAGTGTTTAGATACTCACATCTCTCGGGTGTAATAAAGTATATATCACAATATGGAAATGGAAAACATCTCTCACTACCTGTCATAGCAAAATAGATTACCATAGGCTTGGGAAAGGATCAAACCTCCACCACATGGCGTAAGCACCTAGGATAAACTAACAAAGAGGTCTTTTAAAGGGTTGTAACGTTAGGTGTAGGGATATGGAATACACGGTTTTGTTGGATATAGGCAATCTTTACTGGTGGCGAGTTAATCATCTTGGTTAATTACGTGTACAATATGGCGTTGCTAAGCCAAGACTAGACTCGACTTAAGCTAATAAATCAAAAATAACAAAATCATAAAATAAACATAGAATGAAACGGGATGGTAGTCCGTATGTTTTTTCTCTTTATCTTTTTCTATTTTTTTTTTGCATACACTTTTACCCTACCATCCGAAATAATACATCATAGGGAATGAACATGCCCGTTACACTTGAATTTTTACATACTTTACAATAAACTACTCTAATGACTCGAATTAAGATAATCAAAACACTTGGAGTACTTTTAAGATTAACGCACATATGGGGGTAATATATGATGTTCTTCCCTATTACTTCATAACATTATTACTTTACCCATGAGTCCCAATCGTCCCAAAACAATACGTACAAGGATATGACTCGACTTAGCAACCATGTAATCAATTAGATAATTAACTAAGGGTTTAAACAAATAACAATAATGCACTAAAGATGAGTGCATACACGGAAGGCTAAGGCGATTTGGTTGTACATTTAAGTGGGGTGTAACAAATTCTTCCTTTAAGTAAGATGCTTAAAGTTAGAAACGAAAAGATAGGCTCGGAGGGGTGTACTAGGGGTTTTGTGTACTAAAAATGAGTACAACGCTAAGGGTGTGGGAAAAATTAATTGACTTTACTAGCTAAGTAGTATGACTTAAGTGGTCAAGTAATTATGATACGGGTTTAACACAAGGGTGATCCTAATGCCTCTTATCATGTTGTAAATCCTACTACACGAATGTAGTCTCACTAGCGGTCTCGGGATGCATCACTAACGCAAGTTCTAGAATCTAAATGCTACCGGTACACTCATAAGCACTAATAGTAAATGCTTTTCCTATCAAATCTAAAGGCGAACCTCACATATTTGGGTGGAAAATTTTTCTGAATGATACGGTTTTGTGCTAGTCATACAACTTCTTTCCATGAGACGCTTGCTATGGCTAAAGTTTCACTCCTATATGTTGTAAAAAAATTTAAATTTGGCGCTAAAATTATACTAACAAGTATTTCTCATAGTTTTATTACACATCTACCCTCAAACAAACAAACTCAAGCGAAAGTGTATCCTATGAGGTATCATCATTTTACCCTCCCCTTACACTTAGGATGAACATTGTCCCCAATGTTCAATTAAAGAATGTAAAAGTGAAATAGGTAAAAGAATGAAATCAAATACTCCCCTGATTCGCTCGGTATGGATAATATGGTAACCAGGTTAGATCTTCCTCCAAGAAAATGAACAATCAAAGCTTCCCTTCCAGAATATAAATCATCTTCTTGTCAAACATAACCTGTTAAACCTGAGAAAACAAACAAGGCAACCTCGCATAAAATCGGCGGCAATCTATATATGCTAACAAATCCTAGAAAATAATGTAAGATATAATGCTTGTGGAATGATGTTTGTAGATTCCCTGGAGATTATAAAACTAAAGATTCAACAAAAACTTTAAGACTCCGTTAGAAAAACAAAACTGGTAAAATTTCCAGATTTTTACACGTAACGCCGTCACGCCGTCAGAAGTGACCTGCAGAAATCTTTATGTTAAGTTTCCAGAAAATTTCTGGAAAAACTTTGTCCTACTTCCTGGAAAATCCTGCAAAACATCATTGTGACTCGATACAAGCATTTGACTCTAACAAATACGAATATACATGTTCATTTAATATTGTGGAGAATCATGATCGAGTTTGTTTCTTAAAAACATACTTGAGGTTTCCCCTTACACTTATCTTTTTTGAAATACCTTTGGATGAAGTTAAGACAAAGCCAAACAACAAAATAAAGTAATTTCACCATTTTACTTGAAACATGATCTACCAACAATAAAAATAAAGCATGCATACGGAAACATATAACAATCAAACAAAATAAAAATCACACAAAGCATGGGTTGCCTCCCAAGAAGCGCTTTTCTTTATTTACGAGTCTTGTAGCTAGACTCAAGGTCATGGGTTACTACGTGACCTCATTGTTGGTTTCACTCTCTAGGTCATCTCCTATGTTAGTTTTGTATTCCGGACCTAGTTGCAAGCATTCTTTGTAGAAACCAAGCATCCTATTCATCACATACTCTACTCCTCTATGTCTATCCTCATCATTCCTATAGTAAGCCGCTTGTTTGTGTTCCTTTTCTATGTTCGATAAGAGGCGGTATTGTTCAATCTTATAGGGCATTTGGTAGGCAATCTCATCATTCTCTTCCTTGAACCTAACTATCACTAGAGTCGGATCATAACTCATCTTAGTGGTCTCAACGAACGGTTTTCCGAACATTACTTGACTTAGGCAAGCATCAATCACCGGACGAGTATCCTCTACTATCATAAAATCGATCTTGTAAGTGAAATTTCTGACAATCACATGCAATCCTTTCACTCTACCTACAAAATTACTTATCAAATTCTTGTTGGGCATCATCCTATAACCAAGTTGTTTCTTCATTACCCAATTATAATAAGTCCTAGTCATGATGTTTATAGGAGACCTAGGATCGATATAAGCTTTCCATACATGCATATGCCCAATGTTGCATGGTATGTTGATGTTAGAGGGATCTCCCATTTTAATAAGGGGTGAACCAAGGATATATGGTGTCTCGGGATCATCGAATAAATCCTTGTCATATTCCCGTTCTTCCTTGGTGGGAAACTTATCAAAGTACTCTTCTACAGTCTCTACTTCCTCTAACTTTTCTCCCTTATTAACCTCAACTTCCTTAATTTCATCCCTAGTCTCGGTGTCTACTCCAACTTCATCCTTGTCACTTTCTTCTATCTCCTTATCAACTGTTTTAACGGTGACAACATTGACAAAGTGGACGTGTTTGGATGACGAGGGGTCCTTAGTTTGGATTCCGCTATTGGCGTCCCTAGTGTCCTTCCTAGGTGCAATTAACGCTTGGTTGTTGAGAGCTTTCAACAAGTTGTCAATCTTATTGGTCATCTCCGTTTGTTGTTGGTTGAATTCGGTTTCAAACTTAGCTCTGTGAGCTTCTTGAGATGCCATAAACTTGGACATCAATCTTCAAGATTGTTGGTACTACTATAGTTGTTAGAAGGATTGTTGTTGAAAGTATAGTTGGAGGGTGGACCGTTTGGTTGGTAACGATTAGGCGGATTGGAGGAATTGTTTTGGTTTTGCTTCCACCTAAGGTTTGGGTGATTTTTCCAAGAAGGGTTGTAGGAATCACCGTAAGGGTTTGGCTCGGCTTTGAAAGTGTACCACTTATCTCCCGCTTCGTCGGTACGCGAGGACGCATAGTCCGTAAAAGCTGTTCCGGGGAGTTCCACACAATCACGAGTGTCATGGGGACCACTACATGATTTGCATGAAGAAGTGATTTTGTTCACTTGGCTTGAAGGCTTAGGAGCTTCGTAAGATTTCATGAGAAACTTGACTTGGTCCTCAAGTTCCATAATCCTACGGTCGGGAGTGCTAGAATTGTTCGAAGGCAAAGATATTGCCTTGACCGTTTTGTTCAAATCACGGGGATCATTCCAACTTTCGTTGTCATAGAGAGCAAGATCTTCTATGAGTTCCCATGATTCTTCCGCACTAAGATCACGTAGCTTGCCACTGGCCTATTGGTCAATGGTTCGCCTTGTGGAGAGATTGATATGGTCATAGAAGATTTGGACTTGGAGCTAAAGATCTATGCCATGATGAGGGAATTTTTGGAGTAAGTCCTTGAAACGATTCCATGCTTCATATAGAGTTTCACCTTGACGTTGTTGGAACATCAAGATATCATTTATAAGCTTGGTAGTTCTCCCTGGTGGAAAAAATTGGGCAAGGAAACAAGTGGTGAGATCATCCCATGAGGTGATAGATCCTGCGGGTAAATGTTCAAGCCATTGACTAGCTTGATCACGTAGAGAGAATTGGAATAGGCGTAATCGGGTTGTCTCTCTAGTTGCAACATCTAGGTCTATGGAATCTACGATTTTAAGGAAGTCCTTGAGATGTTGATTAGGATCTTCAGAACGAAGTCCATGGAATGCACATCCACTTTGCACCAACCGGATGGTGTCGGATCGCAAGGGAGACACATTGGCTCCTTGGGTGAGCTCAATGGTGTTTCGATAGCCTTGGTGGCTAGGTCGGGAGTACTCTCCTAGGGTTCGGGGCCTAAGAGGTTGGTTAGCTAGTGGTGGGTTTTGTGGGTGGTTTTGTTGTGGTGGGTTGATGGGTTCAAAGATGTTACCACCTTCCATGATGTCGGATGGTAAAGAGTTACGAACAAAAACATGAAGAAATAAGATAGACTAAAGAGAACCTAAAAATAAAATAAAATCTTACTAGAACGGAATCTAGCAAGTAGACCTAATAAAAAGAAATCCTAACCTAGACAATAACTATTCTCCGGGCTGCGGCGCCAAAAACTTGATGCGTGGGAATTGCACCAGGCTTTACCTCTCGAGGAATCTCAAGAAGCTTACCACCCGCACCAGGCAGTGTACCTGATCGTTGTAGTATAGTATAGTGACAAGTACCGGGGGATTGATCGTTCAACTCAGGAATAGTGTCGCTAGGATTAGAAAACCTAAGAACTAGGTCTAGAGGTGAGGGATGATTCTTTTTGTATTTTTATATTTTATGAAAGAAATTAAAAATCTTGGGTTTTTAGAGGAATGGGCAGAATTAGTCGCTAGTCAACTAACCCATTATCTAAAGATGCAATCAAAATAAAATGATAAAAATGAAAATAAACTAAATTGAACTAGTGTGGTGTGAACAATATATGGGAGAACTGTGTTTACTTAGATTTCACTACTCCCTTGATATCTTTTACAGGTTAATTACTTGTTACAGTTGCGTGGATGACGGGTTATATTCCTTAATACCAATCATGGGGTGGCGTACTTACTTCCCCAATTCTATAAGCTCCTACTTCACTCCTATGTCGAGCCTGCAAGAAGCTCCTAACATGGGATCACTAGAATTCGCTCATGCATTAAATACAACCATAAAAACTTAGTACACATCGGTTCATGTTTCTTAAGATGTTCAAGCAAGTTACACAATGGAGATCTGCCAGTTTTCTTAAGCCTAACATTGAAATCATTCATCCATTACAACTATAAACAAGCAATCAACCTATAATCAACATCTAGGTTTCATTACATCTAAGCAAACACGCAAAAGATCTAGCCTAGCATGTTAAAATCGAGACAAGTATAAGATATATTCAAACAACACACAGACATATTGAATGAATTGAAGGAAAACTTATCTCAATTGAACATGAAGGGTTCCAAGGGGTGAAAACCCTTGAAAATACTGTTACAAACGAGCTAGGGTTTATAAAGTTCGACCTAGAATTCTCCACACAAGTTCCTCCTTAATAAATTAAAATTAGAAAAGTATATATAGATTTTATGAGGTGACGGCGTCAAGAGTAAAATTCTGACGCCGTCATCTCGCCGCCAAAAATCTTCTCGGATTGCCTAGATCCAGATCTGACGCAGTCATGTGTAATCTTGTTACAGGCTGTCACTAAATTTACTCTTGACGCCCTTGTTCTGACGCCATCACGTTTTCTCTGGGCCGTCATCCATTTTGCTCCTTACGCCGTCATCTTTTCCTTCTTGACGCCATCATATACTGTTCCCAGCAAGGAAAATTAAGACTTTGATGTTTTCTTCACTTTTATGCTCCAAAAACGTCCAAAATGCTCCCTTTTCCAGAATTCACTCCCAAAGTACCTAAAATCACAAAAGGAACGATTTAGGGCAATATTTGATCAAATAAATTCCAATTCCGGCTTAAATGACCCCCTAAAACGGATCATTTTTCGCCTCATCATGAACCAACCCTATACTATGATAATTCACATATTTTATGAATTTTTAAACTATTTCATGTTTACTAAAGAGTTTTATATTTGTCGTGTCATTTTTATAGCTTACATCACTTTTATCAAGAACCGGTGTCACCAAACGTGTATTCGACTCACGGTTTCATTTTTGACGATGTTTAAACACTCCGATAAATCCAAGGCTCTCATGAAATATTAAAATTAGCCATTTTAACACTTCATAACAACTTCATAATATTTTTACAACACTTTTCTAAAATTCACGTTTTTAGGTCACCTGATATTGTGTAATTCGCGTTTTTAAGACCGTCCGCTTGATTTAAACCTCACAAACACACTAATACACCAAATATTAATCAAATATCAATAAAATCTTATTTTGTCTTGCCTTGGGACCCCCAAAAACGTCCACCCCTTTATACCCCAACATATCACACACTATCATTTTCAAGAAGATCACTCATTCATTTTTACATGCAATCTCACCAAACTCAAAATAACCATCCATCTTCTTCCTCATTACCCCTTGCTGTTGAAAATCCACACAAAAACACCCTCATCTCATCAAGTTTTTAATCACAAAATCATCTCCACAACATTCTCTTCAAGGTCCTTGCAAAAGATGGTGTTTTGATTCGAAGTTTAGAAGATTTTCTTGAAGTTTTCATAGAGTTTCTTGGTGTTTTTCTTCAAGACTTGATTAGGGTTTTGTTTAATCAAGTGGGTAATCATTTGTGAATATTGAAGTGAAGATTCCACTAGTCTTGGTGTCATTAGGGTCGTTTCCAATCCAAGCCCTAGAAAGGTTATTCGTGATTTATCACTCCTTGTAAGCTAATCTCATAATCTTCTTTGATTTTTGTCACATGCAAATGGTTTTTGTTATTTAATTAATTATGGGTTTTCTGATTTTGATGAGTTTTTGTGTATGAGATATGTTATAAGAGGTTTAGATGGCATTGCATGGTATTGGATAGTGTTAGAATTGATGTTTGGATGGATTTTGAGGTTGATTATAGGGACTGTTTTAGACCAGCAGATAAAACGAATTGGTGTGCAATATTTTTGGCTTATGGCCTGCTTGGCAATTACATTTTTAGGTAGATATATGTCTTAGCTTCATGTGGCGAATTGAAGGGTTTATCAATTCCTCCGAATGAATGAGTTATGGCCGTTTTGCTAAAATTGATCAGTTCTGAACTACTGTTGTAAAAAGGAGTTTAACTCAGGTTTTTACACTAAAAGTGTTGGAATAAAAGTTGAGACCTGTAGTAGACATCTTAGGCTATCTCCAAGTGAAATCACTTTAATAGCTATCAAGGTTTGGGAAATACGTTAAAATTAGTGTTTTGTAGGAAAAGTTGGGACTGCTGCAGACCAACAGCATATATGGGTTAAGTGCAGAAAACTTTTGGCCTAAGAAGGTCTATATTATTTTATGGGATTATGGAAATAAGTTTAAGGTACATGTGTCGAATTAGATAGGGTGATATCTCCTCCGGATGAGTGAGATATGGTCGTTTTATGGAAACATGTCAATTCTAGAGCTGCTGTTGGAAACATGTTTTTGCTCTAGATTTTTGTACATTAAGCTTAGGTTTTAAAACATTGTTCAACACTATACATTATAAGCTTTCACCTCTAATTGGTTTCAACTTAATAGCTATTATAGAACAGTATTTATGACCAAAACCGTAAGCGTTAGAATTTCAGCGAACTTTCTGGTTGGATTTATAGTTAGTAAAAACTCACTTCCCGTTGATTGGTAAATGATTTGATTGAATGGCCTAATGTTTTGGAAACTAAACTTAAGTATATTTCCAGGGGTGAAAGCCCCATCCTTGTATCTTTTATAGGTTAAGAGATACGATGGTGTGGAGTTGACTAAAATTCAACAACATGGTTTTTACGTCTTGTCTTGAAATCTAAAACATGTAGATACATATAGGTGAAACAAGAATTGAGGAATGAAACTTAGTAGGTGTTTTATTACCTATAAGATCAGGTCACAAACCATATTGGGAGTAAAAATACCTTGGGTTAAGTCTTAGTGCAATGCCATGCTTATCTCGGAAACATATCTCGTGATCATTTGAATTACTTTTTCATATGGCTCTTCTTTATCATTCTAAGTCGCGTCACGTCTTTTAGGTTGTGCTTAGACGCTTCGCACTCGTCCGAAGATCCATTTTACTTATGATCTCATTGCTCTTAAGGTGAGTTCATAGCCCCACCTTTTACTTCAATTGTTTTATAAACTCCGTGGGGGAGATACATGCTACTTATTTTTATTAGGATCACAACTGATTTGAAAACTGTATTCTAAACTGAATGTATTATTGACACTAAGTACTACTATTGCCATGAAGTCCCCACATCATGAATCGTTAATCACTATGAGTAGTGAGGGCGAATATTGTGAATAGATCTATTGGGATTGAACTCTCCCGTCCGGAGAGGATGTACTATATTTAAGGTCTCTAGGTGCTTGGCAAGGCACCTACCGGGGCAAATTTACATACATATTTCTTAAGGCGTCGATGTCATGAGCTTAGTGTAATAATACGTTTTATGGGCGTATAACAACGTAGCCCATCGTTTCCTTAAATTAAATTATATTGTGATCAACTTATTCTATAAACTCTATGGATTCACTCAACCTTTGTGTTGACTTTTTAGCATGTATTTTCTCAGGTATTATTTGCTAGCTGAGCATTGGGAGCAATCGGAGTCGCGTGGATATGAAACATTGAAGGACTTGTTTTCTTCACATTCGATAATTATTTTCTTTAAATATGCAAATGAGTCATGTTTGAACTCTTGTAACTTAAGTTTTAAATAGAAATTGTTGGGACCTTTGTACTCCGATTTATCAAATCGAATGTGACATTTTATTAAACGTCTCTTTTGAGGTCGTTTTTCTGTAACTTGTGTGTATGAACTATGAAGTGACACCCAAATCGGTATTCTGTTGCATTGTAAATTTTGGGCTTAATTATTTCTATTTTAGTTTTTCCTGACTTTTCTCGTGTTTCTTGCCGAAACCGCGTCAAATTAGTGTTTTTTACAATTTTTAATATTTTGACTAAGTATTTTAAAACAAATATTGTAGTATAAGTGTTTTGAGAAAAAAAAATTAAAAATGTAATTTGTAAACTTAACATGTAAACCAAACACCTCTTTTCTTTTCATTAGCTCCTACAAAACATACAACCAAACACTCCCTTATCTATTTTATGGACTTGACTTAAATAACCCATTCAAAAACACAAATATCAAACAACACATAGATAACAAAATATATTTTTTTTTCTCTGCTCTCCCTCCTTCCTGCTCACGACATCACACACCAAATCACCATCCCCATTCATCAAAATTCTCCAACTCACTTCCAAATTACTCTAATATCATTCTTAAATAAAACCCCATTAATCTTTTCCACTAAAATTCACCATGCATCAAGATTCTTGAATTCTAAATTTTTATTAAAATCTTGATTTTAGGGTTTTGGTATAATTAAATGCAAGAAGATCATCAAGGGTATAAAGTTAAGAGTTTTTATGCAAATTTTGGTGAATCAAATCAAGGTTTTAGGTTCTCTTTGGGTCTTTGTGGTGCTAGGCAGATTCATCAAACCCACAAGGGTTTATGTTTTGATCATCTTGTTATTTATTTGCTCTTGTAAGCTCTTGTTCGCTCTTTTTATTTTTATCTTGTTTAGATATATGCATGCATGTTGAAATCTATGATTAGGAATCCATGGGTAAATAGTTAGAATGATGATTGTTGAGTTGGGGATGATTGAGGATGATCAATTAGGCTTAGGTAGTGGAGATTAGGCTATTTTAGGGTTGCAATGCTTGATTGTCGTTAGGAAGTGTTAGAAATTATATAAAATTTTATGGCAGAAATTTGTGATGATTTTGGCTAAATAAAAGTTTTTATAATCTGATAATTGAGAAATAGGATGTTAGAGGTTGTTACAAGGAGCGTGTGGTAAAAATCGGGGCTTCTAACTCTTTATAACAAAAAAAAAATAAAAAAAAGATACGTCCATTTCAAGTTAGAAAATGTTTCGTCAAAAACTCAGCAAGTGTCTCTTTTTGAACCAGAATTTTGGTCCAACGTTAGAGCATTGTAACTCGGTCATCCCAATAGCTTTTCTAGGTTTTCAGGACCCTATCAATAAGTACTTTGAGTCTACTATCCAACAAGCTAGGCCTCGTCGATTATCATAATCTAAAAGTGGGTCAAATTGTTGTTACAGAAATAGTTGTCAAACCTGAGTTTGTGAATCAGAATTTCAAATGCAAAGATGTTCTGTGCAGGCGGGTCAAAACTTAATATTTTTGGCTGAAATTTAAACTGGAACTTTCCCAAGATATGTGTGACCTGCTGTATTTTTTTTAGAGTTTCATAATTTGTTTTAGGGGGTCTGCTGTAGCCAAACTTTTGCAAAGTCCAGCAGACCTTGTTTTAGAACAAATTACATTGGTGCGTCTTTCATGAAAGGTTAGGATTACCTATGGTTTATGGGTTAGCTACTGTAGCTAATATACATATATAAGTGTGTTATCCTAGAGGGAAAGCAACTAGTTTGACCATCTAACGTACATTTTGGTGTGTCGACCGACTAACTAAAAACGTTATAATTTCAGAAAATGTGTAATCAAATAGAAACAATAAGTGGTAAGTCTTATGGATTCCTAGTTATAAAATGTCATGCATATTCTATATATATATATATATATATATATATATATATATATATATATATATATATATATATATATATATATATATATATATATATATATATATATATTCGTTATGGTCATTATAAGTTTCATATCTTTACATAAGAATCGATCGTGATCGCGTGTCATTATAATATAGGTAACGGTTGAATTTTGGCGTCTGTTCCTTCTACGTTGATTTCTAGATTGGCACTACTTCTCGGTTGTGCTTAGATGCTTCCCACTCGTCCGGAGATCCATATTACTTCTTTTCTTCATCACTTTGCTTCGGTGAGTTCATAGCCTCGCCTTTACTTATTTAAATGTTTTATAAACCCTCGCGAAGGGGATACATGCTAGTTTTTACAAACTGAATACAAGTAGTTTTTGGTATGCTGGACCAGATTACATGATTATAGTGATTGAATGCTTCTTGCCAATTAAGTCCCCATCCATGAAACCGTTAATTCCGTAGGGAAATGCTATTATTATGGATATGCATATTAGGCTTGGCTGGCTTTGACCGGGTGAGTAGCGCCTCATACATAATGGTCACATAATATTGAGAGTTTGGGGTAAACTGGCAATTTTTACCTCGGGGCACAAAATCATGGTTAAGGTTCGGTTTCATAAATCTCAATACTATAATCTGATTACCCGACATGTATTTGTTATATGTCTATTGATAAATAATGCTTGTATTCAACTTATTACTTATTTAAATTCTATGAATTCACTCAACTTTATGTTGACTTTTTAGCATGTATTTTCTCAGGTTTTATTTGCTAGCTGAGCATTTGGGAGCAATCGGAGTCGCGTGGATATCAAACATTGAAGGACTTTCTTTCTTCACATTCGATAATTATTTTCTTTAAATATGCAAATGAGTCATTTTTGAACTCTTGTAACTTAAGTTTTGAATATAATTGTTGGGACCTTTGTACTCTGATTTATCAAATCGAATGTGACATTTTATTAAACGTCTCTTTTGAGGTCGTTTTTCTGTAACTTGTGTGTATGAACTATGAAGTGACACCCAAATCAGTATTCCGCTGCGTTGTAAATTTTGGGGGTGTCACAAAGGAAATTCTTGATATTAAGAAGTCTTTAAATGATCGACCCTCGGGTTCGGGTACTCTTCCAAGCAACACGATCGCTAACCCGAGAGGCGATGTAAAAGCGAGCACGACTAGGAGTGATGTTTCATATGATGGACCAATGACTCCTACTACCTCTTCTTCTCTTCCTCCTAAGGTAGTCGACCGTGAAACCGAGGTGACAACGGATACGGAAATTCCTATTAATAATGGAAAGACCGAAAACATCCAACCTCCGGTAGTCCAAACGTCGAAAGGAAAAGAAAAAGTCGTTTACGAAGCTGAGAAAGAAATTCCCGTCAAAACAAAATTGCCTTATCCGTCACGCTTAAATGAACAAAAGCACCGTGAGAAAGTTAATAACCAGATGGAAAAGTTTTATCAGATCTTTCAAGAATTGCATTTTGATATAAGCCTCGCAGATGCTATACTTTTGATGCCAAAATTTGCTTTAGTGATAAAAAGTCTTTTGAATAACAAAGAAAAATTGTTTGAAATGGCTAAAACCCAGATGAATGAGAATTACTCAGCGGTTCTTCTTAAAAAGCTTCCCGAAAAGCTTGAAGACCCTGGCAAGTTTCTTATTCCATGCAATTTTACGGGTATGGTTCAATGCTTCGCCTTGGCCGATCTAGGTGCTAGCATAAACCTCATGCCATTGTCGATTTGGAAAAAGTTGTCTCTTCCCGACTTGACACCGACTTATATGACCCTCGAGCTTGCTGACCGATCTACTTCCCGACCAATTGGGCTAGCCGAGGATATTTTCGTCAATATGGGGAAATTCAATTTCCCTGCCGATTTTGTGGTTGTCGATTTTAATGCTGATCCACGGGTTCCTCTCATTCTCGAGAGAGGATTCCTAAGGACTGGCCGTGCTTTAATTGATGTTTACGACGAGGAGATTACCTTACGTGTTGGAAATGAAGCTGTTACATTCAACCTCGACCAAACCGCGAGATACTCCTCTAATTACAATCATATCTCCGTTAACCGAATCGATGTTATTGATGAAGCTATGGAGGAGTATTCTCAAGAGCTTCTGGGTTTCACAAATAATGCTTCGAGTGGCAATCCCACTCTTTCTTCAGAACCAATCGTCTCCGATTCTTCCCCTTCCCTCACTCCGTTTGAGGGAAGTGATTTTGCTTGGGAAGAAATCAAAGCTTGTCTTTCTAATAAATCGATTTCACCGGAAATTGATAATGCAGATTTTGATCCGGAGGGGGATATTTCATTACTTGAAAAACTTTTAAATGAACACCCGATTCCTTCTTCCCCTCCGATGGACCAAAAAATGGCAGACGTAAAAGAAGTAAAGCCGTCTATTGAGAATCCTCCGGAGCTCGAGCTCAAGGATTTACCTCCTCATCTCAAAGACGCGTACTTAGAAGAGAAAAAAAAATTACCCCTCATCATTTCGAAAGACCTTAAAGATGAGGAGAATACCCGACTCTTAGATGTGCTTAAGAAGCATAAAAGTGCTATTGCTTGGCAAATTTCCGACATAAAGGGAATTGACCCTCGATTCTACACACATAAGATTTTGCTTGAAGATAACCAAAAGGCATCCGTCCAATAACAACGACGGGTTAATCCACAAATCCATGAAGTGATAAAAAAGGAGGTCATAAAACTCCTTGACGCTAGAATGATTTATCCAATCTCGGATAGCTCATGGGTTAGCTCGGTTCATTGTGTTCCCAAAAAGGGCGGTATTACCGTTGTGAAAAATGAAGATAATAAGCTGATTCCAATGAGACTTGTGACCGGATGGAGAGTTTGTATAGACTACCGCAAGTTGAATGACGCAACTCGAAAAGACCATTTCCCGCTACCTTTTATGGACTAAATGGTCGAACGTTTAGCGGGAAATGAGTTTTATTGTTTTCTCGATGGCTTTTCCGGGTATTTTCAAGTTCCCATTGATCCCCAGGATCAAGAAAAGACCACTTTTACTTGCCCTTATGGAACGTTTGCTTATCTTCGTATGCCTTTTAGCTTATGTAATGCTCCAGGTACGTTCCAAAGGTGCATGATGGCCATTTTCTCCGACATGATTGAAATAACCATGGAAGTATTCATGGACGACTTCTCCGTCTATGGAAATTCTTTAGATTCTTGCCTGTCCCATTTAGAAAATATGTTGAAACGGTGTGAAGACACCAACTTGGTTCTAAATTGGGAGAAATGTCACTTCATGGTTAAAGAGGGCATTGTCCTCGGCCATAAAATCTCCAAATTTGGGATCGAGGTAGATCATGCCAAAGTTGATGTAATCACTAAACTACCTTATCCTACTACCGTTAAAGGAATCAGAAATTTCCTTGGTCATGCTGGCTTTTACCGACGCTTTATACAAGATTTTTCTAAGATAGCCCGGCCTCTGACCCATCTTTTAGAAAAAGATGCTCCGTTTAACTTCACAAATGAATGCATTGATGCATTTAATTTCTTAAAGAAGAAGTTAATGGAGGCACCAATCTTAGTTGCCCCCGATTGGGACTTGCCATTTGAGCTGATGTGCGATGCTAGTGATTATGCTATTGGTGCAGTCCTGGGGCAACGAAAAACAAAATACTTTCAACCGATACACTATGCAAGTAAGACGATGAATGACGCTCAATCTCATTATAAGACTACTGAGGAAGAGATGTTAGCCATTGTCTATGCTTTTAAAAAATTTCGACCTTATTTGCTTTTGAAAAAGTGCATAGTGTATACGGTTTGTTGGGAATTATATTAATAGTTACCACGGCTAAGTATGAAGATTACAACTGCTGAAGAATGCACTAGCAGTGGAAACTCATTACCACTGCTAGTACATATTATTACCACTGCTGTTAGGATAACTGTTAGGAAACTTGTAAAGATAAATATAGAATAAATATTGTGTATATCTTATTCTATTAGAGTTATACGTATCTTGTAGAAGAGGACTCCTTGTGCTATAAAAGGAGGTCCTAGGTTAAGGTTAGACATACGTTTTTCTTAGAGCTTCAAGGTGTAACCCTAGTGATACAAATATCACTCGTATTATTATTATTAATAATATTGGAGCTAATCGTTTGATACATACAATATTCTCATTCATATACAACTGTTTCATTCACAGTCAAACTTCTAAGTATTACTAAGTAGATTCCGCATACTTAGTGATATAACTCAAAGTATCATACTAACACATATAAAGGTGTTTAGATCCATCAAGTGGTATCAGAGCTAGGCTTTGATACTTTGATTTAGAAGACTTCAATTTTACTCAGAAGATTCAATAGAGACAGAAACTAGTCAGTCCAACATTGCTGCTAAGCTTCCCAAGCTTAAATTGAATGACTATGAGATGTGGAGGCTTATGATCGAACAATTCTTTATGGTGCAAGATTATGTACTTTGGGAGATCATTATGTTTGGAAACTCTTTCAAACCTGGTACTACATCAGAGACAATTGATGGCAAGGTAGTACTAAAGACCAACACTGGACTAGTCCCAAATGATGAAAGACTTCAGATGAAGAATGATCTGAAGGCCAGAGGTTTGTTGCTGATGACCCTTCCCAGAGATCAAGTTCTAGCATTCAGCAAGTACAAGACTGCACAGACCCTGTTTGAGGAGATCTGCAATCTTTTTGGTGGTAATGATTCCACCAAGAAGACTCAGAAGACCTTGTTGAAACAGACTTATGAAAACTTAGGTTCAACAAGTAATGAATCTATTGACAGCATCTTCACAAGGCTTCAAAAGATTGTTACTCAACTCACTGTGTTTGGAATTGAGGTAGAAAGGGAAGACCTCAATCTAAAGTTCTTAAGAAGTTTACCCTCTGAGTTTGGAACAAATGTTACAGTATGGGAAGACAAGCCAGATTTGGAGACTATGAAGCTTAATGATTTGTACAATAACTTTAAGGTTATTAAACAGAGGTTGAAGAAAGCTGGCAAACTAAGTACAGGATCAGGGAGTGTAGCACTCATATCATCATCTGTTGATGATAGTTCAGATGGAGAAAGTGATAGTGATGATGATAATGCTAACATTGTTGTTTCCACTGGTAGTGGAGGTGTTTCCACTGCTAGTTCAAAAAGACAGATTGCTGGACTTAGTGATTCTACTTTTTATGCCTTTCTGTCAAGTCAAATGGGTGGTTCAATTCTCACGCATGAAGACTTAGATCAAATTGATGAGGATGACATGGAAGAGATGGACATTAAATGGCAGGTTGCATTACTAAGCTTAAAGGCAAAGAAGTTCTGGAGGAAGACTGGTAGGAAGATCACCATAAATGGCAATGAAACTGTAGGTTTTGAGAAAAAGAAGGTGGAGTGCTACAATTGTCATAAGAAGGGGCACTTTGCCAGGGAATGCAGGAAACCAAAGAAGCCTGATAACAGGTCAACTTGGTATAAGCAGGACAAGAAGAAAGAACCTACAACTGAAGAACCAAAGGTGCTACTGGCCATTGATGGAGTGAGCTATGATTGAGCTATATGGCTGAGGATGAAGAAGATGATTCAGAGACTGCAATGATTGCTACTGAGCTTGCACTTATGGCTTTTTCTGACTCCGAGGTACAAACTAATAATGCTTGTTCTAAAACTTGTAAGGCTTTAAAAGATTATGAGAAACTTAAAGAACAATATGATGAACAATTGCTAGAGTTAAATCAAACTAATTATAACATAGCAAATCATAAAAGAGGTCTTGCTATTTTAGAAGCACAATTAGAGCATTATAGAGCCAATGAATCTAAGTTCAATGATGATATTGTTGTTTTAAAAAGAGACTTAGATTATAAGATTGCTGTGAATCAGGCTCTTAGAGAAGAGTTAGAGAAGGTTAAAAGGGCCAATGAGAATATTCAGATAACTTGTAATACACTAGATCATCAATCCAAGTGTATTGACAAAATTTGAGAGGCCCAAGTTGTAAACAAAGCCAAATCAGGAGTAGGATATAAATCAGTTCCACCACCTCTAAGAAGTGTTCCATCACCTCCTGGTATTGACTTAGCACACACAGGATTAGAAGAATTCCAGGAACCAACCATGACCTATGGACCAAAATTTGTTAAAGAAGCTGCTATTAAAAAGGTTCAGGTTGAGGTTGACACTTTTGATAGTGCTAGTGACTCATCTCTTAAAGATGAAAGTTTGAATGTTGAGTCTAAAACTAGTGTTCCTGAGAATGTTCATGTGGAAGTTAAAAAGGGTATTCCTGAAGTTGTCAAAGAGAAGCCTAGGACACAAGCTAATTACTCTAGGACCACTACTAGATATGCTGAGATGTACAGAAATAGGTCAACAACTCCTAGGGGGGACAAGAGGAGTTGGAATCATGTTAAATCTAGGCAATTTGGTAGTGACTTTGTTTTTAACAACAAACCTTGTTACATATGTGGTAGTTTTGAACATCTTCATTATAATTGTAACTATCACATGGGTAGAAGGGAAGTGTTTGGGAATACCAGGGTGAATGGAAACAATGATAATAACTTTACTCACCCAAATCCACTAAGCAAGATGATTCCCAGGTCTGTTTTGCTTAACTCTGGCATCAAATCTCTTTCCACTGCTAAACCAGCAGTTGCCACTACCAGAAATATAAACAGAGTTTACCCTAAGTTCCCTGTTAAGAGTGCAAAACCTATCACAACTTTTGTTAAATCTGCACAAACAGGGAAAAAGACCTATTTTGAAAAGAAAGTTTACTATAACCACAAGTGGGTACCTAAAATTGCAAAACCAGTCGTTGCCACTGCTAAGCCAGCAGTTACCACTGCAAGGCCAAAAGTTTCCACTGGTAGTTCTGTAAACAATAGAAGGGTAAATGTGGGAAATGCTGTTAAGTCCTCAGCACATTGGGAATGGAAACCAAAAGGATCTATCACCTCAAACAATCCCAATGGTGTATCAATTACCTTTGACAGATATAATTATATCGATACACGAGGCAGATCCAAGTCATTTGTGGCTTGGGTCCCTAAAAGGAACTAATTCCTTTATTTTATGTGCAGGAACATTCAAAGCCTAAAGATGATCAAGGATATTCAGACAGTGGATGTTCCATGCACATACTGGCAATAAGTCATATCTTTCAGATTTCAAACCTTATGATGGACAATTTGTCAGCTTTGGAGGTGGTATTGGTGGCAAAGTTTCTGGCAAAGGAACAATCAAGGCAGGAAACTTGGATTTTGAGAATGTGTATTATGTGAAAGAACTCAAGTACAACCTTTTCAGTGTGTCACAGATGTGTGACAAGAAGCATAGAGTTCTATTCACAGAAGATGAATGTTGTATCTTATCTAAGGATTATAAGCTCCCTGATGAAAGTGACATTTTGCTTAAAATCCCTAGAAAAGGCAATCTATATAGCATTGACATGAAGAATATAGTGGCTAAAGATGATGTCACTTGTTTGCTTGCAAAAGCCACTTTGGATGAATCCATGCTTTGGCACAGAAGACTTGGTCATGTTAACTTCAAGACCATTAACAAGATTGTGAAAGATGGTCTTGTCAGAGGTTTACCAGAGAAGAGATTTGAAAATGACCAAGCATGTGTTGCCTGTCTTAAAGGTAAGCAACACAGAGCTTCATGCAAGACCAAGGCATACAATTCTATTGATCATCCACTTTACATGCTGCATATGGACTTGTTTGGTCCTACATCAGTGAGCAGCATAAATTTGAAGAAGTATTGTCTTGTTGTGACTGATGACTTTAGTAGATTTACATGGGTTTTCTTTTTAAGAACCAAGGATGAAACCACTAGCATCCTTAAGACATTTATCACTGAAGTTGAAAATCAAGTTGAAAAGAAGATCAAGATCATCAGGTGTGACAATGGGACAGAGTTCAAGAACAAACTTATGGATGATTTCTGCAGAGACAAAGGTATTAAGAGAGAATTTAGTATTGCAAGAACTCCTCAACAAAATGGAGTTGTTGAAAGAAGGAACAGAACACTAATTGAGGCTGCTAGAACCATGTTAGCTGATTCAAAGCTACCAGTGACTTTTTGGGCTGAAGCAGTTAACACTGCTTGTTACATTCAGAGCAGGGTTTTAGTGGTTAAAACAAAGAACAAGACACCTTATGAGCTATTCAGAGGAAGACCCCCAACTTTGGAATTAATGAGGCCATTTGGATGTCATGTCACAATTCTCAATACCATTGATCATTTGGAAAAATTTGAAGAAAAGTCTGATGAAGGCTTCTTTGTTGGATATTCTATGGTTAGCAAGGCTTTTAGAGTCTATAATTTGAGAACAAAGAAGATTGAAGAGAATTTGCATGTTGAGTTTCTTGAAAATAAAACTAACATAGCAGGTTCAGGACCAGAATGGTTATTTGATCTTGAGACATTATCAAATACAATGAATTATGTACCTATCACTTCAAGTACTGGAGTCAATAATCTTGAAGAGACAGAAGAATTCATTGATGAAGATGAATCTTGCAAAGATGATGAAGATGATAAAGATCAAATTGTTATGCCACTTTGGGACTTTGTTGACAAAAATGAAAACTCTCAACCTTCAAAGGATTCTGAAAAGGAAAGTGATGCAAAGGCTGTGAATTTTGATGTTTTGAATACAGATATTCCTACTAGCAGTAGTAATCAAATTCCCACTGCTGCAGCAGAAGTTTCCACTGATAGTCCAATTGTGGGAAGTTCTTCTCAGGAATCACCCAGTGATGATGTTGAGATCTCAAACATGCCAACAACATATGATATTCCTAGCACTTCACAGAGTGCATCCACTTGAAAATGTTATTGGTGAGCTACAATCAAGTGTGAAGACAAGAAGGCAGACAAAGAAAGATGATGTTCATGGGTTCATTAGTGAAGTTTATGAGTCCAAGAAGCATAAGAGCAAGAATGAATGTTTGTTTTTCTGTTTTCTATCACAAGTGGAGCCTAAAAATGTTTATAAGGCTTTAGAAGAATCTAGTTGGGTTGAAGCAATGCAAGAGGAGTTGTTGCAGTTCAAACTTCAAAAGGTTTGGGTTCTTTGTGATTTGCCTGATGGTATGAAGGTGATTGGTACTAAATGGGTTTTCAGAAACAAGAAAGACGAAAGAAGTATTGTTATCAGGAACAAAGCTAGATTAGTTGCTCAAGGATACACTCAAGAGGAGGGTATTGACTATGAAGAAGTTTTTACTCCTGTTGCAAGAATTGAGGCTATTAGATTGTTTCTGGCCTATGCATCCTTTATGGGCTTTACTGTCTATCAAATGGATGTTAAGAGTGCCTTCTTGTATGGAACGATTGATGAGGAGGTCTGTGTCTCTCAACCTTCAGGCTTTGAAGATCCTCAACACCCTAATAAAGTGTATAAAGTTGTTAAGGCTCTTTATGGCTTACATCAGGCTCCAAGGAAGTGGTATAAAACCTTAGCTAATTATCTGTTGAATAATGGGTTTCATAGAGGAAAGATTGATCAAACTTTGTTTATCAAGAAAGACAAGGGTGATATTCTACTTGTTCAAGTATATGTTGATGATATCATCTTTGGATCTACTAGACAAGAGATGTGCAAAGAGTTTGAAAAGCTGATGAAAGATGAATTTCAAATGAGTTCTATGGGAGAACTTACATTCTTTTTGGGGCTTCAAGTACAACAAAGGAAAGATGGCATCTTTATCAGTCAAGACAAATATGTGGCTGAGATTATAAGGAAGTTCAAATTTACTGATGCAAAACCTTCAAATACCCCTGCTGATAAGACTACTCATCTATTGTTGAAGAATACTAGTGGAGCAGATGTTGATGTGCACACTTACAGATCTATGATTGGTTCTCTGATGTATCTCACTTCATCAAGAACAGACATTATGTTTGTTGTATGTGCTTGTGCAAGATTTCAAGTTACTCCTAAGACATCACATATGACAGCAGTAGAGAAGATTTTTAGGTATTTGAAGACATATCCTAATCTAGGATTGTGGTATCCAAGAGAATCCCCTATGGAATTAATCACATATTCAGATAGTGATTATGCTGATGCAAGTTTGGAAAGATAGTCAACTACAGGTGGATGTCAATTTCTTGGATGTAGATTGGTGTCATGGCAGTGCAAGAAACAAACAATGGTGGCTACTTCAACCACTGAAGCAGAATATGTAGCTGCTGCTAGCTGTTGTGCTCAGATCTTATGGCTTCAGAATCAATTGTTGGATTATGGGTACAATTTCATGAACACCATTATCTATATAGACAATAGTAGTACCATATGCATCATTAAAAATCCTGTGCAACACACTAAAACTAAACATATTGAAATCAGACATCATTTTATTAGAGATTGTTATGAGAAAAAGCTTATTCAAGTTGTCAAAATTCATACTGATGACAACTATGCTGATTTATTAACAAAAGGGCTTGATGTGGGTAGGTTTCAGTACTTGGTAACAGATATTGGAATGCTAAATCCATAAATCTTTGATGTCTACTAATTTTTAGTGTTGCAGGATAGTTTTTAGGTACTAATATTGTTTGTATATGGTTGTATGGTTTTCTACTAACTTGTATGCAGAGAAATTAAAGCATAGTGGAAAGATATGCTCTCTCAGTGACAAAAGCTAAAAGTACTTTTATTGATTTATTCAAAAGGAAACAAAGTACATCGATTCAGAGAGTCTAAACACAACCAGAAAATCACAAAATACAAGGTCTCACAACCTAACACCTAAATCTTCAGACCAACTACTTCATGGGTTTCTTCCCTTTACCCTCATAATCATGCTTGCCTTTGGAAGCTTTCTTTCTCTTGTCATCAAAAGAAAGTTGCTTTCTTGGACAAGAAAGGCCCAGAACTTGCTTGGGAGGCTTTGGTAATTGTGTAGGCTGCTCAACAGCAGGCCACTTTATGTTGACTATGGCTGACTCCAAAGCTGTAGTGAGGGCTCTTGGAAGTTCCTTGGACAAGGTGTAGGTTGGATCATCATCATCAGAGGAAGAACTTGTATAAAACTCTAGAGATGGAGCAGGAGCAGCTGATATCTTCTTGTTAGGCTTCATGTTGGAGGATGTAGCTGTTGCAGCACTTGGAGGAAAATAATCACTCCATCCAGTTGAAGGTTCTTCTGAGTCAGAGCAATAACTGATTTCCTCATCAGAGGAATCATCTGATGATATGTAGATCAATGGAAACCAGCTCATGATGTTTTGCAGGGTTTGTGATATTGGAGATTAGTTTTGATGAAAACTAAAGTATTTTTAAGCCCCTTTTATAAGCAAAGTCAAGGTCGAATGATAATTAATGAAGGTTATTTACTCTTATCTGTTTTGGTAGGTTGGAGGAGTAAATTTGGATATTATCGGGTTGACTTTGGAGAGATATTTTTATGACTAGTAACTTGGTCAAAAGGTTACTTTGGATTAAATTATATTGGTTATACTTGGTGTTCCATACTTATGCAGAATACAAACCAATATTGTTTGAGACATTGGGTTATAAGGTGTGTATCTCAGACACACAACAAATGGTTATTGATTCACCATGTCTAATCAACATAAGAATCAACTAGTCCAGAGCAAACGGCTACTGGTAAAGACTTCTCAAATCCGTTTATGGTTGATAGTTTACCAAAAACTATATGGTTATCAACTCACCATATTCCATGTGATGAAGAGTTGGCTAGTCCATAGCAAACGGCTCATGGTAAAGACATATCAAATCCGTTTATAGCTGATAGTTTGCTAAAAACTATGATTAGAGCAGCAAATTTTACATGTTTTACTTACCACTGCTCTTTGATATTTTGTGAAAATTTACCACTGCTAGTTCACTAGTTACCACTGCAAGTGTAATTTTTACCACTGGTGAACTAGCCGTTACAACTGTTGTGTCAGTAATCTATTTTTTAACTAGCCGTTGTAAAATAACCGTGTTTCCTTATTAATAGGGTAACTTTTTGTGAATTATCCACTTACCAATTTAAGTTTATTCTTTTTCCAAAGATAAATTCTTTCTTAAGATAATTCACATTACGCATACTCCTCAAAACCCTATTAGTATAAATCATTCATCATACGGCTTGATTCTCATTATCGATTACTAACACTTTTATCTTCCTTTCACAAAATCATGGCGATTCTCAACTTTGTTGAGGAGCACAACCAAGTGGCCTATTTACAAAAGTCAAATGAAAAGAGTGGCCTTGTTTTCCATCAGATTGTGGATTTTCTCAACACAACCTTTATAAGGTATACTTTAACTGTTAATCCCAAAATCTTTGTTTCTCATATCAAACAGTTCTGGAACACTGTAGAGTCCATAACTATTGAACAGGGAGACACACAAGAAACTGTGGAAGCTCTTAGAGCCACAGTGGATGGGGGTAACCATTGATGTTACTGAGTCATCCTTGAGGAGAGTTCTCCAATTGGATGATCTTAATGGTATCGTCACATTACCCAATTCAGATATTTTCAAACATATTGCTTCTATGGGGTATGATACATCTGATCAAAAAGTTACTTTTAGAAAAGGATGTTTTTGTCCCCATTGAAGATTTTTAATACATACTCTTTTACATTGCCTAAGTCCTAAGAAAACATCTTATGAGCAATTTGCATCAACCATGGCTTATCCTTTGGTTTACTTGGCTACTAATAGGACTTCCAATTTTTCAAAGTTTATTTTCATTAATATGAAAGGCAATGTAAAGAGTTCATATAAATTCTTGATGTATCCAAGGTTTGTGCAAGCAGTGTTAAATGAATTTCAACTGCAAACCCACAAAAGAGTTTATGAAGCCCCCTGTCTTAAGCCAAAAGTTTTTCAAAATGTGTGTAAGGCTTCTGAACTTTGGAATGGGGAGGTTCACCCACTTTTTCCTGAAATGCTTTCAAAGATTTCACAGGTACAGGGTGAAGATGCAACTATCCCAGTTGTATCCCATTACACACCCACTATTGTAGTTTCATCTATTCAACATACCCCTGCAGTAACTCACACATATGAGAGGAGGCCAAAATAGCCAACTCTTCTCATCTCAACATTGCATGTTGCTGAACCTTTTTGTTTAGGAACAAGCAGTGGTGGTTCAAGGCTTCATTCTAGTCCAACTAGAGAAGAGCCTGAATCAATGCCCTATGATTCACCTCTCCCAACAGGTAACACAGTTGGAAGTGTTGAGGGCAGTGTGCTACTAACTGAATTGATGGAATTATGTACCAAATTAGTCAAACAGGTTCAAGCTCTGGAGAAAGATCTGGCAAAGACTAAACAACATCATGCCACAGAGCTTAATCAGATTAAGGCAGAGATTAAAAGGTTACAGGATGAAGTTGAGAGCCTAAAGAAGCCAAGATCTGCCAAAGTTGTGTTTTCTTCTTCATCTTCACCTCAAGATGATTTATCTGCAGGCTTTAGTGAAGGTTTTGTAGATTCTTCCAAACAGGGGAGGAAAACAGATGCTGAGACTAAGGGGAGGAAGATAGATTTTGGAGAAGATTATTGTTTGGATGCTGATTTTGATGATACAGTTGGAATTACTCAACCAATTTCCACTGCTGAGTTTCAAGTTCCCACTGCAAGTCAAGATATTCCCACTGCTAGACAAGATGTTCCCACTGCTAGTCAACATGTTACCACTGAAGAAGAAGAAGCTGCTAGAATTAGAACAGAAAAGGGTAAAGCAGTTATGACTAGTACAGAACTAGTGCAGCCAAGAAAGGTTTCAAAGAAAGATCAAGCTCAGATAGATTATGATGCAGAATTGGCAGAGAAATTAGCAGCAGCTGAGATTCAAAAGAAGAAAAAGCAAGAGGAAGATGAGATTGCTAGTTTCATGGAAGCTAAGAGGTTGGACAAATTGGAAACAGTGATGGAAGAACCACTTTATGTTGTTCCACCAACAATATTACATGAGAAACCTCCAATGTTCACTTATGTGCCTACAGAAGAAGAAATTGAGTTCATGATTGCAAATGATCCAGTGATTAGAAAGAAGGCAATTGAACTCATTGCAAATACAACTCTAGATGAAAATCAAAGGTCTGCTCAATTGAAGGACTTCATTCAGATGAAGAATCAACAGGCTCTTGATGACATCATTGGCACAGTAAGAAAGGGTCAAAAGAAACCAAGACAACCTACAAAGACACAAATTATTGCTGAGATGAAGACCTATTGTTGTCATTTTGGTAATATGAAGATGGCACAATTCAAAGGAATGACACATGATCAGATTGAAGGTATTTACTACAGGGTTAAAAGACAAGATAGTAATTTTATTCCTATGGATAAAGAACCTGTAGCAATAAAGTCAAAGAGGTCAGGAATGAGTCTTGGATCCAAAGATGCAAAGAAATTGAAGACTCAGGAGTCATCTTAAGCAGAAGAAGGTGTTAGCAAGTTGACTGAAGAACAAGTTACCAATATGGTGTTTATTGAACCTGATGTGCTTAACATTGAACCTTTACAAACAAAATATCCAGTAGTTGGTTGGGAAATCTATTCTGATGATTTTGGTGTAGCTTGGAAGATTATCAGAACTGGTAATGTCACAAGTATTTGCAGAGATTTTGAAGATGTTGTTAGATCTTGTGATAGAGAAGATTTGGATACTTTGTGGAGGATTGTTCAAGATCAGTTCAAGAAAGATGAACTTGTTGATGTCAAAGCTCAAGAGTTGTGGGTTCACTTTAGAAGATTATATGAACCTGACCCAAGTGACAGGTATTGGAGATTTGAAGCTCATAATATGAATACTCTGTGGAAATTCTATGATTCAAGTGTTATACATCATGTTTATACTCAAGATGGGGTTGATGTGTTTATTTTAGCTGAGAAAGAATATCCATTGAGAACTGGAGTTTTAACTGTTATGATGTCAGTAAGGCTTAGATGTTGGGAAAGAAGTGAAGCCATAGAAGATTTGTTACAGAGGATTTATGATCAAAGTGTGAGAGCTGATAAGGAGTTAAGAAAAAGAAGATAAGTGTTTGGAAGAATTCCCATATCCTCATATCTACTGATTGCTTGAAGAAACTTATTGATTTACATGTTAATCATAAGTTTAGGGGAGGATTGTTGGGAACTATATTAACAGTTACCACGGCTAAGTATGAAGATTACAACTGCTGAAGAATACACTAGCAGTGGAAACTCATTACCACTGCTAGTACATATTATTACCACTGCTGTTAGGATAACTGTTAGGAAACTTGTAAAGATAAATATAGAATAGATCTTGTGTATATCTTATTCTATTAGAGTTATACGTATCTTGTAGAAGAGGACTCCTTGTGCTATAAAAGGAGGTCCTAGGTTAAGGTTAGATATACGTTTTTCTTAGAGCTTCAAGGTGTAACCCTAGTGATACAAAGATCACTCGTATTATTATTATTAATAATATTGGAGCTAATCGTTTGATACATACAATATTCCCATTCATATACAACTATTTCATTCACAATCAAACTTCTAAGTATTACTAAGTAGATTCCGCAAACTTAGTGATATAACTCAAAGTATCATACTAACACATATAAAGGTGTTTAGATCCATCACGGTTCATTCTGCTCTAAAATACTTAATGGCAAAGCAAGATGCTAAGCCACAATTGATGCGGTGGGTTCTACTCCTTCAAGAATTCGATGTCGAAATTCGAGATAAAAAGAGAGCTGAGAACCTTGCTGTTGATCACCTTTCGCGTCTAGAAAATCCCCATCAAAGTGCTTTCGAGAAAAAGGAAATTACCGAAACATTTCCTCTCGAGATACTTGGGAGTGTGTCAAATAGTGATCTAAGTACCCCATGGTTCGCCGACTTTGCGAATTACCATGCGGGGAATTCATAAGAAAAGGGATGTTGTCCCAACAAATGAAGAAATTTTTCAAAGATGTTAGGCATTATTTCTGGGATGACCCCTACTTGTTCAAAGTTTGTGCGGATCAAGTGATCTGGCGGTGCGTTCACGGCAAGGAAGCTGCTAAAATTCATATGGCATGCCATAGTGGACCCACGGGGGGACATCATGGTGCCAACTTCACCGCTAAGAAAGTTTTTGATTTCGGCTTCTACTGGCCGACGATATACCGATATGCCCATGGTTTGGTGAAATCATGTGATTCTTGCCAGCGTCAAGCAAAAATTTCTCAAAATGCTATTCAAGTATGTGATATTTTTTACGTCTGGGGTATCGATTTCATGGGACCATTCCCGTCATCTAGAGGAAACAAGTATATACTCGTGGCCGTCGATTACTTGTCAAAATGGGTTGAAGCGAAAGCACTCCCCACCAATGACGCCCGAGTTGTTGTAAAATTTCTTAAAAGTCTCTTTGCCCGATTCGGTGCACCTCGTGCTATAATAAGTGATCGTGGGACCCATTTCTGTAATGACCAATTTGCAAAAGTTATGCTTAAATATGGTGTCACGCATCGACTTTCTACTGCTTATCATCCGCAAACTAGCGGTCAAGTTGAGGTGTCCAACCGTGGTTTAAAACGTATATTAGAAAGAACCATAGGAGAGCACCGTGCCTTATGGGCTGATAAGTTAGAAGATGCATTATGGGCTTTCCGGACCGCTTACAAAACACCCATTGGGTGTACTCCTTATAAGCTGGTTTACAGGAAGGCTTGTCATTTGCCCCTAGAACTTGAGCACAAGGCCTACTGGACCTTGAAACATGCAAATTCTAACCTTAAGACCGCGGGTGGTCACTGAAAAGTTTAATTGAATGAATTAGTTGGGCTTCATGATCAAGCCTACGAGAATTCTTTGATTTACAAAGAGAAAAATAAGAGAATTCATGATGCTAAGATTAAAGACCGCGTTTTCAATGTTGGTGATCAAGTTCTTCTTTTTAATTCTCGATTGAAGATTTTCTCGGGTAAGCTTAAAACCCGTTGGTCTGGACCATTCACTATTACCCAAGTATTCCCTTATGGCACCATTGAGTTAGCTCAACACGATGGTCCCAACTTTAAGGTGAATGGTCACCGTTTGAAACATTACTTCAGAGGGGACGTACCATCCATGGTAGTCCCGGATCTCCAAACTTTCCCCAAGGACGAGTGAATTCGGGGATCGAGTCAAGCTACGTAACTCGGTAATCAAAAACAAAGTGCTTCGTGGGAGGCAACCCATGCTTATCCAATTCATCTTCTTATATTTCTTTTTTTCTAACAAATAACGTGAGGAGGGGTGACCTCTTCCATTCTTGTGTTTCGTGGTTGTTTGTGAATGATTGTCCCCGATTTATGATGACTCTCGTGCTCGTTGATTTCTCTCCACTCGAGTCTCATTCATTGATGCTTTTGGAAATCCTATATCCGAAAATCTTATCGACTAACGTTTTCTTTGGCATAATTAATAAACGGCCCTAGAATTTTGTTAGGCTTGCCTTTACCCGTAAAACATTGAGGACAATGTTCCATTTTAGTCCGGGGGAGGGTGAATCTTCGATTCGATTTAACCTTGCAGTTTTCACCATGTCGTGTACTCTCGCAACTCCGTTTTTCCTAAAAAATGAAAAAATTCAAAAATTGAAAATTTGAAAAGTTTGAAGAAAAAATGAATGAAAATGTCATGAAAAAGCACAAAAAAAAATGAGAAAAATTGAAAAAATTATTTATCCCAAAAGCGTGAATTGATCACATTGCGTGAGGGCACGAAAATACTTTAGTCCGGGGGATTTTGGTGAGTACTTATTTACCCACCTTTTCTTAGCCAAAATGAGACTAAATAATCCAAAAACTAACCCAAATTGCCAAAGAAAGTGTATTTTTGTGATTGTGAATATGCAGGTACAGATATTTCATAAAAAGACGAAAAACAACAAAAAACCGACAAAAACGAGCACGAGAGGGGAACGAGTGTTGAAAGTCAAAGCTTAGAATCTAAAAGTCAAATTTGAGCTTATAAAGTCTAAAGAAGTCCTCAGATAAAGTGCAAGATTGGTCCTTATACTTTTCAAAGTTTGCAAATTAAGTCCCTCAATGATGTTTACGAAGAAAAGTCATCACTAGCCCTTCATCTTTCAAGATTTGGCAAGATTAGCCCTTTGATTACATTTTTTAAGCTTGACAGAATCAGTCCTCAGAATTTTATGAATTGCACATTTGGTCCTTGCTTATTTGTGCTAAACCTAAAAATTCAAAATACATTAACCAAATCCATTTCCAAAGGCCTGGTCCAACTTGCAATTAATAAATCCAATACCCAAGCCCATCATCCAAAACCAAAACCCGAGCCCATATCCACCCTCGGTCAACACATACACACCCTCAGTCAAACTTAGTTAAATAATATTAACCCCTCCTGCCCCCCAATCTTACCTAACCCAGAATTACATGAACCCTAGTTACTATTCCGGTCTAATTACATCACTTAAGGGCAAAAGGGTCAAATTAAGGAGCTTCTAGAAGATGTCAGACGTGTCAGGGATTAAGAAGCAAACGAATGGCTTAGGTGGCAGTATTTGATCGGCTCCTACACGTCATGATTGCTTGATCTTACGGTTGAAATGATTGGGAAAGGATCTGAGGGCTTAGATGAGCTTCAAACTAACACAGGGCACACGGATTGCCAGCTTGGCAATCCATGACTCCCCTTCTACTAGAACCATCCTCCTCATGCTATAAATAGAGGATGAGAGAGTTTATTTTGAGTAGAGAGTTTAGGAGTAGCATAGCTCTGCCAATTTTATTTCTCAATTGTATTAGTGTAATTCATTTTTAATTGTACTCCTTTATTTCTTAATAAATTCAGCTTTCCTTTTATAAATTTAGCTTATTGTTTACTTCTTATTGTTTAGCTTATATCTCTTTATTATCAGCTTATTTTCAGTTTAATCTCATTTTGTACACTTTTACATTTCCAATTTAGTTTTCATTTCATTCAAAAGTTTTTATAAAAATCAGAAAATAAGAAAAGTATAAAAAGTTGTTTTGATTACTTCATTTAGCTTGCAAACAAGCTATTTAGTAGTATAATACATCTCATTTTAGCTTAATAGCTATTGTGAGTTTGTTATCTAGCTTCAATCAGTACCAAAGTTCAATTGTTTCTGCAGTCAATAAAGTCAATCATAAGTGTGATTCATGATCCATGGTGAATACTGATAAGCCAAACAAAGAAATGGATGTGTTTGAGCATATCTAAAGATAGGCTAGCTTAGTGAATCCCCTCTTTTCAAACTGAGGGGAATTGATTTGTAAGTTGTGGTTCTAAATCCTAGTTTATGATTTCATCAATTAGTTTATGTCTAGATCTGAATGAGTTTGTATGATTACTGTTCTTATCAGTTGATTTGGTTTATATTTGAGTGATATTGAATAAGTTTTCATCATAGTTGAAGTGTTAGGTTAGCTATAGTAGATTGATTGATCTTCATAATCTGTCATAGTGAGCATTAAGTTGAATCTGTGTACTCAGTTGGTTATCTCTATGGATTGGAGTCTTTTACAGTATATTTGATTCATATAGGAGCTAAGGTCTTTGAATTTAGACTTAAAAGTGGTAGTTGCTTAATAGAAATTGATGACAGATAGTGTAAGGGGTGTTTGGATCTGCTGCTTATCTGGTGTTGTAGCTGTTAGATTGATGATGTTTCTGAATTAGTAGTTCACTTTAGGGTAGAGTAGGATTATTATAGCTTAAAATCAGTTGGTTAGTTACTTGGAAGTCTAAGTTAGATTTCATCTTAGCTTACTATAAGTTTAATCAATTTTAGTTAGAATAATTGACATGACTGTTGCAATTTAGTATGATATAGCTTAATTGAGTTTTATAACAGCTTTACATAACAATTAGGAGTAAAATATAGTAATAGAAATTGGAATTGGTCAAAAAGATTGTTCATCAAAAAGGTCAACTGTTTCAGGTTTAACACCTCTACAGGTTGCTGATGTTTGTTTCAATTAGAGTAGCAATTGAAGGTTAGTGATAGGGCGTTTTGGTTTTATAGCATCTCATTAGTATCAGGTTGCTTTTGCCCCTCTTAGTATGTACTTCAGAGCTTATTTCAACTGCTTATTATTGTCTGCAAATAAGGTGTTTAGAACTAGTTCTGTTGATTTGAATTAAGGCCTGCTAGTGATCAATTGCACTTTTACCTGAGTTTATTTGTTGTTTCTGAGTATCATTGAAGTGCATAGTAGTGATTTACATAAGTCTTTTACCTCTAGCTTATTCTAGTATACAACTGCTTATTTGAATGCTTATTGTGAACTGATTGGTGTTCATATCTTGTGATTCTGTGACTCTTGTGGTCTAATTTGAGTTTCTTTGAGCCTATTTGAGTATATTGCATCTGTGTTATATGTTTATTCAATTTGGTTACAAGTGCTTATTATTAAGCACTTGTAATAAGCTGTTTCTAAGGCATTAAGCACTTTTCAGCTTATTTTTCTACTTTTCTTATTTTTCTTAGATTACAAATAATATTCTAGAATTTATGTAAAAATTTCATATTTTTCTGAGTTAGTTTACTATTTTTTTCATTTTATTTTAGTTTTTAATCATTTTTAAATACTTTTAAATAAAGAAAAATCAAATAAAAATTAGAAAAAGTCTTAAAAACTCCAAAAATATTTTAGATAATTCTTTTCTGTTATTTTAGATTTTTCAAAGTTTATTTTGTATTTTTCACTTTTATTTTCACATTTTCTCTTATTTTTAATTCATTTAAAATTACAAAAATAGAAATTAAATTATAGAAAATAAATAAAAAGTCAAAAAAAAAATTCTTTTTCTCAAAATTATTTTTAGTAGTTTTAGATTTTTAGAATTTTATTTCACATTTTTAGGTTAATTTTTCATTAATATTCACTTTTTAATTCGTACGTAGCATTTAAAATTCGCGTTTGATTTTCCGTTTTTAGTTTTTAGATATGTGTGCTATAGTAACTTGTACCTTCTGCATATTTTGTGATTTCTTATCTTAGTTTGAATTCCATAATCACAATTTCACTTTTCACATTTTCGCAAACACGATTTCACGAATCGAATTTCACGATTCCATTCACTCCTTCACGGGAAACGAACTCGGAGTTTGTATTTCTTGCAAATTCTTTTGAGTATTACAAATATATATTATTTGATCTTCATCAGACCTCTTCATATTTCGAATTTTATATGGTTTGTATAACGTTAACTCTTTATGTAGTCTATATGTGCACAAGTGGTCAGGAACTTTTAATTGTTGTGCATCATATTTTAGATGAGCAGTGGAAGTGGGGCCGCAACTTTCAATCAGTATATGATGTTTACTCATATTTCTTTTAGAACTTCTAACTGTTTACTTTTGAATATTGGTAACTCATATAACGTTATATTCAAACATTAATCATAATACCCTAAATATTTCAGGGATCTAAAGCAAATGGTGCGCTTATATTGACAGCAAGTCACACAATCCAGCTGGTGTTGCAGTGATTGTGCTGAATACTCGAAAGCTATTAAGTTGCTCTGGCTGAAGTCATGGATAAATCGTCAAAAAAGAAAGATAAATAAGTTTGCCTTAATTTATAAAAATACAAGAATTGAAGGCTACAAAGCAAAATGTTAAACTTGAAGAGGTTGCTCATTCCATGGTTGTATCTGAAGTTGAAAAGCAAGCGGATAACTTGAGGAAAGCCCTTTTTTTAGAAGCGTTGTCGGGCTGATGTAAGATTTTTTTAAACTTTAATGTGCCATATATCCGTTTACATTTGTTATGCATATTGTAAGTTTTGAACATACGTATCAACTTTATGCAGCCAAAAAAGGCGTTGCGCAAAATCGTTGAAGAAAGTAAACAAGTTCAACTTAGATCTTAAACTAAATTGCCTGATTCAAACACTTTAGTTGTTGGATATGGGGATAAAGCTAGAGAGGTGGAAGAAATATTGCTTCAAGCTGATGCAAAGCTCGGTGAGGCGAATAGAAAGAGTCTGAATTGGAAAGGAAAATGCAGGAGTTGGAGACCAATGAAAGCGTGCTGCAGAGTGCATCGTTCCTTTATTCAACGCGTGGAATATTACTTCATAGGTCCGGTTTATTTTGGATGTACAAACTGCAAAACCCAGTTACGATTTACCAGTCCAACATTTGGAAAGCTTTGCTTGCCCAGGTGCTCTTCTATTATCGAAGGCTCGGTGTATTGTACTGTATGGACTAAAAATAGAAACCAAACAGAGAAGGTGCAAGAAAAATAACAAAGTATTGACCATGGTCTACAGGTAATTAATTCAAACTATTTTACCAAATTTAGTTCTTTAATTTAACAGCTTGATTCAAAAAGCAGTTGTGGTAACTGCCACAGTTTCTGGTATAGACCTGGAAGGCATGATTTTCGGACGCATGTATATCTGGCATTGGTTATTAGAAGAGGTGATTTGTGGCCGAAACAGTTATAAACTAAAAGACAAGTCTAAATTTTGAAATACAGGTACCTCATTTTAAGGATGTTCTAGGATGAGCACCAAAGTTACATTTTAAGTGAACTTCTGTATTTCCATTTTCTCATATTACTTGGTATGATATGATTTTGTTCCTTGAATAAGCTTAGCCAAACTCCTATTATGTTTATGATACCTAGGATTTGTATTAGGATTTGTATTTGTGAGGTGAATATTTTATGCTATCACTCATGATCTCAGCAAATATATGTTGCAACTGGGAATTCTCTGTGGTTCAGAACGGCTGGTAGGCATAAGGATTTGTTTTATATCGAGTACAAATATGTGGAATTTAGAGAGATAATCAAGTGGTTGGTGTTATTTAAAACTGTAGTTGTAATGCTGTCGTTGGTTCATATGTTTTTGGAATAAATGTTTCAGGTGATTCAAGCACCTCTTCCAAAAGCACCGTTAGATACTGCAGTTGTCGGTCATTGGCTGGCTATTGAATGTGTACAACCTTGGCCCCGTTAGATAGTGCACCAAGTACTAAGATGGGATAGAACAGATGATAGTTGAACCATGGTCGAGGGCTTCACATGCAAGGGTACGAATAGTATTTGAATTAGTGTCAAGTAATGAAGTTTTTTGGGGGTTAGGGATTGGTTACGCATTATGTGAAACTCATGTGTAGATATTATGGATTTCCATTGTTTGCAAACACACATGAAACGAAGTAAGGACTAAGTCGGAAATCTTGGTAATATCTCTGATTGTATTAATTTAAGTGGTAGCTCAGCCATCATTTTGTTTTAGGTTTTATGGTCCTCTACCAAGGTTGGATATCCGGCAGATGGTTTCACAAAGCATCTTCGTTTAATACAGAACATGCCAGAAGGAAGAATGTTGCTGCTTTGGATGTTGTTTATGTGCTAAAGCATCAATGACATACATACTTTGTATGGATTTGGTAGGTTGTTAGTTTTTAGTGATTGAAGTTGTTATGTATTTGTGACAACTGGCAAATTAGGGAGCCATTTTTAAAACCCGCATTACTTTAAAGATTATAATTTTGGATTATTTGAAAAAAGTTTATTGTGACGAGATATTTTATGAACGTTGGAATGTGATTTTAATCATACGTTATTTATGGAATTCGATTATTTATTAATGGTTTGGTTTGGTTCATTCGTGATGATTTATTTTTGAGATCATTATTTGGCACTACATTGACTCCGGCACTAGGATAACCTAACAATTTTAATTATTTTAATATTGGTTCGGATATTTATATTTTTGGAACGTGTCGCGAGATTTTTGATTATTTGGAACGAGTTCGGTTCGAGAGAGTTGAATTGTTATTTAAGGTTTCGGGTTTGGTCCGTGTATTTACACTGGGTTACTTAACCCACTTCACCACTTAATAATATTACTATTATTAATAAAAAGTTTTCTTTTTCTATTAAGAGTATTATAGAAATCGTCCTTATGGAATCTGTGACAAGCAACACAACAACACCATCATCCTCACCAACATTTTCACTCTCTCTCTTTCTTTTACAATACCACCACCGCCACCCTTAAACCACCATAAACGCCACCACCGCCACTCTCACGCCAAAAACAACACCACCATCTTAACCCTCTCGTCCCGATCTATCTTTTGGTATACATCACGCGCCCCATACACACCTTTAACACCACGAAATATTTACCACCGCCACTATAACATCATCTTTTCGTCTCTTTTCTTGTTGGGTTTTGAAGAAATATATTTTTGAAGTTGTTTGGAAGGTGAGTGGCCACGATTTCCACATCGTGTGCCTCAATTTGATATTAAATCCATGTCCTCATGGATTATTTTCTTTGGATTCGAATTAATAATAATGGGAAATGAGGTTTTGGTTAATAAGAATGCTCGTTTGGTATCCGGGTGTCCATGTTTTTGTTTGGGTCGAGACATACCCGAGAGCGTATGCTCTCGGTTTGTGCCATTTTTGGCTTCATGTGGATTCTTAATGTTTCTTGGTTTTTGATTCTTGATTGGAGGATGTTTGGATGAATATTTTGAGTATTGGATGAGTTATGGTTGTTTGGTATTTTTTTTTTGTTGTTGTCGTGGATTGTTGCCGATGACCCTATGGGTCCGTTTGGTTCGACTTGGCTCGTTGAGAGCTATGCCGAGACCTAGAGGTCTCGGGCGTGACCATGATATATTATTGTGGTGTCATTTTGACCCGGGTTTGACTTGGTAAGTCGACCCGTACGTATGGTATATATATTGTTGAGGTTTATATTTGTTGGATGATATTAATTGTTGATTTTATTATTATGGGTTCATGGTTATTTATTTGAGCTTGAAGTGGTACGTTTGGACTTATGGTATCTTTTGGAGATGTGTTGACGAAGTGATTTGGGGACCGATTGTGAGACGGTCACTTAGAATGACGGAGATAGGATTAGTCGGGTGCCGTAGTCAGACCCTCATGTTGTAGCACGTGAATTTGGGATTGATTTGGACGGAGTTGATTTATTTATTTTGACTTGGTTATTATTTTTGGACTTGGACTATGAGCCGAGAGTGATGACTCGGACATGTGACCAAATTCTTATGACTCGATAAATATTTAAAATCAAACATTAAAAATAATACTCATAATAATATTATTGATAATATAATCGTTTATATACGTATATAGACGTGATAAACGTAATATATATATATATATATATATATATATATATATATATATATATATATATATATATATTAGTAATAAAACGATCACGAGTAAACGTTATAATAATATAACGATAATTATTATACTATGCAAATAGTGCAATAAATGTCGAAGTATTATTATAGATAATAACTATAAATAATGCCGAGAACTAATACGTCGGGTGAGTAATAAATAAAAACATGATGACTTTTATAAATTTGGAAAACTTATCGAGTTATACGAGTTGTGGTTACTTAAGTCCAAGTGGGCTTTATTATGTGACTTTTGTGTTGTCACGGATATATGACGATTAATATAAACATTTTCTATAACTAAGTAACTTATTTAATCGACGGGTTAAATCGAGTTATTTGGCTATATAAAATGAGTATATTAATGGGCATCGTATCCCACGACGCCCATAGGTTGTGGTACGTGTATTAGGATAATAAATTTACTATATAACTCGTGGAGTTGGCTAAATTGACGAATTTGGCCATTTTGACGATATATATAGGGAATTTATTGGACTACGATATATACCATATAGTATTCTTTGTGCTATGTGCTTTAGGTTGGGTATAATCTTGGAACGATATATTACGTAAATAAATATGGGGGATTACCAAATCGACGGATTTGATAAACTTCGATGATTTATTTAAATAATATATTGGACTAATATTAGACCTATAGATTGTTTATTATTCTTTTCGTTGTGGCTTCTTGGTTTGTATTGTGTCAACCCTCCACCCATATGGATACCAAACGTCGAATTTCAAATTAATATGAAGTTAATTCGAGAAATGGATATTTTTAGAAAGTAAAAATGGAATACGTTCGGGAATGGGAATATTTGATTTTTGAGGAAATGATTTCTGAACGAGCTTGATATTGTTAGGAAGTGCCGAGTCTGTAGTTGCCGTTACGTGAGTTACTTGAGTTTGCTTACATCTTTCTTCTATCGATTTCTTTTGAGGATTTGCTGGACTTGAGGTGAGTCATAGCCCCACTTTTACTCTTGAACTTTGTTTTCAATACTTGGGGTGAGAAACGTGCAAATGTTTTATGTGGACTATTATCGCTTTGTTTATTTAAAACTTGTTATGCTTATAGAATTAGGTAGGATCAAGCGAGGCCTAGTCCCGAACTAGGTAAGCTATTGAATTGGTTATTGAGCGAGGCCTAGTCCCGAACTAGGTAAGCTATTGATTTGGTTAATGAGCGAGGCCTAGTCCCGAACTAGGTAAGCTATTGATTGGTTGTTGAGCGAGGCCTAGTCCCGAACTAGGTAAGCTATTGGATTGATTATAGAGTGAGGCCTAGACTTGAGCTAGGTAAGCTATTGATTGGATTGATTTGGGCTATAGCGTGCACCTATAGGGTTGATTTGATTTGGTTGGATTATTTTGGTTGGAGGATTGAGGCCTAGTCTAGCTAGCAAGCGTTTTGCGTTTATGTCCACTATATTGAATTATGAACTTAAACCTATGATCTCCCCAGCGAAAGCTGACTTTTAGCACGTTTTCTCAGGTAATTAAGTGATGCCCTTGGATGCTTGGATTAGAGGCTTGGCTTTGGCACCCGGTTATGGATCTATTTTCTAAAACTCTGATAAATAATTGTGGACCTATGTTTATTTCTTTTGGGCCTTACTTTAGATAATTTTTGGGATAAATGTAAACTTTAAAACCCGTTTTGGTTGTGTTTTTCTTGTGTTTACTTTATCTCGTTCTTTCATGACTTTGAATGGATACCAATCCCCGTAGCACCCCGAAGCTTGTTGAGTCTTCCGCTGTATCAAATTTTGGGGGTGTTACAGTATTATTGTAATGCTATTAATATAATGTAAAATCTAAGTTTTTATTGTTTGGTAGTTAAATTTTGCTATGGTAAAAGTTGTTTTAATTTGTTGGTTCATTTGTTACCTATGTAGCACCGAAACGGGACTGCAAAGGGATACGGAAACGGGAAACGGCAAAAATAAAAAATTCAAGATACGGGAATGGCATAGATACGGCAATAAAAAAGATAAAAAAAAAAATAACAATATATTAAAGAAAATCCAAAATAAATATATGTTAATGTAAATTGTAAGTTTAAAAACCATATTCAAATAATTTAAAATACAAAATCAAATATGAAAATCAAAAAGGTTGGAAATGTAATTAAAAAAATAGATATACATACGGACTACATTTAATCTTATTATTGGATTGGAGACTATTGGTTGAGAAGTGATAAGAGTCACCTCTACACAATTCATTTAATCCTGGCCATTCGTTCAGAAGTGATAAGATCCACTTGCAAAACTTTCTCCTCTTTTAGTTAAATTCTTTCATCTTCTCAACAGTCAACACCATCTCTCACGTGATAAAAAAACACCATCTCTCACCAGAACATAAACACCCATTTGAAACTTCTTGGAAACGGCAAGGAAATCCAGAAAAGTGTATGGATACGGCGTGAAATCTAGAAACGGCTAGGATATGTCTGAGAAACGTTTCGGGGACGTTTCGTTCACGTTTCCGTTCCCAAACTGGCACGTGGGCCTTCCAGGCGTTTCAGTGCATCAGAGTTTGATACTCTGTTCTTTAATTAGCCGTTTGCAATAAGTCGGTTACCAAAAAAAAAGTTTGGAACCAGGTTGTTATTGGGGTTAAGTAAGTACGTTGTTTTGCATAAGTAGCTTCTGTTGTAGTGGATATTCTTTGATATAAATTGTATATTTGCTTTACTTATACCGCATGCAATGATCGATGATTCTCAGGTTTGACATCTTAGTTCACTGTAACAACGACAAAATAAAATCAACATGTCACATAATTTTTAGTACTAGGTAGATTAACATATTAAAATTGCAAAAAAAAAAAAAAAAAAAAAAAAAAAAAAAAAAAAAAAAAAAAAGGTCGTAATCTGTTTTACTTACTAGCAAAAGGAAATCCAACTTCGACCTAACACAAACTTTTTACATCAATATTTCTATGTTAAAATCCTACCTAAATTCTCCGGAAACTACAACGCCTCGCCGTAACGCGGCGGACCGGGGCCATACTCATTTTATATAATTAGTGAATGCTTTAAACTAAATGTGTTGTAACACGTGTAATTCAATTTAAAGCTTCATGTTGTATAATGTTTATGATTGCATGTTTTATGCATATTTATCAATTGCATCACTTCATAAGAGACTTTTTTTCATGCTATCTTTATCGAACAAAGCTACTGTTTGACATAATCCATTTTATGTTTTAGTAATTTTTTTATTTGTTAGATTATACACTTATGAACAAATTATGCATGACATTGATCATTTACAGTCTTCATATTCAAGCGTTTGGATATAATACTATAACGCATGTGGTTATGACTTGGTACACTTGAATCAATTATAGAGAACAAATGAAATAAGTAAGTTAGGGGTTGAGGCTTGAACTAATTTTGTTTAATTTAAACTTACAAAACAGAATGCAATTCAAAAATTGTCCACATCATGCAAGCGCTTTTTAGTGGGAATCATACTAGCACTTTTTACTTGAGATACTAACAAGACTCCGCATTGCTCACGTCCTAAATTTACACCAATTAATTTTTCTAGCCCAGAAGTTAAGATATGGTGTATGATAGTTATCATCTTTCATAAAAACAACCATAGTTTCTGTTCATGATTTATCATATTTAATACAAACTAATCATAGTTTTGTTCATTGTCATCATGTTGCATCTTATATATCAAAAGTTTTTATCATGCTTGTTTGCAAAAGTATGAGCCTTGAGCGTTTTTTGCAAGCTTAATGTAAGGTTTGAAAAGTCAAGCATCTCAGTTTTACAGTCATGGTTAATTCCAGTGACTTAGCAGACCGTTTTCTTCCAAAACTACAATCTCTAAATTGTAGTATTTTTCTCTCCAATACACTTTACATACTCACTATGGTTTTAAATTTTTTGTAATTGGCTGATGCAATCTTTACTTGATATCATACTTTTGAACACCATATGAGCTATTCTACATTGTTAATCTTAGTATGTGATATCTAGATCATTGAGGGATCAGAACTAAAGAGTTGAACTTTGACGTTGATTCTAAACTAGATCACTGATGCAATCTTTACTTCATTATGTTTTGTTATTAAGTTGTTTGTAGGTAAATCATAGAAAGTGTTATAATTAATATACTAGTAATTTTTTTGTAATGATGTGTGTAGGTTGCATGATGGACCGATCACCAGTTACATGCTTGTCTTTCAGTGAAGACTAGATGCTTATTGGCGGTTCATGATCTTCTTTAATTTCATGTGATAAGGGGAATACCAGAGATTATGTTGGTCTATGAATATGCAGGTTAGATGTATTCCCCCATATATGTCTTTATTTTTTATATTTTATTTTCAGCTTGTTGAAACAGAAGGACCGATAGCATATTGTATGTGAACCTAGTAATCTCGCTCCATTGCTACTTATGAACTCGAAGGACCAAAGATGTTAGTTAGGAAGTTTGTAACCGAAAATTAGTTAAAAGCGGTTACAGAAAGTTAGTTATGTTAGTTGACTTTTCGAAAAGACACAATGGTTGGATCATGTCGATTCATACCCTATATATACATATGTAATACTCGGTTTTAATGGTTAGACAATTAGACAAAATTTACTTATTCAATATTTACCTTGCAACTCATATTATCGATCTAGTTTTGGGACAACAATTGGCATCAAGAGCAAGGAAGTTATACATGAAACCATTTCTGTTTCTGCATAACATATACATAACGAGAAGCCATAGGAGGAACGATTTGTTTTTCTTTATCTTCCAAGGAAAGCAAACGAGTTTGAATAAGGAGAAACGTAAAGGAGATAGTGCACGATCTTTTTTGCGTTAGAAGTTGCAACCGTACACATCAAACGATATTGGTGGGATAAAACTTTGTTGCCAACAACGAAGGGAAGGAAGATTGGAAGGCTTTGTGAAAACCGGTTGAAAACAAAGACAAAAAGCATCATAAGATGCAGATCTAGAGTGCAAGAAACATTGTTGTGAAGAAGAAAAACATATACGTAGAACAAAGGAGTACTCAAGGAAAAGTGTGTGGAGAAAGTGTCAGGTCGAAACAAGAACAACAACAACGAGAACAGAAACACATAGGTTTGTTTCGGTGGAACAGAATCAGAAACGTAGGATTTTTGGTTCGGTGTGGTTACCAAGGCGTGGTACCAAAGTTTTGTGTGCAGAAGTATTCGCATATTTCAAAGGAACCGAGATCAAGAATAACACACAAAGGAGAAAAGCAACGTGTAGTGTGGTACAAGATTTTGTTTTGTTTATGTCGAATACAAATAAAATTCGACAACACAACAAGAACAAAACAAGGAGGCCGAGACTTTGGTTGAGAATTCAAGGGTAGAATCCGAAAGCAACAAATCAAGGAGGCTGTTGGAATTTTGTTTAGACTCGTTGGGTACAATACAACAACAACAATTCGACAAGGGGAAGAAAGAAGGAACCGTGGTGTTTATTTTGGTTCGAAGCAAAAGCAACAACAAGGCAACAAAAAAGAATCCAAAAGTTTTGTTGTGGATTGAAGTCAAATTAGAAAGAAAGGGCAACGAGGCAAGAAGAAACAAAAAGGAACCAAGTGGGAATAACAAACGTTGGTGAACGATTTACTAACGAGACAAAGGAATACAACTTGTATTCATCACAAATAAACGAGGTCACAAGTTACATTTTTTTCTGGATTTCAATTACATTAGAATAAGTATAGAATTTTATTAGTTTGTACTATTAGGAAATCCCGAAAACTATTATTGATCCCGTATTACTAGGATTCCCGAAAACTATATATATTTCCATAGTAGAAGAGATACCATACTAGAAAGAATAATTCCCATACGCACTAGAAAGTGAAAATAATAAATACTTTTAAGATGGTCGGTGACAATACAAGCACATCAACCACATTAAAACCTATAACACCTATTGCACAATACCAATGCCCTAAGTTGAAAAACACAAGTTACACGGTATGGGCTATACAAATTAAGGTTTTACTAGAAGCACATGGTTTGTGGGAAACAATAGAACCTAAGAAAAACACACAAGTAGATGATAAGAAGGACAAGGCAACAATGGCTTTGTTATATCAAGCGTTGACCGGGGATGTGATTTTACAAGTAGCGGGTTGTAAAACGGCTAAGGAATTATGGGAATCATTAAAGAAAAGACACGTTGGAGAAGAGAGAGTGCAGCAAGCACGGTTACAATCATTGATGATTGGGTTTCACTCACTTCAGATGAAGGAAGATGAGACGGTGGATGCATTTGCAGACAAGTTAAACGGCTATGTCACGAAGGCAAAGGAACTAGGGAAATCATTAGATGAATCACTTTTAGTTAGAAAACTATTAGACTCCACACCTGATAGATTCATTCAGATAGTAGCATCCACAGAACAAACAAGTGATCTAGACGACATTACCCTAGATGAGATCACTGGAAAACTCAAGGCGTTTGAGGAAAGAATAAAACTCCGGAAGGGAGGACAAGTTGAAAGCCAGGAGAACTTATTATTCGCACACGGTGAACACTCAGGAAAAGGAAAGCGATTTAGTAAACACGGAGGTAGATCAAATTATTCACGAGGAAACTGGCGGAATAATAAAAACATAAATAACTCACAAGTAGGGAATCAAATCATAAGGGAAACTCAAATATGAATACAAGTAAGAGGGATTTGAGTAACATAAGATGTTTCAAATGTAACAAAGTTGGACATTTTATGAGTACTTGTAGAGTAACATCAACAGCTCAGGAACAATCAAACCTTATCTTAGAAGACGATGAACATGAGGAAGTGTTGTTGAATGAAGGCCAAATTCAACTGGGGAAATATGCTTCAAAGGATGCAAGCATATGGTATTTAGATAACGGTGCAAGTAACCACATGAAGGGAACTAAGAGTCATTTTAAGGATATTGATGAGAGCGTAACAAGATGAGTACGTTTTGGAGATGGATCGTATGTACAGATAATGGGAAAAGGCTCTATATTGTTAAGTTGTAGAAACCAAGAATAGAAGGTAGTATCGGATGTATACTATATACCAAACCTCAAGAGCAACATACTAAGTCTAGGACAACTTACGGAGATAGGTTGTAAGGTCATAATGGACGGAGATAAATTGACTTTGTATGATAAGAGCAGGAAATTGTTGATGAAAGTAGAAAAATCTAAGAATAGACTTTACATTATTAGACTACAGATAGACACACCTATATGTCTCTTAACAAACGTAGATAACAAAGCATGGTTATTGCATGCTAGATTAGGTCATCTGAACTTTGATGATATCAACAAGATGACTAGGAAGGGTCTAGTGGAAGGAACACCAAGAACAAATCATGCCAGAAAGATTTGTGATGCATGTTTATTAGGAAAGCACAGTAGAACACCATTTCCAAACCAAGCTAAATTTAGATCAAAGAACCCATTGGACTTAGTATATGGAGACCTCTGTGGTCCTATTAGTCCAACAACACACTCAGGCAAGAAACTTATATTCTTGTTAGTGGACGATTGTACACGTTTTATGCGGGCTTACTTTCTGACAACGAAAGATCAAGCACTTAGTACTTTCAAGGAATTTAGACAGAAGATAGAAATGGAAATGAGAATGAAAGTGAGAATGCTAAGAACAGATAGAGGGAGTGAATTTACATCTAATGAATTCACCAGTTACTGTAAAGAGAATGGAATAGCACGACAGTTGACAACACCTTACTCACCATAGCAGAATGGAGTAATGGAGAGAAGAAATAAGACAGTGTTATCAACAACTAGGAGTATGATGAAAGCCATGAAGTTACCCTTAACTTTTTGGGCGGAAGCAGTAAAACATGCCATTTACATACTCAATAGGGTACCTACAAGAGACCTGATAGATAAAACTCCATATGAGGCACTCTACAACAGAAAACCAAACTTGGAAAACCTAAGAATATTCGGATGCATAGCTTATGCAAAGATAACGATACCTCACTTAAAGAAGCTGGATGACAGAAGCATACAAATGATTTACTTAGGAGTAGAGGAAGAATCAAAAGCATGTAGGTTATATGATCCAATAGCAAAAAAGAAACACGTTAGTAGGGATGTTAAGTTTATGGAAACGAAACCGTGGGATTGGGATAAGGATGGAGAAGATACGAGTACACAAGACACATTTTGGGCTAGTTTTGTGGTAGAAGGAGTTGACAATGAGAATGCTACACCAGTCAACATAGAAATCAATGATAAAATTGATAATACGTATCAGGAACCGGATAAAATACCAGATCCAGTTACACCAATTACACCACCAACATATACTTACCACCCTAACTCAAACGAAGAAGAAGAGGCTACTATTAGCTCATTAGAGAGCTCAGACCATAAATATGATCATAGACCAGTACGAGGATTGAAAGGTTTAGCATAAATCTACGAAACTACACGTATAGTGGAAACACCAAGTTTATTTTTCACAGAAGAAGAACCTCGTGACTATAAGGAAGCATCAGCAGACAAGAAATGGATTGAGGCCATGGAAATTGAATTAGATTCAATAAATAAGAATAACACATGGATTCTTACTACATTGCCAGAAAATCAGAAGGCAATCAGACTCAAATGGGTTTTTAAAACCAAGAGGGATGCACAAGGAAAGATCATCAGATATAAGGCACGTTTAGTAGCAAAAGGATATGTACAAGAACAAGCAATAGACTTCGATGAAGTATTTGCCCCAGTTGCTAGGATAGAGACAGTACGCTTGATATTAACATTAGCAGCATATCATGGTTGGCAAGTTCATCACTTGGATGTAAAATCAACATTTTTACATTGAGACTTAAAGGAAGAAGTCTACGTTACACAACCTAAAGGATTTTTACAGCCAGGAAATTCAGGAAAAGTGTATAAGCTTATTAAAGCTTTATATGGTTTAAGACAAGCACCGAGAGCTTGGAATGTGAAGCTTGATCAAACGTTAAAGTCATTAGATTTTAAGAAGTGTAATCTCGAATAAGCAGTTTATACGAAGAGAAACAAGACTTCTACGATTATAGTTGGAGTTTATGTAGATGATTTGATAATCACGAGCACTCCAAGGAAGGAATTAGAAGTTTTTAAATCCCAGATGGAAGAAAAGTTTGAAATGAGCGACTTAGGATTGTTAGCTTATTACCTAGGAATAGAAGTTACACAGACAGGAGGAGAGATTACAATCAAGCAAACAGGTTATATTAACAAGATCTTGAAGGAAACAAGTATGACAAAAAGTAATGATACGAAGATACAATGGATCCCAGTACTAAGTTGGTCAAGGCGGAAGATGGTAACTCAGTTGACGCAACTTACTACAGAAGCTTAATTGGAAGTCTCAAGTACTTACTGCATACAAGACCAGATCTTAGTTATTCAGTCGGACTACTCAGCAGATGGATGCAAGACCCAAAGGAACATCACTTGAAGGCGGTAAAGCAAGTAATCCGACATATCAAAGGAACAAAGGAGCATGGCATAATTTACAAGAAAGAATTACAGGTTACAGCGACACTAGTTATGGAATCAACACTAATCAAGGAAAAGGAACTACTGGCATAGTATTTTATTTTGGAGAGTCACCCATTACCTGGTGTACTCAGAAACAACCAACAATGGCGCTATCATCATGTGAATCAGAATTCATGGCGGCTACTGCAGCAGCATGTCAAGCCTTATGGTTAAAAAGATTACTTAGTGAATTAACTGGAAGTGAAGAAAAGAAGATAACGTTGAAGGTGGATAACGTTTCAGCAATAGCACTAGTCAAGAACCCAGTGTTTCATGGAAGAAGTAAACACATTGTAACACCCCCAAAATCGGGTCCAGCGGAAGCATACATGTTACTGGGGTGCTACTCAATCGGTATCATAACACAAGTACAAAGAACGGTTTTTATCTCAACCATTTAAAATAACTTTCATTATCAAAATTATTCAAATTTACATCGTTCAAAAATAGTGCGGAAATACAGGCCCATATAAGAGTTTAAGCGGTCCCAAATACATTTCAAAGTTGTCTATGACCATGCCATGCCAAAGCCTTCAATAGTTAACTATCGCCTTAAACCTGAAAATACATGCTAAAAAGTGTCAACACAAGGTTGGTGAGTTCATAGGTTTATAATAAAACAGTAGTATTGTGAGTTCACATGAGAGTTTTGTGACCATTGTGCGGCTAACAATGTCATGAAAATAGTGTTTACCTTACTGTAAAATTAGAGTTGTGGACTATGAGTAGAGTGTGTGATCATTACAACGAATATAATGTCACATAGTAAATAGTCTATCACGCTAGCACTAAGTTCATGCAACCGAAGCTAGACAGTTCAGTGCGCTACAATGTAGCACATAAATAATAATCAGGGGCCCATAGCGAGTGTTTAACCCAATACACTCGTAGTCCGACTTGATATACGCTCGCATTGACCCGTCTGGCCAACCGAACGAGGGGAGTCACCCCCAAATAGATCTATTTATATCAATCGCTCTTCCCAGCAGGAATTAACGGCTCATGAAGGTGGGCATAATAGTGGGTTCAGGGCTTAGGCTAACTGCGCAATAGTTTTGAGCAAATAAAATAGTATTGTGGTCCAGAAAACGTTTTGCATGTTTCTCACCCCATAGTTGTAAAACAAGTATAAGAAAAGTGGGGCTATAAACTAACACTTGTGTCCATAATAAGGTAATCCAGTATGCAATAAGTAAATAGTCATGTTTCAATTAAGAGCAAGTAACAAGTTTAAGAATAAACAAGAATTGAGGTTAGTTAAAAAAAAATGAGCATGTATTCTCCCCCAAAACAGTTATAAAACAAGTAAAGGTAGGGGCCATGAACTCACCTCAGCAAATAGCAATCTGATAGTGAAAATCAAGTAGTGATAGTGTGCGGCACCGACACGCGACCTAGATTAGTAAGGCATGTTTTAGTCCGAGTTTAAGTTTAAGACTCAGCGAGGTTTAATTAAACTCAAAAGTTTTAAAGCATTGTGTTATTGTTGTTCGTGTGGCAGCATTTAAGTTTGAAAATAGTTTTCTAAATGTTTGTAAGTATTGGCTCTTGGAAGTGTAAATAAATGAACAAAATAAATATTGAGGACAGATAAGCCTTTAGTTCAACGATAATCGAAGGATAGAGTACGGAGGGTAATCATAATGAGTATTTGACGTAGACAGGATATAAAAGCATTGTCGTTAGGAGTACGTATATTTTTATTTAGCCGAGTGTATCTATATTTATATATAAAATGTTCGTTGCTTTTATAAGTAGAAGTTTATAAATAAATTAGTGACTAAAAAAATAGAAACTATATATATATTTAATTTAAGAAAATATGTTTGTTTAAAATATTTTGCTTGTTGTCGCGGTAAAAGCACTTTAAATGTAGGATTTTTATGAGAAAGTTGGGCGTGACTTGCACTTACGTTCAAATAATAAGCCGTAGTATATTGTTTATGAAACTCAAATAAATGTTTATAAGCCGAAACAAGTCAAATAAATAATAACCATAAGTATTAGTAGCATGTTCAAAACTTAAGATTTAGCATAGTCTAAGTTCATAAGTTTTCAATGTATATATATATAGTTTGTCTTATAATAAGTTTTATAAGCTCGGTATAAATTATGTCGCGAACTCGTGGCCGAGTGTTATGAATGGAGTCGTGTGGTTAATATCGTGAAGTAATAAGTCGTGATTAAACCGAAGCGGGACAGTAAATCAAACGCACCCTTAACATGGTGAAGTGGGCTTTGGCCCAAGGTGGAACATACAACATTACAACACACCCTTCAGTTTTATGGGCTTCGGTCCAGTTGTGGGACAAGCAAATGCTGGTTTTAGACCAGCTTATGGAACCACCAGACGCACCATATATCCTTGCAACAGGTTATAAGAAATTTTAGACAAAAAAGTGGGCAAGTAATATGCTCCTGTCTCGAGCTCGTGTGACTACGCAAGAAGCAAGTCTCGAACACCTTCGACCTCGTGAACACGGCACAACCGAACACGAATGCACCCCTTGTGACTTGGGTGAGTCTCAACACTCAAACCAAAACAGACCCCCAGCTACTTATGTGATTGTCTCGCTAGACCAAACGAAACACACCCAAAACAACATTACAATTAACTTTGTAAAAGCTTGGTTTTGAAAGTGACATAGCAAAAGAAAAGAAATAACTACCCCTACTGTTGGGGTGTCGAACCACACAGTGGTTAAAACAAAACAAACACCAATCTCAACCCAAGTTCAACAATTTTGTTGATTATGTTTTGAGTTTGCAATTAGAGTGAGACAAGCAGTGAACATGAACAACAACATAAATACCCACTACGGGGCAGTGGTCGACTCACAACAAAAGCAAACACAACCCAACATATTTCTCAACCAAAATCAATTGTTAACATAAGTCTGTTGCTGTTCCAAAACGTACCCATTTGACTGATAACAAAGGACACATCAGTAACATTGGAAATAAGCTGAAAGGCAAACAAACATACGACAAGCACCATGATAAACTAAAACTAGACTTATGTTTCGAACCAATTCACAACTTATTTCTTATAAGCTTTAAACGTTTTCATCTTTTCTTGTAACCATTTTTATTTACGAGTGGCTTGTGTTTTATTTTTGACACAGTGAGAAAAAGAAAAGAGACCAAGGCACCTAAAGTTGGTTCGACAAAGCAACGACACACTCTAGTTTTCCTTTATGTTATCAGTTATTTGAGTGAGTTTTGACAACCCAGTAAGCACAACCAAACGCGCCAAGGCTGACTCGAATAAGCAAACCGAGACACAAATAAATCAAGCACTTCCAAACAAGAGCCATCTTAGCTTAGTTTTAGGTTGAGATTACTTTACTAATTGCCACACCACAACAATAACACTAAGAAGAAATAAACATTCACAGGTGAAATCGACATTTGAATAACATCACTAAAAGTCTAAAAATACAGACGAGTCGCAATATTTTTCACAAATATCAGATTCAAGAAAATATACAAGTTCGAATGGAAAGTAGACAAAGGGATTAAAAGTCTTACAAAAGGATGGAGTCGATTACAATTAAACCCAAACCGATCCAAGCAAGCAATCCCACCACAGTTACTCTTTGATTTTTGAGCGAAGTTTTTGAGTGTTGTTCTTGAGTTGTGGTGGGGTGAGAGATTGAAAACGTTTTATCGTTTTATAATTTCTCTCTATTTATTTTATTTATTTATTTATTTATTTATTTATTTTGGTTACAAACTCATAATTATAAGTTAATGGGTGGGTGTAAGTGAATAAAAAGGTAAGGTTAACTTAAATAAAAGGTAAGTTGAAAAATGTTCTTGGTTTTGTAACACTCGCGGGAGTTAGGTCTACCCCGTGTTTTGCTGAGCCCCGGTTTAATTAGTGTTTTCCGGGTTATCGTGAGCACGAAAGATATCATTTTCGAGGTCGTTTTTATAAAAGCCATATAAAAACAAAATTGTGGATTCCTTATAACAATTGTTGGATTTATGCCGCTACTAGGTTTATGTCGGTACGCGTGTGGTGTTTTGTGAGAGATATCTCTCGTGTTTGATCAACAATGATCAGTAACAGTTAGAAAATGGCACATTCACATTTTCTGATAAAATAAACAATGTAGCGCGGGTTTGTTTTCCCGAAAATAGTTATGTAAGCCCATGTATGCTTAAGTAAATAGTTGGGTAATAATAAATTGATATTTATTATTTAAAATTAGTTTGGAAAATTTCGGTTTGTTACACACATCGACATTCGCTATCATTTCACTCGAGAATGCGTAGAGAATGGGCACATCAATGTGGAACACGTTAGCGGAGAACTACAAAGAGCAGATATACTAACAAAGGCTCTACCAAGATTGAAGTTCACGACAATGCGACAAATGCTCGGAGTTCAAGATTTCGGACGAAGCAATGATCAAGATTAAGGAGGAGAATGTGAACCTAGTAATCTCGCTCCATTGCTACTTATGAACTCGAAGGACCAAAGATGTTAGTTAGGAAGTTTGTAACTGAAAATTAGTTAAAAGCGGTTACAAAAAGTTAGTTATGTTAGTTGACTTTTCGAAAAGACACAATGGTTGGATCATGTCGATTCATACCCTATATATACATATGTAATACTCGTTTTTAATGGTTAGACAATTAGACAAAATTTACTTATTAAATATTTACTTTGCAACTCATATTATCGATCTAGTTTTGGGACAACATTGTATCTAATAGATGTTCAGATTGGATGACCTGGAACAAGGTGGGAACTCAGTGACTACTGTTTTGCTGCGAGGAAGTACTGATAGCATATTGAATGACCTGGAACGAGCTGTTGATGATGGTGTAAATACTTACACGGTATCATATATCTGTAGATTAATGTGATGGGGTCCATTTTGGTTATGTTTTTATGTAACAATTCGCAATTTCAGATTAATTACTATTCCCAGGAAAATTTACTATTCACTTTTACTATTCATGTTACTATTCATTTTTACTATTCATTTCTTTCTGAAATTTTCCCGAAAGTTTATTTTTATTTCATATTCTCGAGTGATAAATCATTTCCATGGCAAATTAAATGTTTGACATTCGTCAGATCATTTTCGTGAAAGTTATTAAGGAATTACACAGAATTACACGTTTTAGGGTAAAACGTCAATCAGAAATTCTACGCACAACGAAATTTGACCCCGTCAGGTGACCCCACATCAGAAAAATGTTTGACACACTCATGATTTATTTGAGAATAAATCATGACTGAGAAAAATCATGACCAAAATAAACTTCGGCCGTGAAAAACTGGAATTTTCAGTTTTAAGCGTTTTTACTCAGCCGTAACCTTAGCCTATACCTGCACCGCGTTTCTAAGACAATTTAAGCTTTCAACTTATTAAAATAAGTCAACATATTTTTCCCTCCTCCATTGACCAAAAATCATCCCTTGATTTTATAAGTCATTCCTTGATTTTTTTAGGCTTACGGTTTGATGTCTAAAAGACATTTAATACCAACCGACACTAGAATGAGCCCATTCTAGACATTATAAATCATTTATATCATATTAGAAAAGTAACATTTTACTTTTCTCAATTTTACGCAATATTCGTACATTTTACGTATTACGCGTTTTAGACCCGTGTTTCCAGTTTTAGCAGGGTTTACCACCCAAATGGAACCTACCACCCATTTTATATTTTATTATGGGACATATGGACATGTCTAACAATACTTTAAAGTTTCATAATTTTACGACACCCGGTTTTACGTTTTGAGGCCTAATCATTTACGGTTGGCATTTCCCGGAGTCAAAAACTAACAAATATCTAGATATTATCATCCAAGGCACACCTCACCCCCCTTATCCATGTTGAACCGACTTAGGGGGGGGGGGGAGTCACACCCTTGTGTGTCTAAATCTCATGCTTATGGTCCTTGGATGCTAACATGTGTCAAAGCTTTCTTAGCAAGCTTTGACTAGTCCATGCATGTAACCTCCTCAAGCTACTATAAAAGCCCCCCCTCTCCCTTGTTTGCCGTCCATCACCAACACCAAAACCACTTCACACTTAGCTTATTTCCTGCAAAGTTCTAGCAAGGATCAAGTGCAAGTTCAAGGTAGAAACCCTAGTTAGAATATCATTCACCAAAACTCTTCCATAACCCTAGAACTTTGGTTATTTCTCTTGAGTTTGAATCCACTCAAGTCACCTCAACTTTCATTACATCTCTTTCAAGAATACCAAGGGTAGAAAGATTGCATGAAGTGAAAAAGGGTTGAAACAAGTCTATCAAAGTCCTTTTCCTTACTTGTTACTTCCTTTCTTTATTAGAAAGCCAAAAGTTGTAAGCCAAACCCTAACATGCTTCTTGTTAATTTATCATGTTTATATCATTTACATGTTATTCTTGCTATATTATGTCTTGTATAAATGTCCATGATGTATAAAAGGGTTGCTCGTTCATTTCCTACTTGAAATGTGAACCCATCAAATTCAAGGGTACTGAAGGAGCTGTAGGTCTGACCCGCTGGTTTGAAAAGGCGGAGTCAGTATTCTTGGTCAGTAAATGTACTGAGGGTGACAAAGTTCAGTATGCCACGAGTACTCTGTTGAATGAGGCGTTATCCTGGTGGAACTCAATTGCTCAACCCATGGGCATTGAGAATGCCTATAAGATTACTTGGGCTAATTTGAAACAAATGATGATCAAGGAATACTGTCGTCGTAGTGAAATACAGAAGTTGGAGGTTGAATTCTGGGATCATACGGTTAGGGGAAATGATATCATAACCTACAATCGTCGATTCCAAGAATTGAGGATACTTTGTCCAACAATGGTTTCCACAAAGGAAAAATTGTTGGAAAGGTATATCTGGGGACTTCCATCAAGCATACAAGGGCATGTAACTTCGGCAAATCCAAAGGAACTTGATGAAGCTATGCGGATGTCCCGCAGCCTCATGGACCAAGTGGTACGAATGACAGAAACCCGAAAGCAAAACAACCTCAACACCAACAACGCCAGCAATACCAATAACCCCAACAATTCCAACTACAGTAACAACAATAACAATAGGAACAACAACAACAAGCGACCATGGGATGGTAACCATGGAAGTAACAACAACAACAACAACAACAACAACAACAACAACAACCAAAATCAAAACAACAACCATCATAACCAGCAAAACAAAAGACAAGAGGCCGCAAAGGCTTATGTGGCTGCACCAACTAGAGGCGCAGGATATACCGGGAATGCTCCACTATGCAATAAGTGTAATTTCCATCACTCAGGTCCTTGCCCGGCTAAGTGTCGCAACTGTCAGAACACTGGACACCTTGCCAGAGATTGTAGAGTCAAGGTTGTAGCTACCGGTAGCAACACACAACCAATAGTTATATGCTTCGGGTGTGGAGAAAGTGGACATTACAAGAACCGATGTCCCCAAAACCAAGGTCAACAATTTGAAGAAAACCAAGATTGAGCATATATGATAAGAGGAGAAGGAGCTTATCAGAATCTCAAACAACACTGCAGAACAATGAAGTTTAGAAATTAGCAGTCATGTTTATTTATGCACTATGTTGTACTATGTGTATGTCATCCCTAGTAATGGGAGTTTTATGACTTAAGAATATTTATTGTTCAATAAACAACTCTTTGTGATAATTCTCATCTATTGTACTTTCTATCTCCAAACCAATTTGATTGTTTAGCATACTGTTACCATTCTATGAGATTTACTCAGTTATCTTATAAACCATTCAATAAATTTTACTTCAAGCTAATTTGTTATCACTTTATTGTTTCACATCATTTTACTCCAAGATATTCTACCACCATCCTAGAAAAATCACTTCGTTGATACCACCCTATAAATCAATATCATGCCTTCATTTCCAACTTTCATCACAAACCACTAAATCTCAACATACCAAAATGAAGAACACAAACCTTCTTAACCTTCTCACCATCATCATCTTCACAACCCTTAATCCCACAAGCTCACTTTTTGATCTTGATGCACTTTTAAAGCTCAAATCATCCTTAGTTACACCACAAGCAAACTCATCAGCCTTACAAGATTGAATACCATACGTGACTAAACCGAACATCACATTATCGGTCCTAAATTATACATAGCCTGATCACCTATGTCTAATTCAGGAGGGATCATGTTATGCTGGGAGCAGTCACCTGTATGTTTTCTTAGAAACAAAAGTAACCTCATCCTACACCATACACTGAAACGACAAATCAAACTACATCACTCTAATCCTCATAAGTAACCACACCTCTTCATCGACACCACTCCAACATATAACACACACAGAACTTCGGGACGAAGTTCCCCGTAAGGGGTAGAGACTGTAACAATTCGCAATTTCAGGTTAATTACTATTCCCGGGAAAATTTACTATTCACTTTTACTATTCATGTTACTATTCATTTTTACTATTCATTTCTTTCTGAAATTTTCCCGAAAGTTTATTTTTATTTCATATTCTCGAGTGATAAATCATTTCCATGGCAAATTAAATGTTTGACATTCGTCAGATCATTTTCGTGAAAGTTATTAAGGAATTACACAGAATTACACGTTTTAGGGTAAAACGTCAATCAGAAATTCTACGCACAACGAAATTTGACCCCGTCAGGTGACCCCACATCAGAAAAATGTTTGACACACTCATGATTTATTTGAGAATAAATCATGACTGAGAAAAATCATGACCAAAATAAACTTCGGCCGTGAAAAACTGGAATTTTCAGTTTTAAGCGTTTTTACTCAGCCGTAACCTTAGCCTATACCTGCACCTCGTTTCTAAGACAATTTAAGCTTTCAACTTATTAAAATAAGTCAACATATTTTTCCCTCCTCCATTGACCAAAAATCATCCCTTGATTTTATAAGTCATTCCTTGATTTTTAGGCTTACAGTTTGATGTCTAAAAGACATTTAATACCAACCGACACTAGACTGAGCCCAGTCTAGACATTATAAATCATTTTAAATCATTTATATCATATTAGAAAAGTAACATTTTACTTTTCTCAATTTTACGCAATATTCGTACATTTTACGTATTACGCGTTTTAGACCCGTGTTTCCAGTTTTAGCAGGGTTTTACCACCCAAATGGAACCTACCACCCATTTTATATTTTATTATGGGACATATGGACATGTCTAACAATACTTTAAAGTTTCATAATTTTACGACACCCGGTTTTACGTTTTGAGGCCTAATCATTTACGGTTGGCATTTCCCGGAGTCAAAAACTAACAAATATCTAGATATTATCATCCAAGGCACACCTCACCCCCCTTATCCATGTTGAACCGACTTAGGGGGGGGGGAGTCACACCCTTGTGTGTCTAAATCTCATGCTTATGGTCCTTGGATGCTAACATGTGTCAAAGCTTTCTTAGCAAGCTTTGACCAGTCCATGCATGTAACCTCCTCAAGCTACTATAAAAGCCCCCCCTCCCCCTTGTTTGCCGTCCATCACCAACACCAAAACCACTTCACACTTAGCTTATTTCCTGCAAAGTTTTAGCAAGGATCAAGTGCAAGTTCAAGGTAGAAACCCTAGTTAGAATATCATTCACCAAAACTCTTCCATAACCCTAGAACTTTGGTTATTTCTCTTGAGTTTGAATCCACTCAAGTCACCTCAACTTTCATTACATCTCTTTCAAGAATACCAAGGGTAGAAAGATTGCATGAAGTGAAAAAGGGTTGAAGCAAGTCTATCAAAGTCCTTTTCCTTACTTGTTACTTCATTTCTTTATTAGAAAGCCAAAAGTTGTAAGCCAAACCCTAACATGCTTCTTGTTAATTTATCATGTTTATATCATTTACATGTTATTCTTGCTATATTATGTCTTGTATAAATGTCCATGATGTATAAAAATGACTAAAACATGTTGTTGTAATTGATTGTTAAAATAAGTTACTAAAACAAGCAAACTAGTGAATTTCTTGGTAAGACCTGATCAAAATGGTAAAAATATGATATTGGATTATTACATATTGTAGTAGAGGACCTAACAAGGAAACCGTAGCAATTTGAACCACCTAAAAAGAGTATACGAGTCAAAAGTTATGGCGATTTGAAGTTACCAAAAATTTCCGGCAAAACTGCCTAAAAAGCTTCTGTGACAGAACCTAAAACACGCAAAAAGAGGCCTTTCTGTTCCAATTCATGAAAAAGTTAAAACACGAAAGTTGTCCGGAATCACGTTTTCGTTCAGGAACAAAGAGGCTCGAGCCTTGAAAACGCTTTCTGAGTGAGATATTTCTCAGTTTCTTAACAGCTATTTACATATATACAAGTCACTATATTATGGTTATACTTTAAAAGGAACAAGAGGTCTTATGACCTATAATCAAGACCACCACTATGGCTAGAGCCAAGGTTGTGTCTCATGACCTTGGAATAAGGACCAAAGGTCATGGCTAGGCCATGACGAAGTGACCATACCAACTTACATAGGCATAAACATGAAACAAGGAATTGGCGAGAACTTGAACAAGCAATTTGGATCTACTTCACTTAAAAAGGAACCATGAGATATTACAAGGAAAAATGGTCATACAATACTTATGAAACTACCCCTAATAACAATCTTCATGTACTAATAAACTTTCCTAAGTTTATTCAAATATCGGACATGTAACTTTTCGGACCAAAACTTAATACTATATATTTTATCAACTACTACAATAGTAGGGAGCCTCATGTGAGGAGTTCATTATGTAAGCCGTCGAGATGAGTTGTAGATTTACGAATTAAAGTGTCCTGGCTCCTCGAACGCTTACTAACATGACTTCTGAATTATGTCGGCCCGAACGGTAGTAAACGATATACAAAACATACATGTTCATAAATCTTTTCTTTCAAAGACTTACAAATATACATCATACCACATCATGGACTAAATGCAAGATATTTATATGGGCACTTATTCATATTCTTCACTCCGATCCTAAGTCGCAACATTCTATTATAGGTTGCTCGTAGAAACCTACACGATCCAACCATCACCTTCATTACTTGCTATCTTACTTAAGGTGAGTTCGTAGCCCCACTTTCTATTGTTTAACTATTTTACAAACCCATGGGGGGAATACATGCTATTATTTTTCTACTCGAACACAATGCTTTCTACTGTATGCTACCCGACTATGTTTTATTGTCACTAAGTAACGATTGCCATGTTCGAAGTCCCTATATCATGAACCATTAGTCACTACCTATAGTGAGCGCGAATATTGTGAATAGATCTATTGGGATTGACGGATCCCATTTGTGTTGAACAACGATGAGTTCACACAAATGCACTATATTTGAGATTTAGCGGTATAATGGCAAAAGTACCTTGATAGGGCTTCTATAATGCCAATTTTGTTGGTTCGATGTTAATGTTTTGGTTGCATGAGCTTAGTGAAATAAATAACGATTTTGTTTTCTAACTATGAGTGTGAGTCTATAGTTCACACTACGACATATTGTGTTCAAACGATTTAACTAAACTCTACGAACTTCACTCAACCTTTGTGTTGACCTCTCAAGCATGTATTTCAGGTTCATGACGATCAAGGATGGCACGGAAGGACACGGATACTCAAGAGGGCTATAAATTTTATTATCATTCAAAAACTCATTTAAATTGTAAACATGAAACCATTTGGGACCTCATTTTGTAATCTCTGATATTTATATAATTTGAATGATAAATCTTTTAAAAAGACTCAATTGGAGTTCGTTTTCTATTATTGTGACTATTGTGCCGTCAAGTAACACCCAGTTCGAATTCCGCTGCATCCATGAATTGGGGGTGTTACAGATTGGTACCAGAGCCATGGTTATAGAGAAACGGGTCTAATTGAGACCTAAACTATAACTACAATTACAAGCAAAAAATTTTTATAGCCTTCCGTTCTTCGTGCCTTCCATCCTCCAGACGATTATGGACTTATTATGCATGTTATGCTACATAAACATATTAGTATATTGCTATTTATATGCTTGCCATATTTTGAGCACTCCCCATAAACGATAGAATTATTTTAACATTGTAATTCTTCTTATAGAAATCATGTGCGTACCCACTTCTCCCGATTATGTGCCCACTCTACCTAATAACTTCCAAGTCTTACCACCCTCACCCGAGTTCGGATTTGACTTCGTAAATGCCTTCGCTTCTGATGACGAAGAAGAACCTTTCGAAGATTCAACCGACGAAGAAGAGGATGAACCAATGCCAAATATTTTTGCATCGAATACTTCTAATTATTTTGAACAAAATTGGGTTGAGGCAGACTTCGAGGAGGATAATGAATACGAATATGTACTAGAGCCATTACCACCACCACTATCACTTCCCTTTGATATCCCTACATGTGATGATTTGGATCACTCATTATGGATCGTACCTCGACCACCATTGATCCAACAAGAAAGTCAACATGAAAACTACAGCTTCTCAAACTTCATCGACTCGTACCTCTATGACACACTAAACCAAGAAGTTGCCGATCAATCAGAGCTGCTCGGACCTTCTAATCCATAATAGACTAGTGTGATGATACTAGTTAACTTTTGTACTACTAAACTGATTAGACTCAGTTAGTAAATGTTACGAAATCTATGTAATAACTAGCGATAGTAAAAATGTTGTAATTACTAAACTGAAAGTATCAGTTAGTAAATTTTGAAGAAGCTTGTAATAGGTTTCGATTTTGTAAATCAACCAACGTTGTACGAATAAAACTCTTGTTTTATATACTATCATGTGTTATGCTTTTAAGTTTCAAACATTATTATCCTATCATTCTTATCAAAAATTGTGCTCATCTCACAACTCTCTAATTACGATGTATCTTTTGAACAATAGAATCATGGCGCCAAAGAAAAAGACACCACCAACAATGACGCAAGCTGCCATCCGCAAACTGGTAAAGGACAGTGTCAATGCAGCACTTATCACGGAATGAGCAGCCGTAGCTGCAGCAGCTGCAGCAGCTGCCGAAGCCACCACAGCTGCTGGTGCTGCTGATGCTGCAGCAGCCGCTGATGCTTCAGCAGCTGCTGATGCTGCAGCAGCCGCTGAAGCCGTCACTGCTGCGGAAGCTGCTATAGCTGCAGAAGCGGCCAGAATTGCCAGTCTTAACCTTGGAGGACCAAACTCAACTACCCCTCCGGTGACCAATGTTGCTACAGTACCAAAGGGTTGCTCGTTCATTTCCTACTTGAAATGTGAACCCATCAAATTCAAGGGTACTGAAGGAGCTGTAGGTCTGACCCGCTGGTTTGAAAAGGCGGAGTCAGTATTCTTGGTCAGTAAATGTACTGAGGGTGACAAAGTTCAGTATGCCACGAGTACTCTATTGAATGAGGCGTTATCCTGGTGGAACTTAATTGATCAACCCATGGGCATTGAGAATGCCTATAAGATTACTTGGGCTAATTTGAAACAAATGATGATCAAGGAATACTGTCCTCGCAGTGAAATACAGAAGTTGGAGGTTGAATTCTGGGATCATACGGTTAGGGGAAATGATATCATAACCTACAATCGTCGATTCCAAGAATTGAGGATACTTTGTCCAACAATGGTTTCCACAAAGGAAAAATTGTTGGAAAGGTATATCTGGGGACTTCCATCAAGCATACAAGGGCATGTAACTTCGGCAAATCCAAAGGAACTTGATGAAGCTATGCGGATGTCCCGCAGCCTCATGGACCAAGTGGTACGAATGACAGAAACCCGAAAGCAAAACAACCTCAACACCAACAACGCCAGCAATACCAATAACCCCAACAATTCCAACTACAGTAACAACAATAACAATAGGAACAACAACAACAAGCGACCATGGGATGGTAACCATGGAAGTAACAACAACAACAACAACAACAACAACAACAACAACCAAAATCAAAACAACAACCATCATAACCAGCAAAACAAAAGACAAGAGGCCGCAAAGGCTTATGTGGCTGCACCAACTAGAGGCGCAGGATATACCGGGAATGCTCCACTATGCAATAAGTGTAATTTCCATCACTCAGGTCCTTGCCCGGCTAAGTGTCGCAACTGTCAGAACACTGGACACCTTGCCAGAGATTGTAGAGTCAAGGTTGTAGCTACCGGTAGCAACACACAACCAATAGTTATATGCTTCGGGTGTGGAGAAAGTGGACATTACAAGAAGCGATGTCCCCAAAACCAAGGTCAACAATTTGAAGAAAACCAAGATTGAGCATATATGATAAGAGGAGAAGGAGCTTATCAGAATCTCAAACAACACTGCAGAACAATGAAGTTTAGAAATTAGCAGTCATGTTTATTTATGCACTATGTTGTACTATGTGTATGTCATCCCTAGTAAGGGGAGTTTTATGACTTAAGAATATTTATTGTTCAATAAACAACTCTTTGTGATAATTCTCATCTATTGTACTTTCTATCTCCAAACCAATTTGATTGTTTAGCATACTGTTACCATTCTATGAGATTTACTCAGTTATCTTATAAACCATTCAACAAATTTTACTTCAAGCTAATTTGTTATCACTTTATTGTTTCACATCATTTTACTCCAAGATATTCTACCACCATCCTAGAAAAATCACTTCGTTGATACCACCCTATAAATCAATATCATGCCTTCATTTCCAACTTTCATCACAAACCACTAAATCTCAACATACCAAAATGAAGAACACAAACCTTCTTAACCTTCTCACCATCATCATCTTCACAACCCTTAATCCCACAAGCTCACTTTTTGATCTTGATGCACTTTTAAAGCTCAAATCATCCTTAGTTACACCACAAGCAAACTCATCAGCCTTACAAGATTGAATACCATACGTGACTAAACCGAACATCACATTATCGGTCCTAAATTATACATAGCCTGATCACCTATGTCTAATTTAGGAGGGATCATGTTATGCTGGGAGCAGTCACCTGTATGTTTTCTTAGAAACAAAAGTAACCTCATCCTACGCCATACACTGAAACGACAAATCAAACTACATCACTCTAATCCTCATAAGTAACCACACCTCTTCATCGACACCACTCCAACATATAACACACACAGAACTTCGGGACGAAGTTCCCCGTAAGGGGTAGAGACTGTAACAATTCGCAATTTCAGGTTAATTACTATTCTCGGGAAAATTTACTATTCACTTTTACTATTCATGTTACTATTCATTTTTACTATTCATTTCTTTCTGAAATTTTCCCGAAAGTTTATTTTTATTTCATATTCTCGAGTGATAAATCATTTCCATGGCAAATTAAATGTTTGACATTCGTCAGATCATTTTCGTGAAAGTTATTAAGGAATTACACAGAATTACACGTTTTAGGGTAAAACGTCAATCAGAAATTCTACGCACAACGAAATTTGACCCCGTCAGGTGACCCCACATCAGAAAAATGTTTGACACACTCATGATTTATTTGAGAATAAATCATGACTGAGAAAAATCATGACCAAAATAAACTTCGGCCGTGAAAAACTGGAATTTTCAGTTTTAAGCGTTTTTACTCAGCCGTAACCTTAGCCTATACCTGCACCGCGTTTCTAAGACAATTTAAGCTTTCAACTTATTAAAATAAGTCAACATATTTTTCCCTCCTCCATTGACCAAAAATCATCCCTTGATTTTATAAGTCATTCCTTGATTTTTAGGCTTACGGTTTGATGTCTAAAAGACATTTAATACCAACCGACACTAGACTGAGCCCAGTCTAGACATTATAAATCATTTTAAATCATTTATATCATATTAGAAAAGTAACATTTTACTTTTCTCAATTTTACGCAATATTCGTACATTTTACGTATTACGCGTTTTAGACCCGTGTTTCCAGTTTTAGCAGGGTTTTACCACCCAAATGGAACCTACCACCCATTTTATATTTTATTATGGGACATATGGACATGTCTAACAATACTTTAAAGTTTCATAATTTTACGACACCCGGTTTTACGTTTTGAGGCCTAATCATTTACGGTTGGCATTTCCAGAGTCAAAAACTAACAAATATCTAGATATTATCATCCAAGGCACACCTCACCCCCCTTATCCATGTTGAACCGACTTAGGGGGGGGGGGAGTCACACCCTTGTGTGTCTAAATCTCATGCTTATGGTCCTTGGATGCTAACATGTGTCAAAGCTTTCTTAGCAAGCTTTGACTATTCCATGCATGTAACCTCCTCAAGCTACTATAAAAGCCCCCCCTCCCCCTTGTTTGCCGTCCATCACCAACACCAAAACCACTTCACACTTAGCTTATTTCCTTCAAAGTTCTAGCAAGGATCAAGTGCAAGTTCAAGGTAGAAACCCTAGTTAGAATATCATTCACCAAAACTCTTCCATAACCCTAGAACTTTGGTTATTTCTCTTGAGTTTGAATCCACTCAAGTCACCTCAACTTTCATTACATCTCTTTCAAGAATACCAAGGGTAGAAAGATTGCATGAAGTGAAAAAGGGTTGAAGCAAGTCTATCAAAGTCCTTTTCCTTACTTGTTACTTCCTTTCTTTATTAGAAAGCCAAAAGTTGTAAGCCAAACCCTAACATGCTTCTTGTTAATTTATTATGTTTATATCATTTACATGTTATTCTTGCTATATTATGTCTTGTATAAATGTCCATGATGTATAAAAATGACTAAAACATGTTGTTGTAATTGATTGTTAAAATAAGTTACTAAAACAAGCAAACTAGTGAATTTCTTGGTAAGACCTGATCAAAATGGTAAAAATATGATATTGGATTATTACATATTGTAGTAGAGGACCTAACAAGGAAACCGTAGCAATTTGAACCACCTAAAAAGAGTATACGAGTCAAAAGTTATGGCGATTTGAAGTTACCAAAAATTTCCGGCAAAACTGCCTAAAAAGCTTCTGTGACAGAACCTAAAACACGCAAAAAGAGGCCTTTCTAGTCCGATTCATGAAAAAGTTAAAACACGAAAGTTGTCCGGAATCAAGTTTTCGTTCAGGAACAAAGTGGCTCGAGCCTTGAAAACGCTTTCTGAGTGAGATATTTCTCAGTTTCTTAACAGCTATTTACATATATACAAGTCACTATATTATGGTTATACTTTAAAAGGAACAAGAGGTCTTATGACCTATAATCAAGACCACCACTATGGCTAGAGCCAAGGTTGTGTCTCATGACCTTGGAACAAGGACCAAAGGTCATGGCTAGGCCATGACGAAATGACCATACCAACTTACATAGGCATAAACATGAAACAAGGAATTGGCGAGAACTTGAACAAGCAATTTGGATCTACTTCACTTAAAAAGGAACCATGAGATATTAAAAGGAAAAATGGTCATACAAGGCTTATGAAACTACCCCTAATAACAATCTTCATGTACTAATAAACTTTCCTAAGTTTATTCAAATATCGGACATGTAACTTTTCGGACCAAAACTTATATCTATATATTTTATCAACTACTACAATAGTAGGGAGCCTCATGTGAGGAGTTCATTATGTAAGCCATCGAGATGAGTTGTGGATTTACGAATTAAAGTGTCCTGGCTCCTCGAACGCTTACTAACATGACTTCTGAATTATGTCGGCCCGAACGGTAGTAAACGATATACAAAACATACATGTTCATAAATCTTTTCTTTCAAAGACTTACAAATATACATCATACCACATCATGGACTAAATGCAAGATATTTATATGGGCACTTATTCATATTCTTCACTCCGATCCTAAGTCGCAACATTCTATTATAGGTTGCTCGTAGAAACCTACACGATCCAACCATCACCTTCATTACTTGCTATCTTACTTAAGGTGAGTTCGTAGCCCCACTTTCTATTGTTTAACTATTTTACAAACCCATGGGGGGAATACATGCTATTATTTTTCTACTCGAACACAATGCTTTCTACTGTATGCTACCCGACTATGTTTTATTGTCACTAAGTAACGATTGCCATGTTCGAAGTCCCTATATCATGAACCATTAGTCACTACCTATAGTGAGCGCGAATATTGTGAATAGATCTATTGGGATTGACGGATCCCATTTGTGTTGAACAACGATGAGTTCACACAAATGCACTATATTTGAGATTTAGCGGTATAATGGCAAAAGTACCTTGATAGGGCTTCTATAATGCCAATTTTGTTGGTTCGATGTTAATGTTTTGGTTGCATGAGCTTAGTGAAATAAATAACGATTTTGTTTTCTAACTATGAGTGTGAGTCTATAGTTCACACTACGACATATTGTGTTCAAACGATTTAACTAAACTCTACGAACTTCACTCAACCTTTGTGTTGACCTCTCAAGCATGTATTTCAGGTTCATGACGATCAAGGATGGCACGGAAGGACACGGATACTCAAGAGGGCTATAAATTTTATTATCATTCAAAAACTCATTTAAATTGTAAACATGAAACCATTTGGGACCTCATTTTGTAATCTCTGATATTTATATAATTTGAATGATAAATCTTTTAAAAAGACTCAATTGGAGTTCGTTTTCTATTATTGTGACTATTGTGCCGTCAAGTAACACCCAGTTCGAATTCCGCTGCATCCATGAATTGGGGGTGTTACAGATTGGTACCAGAGCCATGGTTATAGAGAAACGGGTCTAATTGAGACCTAAACTATAACTACAATTACAAGCAAAAAAATTTTATAGCCTTCCGTTCTTCGTGCCTTCCATCCTCCAGACGATTATGGACTTATTATGCATGTTATGCTACATAAACATATTAGTATATTGCTATTTATATGCTTGCCATATTTTGAGCACTCCCCATAAACGATAGAATTATTTTAACATTGTAATTCTTCTTATAGAAATCATGTGCGTACCCACTTCTCCCGATTATGTGCCCACTCTACCTAATAACTTCCAAGTCTTACCACCCTCACCCGAGTTCGGATTTGACTTCGTAAATGCCTTCGCTTCTGATGACGAAGAAGAACCTTTCGAAGATTCAACCGACGAAGAAGAGGATGAACCAATGCCAAATATTTTTGCATCGAATACTTCTAATTATTTTGAACAAAATTGGGTTGAGGCAGACTCCGAGGAGGATAATGAATACGAATATGTACTAGAGCCATTACCACCACCACTATCACTTCCCTTTGATATCCCTACATGTGATGATTTGGATCACTCATTATGGATCGTACCTCGACCACCATTGATCCAACAAGAAAGTCAACATGAAAACTACAGCTTCTCAAACTTCATCGACTCGTACCTCTATGACACACTAAACCAAGAAGTTGCCGATCAATCAGAGCTGCTCGGACCTTCTAATCCACAATAGACTAGTGTGATGATACTAGTTAACTTTTGTACTACTAAACTGATTAGACTCAGTTAGTAAATGTTACGAAATCTATGTAATAACTAGCGATAGTAAAAACGTTGTAATTACTAAACTGAAAGTATCAGTTAGTAAATTTTGAAGAAGCTTGTAATAGGTTTCGATTTTGTAAATCAACCAATGTTGTACGAATAAAACTCTTGTTTTATATACTATCATGTGTTATGCTTTTAAGTTTCAAACATTATTATCCTATCATTCTTATCAAAAATTGTGCTCATCTCACAACTCTCTAATTACGATGTATCTTTTGAACAATAGAATCATGGCGCCAAAGAAAAAGACACCACCAACAATGACGCAAGCTGCCATCCGCAAACTGGTAAAGGACAGTGTCAATGCAGCACTTATCACGGAACGAGCAGCCGTAGCTGCAGCAGCTGCAGCAGCTGCCGAAGCCACCACAGCTGCTGGTGCTGCTGATGCTGCAGCAGCCGCTGATGCTGCAGCAGCCGCTGATGCTTCAGCAGCTGCTGATGCTGCAGCAGCCGCTGAAGCCGTCACTGCTGCGGAAGCTGCTATAGCTGCAGAAGCGGCCAGAATTTCCAGTCTTAACCTTGGAGGACCAAACTCAACTACCCCTCCGGTGACCAATGTTGCTACAGTACCAAAGGGTTGCTCGTTCATTTCCTACTTGAAATGTGAACCCATCAAATTCAAGGGTACTGAAGGAGCTGTAGGTCTGACCCGCTGGTTTGAAAAGGCGGAGTCAGTATTCTTGGTCAGTAAATGTACTGAGGGTGACAAAGTTCAGTATGCCACGAGTACTCTGTTGAATGAGGCGTTATCCTGGTGGAACTCAATTGATCAACCCATGGGCATTGAGAATGCCTATAAGATTACTTGGGCTAATTTGAAACAAATGATGATCAAGGAATACTGTCCTCGCAGTGAAATACAGAAGTTGGAGGTTGAATTCTGGGATCATACGGTTAGGGGAAATGATATCATAACCTACAATCGTCGATTCCAAGAATTGAGGATACTTTGTCCAACAATGGTTTCCATAAAGGAAAAATTGTTGGAAAGGTATATCTGGGGACTTCCATCAAGCATACAAGGGCATGTAACTTCGGCAAATCCAAAGGAACTTGATGAAGCTATGCGGATGTCCCGCAGCCTCATGGACCAAGTGGTACGAATGACAGAAACCCGAAAGCAAAACAACCTCAACACCAACAACGCCAGCAATACCAATAACCCCAACAATTCTAACTACAGTAACAACAATAACAATAGGAACAACAACAACAAGCGACCATGGGATGGTAACCATGGAAGTAACAACAACAACAACAACAACAACAACAACAACAACAACAACAACAACCAAAATCAAAACAACAACCATCATAACCATCAAAACAAAAGACAAGAGGCCGCAAAGGCTTATGTGGCTGCACCAACTAGAGGCGCAGGATATACCGGGAATGCTCCACTATGCAATAAGTGTAATTTCCATCACTCAGGTCCTTGCCCGGCTAAGTGTCGCAACTGTCAGAACACTGGACACCTTGCCAGAGATTGTAGAGTCAAGGTTGTAGCTACCGGTAGCAACACACAACCAATAGTTATATGCTTCGGGTGTGGAGAAAGTGGACATTACAAGAACCGATGTCCCCAAAACCAAGGTCAACAATTTGAAGAAAACCAAGATTGAGCATATATGATAAGAGGAGAAGGAGCTTATCAGAATCTCAAACAACACTGCAGAACAATGAAGTTTAGAAATTAGCAGTCATGTTTATTTATGCACTATGTTGTACTATGTGTATGTCATCCCTAGTAATGGGAGTTTTATGACTTAAGAATATTTATTGTTCAATAAACAACTCTTTGTGATAATTCTCATCTATTGTACTTTCTATCTCCAAACCAATTTGATTGTTTAGCATATTGTTACCATTCTATGAGATTTACTCAGTTATCTTATAAACCATTCAACAAATTTTACTTCAAGCTAATTTGTTATCACTTTATTGTTTCACATCATTTTACTCCAAGATATTCTACCACCATCCTAGAAAAATCACTTCGTTGATACCACCCTATAAATCAATATCATGCCTTCATTTCCAACTTTCATCACAAACCACTAAATCTCAACATACCAAAATGAAGAACACAAACCTTCTTAACCTTCTCACCATCATCATCTTCACAACCCTTAATCCCACAAGCTCACTTTTTGATCTTGATGCACTTTTAAAGCTCAAATCATCCTTAGTTACACCACAAGCAAACTCATCAGCCTTACAAGATTGAATACCATACGTGACTAAACCAAACATCACATTATCGGTCCTAAATTATACATAGCCTGATCACCTATGTCTAATTCAGGAGGGATCATGTTATGCTGGGAGCAGTCACCTGTATGTTTTCTTAGAAACAAAAGTAACCTCATCCTACGCCATACACTGAAACGACAAATCAAACTACATCACTCTAATCCTCATAAGTAACCACACCTCTTCATCGACACCACTCCAACATATAACACACACAGAACTTCGGGACGAAGTTCCCCGTAAGGGGTAGAGACTGTAACAATTCGCAATTTCAGGTTAATTACTATTCTCGGGAAAATTTACTATTCACTTTTACTATTCATGTTACTATTCATTTTTACTATTCATTTCTTTCTGAAATTTTCCCGAAAGTTTATTTTTATTTCATATTCTCGAGTGATAAATCATTTCCATGGCAAATTAAATGTTTGACATTCGTCAGATCATTTTCGTGAAAGTTATTAAGGAATTACACAGAATTACACGTTTTAGGGTAAAACGTCAATCAGAAATTCTACGCACAACAAAATTTGACCCTGTCAGGTGACCCCACATCAGAAAAATGTTTGACACACTCATGATTTATTTGAGAATAAATCATGACTGAGAAAAATCATGACCAAAATAAACTTCGGCCGTGAAAAACTGGAATTTTCAGTTTTAAGCGTTTTTACTCAGCCGTAACCTTAGCCTATACCTGCACCGCGTTTCTAAGACAATTTAAGCTTTCAACTTATTAAAATAAGTCAACATATTTTTCCCTCCTCCATTGACCAAAAATCATCCTTTGATTTTATAAGTCATTCCTTGATTTTTAGGCTTACGGTTTGATGTCTAAAAGACATTTAATACCAACCGACACTAGACTGAGCCCAGTCTAGACATTATAAATCATTTTAAATCATTTATATCATATTAGAAAAGTAACATTTTACTTTTCTCAATTTTACGCAATATTCGTACATTTTACGTATTACGCGTTTTAGACCCGTGTTTCCAGTTTTAGCAGGGTTTTACCACCCAAATGGAACCTACCACCCATTTTATATTTTATTATGGGACATATGGACATGTCTAACAATACTTTAAAGTTTCATAATTTTACGACACCCGGTTTTACGTTTTGAGGCCTAATCATTTACGGTTGGCATTTCCCGGAGTCAAAAACTAACAAATATCTAGATATTATCATCCAAGGCACACCTCACCCCCCTTATCCATGTTGAACCGACTTAGGGGGGGGGGGGAGTCACACCCTTGTGTGTCTAAATCTCATGCTTATGGTCCTTGGATGCTAACATGTGTCAAAGCTTTCTTAGCAAGCTTTGACTAGTCCATGCATGTAACCTCCTCAAGCTACTATAAAAGCCCCCCCTCCCCCTTGTTTGCCGTCCATCACCAACACCAAAACCACTTCACACTTAGCTTATTTCCTTCAAAGTTCTAGCAAGGATCAAGTGCAAGTTCAAGGTAGAAACCCTAGTTAGAATATCATTCACCAAAACTTTTCCATAACCCTAGAACTTTGGTGATTTCTCTTGAGTTTGAATCCACTCAAGTCACCTCAACTTTCATTAAATCTCTTTCAAGAATACCAAGGGTGGAAAGATTGCATGAAGTGAAAAAGGGTTGAAGCAAGTCTATCAAAGTCCTTTTCCTTACTTGTTACTTCCTTTCTTTATTAGAAAGCCAAAAGTTGTAAGCCAAACCCTAACATGCTTCTTGTTAATTTATCATGTTCATATCATTTACATGTTATTCTTGCTATATTATGTCTTGTATAAATGTCCATGATGTATAAAAATGAATAAAACATGTTGTTGTAATTGATTGTTAAAATAAGTTACTAAAACAAGCAAACTAGTGAATTTCTTGGTAAGACCTGATCAAAATGGTAAAAATATGATATTGGATTATTACATATTGTAGTAGAGGACCTAACAAGGAAACCGTAGCAATTTGAACCACCTAAAAAGAGTATACGAGTCAAAAGTTATGGCGATTTGAAGTTACCAAAAATTTCCGGCAAAACTGCCTAAAAAGCTTCTGTGACAGAACCTAAAACACGCAAAAAGAGGCCTTTCTGTTCCAATTCATGAAAAAGTTAAAACACGAAAGTTGTCCGGAATCACGTTTTCGTTCAGGAACAAAGAGGCTCGAGCCTTGAAAACGCTTTCTGAGTGAGATATTTCTCAGTTTCTTAACAGCTATTTACATATATACAAGTCACTATATTATGGTTATACTTTAAAAGGAACAAGAGGTCTTATGACCTATAATCAAGACCACCACTATGGCTAGAGCCAAGGTTGTGTCTCATGACCTTGGAATAAGGACCAAAGGTCATGGCTAGGCCATGACGAAGTGACCATACCAACTTACATAGGCATAAACATGAAACAAGGAATTGGCGAGAACTTGAACAAGCAATTTGGATCTACTTCACTTAAAAAGGAACCATGAGATATTACAAGGAAAAATGGTCATACAATACTTATGAAACTACCCCTAATAACAATCTTCATGTACTAATAAACTTTCCTAAGTTTATTCAAATATCGGACATGTAACTTTTCGGACCAAAACTTAATACTATATATTTTATCAACTACTACAATAGTAGGGAGCCTCATGTGAGGAGTTCATTATGTAAGCCGTCGAGATGAGTTGTAGATTTACGAATTAAAGTGTCCTGGCTCCTCGAACGCTTACTAACATGACTTCTGAATTATGTCGGCCCGAACGGTAGTAAACGATATACAAAACATACATGTTCATAAATCTTTTCTTTCAAAGACTTACAAATATACATCATACCACATCATGGACTAAATGCAAGATATTTATATGGGCACTTATTCATATTCTTCACTCCGATCCTAAGTCGCAACATTCTATTATAGGTTGCTCGTAGAAACCTACACGATCCAACCATCACCTTCATTACTTGCTATCTTACTTAAGGTGAGTTCGTAGCCCCACTTTCTATTGTTTAACTATTTTACAAACCCATGGGGGGAATACATGCTATTATTTTTCTACTCGAACACAATGCTTTCTACTGTATGCTACCCGACTATGTTTTATTGTCACTAAGTAACGATTGCCATGTTCGAAGTCCCTATATCATGAACCATTAGTCACTACCTATAGTGAGCGCGAATATTGTGAATAGATCTATTGGGATTGACGGATCCCATTTGTGTTGAACAACGATGAGTTCACACAAATGCACTATATTTGAGATTTAGCGGTATAATGGCAAAAGTACCTTGATAGGGCTTCTATAATGCCAATTTTGTTGGTTCGATGTTAATGTTTTGGTTGCATGAGCTTAGTGAAATAAATAACGATTTTGTTTTCTAACTATGAGTGTGAGTCTATAGCTCACACTACGACATATTGTGTTCAAACGATTTAACTAAACTCTACGAACTTCACTCAACCTTTGTGTTGACCTCTCAAGCATGTATTTCAGGTTCATGACGATCAAGGATGGCACGGAAGGACACGGATATTCAAGAGGGCTATAAATTTTATTATCATTCAAAAACTCATTTAAATTGTAAACATGGAACCATTTGGGACCTCATTTTGTAATCTCTGATATTTATATAATTTGAATGATAAATCTTTTAAAACGACTCAATTGGAGTTCGTTTTCTATTATTGTGACTATTGTGCCGTCAAGTAACACCCAGTTCGAATTCCGCTGCATCCATGAATTGGGGGTGTTACATTTTATCTCAATACCGTAAAACAACAAACTGTTCTAGCACACAATGAAATGGGTTAAAATTTTCTCCTAATTTTCAACTTTAATGCACACGCGTATAACCCACTTTATGAAAAATAGTATATTGTTACTTTAAACAATTGAGGCAACCTTATTATAATATCTTAAAAAGTGGACAAAAATGTGATTGCAGGCAGTGGCGGTACCAAAGGGGGCAGCTACAAGCCTGTCAAGTTTTTTTGAACAAAAACAACAAAAAACAAAATAAATAAATTAAAAAAAAATTAGGGTCATTTTTGTAACATTCAATATTTGCCCCATATATTCCAAGCTAAAAATTGAAGCGGCAATATAGGCATGAAAGAGCGGCAACAGTTTATGCCTTATGTGTAAGTGGGTTACAAAATTTAAGGGACTATCATGTATAACAAAACTATTCGGTTACAATTGAACATGATCAAAATTATTGGAAGAAGGCAACACAAAGTGAAAAGGTAAATTTTACAATTTGTTAATTTTAAGATTTACAAGTTGCATATTTGTTTTTTTGCAGTTGTTGATTATGTTAATCTATTTTATCTAATAAAAACAGAATTTTTAATCTGCGTGCTATTAATTTTTTCTAAAAATAACTTTTAACCTTCAAGTTACACGTGGCACTTAAACTTCCGACCTTTGAAAAAATGCATTTATAGGAAATCAATTAATGGCAGCGTTTAATAATACCTTTGTTAGAAATCTTATCTAATACACTTTCTCTTATGCAATTTTCAAATTTAATCAGTTGTTTTTATTTTTTACTCCATAACATTTCTTATTAATTAATTAGAGACATTAATAATATTAATAATTGAATAATGCAGTGAACCAGTTGAACTGCCACCAATTATAATTTGCTCTATTTGTGATACATACGAATTTGTTTTGCAATAGATGTTTCACATTTAATTTAAATACGATGCAACTTTTGTTTTATATATTTCTATATTGCATGAATTTATCTTTTTCACTTTTATCATTCTTCTTTCAAGCAAAGTCCGACCGGACCGACCGTATCACCTTGTGTATCAAATCATAATTAAGGTTTCCGGTTGGTTTCCATTTTGTTAGGTTTCATCACGCTTCATAATGTAGTTTGTTATTTCATTTGTTAGTTTGGATTTTCTTTTAGAATGATTTCATTTTTGTTTACAGCCAAAGGAAAAGAAACGCATCATGATTTCATTAATTTTCTCGATTTCCAGGTAAATTTTAAAAGTTATTTGATGTCTTCTTTTTATTTTGTTAAAATTTTCAAAAGAATAATACATTAAGTAATGATAGGAGTACATGTTTAACTATTTATTGCAATCAAAATTGAAGTGCGTTTTCGTTGCAATCAAAGTTGAAACTCAAGTACATGTTGAACTATTTATATATTTGGACCATTTGGTAAAAGGATTAGTTATAACTTGATTTATAAGATACTCATTATAACTAATTTGGTAAACTTAAAATGTTCTTCTCCCTGTTTGATTTTTTTCAGGTATAGTGGCCTATGTAAGTATGTAACCATAAACAAGTGGAACTGGCAATGGTCATGAAGGTATTCTATTGCTTTTACACGCTGGAATTATGTTTATCAAAATGCTTTTTGTTTCGTAAATGGTTTGGTATATAGTTAGGTTTTATCATTGTGTATTCATTTTAATAACTAAAACCAATTTGATTAACTCGCTTATGCATCATTCGGATACTCCTTTTTTGAATTTTTGTCCTTAATTGGTTATTTACATACCCATGCATTCATAATGTGTATGCAGAGTGTCAAAAAAGTCGAACCGACCCGAACCCAATTAATCCTATTATGGTCAATAATTTTATCCAGGTCAATTCGGGTCAACCCGGCTAACCCAAGTTCTAAATAGGTTCATGTTCGGGTATGTTTTTTTAGCCTCAACCGGAATTAACCCGACCCAAATTGACCCAAACCCGACCAACCCGACTAGACTAACACTTTTACAATGTAAACATATTGAAGTAAGCAACCTTTTAATCATTTTACTTATATTCGGGTTGGCCCGAACCCGAATTTACCCGACCCGATTTAACTCGACCCAAATTGACCCGAACCCGACTAACACAAGTTCTAAATAGGGTCAGGATCGGGTATTTTTTTAGCCTTGATCCGAATTATCCTGAACCTGATAGGGTCAACCAGACTAACACCCCTGCATGTGTGTATCAAGTAATGTAAAATTTGTAGTTTTTGTTTGCATTAACCTGTGCTCTTTATACATGCGTTTAAAGGATGATCCCGAAAATGACACATTTCCTCATCGATGTTCAAAGCATCATATTTCAGAAATTGATGGCATATGTTATTTTATCAGTTTGTTACGTCTTTTATCAACTCTACTCATATTTCAAAAAAAATATATTATCCGAAAACTTGACGGGTTATACATTAGGTAAACAAGGATCTAATTTTTTTGACAAGTCTCCATATAAACAGAAGTTATGAAGAAAAAAAACACAAGTTTTACCACACGGCCACACCATATAAGTTATTGTTTTTCTTTTCAAAATATCCTTATTCTCCAATCTTTTAATGACATATTGAATAATTATGACTTGATATATATGAGATATTGCATTTTATTTCAGGACGTTGAAATTCGAAGACAAAAGGCTTGGAGAAGCAAACGATAGAGAGGTTGCGATAAGATTCTCATTGACAAGTTAGATCAATTAGATGATCCGGTGACATCCGTTATTGATTTTACTTATCCAGACTTTTTGAGTCACATATATGATGCAACCTATTTCCAAAAAAGATCATACTGCCTCCCACGACTGAGGTAGTGGACACGATAAACGATCATTTCTTGAAGACGTTTGATGGGGAGAAATGGTTTATCTAAGTTGTGACAACAATGATAAATCTACAAGCAGATCCACTATAAATGAATTCATTTTCTCTCACAAATTTATCGATGGATTGAAGTTCTCCAGTGTTTCAAACAACAAACTTACATTAAAAGTAGGTGTCTCGATAATGTTGTTGAGAAATATTGATCAGTTAGACTTCAAGTTGTTAGATTAGTAAGAACTTCAATAATAAACGATACACACTTTTGAAAGACAGTGATAAAACAGAGGTTGAGAATTACTCTGTCAGATAAACGTTTACCACTAAAGATTATAAGAAACAATATCCCGTATTCGTTTCATTTACTATGACAATAAATAAGAGCAATGGAAAATCACTTTCAAAGGTTGGTTTGTATCTCCAATGGCATGTTTTCACACATGGGCAAATGTACGTTTCCGTTTACAAGATAAAAAGCAAAAGAGGCTTGAAGTTTGTGAGTTGATATCAAGACGGTAATATATCAAATCATTCAACAAACATTGTCTACAAAGAGGTACTACAAGGTATATGATCAATGTTAAATATCTACATGACATGTTTTATATACTTTTTTTCACTTTGTATATATTTTTATAAAAAAATAAAATAAAAAAATAAAATAAAATAAAAACTTTCATATAATGTGGTCTATAAAGAAGTGCTACACAATTTATGATCATATCTACATGTACATGTATCTCACATTAGTAGAGATAAAGGATTAAAGATGTTCCTTTTCTTTTTTGGATTATTTTACTATTGTGTTTCATATAATGTATGTTTGATTATTACCAATTGTATACTTTATGTTTGTTTATTGAGAGGAGGTTCTTTTTAACTTATAACTTCATAATACGCAATATCATTTACTACTTTACTACTTTTTTTAGACGTTACATAAAAATACCCGTGAATTTCACGGGTCATTTAGCTAGTATGTTTATATAATTGTGTTAATTTGTCATTGGATTGTGTATTTGAGAATTTTAAGCAGTAGTCACTTACCCAATTTTAGAGGATTATTCTTATTTGCTTACATAATTTGTTGGCAGTAATTCATCACTATACATTGCAACATCAAAATTAGTTACTTGGTGAGAATGCTTGTTAATTTAACGTAGATTGTTACAGGCCTTTAACTTGATGTTTAGTGCTAGAATGTCTTCAAGTTTATGTGTTTATATATTATTCATTGCTCAAGTGTCATGTTGGGCATCATATAGACTTGTACTTTTTATAAGTCTTTGGCCTTGCTTGCTTGCTTCCAATATAGTCTGAACTTCTGAAAAAGTATCACAGTTAGTTAGCAATTTGACATCTTGTTTCTAATATAGTTTGCATCTTTAAAAAACCATCACAGTTAGTTAGAATTTTGACATGAGTCAATAGTCTAAGTGATTATTGAATTACACATTTTATTTAAAATGACTATATGTCACTTTTTTTATTGCACTTGTATTAGAAGGTATTTAACATTTTCGTTGCATTTAAGAAAGACGCTATGTAACTGTTTGCTGCACTTCAATTTAAGATAATATCTAATGCCAACTTTATTACTTTGAATTTGCCCCCTCAAAATTTTTTCTCTGGTACCGCCCTAGATTGCAGGTCACTCAACACAGCCTGCTATCGGCCCATTTTGCCACATCTAATATATATTAAGATGTGATCGTTTGACTTTCTCGCTAGCAAAAATCATTGGGTAAAAAGACAAAGTGTAGCAGTAATTATTTATTTATGTTCTTTCAGGCATTTTGTCGGGACAGTAGAAGTGCAACCAGAGCTGCGGCCACTGAAATTGAGTTAGCGAGAAAGTTGAAGGAATTCTCTTTCACATAGACATGGTATCATTTACTTTCTTAGCATGGTTACTTCTTTATTTACTTGTACTTTCATAGTGATGCCAGCTGGTTTGCGTCTAAAAAAATCACGTGTGATTTCACAAATCACATATGATTTTAGAATAAGAAATCACATAATTTTTCGAGAGGTAAATTTCAACACTCATAAAAAGTCAGAAAAAAATGTGTCCCTTTATAGAAAGAGTGATAGTATGATTCTTTTTGCGTAACGATTAACGGTTTTATAAAAAAAATGATGAAAGTGGCTTGATATCTATGTGTGTGTGTGAATATATATATATATATATATATATATATATATATATATATATATATATATATATATATATATATATATATATATACATACATATATATATCTATATATACATACATATATATATATATATATACATATATATATATATATATATATATATATATATATATATATATATATATATATATATACATACATACATACATATATATAGATATATACATATATATATATATGTATATATCTATATATATGTATGTATGTATATATATATATATATATATATATATATATATATATATATATATATGTATATATATATATGTATGTATATATATGTATGTGTATATATATATATATATATATATATATATATATATATATATATATATATATATATATATATACTAGCTTTCAAAGCCCGACCGATGGGCGGGCATGCTTTGTAATTTACATTTTAATTTAGCTATTTATGGAATTTTTTGATCTTTTATAATTAAAAGTTATTTATTAATATGGAGTCATTTATGACTTTTATTTTATTTTGGTTGGTATTTGCGAATATTATTTTTATTTAAGGACGGGTAGGTTAATTAATTTTTTGATGATATTACGTCATGCTAAATATTTTATTTATTTTATGTAATTTTTCGTGCATGGCGTTGTCTGGAAATGAAATACTGTAAAGAAATCCAAGACGTGCAGCTCATACCAGGAACCAACTAATGTGACAAGCAATAGTAAGAAAAAAACAACCTTCACATGTGAACCTTCCATACCACCAAATCATGACATTAACAATTTCGGACAATTATGACATTTAAGAAGCCATTCTAATAATCCAATATACACTAAAGGCATTTTGGCACATGAGATTACTTATACTATATTTTTTAAAAATAAGCAAATTAAAAAATATTCTTTGATTGACAGACATAACTTATACTACTAAGAGATTAAAAAAAAAAAAAAAAAAAAAAAAGAAAAAAAAAAAAATCTTCCATAATTTCTGAAAATCATATGTTACTTAATGTAGCTTATTAAAATAATCTATTTTTATAACTATTTTTCAGAAACATCAACAGCACCAGCAACATCTATTTTTGTCAAACATACCCTAAATGGTTTGGATATTATGTGTATAAAGAAAAGACCAACATGTATCATTTTAACTACCAATTCGATCTAAAGCTTCTGCAAGCCTCCCCAAAAATGAAGATGCCCGTGTAAAAAACCTAATCTGATTTCCTGAAGTTCATTAAAAAGTAAAAACAATGAATACCATATTCTGTAGCTTTCCTTATCATGTCAATCTCTTTGGTCGCTTTTTCCTGATTTGAGTTATTTCTCTCTCACATCAACCTTACCCATAGAATTTTTCAGTTTATTAAGTGATTTATTCCCAGCTCAACAATATGTACTTCCAGATAGTCAAAGTTTCTCTATGTACAAACTCGAGTGCTAAAAGAATATACATTAGAAAATATCTACATAAGTTGAGCTAATCAACATACTGGTATTTCAACTATGACTGTTAATTACGAAAGCTAAGACTTTCTTCAACTAATTTATGTGTTGCCTATTGGTTATTTTCATGCTCGCAGACGTTTTCCACCCCAACAGACTCGCTGAACGTTTTGTAACTATAATCAACAACTTCATTACTAAATGTATAAACCAAAAAAAAAATTAAAAAAACACAAGATACACATAATGGAGTGCATGTCAAACACCTCACAAGTCTTGGCTCTACGGTAAGTAATAAGTAATGAAGTTCAAGTTTAGTACTAAAGAATTATACAGGCCGTGGCTTCTGCCCTTGAGCTGATTTGCTTAGATAACATTGAAACATAAGCGCAATTAGGAGTGCGTTAAACTGATCATTACAACTTGAAGTCGCGTAAAACAAATCCACCCCGTCCCCTTGTAACATGTACTGATAGTTGACATACTTTCAGTGGCGGATCTAGAAATTCGAAGTAGGGTATGCACTCTTTCGGTAGAAAGATTAATAGTTCAATTTTCGGGCCGGGTTTTTTCTTTAATCTAGGTTTGGCAAGATTTTTTTTTTTTTTTTTTTTTTTTTTTCGATTCAAGCTATAAGAAATTGATTTGACTTATGAGATCAGGTTATTCGAGTTGTTTAGCTAAAAAGGTTTGGGTTTGATGTTAATCAAAGTATTTATTGTTTTTCTAAATTCTTAACTTTCACTAAGTATAATCAACAAAAACTTATATTAATAACAAGTGAAAGTATCAAAAACTAAAAAACAACTCACTTTAGTCAGTTAGACATTTAAAACAGAAAATAAGAACATCTTTTATAGTTAACTCTAACAAAATTTTACTCCTAAATAAATAAATCATAATGTTTTAATGCATGCATAAAATGCTAAAAATACATAACAAAAGGAAAAGGTTAAAAAAACAGTTGTAATAAGTAGTGGGTTGGGCCTTAAAAATTATAAGCATGTAAAATTACATTAAAGTGGGCCTAATTTATATTCTTGACATTCACCTTCTTCCTTGTCAACATAGATGGTAGATCTGTTCGACATCTCCAGCTATTTATCCTTCAGTTTCTTACATTTTAAGTTTCTCAACTTTATCATTTAAATATTTCAACAATGATAAACTGGATTAGGGTATGCATTTCATTTTCATGGGGTATGCACTCTTTGTAAATCGATTAGCAAAAGTTCAAAACTTAAAAAAAATTACACTACACCGAGAAATCACAGGGTATGCACGTGCATACCCTGTCTTGGCTGTAAATCCGGCCCTGCATACTTTGACCTAGGGATGAGCACGGTACCAGTACCGGTACCGTACCGTATATCGGGATTCGGTACTGATTCGGTATGGTACCGGTACGGTTCCGGGATTCCGTTCAAAATGCTCATCCCTACTTTGACCCGAACCAACCCCCACATACAGTGATGATAAAAAAAAAGGGTGTTACAAACTCACAATTGATTTTTTAACTCATAAATTGGTCAGTTAGGATTAAAATTTGGTCTCGGTTCATATAAAAAAAATATCTGAAAGTGGAATGGGTTAGCCAAACTCGACCAGTTTAGATCCATTTTTAAATAACAAATTGATATGCTAATAGCATAAAAGATTTCTATATAGCATTTTGTCAACTGGGTAATTTATAACGATGGCGCACATGTGCAACTGAAATAAAATAGTAACGGCTGAATTCTATGTTTCTATTAGTAAATTGTTGTTCTCGTAGGATACGCACCTTGCAAACTGTGTTGAAACCAACATTATAAGCAAAATAACCACGTCGATTTCTGTAAAATTACTTCACATATGCATGCTTATGTCTTTGTCCGCTCTTTTTTTCATATTGTAAATAGACTATGTCAACATTGTTCTTATAGGGTACAATTGATCAATGAAGCTTTATGACTCAAACTCATATGGTTGTATTTTAGATAGTCATCCATGGAAATACTTATATGCTTCATTGATTAATCAAAAACACATAACCAAGCAGTAGTACACTATACTTCAAGTAGTTATGCAATGAAGATGCAAAGACAATAACCTGCCTGACTAAAAGCTCTCCGCATAGATGATATGTGCATGCTAGATCAACTGTACTTCTTTCCTCTCCTAATATTTTCGATCAAAAAAATTGTTCATCTCATACGGTATTGAATAGTTTTATTAAGTTATTATTTCATTAATGATCACAATTAGTTCTTCACTTTGTGTTTTGCATTTTTTGAATGACTTGAGTCTCTCTTTCTTCTTCCCATTTTTCTGGTGCTAGTTCTCGGCATTTTGCCTCTAACGCCTGACACTCGATCCGATTTTCCTGATTTTTAACTATCATTAATATTTTCTCCTGTTGTTTTTGAAATTGGTTGATAATCAGGTTTTGAATGTTGATTTCCATGTAGTGAGCCTTGAACTCTGCCTGTTTATCTCTTTCTTCTTCTAGCTTTTCTCGTGCTAGTACTCGGCGTTCTATCTCTAACGCCTGACACTCGATCTGTTTTTCCTTACTGTTAACTATCATTACCAAAACTATGCATAGTAAAAATTGTTACTAAACTATCAATGACAAAATTTCGCAATTTAGAGCTTAGATTTACAATTCGATTAGACATAACAGCTTTCCAATTCTTGAAAAAGATTCGTATGTCCATAATAATACAATTTAGGCCACTTCAATCATTGATTTTCTAAAAATGCCCTGATTGGGGAGATTTATGAGATCTTCAAGCAAGCATAGCAAAGAGTAGTCATGTACCTTTATTAACAGTCATATGATGTTTGGTCTATTTCGGTCAAAAACCATCTTTTTTCACGAGTACCATGTAAATGTAGCTAACGAACTACATCTCCATATCGACAAAATAATTATGAAGAGTCGAGTTGCAGCGAGGTGGACTCCACTAGTAAATTCTATTAAAGATAAAAACAATGCTTCAAAAAGAACATTAAAAGGACGACGAATAAAAACTCATTTAAGCCGAATAAAGGATTAAATGTTAGATGTGCATACATTGGATCGAAAGAAAGAAATGAAAATTCTGATGTGAATCGAGTTACATTCATATGTGTCATGTGATTCGACCCACTACAGTAATGTAACCGTGTTGAAAATCTAAGACTGAGCATTGAAATACCTAATGACTTCTAATTCATGAACGTAATGTAGCAAGATCAAATGGTTTAGGTCAAATTTGGGATACTCCATGTTGGGTTGTTGGGTAATGCAAGCATTTCCCTAGAAGCAAGAATACCATGGATCCTGAAGCAGGTGGTTATTGAAGGGGTAGTCAGAGTAGAAATTGATGGGAGCAGTAGTTCATGATTGGAAAAGGATGGCACCAGGAACTGCCTCGACAGCAGCCCAGTCTTCACCATATTTGACCTGCAATAATCCTCCAACCTTATTTTGCACCAGCACGGTTAATACCCCCGGATCGGTGTGTGGAGTTATCCCTAACGTGAGCTATGGCTGTGGACACTGAGGGTAGTAATGGGATACACTTACTCTCCCTTCCAAACACGTCAACTCCTTCAACTTGTCACTTTTTACTCCCAATCCTTCACATAAAATTGACATCAACTCATCTCCTAAACTCACAACCGCCTTTTCCCAATCCTTCAGTGACTGCCTACACATCTCCGGCACTGCCTCCCAATCTGGCTCGATGGTGAAATACTCACCAGCACAGACATAAATATCCGTTTCTGAATGTTGGTCTGTATCGCTATTTTAAACCCCATAATATGGCATTACAAATTCGATAAACTCATAATATGATAAAAGAGATCTCATCGACTAATTAAAGGGTGTTTGCATTAGCTTATCAGCTTTATTGAAACCAAAAGTGGCTCACGTATAATAAAGGCAATGTACGACTTACCCGCTGCAGGACTCGGACCATTTACGACAATTTGAAAGCCCAGAACCCATTGTGTATCAGACAGGTTTGTAGCCTCTGTATGCATAGACCTATCAATGGCAGCATCACATGAAAATCTAAACATACCTAATATTAAGAAAACACAACTGATAAAATAGCCGAAAAGATGCAATCTCATACCTTGATTCATCAGTAGTAATACGACCCTGGTATCTACGATCATCAAAATTAGTTATCTAGACCATTGAATATATCGACATAAAAGGCTTTCCTGTACCCTTATCGAACAAAACTTTCTGACAAAAATACAAATTCAAATGAATAAACCCATTATCATCAATTGATTTCAAATCAATTACACTTATGCTAAGTTTCTAACTTCAGCATCACTCATGAACTCACCGTCCCCTGATCCCAGCTTAGACTTCTTGTTTGTTGTTTTTATATATGGAAAAATAGATATATATATATATATATATATATATATATATATATATATATATATATATATATATATATATGTAGATACTTAATGTGCAAAAAACATGCAATCATACAGTTTAGACGGGACATATTATGGATTCAAAACTACCTATTGGCTTGACACTCTTTTCTTATCTGTAAGAATCTGTAGCACAAGGGTCTTTGGCAGAGACAATAGAGTTAAATCAGAAATTTTCACTAAAAACATTACTATAAATAGTTGATTTAACAGTAGATATATACCTCGAAGGTCTCCACTTATTCGTTTTGTATCCACACATTTTTCATTTAAGACATCAATCTACCTACATAAGACCCCACATCAATAGTTAGTGAATACACCATAATATATGGTTAATAATCAACGAAAATACCAAATCAAAACTTAATATCCTTACCAATTAGCGGGGAACACACAAAGAATGATATACAGTGCTTGAAGGGCTTCTTGTGGAGCATCTTTTTGCCTTTCTTATAAAAACATTCCTAAGTGATGCAAGTCTGCACGTGAAGCCAGCTTGATCACAACTTTGAAGTCCTTCTCTCTGCTAAAACAGTAATGAAAATTAAAAGTGTCATCAGACACCACCCCGCACATAGAGTTAAGCTAAAGCAACTAAACCAATAAGGATGCAAACCTTGCACTTCCTGTTCCATCATCATCATCGAGAAAAGTAAATTTTAAATCCTTAGAAACAAAAGGGAGAGGGGCAGCCGTATAGAGACTTTTTCTTCCATCATAAGCCGGAAGACGTTTCCCAAGATGAGATTCCTTGTACAGTTTCACCAGCTGTGCCATCACTACGCAGTTCACTCCACGTGAGGTCACTTCAGGTGTGATGGTAACCTGCATAAATCAAAAAAGAATATTAGTCTCAAGTCAAGTAATAGGTAATTTATGAATATCTTTCAACCACAGAAACTCACATGCTAATCCTTGTCAGGCAATTCAGTAAATAAATGGTTGGCCTTAACACTGCAGTGTTGTCCCAAGACACCTTTTCCTAGACGTAGAGGGAATCTTAGTGATTTGCTAGAAGCGGTACAGCCTGAACCGCGGTCTCCTCAGTAGAGGGTGGTTTGAGCTGAGCCATTTCTTCGTGCACAGGCTGATTAGAAGATGAACCATATCATCACAAAAGGAGTGTAAATAGATATGATAAGTATTCAAAAACATGGAATCATAAGAGGTACCATTTCCAGCTCAAAGTGTAGCTTTCTTGAAGGTCCATAGTATGGTGGAATCAGAAGAGGTATCTACTATTTATGTACATAATGCATTTACATATGCATTTCATTTAAAATTAGAGTGCCAAAGGTTATGCAGACAATCAAATTGATTTTTATCCATTCGGCCATTCCCAAAGAATGCTTGCACACGGAACACACCTTTATCTTAAGTAGGAGAATCATATAACATAAGGATTCCATTCAAAAATGTAAACCTTATTCACATTCGTGGACTAAAAAATAAATTAGAAACCAGTCTGTCGAATTGGTTAGTTGATTGTCTGATACAAATATTTTAAAATCCATAAAACATTCAATGGTAGACCGGCTTGATATTCACGCTCAAAGTTAGATGGGTATAAAGATATATATGTTCTTTTACTTGCATCTATGTTAACCTATAACATAATAGAGAACAGTATCTAATAGTAATAACATTCAGTCTCACCTTTGTAATTACTGATAGTATATAAAGAACTTACCGATAATATATAAATAATCATGTACGAAACACCCCTACACTGATAGTATATTGGTGTATTATTGATAGTCATGCCCATATAGTATATACACCAACATACCTTCAAAGGATATTCAGTGTATTAAAGTTCTTTATAATACAGTGGGCGTGACCAATAATGAAATACACACCTTTAAAGTGGACGTACCTTCGTTTGACAAAATTTTCCTGTAAATATAATGGCAGTCAGCTTTCTTACATCAAATCTTACAAAATAATGAACCATTCGAATTACAACGACATAAGTTAAACATCAGTAATCACTACCTTCTTTTTCCTGTGATCAAATTTGACACGTTAATATAAGAACTTTGGACAAAAAGTGTTTCAGGTACCATAAAATTGACCCATTTAAACCCGTTAAACAACCTGCTCGACCCACGCATTTTTCCACCTCAAACATATATAAGCAAGAAGAACCGACCAAGCTCGTTTGCTTTTCTCATCACTGTTGCGATTATTTTCTCCGATTCTGATGGGAACACAACAGATCACAAATTCCTTGCCTCAAAGCAGTACTCGTCAACATTACATATGGTTTTAACCCCATAACACCTAAAGATACCAACTTCAGCTTCAACAGAGTACAAATACATGTTTCCAGACTCACGTTGGAAGATCTCAGCAGCTTCAGGAGTTTTAGGGTACAAAGCGGTTATCAGCAACTATCAGCAAGTGAAGCTGATGTTCGGTTGAATCACAGAATGATAAGTAAATCACTTGCACAGTGGAATGCATTGGAACCATATTTTGAACCTCTTTTCCAGTGTGTGCATCTTGAGATTCTTCCTTCATGACGCCATAATAACCCGAGCTTTTCGTCTCAAGTTCAAACCACACGTGGGGAAATAACTCATCTGGTTCACAAAAAAACACAAAAAAATTAATGTGCACAACATATGTATACATTCTTGTTCAGCTTGGGACTTCGTAACATTTAGTCGCAGATGTTCATTTACGTCATTACGTGGGCTCGCACGGTCATTGTAAGAAAGACATGTGACTGAGACATCACCAACACGATGTCGTTGACAGTAAGCGATGGCTTTTTTCTCTCTCAGGTATCACCCACATAAAGTAAATAATGTAAATTTAAGGGCATATACCTTATTATGTAGAACTGAAGCTCCTTGGTCAAAGGATAACCATGACTCCTCTTGATTTATCTGCAACAAATGGCATAGTAAAATTCTCATTCTACTAATATTTACAGTAGCTTCTAACAAACAATCACATGTACTGCTTGAACACTTTCAGCGACGGATGATAGAAAATATATGTTACTAAACGTTCACATTTATTCAAAAGGCCTTATTCATACATATTCATATATTGTTTCATGCAATGTAGCTGTTGTAAGTAGATAATAAGAGTCACAAAAAACTAAGACATACCATTTTTTTCCTGGTGCAAAAAACTCGTTGCTCTCTCCGATTTTCAGGTGTAAGCTGCACTTGCACAACATAGAGTGACTATTTACATTTAAAAAGATCAAAAACATATTATTTGATGCGTTTGAAATCAATTTATGTGAGTTTCAATAAGCAGATTACGAAAAGCGATTTAATCAAGGTTGATAAAAATGTGTTGGACAACAGCATCTGGTAAGCAGTCCATTCTAACTGAAAATGATTATAGAATATGGTCAGTTCTGAATTCTAACAAAATTAGAGATTCAATGAACAAAACAATAGTAAAAGTTCATTTATTTGTCTATTCTAATGCATAAGGTGTTGGAAACAGAACTTTAATCGCAGTTCAAAAGGGTAAGAGCATAAAGGAGCAATTGATACCATATCAGATACATGCCTTAAAAGGATCGGGTCATGAAATCACTTTAAATGCTCAAAAACCATTCAAAGTTATTGCTTATGTAAGAACAAACATAGAACTATCAAGACACGGGAGATCAACATGTAAACAATTCTTACACTTACATTCATATTAAAGATGGGATATCTTGAGTATATAAGATTGAAACATAGAAAGTTTACACAAAAACAAAACATTCCAATAGGAAAGAATAATTTTCGAATTGAAAAAATAATTCCTAAGGATTGCACTTTCGTCAACACATACGTAATTCAAAAGATATCTAAATTTTAACGTTGCACACTTCATCAAGAAGTTGTGTTGTGTATTATAAAGCAGGATCAGTCGGATACTTTCCAACTGATGAGAAATAAGTAGTATGCAGAGTAGTGGTTCAGAAATTCATATTAAGAATTTGATGCATGACTTGCTTTTATAAATGAGTAAGAACGCACAATAGAATTTCTAAGACCTTCAGCATTGCACACAGATAATATAAATTTATGGAAATTTATTCAAAAGTCAAGAGCATTTAATTCATGAACTTCGAAAGACAAATTAACCAAAGAAAGTAGTAAACCAGTGATTTAAGCCTAGCATAGAAATTCTAAATAATATATATAGAAAGTTGTATTACAACTCCAAGATGATCAACATGTATGTGGCGTGCATGGCTGTAAACAATACCTTTAAGTTCAATTCTAAATACTAATGTGAATATATAAAAGATTAGATTAAACCAAAGCATTAATAAAGTAAATTAATAAAATTATATGCCTTGTGTTTGAAAATTAATGAAAACATTACCTTGACTTCCATAATTGTTATCATATTCGTTTGATTCCATATACATTGCTTTTGTTGATCATTGTAGTAGCGATTTGAATCATACTAGATGTAAAACTAAATACGATGGAGAAGAGATACTCCAATTAGGGTTATTAGGTTTTGAGAAAAAGGATATACTGTGATAATGAACTGTTTTTTTCTTTTGTTATACGCTACAATGGGTTTTAATTAAACCCTAATCTCTATTTGACATCCTTGACAATGAAATATCAATTATGAGTTGCAAAATCTATCACAACCATTAGAATGCTCCAATGGTTGAGGTGTTGTTTATTTCTGCCTCTCATCCCAAGTTCGAATCCTGTGCACTACATTTTTACAATCCGAATTTTAGCACTTCAAAAGTATGCTTAGGTGGACATGGCTGATGACATGGCAGAAAATGAATTACATGGCAATGAGGTGGCAATACGCGTGTAACGCCTCTTGTTATATATATATATATATATATATATATATATATATATATATATATATATATCCCGGATTGGTTCATTGGGTCTTTAGAGAATTTTGGGTATACATTGAACTTTTCTCTAGTCTCTCATACATATACATATACATATACATATACATATACATATACATATATATATATATATATATATATATATATATATATATATATATATATATATATATATGTATGTATGTATTACATATATATGTATATATATATATACATATATATGTATACATACATACATATATATATATATATATATATATATATATATATATACATATACATATATATATATATATATATATATATATACATATATATATACATATACATATATATATATATATATATATATATATATATATATATATATATATATATATATATATATATATATAGGGCCCAAATACTCTATCGAAATAACACCTTATATATATATATATATATATATATATATATATATATATATATATATATATATATATATATATATGTATATGTATATATATATATATATATATATATATATATATGTATGTATGTATACATATATATATATATATATATATATATATATATATATATATATATATATATATATATATATATATATATATATATATATATATATATATATATATATATATATATATATATATATATATATATATATATATATATATATATATATATATATATATATATATATGTATACATATATATGTATACATACATACATATATATATATATATATATATATATATATATATATATATATAATACATATACATATATATATATATATATATATATATATATATATATATATATATATATATATATAAGGTGTTATTTCGATAGAGTATTTGGGCCCAGGCCCACGAACATACAATTTGGATAGGTTTAAGCTGACATTTCGTGAACCCTAAAAATGCGAGTGTAAATAATTATGGCCGTTGGATCAATCTAATCATTTAATTTGAGATATCCCTGTACTATAAAAGGCTCACTAGGGCAGACACAATTTCACAAGTCACAAAAATGAAAAACAAAACGGCGACAAGAAGACATACCATTTTAGATCCTCGTTTCATTGAGAAGATATCAAATCCAAATAAAACATCATGTTTCATTGCAATCATTGTTCATAGTATTTCGATTGTAAGTGTATTTAATATATTTCAGATGAATATTTTTTTTAAGAAAAACCTTTTTTTTTTTCATTTATAGTCTTACATATGTTGTTTCTTGGCTCAGATGGAGTTCAGTGACCCAAAGGTGCCGATTTTGCTGAATTTATTGTTATCTGCAACAATGCTGGCGACCATCCAATCTTCACATGGTTTCCATGAGAAATCTGAAATCACACTTGTATGCCTGCCATGTAGAAACACCAAATTCGGTGGCCCATCTTCAGTTTCATTTGGTTTTTGCTCCCAGCCGATCCTGTAATTTGAAACATTAACTTATAAAGAATTATGTAAAACTAAATGAAACGTATTAGTTTCGTTTTGATAGGTGATATAGAAACTAGATCTAAATCATAATTGGTTAATGCAATGTGTGAAAATAAGAATATACTATTACATCAATTATTATGATAAAACAATCTCGCTTAATTGATTCATTTTAAACTTTCACCATCTTGTTCACTCTTTTTAACCTCTTAGCTTCGATTAAGGCATCCTTCACCGTTATCAGACGTTTCTTTTGTTTTAGTAATTTCTAAAGATTTTATCAATCGGTAACATCAGTTAAAGTCAAGTTATCATGTCCTCTGACAACTGGCCAGTGGCTGAAAAAACATCATTGGATTTAAAATCCAAATTAAATAGTTCTTAATAATAACCATAATCAAAACGACGAATTAATACATCTTAATATACATATCTGCAAGTCCTTTTTCTAATGAGAACATTTTCAAGCTTATCGACATGGTTTTAATTAGCACAATCAAAATTTCAAATCACGGGGTATTTATACATTTTAATATGTAAACTTCATTACTACAGTATAATATGTAAACTTCGGTGAAGTGTTCGTCAAAGAACATCAGAGATTCTCTTGATTTAAGAGATCTTTAGAGATTAGTTGGTGGTCTAACGCAATAACTCTTATAAAGAAACACTGGCCTTTCAGCATATCTTTTCAAAGAAATCTAATCGCCTAAAAAATATCAAAGTATGCGGTCATAAAAATTAATATGAGGGCCCGTTTGATTTGTAGATGGGTTTAAGACTAGGATTTGAATATCCATTATAATTTGGATTTGAATTTAAATTTGAATTTAGTATAAATTTAAAATTAGATGGAGAAAGAGGAAGTTATAATAAAATAATATGTTATATATGTTATAAATGAATATATTTATAATTTCAAACTTGTTATAATTGTAAAAATGAGAATAAAATAAAATATGAGTAGTTGATCTAAAAGATGGACTCACCTATAAAAAAAATAAAAAAAAGGAAAAAAAAAAAAGAAAAAAAAATTGCATGTTTGTTTTGAGGTTTTTGACCAAGGGATTAGGATTTAGGATGAAATAATTTGTTTATTTTAAATACTGAAGGATAAAAAGTAGCACGTGAATCCAAATATATAAGGATAGCTAAATCCATGTAGGGAAGCCATGTTTTTTTTCTAACACACCGGTACCTGACTTTCTCTCTCTTCTATTTATATCATTTTCTCATAGAATTTACTTCTTTTTCTATAAATTTTCATGTCATGGGCCCTCTTTCTGTTTTTAATATATTTTAATAGTTCAGATAAATTTATTAAAATAAATAGTAGTCAAATATGGAGTAATATATTAATAAACAATATTTAAATCAAACCTAAATTCGAATTCAAATCTTAATTCTAAACTCATCTACAAACAAACGGGCCCTAAAAATATAACAAACAGTTAGGAAGGTAGCTGGGGTTAGCACGAGAAAAGTTCTATACGAAACTAGATTTCTTTAAAGTACAAAAGACTCAATCTCCACCATTCATTCCTTTTAAATTTAATGATGTAGATCAACCCTTATTTTAAATTAATAAAACAAATAAGGGTATTTATGTATTTTTCTCACTCCACCTAACACTATTCCATTACTAGTTTCTGAGACTCACACTCACACTCTTTCTCACCAAAAACATACACAAACCACCATAAACCGATCCTCGATATCACTGTCGATCTGACGTTGATTCGCCGTCGGTGTGTCCTTCCCCGTCATCTGCCGTCAGCAGTCAGTTCATCGTCTTAGTCTGCCGTCCGTCGTTGATGTGGAGGAGGAGCGAGGAATGAAGCTGGTAATCGGTATCTGGGGGTGTTTGGGACGGTGGTGATTGTGTGGTTGTCGACATTGTGGTGGTGTTTGGATCTCGAAATGTGATTATTTGTGATTTGGTTTAAGGGGTTTTTAATGTGTGATTTGTGATTTGATGTAGTTCCCTTATCCTTTCTTCCCTCGTGGGTTTGATTTTTAACTTTACTTTCAATATTTAAATATCTTTCATAAATGATTAATATGTTTAATGTGAAATTGTTTTAAGGTATATGCGGACCATATGTGAAAAAAGATTACAAGAAAGCTGAAAAAGTTTCAAGTGAATAACATATTTGGTTCTTGATTGTGTTGCATCTGTATATGTCAAAACTCAAAAGTGAGAAAAATTATATATCCACACGTTTCTTAAATATATTGTACTTATTAGACATAAATCTTCATGAACCATCAAAACTGGGTATGAGCTACCTGGCTAGCTTTCACAGTTATGATGATTGCATAATTATTTTTGTTTTTGAAGATGATGTATAAAATGGCTGAGCTCATACATCATGGTGGATGGCACTAATAGACAACAAACATTATTGATGTTTAAAATACTCCTAACTATGCACCCACTCTCATCTTATACAGTAATACATATCCTCTAAATTTCATAAATAATTTAATTGGATTTATATATTATACAAGTTATTAAGAAATCATCCCAGATGAAAAGTTGATGTTATGTTCATGATTTATCCGTCCATATTCACATTCGTTTTAGGGGGTGCTAAGCTGATAGAAGCTTGAAGGTATTATTGAGGTTAAGTTTTTGGAAAGTTGCTTTTGGCAAAAGGTGGTTGTGATTTTTGGAAATGTGATGGAATCCGATGGGATTCAAAATGAATCCCTTGTGATTTCATACAGAATCCCATTAGATTCACGATGAATCCCATGGGATTCATACTGAATCCTTTGTGATCTATCGTCTTTTTACGAATCATGTGGGATTTCTTTACGAATCCTGTGAGATTTTTCTGGACGGAAATTCTGAAAAAAAAAATTCCGTCTTTTTATGAATCTTTTGTGATTCATACAGAATCCCATTAGATTTATAAAAAATCCCATGGGATTTATACAGATTACCCACGGGATTTTTTACGAATCCTGTGGGATTTTCCTAGACGGAAATTTTGAAAAAAAAATTGTATTTTTACGAATCCTGTGGGATTTTTTAAGAATCCCGTGGGATTTTTTTAAGAATCCCGAGGGATTTTCCTGGACAGAAATTTTGAAAAAAAATCGTCTTTTTACGAATCCAATGAGATTTTTCTGTACGAAAATTTTGAAAAAAAAAATTCGTCGAAAATTTTGAAAAGACGTTGACGTGACATGTCATATACTCACATGTTAATTCTCAAAAAAATAATTAATTAACTTATTTTTTAGTAAAGTGCTTGTTAATCCGTATAAAATAGAATTGTATCATAGAAAAAGTTGTAATCATGGTGACATAAGAGAATGATTGTCATATAAAATACGTCTTCTTGTAAATCCCATGATATTTTTACGAATCCCATGGGATTTTTACGTATCCCGTGGGATTTTTCTGGAGGGAAATTTTGAAAAAAAAAACATTTTTTTACGAATCCCATGGGATTTTTACGAATCTCGTGGATTTTTCTGGATGGAAATTTTGAAAAAAAAAATCGTCTTTTTACGAATCCCGTGGGATTTTTCTGGACGGAAAATTTGAAAAAAAAATCGTCTTTTTACGAATCCCATGAGATTTTTACGAATCCCATAGGATTTTTACGAATCTTGTGGGATTTTTCTGGACATAATTTTGAAAAAAAAATCATCTTTTTACAAATCCCATGAGATTTTTCTGGACGGAAATTTTGAAAAAAAAAATCATCTTTTTACGAATCCTGTGGGATTTCTTTACGAATCCCGTGGGATTTTTTTGGACGGAAATTTTGCAAAAAAAAAAAAAAAAAAAATCGTCTTTTTACGAATCCCATGAGATTTTTACGAATCCCATGGGACTCTTACAAATACCATGGGATTTTTACGAATCCCGTGGGATTTTTCTGGACGGAAATTTTGAAAAAAAAAATCGTCTTTTTACGATTCTCATGGGATTTTTTACGAATCCCATGGGATTTTTACAAATCCCGTGGGATTTTTCTGGATGGAAATTTTGAAAAAAAAATCGTCTTTTTACAAATCCCATGGGATTTTTTACGAATCCCATGTGATTTTTCTGGACGGAAATTTTGAAAAAAAAAATCGTCTTTTTACGAATCCTATGAGATTTTTCTAGACGGAAATTTTGAAAAAAAAAATCGTCTTTTTACGAATCCCATGGGATTTTTTACGAATCCCGTGGGATTTTTCTAGACGAAATTTAAAAAAAAAAAACAGTTCGTCGAAAGTATATAACAATGCATATCTATAGAAAGATATTTTTTTTCTCGTCGCGATGGTGTATTTTTCGTAGCTTGAAGATTTACCGTTTGCAAGATATGTTGTTTTTTAAAAAAAGGTGGAAAGTGGGTTTTTATATTAAAATGTCAATTTTGCCCTCCCTTTGTTATTTTTTGATTTGATCTTAGCCATTAGATGAAAGATGGATGAATGGTTGAGATTGACTTATTTGTTTTTTTAAGTGATACTTGTTTTGCATAGATCTCACCTCGTGTTAGCACATACCAAATATTTGATAATAATCCTCATTTATAAGATCTACACACATACCAAACAACAAATTTTGCCATCATCCTTATATCCTAAGTCCTAACCCTACACCTTCAACCCAAATGCATCAACTTGTATAAATATATTAGATCATTTAACTTTGGACAATCTAAAAAAAAACACGATTTAACAATGATTTTTGTTAACCATAAAGTTATCTAATTGGTTAGTCCTTCGAAAACTAGGCCCATTAACTCTTGGGCCATCCAAAATACCTTCAACCCAAAAAACACTTGTCTTGACTAATAATCACAATAAACCGGTTTATTGTAAACGTGTACTAAACATAGTATAGTTAGTTTGTTAATATGCGTGTAATAATTTTATTTAGTCGTAATATATTAAGTTTCCCAGTAATTGTTTTGATACGATAATTTTTCATTTGATTATGATAACTATTATATAAATAAATATTTTTATAAGTTCACCAATATTTCTAAAAAAAACTCCAAAAGATACCTTGGTAAAAGTTTCCATAATGTGTTTAAATCTTACCATGCAAGTAACTTTCTTTATAAACCTTTTTTTTAATTATTTTTTTAACTGCCTTCACAAATTAAACAGTCATACCCTCATCCCTAGTTAATCATCTTTATAATTAGTCGATACTCCAATCTAAGGTCTAACTGTATACGTACCAGCAGATGGAGCTGAAATCAATACTTAGGTCGTTGTTTGGTTTTGTTATGGCGCTGTTTGCTGTTTTGAATTCGTTTCATGTTGCTACGGAGCTTTTTGCTGCTATCAGTTGGTGTTTTAATCCTCTTTGGTCCTTAATGGAGATGTTTTGGTACTCTTGTGATGTATTTGGGTGCTTTGTGTCTTGCTATTCATGAAGCTTTTTGCATGTTTCGTTTGTGTTATAATTTTGCTTTGGACCTATTTGATGCTATAGTTGAATTGTTTTAATATTAGTAGCTGCTGAATTTTGTGGTTCCATGCCTTTTGGTGTTAAGTTGCATGTTTTTTTATGAATTTATCGCTCATGTTAAACTTCGAGATGTCGATGGTCCTACGATTTGGTAATTTAGTGGCTATGTTTCAGCAGTTGTTTTTAATGGTTTTGTAATTGTTTTATGCTAAACTAGTTACTTCACACTTGTAAATCTTAAAAGTAAAACAATCGTAGCTTGAGTTAACCCCCTGAACTGCTTGATTCGTTCCAACTTTTACCAAATTAAAATGTTCACTCTTTTTAATTATCTCTTAGCTTTCATCACGGCATCGATATCCAGCTCCACCACTCTGAGATGTGCATCTGCTTTTGCTATATTTATAAATCGATTAAATCTTCGGTTCAAGTCAAGTTAGGGTAGTTGTCCTTTAGCAACGATGCCCGTGGTAGCAAATTAACAAAGATAACCAAATAGTTTTAACAAGAACCATAAACCTTTCGAACAACACTAAGACACTTTGATATGCATGATCATAACTTCATAAGTCCTCTTCTAATAAGAGCAGGTCAAGCTTTCCGACATGGTTTGTTGCGAGCAGTCAATCTCTTTAGCATAGATAACATGTCAAATTATCACCTCTATTTTTTGCATCACATTACTTATCTATAAAAATATACATGGCATGAAAATACATTCAACATGAACATGTTAATACATTATAGTCCAGACATGGCAGATGGTGTCATAAACTATGTGCATGTACTGTGTAATTTAGAATCTTCGAAGTCTGATGATCTGTAATATTCCAAATTCTAGAGGCGTATAAATTAATAATATGAGTATAAAATAACAAGACTATAAATAATCAAATACCATAGTCAAAAGGGTGAGACTGTGAGAGGTGTTGAATAAATTAGAGATGTTCCTTGTGTATATTAATTGAAGGTGGAGATAAACATTTTAGTAAGGACAAAAGATGATAAAAATATATCAAGAAAAACAAGACTATTTTGCTATCAGTAAAAAAGATAAATTAAACATAAATTAAAAGTTTGTCTCATATATTGTTTAAGATGTTTTCACATATATTGTTGACTTACATTCTTTATAAAATAACTTTGAACTAGATTTTCATTATATATGTGCATTGTGCACACACTTGTATAAACTTGTGAGGGCCTGACTATATATATCTACAAAAAGTAAGTTTCTTTTGACCGACAAGTTAAACCAATAAAAAAATGTCAAAAAAATAAGCTCTCAAATCATAAACTCTAGATTCAGATTTAACTTCAATATTACACTTAGTTTTGCTAAACACAAGTTGAGGCTTTATCATATCCTTTAATTTGTGAACTTTTACTTGGTGTGGCTTAGACGTTGGCATGGTAAAATCTCTTGTTTTGGCCTTTGTCGTCAAACATTTTCGCTAATATATGTAATGGCGTGCGTAAAGGTAAAAAAACCCATCTTGTACAAATGAACCCTTAACATGTGCGACTAAATCTATGAAATAACTAAGCTACTAACGGAAATAGTATATATCAATGTTGATATGATTTTCATAGTCTAAACATTGAAGCATTAGTTTCCAAGTAGATTTTGTTTTTTAGAACGGCACCACACTTGAAATCGACTCTCAAATTAAACCATCCAAACAGGCAGGCCCCGGCATCTGAACCACTAGGAGAGATCCGCAAATGGAAACCCCTAGAACTCACGGCTTCACACTAAGAGGAAAATCCAGATTTTCTTTGTCATTTGCACGACTCGAACCAGGGTAAAACCCTTCCCCAAGCTCTAGATGAAACTCTGCGTTAAGTTAGTTGGTTTAGTTTACAAGTAGATTATTGACATCAGTTATTCGGGAAATTGTTATAAGACAAGAGTTAATAATTTCCATGAATAATTAGTAACGATTTTTACAATGTTGATAATTTGCATCCAATTTTGTCACCATGGATTTATATATGGGGTAGGTTATACAAACCTTTTTTTTTAAACAAAGGGTACCCCTCATTTTTTTTTTTTTTTTTATTATTTTTTTTTTATATATATCAAAAACTATAAAGCTAAAAGTACGGAATAGAAAATATAAAATATAATAAGTCAAAAGCTTAAAACTATCAGAAATACGGAACAAAAACTAATAAAAAAAATTATGTTGTACGTTAAATAGTGAGTGACAAACTCCAGTAAACCACTTTCCTCCTCTCTTATTTTCTTCATTCCATTAAACAACCCCCCCCTCCCCCCCCTCTTATCTCACATCATAAGAGGGCGGGGGTCGTATAATATTCCCCTTTATATATTTGTGGTAGTGTACTTTGGAAAAGGTGTCCCATTCTTTAGTAATAGACAAAGTCACAAAGGGATATAAATCTTATTACAGCTACTTTACGATAAAAACAAGTCTTCACTTTGTTACCAGGTTATTGGACAGTTCTTTTTGTACATATTGTGAACGAGTGTTGTAAATTCAGTTGCTAACCGGCACTAAAAGTCATGAGGTTCATTTAATAAGATTAAAAAAGATTTGCAGCACAATTTTATAAATTTATCGCTCATGTTAAACATCGAGATGTATTTTATATGACAATGTGCATTTTTTAAAAATTGATGTTTTTGTTACTTTTTACATTATGCGATTTCAATTCATGAGGTTCACGGGATCCATTCCTGCCTCCTCTAAGGAATAGTATAACCCCTTTAACGTGACATAAAATAATTTTGTTTGAATTTCGTACTTTGCCATAACTTTTATCTACTAATCAAGTCAAATTACTCTTAAACGGGTCATGTTTTAATTTCAACTCCCTTTGGTTGGTAGTAAACAACTGAACATTGCTTGAGGCTGGTCTTTGGTGACTGGTCAGCTAACACCTACGAGTATACGAAATTGTGAGCAGCAAAATGTGGCAAAATTTATACTGCATCGTGATGCAATAACCGTGATACAGTAAAATCATAATTGTGATGCAGTAACCGTGATATAGTAAAATCATTTTTGTGATACTGTAACTTTATTACCGTGATGCAATAACTTTATTAATGTGATGCAGTATAAATTTTGGCGTTCTATTTTATTTTATTTATTATTATTTTTTTGCCTAAAAAAAACTTTTTTGGTGGGAAAAAAATTTCAGGGGGGGGGGGGGGGGGAGTAGGTGACACATGTCACATGATGTGGCATGGGGATGAAACATGTCACTTCCACAATCCTTCCTACCATTTTCATTATAAGACCCTTCTCATTGTATCCCTACCCTATATAGAGATATTTTTCTAAATATGTTCATCAAAACACGTATCATCTCTACCTTTACCTAAATGCTTTCTAAAAATTAAAGAGTTACGCTTACGACAGTCTTAAAGGCGTGGTTTATAGATCATATTTTACTATAATTTGTTATAAGAAACTAATTCATCCAATCAAAATCAAGTATTGATTGTGTATTCACATTTTCAGAATTGTTTTCACTTTATCAAGATTTTCATCCAATATAAATCATGCATATGTGATATTGTAAATTTGTAATTGATTCATTTTCTTTAACAACAACCGTTAGAGTTGTTGCTAGCAATAATCAAAACTAAATACTTCTTAGAGAGCTAGGTATAATTTGCAATCAATAACTGTTATTAGGTTGTCACCTTAACACACACCCAATAACAACACAATAACTAAAACAGTTTTCCCATTTATAAATGTTATAAACGCATGTGGACCCAACAAAAAAGTCAAAAAAAAGTGTCCATCTGTAAAAAGATGATTTAATTCTCGTCGTAATGGTATGATTTTTTTTGCGTAACGATTAATGATTTCTGAGATATTTAATTTTATAAAAAAAATGATGAAAGTAGATTTTTAGACAGAGTATTTGGGCCCAGGCCCACGAACATACAATTTGGATAGGTTTAAGCTGACATTTCGTGAACCCTAAAAATGCGAGTGTAAACAATTATGGCCGTTGGATCAATCTAATCATATAATTTGAGATATCCTTGTACTATAAAAGGCTCACTAGGGCAGACACAATTTCACAAGTCACAAAAATGAAAAACAAAACGGCGACAAGAAGACATACCATTTTAGATCCTCGTTTCATTGAGAAGATATCAATTCCAAATAAAACATCATGTTTCATTGCAATCATTGTTCATAGTTTTTCGATTGTGAGTGTATTTAATATATGCCAGATGAATATTTTTTTTAAGAAAACCCTTTTTTTTCATTAATAATCTTACATATGTTGTTTTCTTTCTCAGATGGAGTTCAGTGACCCAAAGGTGCCGATTTTTCATGGTTAACTGCAACAACGCTTGCGACCATCCAATCTTCACATGGCTTCCATGAGAAATCTGAAACCACATTTGTATGCCTGCCATGTAGAAACAACCAAATTCGGTGGCCCATCTTCGGTTTCATTTGGTTTTTGCTCCAACCGATCCTGTAATTTAAACATTAACTTATAAAGAGTTATGTAAAACTAAAAGAAACGTATTAGTTTCGTTTTGATTGGTGATATAGAAACTAGATCTAAATCATAATTAGTTAATGCAATGTGTGAAAATAAGAATATACTATTATATCAGTTATTATGATAAAACAATCTCGCTTAATTGATTCATTTTAAACTTTCACCATCTTGTTCACTCTTTTTAACCTCTTAGCTTTGATTAAGACATCCTTCACTATTATCAGACGTTTCTTTTGTTTTAGTAATTTCTAAAGATTTTATCAGTCGGTAACATCAGTTAAAGTCAAGTTAATCATGTCCTCTGACAACTGGTCGGTGGCTGCAAAAACGTCATTGGATTTAAAATCCAAATTAAATAGTTCCTAATAATAACCATAATCAAAACGGCGAATTAAGACATCTTAATATACATATCTGCAAGTCCTTTTTCTAATGAGAACAATTTCAAGCTTATCGACATGGTTTTAATTAGCACAATCAAAATTTCAAATCACGGGGTATTTATACATTTTAATATGTAAACTTCATTACTACAGTATAATTTGTAAATGTGACAACTGGCAAATTAGGGAGATATTTTGAAAACCCGCATTATTTTAAAACTTATAATTTTGGAATATTTGAAAAGTTATTGTGATGAGATTTGTAAACGTTGGAATGTGATTTTAATCATGCGTTATTTATGGATTTTGATTATTAATTATTGGATTGGTTTGGTTTGCTATCGGTGATTTAATTGTGAGATGATTATTTGGCACTACATTGACTCCGGCACTAGGATAACCTAACAATTTTAATTATTTTAATATTGGTTTGGATAATTATATTTTTGGAACGTATCGCGAGGTTTTTGATTATTTGGAATGGGTTTGGTTCGAGAGAGTTGATTTGTTTTAAAAAGGTTTCGGGTTTGGTCCGTGTCTATTACACCGGGTCACCTCACCCACCTTAATAACAACATTATTATTATTATCACAATTTTTTTTTTATGTAAACTACAAATCGTCCTTGTGTGGGTCGGTTTGCACACAACACACAAACACACCCTCACCCTCACCAAATTACTCTCTCTCTCTCTAAACATCACCTCACCGTCTTTATCACCAAAACCCTAACACCACCGCCACCGTACGCGGCCACCACAACCGCCACCGCCCCTCCTACATCTAATCTAACACCACCATCTTAACCCTTGTGTCCCGATCTATCTTTTGGTGTATTTCACGCGCTCTAAAACCTTCATCAACACTACATACGAATTACCACCACTACTTTAACACCACCACTTTTGTTTAACCTTGTTGGGTTTTTAAAGAAATCAAGTTTGGAGTCGATTTTGAAGGTGAGTGACCACGAGTCCGATTCGTGTGTCTCGATTTGATACCCAAGCCGTGGGTATATGGTTTTTCTTGAATGGGTTTTGTAAGAATAAAGTGGGAAAAAGAATTTTGTTGATAAAAACTTGTTTGGTATCCGGGTTGGGTCGATTTGGGTTCGAATTTGTGGAAGGATTTGATTTTCTTGATGATTCTTGGTGGGTTGATGCTCGGATTGAGCATAACCGAGACCCTCGAGGTCTCGGGGTCGGTCTTGTGGCTCGTTTATTCATGCCGAGATCCAAAGGGGTTCCCCGTTTCATGTTGTTGTTGTTGTCGTGATACCAAAGACCCAAGGGGTCCGTTTGGTTTAGTTTGGCTCGAATAGAGCTAGCCGAGACTTAGTGGTCTCGGGAATGACCCACGTTGTTATTTTGTGTGGAGTAATATTGACCCATTTGACTTGGTAAGTTGACCCAGAAGACTTGATTTAATTGGTGACCTTAATTGGTTTCTTGGTATTTTCTTTGTTGTGGTTGTTTGATATTGTTGTTGAGGTATAATCGCCTTGGCGTTGTTGATATTGTTGGTGTTACTTGGGAGCCGAGGATGGGATGATATATTGGTTATTGTTATGGAGTTGAGTTGACGAATTTGATTGGGGACCGATTGTGAGACGGTCACTTAGATTGACGGAGATAGGTTAGTCGGGTGCCGTAGTCGGACCCTCATGTTGTAGCACGTGGATTTGGGATTGATTTGGACGGAGTTGATTTATTTATTTTGACTTGGTTATTATTTGTGGACTTAGACTATGAGCCGAGAGTAATGACTCGGACATGTGACCAAATTCTTATAACTCGATAAATATTAAAAATCAAACATTAATAATAATACTCGTAATAATATTATTGATAATATAATCGTTTATATACGTATATAGACGTGATAAACGTATGTGTGTGTGTGTGTGTATATATATATATATATATATATATATATATATATATATATATATATATATATAAATGCGTATATTAATAATAAAACAATCACGAGTAAACGTTATAATAATATAACGATAATTATTATACTATGCGAATAGTGCAATAAATGTCGGAATATTATTATAAATAAATAACTAGTAATAATGTCGAGAACTAATAAGTCGGGTAAGTAATAAATAAAAACATGATGACTTTTATAAATTTAGAAAAACTTATCGAGTTATACAAGTTGTGGTTACTTAAAGTCCAAGTGGGCTTTATTATGTGACTTTTGTGTTGTCACGGATATATGACGATTAATATAAACATTTTATATAACTACATAACTTATTTAATCGACGGGTTAAATCGAGTTTATTTAGCTATAGAAAATGAGTATATTAATGGGCATCGTATCCTACGACGCCCATAGGTTATGGTACGTGTATTAGAATGATGAATTACTAAATATCTCATAGAATTGGCTAAATTGACGAATTTGGCAAATTGGACGATATATATAGGAATTTATTGGACTACGATATTTACCATATAGTATACTTTGTGTTATGTGCTTTAGGTTGGGTATAATCTTGGAGCGGTATATTACGTAAATAAATATGGGAGATTATTAAATCGACAGATTTGATAAACTTCGATGATTATTTAAATAATATATTGGGCTAATATTAGACCTATAGATGGTTTACTATTTCTTTCGTTGTGACTTCTTGGTTTGAGTTGTGTCGACCCTCCACCCATATGGATACCAAACGTCAAATTTCAAATTAATATGAAGATAATTCAAGAAATGGATATTTTTGGAAAGTAAAATGGAATACGTTCGGGAATGGGAATATTTGATTTTGAGGAAATGATTTCTGAACGAGTTTGATATTGTTAGGAAGTGCCGAGTCTGTAGTTGCCGTTACTTGAGTTTGCTTACGTCTTTCATCTATCGATTTCTTTTGAGGATTTTCTGGACTTGAGGTGAGTCATAGCCCCACTTTTTACTCTTGAACTTTGTTTTCAATACTTGGGGTGAGAAACGTGCAAAATGTTTTATGTGGACTATTATCGCTTCATTATTTTAAAACTTGCTATGCTTATAGAACTAGGTAGGATAGAGCGAGGCCTAGTCCTGAACTAGGTAAGCTATTGATTTGGTTATAGAGCGAGGCCTAGTCCCGAACTAGGTAAGCTATTGAATTGGTTATGGAGCGAGGCCTAGTCAAGAACTAGGTAAGCTATACAACGAGGCCTAGACTAGATCTAGGTAAGTTGAACATGTCGTATCCTTACGCATGTTGGGTATGTCGTATCCTTACGCATACAGATTGATTTGATTTGATTTGGTTATTGGACTATAGTGTGCACCTATAGGGTTGATTTGATTTGGTTGGATTATTTTGGTTGGATGATTGAGGCCTAGTCTAGCTAGCAAGCGTTTTGCGTATATGTCCACTATATTGAATTATTAATTTAAACTTATGATCTCACCAGCGAAAGCTGACTTTTAGCGCGTTTTCTCAGGTAACTAAGTGATGCCCTTGGATGCTTGGATTGGAGGCTTGGCTATGGCACCTGGTTCATGGATCTATTTTCTAAAACTCTGATAAATAATTGTGGACCTATATTTATTTCCTTTTGGGCCTGACTTGGATTGAATTTGGGATATTGTAAACTTTAAAACCCCGCGTGGTTGTATTTTTCTCTTGTTTACTTTATCTCATTCTTTTATGTCTTGTGTTTGGATATCAATCCCCGTAGCACCTCGAAAGCTTGTTGAGTCTTCCGCTGTACCAAATTTTGGGGGTGTTACAGATCGGTATCAGAGCCAGTGTTATAGAGAACTAGGTAAATAGACACCTAAACTATAACCGATTTTTATAGAAAACGATCCTCAACCGTTGCTTGCCAGCCCGCCAAGCCGAAGCATCATTGTTATTATTGAGGTATATTGAGATGATTATTAGATATGGGATTCTTGAGATGATTTGAGGATTTGAGATTTATTGGTTTAGTAATTTGATGGCGTTTTGAGGAATTATATGGCGTTTTGAGGAATTATATGGCTTAATTGTTTTATGAATGATTTTTAGTAATGCGGTATTTTAAATCTTTCTTGATATATATGATTTGAAATTATATGATGATTTTGATATGGTTTTTTGAATTCGCGGTTTAGTTGTTTTGAAACACTTACACCTACCCTATGCCGTTGTCACAGACTATGGCCTCCCGTATGTTTGACGTTGTTGAGGATATTCTTACTACACCTGTACGCCCAGCACAGATCACCATGGCTCCTGATGATCCTTACAGGGTTGCCATGCATTTAGCTATTGTGTCACCGACAGCTTCTACTTCTGCACCGCCTGCTGCACCTACGCAGGGACCCTCATCTTCTCTAGGGCTCCCTGGTACTTCGAGGCAGCTTACTCTTCATCAGGCTTTGGCTCGTGTGGCTCCACGTTTTGCCCACCGAGCTACGGTACGTATGTCGGTACGCCCTACTTCACCACCTTTACATTTGGATGCTCACACTCTCCTGTCAGATGCACCACCTGCATCATTGCGTCGTCGTCCTAGATCACTTACCACATCTCCACATGGTTCACCTGTTATGAGACGACGATTGATGATGTACTCTTCCGATGAGGAGGGGAGGAGTACGAGGGTGAGGATGAGGCTGATGACCCTCAGGAGGCTGAGCAGGGTGATGATGATGACCCTGAGGAGGAGGATGACCCTCAGGAGGAGGAGATGCCTGATGATGATGGCCTGTTTCACCTGATCATCCATTTTTGTTTGAGTTGCCACCTGGTAGTCCCGTAGAGTTGGATGCACCTTCTGAGGTTTCTGCTGAGCATGCAGAGCTAGGTGAGACTGGTAGGATGTGGGCTCAGATTACTGACCTTGGTGAGAGAGTTACACATATGTCTGAGCGGATTGATAGGGTGACTGTTGAGTTCATTGGGGAGTTGAGGAACCTCCGCCAGCAGCGTGGCTAGATGTTTGAGTTATGTTGTCTTATTGCTTTCTACATCGAGGAGTGTTCGGTTAGAAAAGCTAGTTATCGTATTTTGATGCATTTTCCGTTCAGTATTCGTCTCGTTTGGAACGATTATTTATCTTTTGTGTTTTTCGGTAGTTGGAACGATGTTGGATCCTTATTGTATGGTTGATGGCTATTATTATATGGTATTATGTGGTTTTTGGATATTGTGGAAATTGAGTCCCTATTCGCTTTATTGATGTCTTGTGGTGTATTGTTGATATTCTTTCCATGACTTGGCTTCATTGATTTAATTATTGTTGAGCATATGATAAGTTCTATCGGAGACTCATGAACCTTGTATGATGTTTCAGATCAATGGCCCCACGACGAAACCCTGTTAGAGCTACCAGAACTGGTCCTGCAACGACTACCCCTGGTCGTCGAGGACGTCGTCCTACTCGAAATGTTGAAACCCCTACTCCTGATAACCTGGACACTACTAACCGCAACAACAGGAATCAAAATGTTGATGTTCAGGGAGACAATGATCATGTTCCACTTAACGCACCTACTGTGGATCAAGCAATGATCAATCAACTTGTGGAGCAACGAGTTGCTGAGCTACTAGCTGAGTCAAATCATTCCAACAATTCTGCTGGAACATTTCCACCTGTTCGTGCTAATGGATGTAACTACAAGGAGTTTAAAATTTGTGGACCCATTGAGTTTGGTGGAACCGAAGGAGTGGTCTACTTGGTCAGGTGGATAGAGAAGACTGACTCAGTGTTTAATGTCAGTGGTTGTGCGGAGAATGCGAAGGTAAAGTTTGCCTCTTTTACTTTCAAGGATGAAGCTTTAACTTGGTGGAACAATTACCGTAATTCGGTTGGTAGTGATGTGGCTTATGCTATGACTTGGGAGCAATTTAAGTCTTTGCTGATTCATACTTACTGCCCAAGGAATGAGATTAAGAAACTGGAGATTGAGTTCTGGAACCATAAGGTGAAAGGTACCGATATGGCAACTTACAATCGCCGTTATGAAGAGTTAGCCTTACTTTGCCCCGATATGGTTAGGACTGAGACACAAAGGATTGAGAGGTATACCGATGGGTTGCCGGTAGCTACAAGGAACGATGTGATTTCTGCTAAGCCTGCAAACATTCATGAGGCTATCACTATTGCTCAACAATTGATGGACTCGTTGGTATTGGAAGAAGCTGAGAAAGACAAGAATGGAAAGAGGAAGAGGGATAATCATTCTAAGGGTAATGATCGTCGAAACAAGCGACAAACAACTACTAGAGCTTATGCTATGGGAGATGGAGACAAGAAGAACTACAATGGAGATTCACCCAAGTGTAACCGATGTTATAGGAATCATTCTGGACGATGTACTGTGATGTGCAAGGATTGCTCTAGGATGGGACACATAGCTAAGGATTGTAGAGCTCGATCACTTGCTATGGTTCAAGCTACTCCTGAAACTATGAGTAAGGCAAATGTCACTTGTTATGGATGTGGAAAGAAGGGACATTATAGGAATGAGTATAGGGAATCGTGGAACCAAGGAAATCAAGGATCGGGTGGTAATGGGTACAATCATGGAAACCGTGGAGCTAGAGGAAACCGTGGACGACAAGATAATGGGGACCAACGTGTGGAAGCTGGAGCTGCTCATGGGAGAGTGTATGCACTTGGGAACGAGAGAGGAGAAGATCCGAACGTCGTTACTGGTACGTTCCTTCTCAATAATCGTTATACTTCCATACTATTTGATACTGGTGCCGATAAGAGTTTTGTGTCCACTAAGTTTGCACCCTTACTAGAGAAACCCCCGATGGCCTTAGGAATTGGTTATGATGTAGAGTTAGCTAATGGGAACATAGAGAGGATTAGGACTATCATTCGCGGTTGCACGTTAAATTTTCTGAACCGTCCTTTCAACATAGATCTTCTACCCGTCACATTAGGAAGTTTTGATGTCATTATTGGTATGGATTGGTTGTCGAAGTATCGTGCTCATATACTTTGCGATGAGAAGATCGTGAGTGTGCCTTATGACAAGGAGATTCTGAACATACCAGGAGATCGAAAGGAATTGAGAGGCCCATCTAGATTAGCGGTCATATCTTGCACTAAATTACCGAAGCTAATGGAAAAAGGATGTTGCCTTTTCTTAGCTCAAATTTCTAAGAAAGGAGGGAAGGAGAAGAAGGAAAGGTGCATTGGAGAGGTGCCTATAGTTCGTGATTTTTCGGATGTGTTTCCCGATGATTTGCCAGGAATTCCGCCTACTAGACAAGTAGAGTTTCAGATTGAGTTGGTACCTGGTGCTGCACCCGTGGCACGAGCGCCTTATCGTCTTGCACCTACTGAACTAGAAGAGTTGTCGAAGCAACTAGCGGAGTTAGCCGAAAAAGGATTTATAAGACCAAGTTCTTCGCCTTGGGGGAGCCCCGGTCTTATTTGTGAAGAAGAAGGATGGATCGTTTCGTATGTGTATTGATTATCGAGAGTTGAACAAGCTAACGGTGAAGAATAGATACCCGTTACCGAGGATCGACGACCTGTTCGATCAGCTTCAAGTATCGAGTGTGTATTCAAAGATCGATTTGAGATCGGGATATCATCAACTTCGAGTTTGCGAGGAACATATTCCGAAAACGGCTTTCAGAACCCGTTACGGGCATTACGAGTTTCAGGTGATGCCGTTTGGGTTGACTAACGCACCGGCGGTATTCATGGATCTCATGAATCGGGTGTGTAAGCCTTACTTAGATAAGTTCGTGATTGTGTTTATCGATGACATTCTAATTTATTCGAAGAGTGAGAAGGAGCATGAGGAACATCTAAGACTTATCTTAGAATTGCTCAGGAAAGAGAAACTGTATGCCAAGTTTTCTAAATGTGAATTTTGGATTCCGACGGTACAATTTTTGGGTCATGTGATTGATAGACAAGGAGTTCATGTAGATCCTGCTAAGATTGAAGCGATTAAAGATTGGGCTGCACCAACGACCCCAACAGAAGTTCGTCAATTTTTGGGATTAGCCGTTTATTACCAAAGATTCATTGAGGGATTTTCGAAGATAGCAAAACCGTTGACCAAATAGACTCAAAAGAGTGTTAAATATGAATGGGGAGATAAGGAAGAGGAAGCATTTCAGTTACTTAAGGAGATGTTGTATAGTGCTCCTATCTTGGCGTTACCTGAAGGTAGCGAGGACTTCGTTGTCTATTGTGACACTTCGCATAAAGGTTTGGGAGCTGTATTAATGCAACGAGAGAAGGTAATAGCTTATGCTTCCCGACAGCTCAAGAAGCACGAGAAGAACTACACCACCCATGATTTGGAATTAGGTGCTGTGGTTTTTGCCTTGAGAATATGGAGACACTATTTGTATGGAACCAAGTGTGTTGTGTTTACTGACCACAAAAGTCTACAACACATCTTGAATAAAAAAGAGCTTAACATGAGACAACGACGTTGGATTGAGTTAATAAGCGATTATGATTGTGAAATTCGTTACCATCCTGGTAAAGCAAACGTTGTTGCCGATGCTCTTAGCCGAAAGGAGAGAATACCACCGTTACGAGTTAAGTCATTAGGAATGACTATCGTATCGCCATTACCGTCTCAAATGTTAGAAGCTCAAACAGAAGCGTTGAAAGCAGAAAATCGACCTGCTGAGAACATATTTGGGATGGCAGAAAATGAGAAGGGATTTGTTAAGCGTTCTGATGGAGTATTATGTTTTGGAGAGCGAAGTTGGGTACCATTGTATGGAGGAATTCGAGAGTTGATTATTGGTGAGTGTTTATTCACTCACCATTTTATGGCCAAATACCGACTCAAAATGACTATTTGAGCTAACAAATGCCAAGAAAACATGTGTTTTTATGTTGTGATCATGCAGGTACGGATTTATCACAAAATGACAAAAAATCAAACAAAAACCAGAAAAACGGGCACGAGAGTGGAAGATGGTCAAAAAGTCAAAGCCGGGATCTACAAGTCAACTTCAGTCCTTCATCTATTCAGAATTGGCAAAAATGGTCCTTGGATTAAACTTTTGAAGAAAGTCAAATCTAGCCCTTGAAGTTTCAGAATTTTACACATTGGGTCCTCAAAGTTTCATAAAATACAAAATTGGCCCTTGAGATATATTACTACAAAATCCAAAAATACTTACACCAAAATTAAGCCCAAGTCCAAAACCACAAAACTTAAAACCCAACTTTATTAATTTTGTGACCAGGCCCATACACTTCACCCATGGTCAAAGTCATATATACGGGTCAAATAATACATAAATAAAACAAACGAGCCCTTTTTTCCCATTTCCCCCAAAATTCCCATAAATCCCCCAAATTCCATGAACCCTATCTCACCACTAGGATCAATTGGCTCGCACCCTTTTCACTCAACCATAATTAACCCATCATTGGAGCATCTAGAAGCTTATATCACGTGATTGATCATGTGTCAGAGAGAAAAGGAGATGTTGTATTGACACTTGGCTACTAATGATTGGAAGAGTCGCGTCATTGGATTCTGCTTCTAGATAAGCGCTGACAAGACAGAGAGTGATGTACACGCTTGGGACAGATGGCAAGGATTGATTGGGCAAGCCACATCACTGATTATCATCCAAGGGCTACAATTCGTATAAAGAAGCACAACACTATCCAAGGGCTGAAATGAGAAGAAAGAAGCACAAAGAGGTGTGAGGATCGCCAGCTTGGCAATCAGACCCTAACCTCACTCCTCTCCTATATATAGTGCTCATTTTTGAGCTTATAGGTGTGTAATTTTTAGCTTATTGAAATGCTGTCAAAATTTCCTTAGATTGTATTTTAGATTAGTATATGTAATCTTCTTATAAGTTTTTAATAAAATTACTAGTTTCCTTTAATAACTTTCAGTTTATTTTTTAATTTTCTCAATGCATATTGTGTCTTAATTCTGTTTCAAGCTAGCTTATTACTATTTGTCATCAGTTTAATTTCTGCAATTTTAGCTAAAAGCTTATTCCATTTACAGTAAAAGAAAAATAATAAAAAAATCAGAAAATAAAAAAATATATAAAATTTTTTACATATTAGTTGTTAAAGCCTACTGTTGAGCTTATTTTCCTTTTGAACATTCCATTTGAGCTTTTTAGCTTACTAGTGGAGTGATTTGAGTGAGTCAAAAATAGTCACAAGATCAGTTAATTGGTTGCTGAGATGGTGTATTGGATAGATTAAGTCAGACAAGGAAGGACTTAGCCTATCTTAAAGATAGGCTTGCATAGTGAATCTCCCTTTGTTTAGCTAAAGGAGAAGCATCTGGTATACTTCTGTTTTAATTTCTCAATTTAGTTCTCTTGATTGAATCACTGTTTCATTGTATAACTGTTTAGAGTAATTGTTACTTTGAGTATTGTTAGTAGTTTATCATATATAGTTGTAGTTTGATAGTAGATCAATTTGTTTGATTAGATCTGTTGCAGAGTAACTGTTTGATTGAGTTCTGTGATTGATAGCTAAGTGAAATTTGCAATTTGATCATCTGTTTGTTATGGATCTGTGTTGTTTCATAGTGGTTAGATCCTGTTGCCTGTTGCTGATATATAGTTGTTGCTGAGTAACTTTTTAGGGATATTGACTGAGTAGCAAGATCTGTGGGGTTATATTTTCAGAATTGTTGCATTTTTGTCAATAGGAGGGGTGTTTGGATCTGTACATCAGTGAGTATGGTTGTTGTTTGATTACTGTCACTTGAGCACACATAGGTTTAATTAGTATAGATATAGTAGTTTAAATCATAAAATAGTAGTGTAGTTTATTAAAAGTCAAAATAATTGTTCTCTGCATTAACTGTTAGTCATAGTATAAACCTGCTAGTGTAATTGAGTTAATAGTTACATTCTAATTAGATATAGCTTATATTAGATTAATTGTAGCTTAATACAAATTATTAGAAGTAGATTTGAGCTGCTAAATTTCATTTTAGTCAAAATAGATTTGTAATCAAAAAGTCAAAAGGTTTTTAAGTTCCTGGTTTTGTCTGATTTTCAAAAGAATACACAGTGCTCTATATTGATTCAAAATAAATTTTGAAAGTTGATTTGTGGATTTTGTCAGGTGTTCTTCAAGTTGCAAAAAGAATTTCTCAGTTTGAAAGTTAAATAAGCACTTTTAATTGCTTGTGAAAGTGTATGTTTGGTGAAAATTTGCTCTGTCTCACAGCTAATAGGGCTACTTGACAAGCTCTTATTTTGAAACCTAGTTTCATAAATGGCAATTATTTTTGTGGCAAAAGGTTCCTGAGCTTGTAAGCTTTTCAAAACAACTTCTGGTTTCTAATTTAGTTGAGTAATAAGCTCTCTACAAGCTTTTGAATAGTAGTGTTTTAGCCTGTTAGATTTCTCATAAGTTGTTTGGTTCATTTTAGCTTATTTTGCTTATCTGCTTATTGAATTCTGTTTTTTCTTGCTTATTATTGGTTAGTTGTTGCTTATAAGTGATTCCTGAGTGTTTGATAGTTTGTGCTTATTCTATTCATTTATTGTGAGCTTATTGATTCATAAATGTTACATCTGTTGATTTCTGTGTTTGCATTTGTACATACCTTGCATTATTGAGTTCATTGCATCATTTTGAGCTTATATTAAAAGTTTCAAACAGATTAGATCACAAGTGCTTATAAATAAGCACTTGCGATAAGCAGTTTTCATAGAATAAGCAGTTCCACAGTTCAATTTCACTTCAAAATTTTTATACAAGTTCTTTTTATTATTTTAGAATTTCTGGAATTTTTCCAGATTTTTCTAACCCTTTTTACTATTTTTCTTATTTTCTTTTGACTTTGTTCCATTTTTAAATCATTTTTAATTACCAAAAATCAATAAAAAATTCAGAAAAAGTTGTGAAAAATACAAAAATATTTTTAGAAATCATTTTATAATATTTTAGAATTTTTAGAATTAAATTTTCAATTTTTCACTTTATTTTTCTATTTTCCCTTATTTTTAATTCAATTTTAATTCCAAAAATCAATTTTAATTCATAGAAAATAAAAGAAAAGTCAAAAAAATATTTTTCTTTTTCTGAAAATTCATTTTATTAGTTTAAGATTTTTAGAAAATATTTTCAAGTTCGTAGGTTCATTTTTCAATATACATTACGTTTTAAATTTTGCAGTTGCATTTCCGTTTTTACGTTTTTCACTTTGGTGCATTGTTAGCTTGTACTCTTTGCATGATTCATAGTTGTTTGTGATTACTTGAATAATTTGATTGCTATTTTCACTTTCTCACTTTTCAATTCACGATTTCACGAATCGATATTCTCGATTCCATTCGCCTTCGTTGGGAAACGACTCGGGTGATCCGTATTTTACGCGGATCACTTCGATACTATACTATATATTATATAATTGGTTTTCACACGAATCAATTATGCATGAGTCGCATAAGTCAAGATACTCTATCCATCCTGGGTCTGACAAGATGTACCAGGATTTGAAAAAGTTATATTGGTGGCCAAATATGAAGGCAGATATAACATTGTACGTTAGTAAGTGTTTGACTTGCTCTAAGGTTAAGGCCGAACATCAAAGACCGTCAGGATTATTGACGCAACCAGAACTCCCGGTTTGGAAGTGGGAGCGGATTACGATGGACTTTATTACCAAATTACCAAAGACAGCTAGCGGTTGTGACGCTATCTGGGTAATTGTGGATCGTTTGACTAAGTCTGCTCATTTCCTGGCGATTAGTGAAGATGATACTATTGATAAACTTGCGAGGTTGTATGTGAAGGAGATAGTTTCTCGTCATGGAGTTCCGATATCGATTATTTCTGATCGCGACAGCCGCTTTACGTCAGCGTTGTAGCGATCACTTCAAACCGCTTTGGGGACGAGACTTGATATGAGTACTGCATATCACCCCCAAACCGATGGTCAAAGCGAGAGAACTATTCAGACTTTGGAGGATATGCTTCGTGCATGCATAATAGACTTTGGTAAAGGCTGGGAGATGTATCTACCCCTTGCGGAGTTTTCTTACAATAAATGTCGTTCACCATTTATCGGCGTAGATACTTCTCGGCGTAGATACTTCTCCCACACAAGTCTAAAAGCTGCACCATTTGAAGCTTTATATGGTCGTAAATGTCGTTCACCTATTGGTTGGGCTGAAGTTGGGGATAGCCAACTCACAGGCCCGGAACTTATTTTGGAGACTACTGAAAAAGTGACGCAAATTCGAGATCGATTGCAAGCAGCTAGAGATATGCAGAAAAGTTACGCCGATCAGAGACGTAAACCCCTAGAATTCCAGGTTGGAGACAAAGTGATGCTGAAAGTCTCACCTTGGAAGGGTGTAATACGTTTTGGGAAACGTGGGAAACTTAACCCCCGCTACATTGGACCATTTCTTATTTTGGAAAGAATTGGGCCCGTGGCTTATCGGTTGGAATTACCACAGGAACTCAGTAAAGTTCATGATGTGTTTCATGTTAGCAATTTGAAGAAGTGTCTTTCGGATGAAACACCGGTTATACCAATTAAGGATATTCGTGTGGATGAGAGTTTGAATTTTGTGGAGGAGCCGATTGAGATATTGGATGGAGAGATTAAACGACTTAAGAGAAGTCGTATTTCGCTCATCAAAGTTCGTTGGAATTCGCGGCATGGGCCGGAATTCACGTGGGAACGTGAGGATGAGTTTCGAAAGAGATATCCGAAGCTTTTTACTTCGTAGATGGTTTGTTCCGAGTGAAACCCGGGACGGGTTTCTTCTGAGGCTGGGAGGATGTGACAACTGGCAAATTAGGGAGATATTTTGAAAACCCGCATTACTTTAAAACTTATAATTTTGGAATATTTGAAAAGTTATTGTGATGAGATTTGTAAACGTTGGAATGTGATTTTAATCATGCGTTATTTATGGATTTTGATTATTAATTATTGGATTGGTTTGATTTGCTATCGGTGATTTAATTGTGAGATGATTATTTGGCACTACATTGACTCCGGCACTAGGATAACCTAACAATTTTAATTATTTTAATATTGGTTTGGATAATTATATTTTTGGAACATATCGCGAGGTTTTTGATTATTTGGAATGGGTTCGGTTCGAGAGAGTTGATTTGTTTTAAAAAGGTTTCGGTTTGGTCCGTGTCTATTACACCGGGTCACCTCACCCACCTTAATAATAACATTATTATTATTATCACAAATTTTTTTTTATGTAAACTACAAATCGTCCTTGTGTGGGTCGGTTTGCACACAACACACAAACACACCCTCACCCTCACCAAATTACTCTCTCTCTCTAAACATCACCTCACCATCTTTATCACCAAAACCCTAACACCACCGCCACCTTACGCGGCCACCACAGCCGCCACCGCCCCTCCCCCATTTAATCTAACACCGCCATCTTAACCCTTGTGTCCCGATCTATCTTTTGGTGTATTGCACGCGCTCTAAAACCTTCATTAACACTACATACGAATTACCACCACTACTTTAACACCACCACTTTTGTTTAACCTTGTTGGGTTTTTAAAGAAATCAAGTTTGGAGTCGATTTTGAAGGTGAGTGACCACGAGTCCAACTCGTGTGTCTCGATTTGATACCCAAGCCGTGGGTATATGGTTTTTCTTGAATGGGTTTTGTAAGAATAAAGTGGGAAAAAGAATTTTGTTGATAAAAACTTGTTTGGTATCCGGGTTGGGTCGATTTGGGTTCGAATTTGTGGAAAGATTTGATTTTCTTGATGATTCTTGGTGGGTTGATGCTCGGATTGAGCATAACCGAGACCCTCGAGGTCTCGGGGTCGGTCTTGTGGCTCATTTATTCATGCCGAGATCCAAAGGGGTCCCCCATTTCATGTTGTTGTTGTTGTCGTGATACCAAAGACCCAAGGGGTCCGTTTGGTTTAGTTTGGCTCGAATAGAGCTAGCCGAGACTTAGTGGTTGTAACCACCGGTAAATTTTCACTTAAATTAAATTTATACTTAGCCCTTTTCACGTCTACAATTTTTTTTAAACGTTAACAGTTAAAATAATTTTAAAAATTAATATAACATAACTCATATTTAAACTAGTTTACTTAGTTTAGTCTTGAATAAATATTTTTATATGTCAAGTACCAAAGTTTTCAAATTCTTATTTACCACGTTACGTCATTTTATACTTAACGTTTAATTTTTTTATTTTATTTTCTATTTATTAAAGTATTCATGAAAACCCTAAATTATTAAAACTATAATAAAACTCAAATTAATATGTATGATATTTTTTTAAGAAACACAAGAGTACAAGTTTATCAAGCTAAGATACAAGACAGTAATGGATGAAAACCAATTATTTATAAAATTCATTATAAACCTCAATGTACTTCTTTTTCAAATCACAATGTACAAGTCTTTTATAACAAGCCTTCAAAAGATATTTTCTTCTGTTTAATAAATCAAAGTACAAGTCCTTAAACTTAGGGTACAAGCACTTGATGCATAAAACTTAAAAATTATATTTATATTAATCTAGTTATATCTAAACTAATTTATATTTGTTCCAAGATTTACCAAATACCTAAAAATATATTTTCTATAATCTTTAAACTCTAGTACAACCTTAACTAACCTAGTGTACCACCTCTTTAAGCAATTCGACACTCACTTTATTTCTTTTGTACAATTCGATACCAAATTTAAACAAACAAGCCTTATAGTATTTTCTAACTACCCTTTACTTAAAACTAAGTTTCCTACTCACCTAAACCCTATGTACAACAACAAATAGCAATGGTACTAGAACTCTAAGCAAAAATCGTGACCCTTGTTCAATTCTTGTGTAAATCGAATCACATAAACCATGGCCAAATTCTAATCCACTCAAGTAAAGCCACCTCATTAGCTACCTCACCATGTCTCCTCACCTTCAATACCATGGTCTAATATGTCAAGCTCCTTTCATATGAACAGGTTTTAGAGAATGTGTATAAATATTTGTTTAAACAATAGCTAACCACCTCACCATGTCTACTATATTTTCAACACATAGGTTAAATATCTCAAGCCATGCACATGGTAACTTCATTTTACCATGCGTAATATCAGGCAACACCACAAAATTCACCTACTCATCTTAACACCTCCAAGGAAACACATCACCTTGTCCCCTCCTTCACAACATGGTGACCTAGAACCCTCTTAGAAACCCTAAGTTCCTCCTCTAAATAAATCGACCACCCTCTTCATTTCTCACTCACACCTCACTCGACATACACCAAACAGTCTCACACTCAAATAACTACTGATCTTGAAGCCTTAGTAGAAGCCAATGGAGAGTTTAGAGAAGTCTAGGAGGAGGAGAAAGTCTAGTTTCCAATTCAAAAACTATCCATAACCGAATTTTGAGCAAGTAAGTATTCTAGCCCTTTTCAATCACTTTTGTAAACTCTAAATACACATAAAAACTATATTAGATAAGTCCTAATAATAAGATAAGTCAAAAACCATGTTTCCAATATCTTTCTGATGTTAACAGTAGGGTAAGGATCCAATGAGAAGAAACTTAAAATGAGAAGAATGAGAAATAACTATAACCTCATATTTGAGATGCATCGACTTGAATTAGATACACCTCTATTCATTTAGATGCATCACAATTAGTTTCAAAAGTGATTTTGAAGTAAAAACGATGCAAAGTAGTACTAGCAACAAATTTGACACGCAGATGATGAAAAATACATAAGATTCATCTAATTTGATGAAATGCATCTAATATATGTATATGCATCTAATTTTTTGCTAAAAAAATATTATAATTCATCTAAAAGATTAGTGATGCATCTAATTCAAATTGATGCATCTTTAATATGTTGTTATAATTATTTCTCATTCTTCTTATTTTAAAAATTCTTCTCATTTGATCCTTAGTCGTTAACAGTAAACAAACATATTCTTTTATGGTGTAATTTTTACTAAACCTTAAGCTACTTTATAAGACTTTTAAACAAGCTAAGTAAACATTTGATATGTTATAAAAACGAACTTTAGGGTTTGGTCGGGACTGAGCATGTTTTTGTTCTTTTCTGTTCGTCACCCAAACAGTCCCAAACGACCATATTGTGCCTCATTTCTCTACCTTGAGCCTAAGGTGTTAAACCTAGCCAAAAGATCTATGTGACCACCACCCAGGACGCTCTTGAACGCCCTACTAACCCGGCCAAATGAAATTACCAAAAACTTGCCGGAAAGCTGTCAACAACCTTCTGTGACAGAATATAAAACACACAAAAAGAGGCATTTCTAGTCCGATTCATCAAAAAGTTAAAACATGAAAGTTGTCCGGAACGACGTTTTCTATAAAACTCAGGAGCACAGGTCCTAAAAACGCACGACAAGAGCTGTAGGTGCGGACTATTTTTATACCCGACATTTGAATTTCCAAAAATCTTTTCTTAAACGCCTTACTTTTGCCTCATTTTTCTATCATAAGCTGAGGCTTGTAAGCCCAGCCAATATGCTCTTTTAAACACCACCTAGCACACTTCAATTTGCCCCCAAGACCTGGCCATAAGATGTACATGTCATGTTTTCATTGTCGCGAGTCATTAGACCAAACAAACTCTTAAATAAAATGTTTTCGACTTATTTCTAAACAAGGAAACCCTAGGATCCTTTAAAAACAACTTAGATATGATGAGTAACATGTTAGGATACATAACAAGTCAGTTCATAAGCTTTAGAATCAAAACCCAAGTTGTTTTTGGAACCTGATGTAAGTAGAGCATATGCTCCAGGTAACCCACTTCGAGCAATTGTTTACCCTATTAAACGAGCACCTAAGAATCTAAACCCGGGGACAAAACGAAGAGCTCCCAGCATAGATTAAGCAGGATCAAGAATGTAGAAAAAAAAAGATCAAGTAGTTTTGATTCTATTGAGCTATACTTTTGGATGTCTCAACCTAATAAACAAATAAAAATACTTAGTAATTTTATGTTAAAAATATTTTCTAAACATCCTACTTTAGAAAACTATTACGAGCAAACCATAAAAGCTCATGACCTCTAGTCTGAACCGTTGGGTAGACCACCTGGCAAACTTTTGAAAAGATCAAGAACGTTGTAAAAACATTGTACGAATTTGTCTAAAACTTAGCTCGTTTTTGTCACGAAATACATACAAATAATACTTTTATAATTATTTTTGAAAAACTAAAGGGGTATATTTTGTAATAAATAAAAGATTGGAGTTTTCTTGGGCCAAAAATGTAAGTTTTATAAATTAATTAGTACAAGGGGGGTTGTTTTGTCAACAAACAATAGTTGTGGGTATAAAGTGTCATTTTTGAAACTATAAGGGTAAAAAGTGTAATATTTTCATATAAGTTTCGATAATATATTTTCGTTCGGGAATATGTTTTTAACACATTAAACGGCTTGGATTATTTTTAAAAACGTATATATAATAGTTATATGTCGAGAACGAGTTTCTATAAAACTTATATATCAATATCGAATAACAAACCATAAATAGGAAAAATAGTAAAATCTTAATACCATAACTTTTGAAGAGACTTCATGTTATAATAACTAAAATAATAATTGTTAACAAAACCATTACAATAAGAAATATTAAACTCGCATATAAGTAAATACGAATACTAATAACTTGACATAATCAACTCAGGTTTCGTGTCGGAGACGTTTATCAACTTTATTTAAGTTGATCTCCATTCAGACTGCTTTATTACCCAGGTGAGTTCATAGTCCCACTTTTTCATACATTTTCTAAACTTGTGGGGAGATACATGCTACAAAACCGAACACAAGTATTTTCTGTACGCTATCTTGATTTATATTGCCTAAGTTCCCACTGTCGCCTTTCCTGATAAAGACCCTCATATCATGAGCCATTAATCACTTGCAAGTGAACGCGGATATAGTAAATAGATCTATTGGAAGCTGACGGCCCATTTGTACTAGCCGGATAGATAGCTATAAGTTAGCCGGATTGATAGACAGATGTACTATATTTGAGTTGCATAGGAGACTGACAAACTCCTACCGGAGGGCATTATTACTTTCATTTGGTTATGTTAGTAATAAAACATTATCTCGGTAATGTTCTAGCAGTTAACGTTTGCGCTCATGAGGCTTAGAGCAATATATTACATTTCAATACTTTGTTTTATATCTAACTTGTGTTCAAATTATTATTTATAAACGCTGTGAATTCACTCAACCGTTGTGTTGACTTTTTAGCATGTTTATCTCAGATCCATAACAAACAAGGATGGCATGGAAGGGCATGGATACGGAAGGAAGGCTAAAATTTTATTATTCTTTGATAAAGTATTTAACAAATTGTAAAACTACTGGGACCTCATTTTGTAAACTCTGATATTTGAATAATAAAATTTCTAAAACAACTCAATTAGAGATTGCTTTCCTATTATTATAACTGTTGTGCCATCGAGTAACACCCGGCTTTAATTCCGCTGCGTATCCCAAATTTGGCGGTGTTACAGTGGTCTCGGGAATGACCCACGTTGTTATTTTGTGTGGAGTAATATTGACCCGTTTGACTTGGTAAGTTGACCCGGAAGACTTGATTTAATTGGTGACCTTAATTGGTTTCTTGGTATTTTCTTTGTTGTGGTTGTTTGATATTGTTGTTGAGGTATAATCGCCTTGGCGTTGTTGATATTGTTGGTGTTACTTGGGAGCCGAGGATGGGATGATATATTGGTTATTGTTATGGAGTTGAGTTGACGAATTTGATTGGGGACCGATTGTGAGACGGTCACTTAGATTGACGGAGATAGGTTAGTCGGGTGCCGTAGTCAGACCCTCATGTTGTAGCACGTTGATTTGGGATTGATTTGGACGTAGTTGATTTATTTATTTTGACTTGGTTATTATTTGTGGACTTGGACTATGAGCCGAGAGTAATGACTCGGACATGTGACCAAATTCTTATGACTCGATAAATATTAAAAATCAAACATTAATAATAATACTCGTAATAATATTATTGATAATATAATCGTTTATATACGTATATAGACGTGATAAACGTATGTATATATATATATATATATATATATATATATATATATATATATATATATATATATATATATATATATATATATATATATAAATGCATATATTAATAATAAAACAATCACGAGTAAACGTTATAATAATATAACGATAATTATTATACTATGCGAATAGTGCAATAAATGTCGGAATATTATTATAAATAAATAACTAGAAATAATGAGAACTAATAAGTCGGGTAAGTAATAAATAAAAACATGATGACTTTTATAAATTTAGAAAAACTTATCGAGTTATACGAGTTGTGGTTACTTAAAGTCCAAGTGGGCTTTATTATGTGACTTTTGTGTTGTCACGGATATATGACGATTAATATAAACATTTTCTATAACTACGTAACTTATTTAATCGACGGGTTAAATCGAGTTTATTTAGCTATAGAAAATGAGTATATTAATGGGCATCGCACCCTACGACGCCCATAGGTTATGGTACGTGTATTAGAATGATGAATTACTAAATATCTCATAGAATTGGCTAAATTAACGAATTTGGCAAATTGGACGATATATATAGGAATTTATTGGACTACGATATTTACCATATAGTATACTTTGTGCTATGTGCTTTAGGTTGGGTATAATCTTGGAGCGGTATATTACGTAAATAAATATGGGAGATTATTAAATCGACGGATTTGATAAACTTCGATGATTATTTAAATAATATATTGGGCTAATATTAGACCTATAGATGGTTTATTATTTCTTTCGTTGTGACTTCTTGGTTTGAGTTGTGTCGACCCTCCACCCATATGGATACTAAACGTCAAATTTCAAATTAATATGAAGATAATTCGAGAAATGGAAATTTTTGGAAAGTAAAATGGAATACGTTCGGGAATGGGAATATTTGATTTTGAGGAAATGATTTCTGAACGAGTTTGATATTGTTAGGAAGTGCCGAGTCTATAGTTGCCGTTACTTGAGTTTGCTTACGTCTTTCATCTATCGATTTCTTTTGAGGATTTTCTGGACTTGAGGTGAGTCATAGCCCCACTTTTTACTCTTGAACTTTTTTTTTCAATACTTGGGGTGAGAAACGTGCAAAATGTTTTATGGGGACTATTATCCCCGTAGCACCCCGAAAGCTTGTTGAGTCTTCCGCTGTACCAAATTTTGGGGGTGTTATAGTAAACTTCGGTGAAGTGTTCATCAAAGAACATCAGAGATTCTCTTGATTTAAGAGATCTTTAGAGATTATTTGATCGTCTAATGCAATAACTCTTATACCGAAACACTGACCTTTAAGCATATCTTTTCAAAGAAATCTAATCGCCTAAAAAATATATAAATATGCAGTCATAAAAATTAATATGAGGGCCCGTTTGGTTTGTAGATGGGTTTAAGATTAAGAATTGAATATCGATTATCATTTGGATTTGGATTTAAATTTGAATTTAATATAGATTTAAAATTAGATGGAGAAAGAGGAAGTTATAATAAAAATAATATGTTATATATGTTATAAATGAATATAAGTATAAATTCAAAATTGTTATAATTTTAAAAATGAAAATAAAATAAAATATGAGTAGTTTATGTAAAAGATGGACTCAGGTTAAAAAAATAAAAATTAAAAATAAAATAAAAAAGTACGTTTGTTTTGATGTTTTTGACCAAGGGATTAGGATTTAGGATGAAATAATTTGTTTGTTTTAAATACTGGAGGATAAAAAGTAGCGCGTGAATCCAAATATATAAGGATCGCTAAATCCATATAAGGAAGCCATGTTTTTTTTTCTAACACACCGGTACCTGACTTTCTCTCTCTTCTATTTGTATCATTTTCTCATAGAATTTACTTCTCTTTCTATAAATTTTCATGTCATAGGCCCTCTTCCTGTTTTTAATATATTTTAATAGTTTAGATAAATTTATTAAAATAAATAGTAGTCAAATATGGAGTAATATATTAATAAACAATAGTTAAATCAAATCCAAATTCGAATTTAAATTTTAATTCTAAACTCATCTACAAACAAACGGGCTCTAAAAATATAACAAACAGTTAGGAAGGTAGTTGGGGTTAGCACATACCAAATATTTTATAGTAATCCTCATTTATAAGATCTACACACATAGCAAACAACAAATTTTGCCATCATCCTTATATCATAACCCTACACCCTCAAACCAAATGCATCAACTTGTAGAAATATATTAGATCGTTTAACTTTGGACAATCTCGGGGGAAAAAAGAAAAGAAAAGAAAAACAAAAAACAAAAAACAAAAAGACACGATTTAACAATGATTTATGTTAACCATAAAGTTATCTAATTGGTTAGTCCTTCGAAAACTAGGCCCATTAACTCTTGGGCCATCCAAAATACCTTCAACCCAAAAAACACTTGTCTTGACTAATAATCACAATAAACCGGTTTATTGTAAACGTGTACTAAACATAGTATAGTTAGTTTGTTAATATGCGTGTAATAATTTTATTTAGTCGTAATATATTAAGTTTCCTAGTAATAGTTTTGCTATGATAATTTTTCATTTGATTATGATAACTATTATATAAATAAATATTTTTAAAAGTTCACCAATATTTCTAAAAAAACTCCAAAAGATACCTTGGTAAAAGTTTCCTTAATGTGTTTAAATCTTACCATGCAAGTAACTTTCTTTATAAACATTTTTTTTAACTGCCTTCGCAAATTAAAAGGTCATACCCTCATCCCTAGTTAATCATCTTTATAATTAGTCGATACTCCAATCTAAGGTCTAACTGCATACGTGCCAGCAGATGGAGCTGAAATCAGTACTTAGGGCACTGTTTGGTGTTGTTATGGCGCTGTTTGCTGTTTTGAAGTCGTTTCATGTTGCTACGGAGCTTTTTGCTGCTATCAGTTGGTGTTTTAATCCTCTTTGGTCCTTAATGGAGATGTTTGGTACTCTTGTGATGTATTTGGGTGCTTTGTGTCTTGCTTTTTATGGGGCTTTTTGCATGTTTCGTTTGTGTTATAATTTTGCTTTGGACCTATTTGATGCTATAGTTGAATTGTTTTAATATTAGTAGCTGCTGGATTTTATGGTTCCATGCCTTTTGGTGTTAAGTTGTATGATTTTTTATGAATTTATCGCTCATGTTAAACATCAAGATGTCGATGGTCTTACGATTTGGTAATTTAGTGGCTATGTTTGTTTCAGCAGTCGTTTTTAATGTTCTTGTAATTGTTGTATGCTAAACTAGTTACTTCACACTTGTAAATCTTAAAAGTAAAACAATCGTAGCTTGAGTTAACCCCCTGAACTGCTTGATTCGCTCCAACTTTTCACCAAATTAAAATGTTCACTCTTTTTAATTATCTCAGCTTTCATCACGGCATCGATATCCAGCTCCACCGCTCTGAGATGTGTTGCTATATTTATAAATTGATTAAATCTTCGGTTCAAGTAAAGTTAGGGTAGTTGTCCTTTAGCAACGATGCCCGTGGTAGCAAATTAACAAAGATAACCAAATAGTTTTAAGTAACAAGAACCATAAACCTTTCAAAACAACACTAAGACACCTTGATATGCATGATCATAACTTCTTAAGTCCTCTTCTAATAAGAGCAGGTCAAGCTTTCCGACATGGTTTGTTGCGAGCACAGTCAATCTCTTTAGCATAGATAACATGTCAAATTATCACCTCTATTTTTTTTGCATCATGTTACTTATCTATAAAAATATACATAGCATGAAAATACATTCAACATGAACATGTTAATACATTATAGTCCAGACATGGCAGATGGTGTCATAAACTATGTGCATGTACTGTGTAATTTAGAATCTTCGAAGTCTAATGATCTGTAATATTCCAAATTCTAGAGGCGTATAAGTAATAATATGAGTTTAAAATATCAAGACTATTGATTGGTTCCAAACGGTCAACTAAGTTGAACAGGTGATGGTCAACCAAGTCAAACGTCTAAAACCAACTAACCAAGGAGTACAGTGTATTCCCGGGTTGGTATGTCCCAGCGAGGTAAGCAATTGTATTCAAAAACGTTCAAAGTGATCGAGTGATTTAACAGAAGGATCAGGAATTTGGTTATTAAGATGAAACTACGAGATTATGATTGAAAATAACTTAGAAACATTATTGAAACAATTACTGATAATCAGATAACCTAGAAACGTAAGTTAAACCTAAAACGCGCGTTTGAATTTAAAATAAACGCGAACGCGCTAAATAAAAAGTGAAACGTGAGTAAATAAAGTCCTACGAACGTGAAAATTATATTTTTACAATTCTAATGATATAAGAAAATTTTTAGAAAAAGAAAAATAATTTTACCACTATTTAATTAATTACTATTAATTAATTACTAATTATTAATTACTTTTTAATTAACTAAATTACACTAATTATTAATTAATTAGGAAAATTAACTAGAAAAATGAAAATTAAATTTATAAAAATCTAAAATATTATAAAACTAATTTTAAAACAGAAAACCTATTTTTTCTACTTTTTAATTATTTATTATTAATTAAAACTAATTATTTAATTAATTTAAATTAAACTAAATTATAAAAAATACTAAATGACAAAAGAAAAATCTGAAAAAATTCCTAAAATTATTTTAATTAATAAGAAGCCTAAGAAAAATTTAAAAATGAGAATTGCTTATGAATAAGCAGAAAAATAAGCCAAAGGGCTTAAATAGAAGCTATCACTTTCTTAATTTTTGTCTTTTTCTCAATTTTCTTTTACCAATCTATTAACCTACTGTAAATGACAAACTTTTATGAAGGTACTTTGGCTTAAACTCAAAAATAAGCCCTGTGCTCTCAAATAAGCCAAACAGTTTGACTTTCTTTGACCAAACAAGGAAATAAGCTCAAATAAGCTTGTGTGGGGTCCACTGATATAAATTAAGGTTCAGATAAGTTATGTGGACAGTTTTAAGCAGGAAACAACTGAAGGTAGCCACTAAATAAGCAATAAGCACCAAAATAAGCTCTAAAGTTCCTAGGCCGAGACAGTTTGGGGACAGGACTTTCAAACCAAAACCAGGTGGGTCCACAGGTGTTAAGGGCACAAGCTGAGTTGAAACAGCTAGCCTGCTAGCTTGTGAATACTTTGGAAGCAAAAACAAGCTCAGGGGCCCATAATGGTGGCCACAATTAACCACCAAAGGTGGTGATGTGGTGGTGAAGGACTGTGCACAGGGGAATCAGTCCCCCTGCAGGTTACTTTGGGGAGGGATGGGGAACACAGAAAAAATCTTAAAAATGAAACACAAGTTGGAATCTAAAGATGACCTGGGGTGTTACTAATCCTAAAAATTTCAAAGCCTAGAACCTTACTCAAAAATCACAAATAATCTTTCCATTTTTGCAAAATCTGAAACATACAACTTTGACTTTTTACCTTTTTTGTTCCTCAGTTGACTAATATGAGTTTTGATCAGATCTTAACAACTTATTATGATGTAATAAGCTTATATGAGGCTATAATAAGCAATCACAACAACTTATGAACAGATATGCATGATTGTGAATCCTAAAACCCCCACAGTTAACAAGAAAATTGGATCAAAAGGATATTTGACTTTTTGCTTATAAACCTACTGTTTTATGATCTAACTTATCTATGCTAACCTAAAGTAACATACTGGAACAGAAAGTGTGATCACAAACTAACAAGAGTGCATAGATATTAGCTGATCCAAACACCCCTTAAGCTGGGTTATCTAGGTGATTTTGAAGCAAAAAGTAACTATGGCTGCTGAGACCTTTTCCAAACAACTTTTTATGAATTATGAGACTTACATGAGCCCAGAAATAAAGGTTTAAAACACCATTACTACTTATGTCACCTTACTCTACATAACAGTTAATTTAAGGACTTGGATTGCAAGAAATTTCAGTGAACAAGTAACACTTAACAACCTATAATCCAACTTAAATAACTCCAATAAATATAAACAAGCATAAATGGACAAATCATAAGCAAGAAACAGTAATCAAGAAAAAAATCAAGAAAATTTCTTACAAGTGCCTTCCACAGCTTATTACTTATGATTGAACCAGAACAAGAACCATCATCCTATACTCCCATGAGTTCTAAACCACTGCCATCCTCCTGCATTCCAGCATCTTCTTCATTTCCTTTTTTTTTATTTTCTTTTTATTTTTCTGACTTTTTTTTTTTTGTATTTTTTCTTTTTACTTCTAAACTAAATTTTATTGTTTCTGTGACAACTGGCAAATTAGGGAGCCATTTTGTAAACCCGCATTACGTTAAAGTTCGTTTATAAATTTTTATTTGGAATTTTATTCGTAACGAACTTGTAAGACCTATATTGTGGTTGATTATATTTTAAATTTTTTATGAGATTTGAGATTTATCTAATGATTCGATATGGAAATGTACGTGGTGATTTATTTTGAAATTCTCATTTGGTACTACGTTGACTCCGGCGCTAGGATAACCTAACAAAAATTTTATGTCTTGATTTTACGAGTTCGACAATATATATTTATTTATGGAACGTTTCGCGAGATATTACACGCTTTGAAATGAGTTTCGGGTTTTGGTCCGTGTAAATTTTCACCTAGCCACTTTACCCTAAATATTAATAATACCCTATTTCTTATTAATATTATTAACATTAATATATATTTATTTATGGAACGTTTCGCGAGATATTACACGCTTTGAAATGAGTTTCGGGTTTTGGTCCGTGTAAATTTTCACCTAGCCACTTTACCCTAAATATTAATAATACCCTATTTCTTATTAATATTATTAACATTATTGTTATTGTTTGTAAAGAAAGAAAAGAAAGAAAGAAAAGAAAACATTTTTTTTAGAGTAAGTATACAAAATCGTCCTTGTGGTTACTACACCTCACACACAACACAAACCTACACCAACACCATCTCTCTCTCTCTCTCTACAAATCTTAACCGCCGCCCTCTTTGGCCGGCCACCACCGTCGCACCGCCACCCTCACCACAAAACTAATACCACCATCTCAACCACCATCTCCCGATCTATCTATTGGTGTGCACCACGCGCCTCACCAACATCTTAACCTTTGTTTTTAATCACCACCGCCACCTAAACACCACTTTTTCCGTCATTTCATTGTTGGATTTTTGAAGAAAACGTTATTTGGAATTGTTTGGAGGTGAGTGGCCACGGTTTCTTTGTCGTGTGCCTCGATTTAGCTTAGATCTGTGGCTCACGGGCTATATTCTTGTTGGGTTTGATGATTAACGAATGGAAAATGTTGTTTTTGATAATATTATCACGTTTGGTATCCGGGTCTTGTTTTGGTCGATTGGGTCGAGACACGACCGAGAGCCAATGCTCTCGGATTGTGTTCTTGTTGGAGAAATCTTGGTCTTGATTATTATTTTGGCCTTGTAATTGATTGGTGGATGTTTGGGATTGATATGTTGTTCTTTTTTTGATACGTGGGATGATTGGATCTTTTTGTTCGTTGGTTGATTTGAGGCCGACGACCCTCATGGGTCGGTTGGTTTTTTTGGTTCGAGCTCTCAAGAGCTAGCCGAGACCATAGAGGTCTCGGGTGGGACCCACACGAGTTATGGTGAAACTTTGACTCAGGCTTGACTTGGTAGGTCGACCCGTGAATTTATATTTTGATATGCGACGTTTATATATTGGATGGTTTATGTCTTTGGCGAATATTAGTATGATTACTAATATTATGTTGAAGTGAATGGTGAGTTATGAACTCGTGATATATTTTGGAGTTGTGTTGACGAAAGTGGTATTGGGGGACCGATTGTGAGACGGTCACTTAGAATGACGGAGATAGGTTAGTCGGGTGCCGTAGTCGGACCCTATTGTTGTAGCACGTGTATTGGGATGGATTTGGACGGAGCTGATTACTTGGTTTGACTTGATTATGTTATCTTTGGACTTGGACAATGAGCCGAGAGTGATGACTCGGACATGTGACCATTTCGTATGACTCGATAATTATTTATAATTAAAACGCGAATAATAAAACTCGTAATAATATTATTGGTAATATAAACGTTTATATAAATATATAGACGTGAATAACATATATATAAATATATAAATGCGTATATTAATAATAACAAGATCACGAGTAATATTATAACAATAACGCGACTAAAAATATTATGCTACGAAAGTAGAGTAATATTATTGGAAGCGTTATTATGATTAAATAGTATAAATAACGAGGAATTCTTGACGTTGAATAAATATTAAATAAAATAATATCTTTTATATAACGAGGAAAACTATCGAGTTATACGGGGTCGTGGTTACTTGAGTCCAAGTGGGTTATTATTTGTGACTTTTGTGTTGTCACGGATATATGACGATTAATATAAACATTTTCTATAACTAAGTAACTTATTTAATCGACAGGTTAAATCGAGTTATTTGGCTATATAAAATGAGTATATTAATGGGCATCGTATCCCACGACGCCCATAGGTTGTGGTACATGTATTAGGATAATAAATTACTATATATATATATATATATATCGTGGAATCTGGCCAATTTGACGATGTATATAGGGAATTTATTGGACTACGATATATATACCATATAGTATTCTTTGTGCTATGTGCTTTAGGTTGGGTATAATCTTGGAACGGTATATTACGTAAATAAATATGGGGGATTACCAAATCGACGGATTTGATAAACTTCGATGATTTATTTAAATAATATATTGGGCTAATATTAGACCTATAGATTGTTTTATTATTCTTTTTGTGTGACTTCTTGGTTTGTTTGTGTCGACCCACCACCCGTATGGATACCAAACATCAAACTCCAAACTAATACGAGAAATGGATTTTCGGAAAATAAAATGGAATACGTTCGGGTTTGGGAATATTCAATTTTGAGGAAATGATTTCTGAACGAGTTGACATTGTTAGGTTGTGCCGAGTCTGTACTTGCCGCCTTTTGAGTTACTATACGTCTTACTTCTACCGATTTCTTCTTGTTGATTTCTGGACTTGAGGTGAGTCATAGCCCCACTTTTTTCTCTTGAACTATGTTTTCAATACTTGGGGTGAGAAACGTGCAAATTATTTATGTGGACTATTATCGCTTTTATATTCTTTTCAAAACTTGCTATGCGTTTAAAACTAGGAAGAGCGAGGCCTAACCTAGAGTTAGGTAAGCTACACAACGAGGCCTAGACTAGATCTAGGTAAGTTGTACATGTCGTATCCTTACGCATGTTGGGTATGTCGTATCCTTACGCATACATATTGATTTGATTGGATTTGATTATTTGACTATAGTGTGCACCTATAGGATTATGATACTTCGGAGGTTATCCGAGTATTTTTGATGGAGCGGAGGGTATCTGCAGGTTTATTACGGAGGGTATCCGTGTATTTATGATGGAGCGGAGGGTATCCGCAGGCTGTAGTGAATCCCTAGTATAGCTAGCAAGCGTTTTGCGTATATGTCCACTATATTGAATTATGAATTTAAACCTATGATCTCACCAGCGAAAGCTGACTTTTAGCACGTTTTCTCAGGTAATTGAGTGATGATTTGGATGCATGGATTGGAAGGCTCGGCTATGGCACCTGGTTTATGGATCTATTTTTCTAAAACTCTGATATTTAATTTTGGACCTACGTTTATTTCTTTTGGGCCTGACTCTGAATGATGTTGGGATAAATGTAAACTTTAAAACCCCGTTTTGGTTATGTTTTTCTTATGTTTACTTTATCTCGTTCTTTTGTGTCTTGTGTTGGATACCAATCCCCGTAGCACCCCGAAAGCTTGTTGAGTCTTTCGCTGTACCAAATTTTGGGGGTGTTACAGATTGGTATCAGAGCCAAGGTTATAGAGAACTAGGTAAATCGACACCTAAACTATAACCAATTTTTTTTATAGAAAACGATCCTCGACCATTGCCCGCCAGCCCGTCAAACCGAAGCATCATTATTATTATTGAGGTATATTGAGATGATTATTAGATTTGGGATTCTTGAGATGATTTGAGGATTTGAGGTTTATTGATTTAGTGATATGATGGCGTTTCGAGGAATTATATGGTTTAATTGTTTTATAAATGTTTTAGTAATGCGGTATTTGAAATTCTTTATTAAGATTATATGATTGAAATTATATGAGGATTTTGATATGGTATTTTGAGTTCGCGCTTTAGTTGTTTTGAAACACTTACACCTACCCTACGCCGTTGTCACAGACTATGGCCTCCCGTACGCCCGATGTTGTTTAGGATATTCTTACTGCACCGGTATTCCCAGCACAGTTCACCATGGCTCCTGATGATCCTTACCAGGTTGCCATGCATTCAGCAACAGTGTCACCGACAGCTTCTACTTCAGCACCGCCTGCTGCATCTACGCAGGGACCCTCATCTTCTCTAGGGCTCCCTGGTACATCGAGGCAGCTTACTCTTCATCAGGCTTTGGCTCGTGTGGCTCCACGTTTTGCCCACCAAGCTACGGTACGTATGTCGGTACGCCCTACTTCACCACCTTTACATTTGGATGCTCACACTCTCCTGTCAGATGCACCACCTGCATCATTGCGTCATCGTCCTAGATCACTTACCACATCTCCACATGGTTCACCTGTTATGAGACGACGATTGATGATGTACTCTTCCGATGAGGAGGGGGAGGAGTACGAGGGTGAGGATGAGGCTGATGACCCTCAGGAGGCTGAGCAGGGTGATGATGATGACCCTGAGGAGGAGGATGACCCTCAGGAGGAGGAGATGCCTGATGATGATGATTTGTTAGTGCCACCAGCTCAGGTTGAGGAACCTAATTCACCTATACATCCGATGGAGCCTATTTCCCCTGATCATCCATTTTTGTTTAAGTTGCCACCTGGTAGTCCCGTTGAGTCAGATGCACCTTCTGAGGTTTTTGCTGAGCATGCAGAGTTAGGTGAGACTGGTAGGCTGTAGGCTCAGATTACTGCACAGGGCGAGAGGATCTCGCGGATGTCTGACCGACTTGAGAGGGTTATTGGAGAGTTTATCGCGGATCTGAGAGTTGATGTGACTGTGGTTGAGGGCAGGTCGACTGAGATGAGAAGAGTTGTGATGGAGATTCACGAGCATATTAGGAGTTTACAGCGAGGTTTTATTACAGCTCGAGAGGCCGACCGCAAGTTATGGCAGAGGAATGCCGAGCTGGAGAAAGAGGTGGCTGACCTCAAGAGAGACAGCGACACCCATGGTGTGGAGTTAGGATCACTATGGAGAGAGCTTGAGAGCTTGAGACAGGAGTTGAGAGGCCTCCGCCAGCAGCGTGGCTAGATGTTTGAGCTATGTTATCTTGTTGCTTTCTTAACTGAGGAGTGTTCGGTTAGAAAAGCTAGTTATCCTATTTTGATGTATTTTCCGTTGATTATTCATCTCGCTTGGAACGATTACTATCTTTTGTGTTTCTTGGTAGTTGGAACGATGTTGGATCTTTATTGTATGGTTGATGGTTATTATTATATGGTATTATGTGGTTTTTGGATGTTATGGAAATTGAGTCCCTATTCGCTTTATTGATGTCTTGTGGTGTATTATTGATATTCTTTCCATGACTTGGCTTCATTGATTTAATTCTTGCTGAGCATATGATCTATCGGAGACTCATGAACTTGTATGATGTTTCAGATCAATGGCCCCACGAAGAAACCCTGTTAGAGCTACCAGAACTGGTCCTGCAGTGACTACCCCTGGTCGCCGAGGACGCCGTCCTACTCGAAATGTTGAAACCCCTACTCCTGACAACCTGGACACTACTAACCGCAACAACAGGAATCAAAATGTTGATGTTCAGGGAGACAATGATCATGTTCCACTTAACGCACCTACTGCGGATCAAGCAATGATCAATCAACTTGTGGAGCAACGAGTTGCTGAATTACTAGCTGAGTCAAACCATTCCAACAATTCTGCTGGAACATTTCCACCTGTTCGTGCTAATGGATGTAACTACAAGGAGTTTAAAATTTGTGAACCCATTGAGTTTGGTGGAACTGAAGGAGTGGTCTACTTGGTCAGGTGGATAGAGAAGACTGAGTCAGTGTTTAATGTTAGTGGTTGTGCGGAGTCTGCGAAGGTAAAATTTGCTTCTTTTACTTTCAAGGATGAAGCTTTAACTTGGTGGAACAATTACCGAAATTCGGTTGGGAGTGATGTGGCTTATGCTATGACTTGGGAGCAATTTAAGTCTTTGCTAATTCAGACTTATTGCCCAAGAAATGAGGTTAAGAAGCTGGAGATTGAGTTTTGGAATCACAAGGTGAAGGGTACTGATATGGCGACTTACAATCGTCGTTACCATGAGTTGGCCTTGCTTTGCCCAGATATGGTTAGAACTAAGACTCAAAAGATTGAGCGGTATACCAATGGGTTGCCTGTGGCTACAAGGAATGATGTGATTGCTGCTAGACCTGCAAATATCCATGAAGCAATCACAATTGCTCAACAACTAATGGATTCGTTGGAATTGGAAAGAGCTGATAAGGATAAGAATGGAAAGAGAAAGAGAGACCAGCACTCTAAGGGTAATGATCACCGAAACAAGTGACAAGCTAAAGCTTATGCTATTGGGGATGGAAATAAGAAGAACTACAATGGTGATGCACCCAAGTGTGGTCGTTGCTACAGGAATCATACAGGACAATGTACTGTGATTTGTCAAAATTGCACAAGGAGAGGACATGTAGCTAGGGATTGTAAAGCACGACCCCTTGCTATGGTTCAAGCTGCTCCTAAAGTGAGAAGTAAGGCAGACGTTACTTGTTATGGATGTGGAAAGAAGGGACATTATAGGAATGAGTGTAGGGAATCGTGGAATCGAGGAAATCAAGGATCGGGTGGTAATGGGTACAATCATGGAAACCGTGGAGCTGGAGGAAACCGTGGATGACAAGATAATGGGGACCAACGTGTGGAAGCTGGAGCTGCTCATGGGAGAGTGTATGCACTCGGGAACGAGAGAGGAGAAGATCCGAATTTCGTCACTGGTACGTTCCTTCTCAATAATCGTTATGCTTCCATACTATTTGATACTGGTGCCGATAGAAGTTTTGTGTCCACTACGTTTGCACCCTTACTAGAGAAACCCCCGATGGCCTTAGGAATTGGGTATGATGTAGAGTTAGCTAATGGAAACATAGAAAGGATTAAGACTATCATTCGCGGTTGCACGTTAATTTTCTTGAATCACCCTTTCAACATAGATCTTCTACCCGTCATGTTAGGAAGTTTCGATGTGATCATTGGTATGGATTGGTTGTCAAAGTATCATGCTCACATACTTTGCGATGAGAAGATCGTGCGTGTGCCTTACGGAAAGGAGATCCTAAATATACAAGGAGATCGGAAAGGTTCGAGGAGCCCATCCCGGTTAGCAGTCATTTCTTGCACTAAGTTACCGAAGCTAATGGAAAAAGGATGTTGCCTTTTCTTAGCTCAAATCTCTGAGAAAGGAGGAAAGGAGAAGAAGGAAAGGTGCATTGGAGATGTGCCTATAGTCCGTGATTTTCCTGATATATTTCCCGATGATTTGCCGGGAATCCCGCCTACTAGACAAGTGGAGTTTCAGATTGAGTTGATACCTGGTGCTGCACCTGTGGCACGAGTGCCTTATCGACTTGCACCCACCGAACTGGAAGATTTGTCGAAACAATTGGCGGAGTTAGCCGAAAAAGGATTTATAAGACCAAGTTCTTCACCTTGGGGAGCCCCGGTCTTGTTTGTAAAGAAGAAGGATGGATCGTTTCGTATGTGTATTGATTATCGAGAGCTGAACAAATTAACGGTGAAGAATAGATACCCGTTACCGAGGATCGATGACTTGTTCGATCAGCTCCAAGGATCGAGTGTGTATTCGAAGATCGATCTGAGATCGGAATATCATCAACTTCGAGTTCGCGAGGAAGATATTCTGAAAACGGCTTTCAGAACCCGTTACGGGCATTACGAGTTTCAAGTGATGCCGTTTGGGTTGACTAACGCACCGGTAGTATTCATGGATCTCATGAATCGGGTGTGTAAGCCTTACTTAGATAAATTCGTGATTGTGTTCATCGATGACATTCTAATTTATTCGAAGAATGAAAAGGAGCATAAGGAGCATCTAAGGCTTATTTTAGAATTGCTCAGGAGGGAGAAGTTGTATGCCAAGTTCTCCAAATGTGAATTTTGAATTCCGACAGTACAATTTTTGGGTCATGTGATTGATAGTCAAGGAGTTCATGTAGATCCTGCTAAGATTGAAGCGATTAAAGATTGGGCTGCACCAACGACCCCAACAGAAGTTCGTCAATTTTTGGGATTAGCCGGTTATTAACGAAGATTCATTGAGGGATTTTCGAAGATAGCAAAACCGTTGACCAAATTGACTCAAAAGAGCATTAAATACGAATGGGGAGATAAGGAAGAGGAAGCATTTCAATTACTTAAGGAGATGTTGTGTAGTGCTCCTATCTTGGCATTACCTGAAGGTAGTGAGGACTTTGTCATCTATTGTGATGCTTCTCATAAAGGTTTGGGAGCCGTGTTAATGCAACGAGAGAAGGTAATAGCTTATGCTTCCCGACAGCTCAAGAAGCATGAGAAGAACTACACCACTCATGATTTGGAGTTAGGTGCTGTGGTTTTTGCCTTAAGGATATGGAGACATTACTTGTACGGAACCAAGTGTGTTGTGTTTACTGATCACAAAAGTCTACAGCACATCTTGAATCAAAAAGAGCTCAACATGAGACAACGACGTTGGATTGAGTTGCTAAGCGATTATGATTGCGAAATTCGCTACCATCCTGGTAAAGCAAACGTTGTTGCTGATGCTCTTAGTCGAAAGGAGAGAATACCACCGTTACGAGTTAGGTCATTGGGAATGACTATCGTATCGCCGTTACCGTCTCAAATATTTGAAGCTCAAACTGAAGCGTTGAAAGCAGAAAACCGACCTGCGGAGAGCATATTTGGAATGGCTGTAAATGAGAAAGGATTCGTTAAGCATCCTGATGGAGTATTATGTTATGGAGATCAGATTTGGGTACCATTATATGGAGGAATTCAAGAGTTGATTATGCATGAGTCACATAAGTCAAAGTACTCTATTCATCCTAGGTCTGACAAGATGTACCAGGATCTTAAGAAGTTATATTGGTGGCCAAACATGAAGGCAGATATAGCGTTGTACGTTAGTAAGTGCTTGACATGTTCTAAGGTTAAAGCCGAACATCAAAGACCGTCAGGATTATTGACGCAACCAGAACTCCCGGTTTGGAAATGGGAGCGGATTACAATGGACTTTATTACCAAATTACCAAAGACAGCTAGCGGTTGTGATGCTATCTGGGTAATTGTGGATCGGTTGACTAAGTCTGCTCATTTCCTGGCGATTAGTGAAGATGATAGCGTGGATAAACTTGCGAAGTTGTATTTGAAGGAAATTATTTCTCGTCATGGAGTCCCGATATCGATTATTTCTGATCGCGATAGCCGCTTTACGTCAGCTTTGTAGCGATCACTGCAAACCGCTTTGGGGACGAGACTTGATATGAGTACTGCATATCATCCCCAAACTGATGGACAAAGTGAGAGGACTATTCAGACTTTGGAGGATATGCTTCGTGCATGCATAATAGACTTTGGTAAAGGTTGGGAGAAGTATCTACCCCTTGCGGAATTCTCCTATAATAATAGCTATCACACAAGTCTTAAAGCTGCACCGTTTGAAGCTTTATATGGCCGAAAGTGTCGTTCGCCTATTAGTTGGGCTGAAGTTGGAGATAGCCAACTCACAGGCCTCGAACTTATTTTGGAGACTACTGAGAAAGTGACTCAAATTCGTGATCGATTGCAAGCAGCTAGGGATAGACAGAAAAGTTATGCTGATCAAAGACGTAAACCCCTAGAGTTCCAGGTTGGAGACAAAGTGATGCTGAAAGTCTCGCCTTGGAAAGGTGTGATACGTTTCGGGAAACGTGGAAAACTCAACCCCCGTTACATTGGACCATTTCTTATTTTGGAAAGAATTGGGCCCGTGGCTTATCGGTTGGAATTACCACATGAACTGAGTAAAGTTCACGATGTGTTTCATGTTAGTAATTTGAAGAAGTGTCTTTCTGATGAGACGCCAGTTATACCGATGAGAGATATTCGTGTTGATGAAAAACTGAATTTTGTGGAAGAGCCAATTGAGATTTTGGATCATGAAGTTAAGCGACTCAAGCGCAGTCGCATTCCGCTCGTCAAGGTTCGTTGGAATTCCCGACATGGACCAGAATTTACGTGGGAACGTGAGGACGAGTTCCGGAAGAGATATCCGAAGCTTTTCACCTCGTAGATGGATTATTCCGAGGGAAACCCGGGATGGGTTTCTTCTGAGACTGGGAGGATGTGACAACTGGCAAATTAGGGAGCCATTTTGAAAACCCGCATTACCTTAAAGTTCGTTTATAAATTTTTATTTGGAATTTTATTCGTAACGAACTTGTAAGACCTATATTGTGGTTGATTATATTTTAAAATTTTTATGAGATTTGAGATTTATCTAATGATTCGATATGGAAATGTACGTGGTGATTTATTTTGAAATTCTCATTTGGTACTACGTTGACTCCGGCACTAGGATAACCTAACAAAAATTTTATGTCTTGATTTTACGAGTTCGACAATATATATTTATTTATGGAACGTTTCGCGAGATATTAAACGCTTTGAAATGAGTTACGGGTTTTGGTCCGTGTAAATTTTCACCTAGCCACTTTACCCTAAATATTAATAATACCCTATTTATTATTAATATTATTAACATTATTGTTATTGTTCGTAAAGAAAGAAAAGAAAATATTTTTTTTAGAGTAAGTATACAAAATCGTCCTTGTGGTTACTACACCTCACACACAACACAAACCTACACCAACACCATCTCTCTCTCTCTACAAATCTTAACCGCCGCCCTCTTTGGCCAGCCACCACCGTCGCACCGCCACCCTCACCACAAAACTAATTCCACCATCGCCCGATCTATCTATTGGTGTGCACCACGCGCCTCACCAACATCTTAACCTTTGTTTTTAATCACCACCGCCACCTAAACACCACTTTTTCCGTCATTTCATTGTTGGGTTTTTGAAGAAAACGTTATTTGGAATCGTTTGGAGGTGAGTGGCCACGGTTTGTTTGTCGTGTGCCTCGATTTAGCTTAGATCCGTGGCTCACAGGCTATATTCTTGTTGGGTTTGATGATGAAAATGTTGTTTTTGATAATATTATCGCGTTTGGTATCCGGGTCTTGTTTTGGTCGATTGGGTCGAGACACGACCGAGAGCCAATGCTCTCGGCTTGTGTTCTTGTTGGAGAAATCTTGGTCTTGATTATTATTTTGGCCTTGTAATTGATTGGTGGATGTTTGGGATTGATATGTTGTTCTTTTTTTGATACGTGGGATGATTGGATCTTTTTGTTCGTTGGTTGTTTTGAGGCCGACGACCCTCATGAGTCGGTTGGTTTTTTTGGTTCGAGCTCTCAAGAGCTAGCCGAGACCAGAGAGGTCTCGGGTGGGACCCACACGAGTTGTGGTGAAACTTTGACTCGAGCTTGACTTGGTAGGTCGACCCGTGAATTTATATTTTGATATGCGACGTTTATATATTGGATGGTTTATGTCATTGGCGAATATTAGTATGATTACTAATATTATGTTGAAGTGAATGGTGAGTTATGAACTCGTTATATATTTTGGAGTTGTGTTGACGAAAGTGGTATTGGGGGACCGATTGTGAGACGGTCACTTAGAATGACGGAGATAGGTTAGTCGGGTGCCGTAGTCGGACCCTATTGTTGTAGCACGTGTATTGGGATGGATTTGGACGGAGCTGATTACTTGGTTTGACTTGATTATGTTATCTTTGGACTTGGACAACGAGCCGAGAGTGATGACTCGGACATGTGACCATTTCGTATGACTCGATAATTATTTATAATTAAAACGCGAATAATAAAACTCGTAATAATATTATTGGTAATATAAACGTTTATATAAATATATAGACGTGAATAACGTATATATAAATATATAAATGCGTATATTAATAATAACAAGATCACGAGTAATATTATAACAATAACGCGACTAAAAATATTATGCTACGAAAGTAGAGTAATATTATTGGAAGCGTTATTATGATTAAATAGTATAAATAACGAGGAATTCTTGACGTTGAATAAATATTAAATAAAATAATATCTTTTATATAACGAGGAAAACTATCGAGTTATACGGGGTCGTGGTTACTTGAGTCCAAGTGGGTTATTATTTGTGACTTTTGTGTTGTCACAGATATATGACGATTAATATAAACATTTTCTATAACTAAGTAACTTATTTAATCGACAGGTTAAATCGAGTTATTTGGCTATATAAAATGAGTATATTAATGGGCATCGTATCCCACGACGCCCATAGGTTGTGGTACATGTATTAGGATAATAAATTACTATATATATATATATATATATATCGTGGAATCTGGCCAATTCGACGATGTATATAGGGAATTTATTGGACTACGATATATATACCATATAGTATTCTTTGTGCTATGTGCTTTAGGTTGGGTATAATCTTGGAACGGTATATTACGTAAATAAATATGGGGGATTACCAAATCGACGGATTTGATAAACTTCGATGATTTATTTAAATAATATATTGGGCTAATATTAGACCTATAGATTGTTTTATTATTCTTTTTGTGTGACTTCTTGGTTTGTTTGTGTCGACCCACCACCCGTATGGATACCAAACATCAAACTCCAAACTAATACGAGAAATGGATTTTCGGAAAATAAAATGGAATACGTTCGGGTTTGGGAATATTCAATTTTGAGGAAATGATTTCTGAACGAGTTGACATTGTTAGGTTGTGCCGAGTCTGTAGTTGCCGCCTTTTGAGTTACTATACGTCTTACTTCTACCGATTTCTTCTTGTTGATTTCTGGACTTGAGGTGAGTCATAGCCCCACTTTTTTCTCTTGAACTATGTTTTCAATACTTGGGGTGAGAAACGTGCAAATTATTTATGTGGACTATTATCGCTTTTATATTCTTTTCAAAACTTGGTATGCGTATAAAACTAGGAAGAGCGAGGCCTAACCTAGAGTTAGGTAAGCTACACAACGAGGCCTAGACTAGATCTAGGTAAGTTTTACATGCCGTATCCTTACGCATGTTGGGTATGTCGTATCCTTACGCATACATATTGATTTGATTGGATTTGATTATTTGACTATAGTGTGCACCTATAGGATTATGATACTTCGGAGGTTATCCGAGTATTTTTGGTGGAGCGGAGGGTATCCGCAGGTTTATTATGGAGGGTATCCGTGTATTTATGATGGAGCGGAGGGTATCCGCAGGCTGTAGTGAATCCCTAGTATAGCTAGCAAGCGTTTTGCGTATATGTCCACTATATTGAATTATGAATTTAAACCTATGATCTCATCAGTGAAAGCTGACTTTTAGCACGTTTTCTCAGGTAATTGAGTGACGATTTGGATGCATGGATTGGAAGGCTTGGCTATGGCACCTGGTTTATGGATCTATTTTTCTAAAACTCTGATATTTAATTTTGGACCTACGTTTATTTCTTTTGGGCCTGACTCTGAATGATGTTGGGATAAATGTAAACTTTAAAACCCCGTTTTGGTTGTGTTTTTCTTATGTTTACTTTATCTCATTCTTTTGTGTCTTGTGTTGGATACCAATCCCCGTAGCACCCTGAAAGCTTGTTGAGTCTTCCGCTGTACTAAATTTTGGGGGTGTTACAGTTTCTAAGAGCTTAAATAAGCTTCTGGGAGCTTAAGTGTTCCTAAATAAGTCCAGAAAAACAATCTACAAGTAACAACTTGTAAAACCTCGCAAAAATCCATATAATTAAATACGTTTAATTATATATAAATCTCTATCATTATTTTAATCACCATTTTTACGGGGAAATTTAAAATTTTCTTAGTATACTAAAATGGTCACGATTACGATATTGCCAAATTCATCAAACGACAAAACAACTTCTCGACACGATTAACAAAATATTAATAAATCACTAATCCAAATTAATAAAACTAATTACAAAATCAAACGGGCCCTTAATAAACTCAGCCCAATGGCTCGTTTACTATTCACCAGCCCAAAATATTTAACCCATTTTCATTTCCAAAGATTTCATAAGATCGACCAAATTAGCTCCAAAACGCCTCGCGTATTCCAATGTTTTACACACGACACATATATATTTTTGCACCATCTCGTTCAACACCTAGCCAACTATTAGTGTGTCAAATCCCAAGTTCATTGGACGACGTTTGATACGTTTTTAAGTGGCAAAGTGTTTGACGAATATTCATGTCAATCGATTTATAATATATTCATTTCTTAACCGTTTCGACTCTAGTTTGTTTCTATGAGTTCCAAATAATAATTCTAAGATGATTTCATGTTTAAATGTCAAAGATGATCAGTTATATTCATGTGGTACACGATTTCACCAATTGTGTACATAATATATATATGATCGACATATATATGAATCACCAAACCATTTTCCATGTTTCTAGCTCTCACAATGAATATAATAAGTATAAAACTCATCCTAGGAAACTATTGTAACTGACATGTATAGTGTAAATGGTTCCCTTGGAAGACTTTTAACCATACGTGTTAATAAGAGTTACGATATATACTTCTTGTTCGTTCACTCAATTTCCATCATTCATCACTCACTTTCAAAGCTTCCTTTTCTTCCTAATAATATTCCTTGAAGACCAGAAGTTGATAAAATAGAGTTCGGAAGCAAGAAACAAGGAACGGGTTGAATAAATTTGAATATTACTTTGGGTTATAGTTGAATTTTATAGTTTCTTGTGTTTCCTTCGTTCATACTCATTTCTTCACCACCCTAGAGGTGTTGTAAGTTGTTTCAAAATTTTGTCAATTCATTTCACACGTAAAATTTAGTCCATGCACCATGTTTATTTTTATTCGATCATATATAAGTTTCATGTATATATATTTATGTACGAATAAATTGTAGCAACACAAACGTGGCTAGCCTCTATCTTGGAAGGCCTAGGAGTCATGTTGCACACCCCTTTCACCTTTATTTTCAAGTTACATGCATTTTACGAACTCATTTTAAACCATGCTTAATCGGAATAGAATTTCATAAACACTTAGAAATATTTATAAATATTTTATATATATTGAAACATTCCAAACATGCTACAAAACTCACGTATAACTTGAAAAATCACGTAATGAGCACCCAGTATATTTACTCGACCTAATAGACCACCTAGAAAACTACCACTTTCATTTAGATAACATGTAAAAATACTCACGCCTCGACACTAAAATTTAGCCAAACCTATCGCCAATTACAAGGTTTTCAAAGGTCCAATTTTGTTTTAAAAACTTAATATTTTTCGATTGGGCTTATTCAAAGCCGAACAAGCAATAACGAACCATAAGCCCACTGGGCCCATATGAAACATTTTTAGAATCATAAAAATAGCCCAAGTTCAGGCCCAAAACATTTTTCATGCCCTCGCCTCTAAATTTTTAAATAGGCTTTTGTAGTAGCTCGTTAAGGCCCATAAGCTAGAAAAATAAGCTTTTAATCAAATAAGCTGTTGAAATAAGCTTGGAATTAATAAAATAAGCCACGGAAATTTTTATAAAATTTTTATAATCATTTTTGTAATTTTGGACTAAAAATATAACGCGACGACACCTAAAAGGACTAAAACTGCCAAACATTAAAAACTTGGACTAAAACTATAAAAACTGGAAGTTTAGGATAAAAATTGATATTATATGATGTTCCAAGCTTAGATTGTAATTTTGGACAAGTAGTGGACTATAATTGTAAATTAGATACGAAAAGGACTAACGGTGTAACGCTAACGCCGTTGGCATAAAAAGTGTAAAAATTGGAAAAGGACAAGGACTAAATATAATCTATTTGACATTCTTATTTTATTTTCTATTTTACACCAACCATCACGTCATATGCATTTTTACTACGTTTTATTTATATATTATTTATTTTTACGTTAATAATATATATAACGATATTTCAAAAGTTAATATTTTTACTTATGTTTAAAAAGGTAAAACTCCAATGGATAATTTAAATAAAGTATTTTATTATATCATGCATGGCATAACAATTACACTGCACATCATCTATTCGTCATAACGAATAATATTTATTCGTTATTCGTTCGTATTTACCAAATAGTATTTGGTTATATTCTCAGATAAATTTATTTATCAGGTTCCGTATCAAAGACGTTTTCATAATCGTTCCCATAAATCTCATCCTACTTTACTTTTCATCATTTCCGTATCAATCCAGGTGAGTCATAGCCCCATTTCCAATAATTGTTTTAACTCATTGGGGGAGATACATGCTTACATATACTTTGATAAATTGATAAGTATATGAAATAAAATACATGATTCAAATCAATTTCCTAATTGATATTTATTTAATTTGATTTGTGATTTAAAATGTGGTATATACAATACTTGACGAAATACTTAATTGAAATATTGATACTTATATGATAATGCTTCCAATTTGATTATTGTGGTATGTGATACATATATTTTACTAATTAATTACTTGACTGAAATACTGATACTCATGTGATAATGTTTTCAATTCGATTATTGTGGTATGTGATATACATGTGTTACTGGCGAAATACTTAAACTGAATTATTGATACTCAAACGATAATATTTCCAAACTGATTACTGTGGTATGATACTTGATTACATGATGTTATTTTGAATGATCCCATTATTACCTTGATATTGCCTAAGTTACCTTATCGCCATAAAGTCCCTCAATCATGAGCCATTAATCACATGTAAAGTGGGCGCGAATATAGTGAACAGCTTCGAAACCTGTTAAGGATTGACCTCCTGTCCCACTAATACTTGACGGAATGCCATTTGCAAATGGTTATCGTATTAGTCGTGATACACTATATTTGTAGACAAATAGGAATTGGCAAATCACCTATTATTAGAGAGCAAAATTTATCATTGATTTGATAAAACACCTCTTTTGGTTAAGCTTGTGTGTCATGAGGCTTGGTGCAATATATATAAAGGAAATGTATGTTTTCAACATATGTTTAGATACAGCTGTATAGGAATTTGACCATACGTGAATTGTATATCTGATTAAATTAGTATCATGAGTTTCCAACTCATGTTAGGATTATTGATTCCTTATTTGAATGTGATTGAATACTTATATGATTTATTTGTGATTATAGTTAATATACTCAATACTTGTTTCATTACTGTTTGTATTTTATCAATACCAAATATTCCTGAAATCTAACAAAATAAAGGGTTTTCCATAAAACTCTATGAACTCACCAACCTTTGTGTTGACACTTTTAAGCATGCGTATCTCAGGTAATTTAACGAAGCAGGACAAGACACGAAGTGGGCATTTATTACTCTGATAAATTAAAATGGTGTAAAAATCAAATTTGTCATTTTTACAAGCCTTTATATCTTTTAACAAGATTTTAAATCAAATGGTTTATATTTTTATCAAAAATATTATTTAAATGACAAATAATTTTCAAAACGTTTCTTTTAAGTCGTTTTATGAGATTATAACTTCGATCCTCCCCGTAACACCCAAATTACTTTTCCGCTGCGACAAACTTAAATTTGGGGGTGTTACAGATTGGCATCAGAGCTACAGTTATAGAGAATTAAATGTTTTCAAACATTAAAACTATAACTACATTTTCAAAATAATGATTTTACACCATAACATTTTATGCCCTCCGTGTCTGCAGACTGCCGTGCTCAATATCTTATCTGTTGAGATTATCTTACATGCTTAATAGTTACTCTTACACAATAATTATTTCATCTGTACTGTTATATTTTTAACATACAAAATCCTCATAAAATATTATTCTCGGTTACTACTGTAGCATGTCTTCAGGAACTCCCGTGAATATTAAAACTACTCTCCATAATACTAATACCTCATCTATCAATCAAAATTCTCCGAATACTGAAAATCCTTACGTACAAATATCACAACCCCAGCCTGATATAGACCTCACTCAGAAGATCACTTCCATCGTCACCTATTCGTTCACCCTTACGTCAAAAACTCAGAAGAGCTACCGAGTCATATGAAGATTTGATTGGTGGTTAAGCAGCATTCGAAGTTGGACGAAGTTTACGCCAAGAGATGCCGTAGAAGAACGTTGAGCCAAATTCTCCGTCACCTTATACTTCATATTCCTCAATACCAAATATTGCCGAATTCTCTATTTCCTGACGTTCCAAATTTCTCGATACAATACATCTCAAACGATGTATCTTCACTCAATTCCCCTGAACAGAAAGTTGTACCTACTAAACCAAAAATTTTTTGGTTAGTGATGACAGATTTCCTAATAATTCCGAAACTCTCAAAACTTGTAATCAACCTTTAATAAAAATCTCCTTTCGTTATAACCCTCTGTTGTTAATAAATTCTTTACATCATGATACTATGCATGCATGTAATGATTCCTCATACCTTCATGAAAAATCTCATCATTTGTTACTCTCTTTGGTAGACAAATGACTCTCCTCATATCAATGGAGTATTAATAAAAGATCTTGTATCATTTGTTTTGCAAAAACAATCAATCAAGTTATTAATATAATGTTGATTATAGTGAATATATTCAAACTTACCTTGATAAATACCTATGATTATTATGATACCTTATACCTACCATGATTAGGCTATAACCATAGAATTTTATAAGACAAATTTTTGGAAGAGAACTTGAAGAATAGAGAGAAGGTTATTGAACTTTAGCTTTAATAGATAAACCCGTTTATTCCTTAGCAATCCTATACCAAGAGTTGATAAATTATCTAAGATACTACCCAGACATATCTTGAAGTTAGATTACAGTAGGGATTCAATTCAATCTATCATCAATGAAATAATTAGCTCCATATTCTTTCACTAAAGGGCCTAACAAAGTACTAAGAATATCCAGAAGTTAGTAATCAGTATCATTGTAGTAATACTTGAAGTAACCATAGTTCCTCCGATTAGCAACAATATAGTAAGAAAAGAAAATAAGACGGCCATACCTTGTAAGCATAACCATGAAAGTTTTACGGATTTTAGACCCAACTCACCTTAAGAGAACAATAAGAGTGACTGAACGATAGATTATTACCACCCTGTAAGAATTGTCTCATGAACTTTAAGTTTATACCAAGAATCTCCTAGTATTTCCTTCGAAATTCCTAACACATTACCATATTATGAACAAAAATTTACTAAATTCTTTTGAAAATGATTAGATGTCATTCAATCATTGAGACGGTACCATCTAAAACAATTTAAAGAAAAATAAATATCATTGTTACTGAGCCAAGCATCACATCATTTGGTCCTCAATTATACATAGCCTAGCTACCTATGTATAATTTAGGAAGAATTATGTCATAAATGGAACAGTTATCTTTTCAGATTTTCTAAAGAACAATCTTCATGTAAAAGCAAAATCTTGAGATTAAATAAACTATTTATAAACCTCGTTTTTGACAAACTCCAATAGATATTTACACTTAATACCCATCACTTTTATTATAGTAAGTTGAGAAAAGTAAAAACATTAGAAACCTAAGAGTTCACAAAGACTTATGGAAAACATCAATAGCGAAAATTTTATTAGAGACCACGGAAATTAATACATAGGCATATAAATAGCATATGAAGTGCTATTATTACAATGATTACAATAAAAAGCGTATAATCTTCAATAGGCTGACCCGGCTTAACAATAAGGATTCCCATCAACAACACCATAGCAAGAACCACCACAGAATGAATCACACCGATTATTCTAAAAAAATAAGTATAAGTACACCATTAGAAACAATAGCAAGCCTAGTTCTTAAACATAAAGACAAATAAGTATTATTTCATATTTATTGAGGATTACATAGAAACATAACAAGGATACATTTTAAATAAACCTAGCTTGAGACTAGTGCCTCCAGATCTTATCAACACCATATGATAGAACCGTGAGTGGTATTAGGAACCCCAAAATCCCGACCAAAACTACATAATCTGTAACACCCCCAATTCATGGATGCAGCGGAATTCAAACTGGGTGTTACTCGACGGCACAATAGTCACAATGATAGAAAACGAACTCCAATTGAGTCGTTTTGAAAAGGTTTATCATTCAAATTATATAAATATCAGAGATTACAAAATGAGGTCCCAATTGGTTCCATGTTTACAATGTATAATAAATGAGTTTTGAATGATAATAAAATTTATAGCCCTCTTGAGTATCCGTGCCCTTCCGTTCCATCCTTGATCGTCATGAACCTGAAATACATGCTTGAGAGGTCAACACAAAGGTTGAGTGATATTCATAGAGTTTGTTAAATCGATTGAACACAATATGTTGGTAGTGTGAGTTATAGGCTCACACCAATGTTTGGAAAACAAAACAGGTAGGCTACGTTATTATACGCCCGGAACATGTATTATACACTAAGCTTATGACACCATAACGTTAACGTGTACCAATATCGATCGGCAGATTTATCCTGGTAGGTACTTTGCTAACATACCTAAATCTCAAATATTAATGCATTTGTTTGAACTTAGTCAATACAAATGGGATTCGTCAATCCCAATAGGCCTATTATTAATATTCGCGCTCACTATTGCTAGTGATTAAATGGTTCATAATCAAGGATATCGGTTTAGCAAGGCTGGTACTTAGTGATAATAAAACAATCAGGTAAGCATACAATTTAAAAACATTGTGCTCGGTTATAAATAGCATGTATTTCCCCCAAGGGTTTGTAAAACGATTAAGTAATCGAAAGTGGGGCTATGAACTCACCTTAAGTAAGATAGCAAGTAATGAATGTAACGGTTGAATCGTGAAGGTTTCTACGAGCAACCTATAATAGAATGTTGTGACTTAAGATCGGAGTAAAGAATATGAAGTAGTGCCTATATATATATATATATATCTTGCATTTAGTCCATGATGTGGTATGATGTATAGTGTAAGTCTTTGAAAGAGAAGATTCATGAAACATGTATGTTTTGTATATCGTTTACTACCGTTCGGGCCGACATAATTCAGAAGTCATGTTAGTAAGCGTTCGAGGAGCCAGGACACTTTAACTCGTAAATCCACAACTCAACTCGACGGCTTACATAATGAACTCCTCACATGAGGCTCCCTACTATTGTAGTAGTTGATGAAATATATAGATATAAGTTTTGATCCGAAAGGTTACATGTCCGATATTTGAATAAACTTAGGAAAGTTTATTTGTACATGAAGATTGTTATTAGGGGTAGTTTCATAAGTCTTGAATGACCATTTTCTCTTGGTAAAATCTCATGGTTTCCTTTAGATGAAGTAGATCCAAATTGTATGTTCAAGTTATCGCCAACTTCTCTAATTCATGTATTTGCCTTGGTAAGCTTGTATGGTCATTTCGTCATGGCCTAGCCATGACCTTTGGTCATTGTTCCATGGTCTTGAGACTCAACCTTGGCTCTAGCCATGGTTGTGGTCTTGATTTAGGTCATAAGACCCCTTTGGTCTTCATAAACCATAACTTATATGTAATGAATTTGGTCTAAAAATGGGCTGTTAAGATTTTGAAGAATTTATCACTCAAAAAGCGTTTTCAGGGCTCGAGCTTCTTTGTTCCTGAACGAAAACGTCGTTCCGGACAACTTTCGTGTTTTAACTTTTTGATGAATCGGACCAGAAGTATGACTTTCAAAACTCAAATTTGATCAGAATGGTATTTGGCAGTTTTGCCGGAAATCTTTGGTAACTTCAAATCGCCATAACTTTTGACTCGTTTACTCGTTTTAGGTGGTTCAAATTTCTATGGTTTCCTTGTTAGGTCCTCTACTGTAATATGTAATGATCCAACATCATATTTTTACCATTTTAATCAGGTCTTACCAAGAAAGTCACTAGTTTACTTGTTTTAGTAACTTGTTGTAACAATCAATAACAATAACTTGTTTTGCTCACTTTTATACATCATGGACATTAATACAAGACATAATATAGCACAAATAATATGTAAATAACATGAACATGATTATTTAACAAGAATCAAGTTAGGGTTTGGCTCACAACTTTTGGCTTTCAAAGATGAAAGGAAGTTAACATGTAAGGATAGGACTTTGATAGACTTGCTTCAACCCACTTCACTTCATGCAATCTTTCTACTCTTGTAATCTTGAAAGAGAGATGATGAAAATTGAGGTGACTTGAGTGGATTCAAACTCAAGAGAAATCACCAAAGTTCTAAAGATTTGAAGTAGTTTTGATGAATCAAAACTAAACTAGGGTTTATGTATGGATATTGCACTTGATTTCTTGGATGGAACTTGAAGTAAACTAGTAAAATGAAGGGTGTTGTGTGTGTGGGTCGTTCATATGGTCAAGGAGTGGGAGGAGAAGCATTTATATGCAAATGAGCAGGTTACATTGTTGACTAGTCAACACTTGGAGGCCAAGTTGAACACATGTTCACATCTCATGACACAAGGCATAAGATCAAGCCACATGGGTGGTGAATCCCCCCTCCAAGGCTGTTCATGAGCTTGGAGAGCAAGGGTGTGGACTTTTCTTGGTATTATCCAAGATACTTGGTTAGTTTTGACTCCGGGAAATGCCAATCGTAAATGATTAAGCCTCAAAACGTAAAACCGGGTGTCGTAAAATTATGGAACTTGAAAGTATTGATAAACATGTCAATAAGTTCCATAATAAAATATAAAATGAGTGGTAGGTTCCATTTGGGTGTAAAACCCTGCTAAAAACTGGAAACACGGGTCTAAAACGCGTAATACGTAAAACGTACGAATATTGTGTAAAATTGAGAAAAGTAAAATGTTACTTTTCTAATGTGATAAAAATGATTTAAAATGACTTATAATGTCTAGACTGAGCTCAGTCTAGTGTCGGTTGGTATTAAATGTCTTTTAGACATCAAACCGTAAGCCTAAAAATCACGAAATGACTTATAACATCAAGGGATGATTTTTGGTCAATGGAGGAGGGAAAGAATATGTTGACTTTTTCTAAGAAGTTGAAAACTCAAATAGTCTTAGAAACGCGTTTTGTGGTCTAACGGTTAATCGCCCAAACGATTAAGCGTGCTCATGCGAGAGTAGTACAGGCTTGGGTGACCTGTTGGGAAGTTTTTGGTCATATTTTTCTCAGTCACGATTAATTCTCAAATAAATCATGAGTGTGTAAAATATTTTACTGATGTGGGGTCACCTGACGGGGTTGAATTTCGTTGTGCGTAGAATTTCTGATTGACGTTTTACCCTAAAACGTGTAATTCCGTGTAATTCCTTAATAACTTTCACGAAAATGAGCTTATGAATGTCAAACTTTTAATTTGCCATGGAAATGATTTATCACTTGAGAATATCAAATAAAAATCAACTTTCGGGAAAATTTTCGGGAAAAATGAATAGTAAAAGTGAATAGTGAAATTTTCCGGGAATAGTAATTATCCTGAAAATGCGAATTGTTACAGTCTCTACCCCTTACGGGGAACTTCGTCCCGAAGTTCTTTGTGTGTCATATGTTGGAGTGGTATCGATGAAAAGGTGTGGTTACTTATGAGGACTAGAGTCTGGAATTACCAGTGATGTGATTTGATTTGTCATTTCGGTGTATGGTGTAGGATGAGGCTTCCTTTTATGTAGGAAAGGTATGGTAATAGTCGAATATCAAAGGAAATTGATATAGCAGTCGGATATTAATAGGAATTAATATAGTAGTTGAATATCAAATAGTACTTGATATAGTTGTCAAGTATCAATAGCAATTGATATAGGAATCGAATAATGGATTAAGTGTTGAACATGTGGTTGGACCAAGTCCTGTTTTGAATTGTACGGCTGCCCATGCATATGGCTACATGGCTTCGCAATGAGTTTGGTACGACTGCGCATGCGTATGGTTACATGGCCCCGTAATGAGTTTGGTACGACTGCACATGCATATGGTTACATGGCCTCGCAATGAGTTTGTTTGTTATTGCACTATCATTATGAAAACCAAAATGTAAACCTCGTACTAATGGAAATTGGGATAGTCGTTGCAATCATAGCCTAGTAGGTAATCTGTTGTTGTATCTAGTGTTCATTGACTTCATATTTATGTTATTTCGGATATAAATAAGCCCACTTGTTTATAATTCTTTATTTACATAGAGAGGCATCCCAAACAATGTAACTAAAGGAATATAAACTTATGGTTCGATGATTTATAATTTCTTTATTTAAATGGAAAGGCATCCCAATCCATTCAAATAAGGACATTATAAATCATTCTACTCAAGAATTCCCGACACAACATTCATACTTAGCCGGTGAGTTACAAGGTAGGGTATTACGAGATGATACTGGTGTTCCAAAAGTACAAGATGAATATTCAATCTTGTAAAGCTGATGAGGGTACTTGTGGTGTAACTAAGGATGATTTGAGCTTTAAAAGTGCATCAAGATCTGTTAATGAGCTTGTGTTTGTAACGGTTGTGACGATAATGTTGTGATATGTTGATGAACAAAAGTGTGTAATGTATGCTTAACATTAATACTGTTAGGTATAGATGTTGAGTTTGCTTTAAAAATCTTAAGAGATTTTAAAAGTTTATGATGGAATGGTATCCTAAACAGGATAGTACTTCTACAGGATGAAGAGAATAATTGATAACTATCCCAGGATAGTAGTTCGGATTATCTCATAAATGAAAAATTTCAAGAATGAAATTAGGTAACACAAATAAGGTGTTAAGATTTCGCTGAGTGGTAAGACATTATCGTGTCTCTAGATTGTTTTAATGTATTCTGGTGGTTTATCGAGTTCATGTAGGAAATCAACCTACACATAACCCTAGTACAACTACTCTCAGTATTTGAAAATTTTAAGTCGAATATAGTTAGTCAGACTATATTCCATTGTCCCTAGGTTAAATATAGGTGACTAGTCTATATTTAGCCAAGGTTCGATAAAATTTTCAAATACCTAAATTAGGTATACTTGTGATATGTCCGTTGCTTTCGGGAAACTGTCCACTAAACAAAGGCGATGTCAAACCCTTAAGTTGCAAGTCCCGTCCATACAAGACTTGTAACGTATGTTTTCATATTCCATTGAATAGAAGGTAGTAAGGGTAGATACGTATGGAAAGGAAGTTTTAAGTAGTTCTAAAATAGAACATACTTGGCCAGGATCACGAACTTTTAATAATGAAGGTTTCATAAGAAAACTTTGATGAATGTAGAGAAAGTTCAGCTTTTGTCGATGATGGATTAGTTTGTCCTTTAGAAATCTCATATTTCTTGTTTTGAAATCGATAGATTGTGACGGGTTTTTGATATCATAAGAAATGATATTAATGATGTGATGGAATAATTCTAGAGACCATTTGCACAAAACACAATGTCTCGGAAGTAGGTTAGACCATTGTGTAATTCACAATGTCTAGGAAGTAGGTTAGTCATTGTGTGACTCAAATCATTTGAGAAATGATTAAGACTATTGTATCATACAATGTCTTGGAAAATGAATGAGACCATTGTATCTCACAATGTCTTGGAAAATGAATGAGGCCATTGTATCTCACAATGTCTTGAAAAATGAATGAGACCATTGCAATCCGTTACAATGTCTTGGACATATAATGTTGGAGTAGGAACATGATTGGGAGAGTGTGGCTGTGCCGAAATGCCTTAGAATAGGCATACACAGATATGTTTAGTCCATTGTTTAGATAAATGATTGAAAATAAACTGAGTTTATATATCAATATACTAATATGTTCATGTAGCATAAAATGCCTAGTGTGTATATATCAATATACAAATATGTGTTCATGTAGCATAAAATGCCTAGTATATATCAATATACTTATATGTGTTCATGTAGCATAAAATGCTTAGTGTGTATATATCAATATACTTATATGTGTTCATGTAGCATAAAATGCCTAGTGTGTATATATCAATATACTTATATGTGTTCATGTAGCATAAAATGCCTAGTATATATCAATATACTTATATGTGTTCATGTAGCATAAAATGCTTAGTGTGTATATATCAATATACTTATATGTGTTCATGTAGCATAAAATGCCTAGTGTGTATATATCAATATACTTATATGTGTTCATGTAGCATAAAATGCCTACGGGGAAATGCTGAATTATGTTTAGGGTACATATATCAATATGCAATTATGTTTGTGTAGCATAAAAATGTCTTCGGGGAAATGCTCAAAATGGGTATATATGAATATACTAATATGTTTGTGTATCATAACATGCTTACTAAGTCCATAATCGTCTGGAGGATGGAAGACACGGAGAGCGGAAGGCTATAAAATGTTTTTGTTTGTGATTGTAGTTATAGTTTAGGTCTCACTTAGACCCGTTTCTCTATAACCATGGCTCTGGTACCAATCTGTAACACCCCCAATTCATGGATGCAGCGGAATTCAAACTGGGTGTTACTCGACGGCACAATAGTCACAATGATAGAAAACGAACTCCAATTGAGTCGTTTTGAAAAGGTTTATCATTCAAATTATATAAATATCAGAGATTACAAAATGAGGTCCCAATTGGTTCCATGTTTACAATGTATAATAAATGAGTTTTGAATGATAATAAAATTTATAGCCCTCTTGAGTATCCGTGCCCTTCCGTTCCATCCTTGATCGTCATGAACCTGAAATACATGCTTGAGAGGTCAACACAAAGGTTGAGTGATATTCATAGAGTTTGTTAAATCGATTGAACACAATATGTTGGTAGTGTGAGTTATAGGCTCACACCAATGTTTGGAAAACAAAACAGGTAGGCTACGTTATTATACGCCCGAAACATGTATTATACACTAAGCTTATGACACCATAACGTTAACGTGTACCAATATCGATCGGCAGATTTATCCTGGTAGGTACTTTGCTAACATACCTAAATCTCAAATATTAATGCATTTGTTTGAACTTAGTCAATACAAATGGGATTCGTCAATCCCAATAGGCCTATTATTAATATTCGCGCTCACTATTGCTAGTGATTAAATGGTTCATAATCAAGGATATCGGTTTAGCAAGGCTGGTACTTAGTGATAATAAAACAATCAGGTAAGCATACAATTTAAAAACATTGTGCTCGGTTATAAATAGCATGTATTTCCCCCAAGGGTTTGTAAAACGATTAAGTAATCGAAAGTGGGGCTATGAACTCACCTTAAGTAAGATAGCAAGTAATGAATGTAACGGTTGAATCGTGAAGGTTTCTACGAGCAACCTATAATAGAATGTTGTGACTTAAGATCGGAGTAAAGAATATGAAGTAGTGCCTATATATATATATATATATCTTGCATTTAGTCCATGATGTGGTATGATGTATAGTGTAAGTCTTTGAAAGAGAAGATTCATGAAACATGTATGTTTTGTATATCGTTTACTACCGTTCGGGCCGACATAATTCAGAAGTCATGTTAGTAAGCGTTCGAGGAGCCAGGACACTTTAACTCGTAAATCCACAACTCAACTCGACGGCTTACATAATGAACTCCTCACATGAGGCTCCCTACTATTGTAGTAGTTGATGAAATATATAGATATAAGTTTTGATCCGAAAGGTTACATGTCCGATATTTGAATAAACTTAGGAAAGTTTATTTGTACATGAAGATTGTTATTAGGGGTAGTTTCATAAGTCTTGAATGACCATTTTCTCTTGGTAAAATCTCATGGTTTCCTTTAGATGAAGTAGATCCAAATTGTATGTTCAAGTTATCGCCAACTTCTCTAATTCATGTATTTGCCTTGGTAAGCTTGTATGGTCATTTCGTCATGGCCTAGCCATGACCTTTGGTCATTGTTCCATGGTCTTGAGACTCAACCTTGGCTCTAGCCATGGTTGTGGTCTTGATTTAGGTCATAAGACCCCTTTGGTCTTCATACACCATAACTTATATGTAATGAATTTGGTCTAAAAATGGGCTGTTAAGATTTTGAAGAATTTATCACTCAAAAAGCGTTTTCAGGGCTCGAGCTTCTTTATTCCTGAACGAAAACGTCGTTCCGGACAACTTTCGTGTTTTAACTTTTTGATGAATCGGACCAGAAGTATGACTTTCAAAACTCAAATTTGATCAGAATGGTATTTGGCAGTTTTGCCGGAAATCTTTGGTAACTTCAAATCGCCATAACTTTTGACTCGTTTACTCGTTTTAGGTGGTTCAAATTGCTATGGTTTCCTTGTTAGGTCCTCTACTGTAATATGTAATGATCCAACATCATATTTTTACCATTTTAATCAGGTCTTACCAAGAAAGTCACTAGTTTACTTGTTTTAGTAACTTGTTGTAACAATCAATAACAATAACTTGTTTTGCTCACTTTTATACATCATGGACATTAATACAAGACATAATATAGCACAAATAATATGTAAATAACATGAACATGATTATTTAACAAGAATCAAGTTAGGGTTTGGCTCACAACTTTTGGCTTTCAAAGATGAAAGGAAGTTAACATGTAAGGATAGGACTTTGATAGACTTGCTTCAACCCACTTCACTTCATGCAATCTTTCTACTCTTGTAATCTTGAAAGAGAGATGATGAAAATTGAGGTGACTTGAGTGGATTCAAACTCAAGAGAAATCACCAAAGTTCTAAAGATTTGAAGTAGTTTTGATGAATCAAAACTAAACTAGGGTTTATGTATGGATATTGCACTTGATTTCTTGGATGGAACTTGAAGTAAACTAGTAAAATGAAGGGTGTTGTGTGTGTGGGTCGTTCATATGGTCAAGGAGTGGGAGGAGAAGCATTTATATGCAAATGAGGAGGTTACATTGTTGACTAGTCAACACTTGGAGGCCAAGTTGAACACATGTTCACATCTCATGACACAAGGCATAAGATCAAGCCACATGGGTGGTGAATCCCCCCTCCAAGGCTGTTCATGAGCTTGGAGAGCAAGGGTGTGGACTTTTCTTGGTATTATCCAAGATACTTGGTTAGTTTTGACTCCGGGAAATGCCAATCGTAAATGATTAAGCCTCAAAACGTAAAACCGGGTGTCGTAAAATTATGGAACTTGAAAGTATTGATAAACATGTCAATAAGTTCCATAATAAAATATAAAATGAGTGGTAGGTTCCATTTGGGTGTAAAACCCTGCTAAAAACTGGAAACACGGGTCTAAAACGCGTAATACGTAAAACGTACGAATATTGCGTAAAATTGAGAAAAGTAAAATGTTACTTTTCTAATGTGATAAAAATGATTTAAAATGACTTATAATGTCTAGACTGAGCTCAGTCTAGTGTCGGTTGGTATTAAATGTCTTTTAGACATCAAACCGTAAGCCTAAAAATCACGAAATGACTTATAACATCAAGGGATGATTTTTGGTCAATGGAGGAGGGAAAGAATATGTTGACTTTTTCTAAGAAGTTGAAAACTCAAATAGTCTTAGAAACGCGTTTTGTGGTCTAACGGTTAATCGCCCAAACGATTAAGCGTGCTCATGCGAGAGTAGTACAGGCTTGGGTGACCTGTTGGGAAGTTTTTGGTCATATTTTTCTCAGTCACGATTAATTCTCAAATAAATCATGAGTGTGTAAAATATTTTACTGATGTGGGGTCACCTGACGGGGTTGAATTTCGTTGTGCGTAGAATTTCTGATTGACGTTTTACCCTAAAACGTGTAATTCCGTGTAATTCCTTAATAACTTTCACGAAAATGAGCTTATGAATGTCAAACTTTTAATTTGCCATGGAAATGATTTATCACTTGAGAATATCAAATAAAAATCAACTTTCGGGAAAATTTTCGGGAAAAATGAATAGTAAAAGTGAATAGTGAAATTTTCCGGGAATAGTAATTATCCTGAAAATGCGAATTGTTACATAATCTTCATCCGGAACAAAAGTCAAATAGGTGATGGCAACAATGATATATACCATTGCAATAATAGTAATTAGGCTCGGCATTTTCGGAAGTATTTAATGAGAGAGAAGGATTAAGAATAGGAAATGTGAAATGATAGGAAAATGGATAATGAAAGAATAGGAAAGTAAATGGAGTATTTATAGGCTAAAAATATAGCCGTTATATTACTATTCACGACCGTTAGTATTCACTATTCACTAGCCGTTATTTTTCCACTATTCCTGACCGTTATTTTTCAATATTCACAACTCTTAAATACGTCAGTTACCTTGTCTTGTCTAGTACGAGTAAATCTAACTGAATCACGTTTCCTTAATTTTAGGAATAAAAATCTCTCGACAACCTCTATTCAAAAATTCTTTACTCAAGTAATCACATTAAATTTGAATTTCGGGACGAAATTCAGAATGACATGTGGGTACTGTAAAACCTCGCAAAAATCCATATAATTATACGTTTAATTATATATAAATCTCTGTCATTATTTTAATCACCATTTTTACGGGGAAATTTAAAATTTTCTTAGTATATTAAAATGGTCACGATTACGATATTGCCAAATTCATAAAACGACAAAACAACTTCTCGACACGATTAACAAAATATTAATAAATCACTAATCCAAATTAATAAAACTAATTACAAAATCAAACGGGCCCTTAATAAACTCAGCCCAATGGCTCGTTTACTATTCACCGGCCCAAAATATTTAACCCATTTTCATTTCCAAAGATTTCATAAGATCGACCAAATTAGCTCCAAAACGCCTCGCGTATTCCAAATTTTTACACACGACACATATATATTTTTGCACCATCTCGTTCAACACCTAGCCAACTATTAGTGTGTCAAATCCCAAGTTCATTGGACGACGTTTGATACGTTTTTAAGTGGCAAAGTGTTTGACGAATATTCATGTCAATCGATTTATAATATATTCATTTCTTAACCGTTTCGACTCTAGTTTGTTTCTATGAGTTCCAAATAATAATTCTAAGATGATTTCATGTTTAAATGTCAAAGATGATCAGTTATATTCATGTGGTACACGATTTCACCAATTGTGTACATAATATATATATATATATATATATATATATATATATATATATATATATATATATATATATATATATATATATATATATGAATCACCAAACCATTTTCCATGTTTCTAGCTCTCACAATGAATATAATAAGTATAAAACTCATCCTAGGAAACTATTGTAACTGACATGTATAGTGTAAATGGTTCCCTTGGAAGACTTTTAACCATACGTGTTAATAAGAGTTACGATATATACTTCTTGTTCGTTCACTCAATTTCCATCATTCATCACTCACTTTCAAAGCTTCCTTTTCTTCCTAATAATATTCCTTGAAGACCAGAAGTTGATACAATAGAGTTTGGAAGCAAGAAACAAGGAACGGGTTGAATAAATTTGAATATTACTTTGGGTTATAGTCGAATTTTATAGTTTCTTGTGTTTCCTTTATTCATACTCATTTCTTCACCACCCTAGAGGTGTTGTAAGTTGTTTCAAGCTTTTGTCAATTCATTTCACACGTAAAATTTAGTCCATGCACCATGTTTATTTTTATTCGATCATATATAAGTTTCATGTATATATATTTACGTACGAATAAATTGTAGCAACACAAACGTGGCTAGCCTCTATCTTGGAAGGCCTAGGAGTCACGTAGCACACCCCTTTCACCTTTATTTTCAAGTTACATGCATTTTACGAACTCATTTTAAACAATGCATAAACAGAATAGAATTTCATAAACACTTAGAAATATTTATAAATTTTTGATATATATTGAAACATTCCAAACATGCTACAAAACTCACGTATAACTTGAAAAATCACGTAATGAGCACCCAATATTTTTACTCTACCTAATAGACCACCTAGAAAACTACCACTTTCATTTAGATAATATGTAAAAATACTCACGTCTCGACACTAAAATTTAGCCAAACCTATCGACAATTACAAGGTTTTCAAAGGTCCAATTTTGTTTTAAAAACTTAATATTTTTCATGCCCAAAACATTTTTCATGCCCTCGCCTCTAAATTTTTAAATGGGCTTTTGTAGTGGCTCGTTAAGGCCCATAAGCTAGAAAAATAAGCTTTTAATCAAATAAGCTGTTGAAATAAGCTTGGAATTAATAAAATAAGCTACGGAAATTTTTATAAAATTTTTATAATCATTTTTGTAATTTTGGACTAAAAATGTAACGCGACGACACCTAAAAGGACTAAAACTGCCAAACATTAAAAACTTGGACTAAAACTGTAAAAACAGAAAGTTTAGGATAAAAATTGATATTATATGATGTTCTAAGCTTAGATTATAATTTTGGACAAGTAGTGGACTATAATTGTAAATTAGATACGAAAAGGACTAACGGTGTAACGCTAACGCCGTTAGCATAAAAAGTTTAAAAATTGGAAAAGGACAAGGACTAAACATAATCTATTTGACATTCTTATTTTATTTTCTATTTTACGCCAACCATCACGTCATATGCATTTTTCTTACGTTTTATTTATATATTATTTATTTTTACGTTAATAATATATATAACGATATTTCAAAAGTTAATATTTTTACTTATGTTTCAAAAGGTAAAACACCGATGGATAATTTAAATAAAGTATTTTATTATATCATGCATGGCATAACAATTACACTGCACATCATCTATTCGTCATAACGAATAATATTTATTCGTTATTCGTTCGTATTTACCAAATAGTATTTGGTTATATTCTCAGATAAATTTCTTTATCAGGTTCCGTATCAAAGACGTTTCCATAATCGTTCCCATAAATCTCATCCTACTTTACTTTTCATCATTTCCGTATCAATCCAGGTGAGTCATAGCCCATTTCCAATAATTGTTTTAACTCATTGGGGGAGATACATGCTTACATATACTTTGATAAATTGATAAGTATATGAAATAAAATACATGATTCAAATTAATTTCCTAATTGATATTTATTAAATTTGATTTGTGATTTAAAATGTGGTATATACAATACTTGACGAAATACTTAATTGAAATACTGATACTTATATGATAATGCTTCCGATTTGATTATTGTGGTATGTGATACATATATTTTACTGATGAATTACTTGACTGAAATACTGATACTCATGTGATAATGTTTTCAATTCAATTATTGTGGTATGTGATATACATGTGTTACTGGCGAAATACTTAAACTGAATTATTGATACTCAAACGATAATATTTCCAAACTGATTACTGTGGTATGATACTTGATTACATGATGTTATTTTGAATGATCCCATTATTACCTTGATATTGCCTAAGTTACCTTATCGCCATAAAGTACCTCAATCATGAGCCATTAATCACATGTAAAGTGGGTGCGAATATAGTGAACAGCTTCAAAACCTGTTAAGGATTGACCTCCTGTCCCACTAATACTTGACGGAATGCCATTTGCAAATGGTTAGTCGTATTAGTCGTGATACACTATTTTTGTAGACAAATAGGAATTGGCAAATAACCTATTATTAGAGGGCAAAATTTATCTTTGATTTGATAAAACACCTCTTTTGGTTAAGCTTGTGTGTCATGAGGCTTGGTGCAATATATATGAAGGAAATGTATGTTTTCAACATATGTTTAGATACAGCTGTATAGGAATTTGACCATACGTGAATTGTATATCTGATTAAATTAGTATCATGAGTTTCCAACTCATGTTAGGATTATTGATTCCTTATTTGAATGTGATTGAATACTTATATGATTTATTTGTGATTATAGTTAATATACTCAATACTTGTTTCATTACTGTTTGTATTTTATCAATACCAAATATTCCTGAAATCTAACAAAATAAAGGGTTTTCCATAAAACTCTATGAACTCACCAACCTTTGTGTTGACACTTTTAAGCATGTGTATCTCAGGTAATTTAACGGAGCAGGACAAGACACGGAGTGGGCATTTATTACTCTGATAAATTAAAATGGTGTAAAAATCAAATTTGTCATTTTTACAAGCCTTTATATCTTTTAACAAGATTTTAAATCAAATGGTTTATATTTTTATCAAAAATATTATTTAAATGACAAATAATTTTCAAAACGTTTCTTTTAAGTCGTTTTATGAGATTATAACTTCGATCCTCCCCGTAACACCCAAATTACTTTTCCGCTGCGACCAACTTAAATTTGGGGGTGTTACACAACTAATTTGCTATTTTGAATTTTCAAATAACAGGAAATTATAAAAACTGAGCATGAACTAGAAACTTCAATTTTATTAAATAAAAACCTTAAACTTACAACATGAAACTGAAATTACAACTTTGCTTAGCTAAAAACATAAATTCGACATAACAATTTTTTAAACTAAAAACTACCCAAGAGCTCCACTGCTTCTCTTCATTTAAATAGCCTTCAACTAGGGTTTCTTAGTTTCCTTGTCCTTTCCCAGCAAGTTTCTTGACCAGAGGATGAAGGGATTTTGATCTTGGCCGTTTAATTGGTTTTGGCGCCCAAATTGCCTTTGGAGTTTTCTTTGATATATTGATGCCAAAAGGGATAGTTTTTGGAGTGGAGTGTTTGGAAGAGGTATAGGGTGTAGGGTGTTGAGTGTGGCAGAGGAGGGGGAGGTGGAAGTGTGATGATGGTGTTTGGATGTTGTGGCAGGGTCACAGGTATGTTTGGGGGAGGAGGTGGTCAAACAAAGTTGACCGTGTTTTTATTTATTAAAATGGTGGGGTTGGGTGGGCTGTGTTATGAATTGGGCTAGGGTTGGTTTGGAGTGGGCTTAGGAGGGATAAGGTGGATTGGGTTGGTATTGGATTTAGGGAGTAGTAATAAATAGTGTACGTTTGGTTTGTAGTTTATTTTTAGCCCAAGGACCAAATATGTAATTTCCTGAATTGACAAGGTCTGAAATGAAACTTTTCCAAAGTGGTAACCAAGGACCAAACCTGCCATATAATAATAACCAAAGGACCAAAGTTGTAAATTTCCAATATTTTAAACCCAGGGACCATTTTTGCCAAATTTCAAACTGCATGGACCAAACATGTAATTTTCTCAAACTTTTCACCCAAGGATCGTTTTTGATAATTTTTTACTTTTAAATGCCTTGGGTTGACTTTTCTTTCATTTTAAACCTTTAGGGACTAGTTTTGTCAATTTTTGAAACTTGAGGGACTGAAACTGCCAATTATGCAAACTTTGTTCGTTTTTCATTTGTTTTTAAACATTTTGCATCTAAAACATATAAAACACACTTTTGGGATAATTTCTGTATTTTGATGCATTTCTGAGTGTTTTTGGATGTTTTGGCAGTTCAGATACGATAAAAATGATGAGTATTTACACACTCATCAATCCCCCACACTAAACTATTGCTAGTCCCTAGCAATCTTTTGAGAAAAACTTAATGATTTGAAACTCTTTACCAAAAGTCATCACTTCTGGAGTAGCCAGATGTATCGATTCAAGTAAGAACTATGGTCCACCTGATAACCATGTGATTTTGAGCAAACCACCAGCTGTCAACGGATTTGATTTGTCTTTACCAAAAGCCCTTTGCTTCTGGACTAGCCAACTCTTGATGGAATAGTCAACATCTTGGTGAGCTGATTACCAATTATGGTTTTTCCACTGCCTTTACCACAAGCCATAATCTTGCGGGCTAGCCAACTCATTCACTTTTTATGGATATGGCGAGTTGATTTACCATACAATTTTGGGCAAATTGCAAGCCATCAATGGATTTGAGGTATCTTTACCAAGAGCCATTTGCTCCTGGATTAGCAAATTCTTTTGTCGTTTAGACACAACGGACTGATTACCACAAAAATTTTGAAATAAAGTGAAAAGTTTTTGAAAATTTTGAGCCAAAATGGGGGTACTTGAAAGTATTTTGTGATAAAATTCGCTAGAATTCCCCCCCCCCCCCCCCCCCACACTTAGAATTGAATATTGTCCTCAATATTTAAAGTCCCGGCTATTATGCCGAATCTATGAACGTAAAAAGATAATATTAAAAGCTAACTGTGGAAATATTGTTTTGTATTTTTCACTTTATTTATCTGTACATACAATCACACTTTTTTTTTTTTTTTTTTTTTTTTTTTTGAAGATATATACATTTCAAATAGCTGCAGGGGACGGCCACTCCCCCACACTAGGGTGTTAGAAAGTAGAAAGAAATCAGAGACACGGGTGAAAACCCATGTTGTTGCTACTGTTTTTGTTTGTCGAGTCGCTAGCTTGACTCGATCCCCGAATTCAATTGTCCTTGGGGAATGTTTGGAGATCCGGGACAACCATGGATGGTATGTCCTCTCCAAAGTAATGCTTCAAACGATGTCCATTCACTTTGAAATTAGGACCGTCATTTTGAGATAACTCGACGGTGCCATAAGGATAAACCTTAACGATAGTGAATGGACCAGTCCATCGGGTTTTGAGCTTTCCCGAGAAGATCTTGAGTCTAGAGTTGAAAAGAAGGACTCGATCACCAACGTTGAAAACGCGGTTTTTGATTTTTGAGTCGTGTATCTTCTTTGTCTTTTCCTTATAGATCAAAGAGTTCTCGTAAGCTTGATCACGAAGTTCATTTAATTCATTCAGCTGAACTTTCCGATGATCACCTGCAGTTTTGAGGTCAAAATTTGCATGCTTGAGAGCCCAATAGGCTTTATGCTCAAGCTCGATCGGTAGATGGCATGCTTTCCCGTACACAAGCTTGTAAAGTGTACACCCGATGGGTGTTTTGTAAGCCGTACGGAAAGCCCAAAGTGCATCATCTAGTTTATCCGACCAAGATGCACGATTTTCACCAACGGTTCTTTCCAATATTCTCTTGATGCCTCGATTGGAAACTTCTACTTGTCCACTTGTTTGAGGGTGGTACGCAGTAGAAAGACGGTGAGTTACACCATACTTTTGCATGACTTTATCAAATTTGTCATTGCAAAAATGCGTACCACGATCACTAATTATAGCACGTGGAGTTCCAAATCGAGCAAAAAGAGCCTTTAAAAACTTCACAACAACTCAGGCATCATTTGTGGGTAAAGCTTTCGCTTCAACCCATTTTGACAAATAGTCAACAGCCACGAGTATGTATTTGTTTCCATGAGATGACGGAAATGGCCCCATAAAGTCAATGCCCCATACGTCAAAGACTTCACAAACTTGAATTGCATTTTGTGGCATTTCATTCTTTTGTGAAATATTCCCGTGACGTTGACACGCGTCACAGGATTTGACTAATTTCTGGGCATCCTTGTAAATCGTGGGCCAAAAGAAACCGGAATCAAACACCTTTTTGGCGGTGTAATTTGGATTGTGGTGGCCCCCCGTGGGACCAGCATGGCAAGCCTTTAGAATTTCAGTGGCTTCTTGGCCATAAACACACCGTCGGATGACTTGATCCGCACAGATTTTGAAAAGGTAGGGGTCGTCCCAGAAATAATGTTTCACATCTTTAAAGAATTTATTTTTCTGTTGGGACGACATCCCTTTCACAACAAAGTTACCCGCAAGGTAGTTTGCAAAATCGGCAAACCATGGGGTAACAGAATCTCCACGAAAGGCAACCGCATTGAGTGTCTCGAGAGGGAAGGTTTCATTAATTTCCTTCTTCTCGAAGACATCTTGATGGGGGTTTTCCAAACGGGAGAGATGATCAGCAGCTAGGTTCTCAGCTCCTTTTTTATCACGAATAATGATATCAAATTCTTGCAGGAGGAGAACCCAACGAAGTAGTCTCGGCTTTGCATCTTGTTTTGCAAAAAGGTACTTCAAAGCCAAGTGATCCGTATACACTATGCTTTTGGTCAAGACCAAATATGACCGAATTTTTCAAAGGCATACACCAAAGCTAATAATTCTTTTTCAGTGGTGGTGAAATGACTTTGAGCCTCGGTCATCGTTTTGCTTGCATAGTGTATAGGCTGAAAGTGTTTAGACATGCGTTGCCCCAAGACTGCCCCTATTGCATAATCACTAGCATCACACATAAGTTCAAAGGGCAAGTCCCAATCGGGGACAACAAGAATTGGTGCCTCAGTAAGCTTTTTCTTTAGAGTTTCAAAAGCTTCTACGCACTCAGGTGAGAAGATAAAATGAGCATCCTTTTCGAGGAGATGGGTCATAGGCCGGGCGATCTTAGAAAAATCTTGAATAAACCTACGATAGAAACCGGCATGACCCAAAAAGCTCCTAATACCTTTGACGGTAGTGGGATGAGGTAATTTTGCAATGACATCAATTTTGGCTTTGTCAACCTCAATCACATTCTTTGAAATTTTATGGCCGAGGACAATGCCCTCTTTGACCATAAAGTGACTCTTCTCCCAATTTAGACATAACTTTGTGTCTTCACAACGTTTGAGCATGTTGTCTAAATGGGAGAGACATGATTGGAACGAATCCTCAATGACCGAAAAATCGTCCATGAAGACCTCCATAGTTTTCCCGATCATGTCGGAAAATATGGACATCATACATCTTCGAAACGTGCCCGGAGCATTACATAAACCAAATGGCATACATTTATAAGTAAAAGTTCCATAGGGGCACGTGAAAGTGGTCTTTTCCTGATCTTGCGGATCAATGGGAATCTGAAAGTAACCCGAGAAACCATCGAGGAAGCAATAGTACTCATTCCCCGCTAATCTCTCGAGCATCTGATCCATAAAGGGCAGAGGAAAATGATCTTTACGGGTGGCGTCATTTAACTTGCGATAGTCAATGCAGACACGCCAACCCGTAACCAATCGAGTTGGAATCAACTCATTTTCCTCGTTTATGACAACAGTAATGCCACCCTTTTTTGGAACACAGTGTATTGGGCTAACCCAAGGACTGTCCGAGATAGGGTAAATCAATCCGGCATCAAGAAGTTTTAAAACTTCTTGTTTAATGACCTCATGAATTTTTGGATTCACCCTTCTTTGGTGTTGGACTGCTGGTTTGAAGTCATCCTCCATTAAAATCTTGTGGGTACAAAATTCAGGGTCAATGCCCTTGATGTCGGAGAGTCTCCAAGCAATTGCTTGTTTATGTGACTTCAAAACCTTTATTAGAGCAGCCTTTTCCTCAACACTTAAATTTTTAGCAATTATGACGGGTAATTTATCATCACCCTCCAGAAATGCATATTCAAGATGAGGCGGCAAGTCCTTAAGTTCAACCACAGGCAAGTCATCAGTTATTTCAACATTCTTGGCTTCCTCTTTATGAAGTACTTTTGGAGGAAGAGGGGAAGATGGATCTTCGTTTAACAATTTTTCTAGCAAAATAATATCCCCATCAGGATCAAGATAGTCCTCATCAAATTTACCCAAAATTGAACTATCTTGGGCGAGAAAAGCCTCGACTTCTTCCAAAATAAAGTCACTTCCATCAAAAGGAGTGTGAGAAGGGGAAGAGTCGGATATGATAGGCTCAGAAGATGGAGTGGGACTGCCACTCGGAACGTAACCAAGAAGTTCTTGAGAGTACTCCTCAGACGCAACATCAATGACATCAATTCGGTTAACCGATTCGGCGTCATAATTAGAGGAGTACCTCGAAGTTTGATTGAGGTTAAATGTTACTGCTTCATAACCAACACGAAGAGTTATTTCCTCTTCGTGCACATCGATTAACGCACGACCCGTCCTTAAGAATCCTCTCCCAAGAATGAGAGGAACTCGTGGGTCAGCATCGAAATCAACAATCACAAAATCTGCCAGAAAGTGGAAGCTCCCCACCTTTACAAATACATCCTCGGCAATGCCGAGGGGACGAGATGTTGAGCGGTCTGCAAGCTCGAGAGTCATGCAGGTGGTGGTGAGTTCCGGAAGAGAGAGCTTTTTCCATATTGAATAAGGCATCAAGTTGATGCTTGCACCTAGATCGGCCAAGGTGAAGCACTCAACCATTCCGGGAAAAACACATGGGATGAGAAATTTTCCCGGATCTCCTAGCTTCTCGGGAAGCTATTTCAAAAGAACTGCAGAGCAGTTTTCATTGAGTGGAGTTCGTGCCATTTCGAATAGCTTCTCTTTATTGTTCAACAGATTTTTGATTGTCGATGCGAATTTAGGCATCAAAAGGAGAGAATCCGCAAAACTGATATCAAAATGAATATCTCGGAAAATTTGAAAAAACTTTTCCATTTGATGATTGGCTTTTTCGCGGAGCTTCTGGTCTTGTAACCGAGATGGATATGGTAGTGAAGGTTTGGATTTAGGGTTCTCTCCAGGAGTTGTTGGTGGTTCAAATACAACTCCTGGTTTTGGTATAGTTTCTGGTACAACCTGAGGATGGACGTGTGCAGTACCTCGTGGGCTAGTAAATTGCACCTTGTCCTTTGTCACCTCAGGCTCACTCTCTACTACCTTGGGAGGAGAAGAAGAGGTAGTAGGAGCTTTGGGTCCATCATAGGAAACACCACTTCTCGTTGTGATCGCCTTAACATCGCCCCTCGGATTAGCGATCGTGTTGCTAGGTAAAGTATTACCTGAGCCCGAGGGTCGATCATTTAAAGACTTCTTAACAAGGTCTGCGATCTGAGTCATCATCACCCTATTCACTTCCTCCTGAGATTTCATGAATTGTCTCAACAAATCCTCATGTGAAGGACCAATTGGAACAATTGCTTGAGTATGGTTAGGAGGAGCTTGGTTAGGGTAATTCTGAGTAGCTGGAGTGATGGCTTGATTTTGATTGGGAAAATTCTGGGCCCGGTTATTTTGATTGGAACCGTGGTTTTGAAAATTTCCTTGATGTTGATTGCCATGTCCATGAGAATTGTTTCCCTGATAGTTGTTTTGACCTTGGTTTCGAATGTAGTTTCCTTGATTTTGGAAACCTTGGTTTTGGTTATGATGGAAACCTTGGTTTTGGGTTTGATTGACATTTCCTTGGTTTTGGTAACCTTGGTTTGTTTGATTCTGATTTTGGTTCTAGTTACGGTTTTGGGCATTAGGGTTTTGATTGAATCCGGAAGGTCCAAGGAAATTGTTAGAACAATAGCTTAGAAGATTGCGGTCCCCTTGCGGTTGGTAGTTATTACCTCCCGAATTATAGGAACCTTGAGTAGCATATACGTCCTCATGAGTGTAACCACTAGTGGTTGGACACTCGGAATATGAATGTGGACCTCCACAAGTTTCACAACTTTGATTAACGGCTTTGGCTTGTTGATTTTGGACTTGTTGATTTTGGATACATTGGTTCATTCTCAACATAGCCATAGCGAAATCATCCATCTTTTTAGTGAGGATCGCTATTTCAGAAGATGCTGGAGTAACAGACTTACATGACTCTTCCCTCTCAGCTGAGGAATCCTAGAAATTATGGTGGGAGTCATGTTCTCAATGAGATCATAGCACTCTTTGGGGCGCCTTTTCATAAAGGTCCCACCAGCAGCAGCATTGAGAATATCACGGTGTCTCAATGTCAACCCATTATAGAAAGTATCTATTTGGGTAACGAGTAACATGTTATGGTTAGGACACCGATCAATTGAGAGCTTATAGCATTCCCATGCCTCAAATAGAGACTCTTCGGGATGCTGACGAAAGTTACTAATGTCATTTCGTAACTTGGAAACCATGGATGGTGGAAAGTATTTGCCTAAAAATTTAGTCACCATTTCTTTAAAAGTGTGAATCGAGTTCTTAGGAAGTCGATTAAACCATGCAGTGGCATGATGGGTTAGAGAATAGGGGAAAAGAGATAGACGAAGGGCATCATCGGAGACACCATTCTGCTTCATGCTTTGGGTGACGGTAAGAAATTTATCAAGATGCTTGTTTGCATCGTCACCAGGTAAGCCATGATATTGGCACGAATTCTGGACTTGTTGTATCATGTGATGCTTAAGTCCAAAATCAGTGGCAGCAATGTTAAGAGGAGCAATGGGCCCGCCTCTTCCGAGCATTGTGGGTTGACACAACTCCTCCATCGTTCGGAGATCAGGAGCTGCATCATCTATGATGGGTGGTTCTTGATTACCGTCCATTTTCGGAACTGGATCCTCAACAATAGGACGTAACTCAGTTACGTTTATCAGTTGACGATTTCATTTCGATTGTGAACGAGTGCGCATGCACTAACACAAAATTTCAATAAAACAAGATCGAGGCAAATCAACAGTGAACTTAAACCAATAATCACAAATGATTGGCTTCTTTAAGAAAGGTACACCACTCACAAGGATACAAAGGCAAGTTTTTATCTTTGGTTTGAGAACTTATTATGTCCACACCCCCAGTTGGTAGGTGTTCTGCCTTGGTTTGCGACGATTTATTTTTATGTAGAATTATTATTCACAAGAAAGAGACGAATGTTTTTGGGTTTTTGTGTCTGGGTTAAAAAACTTTTGGACAAAATTTTTGGTATCGCTTCGTTTACCAAAATCGTATCTCTTTAAGAATCACCTTAAAAGAAACGCGATATAGAAAACGTAACGATCTGTTTTGTTTGTTTTTTATTTTTTTTTGGTGTTGTTAACACTTTAGGAAAAGTGTTAATGACGTTTTTGTTTTATGATTTAAATTCACAAAAAGTTGGCGGTGTTTATACAGTGACGAATGAAAAACCACTAATCTCTAAGAAACGTTTTGAATACGCAGCTACCTCCCCGGCAGCGGTGCCAAATTTTGATTGGTTCCAAACGGTCAACTAAGTTGAACAGGTGATGGTCAACCAAGTCAAACGTCTAAAACCAACTAACCAAGGAGTACAGTGTATTCCCGGGTCGTTATGTCCCAACGGGGTAAGCAATTGTATTAAAAAACGTTTAAAGTGATCGGGTGATTTAACAGAAGGATCAGGAATTTGGTTATTATGATGAAACTACGAGATTATGATTGAAAATAACTTAGAAACACTATTGGAACAATTACTGATAATCAGATAACCTAGAAACGTAAGTTAAACCTAAAACGAGTTTGAATTTAAAATAAACGCGAACGCGCGAAATAAAAAGTGAAACGTGAGCAAATAAAGTCCTACGGACGTGAAAATTATATTTTTACAATCCTAATGATATAAGAAAATTTTTAGAAAAAGAAAAATAATTTTATCACTATTTAATTAATTACTATTAATTATTTACTAATTATTAATTACTTTTTAATTAACTAAATTACACTAATTATTAATTAATTAGGAAAATTAACTAGAAAAATGAAAATTAAATTTAGAAAAATCTAAAATATTATAAAACTAATTTTAAAACAGAAAACCTATTTTTTCTACTTTTTAATTATTTATTATTAATTAAAACTAATTATTTAATTAATTTAAATTAAACTAAATTATAAAAAATACTAAATGACAAAAGGAAAATCTGAAAAAATTCCTAAAATTATTTTAAGTAATAAGAAGCCTAAGAAAAATTTAAAAATGAGAATTGCTTATGAATAAGCAGAAAAATAAGCCAAATGGCTTAAATAGAAACTATCACTTTCTTAATTTTTGTCTTTTTCTCAATTTTCTTTTACCAATCTATTAACCTACTGTAAATGACAAACTTTTGTGAAGGTACTTTGGCTTAAACTCAAAAATAAGCCCTGTGCTCTCAAATAAGCCAAACAGTTTGACTTTCTTTGACCAAACAAGGAAATAAGCTCAAATAAGCTTGTGTAGGGTCCACTGATATAAATTAAGGTTCAGATAAGTTATGTGGACAGTTTTAAGCAGGAAACAACTGAAGGTAGCCACTAAATAAGCAATAAGCACCAAAATAAGCTCTAAAGTTCCTAGGCCGAGATAGTTTGGGGACAGGACTTTCAAACCAAAACCAGGTGGGGTCCACAAGTGTTAAGGGCACAAGCTGAGTTGAAACAGCTAGCCTGCTAGCTTGTGAATACTTTGGAAGCAAAAACAAGCTCAGGGGCCCACAATGGTGACCATAATCAACCACCAAAGGTGGTGATGTGGTGGTGAAGGTCTGTGCACAGGGGAATCAGTCCCCCTGCAAGTTACTTTGGGGAGGGATGGGGAACACAGAAAAAATCTTAAAAATGAAACTGTTAGGTCACCATTTAGTAAACACAAGTATGATAATGAAAGAAGTAAGATGAGAATGAGAGATGGTTGATTATGAGACAATATGAAAAGTGAAAGAACAAGAGTTTCCTTAAGATAATCAAATAACCAACAATATGAAAGGTTACATAAGCTTAGTATTTATAGGAGGAGGACTAGGGCAACACTCCCTTCCTCCCTCCTTTCATTAAGACGTGGGCTTTAAGGCCCATGGACTTACATTCTTAAGCCTTGTAACATAAACTAAGTAGATTAAATAACTAAGCAACCTATCACAAAAGGTAATGACCGAGACTTGACTAAAATACAAAAGTATGATCCCAACAATCTCCCCCTAAGGGTCGGTCATCACGGTTGCTTGACGTCTTCATCTTTGTCGTTGACTTGTAACATGTAAAACTCTAGACGTCTTCAAAATGGTTGAATGATAATAAATGTACTTTGCTCTGTGTCTTTGTTCTTTGGTGATGATGTAGTGATTATGTTATGAAGTTGTCTGCCGTTCGTCATTCCTGCGTCTGTGGTGGATGTCCGCCATTCCAACATACTCATACATCTTTGGACTTTAGACTTTCACGTACAAGAAGTTCCTTTTCATACATTAAGATCTTTGTCTTTATACTTTGTAGATTCTTCTTATTGGCGTAGAATCTTTCTTTGAACTTTGTGTTGCTAAGATCTTTGGGGGAACTATCATTTGCTTTAAGATGTATGTATGAGCATGTTGGAATCTATCATCATGGAAGTGAGGTACCTGCGAGTAAACAGATAGCAATAAAACAACCGGTACTTACAGATAAGGATATAGAGTTCATCAACAGCATAGTGTGAAGACTCCCTCTAATCCTTATCCAGGCCATTCCCATATCAGATACTCCCGAAGGAGCTTACGAGACCTACTAAGTAGCTCAATGACTGGGTGAGTCGCTGGGGATCACTCCACGACTGTAGACGGTAATGGAACCACCGCAAACACTAAGCGTAACCCTGGTGGGGCTACCGAAGTGACCTGCTGTCAGGGCTGTTTGATGTTGACCCTGGCAGGATTTTCGTTCAATCATTGAGGAATACATATGTGATCCTCTCATAAACGTTCTCGGCAGATTGCTAAGATCTGCGAAGGACTCGATAATTTACAGCTGGTGTCCATTGATGTAGAACACCAGTTGTAGAAATACTAAGTGTCCCTAAGAGATCTTTGATGTATCTCATGGCTCTAGACTCTATTAGTGCACACTTAGGTTTCCTATGCGGAGACTAGGGAGGGGTCTCCTGCTTCAATATCGACCGTCTCTAAGAGATAGGTCGATAGATTACACTGGTTCCCCGTGAGAATGAAACAAGTTCTTTTAAGAGAACTTGAGTGGTTAAGAAAGTTTAGTGCATTGCGTCACTGGGTCCATGACGACTTTGTCTTCAATACTGGTGTTGTCCTTTGCAACAACCAATAGCATATGTATTGAACCCGGTGTCTGCCCTAAGGTTGAACATATGGAGGGCTATTTCTTTTCACCCTTTACTTTACTTTTCCTTTTAATTCTTCAACTCCTTCTTTCCCTTTCATTCTTTTCTCCTTTCTTTTCGTATCATACCTAAGGACTTCTAATTCTAACTATGGGAGATGTCCTTGGGTAGATCCCTCCGGCTCTGGCGGATCATAGGACGGATATTCCTATCTTAATCACCTTATAACTCCGACAGTAGCCAAGAAACCTTTGATTGAAAATCTCTCAAAGTGTTTGTGATAATCAAATATTTTGGTTAACACTTTGAGAGTTTTGTGTACACTTTTGAAGGGCTCCCCCTGCACATGTGCTCATAAGTGTTTAATAAATTTGCACATGCGGGAGGAGCAAGCTGCCACACCCCCAATTTACCTGTAAGGCAGCGGAATGGAATACCTGGGGGTGACTGTCATAGCACCATAGTTACAGTCATATTGAACGACCTAAAGTGTCGTTTGGAAAAATACATCGTTTGATCATTAAAACATTCAGAGTTTACAAAACGTAGGTCCCAAAAGATGTTGCCAATTTAGATAAAATGAGTTCAACAAGATCAAACATTTCATAAGTGCAGAAAATATAGTGAGACGCATCGACTCCGCGACTCCATGAAGGTCCAAATGTATGCACATGAGCTACCTTAATAACCTGAGAAATACATTGCGAAAAACGGTCAACATAAAGTTGGTGAATAATCATAGGTTTATAAGTTAAATCGTACGTACATAAACCACAAGTATAAAGTAAGGTGACAAAATGTCAAAAAGCTACATTGTCTCTTAAGCTCATGGCACCGAAGCTAGACGTACTAAAATTGGCCCCAAAGGAGTGGTTACCAGTCACTCAAATATTAGACATGAAATGCATTCGTTTTCCTTATGGAGCAACCCAAACACGAATGGAGGAGTCACCCTCAATAGATCTATTCATTCACTCTCGCTTGGCAATATAATTAACGGTCCATGATAATAAAGGGGACTTGAAGTGGTAGTACTAGCAACTTAAGCAATGTACGGAATTTAATACTTGGGCATGTACAAAAATAATTGTGCAATGTATTCTCCCCCGTGGGATTTAAAATCAAATAAGTACTAAAAACGGGGCTATGAAGACTCACCTGGAGTGATAGTACAAAGATGGTACAACGATGGTAAGGTAATCGGGATAATGAGGCGCGAACACTAGCCGCAACCTAAATGAATAATCGTGATCTAATTTAGATCATGCCGTGATGTAATGAATGCACATGCACATGATACCTATACCACTCGTAACTTGGAATTACTAGTTATTGTCAAAGTAAAATAGTTTCCATACTTAGGAAAATAAGTCCAAATTTAGAAGTATATAATTTGTCGTAATATATAGTATAAAAATGTTAGTGTTATGTTCCTCGTCTCGAAAACCTTAAAATAATGTCTAGTAGTCGCGAAATAAACATTGTGTCGTACGTACTTCGTTAGTTAAAAATAAACTCTTTGAATAAGAAATCTAGAAAATATATTATTTAGTACGTAGTTATATTATTTTCTAGTAGTGACTATATATATATATAGTTTTGACGATTTTAAAACGTGTATAACTTGGTCGTTTTAAGTTCATTTTACTCGTTCTTTATATCCACGGATTCGTTTTAGTATATACTAATATATTTTTGGTAGTTTGACTCCTCTAGGTTACGTCTAACGCCTCTATTTGCCCGTCGAAAACTGTCAAACAGCATGCAGTTTTTCTGAAAATAGTTTTCGTCGTTAAATTTACAAAAATCATATCTCCTTCGTTATAAGCTCGTTTTAATCCGTTCTTTCGCCAAAAGTTTCGTTTTTAAAAGTATTTTCTAAATCTTTGGTCCAAATTTACCCATCACCTACTGAGTTTCCCACGTTTTAAAAATAGTAACAGTAGGTAATTATATATTTTCAAAAATCATTTTCCTAGTTTCAAACTTGTTCCAACTTCAACCAAACCACTTTCAATCACCACAAAACTAGTCTAATCCTACCATACACCTTCTTAGGGTGTCATGGGTTCCTAAACTTCATAAACAAAGTAGATCTAACAAAGATCTAACTATAATCACTTTCTAAGGTTCAAAAGTTAAAAGTTTGTAAAATAAAGTGGTATAAATAGCATATGCATGTAGATCTAGTATATATATCATATGGATCTTGTATAAACTTGGTAAAATTATAAAAATGAGTTTGATATACTTACTTGAAAGATTAAGGAGCTTTTAAAGATGAAAACCTAAGTAAACCTTGAGTTTGTATTTCAAAACTCAAAAAGGAGTACAAAATATACTAGATAATTACTAGATCTTGAAAATCAAATGGTTTTTCCTTGTTTTCTTGCCTTGGCCGAACACCCCCAATGAAGAGAGAAAAGAAGATGAGTTTCTAGTGGATATTTGTGAAATGAGGATAAGTGTATAAGTTTGATATATATATAAAATAGGTTAGATAATTTTTAAGACAAACATTAATTAGTTAGTAGCATTATTTCAAATGTGTAAGAGTAATGGCATGGAGGGGGGGGGGTGCGGCATGATGGGGTAGGAAGAAAGAAAATGAGATGTGTAAGAAAGTTAGTAAGTTTTAGGTAGTTTTGTGTGTATATTAGTGTTTTTAGATAATACCGGGTAAATTAATGTTATAATTTTTATATTATAAAAATGAATATAAAAATATATTAGGATCATAGTCGGGAATGTCGGACGTCTTAGTCACATTATTGATTGCTTGTTAACGTTTATTAAGAAATAATTATACGTAAAGGTAAATTTATACCAAAAGTATTAATTTAATTACCCTACGAGTGGAATAGTATGCAAGTGCCATAATGATAATATAAAGACTATTTCTAGTCCGTATGAAGTGTCTCAATGATAATGTATGAATTCGCTCCTGAACCAATACGGTTACGCGAATTTGAATACTCGTAAACTAAATTTACGATGACATGAGTAATGCACGTGAATAGTGGTTTTCTCTCGGAAATGAATAGTGTCAAGTGAATAGTAAAATTTCTGAATGTTTCTCGGAATGTCAAATTGACCTCAAAAATGATGAATAGTGATTGATGAATAGTAAATGATGAATAGTAACTTGTGAATAGTAAATTGTCGAGGTTTGGAAAATGACCGGAAATTACGAGTTGTGACAGTCTTCCCCTCTATCAGGAACTTCGTCCCAAAGTTCAGTTTGTGTTGGTCTCTGAAGTGGTATTGGTGAAAAGATGATAATATTTGAGAATTCCAGCGAACTTTCACGATAGGAATTCGACTCTGTTTCAATCGTTTGACCTGACAGTCCATGATTTCTATTGGTTCTCTTACCAAGTTTACGTTTGTCTCAGGGTTGGATTCCCTTCCAAATGGGATTATGAGTGACTAATCCGAAGGTCATTTCCTAGGATTTGAATAGGTGAAACATAGTTGTGTAATCCGGCTGTTCTCTAACAAGGCTCAAGTCTGACGGCCACTAGGCCTACTCTGTCGGAAATATTACGTGGTCCAGTGTATATCAGTTTTAACTTTCCAAATTTTTCCGAATAATATCATGCCTTTCCTAGGCAGAACTTTCAACATGATCTGGCTACCAATTTGAAGTTTTAATGGTTTACAACTTATAGAATTTGTAATTGCTTCTTGACTTGTAGGAAATTTCTGGTTATTTCATGAATGCCTACTGGACTAGTGAGTTTGGCTTTTTCCGAGTTTGGTTCGTCAATAGATGATCAGTGCTTCTTCAGGTTTATAATGTAATATGGGTAATATATGTTGCTGAACTCTGCCAGAACTCAAATCTTATATGTCAGCTGGTCGATTCCAAAATGAATCTTAAATGGTCCAATATACTTAAAGGTTCAATCTCTCGTGTTACCAAAATCGTATCATGCCTCTCCAAGGCAAAGCTTTCAACTTAGTTCGTTTTCTCACGTGAATCTGGTTAGTTTGCTGTTCAAGGATACCCAATCCGTATGATGTGCGTCATGTACCAACCTAACCTCTATCAGTTTCTCGTTTCTTGTAACGGGTTCTTGACTTGTGAAATTTCCTTTGTTGTTCCATAATTTAGTCCTAGACCGGTGAATTTAACTTTCCGATTTCGGTCTGTAAATGGGTAATTGGTACTTCGATCATAAAGTGCCTCAAATGGTGTAGTCTCTACGCTCGTGCGATAACTATCGTTGCAAACGAATCTGATTTATGATAAAAGGTTAGTCCAACCATTTCTAGAGTCGGTCACTTATGCTCTGAGCATAACTTTCCTATGTTTGAATCGTTCTCTCGTTCTGACCATCGGTCTGAGGATAGTAGGCGGTGTTTACATCTAAATGGGGTTCCGAAGGAAGTCTTAAAATGATAGCTAGAAGTCTGAGGTGATTCGATCACCTTTATCAGGAACAATTGAAATAGGTACAATAAATCTTGTGACTAATTCCACAACGTTACGTCTTTCGAACACGGCGTTATACGAAGAAGATAGAATAGGGGTAACAAAGTTTGATTCTTTGTGTTTTGGTCTAATGGATTGCTAAGACATGTGTCATTCTTTGCCTACTGTGCTTGGTCTCCATTACTGACATTTGTAATCGTTCTATGGTGTTCCTCCTAATTTCCTTCATCACATATTCCAATATTCCTTATTGTCAAGTCACAAAGCCCTAAATGCATAAGCGATGTAGCATGGTGATTGGTTTTCAAAATTTATCTCGCGATTTTTGAGTTTTTGGTCGAAATCTTTTTCTGAATAAACGAATTTAGAAAATGGAGCAAATGGTTTACTAAATAATATCTTTCTTGATGATTCAAAATTCAATAGTTAGGAAATGTGATGCGGTTTTCAAATAGGTTGTGAATAGGACTGTTTACCAAAGTTTGATGTTTATATATTTCCCATTGTACAATGGTTTAGCTAAATATTGATTAAAAAGGATCGTATTTATTCAAAATAGGCAATTCAAAAATTATTTTCTACAAGATATGTGATTTGTATAAATACAAATTTTAAATAAACTTTACTTAAAAGTGAAAATACTAACAAGGATAAAATAATAGGATAGGTAATGTTCGCATAATGCATAGATGTCTAATGTTCGTTTCCTGATATTGGATGGTGCCTATTGGTGGGTATCTGGTAAAACTACAAGCCTAGTCTTGAGATGGTTTTATCGTTGAAATTGTCATCATGTTGGCAATATGAGGGTTTCAATTGATACTATGTCGATGAATTTCCGTATTGTCTTCACATGTAGCTGGGGAGATATTCTTGAGTCTGATGCCTCTCTTGATGTATAGGTGAGGTTATCTAGAATTTCCTGAGAACACAATGCCTTAAGGGAATCTATATTGATATCCTTAACTCAAATCAATTATCCTCGGTGAAAACTCATTACAGGGAAGTTTGTGTATGGATGAGACCATGTTAATTCAAAACACTCTACAGTATCAGTTAGAAGGCTTGGTTTATTTCTATAGTGTTGCTTAGCATACCTTCACCATGTGTTCGATTCTATAGCTCAGTCTAGCTAGTACCTTTGAATAATAAATTGGATAACTAGGTCAGAGATGGTGAGTCGGATGGTCTCGTGGTATCTTAGGATTGTTGTTGGATTATAAATTTTCTTAGTCTAGGTATTATAGTTCCGTAATCCTTTTTATTGTTTTTCTTGTATCGAGGAATCCTCCTAGTACTTGATATGGGAAGTCTCTCCTAAAGAAGTCAATGGAAAGTCCAACTTCATGACTAAGTGGGTGACAGGTGGGGTAAGTATCCAGGGAGAGTTTGTCAGAAAAAAAAATTATACAAGAGTTTACTTGTTTAAAACGCTTTTAAATGAAAATTGTTATTAGCAATACTTTAAAAAGTAACTATTTCCTTCATGGCATAATCCTTCCTGAATTATACATAGGTGATCAGGCTATGTATAGTTGAGGACTAATGATGTGATGCTTGATTTAGTCAAAATAATATTATTTTTCTCAAAAGCTTTAGATGGTGTTCAACGCATTGTTATTAAAAATGGTATACTAAATATTTCCTTTCAAAGTAATATAAAAATTGTTTCGCGTAATAATAGTAAATATTTGGCGTAATATCGGAAAAATCAGTTTATAGTACGGTAACAAAACGGCTTATTTTAGAAATTCGGTAAAAACAATTTCCCCATAAGGTAGTAAAATAGTTTGAAATAAAACTCGTGGAATGGTTTATTGGATACATGGGTAAATACTATGGAATGGTAATAATCTACTAATCCGTCAAATACGAAATCAGCCTATTCCCTAAATAAGACAATGGTATAATATTGCGAAACGATTAAAAATTGCACCATTGCAATAGGAAATGCAATAAACGAAGGTTACGATTATCACAGAGATAACAAAGATAGTCATTACATTAGATAGGAAAGTGCTTAATACTACTAGGTTACACCAACGTACTTATGGAAAGTACCAAAAGAAAGTACAACCCTAGAGGGCTCGAACTATGGTTTTAAAACATGAACTGCCTCCTCCAGTTCCGGTCTCTCAACACCGGGCATTCACTCTTGGAGTGTCCCACTACTCCACATTCATGGCAGATTACCGTAAGTTTCTGATGCATTGCGAGGGTGGGAGCCTTGCAATACTTGGCTTTGTGTCCGATCTTCTTACAGTTGCCACATGGTTCCGGGAAATGTCCTGGGTTATGATGATGTTGGCACTCTTCACACTTAGGTAAAATACCAAGGTAATCATTCTTTTCCTTTAGACCTGTAGCATTAGGTTTAGCAACTCCTTGTCTCTTGTGTGGTCCTTGTGTGGCATTCTCACCTCGGTTGTTGTTCCACTTCCTTTTATTGTCACTTTTTCTTCCTAAGATCTTGGGGTGAGCTATGCGTTCCTTTGCTTCGATCGCCATCCTGATAGCTTTAGGCATGGTATCGGGTTCCAATGAGTTGACCAACATACGAATTTCAGGAGAAAGTCCTCCGATGTACCTTTCAAGTTTCTTGCGTTCTGGTTCATCCATTGCAGAGCCTAGTCGAGCGAAATCATAAAAAGAAGCAGTATACTTGACAACATCATCTCCTACCATGGTAAGGTTTAGTGTTTCCTGCTCAATTGTTTGTAATTCGCTTTTCACACAGAATTTCAAACTCATCATCCTTTTTAGTTTCTCCCAAGAGTGTGAGTAAGCAGCATCAACTCCTACTACCTGGACATACTTAGTCCACCATTTCTGGGCATGCTCCTGAAAAGTGCAAGTGGCGAACTTAACTTTGTCTTCCTTACGGCAGTCGCCACATTGAAATATTGTTTCTAATTCTTCGAACCATTTGAGAAATTCCTTTGTGTCTATATTTCCGCTAAAGGAGGAGGGATTACAACCCATAAATTCCACGTGAGTAAGTTCCTTGGTGAGGGCGGTAGTTACGTTCCTGGCAATGAATTGTCTAACAGCGGCTTGCGTCATGCTTGGAGTGGTTTGCTTAAATCTATTTTCATCAAATCATAAGAGTCCATGAGAATCTATTGGTAATAAGGATCATCCTATTCATAACACATGAATATAATACATGAGGGTTTCGGTCTATATGGACCAATATCATAGATAGCACAACCATTCCCCTATAGTAGAGTCAATACTTGGTGATTCCGTTTGTACAACAATCAAAATACTACAAGTTTCTTTGAACTATGCCACACCTCCCGTGGCTAGGATAATAGTAAAAGCTAGTAAAGATATAAGTCTAGTCTAAAGATTTCCTGTAGTCCTTCTAGGTGAAATCAGGTTTATGGCATCATAAGGTCGAGATAGTCCTGAAGTGGTGTCTGAAGTTGTGCCTCGATCAAGTCCTAGATAGTGTAGATTCTAAGCCATTCTTGAGGAACCTGCAGATGTTCCTGTTGAGTCCGTAATCTTGGTATTATCCAAAAGGTGTTATCTAATTCGTGGCAAGTGGAAATGGAAAAGGGAAATGACAATAGTGGTATTCTAAAGAACGAGAATAACATTGGTGACGATGAAATCCTAGTGATGTGTTAGGAGATAATGATGATAATAGTAAATGGAATACTACCCTCTTTCGCACAATCTCGCGACATCTAAGAGGTAAAGCTGAAGTACGCACTATGGGACGACCAATAGTGTAATAAGTAACCAACGGTGGTGGTAGTGCCTAAGTAGTAAGCGTCCTACTAGTGAAGGAAAGAAAACATGCTATCTCCCTTGTAATAAGCATCCTAATAAGTCCATTAAAATTAAGTCTGAATACTCTACCAAACGGCATCCTATGTATAGGCTGAATGAGAACCTTGCTCTTATGACAATTCAATAGTGCTAATAGTGGTGTAAGTACAGCTGGTGGTATAATGGTAGTGGAAGATGACAAGGCATCTTCAATGTCGGAATCCGATGAAAGGATAACAGCATGGGTATCTGAAAACATGTCACTTGTGAACCAGGTCAATATAATCATATATATATATGAGTATGGGTATGAATAACTCGTACAGTGTGTGCGTAAAACAACATGTATAGTGAATATGCACCTATGATGAAATGATGAGATGCAATGATGATGTGGTTATAGTCTAGGGTCCAAGATACATCCTAGTTCGCTATAACCTTAGCTCTGGTACCAATCTGTCACACCCCCAATTTACCTGTAAGGCAGTGGAATGGAATACCTGGGGGTGACTGTCATAGCACCACAGTTACAGTCATATTGAACGACCTAAAGTGTCGTTTGGAAAAATACATCGTTTGATCACTAAAACATTCAGAGTTTACAAAACGTAGGTCCCAAAAGATGTTGCCAATTTAGATAAAATGAGTTCAACAAGATCAAACGTTTCATAAGTGCAGAAAATATAGTGAGACGCGTCGACTCCGCGACTCCATGAGGGTCCAAATGTATGCACATGAGCTACCTTAATAACCTGAGAAATACATTGCGAAAAACGGTCAACATAAAGTTGGTGAATTGTAACACCCCGCCTTATAGACCACAATATTGTCCGCTTTGCCCGAAGGCTCACGGCTTTGCTTTTGTGGCCCTCATGTGAAGACTTCCCGACAGGTCACCCAAGCCAGTACTACTCTCACATGAGCACGCTTAACCGTATGGCCGATTAACCGTTCCACCACAAAACGCGTTGTGTCATATAAGGCGAATGTTAACATATATGTTCCAGCATCACTCCAAGTCACAGCCAATGTGGGATTTGCCTGGGGTATTACATTCACCCCCCGTAGGGATTCATCGTCCCCGATGAAGTTTGCCCCACATCCCGAACGGCTTGGAGTGGCTCTGATACCATCTGTAACACCCCGCCTTATAGACCACAATATTGTCCGCTTTGCCCGAAGGCTCACGGCTTTGCTTTTGTGGCCCTCATGTGAAGACTTCCCGACAGGTCACCCAAGCCAGTACTACTCTCACATGAGCACGCTTAACCGTATGGCCGATTAACCGTTCCACCACAAAACGCGTTGTGTCATATAAGGCGAATGTTAACATATATGTTCCAGCATCACTCCAAGTCACAGCCAATGTGGGATTTGCCTGGGGTATTACATGAATAATCATAGGTTTATAAGTTAAATCGTACGTACATAAACCACAAGTATAAAGTAAGGTGACAAAATGTCAAAAAGCTACATTGTCTCTTAAGCTCATGGCACCGAAGCTAGACGTACTAAAATTGGCCCCAAAGGAGTGGTTACCAGTCACTCAAATATTAGACATGAAATGCATTCGTTTTCCTTATGGAGCAACCCAAACACGAATGGAGGAGTCACCCTCAATAGATCTATTCATTCACTCTCGCTTGGCAATATAATTAACGGTCCATGATAATAAAGGGGACTTGAAGTGGTAGTACTAGCAACTTAAGCAATGTACGGAATTTAATACTTGGGCATGTACAAAAATAATTGTGCAATGTATTCTCCCCCGTGGGATTTAAAATCAAATAAGTACTAAAAACGGGGCTATGAAGACTCACCTGGAGTGATAGTACAAAGATGGTACAACGATGGTAAGGTAATCGGGATAATGAGGCGCGAACACTAGCCGCAACCTAAATGAATAATCGTGATCTAATTTAGATCTTGCCGTGATGTAATGAATGCACATGCACATGATACCTATACCACTCGTAACTTGGAATTACTAGTTATTGTCAAAGTAAAATAGTTTCCATACTTAGGAAAATAAGTCCAAATTTAGAAGTATATAATTTGTCATAATATATAGTATAAAAATGTTAGTGTTATGTTCCTCGTCTCGAAAACCTTAAAATAATGTCTAGTAGTCGCGAAATAAACATTGTGTCGTACGTACTTCGTTAGTTAAAAATAAACTCTTTGAATAAGAAATCTAGAAAATATATTATTTAGTACGTAGTTATATTATTTTCTAGTAGTGACTATATATATATATATATATATAGTTTTGACGATTTTAAAACATGTATAACTTGGTCGTTTTAAGTTCATTTTACTCGTTCTTTATATCCACGGATTCGTTTTAGTATATACTAATATATTTTTGGTAGTTTGACTCCTCTAGGTTACGTCTAACGCCTCTATTTGCCCGTCGAAAACTGTCAAACAGCATGCAGTTTTTCAGAAAATAGTTTTCGTCGTTAAATTTACAAAAAATCATATTTCCTTCGTTATAAGCTCGTTTTAATCCGTTCTTTCGCCAAAAGTTTCGTTTTTAAAAGTATTTTCTAAATCTTTGGTCAAAATTTACCCATCACCTACTGAGTTTCCCACGTTTTAAAAATAGTAACAGTAGGTAATTTTATATTTTCAAAAATCATTTTCCTAGTTTCAAACTTGTTCCAACTTCAACCAAACCACTTTCAATCACCACAAAACTAGTCTAATCCTACTATACACCTTCTTAGGGTGTCATGGGTTCCTAAACTTCATAAACAAAGTAGATCTAACAAAGATCTAACTATAATCACTTTCTAAGGTTCAAAAGTTAAAAATTTGTAAAATAAAGTGGTATAAATAGCATATGCATGTAGATCTAGTATATATATCATATGGATCTTATATAAACTTGGTAAAATTATAAAAATGAGTTTGATATACTTACTTGAAAGATTAAGGAGCTTTTAAGGATGAAAACCTAAGTAAACCTTGAGTTTGTATTTCAAAACTCAAAAAGGAGTACAAAATATACTAGATAATTACTAGATCTTGAAAATCAAATGGTTTTTCCTTGTTTTCTTGCCTTGGCCGAACACCCCAATGAAGAGAGAAAAGAAGATGAGTTTCTAGTGGATATTTGTGAAATGAGGATAAGTGTATAAGTTTGATATATATATATAAAATAGGTTAGATAATTTTTAAGACAAACATTAATTAGTTAGTAGCATTATTTCAAATGTGTAAGAGTAATGGCATGGAGGGGGAGGGGGGGGGGGGCGGCATGATGGGGTAGGAAGAAAGAAAATGAGATGTGTAAGAAAGTTAGTAAGTTTTAGGTAGTTTTGTGTGTATATTAGTGTTTTTAGGTAATACCGGGTAAATTAATGTTATAATTTTTATATTATAAAAATGAATATAAAAATATATTGGGATCATAGTCGGGAATGTCGGACGTGTTAGTCACATTATTGATTGCTTGTTAACGTTTATTAAGAAATAATTATACGTAAAGGTAAATTTATACCAAAATTATTAATTTAATTACCCTACGAGTGGAATAGTATGCAAGTGCCATAATGGTAATATGAAGACTATTTCTAGTCCGTATGAAGTGTCCCAATGATAATGTATGAATTCGCTCCTGAACCAATACGGTTACGCGAATTTGAATACTCGTAAACTAAATTTACGATGACATGAATAATGCACGTGAATAGTGGTTTTCTCTCGGAAATGAATAGTGTCAAGTGAATAGTAAAATTTCTGAATGTTTTTCGGAATGTCAAATTGACCTCAAAAATGATGAATAGTGATCGATGAATAGTAAATGATGAATAGTAACTTGTGAATAGTAAATTGTCGAGGTTTGGAAAATGACCGGAAATTACGAGTTGTGACACAAGCACTTTTGAATTGATCCACTTTCCGTGAACAAGACCGATTCGAGACACGCTTACATCACTAGTTAGACTAGCTTGAAGTTATTACCCGGCCTGGTCAAGTTTACAGAAAGTTTCTCGAGACGGTACATTTCTACTAAGACATATCCTTTTCGAGACACGCTTACGTGGTTAGTTAAAGAGTTCCATTGTCAGCTTTTAGGTGACAACTAGCTCTAGTAACTAACTTGATGTTATTACCCGTCGAGGATAAGTCTTTTCGATATTACTAACATTTATTGTCTCGTCAATTCCTGGGTCCATTCTGAGTCTAGCTCGCACATAATACAACTTTTAAGCACTGACTTCGTATATTTTAATCACTTTTTCATTTTCTCCCCCTCAAAAATAGCATATAAAATGATGTTTTTGACAATCTTTTAGATTAAAATATGCCTTTTGAGTCTTACGGGGAGATTCACCAAGAACTTTTGATTTTGAGCAAAGTATTTTGTTTTGACAAGTGCTCCCCCTCAACAAGTGATTAAGTCTTATTGAGGTGAAATACTTGTCCTTTTGAGCAGAATTATGAAAAATCATAAATGTTTGATTAATTCTACTCAAAAGTAAGAAACCTTCGCTCCTTATATTAGGATTGAGGCACTGAAGCGTACCTCAGGGTCCTTTCTTTACAAGTTCGGGTTGTGTACTGTAATGCGTACACAAGCCATTATGTAGTATATATTTGACAAATCAAATCAAATTCTTACAATTTTCTACCAATCAGGTCTCTGAAATGTCAACACCGGAAATTTAGATCTGCCTCCAACATAGCTTTCCAATCTCCGAAACTGATCCCTGCGCTTCAATCTGTTCTCAATCCTTAAGATGAATCTGCTAGCATCCCTGGCTTCATTGGTGTTCCACCTTTTGGATTTCCCCAGTTCTATGTCATTAATTCTGCCTTTGATCCCATCTCTGACGAACTTTAGGGTTTCATCATAGAACTTATGAATTTCTTCATAGCCCATAAAGCAGTTGCGACCGTTAATACTGCGGTAGGTGAACCCAAATGGACGTCTGATCAAGGAGTATTGAGGTAGATGTTGAAGGTCGGGGATGTCAAACAGGTTTGGTTTGGTGAGATTGAGCTTCTTCTGATAACTTTCCACTCCCAATTGAAGATCTTCTACTCTTTCTCTGATGACTATCTGCCTGATGAAGATTAGGAGAGCTTGGATAAAGGCAAGTTGCATCTCTTTAGTCAAGCCACAGAGCTTTCCTTGGACTTTGAGCAGGTACATGTCTTCGATGTCATTGAGAAGTAGTCGTGGAAAGTCTGACTCGGAAATATCGTACTCCTTTTCATCAAGTCTTTTCAGTGTGATTTTGCTGAGGAAGGGGTACCCATAGTGAGTGACAGTCGAAATGAATTGAATCGAGACTATCTTCAAATCACTTGTCACATCGCCCATTGTCTGATTGAGTCTGCTGCTTCGATAGTACTGTGCCCGGTTGTCTGGCCAATGATGTATGCCGTAAAGTGCATTCCGGTCATATTCAACAATTTTGTCAATGAATAATGCTGAAGCTTCTTCTTCGATGGCATTGTTGAGATATCGAGTTGCAGGGAGAAAGGCGAGTGAGGTAACGTACTTCTTTTCAATCTTGCTGCCAAGTTTCAGAAATTCCAAGTCTGTGTTGAAGAAGAACTTGTACGGGATCTTCGGTTCCTTAGGCTTCCCAATCATCGGTAGTGGTTTGGACTAGTCAGTAATGTAAGGTGCGGTTTTCTTTGTGACCGGATCGACATATGATTCAGGATTGATCCAGTCAATATTGCTTGACATGGCTCGAGCAATATTTTCCAGATGGTATTCAAGCTCAATTGAGTTAGCAGACCGATCTTTCAGAAGATTGAAAGCATCATTCTTGATTCTTCGCAGCTCTTTCTTATTCATCTTTTTCATCTTAAACCTTTGCTGAATCATTTGAGCATATTCCACCGTTCGACCATCTTGAGGTTCATGATTGTCTTCAAGTGGTGGTTGCGAATTTATCATATTCTCAAACCAGGAGTATTCGGCACTATTGTCTTGATCTAGCCAGTTGAGGACGGTTTTTGGTTTCTTTGGTATCATGCCTTTTGATGAGGTGTCCGGTTTGGGTTGTTGATGCTTTCCTTTCTTTTCTTTCTTCTTCTTCTTAGAGGACGGATCTGGAACTTCATCGGGCTGAGGAATGTCGTCACCACCGGTGTATTCAAAGTGGTCGTATGCTTTGGGAGCAGAACCTGATGCCTTCGGTTGTTGTGAGGAAGTAGTTGTTGTTGGAGGGATGACCGGTGTTTTGGATTGAGATGAGGGTCCTTCAGCTTGTTTCTGTTTCTTTGCCTGAGAATTAGGATCCCTGTCTTCATCATCTCTTTGACGTTTCAGTTTGTCTGCCTCTGTGCTACAGGTCTCTTTTGTCAGTTTGGCTTTCAACGCTTCCAGGACTTTGGTTTCTTCAGGAGTCAAGGTGAACTTGCTTGCCAGCTTGTCCAAGAGTTGAGCTTCCAATTCATCCATAGATAGCCCTGGTAGTGGTACTGTAGACTTGTCAGCTCGAAGAGTAAATGTGGTTGATCGGATTACTTTCTTGACAGCTTGCTCTGCGAACTTGGTGAGTTCGTCTCTCATGGGTGCCAGTAGATCTTTCAACTCAGCAACTAAGTGTTGTGCCATGTACTCATGTGCTTGAGCTGCTAATGTGGCTTCCAAGTTCTCATGTACGTCTTTAGCTAGGAAAGTTTCAACTTTGTCTTGCAGCTCTTGGACGTTCGAGTTCAGCTTTGTCAATTCAGCAACTTGGGTTGCTAGTGTTGCAACCTGATCTTCCAGTCTGCTTCTCTTCTTTTCATGTACTCTTCTGAATGCTGACTTAAGCAACTTTGATGCAGCAGAGGCTTTGGTGATTGGTTTCTTGATTGATTTGTCGTGTGTTGATTCGGATGCAGGAGGTGAGGATTGTGAAGATTCAATGATGGTGGTAGGGTCTTTGTCTTCACCTTTTTGTTGTTCGGGTTGATCAACTTTCTTTGCTTTAGCTGCTTCCTCTTCCAATCTCTGTTCTTCAGCCAGTCTTTCAGCCTCGGCTTTAAGCCTTAATTCTTCAGCAAGCTTGGCTTCTTCTTCCTTTTTCAACTTTTCTTCTGCCAGCTTGGCTGCCTCTTCAGCCTTCCTGCTTTCTTCCATACGGATAGCTTCTTCCAGTTTGGCTTGGGCAAGCTCCTCAAGCCTAGCCTCTTCAGCTTCCTGTTTTCTCTTCAATTCCTCTTCCTGAGCTCTTTCTCTAAGCTCCATTTCTTCTACAATCATCAATCGTGGAGCATCAGTATCCATGGGATCTTCCTCTTCCTCTTCTCCCGTTGCTGAAGCATTAGTCATTTCAATGTCTGTGGGAGATACCGAGGGATTGTCGTAAACAACCAAGTCTGTGTTGATCCCTGTGGTAGGCTCAGGAATGCTGCTTGATCCGCCAGCTTCGGTGGTTTGAGAGAACACTGGAGGTGGAGGTAGATCAGCATTGAATGCATCAATTCTGCTGTGGAGGAGACCCAGATTGAGAGCCCTTTCATTTTCTTCTTCAGCTGAAAGGCCTATAGACTCTTGTTCAGCAGTCACTGGTTCCTTCAGCTTCTCTCTCCTGATCCTTTCTTCTTCCAAGAGTGACTGTGCTTTAGTGAACGGTCTTTGATTGAGATATGCTGGATATACGGCATTATCAGCAAACTCATCAATGTCTTTATTCCAATCGTCGAAAGTCAAGTCTTTGTCATCGATGTCTTCAAGATTAACATCCTTCTCAATATTAGCAAATGCTTCCCTATACTTTGGACCTTCGTCGGATTCGGTTTGTTCAGAGTCAGACGACTTTGGAGAAGATTGTGGTGAGGGAAACCACCCAGGTTCAGGAATAGATGAGGGCTTCTTGGTAGGAGTCCTTCTCTTAGAAGTACCCTTCTTCTTTTTAGACTGAGTAGAACTGCCGGAGCTCCCAGTTTTGCTACCTTTCTTACCTTTCTTCTACATGAACGAAGGTAGAACAACTTCGTCCAGGAAACCAACTATTTCAGCTTCAAGAGCTTGTTCGTAATACTTGTAATTCTTGCAAGCTTTCACTTTGGCATTTAAGAGACAATCGGGAAGTTTCATTCCTTGCTTGCGTGTGCTGGTGTCAAGTCTCTTGACGACTCTGAGAGTATCTTCATTTCTGAACGTGTTCTTTTCTGTGTCATCGAGTCTCTGTGGGATATCGTCATACTCACGAAGGAAGCTTTCGATGAGTAGTTTAGTGAAGCGGACAAATGGAATGTTGGTGGTCTTGTGTTGAATGTGCCACACAAGGTCTTCCCAAATGATACTGGCATAATCAACTTTCTTCACATTAGCCACAGCCCAGAAGAGTTTGAGGTGTGGGAGCTTTGGGTGTTCGTGGCCAGTGTCTCTTCCAGACAAGGATTTGGCAATCAGAATATATAGGGTTCTCCATGGTTGTGGAAGATACCTAATGTTGACCCTAGAATGTCTAGTAATAACTTCTTCTGATTCGTCATACCAAATATCCCTTAACCACTTAATCAGCTCTACTTCAGTGGGGACTGGATCATACTCTTCATCTGGGCCGAGTTCTGGTAACCCAAGTACATTCCTGAGCATATCAATGTCCACAGTGACCTGACGGTTATGAAGCGTACAGGTGAAAGAAGCCTCCCCAAGATCTAGCTGAAGTGTATGCCAAAACTGGTGGATGTAGAAGCAGGAGACCGAGGCAGACTTGGTGAACAACAGCTTATTCGAGTGGTAAAGAAGAGCATCTACTGCAACAATACAAGAGGACTCGTTGCAAGTCATTTTGTTGAAGTTGATACGGAGGTTGTTCTTTCCAATCTTCCTGGTGTAATCATCTGGGAATGTCTCTTCCCATGAAAGCTTAGGTTCGGGTTCTGGTCCGTATGGAATGTCGTTGTGTTCAGCCATCTGAAATTGATCATAAACAAACACAAACATGGCAATTGTTGACTGTGTTAGCAAATACATTCAATTATGATGTACACTTTTAGATTTGCATGTTATACATTGATCAGTGGGGGTTTGTGTGTGTGAAAACTTTTGATGTATGACAAACTTGAGTTATATTACAAGGTAGAAACTTATAACAATTCAGTTACAACATAAGTTTATCATTACAGGAAGTTACACTTTGGAAATTTCACAACACTTAGGAAAAAAATTAGATTTTGACAAGTTTACGCGTAAGTGGGTAATTTTACGCGTAACCTGACTTAAGCGTAAGAGTAGAAATTATGCGTAAGAGCAAAAGCTACGCGTAAGTTTGTATATTACGCGTAAGGTGAATCTTATGCGTAAGGTCAATTTTATGCGTAAGATAAATCTTAGGCGTAGGAATTGAAATTATGCGTAGGATTACCCTTAGGCGTAAGGTATAACTTATGCGTAGGTAATGACTTATGCGTAAGTTCCAGACTTATGCGTAAGGTCAGAACTTATGCATAAGAATTACATTTAAGCGTAAACTTTGTCTTATCCAAGACAAAGTTTGTCCACGTGTCGAATCTTACGCGTAAGACTCAATCTTACGCGTAGGATGAACAAGTTGTGCGTAAATGTGCCTTTTTCCAGAAAAATCACCTTTTGTAACAAGATTGGTTTGATTCCTGAAAGTGTAACACACAACCACTGATCAATAATCATTATAACACACTTGCTACCCATTTTATGCGTAAACATGCTAAAATATAAATTACGCGTAGGAATGCATGAACACATAAACACAATCATATTCCATCATGAATCTGGGTGGGTATTAGCATGGGGCAAGTGTATCTAATATCCTAAGGATCATATGGTCCAAGTTATAACAAGAATTAACCATAAAATCGAAAGATCATAACTGCTAGTGTCATTCGAACCCTAAATCATTCATGCATGATCAAGAGATGTTATGAAGCAATTAAACCATAACAACATGATCCTAGGCCTACAAGAACATTATCCCCATCACCAATTTCAATCCTAACGTCTAAAATCACGAACCCCCAAATCCATCGTATGAACCCTAATCTATAAATTGATCAATTAATGTTACTGGGTGAGTATAAAGATTAGGTACATGTATATAAACATCTAAAGAACATTTCCCACTAACAAATTCAACCATAACACAACCAATTTCTGGGTTTAATTTCTACGCACAACCCTATGGAAAAATTTAATTGATTTGATAGATTTAACCGTTGGATTGTTATGAAATTAAAAACCGTTGTTTATTATGACAATCAAAGCATGTAACAACTTACAGATTAGAAGAGTAATGAGCAGATTAGTAGAATGATTGTGGATCGTGGATTGAGTAGGTGAAAGTGATAAATGGTTTTTTGCAGGTGCAGTTAATGAGTGAGTCAAATTAGTTTTGACCATGGGTTAAAACTAGTTTGGTAACTTGACACAAATGGTCCCTTAACCTCATGAGATATTTACACCTAATGCCTAAACACTTAATCAAATATAACTTTCGTTAATTAACGCCAAGACATGATAAGAACAACTTGTGGTACTCCCCCTCGATCTTAGACCGTAGTAAAATACTGAAAAAGTAATTATATTGGTCAAGGAGAGTAACCCGAAACATTTTTTGAATCAACACAATTGATAAAATGTATTTATTTTTGGTAAAATGCAAGTATAAAAGTCAATATATTTTTGAGAAATTTGAAAAAACATTACTTTTCCTCCCCCTCAACACTTGTTTTGTTATTTAATAAAATAGTGTTGAAAGAGGTGGTTTATACTTGCATTTTTTTTTAAGTAAAATAAGAACCAAAGATCTTTTTGTGTTTTTGATTGTTTTTCTATTTTTGTATTTTGTATTTGAAAATATATATATACAAAGATAGTTTTGATGTTTGACGATCAATTGTGTTTTAAAAACTTTTCCAGATCCTCTGGAGTCAAACATCGCATACCAATTTGGTGAACTAAACTAGCAAACCTTGAGGGTGCCAAGGATTTGGTAAGTAAGTCCGCCAATTGGTACTCAGTCCCAACAAAATAAAGTTCAACGGTACCCTTTTCCACATGCTCTTTGATGAAGTGATATCGGAGATCGATGTGTTTGGATTTGCAATGATGTACAGTATTGCAGGAGATGGCAATTGCACTCTTTGAATCACAGTAGATAGGAATCTTGTTGAATAGGTAGCCATAATCCTTAAGTTGTGATCTCATCCAAATGACTTGAGCACAACAAGCAGACATGGCTACGTATTCAGATTCTGTAGACGACAGTGATGTGCAGTCCTGCTTCTTAGATTGCCATGACACAAGTTTGTCTCCGAGAAATTGTAATCCACCAGATGTACTTTTGCGTGTGTCTAAACATCCTGCATGGTCAGCATCTGAAAAAGCAATTAGTTCAAAACCAGAATCCTTCGGATACCAGATTCCCAGGTTAATGGTTCCCTTTATGTATCGAAGGTTTCTTTTGACCTCACTGAGGTGTTTTTCAGTTGGTTTGGACTGATAGCGAGAGCACATGTAGACAGCAAATACTATATCGGGTCTACTAGCTGTGAGATACATGAGGGACCCAATCATACTTCGGTATTTGGTAGGGTCAACAGGAGTCCCATGTAAGTCAGCATCTAGTTTTGTGGTATAGCCCATCGGTGTATTATAAGTATCACAACTCATCATCCCATGTTTCTTTAAAATTTCAAGAGCATATTTGGACTGATTTATAAAAATTCCACGGGGTGATTGATGAACTTGTAGTCCTAGAAAGAACGAAAGTTCACCCATCATGGACATTTCAAAATTATCTTTCATTAATTTTGCAAAATCATTAGAGTAACTTCTTTTTGTTGAGGCAAAAATGATGTCATCGACATATATTTGAACAACAAGTAAGTCCTCCCCGTAGGTTTTTGTAAATAGTGTGGGATCCACCGATCCTTTAGAAAATTTATTGGCCAGTAAGAAAGTGGACAGTTTGTCATACCACGCCCGTGGGGCTTGCTTGAGTCCGTAGAGTGCCTTTTTGAGTCGGTAAACGTGATTAGGACGCTCAGGATCAACGAAGCCTTCAGGTTGGCTAACATAAACTTCTTCACGGAGTTCTCCATTAAGAAATGCTGTTTTGACATCCATTTGGTAAACCACCATGTTCCTGTGTGCAGCATAGGCCAAAAAAATTCGAACAGCTTCATGTCTAGCCACTGGAGCAAAGGATTCAGCAAAATCAAGTCCTTCTAGTTGGGAGTATCCTTTCGCTACCAGGCGTGATTTGTTGCGTATGACAGTTCCTTCAGCATCTAGCTTATTCTACCAGATCCATTTTAACCCTATGACAAAGACTCCGTTAGGTCTTTCAACTAATTCCCAGACTTCTAATCGTATGAATTGCTGAAATTCCTCTTGCATAGATTCAATCCAGTTGTCATAAGTCATTGCATCTTTAATGTTTTTAGGTTCTTCGTGACAAACTGTGAGTGCATAGATACAAGTTTCTCCATCTGTGTGAAGTCGTTGTCTTGTCATAACAGGTGCATCTGGATGGCCAATAATATGAACTAGTGGATGGTCTCGAGTCTATTTGTGAGTTGAAGGGTGTAGTTGATAAGTATCTCGCATGTTAGCAGGATCCAAATTGCGTGTTGACGACTCAGCTATATCAGGAACAGTAGGAGCCGGTGCAAACGGGTTAAAGAACGCATCGGGATCATGCTCTGCGATTTGTGGAACTGATTGTGGTGTAGGATCTTCAGCTGAATGGCGGAAGTTAGAAACAGTTTGTTCTGCTGTAGATGGTGATGCAATTGGAGGACCGTCTCTCTCAACAGTTGTGGAAGTTTGTTGAGGTGAGTCTGGTACAGGAATATTGTCAGGTTGAGCAGCGGAATTAGGTCGGACCTCAGTAGGACGGTATTCAATTGTGTCATCAAACAGTGGAGCAAACAAGGTTTCCAATTCTTTGCGGTTGAGTGGCAATGGTTCAGCCGAAGATGCCGGCGAGTTAAGACGGTTGAATTCGGGTCCTAAGCTGTGTTGCTCAGAAGCCATTTGTGTGAGTTCATCAAAATTAGCATGAATGGTTTCTTGAATTTCCCTTGTTCGACGATTCCATATCCGAAAACCTTTAGAATTTTCACAATATCCAACGAACACTCCGATGTCAGCCTTTGCTTTAAGTTTACCTAAATCATCACGATCATTTTTCGGATAACAAAGTGCTCCAAATACATGAAAGTAATCTATGTTCGGTTTTCTTTTGTGAACAATTTGATAAGGTGTCTTGCGATGGCGTTTAGTGATCATGCAACGGTTTTGGGTATAACATGCGGTTGAAACAGCTTCCGCCCATAAGTAATCTGGTAATTGAGCATTGATCAACATAGTTCTAGCAGCTTCCACTAACGTCCTGTTGCGTCTTTCAACAACTCCATTCTGTTCTGGGCTTCTAGGAATAGATGTTTGATGTTCAATTCCCACTTTCTCAAAATATGACCGAAGTGTCTAATTCTTAAATTCAGTTCCATTGTCAGTTCTGACTATTCGTACTGTGTTGCGTAACTGAACTTGAATTTTAGTGAGAAAGGTGATGATCATTGAAGGAGCCTGATCTTTACTTCGTAAAAAATAAACCCAAGTCCATCTGGAAAAATCATCCACAATTACAAGAATGTAGCGTTTACCGTTGATACTTTGAACACGCATCGGTCCACACAAATCCATATGTAGCAATTGTAAAACATGATTCGTACTGTGCTCAGGTTTTGAAGGAAAATGAGCCCGAGTACTTTTACCTTGTTCACAGGCTGAACATAAGTGATCTTTGGTAAAACGGAATCTTGGAAATCCATCAACAAGTTTGTAACGAGCAAGGTCAGTCATAGTTTTGAAATTCAAGTGCGAAAGACGTTTGTGCCATAACCAAGATTTAGTGGATTCTGCTTTGGAGAGAAGACATATCGGAGATGTTGCAATCATATCTGACATTGAGATTGTATAAAGATTGGAACCACGTGAGCCAGACATAAGATCGTTTCCTTGTAAGTCACGAACAAAGCAAGTTTTCTCACGAAATGCAACTTCTAGATCTCCATCACAGAATTGACCAACAGAGAAAAGGTTGTGTCCAAGGCCTTCCACATAATAAACACGACTTATTTCAATGTTCCTACTTACATAGTCACCATATCCCATGATTAAAGCGTAATGATCATTCCCGAATCTGACAGCACCGATGAACTTTGAGACAAAGTTGTGTAGCAGTTTGAGATTGCCTGTCATATGTCGGGTGCATCCGCTATCAACAATCCAGAGAACGATCTGTACCACCTGCATCACAAGAAGAAGACACGGATGGAACAGAAGTAAGGGTGGAACCCAAAGAAACTGCGGGTTCCTGTTGGTTAGAAGCACATGTATTCAATAATTTAGGAATCCATTTAAAGTCAGGTTTGTGTTGTAACCAACGTTGCCAATTCCAACTAGTTCGAGCTTTCTTAATGGTGAATTCACTAGTGTTTGGCTGATTCCTAGACTTGTTCTCTGCACTTATGGGGGTAACATCAACTTCATTAGAAATCGTAGAAGGCGGCTTTCCTAAGATAGACTTAGAGGCAGTAGTGGGCCTAGAAGGAATGCGTGTCCTACGTTTCTTATGACGATTAAGTAGAGAATTAGCTATACATTTTGTATGATCACCAGATGAAACGCTTTTACGACAAAACACACAAGATGCATTAATATTCAAAACATTCAAAGGTTCATCATTCGTTACATTTAGATTTTGATTACAATTTGCCAGAATAGAATCTAAATCTGATGCAACATGAGTTTTATTCAAATTCCTAAGTTGATCTTCTACTTCTTGAGCTTCTAGTGATCCTCTTTTACGTTGCCAGAGCCTATTCTTCCTTTTACTTTTACGCTTGGGTCTGCTAACGCTATTAGTGGAGACTAGTCCTGTAGAAGTGGAGTTATCAACATTAGTGGTTTGAACAACATTTCCTTTAGTTGTTTTGTCTAATTGATACAATCCTGGTGCTATCACCGTGGTGTCAACCATTTTTCCTTTTTGAAGTAGCTTAACTTTCTCTTTTAAATCAATGATGATGTGATTTTAACCTGAATTTCAGACTCAAGTAAACCATTGCAATATTTGATGTCATCGCGGTTTTGTTGTCATTCGGCGTTTTCAATTTTTAAATCCGCAATTTCTTTCTCGTATTTGAGACACAAACTTTTGAAAGACTCATTGTTTTTGCAAAGCTGACAAGAGTTAGAAATATTTTGACTTTGAAGTTTCAATTCCGTTTTAAGACTCTGAGCTTGACACCATTCAAGCCTTTGTTTGAGTTGACAAATTTCTTTTGAAAACTGTTTTGTCACATCATCATTCTTTTTTCTCAGATTGTCATTCTCATGTTTAAGTGTCTCTAATTCCACGTTCAACAAATTATTATCAACACAAAGATCATCCACGTGCATAGAAGTACCAGATTTATAGAGATCATTCATGATAATAGACAAAATATCAGCATTGAGAACTTGTTCCAAGAGTCGATCAGCATCATTTTTTAAAACTCTATTTCTTTGCTTTTGAACCAAAATGTCATTTTCAGTTGCATTGAAAATGTTTATCATATTTTTGACCTCCTTTTGAAGTTCATGATCCCAACGTGTAGCACAGAGATGGAGGTGTTTGACAATTGGCAACATTTGTTTTTGAAAAATATCTCTCTTTTCGCGCTCGTAAGCGGATTGAAAAGTTTCAACTTTTATTACAGAATTTCTTTCAATTGTTTCCTCCAAAATTTCGATGTCTTCCATAAAAGTTTTGAAATAATTTAAGACACGACAACTTTTTGGTAAGGGTGAAAGTTCACCAGATGATGGTAAAGGACCATTTATTTGTGCTACAGTTTGGACAGGGGCCGCATTAGAAGATGAAACATATGACTCTTCGACAAACCATGATTTCTCAGGTAAGTCCTTTTGAGTAACAAAAGATTTAGAAATGGGAGGAGCTTTTGAATAGTCATATGGTGTCTAATATTGAACATAACTCATTTTAGATCGACTCTCGTCTTCAAGTTCTTCTTCTTCCTCAGTATCAAAAACAACAGCACGCACAATCGTATTATCAAGCAAATAGTCCATACTGTAAATTTTTGGAATATCTTTGAATGCCGTGTGAAGAAACATTGAATTGTAATCGCCAAGTGCAAATCCTTTATCGGGTCTCGGTTTTAAAGTAAATTTTTGAATTGTTGTGACAGAGTTCCCGTGTTTGTAAACAATGTTACGAAATTCTTTGAGTTGTTTTTCAAGATCAACAATATCATCGAGTAAGTCATCTATATACTTCCTTTTTCGTATTTTATGTTCACAAAACTCCTTTTTACAACTTGACAATTCTGTTTCAGTTTTTGACAGTACTGTTTGAAGACGTTCAACTTGCATTTTCAATTCACACTTTTCACTTTCAAGTTTTGAAATCAACTTTCCGTTTGACTCAATTAAATCTTGCATTTTGCGTTGAAGATCTTGTTCTTTGTTGTAAGAATCTTGAAAAGCTTTTTCAAAACTTTTTGCATGTTTAATCTTGTCTTCCTGATTTGAAAGCTGAATTTTATAACACTCAATATCTCTTGCAAGTGCCGCATTAGTTTCTTTTAAAACTTTGTTTTTCTCATTGCATTTTGCAATTAGCAATTGTTGAGAATTCAGTTGTTTAGATAACATTATGAGGTCAGGGTCTGGATCAAATGATGGTTCATGTTGTTCTAAATGATCATGTTTATCATTCTCAATGGGATCATCAAATGAAACAACTGTGTCATCATCGAATATGACAACTGTGCTTATTTGTTCATCTTTTTGAGAGGATAAAGATGATTTGGATGGAACAACTTGCGCCATATCTGATTCAGAAGTAGAAGGTGATACTATTTCATGTATAAGGCATGCTTTATGGTCATGTACCTGAGACAAGCCGTCAGTGTCATACACTGGACCTGAATCATTAAACTGAAGTTCCTGCATGTTGGCCATAAGCATCACAGCTGCATTGGCTTCCAGATCTTCCATGTCATCATCGTTGTTCACATTTGCCATGAAGTTGTTGTCCTGTTCAGGGAAATGTCCATCTTTTTCATCTTGAAGAGCCATGAGTAATGCCTGCTTGTGAAACTTACTACCTCGAGTTCTTGGTTTGGGACATGCTGTAGCTATATGACCTTGTTCATTACAGTTATAGCACCACACTGCATTCCCTGAGTTAGAGTTTCTAGTTGCAACTGGTTCAGACCTTTGCTGAGAATATCCTGAGTTGTTCCTGAACCCTCCATTGTTACTAAACCTCTGACCATTCCCATAATTTCCTGAAGAACTTCCTGAACCAGATCGACCATAGTTACGATTCTGAATTTCCACTCTTCCATCATTGACAATAGCTTGATTCCTTGTGTTAGAAGATGAACGTTGACAGTTGTTTGTTTTGTTGGAGAATTTGCTAAAAGCACGAGCAATAAGAGCAAGTCCCTGATTCAACGTATTAAAGTCATCATCGTCATCATCATTGGAGTTGGAGTAGTACACAGCATCATTGTTGTTTGACGGAAGAAGTTGAGTAGAAGCATTCTGTGGAGATGAATCATAAGGGACCATTTGGTTCGAGGTAGAAAGGACCCATTTAGTAAAATGAGTTTTGATCACAAATAATCTTTCCATTTTTGCAAAATCTGAAACATACAACTTTGACTTTTTACCTTTTTTGTTCCTCAGTTGACTAATATGAGTTTTGATCAGATCTTAACAACTCATTATGATGTAATAAGCTTATATGAGGCTATAATAAGCAATCACAACAACTTATGAACAGATATGCATGATTGTGAATCCTAAAACCCCCACAGTTAACAAGAAAATTGGATCAAAAGGATATTTGACTTTTTGCTTATAAACCTACTGTTTTATGATCTAACTTATCTATGCTAACCTAAAGTAACATACTGGAACAGAAAGTGTGATCACAAACTAACAAGAGTGCATAGATATTAGCTGATCCAAACACCCCTTAAGCTGGGTTATCTAGGTGATTTTGAAGCAAAAAGTAACTATGGCTGCTGAGACCTTTTCCAAACAACTTTTTATGAATTATGAGACTTACATGAGCCCAGAAATAAAGGTTTAAAACACCATTACTACTTATGTCACCTTACTCTACATAACAGTTAATTTAAGGACTTGGATTGCAAGAAATTTCAGTGAACAAGTAACACTTAACAACCTATAATCCAACTTAAATAACTCCAATAAATATAAACAAGCATAAATGGACAAATCATAAGCAAGAAACAGTAATCAAGAAAAAAAATCAAGAAAATTTCTTACAAGTGCCTTCCACAGCTTATTACTTATGATTGAGCCAGAACAAGAACCATCATCCTATACTCCCATGAGTTCTAAACCACTGCCATCCTCCTGCATTCCAGCTTCTTCTTCATTTCCCTTTTTTTATTTTCTTTTTATTTTTCTGACTTTTTTTTTGTATTTATGCTTTTTACTTCTAAACTAAATTTTATTGTTTCTAAGAGCTTAAATAAGCTTCTGGGAGCTTAAGTGTTCCTAAATAAGTCCAGAAAAACAATCTACAAGTAACAACTAATTTGCTATTTTGAATTTTCAAATAACAGGAAATTATAAAAACTGAGCATGAACTAGAAACTTGAATTTTATTAAATAAAAACCTTAAACTTACAACATGAAACTGAAATTACAACTTTGCTTAGCTAAAAACATAAATTCGACATAACAATTTTTTAAACTAAAAACTACCCAAGAGCTCCACTGCTTCTCTTCATTTAAATAGCCTTCAACTAGGGTTTCTGAGTTTCCTTGTCCTTTCCCAGTAAGTTTCTTGACCACAGGATGAAGGGATTTTGATCTTGGCCGTTTAATTGGTTTTGGCGCCCAAATTGCCTTTGGAGTTTTCTTTGATATATTGATGCCAGAAGGGATAGTTTTTGGAGTGGAGTGTTTGGAAGAGGTATAGGGTGTAGGGTGTTGAGTGTGGCAGAGGAGGGGGGAGGTGGAAGTGTGATGATGGTGTTTGGATGTTGTGGCAGGGTCACAGGTATGTTTGGGGGAGGAGGTGGTCAAACAAAGTTGACCGTGTTTTTATTTATTAAAACGGTGGGGTTGGGTGGGCTGTGTTATGACTTGGGCCAGGGTTGGTTTATAGTGGGCATAGGAGGGATAAGGTGGATTGGGTTGGTATTGGATTTAGGGAGTAGTAATAAATATTGTACGTTTGGTTTGTAGTTTATTTTTAGCCCAAGGACCAAATATGTAATTTCCTGAATTGACAAGGTCTGAAATGAAACTTTTCTAAAGTGGTAACCAAGGACCAAACCTGCCATATAATAATAACCAAAGGACCAAAGTTGTAAATTTCCAATATTTTAAACCCAGAGACCATTTTTGCCAAATTTCAAACTGCAGGGACCAAACATGTAATTTTCTCAAACTTTTCACCCAAGGATCGTTTTTGATAATTTTTGACTTTTAAATGTCTTGTGTTGACTTTTCTTTCATTTTAAACCTTTAGAGACTAGTTTTGTCAATTTTTAAAACTTGAGGGACTGAAACTGCCAATTATGCAAACTTTGTTCGTTTTTCATTTGTTTTTAAACATTTTGCATCTAAAACATATAAAACACACTTTTGGGATAATTTCTGTATTTTGATGCATTTCTGAGTGTTTTTGGATGTTTTGGCAGTTCAGATACGATAAAAATGATGAGTATTTACACACTCATCAATCCCCTACACTAAACTATTGCTAGTCCCTAGCAATCTTTTGAGAAAAACTTAATGGATTTGAAACTCTTTACCAAAAGCCATCACTTCTGGAGTAGCCAGATGTATCGATTCAAGTAAGAACTATGGTCCACCTGATAACCATGTGATTTTGAGCAAACCACCAGCTGTCAACGGATTTGATTTGTCTTTACCAAAAGCCGTTTGCTTCTGGACTAGCCAACTCTTGATGGAATAGTCAACATCTTGGTGAGCTGATTACCAATTATGGTTTTTCCACTGCCTTTACCACAAGCCATAATCTTTCGGCCCGATGCTCACCCCTAGAATAAATTAGAGATGCTCCTTGTGAATATTAGTTGAATTAAGGTGGAGATAAAAATTTTAGTAAGGACAAAAGATGATAAAAATATATCAAGAAAAACAAGACTATTTTGCTATCAGTAAAAAAGATAAATTAAACATAAATTAAAAGTTTGTCTCATATATTGTTTAAGATGTTTTCACATATATTGTTGACTTACATTCTTTATAAAATAACTTTGAAGTAGATTTCATTATATATGTGCATTGTGCACACACTTGTATAAACTTGTGGGCCTGACTATATATATATATATATATATATATATATATATATATATATATATATATATATATATATATATATATATATATATATATATGTATATATGTATGTATGTATGTATGTATAGAGAGAGAGAGAGGTGGGATCATGAAAAAAACCCACTTTGGTAGAAAAGTGAGAAAAGTATACAAATCAGCCCCTCCTTCTCCTCCTTTTTTTCACACCAAACTACAGGAACCTAATTGTATTTTCCTTCATTCTTTAAGGAGGTTTTGTAAATTCGCACACCCCACCCCCCGAAAAAAAAAATTTCCCGCAAAAAAAATTCTTTTTGGCGGGAAAAAAAACAAAAAAAAAAAAAATTTGGCCAAAAATTTATAACCCTGATGCACCTTATTTTTAGTGCATCTCAGTTATAAAAATTGGTGCATCATAGTTATAACTGAGATGCACCAATTTTTATGACTGAGATGTACTAAAAAAAAGGTGCATCAGGGTTATAAATTTTTGGCCTAAAAAAAAATTTTTTTTTTTTTTTGCGGGAATTTTTTTTTTGGGGGGGGGGGGGGGGTGGGGTGGGGGTATGTTTCAAAACATACCCATGAAGTTTGAGATGTTTCAAATTAAACCCTATAACTTTTTTTCTCACTTTTCTAATGAATTGCACTTTTCTCTAGAACCTTACCCTATATATATATATATATATATATATATATATATATATATATATATATATATATATATATATATATATATATATATATATATATATATATATATAATTCTACAAAAAGTAAGTTTCGTCAGTATACAAGTTTCTTTTGACCGACAAGTTAAACCAACAAAAAAAATGTCAAAAAATAAGCTCTCAAATCATAAACTCTAGATTCAGATTTAACTTCAATATTACACTTAGTTTTGCTAAACACAAGTTGAGGCTTATCATATCCTTTAATTTGAGAACTTTTACTTGGTGTGGCTTAGACGTTGGCATGGTAAAATCTCTTGTTTTGGCCTTTGTCGTCAAACATTTTCGCTAATATATGTAATGGCGCGCGTAAAGGTAAAAAAACTCATCTTGTACAAATGAACCCCTTAACATGTGCGACTAAATCTATGAAATAACTAAGCTACTAAAGGAAATAGTCTATATCAATGTTGATATGATTTTCATATTCTAAACATTGAAGCATTAGTTTCCAAGTAGATTTTGTTTTTTAGAACGACACCAGACTTGAAATCGACTCTCAAGTTAAACCATCCAAACGGGCAGGCCCCGGCACCCGAACCACTAGGAGAGATCCGCAAAGGGAAACCCTAGAACTCACGGCTTCGCACTAAGAGGAAAATCCAGATTTTCTTTGTCATTTGCGCGACTCAAACCCGGGTAAAACCCTTCCCCAAGCTCCAGATGAAACTCTGCGTTAAGTTAGTTGGTTTAGTTTCCAAGTAGATTATTGACATCAGTTATTTGGGAAATTGTTATAAGACAAGAGTTAATAATTTCCATGAATAATTAGCAATGATTTTTATAATGCTGATAATTTGCATCCAATTTTGTCATAAACCATGGATTTATATATGGGGTAGGTTATACAAATCCTTTTTTTTTTTTTTTAATTTTTATAATTTTGTTTATATCAAAAACTATAAAGCTAAAAGTACGAAATAGAAAATATAAAATATAATAAGTCAAAAGCTTAAAACTATCAGAAATACGGAACAAAAACTAATAAAAAAAAATTGTGTCGTACGTTAAATAGTGAGTGACAAACTCCAGTGAACCATTTTCCTCCTCTCTTCTTTTCTTCATTCCATTAAACAACCCCCTCCCCCCCTCCCCTCTTATCTCACATCATAAGAGGGCGGGGGTCGTATAATATGCCCTTTTATATATTTGTGGTAGTGTACTTTGGAAAAGGTGTCCCATTCTTTAGTCATAGACAAAGTCACAAAGGGATATAAATTTTATTACAGCTACTTTGCGATAAAAACAAGTCCTCACTTTGTTACCAGGTTATTGGACGGTTCTTTTTGTACATATTGCGAACGAGTGTTGTAAATTCAGTTGCTAACCGGCACTAAAAGTTATGAGGTTCCTTTAATAAGATCATAAAAGATTTGCAGCACAATTTTATACATTTATCGCTCATGTTAAACATCTAGATGTATTTTATATGACAATGTGCATTTTTCAAAAATTGATGTTTTTGTCACTTTTTTACATTATGCGAGTTCAATTCTTGAGGTTCACGGGGTCCATTCCTGCCTCTTCTAAGCAATAGTATAACCCTTTAACGTGTCATAAAATAATTTTGTTTGAATTTCGTACTTTACCATAACTTTTATCTACTAATCAAGTCAAATTACTCTTAAACGGGCCATGATTTTAATTTCAACTCCCTTTGGTTAGTAGTAAACAACTGAACATTGCTTGAGGCTGGTCTTTGGTGAATGGTCAGCTCACACCTACGAGTATACGAAATTGTGAGCAACAAAATGTGGCAAAATTTATACTGCATCGTGATGCAATAACCGTGATACAGTAAAATCATAATTGTGATGCAGTAACCGTGATGTAGTAAAATCATTTTTGTGATGCAGTAACTTTATAACCGTGATGCAGTAACTTTATTATTGTGATGCAGTATAAATTTTGGCGTTTTATTTTTTTTATTTTTTATTTTTTTGCCCAAAAATACTTTTTTTTTGGGCGGGGGTGGGGGGGGGGGGGGGGGGGGGTTTAGGTGACCCATGTCACATGATGTGGAATGTGGATGACACATGTCACTCCACAATCCTTCCTACCATCCTCATTATAAGACCCTTCTCATTGTATCCCTACCCTATATAAAGATATTTTTCCAAATATGTTCATCAAAACACGTATCATCTCTACCTTTACCTAAATGCTTTCTAAAAATTAAAGAGTTACGCTTACGACAGTCCTAAAGGCGTGGTTTATAGATCATATTTTACTATAATTTGTTATAAGAAACTAATTCATCCAATCAAAATCAAGTATTGATTGTGTATTCACATTTTCGGAATTGTTTTCACTTTATCAAGATTTTCATCCAATATAAATCATGCATAGGTGATATTGTAAATTTGTAATTGATTCATTTGCTTTAACAACAATCGTTAGAGTTGTTGCTAGCAATAATCAAAACTAAATACTTCTTAGAGAGCTAGGTATAATTTGCAATCAATAACTGTTATTAGGTTGTCACCTTAACTCACACCCAATAACACTACAATAACTAAAACAGTTTTCCCATTTATAAATATTATAAACGCATGTGGACCCAACAAAAAAGTCAAAAAAAAATGTCCATCTATAAAAAGATGATTTAATTCTCGTCGTAATGGTATGATTTTTTTTGCGTAACGATTAACGATTTGTGAGATATTTAATTTTATAAAAAAATGACGAAAGTAGATTTTTTTCTTTTTTTATCTTTCTTTTTGGATGAGAAAATAGATTGTCAGTATTGGTTTATTAGGTCTTTTGAGAATTTTGGGTCTACATTGAACTATTCTCAAATCTCGCATATATAAGGTGTTATTTCGACAGAGTATTTGGGCCCAGGCCCACGAACATACAATTTGGATAGGTTTAAGCTGACATTTCGTGAACCCTAAAAATGTGAGTGTTAACAATTATGGCCATTGGATCAATCTAATCATTTAATTTGAGATATCCTTGTATTATAAATGGCTCATAAGTTCAGCCACAATTTCACAAGTCACAAAAATGAAAAACAGAACGGCGACACATACCATTTTAGATCCTCGTTTCATTAAGAAGATATCAATTCCAGATAAAACATCATGTTTTATTGCCATCATTGTTCATAGTATTTCGATTGTAAGTGTATTTAATATAAACCAGATGAAACACATTTTTTTTAAGAAACATGTTTTTTTCATTGATAATCTTACATATGTTGTTTTCTTGCTCAGATGGAGTTCAAATGGCTTCCATGACAAATCTGAAACTACATTTGTATGCTGCCATGTAGAAACAGCAACTCCGGTGACCCATCTTTAGTTTCTTCTGGTGTTTGTTCCAAGCCGATCGTGTAATTTGAAACATTAAATTATAAAAAGTTATGTAAAACCAAAAGAAACATATTAGTTCCGCTTGGATAGGTGATATAGATACTAGATCTAAATCATAGTTAATGCAATGTGTGAAAATAAGAATATACTATTACATCAGTTATTATGATAAAACAATCTCGCTTAATTGATTCATTGTAAACTTTCACCATCTTGTTCACTCTTTTTAACCTTTTAGATTTGATCAAGGCATCCTCCACTGCTATCATACGTTTCTTTTGTTTTATTAATTTTTAAAGATTTTATCAATCGGCAACATCAGTTATAGTCAAGTTAATCATGTCCTCTGGCAACTGGTCAATGGCTACAAAAAAAACGTCATTGGATTTAAAATCCAAATTAAATACTTCTTAATAATAACCATAATCAAAACGTCGAATTAAGACATCTTAATATACATATTTGTATGTCGTTTTTCAAATGAGAATAGTTTCAAGCTTATCGACATTTGATTAGCACAACAAAATTTCTAATCACGGGGTATTTATACATTTGAATATGTAAACTTCTTTACTATTGTGTAATATACAAACTTCAGTGAAGTGTTCATCAAAGAACATATGAGATTCTCTTGATTTAAGAGATCTTTAGAGATTATTTGATCGTCTAACGTAATAACTCTTGTAATGAAAAACTGACCTTTCAGCATATCTTTTCATAGAAATCTAATCGTCTAAAAAATATCAAAATATGCAGTTATAGAAATTAATATGAGGTCCAGTGGCGGAGCTTGAGCATGTCAATTGGAGGGGGGGGGGGGGGGCGAGACATTCCAGTGTATCATGTATCATTATATAGATTATTTTAATCAAACATTTTCTTACATATTGCTATTCAGTATGTGGTATCTATTGTTCATCTTATAAAATAATAATAATAATAATAATAATAATAATAATAATAAACATTTACAAGTAGAATAAGGTAGTCAAACATTGTTAAACTTCTTTGCAGGGAAAAAAAGATAATAGAACATTGAAATAATATGAGTGGGGCTTTGTTTTTGAAACTTTCATATATTTTAAGAGCTTTTATGTTTTGTTATCATATTTTGACCGAGGGGGTTAAGATTTAGGATGAAATAATTCATTTGGTTTAAATACTGGAGATAAAAAGTAGCGTGTGAACCCAAATATAAAAAAATTGCTAAATTCATATAAGGGAAGTCAATTTTTCTTCTAACACACCGAGTAGACCACTTTCTCTCTCTTCTATTTGTATCATTTTCTCACAAAATTTAAGTTTCTATTTCTATAAATTTTCAAGTCATGGACCCTCTTCAGGGGTGGCTCAATTTTTATCGAGGCCTAAGGCAAAGTTTAAAAACGGGGCTTTTCGATTATTTGCTATGTTTTTAGTAAAATTGTCTGGATGCATATAACGTCTATCTAGAAAACCAAGAACGCTTAGTAAAGTAAGAATCAATTGATGATTGAAAGACAAATATAACAAATAGAGAAACCAAACAGCATTGTTTCAGTGATCTAGAAGCAGGATCGGACGGAGCTTTTAGACTAGAAGTAGGGTTATGATGACAAAATTGGAGCAACATGAGTGCGCTTGTATGTGTTCATTCGTGAAAATTTAATCAAACAAACCCTACATGAACATTTAAAACAATTAAGCGAAAGGAATATTAGTGTCGTGTTCATTGTATAAGAAAAAAGTTTATTCGTTTTCATTTATTAACAAACTAAACAAAAAGTACAAAAAATATATGCTCAAACGAGCATAAAAGACGTATTATCGTGTGAAAAGTTCACAAGATGATCGTTAAGCTTTAGTTCATTTACAATCCTATCTATTGCATCAATCTTTATGAACTGGATTACAAAAATAAACTTAGTTCATTTTCTTCCATTACCTTAAAAGATAATCTTGGTCCGTTTTATAAAACTAAAATGATTGACTTGGTGTTTGATAGTCCGTAAGCCTAAAGAGTAACGATAAAAATAGATATGGCCTCAAATCCTAACTTGTATTAGGTATTTTAGTAAATTGGAGGCCTAAAAATTACTAAAATGAGTTTAATCCATTGTTTTCCATTGCCCTAAAAGACGATCTCAGTCGTTTTTATAAAACTAAAATGATGGACTCAGTATCTAATAGGTTTTCGGTCTAAAGAACAAAGATAAAGGTAGATGTGGCCTCAAATCCTAAATTATTTAAGGTATTTTAGTAAATTAGGGGGGCCTAAAAATGTTGAGGCCCTACAGGCGACGCTGAAGAATATATGTGATGACTTTATACATGATGGTGCTTTAAAAAATCAAGAGCCTAAAGCGATTGCTTTAGTAGCTTTACCCTTAAGCCACCACTGGTCCTCTTTTTATTTTTAGTATACTTTAATAGTTTAGATAAATTTATTAAAATAAATACTAGTAAAATATTACTCCGTAATATATTAATAAACAATATTTAAATCAAATCCAAATCTAAATCCAAATCTTAATTTTCAACCCATCTACAACCAAACGGGCCCTAAAAATATAACAAAAGGTTAGGAAGGTAGATGGGTTAGCACATACCAAATACTTGGTACTCATCCCCATTTATAAGACCTACACACATATCAAACAACAAATTTTGCCATCATCCTCAAATCCTACCCCCCCCCCCCCCCCCCCCTCTTTCAACCTAAACGCATCAACTTGTAGAAATATATTAGATTGTTTAACTTTGGACAATCGAAAAAAATAAATAAATAACTGATCTAACAATGATTTTTGTTAACCATAAAATTATCTAATTGGTTTAGTTCTTCGAAAACTAGGCCCATTAACTCTTGGGTCATCCAAAATACCTTCAGCCCAAACAATACCTATTTTTGGTGGGCTTAAATAATCAAGGTAAACCGTATTGTAAACGTGTACTAAACATACTTAAAATTTAAATTTCGTATAGTTAGTTTGTTAATATGTGTGTAATAATTTTATTTAGTCTTAATATATGAAATTTCCTAGCAATAGTTATGATATGATGATTTATCATTTGATTATGGTAACTATTAGATTAATAAATACTTTTGTAAGCTCATCAATATTTCTTAAAAAAACTCTAAAATACGTGGGTAAAAGTTTCCATAATGTGTTTATCGAGTAAGGATCTAGTGAGAAGAAAACTTAAAATGAGAAGGATGAGAAATAACTATAACCACACATTTGAGATGCATCGACTTGATTTAGATGCATATCTATTCATTTAGATGCATCCCAATTAGTTTCGAAAGTGATTTTGAAGTGAAAACGATGCAAAGTAGTACTAAAAACAAATTAGACCCGCATAGGACGAAAAATGTATAGGATTCATTCAACTTGATGAAATGCATCTAATATATGTATATGCATTTAATTTTTTGTTAGAAAATATATTATGGTGAATCTAAAAGATTAGGGATGCATGTAATTCAAGTTGATGCATCTCAAATATGTGTCTATATTCTTATTTTAAGTTTTCTTCTCATTTGATCCTAAGTCAATATCTTACCATGCAAGTAACTTTCTTTATAAATAATTCTTTTTAACTGCCTTCACAAATTAAACAGCCATATCCTCATCCCTAGTTAATCATCCTTATAATTAGTCGATGCTCCAATCTAAGGTCTAACTGCATACGTACCAGCGGATGAACCTGAAATCAGTACTTAGGGCGTTGTTTGGTGTTGTTATGGCGTTGTTTGCTGTTTTGAAGTTTCATGTTGCTACGGAGCTTTTTGCTGCTATCAGTTGATGTTTTAATCCACTTTGGTCCTTAATGGAGATGTTTAGTACTCTTGTGATGTATTTGGGTTCTTTGTGTCTCGCTATTTATGGGGCTTTCTACGTGTTTCGTTTATGTTATAATTTTGCTTTGGACCTATTTGATGCTATAGTTGAATTGTTTAAATATTGATTTTTTTTTTTTCTTTTTCAAATGAATTTATCGCTCATGTTAAACATCGAGATGTCGATGGTCTTACAATTTGGTTATTTAGTGGCTATGTTTCAGTGATTGTGTTTTTGTTTTTGTAATTGTTTTATGCTAACTAGTTACTTCACACTTGTAAATCCTATAAGAAAAACAATCATAGATAGAGTTTTAACCCCCTGATCAAATTGATTGTTTCGTTCCAACTTTTCATCAAAATGTTCACTCTTTTTAATTATCTCTTAGCTTTCGTCACGGCACCCTCCACCGCTCTGAGATGTGCTTCAATTATGCTATTTCTATATCTAGAGATTGATTAAAAGTTTCAGCAACTTCTGTTAAAAGTCAAGTGAGGGTAGTCCTCTAGCAACGATGGCTGATGCCCATGGTAGCAAACAAGTCACGCGATTAGATAACCACATAGCTTTAAGTTTTAACAAGAACACTAAATGTTTCAAAACAACACTAAGACACCTTGATATGCATGATCAATTGATCATAAGTTGTCTTCTAATAAGAGCAGGTCAAGATTTTCGACATGGTTTGTTGCGAGCACATTCAATCATTAGCGTAGATAACATGAGAAATTATCACCTCTATATTTTGCATCACATTAATTACTTGTCTATGAAAATATACTCAGCATGAAAATATATTCAACATGAAAGGGCGTTAGGCAAGGTAACCCATTGTCACCTTTCCTTTTTATTCTGGAGGCGGAAGGGTTAAATGCAATAGTTAATGAAGCGGTGGAAAAAGGCATTTTTAGAGGAGCGGTCGTTGGAGAGGATAACGTCGTGGTCTCTCATCTTCAATACGTGGATGATACCATTTTCTTCGGTGAATGGAATAAAGAGAATGCCAAAGCTCTTATGTGTATTCTTAAATGCTTTGAGGAAGTATCCGGGCTAAGGGTTAATTATAACAAGAGTAAATTATATGGCATAGGAGTTAATGATGTGGAAATGATGGATATGGAGAGGTGGATGGGGTGTGATATAGGGGAATTTCCGTTTACATATTTGGGGTTACCAATAGGGGAGAACATGAGGAGGGTAAACGCTTGGAATCCCGTGGTGGAAAAGTTCAAAAAGAGATTGGGGGATTGGAAAGCTAAAACGATGTCGTTCGGGGGTCGTCTAACATTGGTTAAAACGGTTCTTGGTAGCTTGCCTTTGTATTATTTTTCGATGTTTCGCGTGCCTTTGAGTGTCATAAAAAATCTCGAGAGAATTAGGAAAAAATTCTTTCGGGGAGGGTCGGGCGAGGGTAAAAAAAACTTTCGTGGGTCAAATGGGGTTCGGTTTTGTCTTCGCTTGGGGAGGGAGGGCTTAATGTTGGGTCTTTACGGACAAAACATTTGGCATTGTTAGGTAAATGGTGGTGGAGGTTTAGGAAGGAAGGGGGGAGTTTATGGGTTAGGGTGATAAAAAGTATTCATGGTAATATTAAACCGTGTTTATGGATTAGTACTCAAGTAGATAACCATTCAATCAATTAGCTGTATACCACCATGAATTATGGGTGATTATCTCTTACCAAAAATAACTTTGCAACATATCTATATATGTTCTGTATTGTGTACTGTAACAATATCAATCAATGAAAATTACTCATTCAATATGGTATCAAGCCAGTAAATAATTCTCCTAATTTTTCTCTCCCTAATATCGATCCTCCCTCCCCTCCCCATCCTCTCAGCCGCATCTTCAATAAACCTTACCAAAAATATCGGCAACAATGGCCAGTGATGAAGCAACTCCTCCACCTCCTCCACCTACAACCGCCGATAAACTAATCCCTTTTTAGCATAACAAACAAAGTCCCCGTTAAATTAAACCTTGATAAACACAATTATAATTCTTGGAGTTCTTTCTTCAAAATACACCTTGGAAGTCTTGGCCTCAAGTCACACATCGAAACCAAACCAAACGAGGCCTCACCTAGAGCTCCTGATCCAGAATGGTGCAAACTTGATGATCTCATCAAGATGTGGATCCTTGGATCCTTATGTGATTCTCTCCAAGAGCAAGTCGTGTCTACACCGGGTAATGCAAAGGATTTATGGGACCATCTTGAAAAACTATTTCATGATAACAAAGATGCTAAGGCAATTACTCTTGATAATGAACTCCGTTCTATCAAGATTGGTTCGATGTCTATCAATGACTATTGCACCAAAATAAAGTCTATGGCGGATAGGCTTAAGAATCTTGGTTCTTCGGTTAGTGAGAAGAATTTGGTCATATATGCGGTTAATGGACTTGACTCTCGTTTTGCCACAATTGTCAAAATTATCCGTCATCGAGAGCCTCTACCAACATTTGAAACGGCAAGGAATATGTTGTTACTTGAAGAGTCTGAATTGAATGACCAAACCAAGTCCTCCTCCACTTTTGATACTAGCTCTTCCTCGCCTACTATTCTTGTGGCCACCAATTCGTCGGCACCCAAAGGTAACACAAACACTCAATCTACTAAGCCTCCAAATTTACCGCAATTATGTAACCATTTTAATAAAGGGATGTGCAAGTTCGGTGACCGTTGCAAATTTATTCATGACCACCGTAACCGTGCGGGTTTACAATCAAAAAATACAACAGGGGCGAATACTATTAAACCTTCTAGCCATTCACTGCTTAACCAAAACAATATCACATGGGCCTCACCAGGTTTTTATAACTCTCGTTTGGCCCACTTCAATCCACAACCTATGTACACTCCACGTACAGTAACACCACAAGCCTACACTACACCAATATTTCAGCAACACTACACCACCCCTATAGCCCATAACCCACTACCAGCCCAACAACAGTTTACACCAGCCCAACAGCAATTCCAGCCATCTGCTCAGCCCGCCAACCAACACAGCATTCTTGGTCCCGCACCCGCACTTTACCCGTCACAAGCTACCTCACTTCCTAGTGCGTTTAGCACCATGACACTCCAAGACCCTACGTGGAATATGGATACAGGTGCCTCTTCTCATTTAAACTCTAAAGCAAGTAATTTAAGTACAATTTTTAACAAACATTTATTCCCATCTGTACACGTTGGTGATGGAAATTTCATTCCCGTTACTAACAATGGACATAGCATTATTTCATCTACTCATCGTCCATTGCATCTTCATAATGTTCTTGTCACCCCAAATATTATTAAAAATCTAATTTCTGTGCGTCAATTCACCAGAGATAATAATTGCACTGTCAAATTTGACACTTTTGGTTTTTCTGTGAAGAACTTCTGGACTCGCCATATCCTCCTTCGATGTAATAGTTCGGGAGATCTCTATCCCGTTAGCAAGCCGTCGTTCACACCTACTACTCTTCTCTCAACAAGCTCCTCTACGTGGCACCAACGTCTCGGTCATCCCGGTGACGAAGTGCTACGGTCTCTTATTTCCCGTCAATTTATTTCTTGTAATAAAGAAAAGTCTCCACATATTTGTCATGCATGCCAACTTGGAAAACATGTGAAGCTTCCCTTTCAGAGTTCTAATTCTATTGTTACAAATTTTTTGGACATTATCCATTCCGACTTATGGACATCCCCCATTCTTAGTAAAAGTGGTTTTAAATACTACGTCTTATTTCTTGATCATTTTTCTCATTATCTATGGATTTACCCTCTTCGTAACAAATCTGACATGCTTGATAAATTCTTGCACTTTCAAAATTATGTTAAAAACCAATTTCAGTGTGACATAGTTAAATTAGGGGATGTTAGGGCAATGGGTGGAGAGGGGAATAGGGGTGGGGTGTGGAGCGATATAGTTAAAATAGGAGTAGAAATTGATGGGTTGGGGATTGAGCTTTCATCTTCTTGTGTTGGGGTTGTGGTGGATGGGAGGGATATTAGGTTTTGGGTAGATCGATGGGTGGACAATCGAAGGCTTTGTGATCGATTTCCTAGGTTATATCATCTAGATAGGAGGAAGGAGGCTAGCGTGATGGAAAGAGGGAGGTGGGCAAATAATAGTTGGGTATGGGAATGGGATTGGGTTAGAATTGTTAGATGAAGAGTTACTAAGGAGTTTGAAGATCTTTTAGGCACTTTACAACATGTTTGTATTTCTAATGATTGTAGGGATCGATGGAGGTGGTCGCTTAGTGAAGATGGTGAGTTCACGGTTAAAGAGTTATCAGGAATGATTGAGGAAATGATTCTATGTTCGGATAATGGAGGTCAAGAAACACTTTGGAACAAGATGGTGCCTAAGAAAATAAACATCTTCGTGTGGATGGCGTTAAGAGGTAGGCTTCCGGTTCGTGTGGAGCTTGATAGGAGAGGTGTCGATTTGGATTCGGTTCTTTGTCCGTGTTGTAATAATATTGTGGAAACATGCACTCATAATTTGATTACGTGTGAGTTAGCTAAGAGTGTTTGGGAAAAAAACGTTTAATTGGTGGAAGGTGGGGGGGGGGGGGGTGTTAATGCTTTCTCTATTGATGAATTCTTTTCATCAAACGGAAACGGTCCCTATCTTCTTAGCTCGTGTTTGGCAAGCGGTTATATGGACCTGGGAAGCTCGGACTCGGCTAACATCCCCGGCGTACCGGTGTCGACCCGGTGCGACGCGGGTACCGGTGTGGAATCCGGACGGGACGCGGGGAGGAGAAAGTGGACGCGGCTGTTCCCCGAAGATGAAGATCAGGGGCTAACTAGTGTATAAAAATATGATTTTGATAGCAACTATTAAACTTTTGGTTGAAAAATTTATGTTCATGGAGAAAAGAATAAGGGAAGAAGAAGATGAAATACTGAAGAAAGAGAAAAAAATGGAAAAAAGGACGAGTGACTTTAATGTTATTGACTTTTCAGTTTTCAACAGCTACTATCTTTTTGATTAACTACAATATTTATTACTGTAGGAGTATTATTTTATTTAGTATACATATTACTATTATTGTTGTTTTCAATGCAATCTTAAGTTTTCAATGCAAACTTAATTATTTACTCTTAATTATTTACTTTTATTAGTTTGTGGGTTTTCAAATTTCAATTAATTTTTTTTATAACATATAATTATGAATTATAATACCCCGTGTCCCCGAGTCCATATTCAAAATTTGGACTCTTTCAAAACGAGTTCACGAATCCTTGAAATCATATCTTGAAAGGTCCGACCCTTGGACACGTACCCGAGTCCGAGCATCCTAGATATGGACTACCGGGTACTTTATTTGGAAAGAAAGAAACGCACGTGTGTTTGATAATAAAATTTCAAGTACCAACAAGATTGTTCAAGATATTCAGTTGAAAAGCTACGAGTGGATCATTCGAAGATCAAATAAATAATAGGCGATAGAGTGGCATCAATGGTTATGGGACCCTATAAACATTCGGCTACAATGAATTTTTTCTCCATCAGATTTGTGTTTGCGTACAGCTGCAACTAAGTTTTGTGCTACTGATATGTATTTGTGCGCAGATGCAACTCTTGATGTGCTACTGTTAAGTGGGTTTGTGGCTGCAAGTTTGTTTCAATTCCCCTTCAAGACCAGTTTGGCTCGAAAGAATTTTTAGATGTCTACCAATGTGGTTTTGGACAGCAACTGGACAATGGTGAGCATTAGTTCAAATGGGATTTGTTATTTATTTATGCACTGGTAGGCTGTATATTTAGTTGTGAGTTTGGTCTAAGTAATTGGTTATTTATTTATGTAGTGAGCTAGCTCATGTGATAGGCATTTGATATGTGAAGATAGTGTGATGGTATTTTGTTGTATTATTGTTTTTATCTTTTGGGTCTCGTCCTCTTTTAATTAGCTTGTTAATTGAGGTGAGACGCCATGTATTATATCTTTGTTTTTTCTTTGTGGTGTTTATAAATTGTTGCCTTTCTAAAAAAAATTCAACATGAACATGTTAATGTATTGTAGTCCAGAAACGGCAGATGGTGTCATAAACTATGTGCATGTACTCTAATTTAGAATCTTTGAAGTCTAATGATCTGTAATATTCCAAATTCTAGAGGTATAAAATAATTATATGTATAAAATGTCAAGCCTATAAATAATCAAATAAATTAGGAGATGGCCTTTGTGAATATTAATTGAAGGTGGAGATAAAATTTTAGTAGAGGACAAAGGATGATAAATCAAGAAAAACAAGAGACTATTTTGCTATCAGTAAAAAACATAAAAATCTATGTTTTGATAAACATAATTAAAAGTTTTTCCCTCTATAATGTTTAAGAAGTTTTCACATATATCGTTGATTTACAATCTTTGAAACTTTACAGTAACTTTGAGCTGATTTCATTATGTGCATTGTGCACATAACAACAAACTTGTGAGGGCCTAACTTTATAATTCTACAAAAAAAAGTAAGTTTCTTCAATATGCAAGCTTCTTTTGACCAACAAAACCAATAAAAAAATGCCAAAAAGGTAAGCTCTTAGATCATAAACTCTAGATTCAGATTTAACTTCAATATTACACTTAGTTTTGCTAAACACAAGTTGAGGCTTTATCATATCCTTTAATTTGAGTACTTTTTACTTGGTGTGGCTTAGACGTTGGCATGGTAAAATCTCTTGTTTTGGCCTTTGTCGTCAAACATTTTTGATAATATATGTATTGGCGTAAAGGTACAAAAAAAAAAACTCGTCTTGTACAAATGAACCCTTAACATGTGCGATCTAAATCTATTAAATAACCGAAGGAAACAGTTTATATCAATGTTCGATTTTCATGAAGTAGATTCTTGACGTTAGTTATTTGGGAAATTGTTATAAGACAAGAGTTAATGATTTTTATGAATAATTAGCCACGATATTTACATTGCTGATAATTTACATCCGATTTTGTCATAAACCATGGATTTATATATTTGTGGTAGTGTACTTAGGAAAGGGTGTCCATTCTTTAGTCATATAGACAAAGTCAGAAAGGGATATAAATCTAATTGCAACTACTTATACGATAAAAACAAGTCTACACTTTATTACGAAGTTAATTGGACGGTTCTTTTTGGTACATATTGTGAACGAGTGTTGTAAATTCAGTTGCTAACCGGCACTAAAAGCCATGAGATTCATTTAAGAGTAAACTGCAAAATACATCCTAGTGGTTTACACATTTTAGCATCTTACATCCCTGTCAGAAATTGTTGGCAAAATACATCACCCGTTAAGTAAACGTTTGCCACTCTACATCCCTCGTTAACCATGAGAACTAACGAGATTGATAATGTTAAACCATTAGCCTTCAGGACTAACGGTATTTGAATCGTTAGTCATTTTTTTTTACGTTATCTCCCGTTGTCGGTTGTGATTTTTGGTTGATTTGAAAAAAATATAGTACTACATAATTTTATACAGTATTTAGGCAATAAAATACAATTATTTCCCGGGAAATCGCTACATATTTACACTTTACCACCCTCCCTTCCCGGTAAAAAAAAAACCATAAAACCATCACACCCCATCATCACACATCCTTAAAAAAACCAACCACCCAACAAACCAAACCAAAACCAAATCTTAATCAAACATGAACACAGACATTAACAACGACAACAACCTTAAAAAACGACCATCATCGTACTACCACCCATCACCCTCCCGCACAATCTACTCAGACCGATTCATCCCATCTCGATCCGCTTCAAATTTCAACCTTTTCAACATCACAACCCCCCCTCAAACCCCACCCGCCACCTCATCATCTCCATCACCCAATAACAACGACGAAACGACGTCGTCTTCTGCGGCGTATACCGCGCTTTTGAGGAAGGCTTTGTTTGGGTCTGATCTTGATGTTGGAGGGTTTTGTCCTGGTACACCGGATAAGAGGGGGGTGTTTGGGAATGGGGGGAATGTGAATAGGAATATCTTTAGGTTTAAGAGTGAGACTAGAGTGAGGATTGATGGGTTGGATTTGTTTTCGGGTGAGGAGGATGGTAATGTTGCTGGTGGTGGTTTTGTGAATAGTCCCGTTAAGGCGCCTAGGAAAGTTCCTAGATCTCCTTATAAGGTGACCCTTTTTGTTTTCGTAATTGTGCTTGATAAATGTTTTTGGTGATTTAGTAGGTTAGCAATAGTTAAGCGAAAGAAAGTTAATTGTCCTAGATCTCCTTATAAGGTTTGTTTTCTTTTCGTAATGGTGCTCGATAAATGTTGGTAATTTAGTAGGTTAGCAATAGTTAAGAATATAGACTTGATTATGATAGTTCGTTAGGACTAGAAATCTAGAATAGCAATGCCGTATGTTTTGGAATTGCATTTTGATCCGTTTTACAAAAGAAAGTTGCTTTTTTTATTATTATTGTTTGTTTTGGTAATTGTGCTTGATAAATGTTGGTAATTTAGTAGGTTAGCAATTGTTAAGAAAATAGACTTGATTTTGATATTTCGTTAGTACTAGAAATCTAGAATAGCAATGTCGTATGTTTTGGAATTGCGTTTGATCCCTTTTACAAAAGAAAGCTGCTTTTTTTATTATTATTGTTTGTTTTAGTAATTGTGCTTGATAAATGTTGGTAATTTAGTAGGTTAGCAATTGTTAGGACTAGAAGTCTAGAATAGCAATTTGGTATGTTTTGGAATTGCGTTTGAGCCGTTTCACAAAAGAAAGTTGCTTTTTTTTTTTTTTTTTAATTGTTATTGTTTGTTTTGGTAATTGTACTCGATAATGTGTCTGGCCGGTAATTGTATGTAGTTTATTGGGTGTTGGTAACTTAGGAGATTTTGAAAATAGGTTTTGGTAATTTAGGGGATATTTGGAATTGCGTTTGATCCGTTTTACAAAAGAAAGTTACTTTTCAAAACTCTTTTTTGTTTCTAAGAATACGTTATTTCAAGTGATTTTCCACATTTTTTTTCCTGATTATCTGCTCTTTCCAAATGCAATAATCGGATGATGTGTCAGATAGTTTTCTAAATGCTGGTAATTTAATAGATTAGCAATAGTTAAGAAAATGGACTTGATTATGATATTTCGTTAGGACTAGAAATCTAGAATAGCAATGCGGTATGTTTTGGAATTGCGTTTGATCCGTTTCACAAAAGAAAGTTGCTATTTTAACTGTTATTGTTTGTTTTGGTAATTGTACTCGATAATGTGTTGGGTGGTTGCTAATTGTACTTTCTTCTGGAAATTGTAATTTGGTAATTTAGTAGACACATAACCTATAAGAATTTAGGGCATGTATGGGATTGTGTTGAACCGATTCGTTTTACAAAAGAAAGTTGCTTTTTCAAAACTGTCTTTTGTTTCTAAGAATACGTGGATCATCATGTTATTTCAAGTGATTTTCCATATTTTTTCTGATTATCCGGGCTTTGCAAATGTAATAATTGGATAGTCTACTTTAAAATGCAGTCCCTGAAACACTCTTATTATTTGTTTTGGTAATTTTGCTCGATAATTTGTTAGATAGTTGTCTAAATGTTGGTAATTTAGTAGATTAGCAATAGGTAAGAAAATAAACTTGGATTATAATTATTTCCTCAGAACTAGAAATTTTGGATAGCAATGTGGTTTGTTTTGGTGATCGTGCTGAATTTGAAAACGGGTTTGGTAATTTAGGGGATGTTTGGAATTACGTTTGATCCGTTTCACTAAAGAAAGTTGCTTTTCTTTTGCTGTTTTTGTTTCTAAGAAAACATAGATAATCACATTGTTTCAAATGATATGCCACACTTTTTCTGATTATCTGCGTTTCAAAATGCAATAATTGGATAATCTACTCCAAAATGCAGTCCCCGGAGACCCTCTTATTTGACTAGAAATATGTATGCAAGTCAGTAACTTTATCATAAAATAGGCTAAGTAAATTGGCAAATTGTTTGGTTCATTCACCATAAACTTGTTGCTATTGATCATAACACCGTTATGCTAGTTTTTGGGATATTAGTATGGGATACCATTGTGGGTTGTGATTTTTGGTTGATTTGAAAAAAATAATATTCTATTTGTTAAGTACTGGATTGGGACTAATATGTTGGACTTTGTGTTGGTTGTAGGTTTTGGATGCACCGGCGTTGCAAGATGACTTTTATTTGAATCTTGTTGATTGGTCTTCTCACAACGTGTTGGCTGTTGGATTGGGGAATTGTGTTTATTTATGGAATGCTTGCAGTAGTAAGGTAAATTTCAAACTTTAAGGTCTACTTTTTATAAGATTATATTTGTTACTATTATTGATAATCGAACTTTAATGCAAATGCAGGTGACGAAGTTGTGTGATTTGGGGAATGATGATAGTGTGTGTTCGGTTGGGTGGGCGCAACGGGGGACTAGTCTTGCTGTTGGGACTAGCAACGGTAAAGTTCAGGTAATGTCAATAATTTTATAGTATTGTTCTGTTATATATACTTAAACGTGATGGTTGTATCTTAGCATATTGAATGATGGTGTTCTTTTTGTTCCAGATTTGGGACGCTGCTCGTTGTAAGAGAGTAAGAACAATGGAAGGACATAGATTACGTGTTGGCGCCTTAGCTTGGAGTTCGTCTATGTTGTCTTCAGGAAGTCGGGATAAAAGTATTCTTCTACGTGATCCTCGTGCACAAGAAGATTTTGTTAGTAAATTAAGCGGTCATAAATCAGAGGTAAGCTATTTTACATCATGTAAATCTTTTATTTGTTACTATAGAATTTTTTTAAAAACTTTCTTTGATTTCTTTCTTATAATATCATCTCAATTATTGACACGTGAATTGTAGGTATGTGGACTCAAGTGGTCATATGATAATCGCGAATTAGCATCTGGCGGAAATGATAACAGGGTAAGTAATTAATATACATATCTTCTATTATTATTTTTGGGTGAGTAATTAATGACATATTTTTTGATTTCGTGCAGCTTTTTGTTTGGAACCAACATTCGACACAACCTGTCCTGAAATATTGTGAGCATACGGCTGCTGTGAAAGCAATTGCATGGTCTCCGCATGTTCATGGACTCTTGGCATCCGGTGGAGGTACTGCAGATCGATGTATACGATTTTGGAACACAACCACTAATTCTCACCTGAGCTGCATGGATACCGGTAGCCAGGTAACATTCTTGTACTTCACAGTTCCTTAATGTGTAAATCATGATTATGCTTATTGGATCAGAAGTGAACCAATAATTGTTGATATGCCAGTAAAGTTCAATAATTGTTGTAGTCTCCACTCCCTCTGTCAAAAACCTTTGTAAATTTACCCATCGCATCCCTTCCTTTTCCATTCCTTAAAGTCGAGAAGACAAACATGTATAAATGAATATCCCTACTGCGGATCCTTTGTAAATATTAGAAGTTGCCAAACGTGTTTTCTGTGAATCCTAGTTCTATTTTGTTATCCATTACCTTTTTGGTTCCTTGAACATTGCAACAAATATCAAATTCGGGATGTTCCAAATTTGTTGCTACATTTCCTTTTTGATGAAATTCCAGTGAAAGCTATCCATTACGATCATACAAAACAATCACTGATAAACAGACTGCTAACTCCGTGTGTTGTTACAATGGCAGGTGTGCAATCTCGTATGGTCAAAGAATGTGAATGAACTCGTGAGCACCCATGGATATTCCCAAAACCAGATTATTGTTTGGAGATACCCTACTATGTCCAAGGTAACTTTTTTAATAACAATATGGTTATCTAAAGGAAAAAAATGCATGATCAGTCATTTAACAATTTAATAAAACAATGATCAGGGTTCACCAATTTGAACAATATTTTTTTACCATAATCTTCAGCTTGAGAATAGAGATAAATATGTTTAGCAGATAGTCAACGTTATATTAGGTTGCTAAATCTGTATATCATCTGTAGTAGAGATATTAATGGGTCGAGTCAAAACATACGGGTTGAAACAGTTTGGATTGACCCGAAATACTTGTAAATTTTTTGAATTCTTATATAAACAGTTGGTGATAATATGCTTTTCTTAATAAAATGACCAATTTTTTCAATATATTAATTTCAATAATGCGCTTTGGGCGAATCTACCCATTTGACCCGTTAAATATGTTTTGGTTTTACCATTCAAAAGCAAATGGGTCAAAATTGCCACCTTTTACTTTTCGCAGTACATTTGCATACTTTGTGCAGTTTATGCTAACTTCCTTTACTTTAAATTTTTAATCGGCGATGCAGCTTGCGACACTTACTGGGCATACATATAGAGTCCTCTACCTTGCAATCTCACCTGACGGACAGGTATTTTTTATTATTATTTTTAATTCTGTTTGTTGTCTTAAGTTTAGGGACCAGTTATCATGAATTTAACATGGAATAATGGCTTTTTGCAGACAATTGTGACGGGAGCTGGAGATGAAACACTTCGATTTTGGAACGTGTTTCCCTCACCTAAATCTCAGGTAATATATAGTCGATCACAGGACATTACCTTGTATTTCCTCCGTCCCTATGAAGTCAACTTTGACTTTTTAAGTTAGAGCAAATTCCATAAATCAGCAACGTACTTTTCGAGATGGTCTAATTCAGTAGTTATATCTATTTATGTTCCAACCTGGTAGTTAAAGTTATTTATACCAGCTAGTTTCATAATTGTAGTGTAAAATAGTAACCACCAAATAATTACCAAATAGGAGCAAATAAAACATCAATTACCAAACTAGCCGGTGTCTACCAAACTAGGACAATTACCAATTACCAAATTGAACCAATTTGCAAAGTACGTTAAATTTGCCCTAATAATTCCACCCATTATTTAATGCAGACGATTTTTTTTTCTCTAGAAGTTGTAACGCAACACATTTGACTCCAATACATATGTATATTTAATGTTATGCAGAATACCGAGAGTGAAATTGGTGCATCATCTTTCGGAAGAACACACATACGTTAAGCCCATTTCACCGTTGAACTCATAAAGCTCAAGAAAGAATGATCAAATAACTTATGATCAAGAATATATGATATACTTCTAGAAGGAATGAGTGGACCATGTTTGATCAGCTTGATCACGCCGTTGCAGATGCTGCAGACGCTCACATCCTGAATAAATTGTATCTGATGTTCATGTAAATTGATGTCTGCTGTTAAAAGTGCGCAGTTTTTAGTTTTGTGTAACTTTATCGACACATAGTGCAGTTGTGAATATAAGTTTAACAGAGTTGTTAGCCGAAGTGTAAAAATTCGGCCAAGTTGAATTAGACAAGTTGGTGTCTAGTATTTCAATTTCGGTGTCAAACAAATTAAACAGAATTTGTTTGCTGTAAAATATTGTGTGCAGATGGATTAATTATTAGTTTGTTACACATTCATTCTTTTGCTATCCCTTCTATCATTAACCACCAAGCACAAAAATGCAAAGGCCAAAAATGTCAGACTACTTGGCTAACGCTGAAATGCTCTAACTTGGTTGAAACGAGTAGAATTCGCTTTGCGGCAAAGCGTACTTCACTCACAATCCTATAAATCTTTTCGAAAAACTATATTATACTTGAAAATTTGATAAGCTTATAAACTCGTTTACGAGTTTTTCTTCTTGAGCTTACAAAGTTTTATAAAGTTTGTAAGCTCAATGTGATAAGTTTATAAGCCCAAAAAGTTGAGCTTATGAGCTATCAAATTTTCAATAAGTTAATAAGTCTGTCAAATAAGCTAAGCCAAAGACCCTCCTAGTAAAGGAGGTATTGACGATTAATCAGGGCGGTGCCAGAAAGTTATAGTCGAGGGGTAAAATTTGATAATTTTTAGAAAATACACTACAAATCGGTTTCTTATGGTGAAAATTACAAATATAAATATTTTAAATGAGAGCCTTGATTGACATGCATAAAAACATGACTAAACATATTTCATCATCTGATTTGTGAAATCAAAAGGACCCACTTCTTCACATTTTATCTTTATTCATTTCCACTTTCTATTTTGACACTTGTCTAAATCCACTTGTTAGGCATGTTTTTAAGCACAAGAGTTACGTCTCTTGTCTTTTCCTCTGCAATTAACTCAACTTTATGCTAAACGAAAAAAATTATCACTAATCCAACTTCTGGTTAATTGTTCAAAAGGAACTTCTTCATGTGATAACACTTGATTTGATTTATTAAACTATTACTGTAATAACTGTGGGAAACGGTGAACACTTTTATTTATAAAATCAGATTATAATAAATAAATAACAGAAATTAAATAACAGAAAATTAAATACAGACAGAATGGAGTAGAAGCAGAAGACAGACACTATATATAACGTAAATAAAAGAAAGCAGTAAAAGTCGTGGAACGAGGCTCGTGTAAACACGATTCCCTTAAAACAGATTCGTCGTCTGTTTCCCAGGGTACAACGTCCAAAGCTGTTGTACAGCCGGACTTGACTTACTTGCCTGAAAGATCACGAAAACCTTGTGTGCTTCTGATCGAAAAGACTGCTGGAATTTTCTGGTGAAAGAGGTACGTTTCTGTGTATGAAACCGAATGAGAATAGGTTATATTTATAGTGAAACCCTATCTTGTTCAACAAGACTAAGTATCAGCTAAAAATAAAAGATATACTCAAATCTGTTAATTAATAAAACCGATTTGATATCTTCTTTCCTTAACACAAATATTCTGTAAAACTTGTTCACAAAGTCTAAATCTATTCCTAAATTAGATTTACAAAAACTGACTCGAATTAGCAGCAAAAACTTTCGCACGTAGGCGAGGTTTCGGAGCTGCATTCGTGTCCGCAGGTCGCGCATGAGTTCAGTAGCTTCGAACTCATTTTGGTCCAGAAATCCCACAATCTGCACCCCCCCCCCCCTGCGCGCGCGCGCGTAGGAGTGGGAGCATAGCTCACCTAAAGGAATTTGGAAGCAAATACCAACTATTCCTTATAAACAAGCATTCACTTCTTGTTTTGAGCGATGTGGGACTTTTCCAATTTTGTGTTTCACGTGCCTCACTTTGAGACACGATATCTCATTCATCTTAGCTCTATTTTGGACATACTTTAGCTTGTTACGAAGCTCTCTTGGAGGAGAACAAAACGCCACCAAGAAACATAAATATATATAACATATACATACATTAAATTATGTCCAAAGTTTTACAAAAACTCATTTTGTAAACCATTTTTCCAACAATAACTTTAGAACTAGAAAGAGACATTATAAAATAAGATTTTGACTTTGAGAAAAGTCTGTTTATGTCATAATGACACCCTCCTCTACAACCTGGGAAGAATCGTGGAGTAGTTAACTTTTATTTTTGGGAAATGATTCGCACACTCTTCAAATTTATTGGGACACTCCACTGTATGCAACAGACAGTTGTACATTAAGTGTAAGATGCTTTAACTACTTGTACAATGGAGTGTCCCAATAAGATTTAAGAGTGTGCCAATCACCTCCCTTTATTTTTATATTTGGCATTACTTTATAATAAAGGTGCTTGATGTTAAACTAACAAACTTTTATACATCATATATTTTTGTTGTGGGGTGTTTTAAATTCTTTATTTTCTAAGGTTTACGTCACAAAATAGCAACTAGTTTTTTTAAAATTCTACCTGAATACGTAAACTACAAAAAGTATCATTAAATGCAATGAACTTTTTGATATGAACATTCTGATGTATTGTCATACCATTAAAACAGACACGTGCCGCTATTTATAACGTGACAACACATCAAAATGTGCCTATTAGATCACTTTATGAAAGTTCGATACATTTAATGATATTTAATATAGTTCACGTTTTATAATTGTTACTACTTTGTTCGTTACTACTTTGTGACCTGAACCCTATTTGAGTATTTTCTATCATAAAAGCATATAGTAGTATTCAATTGAAACTGGAACTTTCTTCTACACATATAGGTTTAAAGTTTTACACGTAATGGGGTTTCTCAATTTACCAAAAAACCTGCGACTGTTTTCTAAGAAATTGATTTTTATTCTAGATACAAAACTGAAATTGCAAAGTGCAAGTAAATGAGGCAATACAATCTTAGCCCCCAAGTAAACATGCCACTACAAATTTGGTCCACAATGCCCACCTCTTTTTCAATTGTACACTTCTAGTTATATATCTTCTAATTCAAGATCAAAAATTGCAAATTACTCACTACGAATGTCTTTCGAAAGTCCAGTGAAAGAAATAGACCTACAGAGAATCTCAAATTCAAAGTGAGTTAAAAGTTCATATAATTTCTCAACCGGGTCTTGATATCTAAAATTTATAATTCCCATAACTCGACGTTTTATAACTTTGTTGACAGACTACTTTACAGATGACGAGTAGTCGTGTCTTTCTAAATCTCAAGATAACCAATCCGACATCCACATAAAAAATAATGAGTATCTTACTCATTATCATCCTGATACCATAATATCTTAGTAGCTTAAACTTATGCTTTTTAGTCATTATTCAAATTCAATTCTTGTATGTTGCAACTTAGAGACGATCATCATCCACATAGGTTAGCTCGTTTTTGATAAAAGTACTTTGTAAATCCAATGCATAATCTTACTCTCATGAGTAGGCAAAACAAAATCAGTATCATCTTTCATATGCAATTTTTTTTTTACTGAGACAAAATGTAAGCCGATCAACATACTATTTACCGATTTTTTTTTAATCTAATTGTATGCTTACACGTGTCAACCAAACATAACCCCAATACACAACAACAGCAACACACAATCTCACCAAAATAAAATATCGAACTGGTCCAAAAGTCCGGATCGAAGACCTGATCAAAATGCTCGGTGTCCGTGTCGGTTCGGTCCGGTCCAACAAAACATAATAGTCGGTTCTGCATAAGACAGAACCGAACTGGACCGAGGACTAGATCAAAATATGTTTGGTCCGGTCCGATCCGTTCAATTTCGGTTCGATCCGATTTCTAATTTCAGTTATGTCCGTGGTCTATAATGCTGAAATATGAAAAGTTTGAAACTTAAAGGGGTAGATAACTTGATACACAATGACAAGTTAAGCAAAATTAAAAATTTCTCCCTCCTTCCTTCATTCCTTCCAATCTTCCATCCATCCCTTTTATATAAAATTCACAAATCACCCGATCACCAGATTCTCTTTTCCATATTCACACACACACTAAAAACACACACACAAAACAAACTCTCTAACAAACTAACAAACTATAAAAATGATGACGTCATCATCAGAAGAACAACAGAATAATAAACAACAGGAATCCGATTCAACGCCGATGACGGTGAAAGAAATGATGCATAAAACGAAATTGATCCAGTTTTTCGGCAGAACGACACCGATTATACTTCAAAACGACAATGGACCTTGTCCTTTACTCGCTATTTGTAATTATTTCTTTTCTAGGGTTTTTTTTTTTTTTTTTTTTTTTTTTTTTTTTTTTTAATTTAATTATTTAATTGTTGATTATTTGATGAAATTGATTGTTTATGTGTTGATTAGGATGTGATTTGATTGCGTTACGTAATTAGGTTTCGGTTGATGTTCGGTTTACGAATACTGTGATGTAGGGGTACGATAGGCGTATGAGGGTATATAGTTTTGGAGGATGCGGTTTAATTGCGTGATGTAATTAGGTCTGAATTGATGTGATTAGGAGCGTTGGTTAGTTAGTTAGGAGCGTTATGTGTGTGTGTGTGAAAGAGATAGAGAGATAGGACTAGAAGCATATATTAGTAAAAACGCGTACAGAAATGATGTAGGGGTACGATAGGCGTATGAGCGTATATAGTTTTGGAGGATGCGGCATAATTGTGTGATGTAATTAGGTCTGAATTGATGTGATTAGGAGCTTTAGTTAATGGAAAACAACTGAACAATGCCTAATTCTGCCAGAGCAGGTATGGGGACGTAGGGCGTAGGCAGTCACGCATCATGCCGCTATGTGACGAGAGTGTCTAGGTGTATGTTTGAGAAAAAAATCTAGCATATGTAATTTGTGTGTGCTTTTGTGTGAGAGAGAGAGGACTAGAAGCATTAGCATATATTAGTAAAAATGCATACAAGCACAAAAGCATAAACTTATGTATGAATACAATAAAATATTGGCGTATGACCATATAGTATTCTTTGTAATGAAGGATGCGGCATAATATGTAGGTATATACAGCTATGGATATCTACCAGTGGTATGTGAGTGGCCCATCAACCTAGAGGTTCTGGGTTCAAGTCTCGTTGGAGACATGTGAGATAGGTGGTGTAGGTTGTAAAAATTGTTGTTCAAAAAAAAAAAAAAAAAAAAAAAAAAAAAAAAAATCAGGTGCAAACATATACTCATAGGCTACTAAGATAGTCTGAACCCTAGAGTAAAACTAGCTATGAATCTCTATGCCTAAACGCTGGGGCCATATGTACACTTGGGTGAATAGCATCGCGTAGAACGCCTAGAAGCAACTAGCTATGGATCTCTATACCGAAAACATAGGGGAAAATATGTACATGAGAGGTTGCTAAAATCACCTAGGGAGCCTAAAAAAAAACTAGTAAAAGCCACTTAGACCCTCTAATCATCTATCCGAATTCTAGATCTCCATGTGTTCCTATCAGAAGTCATGCCCTCGGACAAGAGAAGCTCAGGTCTAACTAGCTTAGCTTTAGTATATCCTCTCACCTAAGTTTTGGTGTACACTTTCTCCTAAAGCCGTCAATAGCGATTCCACTCTCCTAACTGGCGCTGTCTCTTGTAGTCCCTGTTCAAAAACCCGTCTCAACCTTCCTTCCCTCATCTTATTTCGCTTATTCTATAAGTTAATGCCAAGTTCGTTGCTAATTACTTAATTTTGGATATTTGTAGTCATCTGTTAAACTCATTTTGGAGTTTGTGATTGTGCTGAAATTGATTGTTTATGTGCTTTAATTAGAAAATGACCAGTTATGGTTCTATTGCTTGACATAATTAGATCTGACATAAGGTATGTGTTTAGAATTAGGATATGTGATTATGAGTTTAAGTTAATGGTGTTATCTGCCTTCAAACTCTTGATTTCTTGCTAATCAGTACTTAATTTCGATATGATATGCGACTATTCGATTTTTAGGCGTTTGACTGAAAAGCTATTGTTGATTTTTATAATATCGTGAACACATGCATTGCCAATACTCCCTCCATCCCAAATCAAATGTCCACCTTTCTTTTTTGGTTTCCAGAATATGTGTACACAAATCAAATTTCAACCATTCAAAACGTTTTCAAGAGGTAAAGATGATTTTGGTGCAAACTTGCATTTTGAAAGTAGACATTTTGGGACGGAGGGAGTAGTTAATTTGTTCTGATCGTTATTAAGGATCACATAAATGAAAACATAGTTTGTAACTGTGACTAGTTAGTTTCATAAACTGGAATAGATGGAGTAACTAGCTTTCGTCTGTTCAATTTATCTTATGTGTTTTTGTTAACCTGGTGGAACTTAGAGACAAAATCTGCATTCTGACCATTGAATTTTGCAATCATGTTAGGTAACATACTCTTGCTGAGAAACAATTTGAGTCTGAGCTCGGAAGTAGCTGAAGTGTCGCAGGAGAAACTGCTTTCACTTGTGGCGGAGCGTTTAATCGACTCAAACAGTAATGTTGAAGTAATTGCACTTTTATTTTTTTATAAGCATATTATTTGTTGCTAAGGTGAAACTAGCAGAAAAGAGAGCTCTTCGTTAAAGAAGCCACTTTCCTTTCTAATTGACTTTCACTGTATTACAAGCTTTTCCAGCTAACTGCAAGTTAAACGGAATGCTGTATCTGTTTGTTCTTGCTTTAATTTATTTTTTTATTGTTGCAGAATAAAAGTGCGGAGTATGTTGAAAACCAACAACAGAATATAGCTGATGCAATTGATTTACTTCCTCGTCTTGCAACTGGCATTGACGTGAACATTAAATTTACGAGGTACATATATTTTTGTTTCTTGTTCATCTCTCTATGCAAAGTTGCATACAGATGCATGCATTTGTGTTTTTTGTATGGGTTAGGCAGGACGATGCTTAAGTTTTCTTTGTTGTTGCTATATTTGCTTCTTCATAGCCCAAATTAACAATATACAATTATTCGAGCATTTGCAGAATCGATGATTTTGAGTTCACGAGGGAATGTGCAATATTTGATTTATTAGACATTCCACTGTATCATGGCTGGATCGTTGATCCACAGGTATGATCTTATAGCCTTATAAAGCTACTAGAAGGGTACCCGCGCAATGCGGCGGCGGGTACCCGGTGACTATTTTGTGGCGAGCAAATGTTTTTCATTTTAAATTTCCTTATCTAGCATGTTCCAAATAGTATAAAGTATTAGAAATATGTTTTTCAAAAGTAGAACGTCTATTTTTCAAATATTAGCATTAAATTGATGGTTAATAGTGAGTTTTTCTTATGAACACTTTCATTAAAATGTAAAATTATTGCAGGGGGGTTACATATGGTTTAAATTAGACTTAAATAGTTATATTTTACATTAATTTTCTACTTTTCCTTTAATAGTAATGTTTTTTGTCTTAAAATTTTAAGACTTCCTTTTGTAGTAAGTCTCAAATGCTTTATAATGTAGTATAGATATATGCAATAGGAATTTGTTTAACATCAATCAAAAGTACTTTTAGTCCCTCCAGGGTGTGCTAAATGATGTTTTGTGATATTTAACTTGTCTGTGTATTGGTGTCAGGATTTGGATACTTCAAAAGCAATTGGCTCAAAGTCGTACAATACGTTGATGGGAGAACTTGTTGCTCTTGAAACTCAATACATGGCAAGTGTTTCTGAGAAGAATCCAGAAGAAGATTGTGTCGACTCTGTTGCCTCGACAAAAGAAAGCTCAGAAGCCCCGGTCACTGGTGAACAAGTAGAAAGCAAAGATCTTTTAGAGGAAACAGAGCTATTGAGAAGTTTGAAACTATCAAATACTGATGATCCAACTTCAGAAAATGATATAAATGTTGTCGGTGCACCTAAGGAAACCCCATCTACAGTTTCAAATGGTGATAATAGTCGTCCAGTGAACAATCACACTGATGATTTGATAACATTTGAAGCTGACGAGGAAAGCCATGACGTTTCTTCATCTTTGGAAGCTGACAAGGAAGGCCATAATGGTCAAATGAATACTAGTGTATCAGATAAGCATGAAAGTAAAGATGGAAGTGAGAAAACTAGCACTGAAGTACTGACAACAACAGAAAATATCTCACATATTTTGTCTGGATCAGGTTCTTCACCTTCTGCTGACCAGTTAACTCCGAATGGCGATTTAAATGAAATACAAAAGATTGATACTGATGTAAAGACATCAGCTGAATCATCCGCATCTGCACCTGATGTGGTTTTAGAATCATCGAAAGACATGCCACAAACTATTACCGAATCTGATTCTTTAGTTTCAACTGCTGATGGGAATGAACTTGTTTCCGGAGAGAAATGCATATCGGAAACAAGCACATCAAGAAATAAAGGCGAGGCTGTCATGTCAGAAAAAGTGGACAAGGATTCTACCAGTACTGATGATACAAGTCCCAAAGATGAAACCAATGTTAGACAAGGTATAAATGTATTAAAATATGTAGAACAAATCTGTTTCGATTTGTGTGATTTCTGTTTAATAAAACTCCTCAAAGCAATTGCTTAACGTGCCTTGTATTTCCATCTAGGGGAACTGATCAGAGATTTTCTGAAAAGCAGTGCCAGCCAGTTGACTATATATGGGTATGTTTTGCTCATCCGTTGAGCTCTTTTGTATTTTTGTCTCTTAAAAGACTATTATGATTTCTCTTGCTTACTAGGAGGGCTCTCTTTCCCTTTTCTGTTTCAATATTTGCAGACTGTTTTCCTTGCAAGAGGGTTTAAAAGAACGTGAACTTTGTGTGTTTTTCCGTAATAATCACTTCAATACGATGTTCAAGGTTGGTTCCTGTGCACAGTTTGTAGCTTATCTTTCATTTGTGTTTTAGACTCGATTGTCAAAATCTTGTTCTTCTGTACGTTTTCTAAACACGGAATTTTCAGTTTGAAGGTGAGCTATATATTTTAGCTACGGATCAAGGTTACTTAAATCAACCTGATTTGGTATGGGAAAAGCTAAATGAGGTAATGTCTTTTCATCTCTTTTTTTTTTTTTTTTTTTTTTTTTTTTTTTTTTTTTGCCGTTCGAGTAAACCTCTAGCTGAGTAACATCTTGTATAGTAGGGTTTTATTTTCTAGATAAATGGATGTAAATATGTAATATTAGCTGCATGAATCATGCATAAGTGCCATTTGATGAATAGAAATTTAGCAGGATACTATTTAGGCGTTTATGCATTTTATTATTAATCTTAACTGGTTAATGCATAATGTGATTCCAGGTGAATGGTGATACAGTGTTCGTGAATAACAATTTTAAGAAATTTAACCCAGAAAATCATGACACACGCTCATGGGATCAGCAGAATGCGATGGCTGATACAGCTGTACGTTGCTTCTCTTAACTAAATATACTTGTGTGTTTAATAAAACAAATGAACTATGCATTTTTACTTTAGTTCGTGCATCTTACTTTAGTTTTCGTGTTACAGGATTATATTGCCAAAATGGACAATGCAGACGCTAGTTTCAAGTAATTTTCTGTCTTTTTACAAAGCCATTCAATTGAAAATAAGCCAATCTGCACTAGGCTGTTTTGTATATATTCTTATTTGATATATTAGAAATTGCATCTAAGAAAGTTTAATGTATGCTGTTGTATGACAGTGCTGATCTGCAATTGGCGATAGAACTACAGCAACAAGAGTTTGAGCAACAACAACAACAGCAGCAGCAGCCACAGCGCGTTTTGCCACAGTCGCCTACCACTTCACGTTCTGGGCTTGTTGTGGGTCCCCAAGTAAGCTATCAATTTTGTGGGCTTTTATTTTTTAATCTTAGTCGTCTATTTGGAAATGTGAAGGATACATATATGTATATATACTAAAATCTTGTTGAGATAAAAAAGGAGCCATCAAGGCATCTAGTGTTTTTAATACGGGTTGCCACATATCATGGTGAAATTTATCTCGCAATATGCCAACATATAGATATAGATTGATACTATTGTTAAATAAACCCAATAGAAAAACATCATTAAGGTATACAGGTACAAACAAAGATAATCTATCATTGTATTTGTCGATATGGATTTTAATCGATTTGATTACACCCAGCAAGATAGTAACTTTAGTAATATACACAAGTCTAATGATTTGATTGGCATTCGACAGAATGTGCATCCCGCAAGGCCGAAGAACTCGTCTTCATCATCTAGGCAGGAACAAAAAGCAGCGAAGGATAAGGATAAGTGCATTGTGATGTAAAAGCTTGCCATGCCTGCGATCTACATCTTTGGACTGTATGTCTCGGCACTCTATTTTGAACCATTTAATCCTATTTGGTCATACTTGTGATTTTAGATTTAGTTCCCTTTCGCTGTAAATAATGTAGGACAATTTGGTAAATGAGACAGGATGAACGTTTGGCATATTGTACCATATGCACAGAATATTGTGAAAACATTTACAGTTAGAAAAAGCACCTTGTGTACAAGTTACTTACTGTTTTTCTTTGTGAAATTCATAGCGTTTGCTACTGTGAATTTTGACGTTAATATTCATTTCAGTTTTAAAGAATCATTGATGTTGTCTTTTCTGCATGTTAAGACTATGTGAGTATGTGATGCCGGAATTTTCTTAACTGCTATTAGTTGAGTTGAGTGATGGGTCAAAATTGGTATTTTTGTATGGGTTAAAACAGGATGAATCAATATGGCGTGTTAACCCAAAACACTTTTGTTTAATGTTTTAAATTTTTCATTGATAACTATGGTTATAAAAATGTTATTTCGCTGATGATCTATTTTTTGAAGAAAACAATTAAAAAGAAGTATGCAAATCTAAGCTTGTTTGACACGCAAAAATAGACCCAACCTGCATTATCCCACTTGTAAGTAACTTGGTAGAAATTGTGCTTGCTGGAATTACAAGTTCTAAACCAAGAAAAAATCCAATAAAATCGTGTTTATATGCATTTGTTGCGTCTCCATGTAAAAAACAAAAACCTAACCTAGAGAAAACTGAAACCGGCGATTTCTAAAAAGCAAAAACCAAACATTTTGGGTTCGATTTTGGTTTTAATCAAAATTTGAGCCGAACCGACCCAGTCACCTCTATTGACAATATTATGTGAGAATTACTCGAAAGCTTCTTTGTAGTGTGCATTCAGCATTCTCATGATAGATAACTTATATTGTCCCAGTTTATCTATTACTGAGATTCGCTTTCCTCATATTTCATCTTTAAATTCTTCCATCTTTACTTGCACGCGTAAGACATATGAAATGCCAATAACTATTGATAAAGATGAAAGAGACAATACAAGTGTACCGAAAGTAAACCCTAAAATCAACTCATGTTGGTCCATTAGTGTGTAAGGTTATAGCTGTTTAGCGTACGGGATTAGGTTGATTTGGCATTAGTTACATCCGTTGAAACTTGAAAGTACATCGATTTGGCATTAGTTACATCGTTGAAGATACATCGAACATCGCTATTTGTATAAGTTTGACAATAATCCATCATGAAAATAAGCGTTTCATTTATTAAAAAGTTGTCATTGTAAAAAGCTTTTAGGCTACTAGGTATTTGCTCCACTCACGCATGATTCTCCTTGCCCTCCACCATTTGCTTCACTAAACACACACAATCCAAGGTAACTTTTGGTGGTCTGATCATCAAATGAAAAAGAAAAAAAAAGGCCCCATTTATTATTTTTTATTTGTGTGTAAGTGTGTGTGGGGTATTTAGTTGTGTATATTTGTATAAAGTGGGTATTTAATGAAATGTGAAGTTAGAGGTGACCTTGACTACTAAATGATAAGTGAGGTGGAGAAATGAGAGGAGAGAAAAAGCTGAGATGACGCTGGGTGTCGGATGAAAAAACTAGCACTTGCCTACCTGCCTTAGATAGCTAAGGCTGCTAAGTTATGAAAACAAAATAGACAATAAAAAGTTGATTGCGGAAAAGAAATGCATGTGTTGTACACTTGTACATTCATTTTATAAAATGTGGATGATATGTTTTTTTCCTCTTTTGTGTTGTGTTTTGTCATACCATCGACATCAGGGGCGGACCTAGAGGGTTCTCGAGGTTTACGGGAAACAGATGGATGTTTGCCGCTTAGTATAGATTTTCATTAAAAATCGTGATTTCTTCAAAATGAGTGGTCCTAAAATTTTATATCACATAAATACATGTCATGTTTAGTTAGTCCACCAATATATAAAAAAAAAAAAAAAAAAAAAAAAAAAAAAAAAAAATACATGTCTTCCTAATTGGTTTAGTGGTTTTAATAAAATTGTATCTTTTAGTTTACTTTTATCTACTTTATATTGTAAAAAAAATTTGTACACCTGCTCACTTAGAGTCTTAGGTTCATAAATAATTTTCAAACGGTTATTTCATGGAGTTTTATTCGAATTTGGTAGTAAGAACATTGTTTTAGTATGTGTTCCATGACTCTTGGTTGAACCTCCATACTTTTGTAGTTATCACAAAATGCTCAGTACGTGACAAATTACATGCTGTACTATTAATAGACATCAGTTTTGTTGTTTACAAACATTTAAGACTTTCTATAACCTTTGAATATTGATTTTCTCATTACATGATTAGAAAGTTGTGTATTATAAGTATCTTTTGTATATTTTAATAAAAAAAATTTCAAACTAATATATAATCAAACAGTTTCACTTAAAATATAATATCTTGTAAACGTCGTATGAATATTATTTTAGTACTACTATGCAAAGAATAAAAATGCCGACTAAAGACTTTCAGTGCTTCTAATTCTTCTTAGTTCTTATCCAATGGGCTGACATAGCCATTGGTTGCTTTTAAATTTATTTTATCTTTTAATTTAGATTTGATCATTATTTCACATGAATTGTTCAAACTTGTCAATCCACTTAGTAACTCAAGTCTCATTTTTGCTCTAATGTTATAACATCTAAATTTAGAGATTGACATGCAAAATGTATCAAACAATGGAGTAGGATTTAAGTATATTAACGCAACCTACGAACGGTGTCAAATACTTGATGAGATGTCCGTCGCCGATTTCATACAGTCGAAATCACTCGTTAACATATGTAACTAGTAATGCATTGCTTGTCACACACAATATTAACATTACAACAATATCAAAAGTTAGTATAGAACTTCTTATAATAAGTTCAAAAGACAAGAATAAGATGGAAACTTGGTTAACATTAAGAAAAACTAGCAGGGTACCCGCGTAATGCAGCGACGGATACCCTGTAACTATATTTTGCGGCGAACAAATGTCATTCCGGCTCAAATAAGCAGATAATCAGAAAGAGATTGCTCCATCCAAGCCTAAGATGACTGAATCTATTGTGTGTGAAGTATGATTAGTTTGTGTTGTAGTTTTTTTTTTATTCTTTCATAAACTATGAGTTTTTTTTTTTTTTTTTTTTTTTTTTTTTTTTTTTTTTTATATTATGATTTTATAACTGACATTTAATGTATATCAATAACCTTTTTTTTTTTCAATTTATATGTTACAAGTATTGATACGGTGGTTACACATTTTTTTCTCATTAAATAACTTATTTGATCATTAATATGACGGTTACAAGTTTTGAGGTTATAAGTATTGATATCTTTCAATAACAAGCAAGTTTAAGAGTGAATTTTTAAGTCTTACTAATTATCGAATAGTGTCAAATGTTTTATAAATTAATATAAATATATTGCGACTATAATTGTACTAATAAATTGTATCATTTTGAACATGCCATGTAACTCTTATCATGGTCAACTCAAGATCATAATATATATACACACACATCATCACCTTGTACATAACAAACACAACTTACACACAAACCATTTCTCTCTATTTTCACACACCAAAAACACCATGTCAATAGCATCACAAAATGAGTCATCAAATCCATGCACAAAAACCATACAAGAAATCATGCAAACATACAAATCACTTCCCCCAAGACCATCACTAGAAGACCTTGAAGCAGCCAAAATGGTCATCAAATCAGTCAACACTGAAGAACAACACAAACTTAATGAAATCATAGCCCAAATATGCCCCCAAGACATCCCACAAGACCTTTTTACTATCCTTAAAGAAGTCAATCAAACGATGGTCTTGTTTCAAAGCCAAGAACAAAGGAAAGAAGCTATGCAAATTATTGACTTTGACAAAACTTATCAAACCTTTGATGAGTTGATACTAAAAGCTTCAAAGTGTGTTTCTGGTGATACCCAAGTGGATAAAGATGATGATTTGACATACCCTATTGGTAAACTTGAAAAAGAAGCTGTGATCAGTGATGAAAGTTTGTTGACTTTTAACAAAGTCGACAAAGTTGAAAGCTTTAGGGGTTTAGTCAAGAGTTCTTCAACAAAAGCCACAAGTTTTCTTACAGGTTTGTTCAAATATTTGTTATTTATGTAATTTACTTATTGGGATTATAGTATTATACTAACTTCTTTTTTTCAGAAAATGAAAATATAATTAAATTGCAATTCTGAAGTTGCTCAAGTTAACTTACACCAAGATTTTCTTTTATTGAATTCCAAATTAGCCTATGTAAACTAAGAATACATAATATGATACACGAGCTCCTAATAAAGAACTCGTATAAAGATCTGAAAATTTCGGGTTTTAGAGACCGATATGAGAAAAACTAGGATCTATAGTTGGGCGATAATGTCCTGATCACTAAGATATTTTTTTGGATATGTTGTGAGCCTCATAACTCCAAACGGATTAAAAGTTACTGTCGTTATAAGTTGGTTTTCATGCTAGCCAACTCCTCTATTTTCTAAGTATCGTAAGATTTCAGTAAATTACAGTTAGCTAATCAGATGTTGTAAAAGACTTATGCATCTGTTATTTTGGTGTTTTTGTGTGAAATGTAAGAATGATTTGCATTTGTATTTTGTAGGTGTAGAAGAGCCTGAAAAGTTGAGTTTGATGAAAGTTGCGGCCTTGATTGAAATCATATCCAAACAAGAGGGAAAAGTTCTTGATCTTCAATCAAAACTAATGGAAAACATAGAATGGCTTCCAATATCAATCGGAAAACTATCAAATATTACTGAACTTAATCTCTCAGACAACAAACTGACAACTCTCTCAGCCTCTATCACCAATCTAACCGCTTTAACAAAGCTTGATGTTCATGCAAACCAGCTAACAAACCTACCCGATTCATTTGGTCAACTAGTCAACCTACTAGACCTTGATCTCCATGCAAACCGACTAAACTCTCTCCCTGACTCATTCAAGAATCTTTCCAACATTATCAATCTTGATTTAAGCTCAAACCATTTCACTCATTTGCCCGATCTCATAGGGAACTTAACCTCTATGCAAATCTTGACCGTCGAGACAAATGATCTTGAAGAACTTCCTTACACAATTGGTTCATGTTCTTCACTTATAGCACTCAAACTAAACTTTAATCAACTAAAAGGGCTTCCGGAAGCTATTGGTAAGCTAGAGTGCTTGGAGATACTTTCTTTGCACTACAATCGTGTAAGAAAACTGCCTACAACAATGGCGAATCTTGCTAGATTAAAGGAACTTGATGTTAGTTTTAATGAACTAGAAGGGATACCCGAAAGTCTTTGTTTTGCTACTAGTTTGGAAACCCTTAACATCGGTAAGAACTTTGCTGACTTGACAAGTTTGCCACGATCAATTGGTAACCTTGAAAACCTTCAAGTGCTTGATATAAGCGACGATCAAATAAGGTTTTTACCTGAATCTTTTGGGCTATTGTCTAAGTTGAAGATATTCCGAGCGGATGAGACTCCTCTTGAGATGCCTCCAAAAGAAATCACTAAGTTAGGGGCTCAGGTAAGATGGGTGCACCATCTATGGTTCTCTTTAGGTTCATTACTTTTGCACATTTAATTAAGGGTTCTTTGATATTGCGTTTCAAAGTTAATATGCCATTTGCACTACAATTTGTTATCAAACTTTATGATTTCAAATAATCCGTTTTATCTGAAAAAGCTCGAAACTAATTATTTAAACTTGAAACACAGTAATCAGATAATCTTAACACCTTTATAAACAAACGCACACTGACATTGTTTGTTTTACAGGCTGTCGTTGAATACATGGCTAATTTGGTCGCAAAGAGAAACGTGAAACCTCAAGAAATGAAGAGAGGACGCAAGGGATTTTGGTCATGGATTTGCATGCTCTTTTCAGGTTGATCTGGTCTCTAAAAAGTTTGATGTAAATAGTATACAAAAGTGATTTCATATCATATTTCACCGTACATTGAATTACAAGCTCGACAAGTATGTATCAAACATATACTCCCAAAATTCGTATTCACTTCCTTGTACAAAAGTTCTGTTTTGAGACAATTAATTATTTATATAAATTTGTACATACATATACATTAAAAGTCGTACATTGTCACTATATTTTAATTTTAGCTATATCTTTATCATATTATACTATAGTTGAATTGATATCATCGATTGGTTATATAATCATTTCATTTCTTATTGAAATAACAAATTTTACGTGGAATTTGTCAATGATTAGGATAAACATTGGATGATGGCTACTCGTATGAAAGTGATTAGATTACTTGACCATTTGTTGCTCTTATAAGTAAATGAAATCCCCTATTATATAATTTTGTCTAAATATAATTAGAGATGATAAAGTGAGTACATTTTTAAGCATGTATTTTATTTGTTAAAATGTTAAGTATGGTGTAAAATATGCATGTACTACATTACAAGTCATTTAACTTTTCATTTGATAATATCTCAAAATGTAGCTTTTATGTATAGAAAAGGTTATCTATCAATCGTGAGCTTCTAAATTACTCGAGTATAATTTCAGTTTCAGCTAGAACAAGATAAAAGGACATTAGTAGCCCACTAATTCAAACCTATAAGTTACTCAAAACTATTATTTGCTAATAATAATAACAAACAACTTTTGAATGACTATAATCTTATATTTTTATGTGTAGGGTCTACATATTAGTGGCAACCATAAAGTACACTCAATCTTAGCTCTAATACCACTTATTAAGAAAAGTGACACTAGATTGAAGCAAAACCGCAACTAAAACATGAAATATAATAAAAGATGACACACAGATTTAATGTGAAAACCCCTAATAGGTTAAAAACCATGAACAAGGAAAGATATGTTCAACTATGTAGAAATTAGGAATTACACTTCTCTCTAATTACACTGATAAACACCTATATTCATACCTTTTGTATTAGGAGATATACAAACTCTCTGGTTTTTTTCACAAGGAACCTTTAGGAGATATAAGGTTGAGAGATGCACGGTTGGGCTAAACCCCGAGCTCGGGCTTAGGCCCGGCCTAGAAAACCTTGAAAAAGCCCGACTTGAAGCCCGATTTGGCCCAACAGGCCTAAATGGTCCTTATATTTTTCATCAAAGCCCGGTCTGGCCTAAGCCTGGTCTGGCTAAGCCCAAAGCCCGGGCTTTTGAAAAGCCAGCTAAAGTGCCAGAAAAAGCTCGCCAAAAGACTCCAAAGCTCGGGATTTTGTTGTTAGAGAGCTTTTATTATGCAATTAATGTGCTTCGTTATAATCTGTAACTTTGTTTTGTTATTTTTAATAATTTATTTACAAATGTTGATCAAATATATCCATATATAATAACTATATTATTATTACAAAATATATAAATAAGCCCGAGCCTATGCCGGGCTAAGCCCGGTTTGGCTCGGCCCGGACCATTTAGGCCGAAATAGGCCTAGTATTTTGGTTATGGCCCAGGCTTTATTAGGCCCGGTTCAAGCCCAACCTGGCCCGGGCTTTGTGCATGATGAGTGTGTAAATACTCATCATTTTTATCATATTTTAACTACCAAAACACGTGAAAATACTCAGAAATGCATCAAAATAATGAAAATATCCCAAAGATCGTGTTTTATATGTTTCAAATGCAAAATGATTGAAAAAAAACCAAAAACGAACAAAGTTTGCATAATTGGCAGTTTCAGTCTCCCAACTTTCAAAAGTTGTCAAAACTAGTCCCTGAGCGTTTATTTTGAAAGAAAAGTCAAACCAAGTCCTTAAAAATAAAAATTTACCAAATAATGATCTTTGGGTAAAAAAACTTTTAAAAAAGAACAAGTTTAGTCCCTGAAGAGAAAAGTTTGGAGATTGTACAACTTTGGTCCCTGCAGTTTGGAATTTGGCAAAAGTGACCCCCGGGAATTACACTTTGAATAAAAATCATATACAAACCCTTGGGAATGCATAACTTGTCACAAATAGTCCTTGGTTGAAGTTTGGAACAATGGTAGATTCAGCCCTTCAAGAAATCAGGAATTACATGTTTGGTCCTTGGGCTTGTTTCACTTATATACAAAACTAATCCTATCCTAAAAGCCCACCACCATGAATCCCTTAACCTGATTTGGCCCATTTCACCCCCCAAGCCCAACATCACCCCGTAATATTAATATCCAAGCCCAGTCAAAAAGTCAAACATGGTCAAAATGGGTCAACCTTCTCTTCCCCATCTCCTCTTTACCCAGTAAACATAAACTCACCCCCACTCCACCTCCTGCCATACTCAACCTTCCACCTCAAAAGCTCCCACTCCAGTTCCCCATCCCACTCATATCTCCCCCCTCCTCACAAAACCCTACCTAACCCCCAAATAACACCCTGGCAATCCTAAGACCTCATATAAAGTTTTGGCGCCAAAAGTAGAACAAGGGCCAGGATCACTTTTGATTTAATTAAATGGTTGGGATTGATTCGTGGAAGCACAAGGATCAAGTATATGTTGTTTGCACTCACAGGAGAAGCACAAGTGCAAAGGAAGCCCTAATTTCTAGTTTAGTATAAATAGGCAACCAATGTAAGCCTCAAAGGCATCCAATTTTCTTGTAGTTTTCTTTACTTATGTTCAATTTTCAATTGTAATGCATTTCCTTTAAATTAATTCAAGTTTACTTTGGTTTTCAAGCAATTTCATTTTCTACTTAATTTTTGCAAAGTCTTGTTGGTCTCCTTTATTCGTGTTAAGCTTGTTCTCAGAAGTTTATTCAAGTTATTTATGAGTATTTTGAAGTTTCAAAAACAAGAAAACTCAGAAAAGAAAAAAAATATAAGAAAATACAAGAAAATATCAAAAAAAAAAAAAAAAAAAAAAAAAAAAAAAAAAAAAAAAAAAAAATTGGTGGTAAATGTATTGGAGCTGATCTACATGGATGGAGTATGGGTTAGAACTCCATGGGGAGTGTAGGATGATGTTGTGGTCTTAGGTTTCACTTGACTTGAGCTGTGGACACTTGTAAGAACATTTCTCATATAAATTTTTAGCACTTCTGTTATTTCTGCCATTCTGCTGCTATCTGTTGTTAATTGCTGTTTATTAATGCTAATTTAAGTTAGTTTGAGTTAATCTAGTGTTTGCATAGCTTTATTCAGTAATTAGCTTGTTTTAATTGTTAATTAATCCTCATAAAGGGTGTTTGGATTTAAGTGTTTGATTAGGTTCTTAAGCCTTCCAGTGTATAAAACTTGTTTAGACCACACACTTAGGGATAATATAGAGGCATGCAAGTTTAAAATCAGTGGGTTATTGGGCAAAGTCAAATGTTGGCCTTATATATTGATTCTGCACCACTGTTGGAATTTTAGGATGGTATAATCTTCATCTTGGGTTAAAAATAAATTTAGCTTGTTTAGATTAGTCTCATTGTAGCTTAGAATACCATATTTAGTCATTAATTTGGGATAAAAGTTCAATAGAGTCAAACTTGTGCAAAATTTCAAAAGTCAAATGTTCATGACTACTGAAAATGGGACAGATTTCTAGGACATGTGTAGGATCCAATTGTTGACAAAAATCAAAAGTTCTTGTTGATTTAGAATCTCGGGCAGCTTGTTTATCATTTTCAAAAAGAAAGTTCAAATTTGGTGGTGATTTGTTTAGGAGAATTTGGGCCTAAACATGCTATCTGACTGAGAACCTCCCCTGCATACAGATTTTCATGAAATTTCTTTTGCTCATAAATTGTTCAATCCTGGATCAAATGATGTGTTCTTTGTTGTTCTGAGTAGCCTTTTAGGTAGTATTTAGGGTCCAGGTTTTAGTTCGCCCATAACTGCTTCTTAAGTGCTTATTGAGAAGCCATCTTTGGGCTTGATTAGGACTGCATAGCTCAATATGTACTGAGCTTGGTTGATTTTGTTGGTGTTATTGATTATTGGACTTGTTATTATTCTAGTTGTTGTTAATTATTGCTTTTATTGTTGTTAATTTGTTTGCATAAGCCCTTGTGAGCTTATTAGCTCATTTGAGCTTATTGGTTTCTTGCTTAGCTGCTACTTAACTTGTTAACTGTTATTGTTGTTTGATCCTGCTGTTAATCTTGTTGTTGTTAGTGTCAATCATTGTTGTTGTTGTTGTTGTGCTGCTGTATTGTTGTTGTTGCTTATACAAGCCCAAGCTTGTGTAAGCTTGTTTGAGTAAATTGCATGATTTGGGCAGTCACAAAACAAAGAACATTTTAAAAACTTTTTTTTTTTTTTTTTTTTTTTTTTTTTTATCTCAAATCTGTTTCAAGATCAAGCATTCGTGTGGCCTTTTGTAGTTATAATCTGTTTTTGTAAGTTTAAAGTGTGGTTTGTGTTTGAAGTTTGTGAATCAGTGAACAAAAAGAATCAAAAGAAAAACAAAAAAAATAAATTGCAAAAAAAAAGGGTTCTGGCAAGGTTCGAACCTATGCCATTTCCCTCACACCAACAGACACACCACACACCTAACACCAACTGCCCTAGGGTCTTTTTCAGTTTACTCTTCCTTTGTTTTTTATTTAACCCCTTTTGTCTCCTTTTTGCTTATTTGGCTTAATAGCTTATTTTCTGCTTATTTCTAAATTGTACCACCACTTTTTATATTTTTCTCAAATCAGTTTTAGTTTGTTGAATTTATTAAAAAAGTTTCAGATTTTTAGGAATAATTTTAATATTTATTAGAATTAAAACAGAGTTAATTAGATTTAAATTCGTAATAAATAGAATTTTGGTTAAAAAATTAATTTTCTTTTTTACAAAATTTTCTTTTGTCCATTAATACGTAGGAAAACTAATTTGAACCCCGTAGGTCTTGCGTAGCTAGAAATTCACGTTTTTACTTGCGCGTTGACGTTTATCCTAAATAAACGTCACGTTTATTTGTCAATTTGTGTTCTAGGATTCCCGATACCTAATTTGCTTCCCGTAGTGTTTTAGGACTTCCCTAGTTTACCTATTGCCTTTTATTTCCCCTTAGGTTGTTTGTAATTCATTTACGTTTGATATTTTCAAATTTCCGTTAATTTAACGTATCACAAACCAAACAATCCTTCCAACATACAAGATTTTAATCTCAATCTCACTCGAAGCTTGCCATTCACACCTCGTTGGGGTACGACCCGGGAAATCACTTCCCGGTCTCAGAATTTTAATATCACTTTCACGAGTTTTGCGAGGTAATCTTTTTCCTAAAAGGTTTACTCGTATTTCTCTACGTCTAGTTGTCTCACGATAACTTAGACCTCACGTTTGTTGATATATTGATAAATTGTTTTTTGCACACCAAAACACAACGAATCAGTGCACCTCTATAAGGGGGTGTTTGTTATCCACCTTTGAATCTAAAGAAAGGATGAATTGTTTCTTATGGCTGAATTGTATCAATTAACTAACGATGGAAGCGTTGTTGAACTTGAAATTATTTTTGATTTTGAACTGGTATAGAAGAGTAGAAGGCATCCTATTTCAGCCCCTGGAAAAAGTAAGCTGACAAATATCGGTTTATTCATCGTAGTCATTTATGATGATAGTTCTAGTATTTAAATTTATTTTTACAATACAGGCCAATCACTAGTATGTTTTAAAGGTTTGGGTCAAAGCGGGTGTTTTTGCTTGGGTCAGGCGGTTCGATTAGTGAACTGTTAATTACTATATATATATATATATATATATATATATATATATATATATATATATATATATATATATATATATATATATATATATATATATATATATATATATATATATATAGCGTCCCGGCAAAAACGACGCAAGGATTGTCGTTTTGATTCGCTTCACATTGGCCCAGCCCATTAAACAGCCCGTCCAATAACTCATAGCCCAGCATACTACTTTTACTTCTACTCTCTTCGATAACCGACTCCATGATACTCATCTTCTTCGCACTCTTCTCGAGGGTCGAGTAACTTCGCTGGTGGGTTTAACCTTGATAGTTAGTTTCATAGTTTAGGGTTACGGTTTGATTTTGCAAGTGATGGTGGCCGATTAACGGAGCTGGGTGACTCGCAAACAAGGGATATTGTTGTGCTGGAAGAAGAATGAAAATGGTATGCATATTTGCTGTTTGTTTCCTTCATTATTAAGTTGGTAATTTGGTTTGTCGTTACCGTTCAGGCCGTTTTGGTAACCAACTGGATATGTATCTGCTCTCGAAGTGTGAACTACTCAAGACCTGAGCATCCGTCTTTGCGGACCGGGTAAGCTTATCTTCTTCATTAATATTTAGTTTCAGTTTATGTTTTGTTTGTTATAAAAAACGAAGGCGGTATTTTAAGATATGATTTGAGGATGTACAAGAACATCGGAGTGTTTCATGTTGGGGTATGTTTTCTTTTTTTCTTTGGTAAATCTTTTATACTATTAATGTTTGGTAATTTTTGGGTTATGTTTTCAATCAGATATCATATCTTCTGGTATGTAAGTTGTTTCACCTCTTTGTTTCAGGTATTCATGATTTATTTCAGTTTTTTTCTTAATCCTTTTTTAATTTTCAGATTTGTTAACTTTGTTTATTCTGATTTTGATACTGTTTGGCAACGTTATGATTTTGATTGAAGGTTTCATTGGTTGTTTTATTTGCAAAAATTAGGGGGAAAAGATGTGGTGGTTAGTGTACCCGTTTATGTGGTGGTATGTGAAGGTCACACGATCCGACTTAAGGTTATACTCTTACTATCAACTTTACACATGTAATAATACTTAACTGTTAATATAAATATTGTATTGGGTAAAAAAAAGCTTATGGGATTGTTTGAAATAGCAATTGGTTACTTTATTTGGATAATGTTCTTTGTTTTTACTGATTTGGTGGTATTTGGTTATGGATGCAGGTTGATTATTGGGTATGTTTATCCGGCTTTTGAGTGATTTAAAACGTGTGAGAAACATGGTGCCGAAAAATATGGAATTAAGATTTTGGTGCAATATTGGTGAGTTCTCAGTTTTCCATAATAATATGATCTTCAGCGGTGTTTGGGATTTCTTATTAGCTATGCTTCAGGTTATTGCATTTTGATATAGGGTATGAGTAGTCTTAAGGATTTTTAGGGTTGCTTATCAGTAATCATGCTTATGATTGTTGCGTTTTGATACATATGTGCTGTTATGAAAATATCTAGGAAGACTTTGAAACAAAAACTTTGTTATTAGAAGGTGCGTTGGATGTTTTGGGTTCTTCAAAAGGACATTTGAAAACGGGTGACTCGAAGGTGGAGACTCATTAGGAAGAACAAATAGTCGGGCAAGTACATCGTCTTTTTTCCCGCTATATCCGCCAATAATGTCCAAAAAGGTTCATCAGTAGATGATTTTTCTTTAGACTACGATGTTAGGTAAACGACTAACATTTGGTTTTCAGTCTGTATAGCTTCTTAGCGCCATAGTTGTCAAAAGCGTGCGCTTCATGCGCTATAGCAAGAAGCGACGCGCAGGCGGGCCCACATCGCTCAGTCCACAAGGCAAAAGCCCACCAACATTAAAAGCGACGATTTGGAAATTAGGGTGTGATTAAATGGGTGGGTTTTGGTCGGAATCATGTTATAAACATGATACAAGGATCGAATTATACCCAGAAACACGTTTGGTTTGATTTTGGAAATTAGGGTTCATGGTAAGATTTGGGATTTTTTGATTTAGAGTGTTTTAATCCAATTAAGTTAGTGGGATAGTGTTAGAATGCAGTGAGAATCTTATTACAACCCTAGAATCTAACCAGAAACACAAAATGAATCAAAATCAAAGTTTATTGCAACCCTGCGCTTTTTTTTTTTCTCGAGCCCGCGCTTTTTATGCGCCTCTCGCTTTAGCGATTTTTGGGTCTTTGCGCTTTGCAATCGCTTTCGCTTTTGACAACTATGCTTAGCGCATGTAGAGGACGTGACAGATAAAGGTTATATCCTATTGCAGGTGCTGGGGGCTAATATTGTGAAAAGTGGCTTGAAGACATTTGCTGTTTATCCCATTCCTGTTACAGATGTGAACAATGTTGGCTGGTCTATAAAAGAAGGTGCTGAACAGTCAACTTTTGGTCTCTTTGTCATTCTTTGATTGCTTTCTGGACTTTTGATTATGTTTAACTACTTACGTCCATGTTCTGAAAAATATATACCAGTAATTTCTTTAGCTGAATTGTAAGCTATATATGTATATGTTTTGACATTTTGAAGAATCAGACAACCGTCTTAAAAAATATCTTGAGTATAATCTTCATCGACAACTGAAACCACATGAGAGAATGTACGCTGGCAGCTATGGATTCTTGGGTTGCTGCTGGTATTGATTTTATATTTTTTTGAAATAAACGTAAATCAAATGTAATTGCCTATGAATCGTGGTCTACTCTTCGTTTATTGTTTTGGGTATGCATTCGTAATGTTTAACTTTTTTGGTTTGCTAACAGTTGCTACTATTTTCTTAATACAAGGTGTGCCACATATAGATTACTAATATTTCACAAAACTTGATTATGTGTCTCATTACGGGTCCATTTTTGAATTCTGTTTTGCAACTCTCTTTTGCCGGTGATGTTGCTAACGACATAACATGTGTGTTTTATAGATGTTTTAGTCATGTTATTTGGTTTCAGCACTGTATATCTTCAATACAGAACTTACGTTTCGTTTTGTGCTGTTTTATTTCCAAGTGCGGGTTCATCCCTTAGCAACAAGCGAATACCAGAACACCATGCTGTGCTTTACGGTTAGCGTTCAATTTTAGGTTGCCTTTGGATGTCTTTTATAATTAAACGTGCTAATTTGTGCTTTGTTTTTATTGTCACAGCTCAAAACACTGAAGTTCGTGCACCTGGTGTCGACGATGCTCATTTAGATTGTCGTGCAACTGCTATCCAATCGCACACGCCCTCGGGTGCCTACCGACGTAAGTTGTGGCAACCTCGATGTTAGGGCCTTTTTTTTCCTTCCTTTTCCTGAATCCTTATACTATGACTATTTTTTCAGCCACAACAGCCGCCTCTCATTCCAGTTGTCATGCGACGACTTCAGTCACAGCCATTGGCGGATTGTTATCAATGTATGCCGAATATTTAGTGCCCATTCTTTCATACTTGTATTCTTTGTTTTTACCATTTTATGGTTATGCTATAATCAGCTACTTCTTGCTGTCATTTCTAATAACTATCAATGGTGTTGCAGCAGCGGGAATGCCTGGTCCATGCCCCATGTTTCACCCGTCCGCTGAATCCACGGCTTCGCCCATCACATCTGCTATTGGTGCACCACAAAGAAATTCGGCACGTGCCCGAACCAGCGACACGATACTAGGATCTGGCAAGCGTACACACACCCGAAGAGGTACAACTCTTGGCTATTCATTATTAGCGCTTGCGTGGTCTGTTTGACAACCAGATTCGTGATGTAATGTGAACATGTGTCATTTTGTTTTCATCATTTTCTGTTTCCGTTTGCAGCTACATTGACCTTCATTTTATTTGGCCTCATTGCAGGACCTCCGGGTATGTACGTGTCTTTAGGCCCATGTAACAGGATTTGCACACACTGCAACGCGGTGTTTTGGTTTGAAGAGTGGCTCAAACATGGCAGCAGACTCTCTCCGGAATATCATAAGTGTTGTATGGGTGGAAAGGTATTACTACGGAGTCAACACCTAACGTTAAAGAAACAACAAATATTGGTTGTCATGGAGTTTTATTAAGTATTTAACTTCTCATGCCATGGATTAGCCTGTATCTACTATTATAATTTTTTGCCTCAGTTATTTTAAATGCGTTAACTATTAAATATTTAATTTTATGTAAATTTTTAGTTGAAGGTAACATGTCAAGGAGAATCTCACATGTACTGGACATAACCTACAACAAAAGCAATCATGGGCTGTTCTTATACAGGTTATGGAAAATGGTCATGATATTATGCTGTTGTACGGAAGAGATCACAAATCAGGTAACATATTCTATGAATTTTATTCCCGTGTTCATTTTCTTAATATGCTTGGATATATATAGCAATAAAAGCTGGTCTATTTGTGCAGGTGTTCTTTTGTAAAAAAAAACGTGAGAACACTCGAAAAAAGGTTTTAAGCTAATTATGTTCTGTTCTTGCAGTCGCGTTTTTTAGCTATTGCCACTTATATTTAGACGTAATGAAATGCTGATACGTCTACAACTTCCCAACTTTACGGTTTCAGTAAATTATATTATTATGACTCCTTTATAGTAGTTTAGCTTATTTGAATTTGGTGTTGCAGGTTTCAAACGGGTAAATACGCAACGTATATCAATCCTTTAAAAGGTATTATTCGCAGATTACTTCATTGTGACTTCTCTATACAACTTTGACCGATGTAAATTTTCTGTTGCAGGCTGTGAATGGACCAAATAAAACATCCGAGACCCCAGTAAAAAAAAAGGTAAATTATTCAGACTATTACGTGAAAGTTGCTCAAGTAATAGTGCCAAATTTCTATATTACGCTCCCATTTCACATTCGATGCAGGCACATAGTACAACCGTTGAAATATATGAACAGGAACTAATCATGTGAGATATTCTTAAATTTTCAAATTGTTCAATTCGTTTGTTGTGGTTTCTTTTGATTAACCTTTTTTCAATTATTTGCAGAGGTTCCTGTCGCTAAGCCTATTGCTACTGAAACAAACTCCGGGCCTGTTCAAGCAAGTCTTTATCCAGTTAAAGTAACTTCCTTTTCAGGTAATATTCATAATTCTGATATGTCTATAGATTTTTAGCCTTTTTCAAAATCAATTTGGATGTAGTCTATAACAGTGAACTGGTGACAGATTGTGCATGTCATTAAGAGGTAGGTGTTTTTGGCCATTTAAGATTACAAATAAACATGCAAACTAAAACAACTGTTGAGCATCTTCAAAAACCTCTTGCAATTATGCATGTAAATGTCACCACTTGTTGACAAAAAAAAGGAAACTGTAACTTAAGATGTAGCCGATTATGTACCATTTTTCTTTTTGTATTCTTATACGTAAAGTAGAGTTACACGCCGTGTTTTGTCGTTTTGGACTTGCCCCATTTTTAGCCTGCCCTTTTTGGCCCACGCTTTTACTGAACTGTTTTCTTATTTCACTTTGCTCAGCCACACTTTCTACTTGCAAAAAAAAATTATGTACAATGATCGATAACGTGAACCGACGATATTATTTGGAGGCTCATGAAGTGTACGATGTATCTGCTGGACCTGTTATAAGAGCTCCTATGTAACGCATAAATGGTGCGTCTTAAGCTTGATTAGGTTTAAATGCATATGTTATGCTTATTGATTTATTGTTCAATACTTCTTGCACTATATAGATTGTAAAAATTGAATGGGTAGGAGTAGTAGTCGTTGGGACTTATGCGAAAAATGTTAATATGCAGGTACTCATTTAAAGATAACATGATCCTAACATTTAGTTTTGGGGTTGTATGCAGCGATTTCAAGAAACAAATAAAGGGTACCCTACCATTGCAAATTTTCAATGACTTCATGAAAGCGACTAGGCTCGGAATAAAGTGTACCCTACCATTGGAAATACCGTGCAATGATCAGCGACATGAAACAACGCCTCGCCGCAACGCGGCGATCGTCGCCCACCTCGTTGAATTAAAATTTTGTCAAAACCAATGTTGCAAAAATCGTGAATCAGTCCTGAGGCGGTCGAGGGCCGAGTTGCCTTTTTTAGCCGATTAATCGGCCCAAAACCTTGTAATCGCCGATTGATCGGCCGACTTCCTTGTAAATGTCTCCAAGTTCCAGGGCCTTGTAGCTTGGAATCGGCGATTACAAGGCCTTGTAGGCCGTTTTTTGCAACATTGGTCAAAACTAATAAATTGTCAAAGGAGATTAAAAAAAAGGGCTAAATTTGAGACTAGCCCAGTCGCTCAAAGTGGTGGGCTTTTGTGTACCTAAGTAGGTTGGTTTCTTGAAATGGCCCGAGCGACTACCGAAATTAACATAAGTTCGACATGTGGCACCCCAAAAGTAGTGCCCAATCATAATGTGTAAGGGATACTTTTGTGCTACTTATCACAGGCGACTTATCAAAAGTTCGAGCGACCTTCTATTTTGTCACTTTCCTCCAAAATAGTCAAACTTCGACAAATAATATTTTATTCGTTTTGAGCCTTCCCAAAGCCCAGCGACCTAGCGAAAAGTATTAAGGGACTGACAAAATGTCACTTTTTCGTACATCACACATCAACCCCTTTTGTACCTTTTCAACCACTTTTTTTTTTAATAATAATTCGTTTTAAAGTATTTTTAACACCATATTTTAATCCTAATTATCCAGCGAAATTATTAGTATATCTGAGCGATCTTCAAATATCCGAGCGACTTTTTTATATCCCCAAAATAATGAACCGTTTTGTATATTCTAAATTTTCAAATACCAAGAAACTCACAACTTCCTTTCCACACCTACTCCCACTAAGAATTCAAATCAAAATCAAACGTTAGAACCCTAACCCTAAATTTGTGTATACACATTTCGAACCCCAAATTATTAATAAGTCAATGCAAATGGAAAATATTGATGGCTACTTTCATGCAAAGGTAACGATTCGTTCCAATTTAGAGTTGCTGGAAAAGATTAAAAGTAAGTTGGGAAAGAATCAAAATCGAATTAGCCTTTTCCGGGAAAGTGTATTCGCGCAATGGTTGGCTATTCCCCCTTGTCATTCAAATGATAACCATCTCCTAAACTTCATTTTACAGCATCAGGTATATATTCCTAAATTGCTTGATACTTGTCCACCCATTACATATAGAATTGGGGATAATTTGTTGCGGTTTGGCCGTGAGGAGTTTCTTTTGGTGACGGGTTTTCTTTTCGGCCCTTTGCCTGACCACGTAGTAGTTGATCGTAGTCCGTTTGCCTTGCGAATCTTCCCTCATAAGCAGTTTGATAGAAAGGTTACCGTAAAAGGGAATGAGCTTTTACATATTTTGAACAACGATAAAGTATTTGATGCTTTGCCAATTGAGGATGCTGTCAGGGTTTGTCTTTTGATATGTGCTGAGGTCATATTTACCGGTCGTGGGCCTTGGTACAATGTACCTAATGAATTTTTGCAGCTCGTTGAGGATTTTAATGCTTGGAATGCTTATCCATGGGGAGAGTACTTGTGGAGACGTTTGTACGCCAGTCTAGCCAATTTGGTTCCTAAGCATTATCAAAGGTATTACAAGAAGAAGCAGGCAGTAACCCCAGATAAAACTGCCACACATAATATTTGTGGATTTATTTGGGCTTTTAAGGTATGATTTTTTTAATCAAATTGTGTAATTTTTTGTGATTGTTTTCTTGTACCAAAAATAATTTTAGATTCATTGTTTTATTTAATTTTAGATATGGATTCTTGAGAGTTATCCCAATAGTCAACAATGGTTTAAAAAAGTCCCTAATAGGATCCCACGTGGTCTTTCTTGGTTAAAGATTAAAACATTCCGAAAACGTGATTATTCTATACTGTTTGGTCAGGTATTCGTTGTCAATATTCTTTGTTATTTGTTTACTAATTATATATAAATTTGGTTTTGACCTTTTATAATAAATTTGTTACACAGGGTTCGGATCCTGTGGAACTTGTTCCGACTAATGATGAAAAGTTGAACCCACGCTTTGTGCGTAGTACTGCATATTTTGGACAAGTAGCAAATGTCGCTGATGTTTCAGATGATGCCATTCCTCAACTATCAGAAGTTCCTTTTGAGGTACATTGTTAACTTTGAAAACATTATGTTTGACCCTTAAGGCCTATAAGATATAAATTATTAATGTACATCTCCTAAATCTTTTAAAATTATTTGTTACTTAGGTACAAGCAGAAGTGCTCAACGATTCACCAGAAGAGCTCAACGATGCAGCGGAAGAGCTCAACGATGCAACAGGTGGAGGGCTTCCAACAGCCGCAGCAGAATCAATTACCGAAGTACCTAAATTAGTTGCTGAGGTTGAGGCCTTGAAGACAATAGTTCATTTGATTGGTAAATCAGGATCAAATGTTGAAGTATTCAATGATGTTAAAAAAAGGCTTGCCATTGTTGAGAAAGCTTTGAACATACATCATCCAGAGGTCAGCGGTTTAATTTTAGTTTTTAATCTATACCACAATTTGATAATAACAATCTTAGGTCACCATAAAAGCGTGTATAAATGTCTCAATTAATTTCAGGCTTCGACACCTATACAGACCTCAAATATTATTCATGCCAATCCAGAGCCACAACAAACTGGCAATGAAGATTTGCATTCCAAAGATGCCATGGTAGTATCCTACACACACTTTATAATCGTTTATTTATAATTATATTATTATTTTATTAATCATTTTAATTTTTTTTTAAATCATCCTTGAAACACCATTTTTCTTTTATTTCAGGATTCGACACATATTCAGAGCTCAAATATTATTCATGCCAATCCAGAGCCACAACAAACTGGCAATGAAGATTTGCATTCCAAAGATGCCATGGTAATATCCTATACACACTTTATAATCGTTTATTGATAATAATTTTTTTAGTTTATTAATCATTTTTAAATTTTAAAAAAAAATCATCCTTCAAACACCATTTTTCTTTTATTTCAGGATTCGACATGTATTCAAAGCTCAAATATTTTTCATGCCAATCCAGAGCCAGAAGAAACTGCGAATGAAGATTTTCATTCCAAAGATGCCATGGTAATATCTGTCTCATTCTAGTGTAGTGAATATGGACAGATAAGGGAGTGTTTGGTTTTGTTTGGTATTGTGTCTGTTTTGGATTCTGTGTTCCTGTTGCTTTGGTTCATTTTCACTGCATCTATTATCTTTTAGGACTGATAAGTGTTAAAATTTGAGCATCAGTTGTAGTATATTAAGCCCTGTAATCTGAAACCTAGTGTAATCACAGTTACTTAAAGGGTGTTTGGATTTGAGTAGTCTGTTGTAGTGGACAATGTTTCAGAGTTTGTTATTTGCTTAGATACATTACTTAGGGTATTATTAAGTCTTTACTAGCTTTCATAATAATTAGTAGTTCAATATAAAAAGGTCAAAACATATTTTGGAACATCAAAAGTTTAACTGTTAGTAATTGTTAGGTTGCATAAACATTATAGCTAGTTACAATAATATTTAGGTAGCTTAATTTAGATTAATAATTGCTTATCATAATTACAGTAGTCATTTAGATCAGATATTGTTTCATTTTGGTCAAAGTTGTAGTTAAAATCAAAAGTAAAAAACAGTTATCATTTCTGAGTTCAATCAATAGTTGGCCCCCATAAGCTGGTCAATTCAGGTTTAAACTGATAGCTTATGGATTCTGTACTTGGGTTCTGAGTTCTTAGTAGTTCAATCAATAGTTTGCCCCCATAAGCTGGTCAATTCAGGTTTAAACTGATAGCTTATAGCTCTATACAATGGCTGTTTGAGACATGGGTTTGTTTATGCATTTGAAGCCTGCAATTGTGCATATGAGCTTGTATCTGTGTTTACTGTATGATTCTGAGTTTAATTTGATTAGCTTAAGTAATTTGCACCACTACTTTTCTTCTGGATCAGATTGTGCTTATTCTGTTTGTTCATTTTTAAATTTTTTGTTAAAATCATCCTTTAAACACCATTTTTCTTTTATTTCAGGCTTTAACACCTATTCAAAGCCCCTTTTATAGTCGTGTTAACGCCGAAAATGAGAACACGGTAAACAATGATGTTGAACATGTAATATTCCGCGTAATATTTCATTTTTTTTATATTTACTTTTTAACCCAGCTACTAATAAGTTTTTAATTACAGGCCTGCCCAATTTATGATGTATCATGCAACAAATCAACATGCCCTTCCTTTGTTAATGGACATGATGGAAAGCTTAATTATCTTGACCCTGCCGCGTACCCATCCTACATGTCACAACTTGAGAATTTATGTCATCCGAATTCTCCTTTTACGGCAGTTGATCACATCCAACTTGATAACCTCACTAATTTAAATGTACGCTTTTCTCAATTTGTTATTCATGTAACTATAAACTAGCATAAGAAATCTCACTTAATAGTTGTTTGCTAATATTCAGTTACTTATTCAATTTATGTTTTCTTCTGAACAGGGGATCTATAAAGATGATTTTGCTGATTTGGTAGATTCGCCATCGCATTCCGTAACTGCTTACGACATCGACGGTGATGACCATGTTTGTGACAATAAAGACAACAATGCAGATCTGAATGTTACTGATAATCATTATCAAAACGAGGACGTATCAGTAAGCAAGCATGTTACTAATACAGATGGTATTGTCGTTGAGACAGTAAGCAAGCATGGTTCGGATAATGAAAAAATTAATGCGGGAAGTCGTGATGGTAATGTTGAAGAGAACATGTGCGATGGGCATGTTGGTGTGGGCCATGTTATAGATACTTGTGGTAAAGATGCGGGAAGTCGTGATGGTAATGTTGAAGAGAACATGGGCATGTTGGTGTGGGCCATGTTACAGATACATGTGGTAAAGATGATGTGACAGATGACATGGATGTTGACGAGAACAAGTGTGATGGTGTCTTACATGTGGAAGATACGAGGGCTGATGACTACAAGGGTGATGAAGATTGTGTTAGGGTAAACGATAAAGATTGTGTCAAATTAGTTGATGCGCAGTTGGCCACCAAAGACAAATGTGTGGACGGTGATGAAGTAATGGAGTCTGTTTCTGATGAGAATGTTGAAGGTTGTCATGGGCATGTTTGTGTCACAACTGATAATTTTGGTGGTGAGGTATTAAAAGATCATGATGAAGATTGTGTTATGACAACAGATAAAGATTGTGTGAAATTAGTCGATGCGCATTTTGCCACTGAAGGAAAAGGTGTTGATGGTCATGAAGTAATGGAGTCTGGTTCCTATGAGAAAGTTGATAATGGAAATAATAAAGTTATCGAAAAAGTAAATGACAGAATAACCAAGTCGATTTTGGACAAGATCGACAAGGAAGCTGAAAAAGCAAGAAAGGTCACTTTTTGTAATTACGACAAAAATACTGAACTGGACCTTTCTAAAGAAGGACAAGTAAATAATCCTTTGAATGACGCTTCCGAGGTACTTTACCATATGAGTACGTTGTTAACTTACTTTAAATACCATTTGTAATAGCGATACTAATATCAATAATGAACTGTGCTTACAGGACATTTTCATGCGTCTTCAAAGGAAGAGGAAACCGGGTAAGTCTCCCCAACAACCCAAACCAAGTCAACCACTTAAGAAGAAACGTCGCAAGAAATATGTACCAAAAGAGAAGACTGTGATAAAAGAGAAGACTCCTGATGTTCAACCAAAGAGGACAAAACAGGTTGGCAAGTCTTTGAAGGACCCCTTTGTGGAGCTACCGACTACAACTCCACAATTGCCCAAAAGGCGGTCCAAGAGACTTAGTGAAGTCATTGGTGTACCCTGTGCCCTCGGAAACAATGTTGAACAATTTCCGCTGGAACCTTGGGTAGAGGTTTGTGACTATTTATTTTTAAACACCCCTTGTATATATCTCCATACATATTAATAGATGATGCCTTAACATTTTTTCTTTAAAAAAAAATAAATTACAGAATCTGAAGTGTCCTGTTGGTTTCCTTAAGAACAAGAAGTTAGGTAACAAAATAAGTAAGCCAGAAAGTATGAATTGTTTCATGACAAAAGGTAAAAAGTCGTCGCATAAGTTTCCTTGGGGTTCCGATGTTGTTGTTAATTGGCAATTTTGGCTAGCTTTGCTGGGAGTTGGCCGGGGTAACAGAAGAGGATGGCTCAACGATAAGGTACTTAATTTACCAGTTGGTGTATTCGTTTTAAATAGAAAACATTACATTTATATGTTGATAGTTTAACAATCCCATTTTTATAAATACTTTTCAGCATTTGGATGTTTGGATAGACTTAATGTGGCACTTTAGACCCGCCAATGCAGATTGGGCGATGGCCAGTTCTTTTTTATCGTCTACCCTTCTTAAGGGATCATTGCCTTTTTATTATGGAAACGGAGAAAGGTATCCTGTGCCATGGTCTAGTGTTGACAAGGTTGGTACAATTCAACGCCACTTCTTAATTATTATTATTATTATTATTATTATTATTATTATTATTATTATTATTATTATTATTATTATTATTATTATTATTATTATTATTATTATTATTATTATTATTATTATTATTATTATTATTATTATTATTATTATTATTATTATTATTAGTTTTAGTTTTCTTAATCATAATGGTTATGTTAACATCTAATATTATTTTGTTAAAATGTAGGTCTACTTTCCTTTGAACGTAACATCGGACCACTGGTTGCTTGTAGAATTAGTTTTTAGTACCGGCGTTGTAACTTTTTACGATTCACTTCCTACGCCAAATCCAGAAACGAGACCGGATCATTTAAAAATGAGGGCCAGTTTTGAGGTAATTCTTCCAAAGTATCTAGAGAAATGTAAAGTTTTTGAAACCAAATCCATATCTGTTTCCAATTATAAGATATCTTTTCGAGTGGCTGATAATATCCCTGTACAAGCTAATCTATATGGCGACTGTGGATTATGGGTATGCATTTTTTTGTACCGGTTGTCTAACAATCTAAGTATGAAGGTTGATGATCCTCTTCAGGTTGCGTTAGCCTATCGAGAGCACATGGTTAGATACTTTTGGAAGTATAAGGTGGCTTGTGGTAAAAAAACTGAATAGACTATGTTTATATGATTTCTAGTTATTTGGTAGGTGGGTTTTGTTTTATTTTATTTTGTGTTTGTTATGCTAATGTTGCCACCACCTTTTGTGTATTGGTTTAGTCATTGTACCATGTATGTTGAAGGATATTGTAGGTTTATGTGGTTTGATTTTAAATATGTAGTGCCTTCATATGTGAATGCTTGTGAATTATATTGGAAACATTCATTACTACTAACAACAACCATAAACGAGTTTACTACAACCTACTAATTAATACTTGGAGCTAAAACAAGAGCAACGAAGAGTACAACCAGCAAACCGAAAACAAATAAACATTTGTCATGCACTTTAACTTTTGACTTGATGGTAGCCAACTCATTCTTCATGTTCATCATCATTTCATCTTGTGAGACAGCAACAGCTTGACTAGAAACAATATTTTCCCCCTTCTTCTTGTTTAACATATTTTTCTCATGTTCTTTGTAAAGCAAATCTTTGTAGTACTCACTTGGTAGCTCCGGGTCTATGAACCCAAAAAATCCGCATTTCGTCTCCTTGTCCTAAACAAGTGACGCTGTTAACAAATATTGATGAAAAGTAACAATATAATTAAGTAATTTTTTGTCGGTATAATAATCTTACCCATATGGGACAAGCCTTAAACCTTCTACCAGGATGTTTTCGTGTCCAAGAAGTTTGAACTTCGACCGGCAATGGTATTGGACATTCGCAATGACTCGCATTGATGTAGTATTCGATGGTCTTTATATTTGACCTAGAATTGGAAGAAGAGGAAGTCATTGTTTGTGTTATTTGGCCTATTCTTTGACAAGAATATATAGATAGAAAGTGAATAGTAAAATCACACATACCTAGGGAGGGAAATGAATTTTTGGAGGGAAATGTAGACTGGAAATGAGAGGGAAAATGAAATTTTGGAGGGATATTTTTAAGCGACATCTTAATTGAGCGACCACATAGACCGCGGGAAAATGAAATTTTGGAGGTATATTTTTAAGCGACATCTTAATTGAGCGACCACATAGACCAATCTTAATTGATTGGTACTGGGTTTCTTCACAGTCCAGAGAAAAAAAAAACATAAATATATAAAAAATGAGTTCATCAAATTCCTTAAAATTAAAACTTTTGTTGGATTATCAAAAAAAAATTCGTGGAGTTTTACTTCCACTTGACGTTAATTACCGCAACTTGGTAAAGTATGTCAAGAAGAAATACGATATTACAGACAAGAGCGTCAATTTACACTACATATCCGGATCCAAGAATATTACTCTACATGACGATGGTGATGTATCATTCTTTGTTAAAGAAATTTGTTGTAAGCAAGACATTGTTCAGACACTTTTTATCGATGTTATAGAGCACACTTCGGAGGTAACCCCGTCTTCTTCTTCTAAGCATCTTGATATAGATCTAAATGTTTCTTTGTTCCCCGATGAGTTTGATCTCCCAACACCAACAGCTGAACCTGATAATACTGAACACGTGATTGAGGATGTTCAGCCTCGTTGGGAGAAATGCTCATTTAAAAATATGCCTATCCCACCCCATTCACCTGATCCTATAATTAAAGTAGTTAATAACCTGAAACAAAATATAATATCTAAAGTAAAGTTGGGTAATAGGTTTGATGATAAGGATTCGTGCATTTTTTTCAATAGGAATAAAAGCTATAGTTGAACGGTTTGAGTATAAAGTAATCAAGTCTAGTCCGACTAGGTACGATGTAAATTGTGTGCAAATGGGTTGCAACTGGAGCGTTCACACAAGAAAAAGTATTGTTACTCGTAAATTCTATGTTTCCGGCATTAACGACGTGCATACATGTTCGAGAACTAAAATCAATCCTAATCATCGAAACGCTACACAACAAATACTTGCTCGCATACTTATGGAGAAACTAAAAGATAGCAGAAGGATCTATACAGGTAAGGACATACAAAAGGATTTGAATGTTGAGTGGAAAATTGATGTTTCTTATAAAAGAGCTTGGGGTGGGAAAAACATGGCATTACAGTTGATAAACGGTTGCCCTAAGGAATCTTTTGAGCAGTTACCGTATTATTGCTACAACTTAAAGTTGGAGAATGAGGGGACGGTAACACACATTGAGACAGATGATGATGATGATCGATTTAAGATGTGCTTCATAGGGTTCGGTGTTGCTGTAAGTGTCTATTAAATTATATTTTCTTAAATTGTACATATATTATTAGTTACATTGTATTGAATATTGAAGATGTGCTTTATTTAAATAGATTCGGAGCTTCTTGCGTTATTTGCGGCCATTGATAATAATTGATGCCGCACATCTTAAAGGGAGATACCTTGGAACGAATATGGTTGCTATTGGAATGGACGGAAACAACCAGATCCTACCAATTGCCACTGGTGTTTGTCAAGGTGAGAGCAACGAAACATGGTCTTGGTTTATGAGTAAATTAAAAGAATGCATTGGTGAGGTTAAAGGTTTGTCCATCATATCTGACCGGCATCTGGCAATTGCACATGCATGTAGTACCGTTTTTCCTAATGCTTTTCATGGGTATTGTTGTCGTCATTTAATGATGAATTGCAATCTGAAGAGTAAAAAGCGGAGGGCTATATATTGGAGGACTTGCAAACTTTACACGGAGCGTGAGTTTGATGATTCAATTTCTGAGATTCGAGCCTCAAAACCACTGGTTTATAAAAAGTTAGAGGATGCTGGATGGGGAAGGTGGTCACGAGCATATTGCCCTGCAAACAGGTACAACTATTTGACATCAAATTCTGCAGAATCAGTAAATTCCTTGACAGCAAGAGTTCGGAAAGTTCCAATAACCATGCTAATGGAGTACTACAGAGGCCTTCTACAACAATGGTATTGTGACCGCCGAGAAAGATATAAAGGTAATTCATAATAATGTATATTTTGCTTTGTTGACCTTTTCATATATTTAAGCATATTGTAATTTTTTAATTTTAGATGCACCAAAGGATGAACTTACTGATTGGGCAGCCGCAAAAGTAAATGATAGAATGGTCAAGAGCGCCACTTGGGTTGTTAAAGGGATTGAGATGTTCAAATTGTACCAAGTTATTGATTCACGACTGGTTCATGTTGTTGACTTTAAAAAACGAGAATGCACTTGCTGTAAATGGCAATTATCAGGTTTACCCTGTGGCCATGTGTGTGCAGTATCTAGAGCTGAATCTTTGAATAACAATAGCAGTTAGGCATTAAAATGGATTAAGAAAACAAAACTAAAAAATACGTACCAAGAAAAGGTGTGTCCTTTAAAAGACAGTAAACAGTGGCGTACTCCTGCTGACCTGCAAATTGTAAAACCACCGGTTCTTGTTAAGCGACAAGCAGGTAGACCAAAAGAGAGAGACCGTATCCGTTCACAAGGGGAGGAACCGAAAAGCACAAAATGTACAAGGTGTGACAAAACAGGACACACAAGAGACTCATGCTATGTACCATTGGTAACAACAAAGGTATTTCTTTATATTTAGTTTAAATTACATATTTTTATGTTTATTTTTTAGTAGCATTGTTTTTGAAAATTACGTTACATCTCAGAAACGTAAAGGAACAACAGAATCGAGCTCCCCTGCATCTCAAACATAGGAACAACAAGGGCAGAACAGAAGGGTCAGTCAAAGAACACGTTCAGATGTCGACCGGAGAGAGTCAAGTACCCCTTTTATATGGAACTGTGAATCATCTATTTCTCAATCACAACCAGGGTCATCCGATCAACGTCAATGTATTCATTTGGATGATTTCTAGTTTATTTTAACTATTGTCATATGATATGCGTATGACTAAGTTGTGTTTTTTTTAATTTCCGAACTAAAAATTTCATGGATTGTAACTTATTGGGATATGTTGGATGTTGTTGACATAATGCCCTTTTTTAGTGGGTCTGGTTTGTGTTTTTTTAACTCCGCAACTATGTATACTTACCTTTTTTTGTTGTTTGTGTTTTTTAAATCCGTAACTAAACCTTTAAAACTATTGATGTACTTTCTGAAACAAAGTCGTTGGAATAAATAATATTATTAGGATACGTTCAAATAAAGTTTTAGATATATGAATAATTCACTTTAGATAATGACATTCACCAATGGTATCTAAATAAAACAACAAATTAGTAAAACAAATCATCTGATACCCAGCCCTCCTCATCACTTGAAGTTTCTAGTTGCTCATTGAAAAGCCCCATTTCCCATTGGTGAAGTAAATCCTCTTGTTCCTGCTCCCTGCGAGCGGCAGCAGCACGTGCTTCGGCTTCTTCAAACTCCCTTAATACTTCTTCATCTTGTTCAAGTTGCCGGAGTTGTTCGTCACTTAAACCAAGGGGATTGGGTTCGTATTCCAAAGGTGGATCATTCTCAAGTGGGAGCATAGGCAAAAGATCTTCAGGTATAATGTTTGCCGGTTCATCTTCGTTTAGCGTCTCATTTTCATTTGGGAATACAGGGAAGGTATGTTCCGGTGAAGTGTAATAAACCTGTTCATTTTGTGGTGGACTAGGGAATTGCTGAGAGAAATCTTTTTTTGACATTTTATGAAAATCAGCTTGAGAGTTGAGTGTATGATTTGTGTATGTGTTGATTGAATTAGATGAGTGTATGCCTTGAATGTGTTTTTATAGGCTACTTTAAAAAATTAGAATTTCAAACCAACAAAAAAATCCCGCCCATATTTGTCAATTTGAATTTGGGTACATCAAAAGTGTATTTGAGACTTTGAGTAACCCAAATTAATAGCTTAAAATTTTTTAGCCGTACGTATTTTAGTCGCTTAAAAATTAAAAGTAACAAACCACCAGCAGCGGTGGTGAAAACAAGCAAACGATGACTAGATCCGGTCCAAAAAATCAAATGACACAAATATTACCCAAATATTTCCCCCAAATCGACTACACTAACAGCGACGGGAAAAAACTCCTCCACATCACTTCCAAGCTCCACGATGAGTTTTTTGCAACTGATTACGGATTAGTCTTCCTGTCACACGTATATATACACATCTCTTCATCTTACTTATCATTTTAATTATCATATTTAAGAGTTTATGAGAATATAGTTGTTTTTTACAATATTTTATTAATAGGTACAGAAAGAAGACATCTTGTACATTTTGCCACTTGATTTCCAACATTTTCAGGAAGTGTGTGTGATCCAAGAATTTTATGATGCGTTCGAAAGAAAACCCAAAGAAGCACTTCTATGCATGAGCGCTGCAGTACACAAGGTAAGAATATGTGAGTAAGAGATGTTTGTTTACTCGATTCCTATGGCGTTTGACTATGAAGTTTTAATTTAAATAGGTCCTTTGCTCCAATTCAAATGATGAAAAATGGCATGAGAGTGCAAAGGTAAACATTCGTTTGCACAACTACCTTGAATCTATGATTGCTTTGAAGAATTTGAAGGCAGCTTACATTGGTATATTTATTTCTGAATTCTAAATTATAATTTATAATCTATGTTATGACGGATTAGTATCGTTTACCAGTTCAATATATAAATGTAATTGTACAGAAAGGCTAGTTTCTGTGCGTGGTACTGTGGTAAAGGTTAGCACTGTGAAGCCTTTGGTGGTACAAATGAGTTTTACTTGTAGCAAATGTGGAACGGAAATTCACCGTGACTTCCCTGATGGGAAGTTCTCACCTCCTTCTGCTTGTGTAATTAACGGATGCAAAAGCAGATCTTTTAACCCAATTAGATCAAGTGCACGACCAATAGACTTTCAGAAAATAAGGTGCACTTACATAAAATGCTTCATATTTTTTTATGAATTTATATTATAATCTTTAACTATGTATTTACTCTTTTAGAATTCAAGAGATGTTGAAAGCTAAACATCATGAAGAAGGCCGTGTACCACGAGCTGTTGAATGTGAGTTGGTTGAAGATCTTGTAGATTTGTGCATCCCTGGAGATGTTGTGACCATTACCGGTATACCAAGGGTGATTAACAATTACATTGATATAGGAGGAGGTATTTTCCATCACGTTATCATTCCATAATTTCTGACCAATTATTTCATATTCTAGTTACATCAAATTATTATATTCCTATAAATTGGTTTATGCGTGTTTTAGTTAAGGGCAAGAATCAAGGATTGTATTACTTGTATATAGAAGGAATTTCAGTCAAAAATTCCAAGTCTCAATATGTGTCCGAGACTTTACAAGATACAGAGCCTGTGGCTGTAGCTACGGAGTTGCTGGATCAGGATTCTTTCAGTGAACGGGATTTAGAATTTGTTGCAAGATTTTCTTCAGAGCATGGTTCAGACGTCTTTCGTCAAGTACTGCAATCAGTTTGCCCCTCTATCTATGGGCATGAACTTGTTAAAGGTCCGTAAAATGCTATACGAAATTATTTTTCCACTTATTGTTGCTGATTAACCGTTCGTTATATTTTTCAACTTTTTTAGATAAACACAAAAACAAGTTTTTTTCACGTGTACCCTTGGTAAAATATTAAGGTATAAGAAAGTATGTATGTTTTCGTTAAACAGCTGGAATCACATTGGCACTATTTGGAGGAGTAAGAAAGCATTCAATGGATCAGAATAAAGTTCCTGTCAGAGGAGACATTCACATAATCATTGTTGGTACGAAATAATTTAAATCATGCCTTTTATTTTTGTATTTGTGTGTATTCGCAAATCAGTATTTGTAGACTGACCTGTGACCTCCATATGTCCCATATTAGGCGATCCTGGTCTAGGAAAGAGTCAGCTACTGAAAGCAGCTGCTTCAGTTTCACCACAAGGTATATATGTTTGCGGGAATGCCACAACAAATGCTGGACTCAAGGTTGCTGTGGTGAAGGATTCAATGACCGGTGACTATGCCTTTGAGGCTGGTACATTTTTTTTCTTTTTCTTTTTTTTTTTTTTTTTTTTTTTTTTTTTTTTTTTTTTTGAAATTGACTACATTGATCGGATATGTTGTGTTTTTCAACAGGTGCCATGGTACTGGCAGACAAGGGATTGTGCTGTATTGATGAATTTGATAAAATGTCTGCACAACACCAGGTTAGTCTTCAATTAATATCTCACATAGCTTAAAAAAGTATATTAAACAAATACTATATATAGAAGTATATGTTGACATTTATAAGCACCAGTCTCTACTGGAAGCTATGGAGCAACAACGTGTATCAGTTGCCAAGGCAGGACTAGTAGCAAGTTTATCGGCTCAAACAACTGTTTTAGCAGCAGCAAACCCTGTTGGTGGTCATTACAAGTACATATTGTTTTCGATTTTATTTATTAATTATCAATAAACATTTTTTTTTCAAATTGCTTTCATTTTACTAATTGCATATTTTGGTTGTAGCCGGGCGAAAACTGTGAATGAAAATTTGAAAATCAATGCTCCTCTCCTATCACGGTTTGATTTGGTTTTCATATTACTTGACAAGCCTGATGAGCTACTTGACAAACGAGTTTCGGAACACATTATGTCAGTAAGTGACTATATGCCAAGTCCTTCCGTTGTAGTGGATTACCTCTTTTGAGGATACATTATGTCACCTATTTGGTCGTTTTATCTTATAGCTTGTGCCGTGAGTGACAATCACAGTGTAACGGTTTCTTTTTCTTGCAGCTGCATGCTGGGCATGTGGATACATCACAAGCTTTGAAAAAACTAAAAGGTGTGTACTTATCCCAGTAGATTTATTTATCCCATTGGGTGTTTGAATAAGAGGGCTCTTTATATGTATGGTGCAGAATCTCCAAGTGATAACTTCACATACCTGAATGGAAAGAATGGTTCATTAGTTAAAAGGTTTAGAATTGATCCGAGGCGCGACCGTGATTTTGTTCCATTGCCTGGTCCTCTTCTTCGTAAATATATCGCCTATGCAAAAAAAATTATATTTCCAAGGTGAAATAAAAAACCATTCATGATGCAACATCCATTCTTCAACTTTTTTCATGACATTATTTTTATTTTTCTATAAAGGATGACAAGACAAGCAGCAAAAATCCTGCAGGAGTTCTACCTGAAACTCAGAGACCGCAACATGTCTGCTGATGACACACCGATAACAGCAAGGCAGTTAGAAAGTCTAGTAAGGTTGGCAGAAGCACGGGCTAGGATTGAGTTGAGAGAAGAAATAACCGTTCAAGATGCTATGGTAAGTTCATTTAGTACAAATGCAATGCCACATTCTTATATACTAATACATGTTTATATTCCACAATATCTTAATGGTTTGTTGGCTCAATATATGTATCCAAAAGGATGTTGTTGAGATAATGAAGGAATCCTTGTTTGACAAGTATGTTGACGAGCATGGACTTGTGGATTTTTCTCGGAGTAGCGGGATGAGTCATCAGAAGGAAACAAAGCGATTCTTAAGTACTCTAAACAAGGAATCAGAGTTGACACAGAAAGACTGCTTTTCTATATCGGTAAACACCAACTTCGTATTGTTATCATAAGCATTTCTGCGTGGTGATTACTATCCGTTATAATGGGGAACTAACCTCTTTATAATATTTTCAGGAAATCTACAGTTTAGCTGATAAGATCGGGTTAAGAGTTCCAGATATTGATACATTTGTGGAAAATCTAAACATTGCTGGCTATTTACTTAAAAAGGGCCCAAAAACATATCAGGTAAAATTTGTACCTGCAGTAAATACTGGCTGGTAACATAATGAGCAAATAGTTATATATTTCTCTCCCTATTTTCAGGTGGTATCATCATCATATTGCCGGAGCCAACCGTCGAGGGGGGTAGCATAAGTCGGAAAAATCATCTTATGCTTATGACATTATTTAATGCGAGTACTTAACAAGCCTATCTTTTTGTTTAACTGTATTTTATTTTGGGAAACACAAATTAGTCGCTTAATCTTTTTAGCCGTAAGTAGTTTAAACCTTGGCTATTTTGCTTAATATCAAGAGCTAAAATAAGCTAAAGAATGAAAATTAAACTACGTCTTAAGTCGCTCCAAACCGGCATTAGTACATATGTTACCACTCTCATCATAATGTTAGCCAAATATAACGACTTTTCAACAGCTGGCATACGACTTTGGGAAATAATGTGAAAGTGAATTTAAGAGTTGTGGCATGGAAAAACAAAATTGGATCACAAAACTAATATATCAACTACACATCCCACAAGATTCTCATAACCAATGTCCAATATCAACAGTTTGGTTTCAATACTAAAACTATGAAAAAAAAGTCGCAGAAACAAAAATGCATAATCATAATTACAAGTCACATAGGTGCAGGCCACGTGCAACCTAACATGTCAAGTCACTTAATGGCATTGACCAAGAGTTGGACTAAAAGGTGCAGGCCACGTGCAAACAAAAAAAGTGGGATTTTAAAAAGTCGCTTTTTTGTTCAACTAAAAGGTCGCTTAGTTCAATATTTTGAGTAATTTCCTATTCCCAATGGAAAATTTTGCCACCAAACCAACTATACAAAGTACATAAAAAAGAGGACCCCTTACTTGGCTGTGTACCCATTTTTGCCACCAAACCAATCAAAACACAAAAATAAACCAAAAGTAACAAATCAATTAACAATGACTGTGTACCCATATGCACTTAAATAATGAACAAAATGTTTGAAATTCTAAGGGGACCCCTTACTTGGGAAATAGAAAATGTCGCTTAAATAATAGTATGACGCTCAAATCTTTTATAAAGTCGCTAAAACAAAATTAAATCAGTTTATAATTACAACGATTCAAAACAAAAGTAAAAATGTAAAAAGTAATCTAACAACTGTGGATCTCCAAGCATCCATAAACCCAATTCATACAGATACACATTTTTCGTATAAAGTAATTAAAGAAAAAAAATTAAATACACAAATAAAAATAAACTTAAATAACCATTTTCATTAAGATAAATAAAACGATTACATCATTTTCATTACATCATTTTCATTAAAGCATTGCCATTTAAAACAACTTAAAAGCAAAAGATTACCAAAAGAAACCCTTGACGAAGTTCCAACAAATAACTAATCATAAACTTCGAGAATAGAGATGTGCTCCTCTTTCTCAGTCAACCCTTGACGAAGTTCCATCAACAGAGCAGTGACCACCTCCAACCTGTTACGCAGCCTGACCAGAGACGTATGTTCACAATGATACACATCCCCAGCAGACTCTTCTTCATCATGATTCAAAGACCATAACTCTGCCAATCTAGCTGTTTTTTTGTTGGATTGTTGATTGTAGTTCATTGCGTCTTTCTCCAAGAAACCTTATGAAAACTTCGTCTTCAACATGCTCATGACCATACACAAACTTGAAAGCTTTGTGTAGTTCTTGAGATCCAGAAAGATTTTTAAGTTCGGTAAGAAGGGGAGTTTGATCATCAGCAGCCATTGAAAAAATGATTAGAGTACAAATTATTAATTTGGGTGAAAAGTTAAGTATAAAAAAAGAAGAGATGAATGGTAATTATATATGTATTGAGATTGATACCAATAGTCGTGATTCATGATTACTAAATTTAAGTGAGCAATTAATTTGCAGAGATGGTTTATTTTCCCATGCAAATATATCAAATATCATTCATACTTGGAGAAATATAAAATTTCGCTTAAATAATATTACGCGCTCAAATTTATTATAAAGTCGCTAAACACGTATTTCTAAGAGTATTTAATGAAGTTGGTACCTTTATGCAAAAGTACGTAAAAAGTTGATGTGAAAAGTACAAAAAGGTAAAAGTGTTGAAAAGGTTGGTGTGTAAAGTACCAAGGGTTGACATGTTGCTGAGTCGCTCAAATTTAGTTGATTATTTAAAAAGCCTATTCGAAAAAGATCATGGTTTGTGATTAAAAAAATGAACAAAATCTTTGAAATTCAAAGGGGACCACTTACTTGGGGAAATATTAAGTTTCGCTTGAATAATAGTAAGACGCTCGAATTTTTTATAAAGTCGCTAAACACGTATTTTTAAGAGTATTTAATGAAGTTGGTACCTTTATGTAAAAGTACTTAAAAAGATGATGTGTAAAGTACAAAAAGGAAAAAGTGTTGAAAAGGTTGGTGTGTAAAGTACCAAGGGGTGACATGTTGATAAGTCGCTTAAATTTAATCGTTTGATTGCTAAAAGGTTGAGAATTGAAGATATTAAAGTCGCTCAAATGACCTAAGTGTATCAAATTTATACTTCTTTGTATCGTTAGCCGTGTTACATGAATTGTCAATGTTTATCAACTTGTAGTGTTACATTTTATGCTTATCAATTTCATACATAATTAAACATAACCAAAATGCATAACTTTATAACATAATATATGTAATATTGCAAAGCATTTTGTTACAACATTGAAAAATTGAAACAAAAGCTTTGCAAACTACATCAAGTCACATTACTTAAAAAGTTGGACATAGATTAACCTACTACAACAACGGTTAAACAACAACTATTTAGTAAGTGCAAATAAACAAAATACTTATCAAGTTATTGAATATTAGAGCATCAACAAAGGGAACTATTGTTGCTTCACATTTTCTTGACCATTGTACGTCCAACATCTTGACAAGCAACTTCTTCCTCCTTAGCAACTTCTTCATCCTTAGTAACACGCTTAAACTCAACAGAAACATGGCTTCCAACAGATTCAAATTCATCAATAAGATTCCTACCTTTTAAAGTTCTACCTTGAAAATGTCTTTTCTTTGACACATACTGGATAACAGTTGCGCCTCCAAATGCAGGAACTTCATATAGGTTGTTAAAAAGCCTTTTCCCATTTAAAGGACTAGATTCACAAACTTTATTGTTGGTCGACACATACGGGATGGCATTAGACCCGCCCACGACTGACAAAGCTGGAACATCCTGAGTGTCATCATCTAAAGCTTCTTCAAAGTCATTAAAAAGATTCTTACATCTAAATGGACTAACTTTAAAACAAGCTTCCTTAGACACATGTTGGATAACAGTAGACCCTCCCACACTTGACACGGCCGCAACATCATGAATGTCATCATCAACAGCATCTTCAAATTCATGAAAAAGATTCCTACCTTTGAATGGAGTAGCTTTGAAACCAATTTCCTTTGACTCATTTTGGATAACAGTAGACGATCCAACTGTATGACCATTGTCAACATCATTAACAACCTTGCAACATTTTATTGGACTAGAACCATACCCACTTTCAATTTCAGCAAGGGACCTTAAAAAAGTCGGAGACCTACAGCCACACTTGCAGTCCTTTGGAATGTACGGTTTGTTAACAGACCTTAAAAATGACGGGCAATCATTAAAATCATCATTATATGGAAGCTCTCCCATCCCTCTAAAAAGACTAGCTTCACTTGCTTAAGTCCAAACCTTAACATAAGGTGTCCTCAGGATATCAGGTGAATTTTCTTCTGATTGTTCCCATGCACGTATTTCTTCCAAATTCATATTATCAAGGTCATTTCTTCTTTTTTCATGAAATCTAACTCGAGATGTTACCTCAACGTCAGGGTCATCAAAAAGTAAGTTCTTATAATAACTGTCAATTAAGACTGACTGGGGAATTGCACTGACAAAGACCTCAATGACTCCATGAATGTTAGCCAACTCAAACATTTTCTTAACATCACTATCAGTTTCGACAATGGTCAAACCTTCTTCTAAACTACATCCAGGTTTACAATAGAACCATGCCCATATATCTTCTTTTATGTTTTTCAACAAAATGTCACACATTTCAAAATAAGATAACCTAAATGACTTAGGTAACTTCAAGTTTATAATTTCCCCACCAGCGTACCTTAAGGGAAGAACCATAAAAATACTACCATGCCACACCTCGAAGACGAACTCATCAAGATTATGGGAGTCCCTGTGTAACAGTTGAAATAATTAAAAGAAACATATATTAGTAAACAAATCATTTAACTAGAATATAAATAATAATACACAAACTTACATCCAATTGTCAAACACCATGTCACCAGATCTTGTTGGTGACGATTTTAAAGATCCCAAAGATCCCATCCCTATGGTAAAAACTTAAAAGACAAAGAAAATTGTGTGGTTATTAGGTTATTAAGGTGATGGTTCCCTAGATATGTGGGGCTTTTTATATCTAATACATGTTGGATAATAGACCTAGTGCTATTTTTATTTTGGACAATAGATAGAAGAGCAAATTCCCAAAAAAGGGACAATTATTTTTCAGTTTTATTGAACAAAGATGATGGTCTTAGTACAATATGCATGGCAACACTATAATGATAAACCACAACATTTTTGGTTTTCTTATGAATAATGTTTAGTTGTTGTTTTGTATATCATATAATGATAACTTGGTTTATGTAATGTACAATAGTTTATCAATGTCGTAATGTACAAAAGTTTATCAGTTTCAGTGACCAATTTTCTTCTTTTTGTTTGTATTGGTAGGAACCTTAGTTCTACACTTCACTTTATCAATGTTGAAATATGAGTTTGCAGGATAGCAGTTACATGTTTACTCCATTGGCACACGGTGTATCTACTAATGTTGTAAACAAACTGTGGGTTATTGACCTCATGTAGTTGGCCATTTGTATTGTGTGTTGGCCAAAGTCAAAAATAAAGTGGGTGTCATAAGTTGAATCTGTAACATTCCTTTGATGCCAAAGAAGGAAATTCAGAACATGGTTGTGATGATCTTCAGTTCTAATATCAAGCCATGGGCCGAAAACACTACTTTTAAACATGTTGTAACAATAATATACTTAGATCAACACAAGATCAGTACAACATTATACTAGCATTAACATTTAGTCCCTTACACAATAACTTTATATTATTTAACAAATTGAGATGAAACGTTACAGATGTTTAGTAAAGAAAATAGTCTAAGAAACACCACTCATCTTGAATGCGATAATGAAGGAGTGTGACATGTCATGAACAGTCCACACTATATCATTCTCGCATTGAAGACGTCTCAATTATAACGGCAGATCTATCTAACATTTTTGGTTTTGAGCTTTAATGTTTTATTTTCAGGATACCGTTTTATACAGGTTGTTGTTTGATCAAACACCAACCTGTATAAAAAGGTATCCTAAAACTAAAACATTAAAGCTAAAAACCAAAAACGTTAGATAGATCTTCCGCTATAATTGAGCTTTAAGTCCTTAGAAAACATGTTCTTACTATCATTTTTATCGCTCAAATAAAATGTCATGAACATACTTATTAATTAAGTAGATTCGATGACATTAGAGAGCTAATAAAATATACACTAAATAACTAAGGAAAATATTAGTTTTGTTAAAATGTCATAATGCCCAACTTGACGACACCAAAAACAAGTAAATTAGAAACAATAAACTTCCATAAATACTATACCCAATTGACTGAAACAAATTCTATACCCGGGCATTAACAACCTAAAAATAATAATAATAATAATAATAAATAATTGAGATTGTGAAGTAAACCATAGTAAAGCTTACTACATTATCCATAGACTGCTTAGAACAAAACAACATCAGTACAACATTATACTAGCATTAACATTTAGTCCCTTACACACTAACTTTATCTTTTTTTAACAAATTGAGATGAAACGTTACAGATGTTTAGTAAAGAAAATAGTCTAAGAAATATCACTCATCTTGAATGCGATAATGAAGGAGTGTGACATGTCATGAACAGTCCACACTATATCATTCTCGCATTGAAGACGTCTCAATTATAACGGAAGATCTATCTAACGATTTTTGGTTTTGAACTTTAATGCTTTATTTTCAGGATACCGTTTTATACAGGTTGGTGTTTGATCAAACACCAACCTGTATAAAAAGGTATCCTGAAAATAAAGCATTAAAGCTCAAAACCAAAAATCGTTACATAGATCTTCCACTATAATTGAGCTTTAAGTCCTTAGAAAACATGTTCTTACTATCATTTTTATCGCTCAAATAAAATGTCATGAACATAATTATTAAATAAGTAGATTCGACGACATTAGAGAGCTAATAAAATATACACTAAATAACTAAGGAAAATATTAGTACAACATAAACTAAATGATGCTAATATGACCAACCTATACACATCTTCCTAACAGTGAAGTTGCTAAAAATTTTAAAGGCTAATATTGACCCAAAAGGATGGGCTCGATACAAAGAACTAGAGTACAAATACAAAAAATTAAACCCATTCAAGGTATTTGGGTCAGTCATTGTTTAAAAATGGTACAACATAATGGATAGATGTTTAAAAACAAACCATGTGTGTAAAAAAAACTCAGTCATTTGCTCACGGTATGCAAGTGCAGCCTGAACAGGATCCTCAACATCTAACGACATACCATAAGCCAAGCGATATAAAAAGATGCATACCCAAATACCACAATCACCAAATATCCCGCTCTGTTTCGGTATTTTGTCAGGGTGATAAAAGGTAATGGTGTATGTTGAAGGATCTATGCCGTTCTTCTGAAATACTTGCGCTTGACTTAGCACCTCAGATAGTTGAGTCTGTGGCAAAGTGTAATAAGGATTCAAACAGTGTAATGTATAAACCTTAATTAAACGGATATTTAAACGAACCTTTAAACATTCCATCACTTGGAAATAAAATTCTGTCAATGCATCGACAAAAACTTGGCCACTGTCGTAAAATGTAACTAGTCCCGTCTCTATCTCGAAACGTGCAAGAAACCAGTGACTTTCTGTTTCATTAATAGGCATAAAAACCTACAGTGGATGTGATGCGTGGGAATCGCAACAGGCTTTACCTCTCGAGGGATCTCGAGAAGCTTACAACCCCCACCAGGCAGTGTACCTGATCGTTGTAGTATAGTATAGTGACAAGTACCGGGGGATTGATCGTTCAGCTTAGGAATAGTGTCGCTAGGATTAGAAAGCCTAATTACTAGTTCTAAAGATGAGAGATGATTATTTTTGTGTTTTTATATTTTTATGAAAGCAAGTAAAATCTCGGGTTTTGGAAGAGTGGGCGGAATTAGTTGCTAGTCAACTAACCCAAAAAACTAAGATACAATCAAAATAAAATACTGAAAATGAAAATAAACTAATTATACTAAGGTTGTGAGCAGTAATTGGAGAAAATGTGTTTACTTAGATTTCACTACTCCCTAGATATCTTTTACACGTTAATTACTTGTTATAATTGCATGGATGACGGATTGTATTCCTTAATACCATTCATGGGGTGGCATACATAACTCCCCAATTCTATGAGCTCTTATCTCCTCCTACACCATGACCCAGCACAACTATAGGGATTGTAAACAGTGGCTCATGCATTAAATACAACCAATAAAGACCTAGTACGCCTCGGTTCATGTTTCTTAAGACGTTCAAGCATGTTACCATTTGGAGATCTGCCAGTTTTCTTAAGCCTAACATATAAAATCATTCATCCAAGACAAGAATAAACAAGTAATCAACACATAATCAATATCTAGGTTTCATTAGATCTAAGCAAACACAAAAGAGATCTAGCTTGGGATAATTGAATTGACACAAGAACAAGATATAGACAACCAACACATAGACATATTGATTGAATTAGAAGAACACTTATCTCAATTACAATGCAAGGTATCAAGGGTTTGGAACCCTTGAAAAACCTGTAAAAGTTGCACCAAATTCGTCTTTAGGGTTTCTCCAAAACTTCTTTCTTTTTATGTGAAAAAACTAGAAAACTATATATAGGAAAATAGGGGTGACGGCGTCAAGAACAAGGGTGTGACGCCGTCATCTCGCCGCCAAATACTTCCTCGGACGGCCTTGATCTACTTCTGATGCCCTATGTGACGCCGTCATGAGCTACGGTATTTTATTCTTGGGACTTTGACGCCGTCATGCGTTTACTCTTGACGCCTTCATGACTTTCGGATTTTTATTATTGAGGTTTGACGCCGTCAGGGAATTACTCTTGACGCCGTCACCTACTGTTCCCAGCATGGAAAATAGAGACTTTGCCGTTTTCTTCACTTTATGCTCCAAAAACGTCCAAAATGGCTTCTTTTCCAGAATTCACTCTCCAAATACCTAAAATCACAAAAGGAACGATTTAGGGCAATATTTGATCAAATAAAGTCAGATTCGGGCTTAAATGACCCCCTAAAAACGGATCATTTTTTGCCTCATCATATACCCTTACACTTGAGATTTGCTTGTCCTCAAGCAAATGCGCTTTTATTCTACTCAAAAGACAAGTTAGGGGTCATTTAACACTAATATAAAAGTAATTACAACAAATAATCGTTCCACTAAAGACCAATAGACAAGCACGGAGGTCATACACAAGCACCTCACAAATAGTGTTTAGATACTCACATCTCTCGGGTGTAATAAAGTAATATAACATTATGGAAATGGAAGATATCTCTCACTACCTGTCATAGCAAAATAGATTACCATAGGCTTGGGAAAGGATCAAACCTCCACCACATGGCGTAAGCACCTAGGATAAACTATCAAAGAGGTCTTTTAAAGGGTTGTAACGTTAGGTATAGGGATATGAATTACACGGTTTTGTTGGATAAAGGAAGTTTTACTGGTGGCGAGTTAACAATCTTGGTTAATTACATGTACAATATGGCGTTGCTGAGCCAAGACTAGACTCGACTTAAGCTAATAAATGAGAAATAACAAAAAACATAAAATGAACATAGAATGAAACGGGATGGTAGTCCGTATGTTTTTTTTTTTTTTTTTTTTTTTTTTTTTTTTTTTTTTGCGTACACTCTTACCCTACCATCCAAAATAATACATCATAGGGAATGAAAATTCCCCTTACACTTGAATCTTTACATACTTTACAATTAAACTAATCTAATGACTCGAATTAAGAAAATCAAAACACTTGGAGCACTTTTGAGATTAACGTACATATGGGGGTAATATATAATGTTCTTCCCCATTACTCCATAAAATAAGTACTTACCCATGAGTCCCAATCGTCCCAAAACAATATGTACAAGGATATGACTTGACTTAGCAACCATGTAATCAATTAGAAAGTTAACTTAAGGTTTAACAAATAACAATAATGCACTAAAAATGAGCGCATACACGGAAGGCTAAGGCGATTTGGTTGTACATTTAAGTGGGGTGTAACAAATTCTTCCTTTAAGTAAGATGCTTAAAGTTAGAAACGAAAAGATAGGCTCGGAGGGGTGTACTAGGGGTATCGTGTACTAAAAATGAGTACAACGCTAAGGGTGTGGGAAAAATTAGTTGACTTAACTAGTCAAGTAATATGACTTAAATGGTCAAGTAATTATAATACGGGTTTAACACAAGGGTGATCCTAATGCCTCTTATCATGTAGTAAATCCTACCACACGAATGTAGTCTCACTAGCGGTCTCGGGATGCATCACTAACGCAAGTTCTAGAATCTAAATGCTACCGGTACACTCATAAGCACTAATAATGAATGCTTTTCCTAACAAATCTAAAGGCGAACCTCACATATTTGGGTGGAAAATTTTTCTGAATATACGGTTATGTGCTAGTCATACAATCTCCTATCCATGAGACGCTTGCTATGGCTAAAGTTTCACTCCTAAATATTGTAAAAAAATTTAAATTTGGCGCTAAAATTACACTAACAAGTATTTCTCATAGTTTTATTACACATCTACCATCAAACAAAACAAACTCAAGCGAAAGTGCATATGTAAGGTATCATCTTTTTACCCTCCCCTTACACTTAAGATGAACATTGTCCCCAATGTTCAAGTAAAGAATGTAAAAGTGAATAAGTAAAAATAATGAAATCAAATACTCCCCTGATTCGCTCGGTATGGATTATAGGTTGGCCAGGTTAGATCTTCCTCCAAGAAAACGAACAATCAAAGCTTCCCTTCCAGAATATAAATCATCTTCTTGTCGAAAATAACCTGTAAATCCTGACAAAAAAAATAGACAAGACAACCTCGCGTAAAATCGGCGGCATCCTATATAAGTTACTAAATCCTAGAAAACAAGATAAGATATAATGCTTGTGGAATGAAGTTTGCAGATTTCCTGGAGATTATAAAACTTAATAATTCACAAAAACCATAAGACTCCGTTAGAAAAACAAAACCGGTAAAATTTCCAGATTTTAACTCCTGACGCCGTCAAGAGTAAAACTCTGACGCCGTCAGAATGGACCTGCAGAAATTCTTATGTTAAGTTTCCGGAAAATTTCTAGAAAAACTTGGTCCTACTTCCTGGAAAATCCTGCAAAATTCATTATGACTCAATACAAGCATTTGACTCTAACAAATACGAATATACATGTTCATTTAATATTGTGGAGAATCATGATCGGTTTGTTTCTTAAAAACAGATTTGGGGTTTCCCCTTACACTTATCTTTTGCAAAAATACTTTTAGGTTGGAGTTAAGACTAGGCCAAACAACATAGTAAAGTATTTCCACATTTTAATTTAGAGACATGATCAACCAACAATAAAAATAAAACATGCATACGGAAGCAAATAACAATCAAACAAAATGAAAATCACACAAAACATGGGTTGCCTCCCAAGAAGCGCTTTTCTTTATTTACGAGTCTTGTAGCTAGACTCAAGGTCATGGGTTACTACGTGATCTCATCATTGGTTCCATTCTCTAGGTCGTCTTCTAAACTAGTATCGCTTTCATAGTGCAAGTACTTCGGATCTTCGAATTCGAAAACATCTTGTCGATACTTAGAACCAAGCTTACTAACATTCTTAAAGAATCCACATGATAAATCAGAAATATTTCTACACCCTCTCCTAACATCTTCATCACACAAGATAAGTTGGGAGCTCATCATATCAAGCCCGTCACAATCTATTCCCTTAAGGTCTTTTCTCTTGTATGGCGTTTGGTATAAAATCCTCCTAATCCCATCAGTGAAGGTCATGATTCCGTTCAAGTCATCCACTATCAAATTAGTGATTTCACAAAAGGGTGCTCCAAAGACGACTTGTGATAACCTAGGGTCGACATAATCCTCTATGTTGTCCACAATCGTGAATTCCATAGGGAATGCCATATTTCCTACGAACACCTGAATTTCATGATCCTTACCAACCACTTTCTCTCCCTTGTAAATCATCCCCCATCTGCAGATATTGTTGTAATGGAATAGGGACATAACATTTTTAGGCATGAATAGGTTGATGTAGACGTTATCAAAATGCTTGTGACCGATCATGCATGGAATTTTGAGATTATTCGGATCACGCCTCCTTATCTTCCCCGACTCTCCGTTCCTGAATCCGAATAGATTCCTCTCAAGGGAAGGACGATACTCGTACACCTCTTCATTACCCCCACTAAAAATCACCTTCTTAACACCATTGGTGAACATTACACTTACATCTATCTCATCAAGGATTACTCCCGATTCATTGATAAATGGTCTCCCTAGAACAAGATTAGTTAATGTTCGATTGGTGAGAGGGTCCACATCATCAACCACGGTGAGGTCAGTATTGTAAACAAGCTCTCCAATCCTAATGGATAAATTTTCTATTACTCTCTCGCACGCAATGGGCTCTGGGAAGGTTTTGTGGTATAGGGAAAGGGGGATTATGTTGACTGGGAAGCTAGGATCTATATGACTATCGGTTAAGAGCTTTTCCTTAATGGTACAGGGGATCTTGAAAACTTTAGGGTTACTTTCCTTAGCCTGATTGCTACCCACACTAATAACATCCTCCATTTTTCTCTCGGATTCTTCTATAATAGATTTACCCAAAATGGTTGGATTTTTCTCATGCTCTTCCGATTTCTCGTTCCTTTCATCCGGTTTGTCGGATTCTTGCGCGGTGCATTGCTCGGGTGAGTCGGGAGGTTTCCTTGCCGAAGCATGGTCAACCCTTGAGGTCTCATCTTTCGTTGTCTGACTGAATTTGTTAGTTTGTTGTTGGGTTGGGTTGGATGTTGAAGCAGATATTGTGGTGATGGTGTTCACGAAGTGGATTGGTCCAGGGGGGTTGACAGGTTCTTTTCCGTTAGGAGATAGATGTTTGAATAACTTACTAGGAATTTTTATTTTTACAGGGGAGGCTGGTGGACTCATGACGGTAGCAGATTTAACCTCATCAACGTGAATGGGCTTATTATCAATATGCTCTTTGATAGCAGTCAACAGATTACAAATCTTGTTGTTCACGTCAGCCTACTGTTGTTTAAATTTTGCCTCGAGCGTAGTGAGCTGTAGTTCTTGAGATAGAATGAATTTTTTTAAAGTATCTTCACAGCTTTGCCTAGGAATGCCTTGTGACAGAAAATGCTCGGACCAAGTGAGTGGTGGGGAGTCATTGAAGGATACGCTTCGCGTTTGGTACCCTCTAAAATCAGGTTTATCCTTCCATGCCTCATAGGCTTCGGCAGAAGTTCGAGGACCCTGACCTACGTGTGATGATGTGAATTCGTTATAAGCACGTTTTGGAAGTTCCATGCAGTTATGGGTCTCATGAGGGCCATTGCATAGTTTGCATGTAGAAGCGATTCTGCTTACTTGGCTTGAAGGTTTATGAGCTTCGTAAGATTTCATGAGAGACTTGACTCGACCTTCAAGTTCCATGATCCTACGGTCGGGAGTGCTAGAATTGTTCGAAGGCAAAGATATTGCCTTGACCGTTTTGTTCAAATCACGGGGATCATTCCAACTTTCGTTGTCATAGAGAGCAAGGTCTTCTATGAGTTCCCATGATTGTTCCGCACTAAGATCACGTAGCTTACCACCGGCCGATTGGTCAATGGTTCACCTCGTGGAGATGTCGATATGGTCATAAAAGATTTGGACTTGGAGCCAAAGATCTATGCCATGATGAGGGACTTTTTGGAGTAAGTCCTTGAAACGAGTCCATGCTTCATAAAGAGATTCATTTTGACGTTGTTGGAACATCAAGATGTCATTTCTAAGCTTAGTAGTTCTCCCCGGTGGGAAAAATTGAGCAAGGAAACGAGTGGTGAGATCATCCCATGTGGTAATGGATCCCGCGGGTAAACGCTCAAGCCATCGACTAGCTTGATCCCGTAGAGAGAATTGGAATAGGCGTAAATGGGTAGTCTCTCTAGTTTCAACACCTAGGTCTATGGAATCTATGATTTTGAGAAAGTCCTTAAGATGTTGGTTTGGATCTTCGGAACGAAGTCCATGGAATGCACATCCGCTTTGCACCAACCGGATGGTGTCGGATCGCAAGGGAGTCACATTGGCTCCGGTGAGCTCAATGGTGTTTCGGTAGCCTTGGTGGCTAGGTTGGGAGTACTCTCCTAAGGTTCGGGGCCTAAGGGGTTCTAATGGTGGGATGACGGGTTCAAAGATGTTACCACCTTCCATGATGTCGGATGGTAAAGAGCTACGAACAAAGGCACAAAGAATTAAGATAGACTAAAGAAAACCTAAAAAATAAAAATAAAATCTTACTAGAAAGGAATCTAGCAAGTAGACCTAATAAAAAGAAATTCTAACCTAGACAATAACTATTCCCCAGGCTGTGGCGCCAAAAACTTGATGCGTGGGAATCGCAACAGGCTTTACCTCTCGAGGGATCTCGAGAAGCTTACAACCCCCACCAGGCAGTGTACCTGATCGTTGTAGTATAGTATAGTGACAAGTACCGGGGGATTGATCGTTCAGCTTAGGAATAGTGTCGCTAGGATTAGAAAGCCTAATTACTAGTTCTAAAGATGAGAGATGATTATTTTTGTGTTTTTATATTTTTATGAAAGCAAGTAAAATCTCGGGTTTTGGAAGAGTGGGCGGAATTAGTTGCTAGTCAACTAACCCAAAAAACTAAGATACAATCAAAATAAAATACTGAAAATGAAAATAAACTAATTATACTAAGGTTGTGAGCAGTAATTGGAGAAAATGTGTTTACTTAGATTTCACTACTCCCTAGATATCTTTTACACGTTAATTACTTGTTATAATTGCATGGATGACGGATTGTATTCCTTAATACCATTCATGGGGTGGCATACATAACTCCACAATTCTATGAGCTCTTATCTCCTCCTACACCATGACCCAGCACAACTATAGGGATTGTAAACAGTGGCTCATGCATTAAATACAACCAATAAAGACCTAGTACGCCTCGGTTCATGTTTCTTAAGACGTTCAAGCATGTTACCATTTGGAGATCTGCCAGTTTTCTTAAGCCTAACATATAAAATCATTCATCCAAGACAAGAATAAACAAGTAATCAACACATAATCAATATCTAGGTTTCATTAGATCTAAGCAAACACAAAAGAGATCTAGCCTAGCATAATTGAATTGAGACAAGAACAAGATATAGACAACCAACACATAGACATATTGATTGAATTAGAAGAACACTTATCTCAATTACAATGCAAGGTATCAAGGGTTTGGAACCCTTGAAAAACCTGTAAAAGTTGCACCAAATTCGTCTTTAGGGTTTCTCCAAAACTTCTCTCTTTTTATGTGAAAAAACTAGAAAACTATATATAGGAAAATAGGGGTGACGACGTCAAGAACAAGGGTGTGACGTCGTCATCTCGCCGCCAAATACTTCCTCGGACGGCCTTGATCTACTTCTGACGCCCTATGTGACGCCGTCATGAGCTACGGTATTTTATTCTTGGGACTTTGACGCCGTCATGCGTTTACTCTTGAAGCCTTCATGACTTTCGGATTTTTATTATTGAGGTTTGACGCCATCAGGGAATTACTCTTGACGTCGTCACCTACTGTTCCCAGCATGGAAAATAGAGACTTTTCCGTTTTCTTCACTTTATGCTCCAAAAACGTCCAAAATGGCTTCTTTTCCAGAATTCACTCTCCAAATACCTAAAATCACAAAAGGAACGATTTAGGGCAATATTTGATCAAATAAAGTCGGATTCGGGCTTAAATGACCCCCTAAAAACGGATCATTTTTCGCCTCATCAGGATGTGTGGCAAAAATCATCAAAATAATATGACAAGCCAAGAAAATACGGGAGCAAAACAAAAGGAATTACCTGCTTAACATCGGACCATGGAATGGAGTACCTCTCCCCATTAGCATACCACAAAGGCAACGAGTTTTGAAGTATAAGCTGTACAAAGTAGCCACTAACAATAGCCCAATCAGCCGTTTGGGGTCTCACATGCCACATGTAGTTTACCCACAACTCTATATGCTGTAAATTGGGAAACATAAACGAGTGTGAACAAACTTTAAATAAAATATTTCAATCGGGTGATCATGTTGCTAGTTCAAAAGATCATACTGCTGATCATCTGGCTAGTTTGAAAGAAACTATTTGTAGGGTGAATTACAGATGTTATATTACTTGCCTCATCTAGTAGCCAACCTTGCCTTTTGGGGTCTAAGCAAACTAAACTTTCCCAGAACCTTCTATCAACAGTCACATCTTGACACCATGGGAACTTACAATTTAGCGGACCAGTTTCACAAAGATATTGGTGGTATTGATCCGAAAAATAAACCTTGTTGACATCTTTGTGTCAGCGTTTGAGATCCTGGTACAAGACACAATTACACTTATGATCGTAAATGAAAATTACAAAATAATTCATACAATCAAATAACAAGTTTTAATACCTCAACCCACGGCTTAACATGCTTAAGCTGTTCCGTCAAATCTGGATTCAGTAAGCCAAAGCATTGTGCTTTCCTTACCGCCTTTTCTGAATATGCTTTAGTCCAGTAATACACATTAGCTTCACCGGAACATTTACTCTTCTTTGTAGGGACGATGCGAGCTAAACTATTTTTACAGTGATTTGTTCCCTTAAGCGCTACTGACCATTTCTTTCGTTCACTTTCATCGTGTAACATCTTTTCCTCTTGCATCCTTATCATCTTATCCTCCTCCCTTATCATCTTATCCTCCTCCCTCATCAACCTCTTCTGCTCTTCCCTCAATTTTTCTAATGTTTCACGTCGTGATCTCAATTCTTCTTGAATAATAATTTCCTGTGAAAGTAAAGTTACTTTTTATAATTATTATCATATATTATGGTACAAAATTACTGTACATATATATACAGTCAAATTGTAATTCACCTTTGAAACATCATCATATTCGTCAAATTCTACACATTGTGAGAAAGCAGTATCCATACTTGAATGAAACAACTCAAGAAAACAATCATTGAGCTCGTCACAAAACTCTCCACTCAGATTCCAGAGATCATCATCAAAAACCAATTTCTCCTGCGAATGAAAATATAGTGGTTAAAAGATAAATTATATTTTTAACCTTGGCATGTGAATGTAAGTAAAAAAGGAAACAGGTTATAATACCCCATTTCTTTCTCGAGCAAGAACCTGAATAATTCCCTCTAATTTGAACAAACGGGCATTAAGCTCTGTAATAACACCATCCTGAATTATGCTAATCTCTAATAAACTGCTTTCACTATTGCGTATAATAGGTAAATGTTTCCGCTCTACTTTGCCATGTTTGCGTGCCGTGGCCAACTTGTTTAAATACTCATCACCGATATGTGTGGTTTTCACTGGGGGAGTTCTAGGTATGTAATCATTGAAAAATTCCATAAACTGTATATACCAATCACATTTCCTCTCAGCTAATGTACGCCTAAGATCTTGAACAACATTTGATTCCTTACACAAAAAATAAATAAATAAATTTAATTAATTAACAATAAAATAAATCATTAATACAACAATTTGGATGAAGATATCTACCTTTCCAAATAGGTACTTATAATCTGATATCTTAAATGTTGTGTTCTTTGACCATGATATTCCTCTGGGTACCATTTCTGGCAATTTATTCCACCAAATAATGCTTCTTTCAAATGATTCCAGTATCCATATCTATAAAATGGCACGAAATAATTCAGATTCGTTGAAAAAAAAATACCATAAGTAAGTGGGAAAGAGTATATTGATTAAAAAAATACAAACCTTGAAAGCCCAAATGAAGCCTGAAAGCGTATATGTTGGAACAAACTTTCGGTCATTGTTAATACCTTCAAGGAATTTATACTTGTGTTTAGAAGCCACGTCCAAAATTTGATCATATAATCGTCTCCAAATATACTCCCCCCATGGAAAAGCATCCCACTCATCAAGGTTTTCAATCAATCGAAATAGTGTATCATCAACTTCTTCAACCAATAATCTGCCCATAAAGATAACCTCCAAGGCTAACAATAGACAAAGACGTACGACATCTTCATCGTATATAATACCAAATGAATGTTCATCTTCAATGAGACCAAATATATCTAAACTAGTGACCTTTTTACCTACATGGTTTGGGAAAACCATGTTCCTAAAATTGAGATGTCCTGACTTATATGAGTTTAAATCTACATTTCCAAAACTAAAACCTGTGATAAGACAAAATTCTGGTCTGCCGAAATGTATAGGACGCTCTTCAACATAATATACAATTGGCATATCATAATGAGCATTACTCGGACAACATTGTTTTTGTAAGATATAATCTATCATATGTGGTTCGTGATCAAAATAAGAAAGGTCCAACCATTTACCAAAACAAGTAGCCCGAAACAACTTCCTACGGTTTTGATCCAATTTTGATTTTATCAGAGAAAAGTAATTGGGTTTACTTCTAATAATGGGTTTGGCTTGATATTCCTACATTAACAAAAAAAAAAAAAAAAAAAAAAAAAAAAAAAAAAAAAAAAAAAAAAAAAAACCATAGTAACACCACATGAATATAATGGATCTGGTGAAGCAAACACCACATGAATATAATGGATCTGGTGAAGCAATATTTGGTTGCAAACTAAACTATGAAATTGAATGCAAAGGTAAACAAACATAATTAAACCAATTTAAATCAAATAAATATGCAGACATGTCATGTATAACAATATATGCAAGTGTAAAGCATTTTCATTATACGGATACGAATATGATTTACAAAAGGTATAGAATAATGGTCGAAACATAGTAAACATACCCTGATATGAAACAACATTAAGATTCTTTTAAGGTTACAAGTTTGCAATTGCAGAAGATGGGTCTTGGTTTGTGAGAGTATAGTAGTGTTTTTTGTGTTTTTTGGATATAAAATTTATAATATACAACGGGCTTTTTGTTGGGGATATAAAAAAGTCGCTCAGATATTTGAAGATCGCTCAGATATACTAATAATTTCGCTGGATAATTAGGATTAAAATATGGTGTTAAAAATACTTTAAAACGAATTATTATTAAAAAAAAAAAAAAAAAAAAAAAAAAAAAAAAAAAAAAAAAAAGTGGTTGAAAAGGTACAAAAGGGTTGATGTGTGATGTACAAAAAAGTGACATTTTGTCAGTCGCTTAATACTTTTCGCTAGGTTGATGGGCTTTGGGAAGGCTCAAAACGAATAAAATATTATTTGTCGAAGTTTGACTATTTTGGAGGAAAGTGACAAAATAGAAGGTCGCTCGAACTTTTGATAAGTCGCCTGTGATAAGTAGCACAAAAGTATCCCTTACACATTATGATTGGGCACTACTTTTGGGGTGCCACATGTCGAACTTATGTTAATTTCGCTAGTCGCTCGGGCCATTTCAAGAAACCAACCTACTTAGGTACACAAAAGCTCACCACTTTGAGCGACTGGTCCGTTTGTAGAATTGCCCCTAAAAAAAATTATAAATGTTATGAATCATATTTTATCTAACAGGCGTTAAGTTGCATAAGTAGTACCACAAGTTTTATAGCTAGAATCATCATTTGTATGCTAACTTCTTTAGAGCAATAGGTATTGTCGTGCCGTCGGGTGGTGCCATGTGTAAAATTGATGTAATATCAGCACTTTTTTTTGGTACAAAACCACAATCCACTACAACACCTAAAACACCCCTTCCTAATATAAAAGTGGCGCTGGGCAAAAGTGATGCCATGGGTCTACAAATAACCCACTAAAATACAAATACAACACAAAAATAAATAAATAAATAAATAAATCTAACCTCGTGGGCTGGTGTTGGTGGCGCGAGAGGCTAACACCCCAAACGGGTATGGTTGTGGTGCCGTCGTGCTCGGCTAGTGGTTTGGCACAGGGCTTCAACGCCACTGTACCCAATACTCTTGGCTTATTATCCAATAATGCATAACCAATACTCTTGGCTCATTTTGGATTAAAAGTTAACAGTAAATTCAAGAGGAAATCAAAGTGGGGAAGAAGACGAGAATATTTTTGTCATTTCGTAGGCGGTTCAATCCAACTAACGAAAAACATAACGAATAAACCTGATAGTGGCATTATTTGCAAGGAAACAATGGTCCTAAGGATGATTCCTGTGGAAAAAAAAGGGTGGCCGGGAGTGCGAAAATGAGGATCCATAAAGACACTTTTTGCAGTTTTGCTTAAATAATTATAACTAACATATGTTTAGTAGATGATTTATCCATATTATACATAAATAGTAATATTTCAAAAATCAACAATATGTAAGATTACTCATAATAAGTGCATCCACCAAACAATAGGTGGTGGTGCTCCACCACGCGTGGAACCTTATTACGCCTCCACAACTACCATACGTGGTTGTGTGCTTTTGGTGTTTGTTTGGCGATGTTGGTAACCAAATGGTTTGCACAACAAAAAAAATATTAATCGACATTATTTTGAGCCATTTGAATATGATAACGCTCATTTCACTTTTATTCACGTTTTCAAAACACATTCTTTCTCATCATTTAACTAAACACCCGTTTTATCCTCCACGTAGCTACTAACGGAAAAAAAATACAAAGTATATATACTTTTTAGTTTTTACTATAAAAAAAGTTCTTATAAAACAAAAAATAATAAAATATTATTAGAAAACAAAAAAATACGAACCTTAGGGCATAAACGTGGAATGCACGTCTGAATACCAAAAAGCACATCCACCCATAACTATAAAGTCTCATTTGCAGTCCATCTTCATTCTCTCTATCGCTGCTCTCTTTAATTTCTTATGGGCGACTCACAGACACACTTTTACTCAGGTTCATCGCTTAGGTATAACTATTCGCCTTTCATTTACTTAAATATGTTGTTTATATATCACCTACATGGGAGCTGGGTAATGAGTCAAATTTTATTACTATGATATGATAACAAAAGAATTGTACAAAACCCTCACAATTTTTTAATTTTTTAATTTTTATTTTTTTTGTAACAACCCTTTTAAAAATCCTGGACAATCTGTATGATATGTTGTTAATTTATGTAGTACCCAATGAAGAAGGGGAAAAGTAAGTATTAATTTTTTCCTTTTGATATGTAGTAATTCTTGAATAATACTCACTATTATTGAATTGTTATGTAAAAAGTGAGATGAAGCAAAGGAAGGTGCCAAATTCAGGAACAACTCCTAAAGTACCAGATACAGAAAAGTAAGTCTTAATTAATCCTGTATCAATAGTTTCTTTCTTCTCCATTTGTAATTTATATCTTCCAAATTAATATTATTACTTAAATTGACTCTTGCAGATTTAAGTTGGATGAAAGATGGTACTTTTCAGAACTAACGGAGGAACAACTGTGAGTTTACGTACTGACTCATTCAAAACACTATATATCCAGCTATATCAATATTGTTTCTTTTACATACACTTGTAATTTTAATTTGCTTATTTGTTTTTGTTCAGGACGGCATCATTCTGCAAAGTTCCCAAGTTTCGGTTTGTGCCGTGTAAGGTTTTTCTTAGCTATAACAATGATGATGGAAAAGCTACCCCACGTAGACTCTCCTTTTTTGGAGGAGGAGGATGCAAATTCGATACATATGATCCTCCAAAAGACACTGCCCACACCAAGGTGGGTAGTGGTCGTCATCAGCTGTTTGGGAGTATACAGGCAGCTGCTTTCTCTCTAGATCCAGCGTCACCTTCTTTCAGTATCTTCAACCGTAACTACAATGATCCCATAGTTGTCCCCAACCTGGGATTCTTATCTCCACACAATATCTGTTATTGTTCAATCCCATTCTCTACCTCCGTTAACATCGCTGCGAAACTCAATGTTGCCACTGATAAGGTGGATGCCGTGGATGGTTATACTGATTATTGTAGAGGTACAGTCAAGGGCGAAGAATACAATGATGCTTTTGAAGTTTGCAATGACTGTGCGGTTGTAAACTTCTCAGATAATAAGAGATACAATGGTGGTTCGGGTTCTTGTACTTTAAAAGGTAGAGATGGCTATCTAAAGCTGTATTACGTTGCATTAAAGTATGCAGTAGACGCAGCTCTGGAAATAGAGTTTGAATCAACTTCTAATGAAACAAAAGTCATTGGAAGTGTAATGGCTTATTATGGCAAAAACTTTGATTATGGGAGTTCTCCTGCTGAAAAAGATGATTACAAGGCAATGCTTTTTGAAACCAAACAACACGAAGTTAAGCCTGGAAAATTAAACCTGATGCGATCTGTGTTATCTGTACCAGCCCAATTCCCCCTCATAATTGATGCAAACTTGAGTGACTCCACCTCTGGGGATATAATTTTGTCGGGCGTTTATGAGTTCATTGTTCCAACTGATGGTAGCGTCAGCCCTGGTTTGATTAAGGGGAACAATTGCAACTTAAAACTGAAAGTGGACTGGAAGCTGCCACCGTTGGCCGAAGAAACAACACAGGCTAAAATTTCCTACTATTCAGATCTAGCCAAGAAACAAGTGTGAGTTTATTTTAATTTCAGTCTAGCATCACCAGTGAATCAAACTAAAACTTTAATTGACAAAGCCACCTAGTCATTAAATAAAGTACTAAAAGAGAGGAGTAAAGGTTGAAATTTTCAAAAGCTATCTAGTCAAACTCGTAGTCCAACTTCATATATCCTGTTTTTGGGCTGGTCGAATTGGTCAAACTACCTATCTGTCAGTTAGAGGTGGCAATGTGGCAATTTAAGACCCATGGGTAAAAGTTGGGTAAAGTTGGGTAAATATTTTCAATGGGATGAGTTTAGTTGGGTATTACTACCTCTGTCCCATAATTATTGTCCAGTATTGACTTTCAAAGTCTTTACTTCACAAGTTTGACCTTAGATATTTTTATTTGTCGTATACGATACTTAATGAAAATTATATCAATGAAAATACATTTAAAACATAATCTATTCATATATTTTTCATCATGTAATATATAATCCAAATAAAAATATATAAGGTCAAAGTTGCGAACTAAAGACTTAAAAAGTCAATAGTGGACAATAATTATGGGACGGAGGGAGTATCAAATAATTTAGATGGGTAAAAATGGGTTTAGTGATTTTAATTAATAAATATTGATGGGTCTAGTTGGGTAAAATAATACAACAACATGGGTCTAAGTTGGTTATTTACTAAAATTCTAAAAAACACTCATAGTTTTCGTCTATTATTTACATTTTCGACCTTTTTTTACGTTTTCATCAGTTTTTTACGTTTTCGATCATTTTTTACGTTTTCGTCCATTTTTTTACGTTTTCATTCCTTTTTTTACGCTTTCGTCAGTTTTTTTACGTTTTCGTCATTTTCTTTACGTTTTCGACTGTTTTTTTAAGTTTTCGTCCGTTTTTTACGTTTTCGTCAGTTTTTTTACGTTTTCGATCGATTTTTTACGTTTTCATCAGTTTTTTTACGTTTTCTTCAGTTTTTTTACGTTTTGGTCCGTTTTTTTACGTTTTTGACCTTTTTTTACGTTTTCGTCCATTTTTTACGTTTTCGTCCGATTCTTTACGTTTTTGTCAGTTTCTTTACGTTTTTGTCAGTTTCTTTACGTTTTCGTCTGTTTTTTTACGTTTTCGACCATTTTTTTGCGTTTTTGTCCGATTCTTTACGTTTTGTCAGTTTTTGACGTTTTCGTCATTTTTATTACGTTTTCGTCAGATTTTTTTACGTTTTCGTCAGTTTTTTTTATGTTTTCAATCGATTTTTTACGTTTTCATCAGTTTTCTTTACGTTTTCGTCAGTTTTTTACGTTTTGGTCCATTTTTTAACGTTTTCGTCTGATTCTTTATCTTTTCGTCTGTTTCTTTACGTTTTTGTCATTTTCTTTACGTTTTCGTCTGTTTTTTTATGTTTTCGTCCGATTCTTTACATTTTCGTCAGTTTTTTTATGTTTTCGTCTTATTTTTTTACGTTTCGTCAGTTTTTTTACGTTTTCGTCAGTTTTTTTACGTTTTTAATCGATTTTTTACGTTTTCATCAATTTTCTTTACGTTTTCGTCAGTTTTTTTTTACGTTTTGGTCCGTTTGTTTACGTTTTCGACCATTTTTTAATGTTTTCATCCGATTCTTTACGTTTTCGTTAGTTTTTTTATATTTTTGTCAGTTTCTTTATGTTTTCGACTGTTTTTTTACGTTTTCGTCAGTTTTTTTACGTTTTTGTCAGTTTCTTTATGTTTTTGACTGTTTTTTTACGTTTTCGACAATTTCTTTACGTTCTCGTCAGCTTTTTTACGTTTTCGTCAGCTTTTTTACGTTTTCGTCAGTTTTTTTACGTTTTCGTTTGTTTTTTAGTTTCCTAAAGTTTTTTTTACGTTTTCGTTTGTTTTTTTACGTTTTTGACCTTGTTTTACGTTTTCGTCTGATTTTTTACGTCTTTGTCTGTTTTTTTTACGTTTTCAACTGCTTTATAACGTTTTCGAATGTTTTTTTATGTTTTCATCAGTTTTTTTATGTTTTAGTCTGATTTTTTACTTTTTTGTCAGTTTTTTTACGTTTTTAAAACGTAAAAAGGCACTCAAAAAAGTAAAAAACATGACGAAAAAGCAAAAAAAAATTGTCAAAAACGTAAAAAAGCGGATGAAAACATAACAAAACGATCGAAAACGTAAAAAACTGACAAAAACGTAATAAATCGGACTAAAACGTAAAAAAACCGATGAAAACGTAAAAATGATGACGAAAACGTAAAAAATCGGATACAAACATAAAGGAAGGTCAAAAACGTAAAAAAAACTGACAAAAACGTAAAAAAATGATAGCCAAAAACGTAAAAAAACGATAGACAAAAATGTAAAAAAGCAGACGAAAAGGTAAAAAACGTTCGCAAACTTAATAAACCTGATGAAAACGTAAAAAATCGGACGAAAACATAAAAAATGGTCAAAAATGTAAAAAATTGATGAAAACGTAAAAAATTGGATGAAAACGTAAAGAAACTGACGAAAATGTATAAAACTTGACAAAAACATAAAAAATCAGACGAAAACATAAAAAAATGGTCGAAAACGTAAAAAAACTGACGAAAAGGTAAAGAAACTGACGAAAACGTAACAAAACGGTTGAAAACGTAAAAAAAACTGTCAAAAATGTAAAACAACGGACGAAAACGTATAGAAACTGACGAAAACGTAAAAAAAACGGTTGAAAACGTAAAAAAATGGACGAAAACGATAAAAAAACAGTTGAAAACGAAAAAAAATGGACATAAACGTAAAAAAACTGACGAAAACGTAAAAAAACGGACAAAAACGTAAAAAAATTGACGAAAATGTAAAAAAAGGGACGAAAACGTAAAAAAACTGACGAAAACGTAAAAAATTGGACGGTAACATAAAAAAACAGTCGAAAACATAAAAAAACTGACGAAAACATAAAGAACCTCACGAAAACGTAAAAAAACGGTTGAAAACGTAAAAAACTGTCGAAAACGTAAAAAAAAACGTACGAAAACGTAAAGAAACTGACGAAAGCGAAAAAAAAACGGTTTCAAAACGTAAAAAATGGACGAAAACGTTAAAAAACAGTTGAAAACGTAAAAAAACCGGACGAAAACTTATAAAACTGACGAAAACGTAAAAAATCGGACGAAAACATAAAAAACGGTCGAAAACGTAAGAATACTGACGAAAATGCAAATAAACTGACGAAAACGTAAAAAACGGTTGAAAACGTAAAAACAACTGTCGAAAACGTAAAAGAACGGACGAAAACGTAAAGAAACTGACGAAAACGTAAAAAAAACGGTTGAATACGTAAAAAAATTGTCGAAAACGTAAAAAAAATGGACGAAAACATAAAGAAAATGACGAAAACGTAAAAAAACGGTTGAAAACGTAAAAAAACGGTCGAAAACGTTAAAAAACAGTTGAAAACGTAAAAAAACGGACGCAAACGTAAAAAAAGACGAAATAGGTAAAAAAAAAAAAGAGACCAAAATGTAAATAAAACGGACGAAGCGTGAAAAAACGGATGAAAACAAAAAAAACCCGAGTAATTAATGATGAATAAAAGGATAAATGTGAAATACCCAAAAAAGCCCAGCCCGACCCGACCCTACCAAAGACTCGTTTGACCCAAACTCATATAGACCCATCCATCCAAGTGACCCATCTATACCCATACCCATCTAATACCCACTACCCAACCCAACCATTTTGCCACCTCTACTCAGTCCACCTCCAAATTGGTCATTGGGTTTTTGACTCAATAAAAGCGTAAGGGATTTTGATATAGATAGTTGAATGACGAAGAACTAAATGTATCAAGTACTACTAGTTCATGGACTATTGTTTTAGGAAAAGCTTACAAATTAAATCCTGATATTGATTTATATAATCCATAAATCGTTTCTCCTTGCCTATCTACTCTCTGGCCGCCGTGGACAAATTTACAAAAATGATACTTGTTGATTGAACTCCGTTACTCGTGCTAATCTACGTATTTGTTACTCCACAGATATTTTGGAATGCCTGAACATACTCCCTTAACCATGGATGCAGTAAGTATTGTTAACGAAATGCATATATATATATATATATATATATATATATATAGTGTATATTTTCAGAACCCTGTTAAATGCGGGAACTGCGAGAACTCCAATTTTGCATTAGAAAACATGCATGTTCATATAAAACATGTATATTTTCTTACATACACCTTAATACACATACATGCATAACATACAAGTTCATATAAAAACCTTTTAAGTGCAACAGATCAATGCAAAATGGTTTTATTTTTAGAACCCAGTTAAGTGCGGGAACTGCGAGAACTCCAATTATGGATTAGAAAACATGCATGTTCATATAAAACATGTATGTTTTCTTACATGCACCTTAATAAGCAGGCATGCGTATTAAGGTGTATGTAAAAAAACATACATGTTTTATATGAACATGCATGTTTTCTAATGCAAAATTGGAGTTCTCGCAGTTCCCGCACTTAACAAGGTTCTGAAAATAAAGTCCCCCTATATATATATATATATATATATATATATGAAGCAACTAGAGGATATGCTCACAGCTAAGTTTTGTATTGTAATACAGTTAAGTTTTGTATTGTAGGAGAAAGATGATAGATGGAGCCTTCAAGAAGAACTTTCCAAGTTATTTTACAAAGCGATGTATGTTACTTTCCTTAAAGAAACAGCAGTGCCGGTTAGTATTTCTCCCGGCACCAAAGCGGATGGTTGTGATTACCTATGGTATATATGTTGTTTCTCATACATACTTTTGCTCTTTTACTTTCTTCTGAGTGATACTAGTACTAATCCAGAAATTTACATTTGGTAATAGCACCAGTGTTTTGGACATATGGCCTGAAGCAAGAAGCATTCATTACTTTAAAGGACCAAAACATGCTGGAGTGGTAATATTTTTTTGTTAGTGAAATCTCATGGATTTTGGAAAATACTGCGGCCTAGGTTTTTTACTTTTTTTTTCTTCTATAGATGGTCGACATCAGTGCAGGTTGTTTCCCAGAATATCGCATGCTGAAAAAAATCGTCGTAGGTGGTCCTGGTTTTTTAAAGTTTAAGTTATCTGGGAAATGGATAGCTACGGTATTAACTTTTCCAACTGTTTTAAAATGCACATTAAAGTTCTTGTCAACTTCAATATTGTAACTTTTTTTTTTCTCCTTGCAGAGTATTCATAAAATGTTAACGCATGGTATAGGCACATTGGCACCAAAGCTTCCTGTGAAAAAAACAGTTATAAACTTTCTGTCACGAAATGTAGCCACGGAAATGCATATGGATCATATACGGTCCGCTATTATTGGAGAAACGTTAGCTTGTATATTTGAGTATTCGGGAGTCCTTGTGCAGCGAAGATTCCAATATGGGGATCATCTGGACATTAAGGTACATGCTTTTGGTCTTGCTGTTTAACTGCTGGTTAAACTAAATTTTATTATATATATATACCTGCATCTACATATTATACGAAGCTACATTTTAGCCTGTTCTTTTAGAATCTAAACTCCCGTCAATTGTTTTTATTCAAGACAACAACACACTCACTGATATGCATCATCCATACACTAATATGTTCTTTTTTTTCTTTTTTTCTTTTTCCTTTTTTTTTTTTTTTTTTTTCAGTCAAAAATGATAATGACAGAGTTGCTAATCGAGAGGTTTCCTAATGGGGAAGTTGACAATCAAGCTATTGGAGAACTTAAAGTGAGTACAATTACTTAAAAGTTAAGTCACACGTGGTACTGGAAACCTCTAAATGACAATAGTTTTTGTTTTTTTTACATGGGATGTTCTATAATTATCTGAAAGTCTTTGTTAGTAAAATTTGAAACAGTAATAGTAAGGTATGTGAAAATTTTATAATTGATGATTTTGTTTTCGTACAAAAGATATCCTCATTATATTGCAAGTATCTGACTTAGAGGTCAATTTTTTCATAATTATCCAACCTCTTTCCGATTTGACGTCTTTATTATCCGCTGCCAAGTTATTGTACATAATAACTGATGCATCCTGAGGTTTTAGCTATTTATATATATCTTTCATTCTCTTTCATTTGATTCTTTGATAGGTGTTGTATGAGGAATCAAAGAAGAGGTTTGATGAAGATGCTGAATTCAGAAAGAGAGCTCAGCAGGTGCAAGTCAGTTTATGAAATATAAATTCTTTTTCTAAGCTGCTTGGCCTTCTTCTTCTTCTTTTTTTTTTTATATATATTTAAAATAATGAATTTTGGAATAGGATTGGCGGGATGAAAGGCACCAAAATGCATGGGCGGGAATCTGTAAGATAAGCCGAGCACATTGCCAAAAAGTATATCACCGTCTGGGAGTCTTCGGGAAAGAAGAGGTGTCATGTTTTTCCTCATTTTGACATAAAATAGGATTCTACCTCATATTTTTGCAGTTTATGAGTTTAATTATATTAATTTTCAGGGTAAAAAACTTTATGATCAGTACATTAGACAGACTCGAAATTTATTGATGGCAAAGGGTTTGACCCCACAAAGTGAAGGAGATGAGACTATATTTATTGAAGGACGAAAGTTACCTCTTGTGGATATCGCAGCTTTGTGGTTAGTTTACTTGCAATAAATGCTGATTTTATCAAACCATATTTCAATTGGCTAGCAATACATTTTTTGTTTTACTGAACCGTGCATTTAAAAATGCCTTGAGTTTTTTTATCCTCTCTTTCAGGTTCGATATGAGTTGCAAGTATTTGAATCTTCTTTTTATTATATTTAATATGTCAAAACATGCCCTTTCCTTGTAAATTGTTTTAAAAAAGAAACAACCAAATTTGATTCAAATTGCGACTCCGGTCCCAGTTATCCAAATGTGGTATTATCCAGATTCATGATAAAACTTATTGTAGAAACAGACATCTATACTCAGAAGACACTTTTTACGTAAAAAGATCTTATAAAAACCATGATTCAACTTTATAAGTTGCGATTTTCATGATTTCTTACATTATGGAAAAGGGGTGTGGGAAAAGGGCACCAATTCTGTCCAATAACACCAAAAACCTCAATTTTAATGTAGGCATGCACTTGACATGGTTGACGAAGCAAACCGGATAGTGCATGTGACTGATGTGGGGCAACGAGACAATATCGAACTGTGCATCACTGTAAGTAACTTTTATACACCATAACAGGTTGCATCACTAAAAGTCGCTGTAGAGAGGTCCTTGTGGGACAAGGTATACCAAATAGTTTTTCATATCAGTGTATTTTCATACCCAAATCAATACATTAATAGGTTAATAATGGGTCGATTTAAGATGACTACATTTGCATAATGTTTTTTGCAGGAAAAGCTAAGAAGTGGCCTGCTAGAGAGCTTGAGCATATTGCTGAAGCGCTTGGATATGGTGCTGTCAAGTAAGATTCTCATGCTTTATCATAGATACCATGACTATTGTACTTATGCTATCGGTACCAATAATGAGAGTAGAGTGGTAACTGTAAGAACTTGCTGTAAACAAATTCTACATTTGTGCTTACTCATATTCTGTGCTTGTGTTCTTAACAGGTATGCACACTTGAAGAACAACAGATTGACTAATTATACATTGAAGTTTTATCAGATGCTTGATGATAAGGTATCCAACTGATGTTCTTCAGTCACCAATGATGCTATGCAATTGTACATCATATTTTCTCATTGACTTAAAATCTTTATATTGATCTTGTTTCTTATTTGCTCACTTTCATTGATAAACAGGATAATACTGCGGTATATCTACTGTATACATATGCTTTAATTTGTTCATGTTTGAAGGCATCTAGTAAAGACATTAAGAAGTTAAAGGTAAGTCTTTCTTTCGTTTCTATGTAATTTTATACACACGCGCACACACAGAATACGCATCGACCTGCACATGCACGCCCTATATTTGTTTACCAACCTCAAATTTGAGATCAATAATGGTTAGTAACTACCAAAGATGTACGGGTCTTGATCAGATAATCCTACGCCATATGCGATTTGTTTTTGTTTTGGCCTTTTCAGTGGTGGTTATTTTTGTGATGTTAAAGGAGGGAAATAGAAATAGGGTTATATTACAAGACAAAGAAAAGACTGAAAATGCCTAGAATACCCCTTTTCCCTAATCGGCCTTTTAATTTAACTTTAAACTACAAAGTCCACATGTCAAGATCTAGTTGGTCCTTGTTTTTTATTTAATTTAAGATGTTTCTTGTTGTGAATGAGATTCTATATGTATGTATAATTTTTTTTATTTTTTTTGCTACAGGTAGAAACCTTAGAATTAAAGAACGGTGCAGAACGTGTGCTGGGTTTACATTTACTCCGTTTTACTGAGGTAAAGATGATATGATTGGTTAAATTTTCCGTACGCTCTAACCTTTTCAAAATTAGTAATACATTCGAAATCCTTGCATTCCAACTCGACAATCGTTAATGTAAATTAACAGAATATCAAAGTTTGCCAAGTTGAGTTTTAATTGAATAGACTAAACTCTTTTTCCTGGGTTCCCTTTTTTTATCCAATTCCCCACCGATGATACATTTATTTAATAAATGTGCAAATATAATTTTTTATATAAATAAAATATACAATGTTCCGACCAAACTAGACATGAAAGCGAAGATTGATCAAAATGTAAACCAAGAGTAAGTTAGCATACAAGCCAGATTTAACTTTATGGCCACTATTGTTCTTGTATGCAGTACCTTTTTTCCTTCTAGACTCTTTCTTAATCCTATGCTGAACAAGTGTTGTGTTATACTCCGTAATGACTCAAGGAATAGGTCTATTTATATACAAGAAAATATTCAATGTTTTGACCAAACTAGACATGAAAACAAAGATGGATCAAAATGCAATGCTACATAGAAACTCAAAATTTAGCTTATGGCATAAACTTATAGAGAAGAAAATTTACCTTGTGGTGACCCCCAAAATAGAGATTTGATATTGAATTTCTTTCACTTGATCTTGTTGCTTTTCAGACTCATGCTATCCCTCAAACTGTTGGCCCACACTTTCATTAGGATTTTACTGTGTTTGACATATACTACAGATTAGGTATATGGTGGGTATTTGGGAGTAAGCGTGAAAATCTCAGAGGATCGAGTCAAATTGGATCATATCTCAGACAACTTTCATATGCTCACAGTTTCATATTAGTAAATATACATTTTGCACACTTGACTTCACAAACCCTGATAGTTGAATATGATTATGTAAATTATATTATTCTATTAATAATCTAACTTTCCCTTTTAGGTTCTCGGAGAGGTTTACAGAGTTCTTGCACCACATATCATATGTGAATACCTTTATGTTTTATGCAACAAGTTTAACGATTTATACCCTTCCGTCTTGCAGGTATATTTTTTTTACATATACGATTTTTCTCATACAATACTAAATTTGAATCCCGCTTATCATAAAACAATATCTAATTTTCTAGAAGTGTATTTGGTTTATAGAAAGGCAAATCTGATTATTTTTGTCAGGATTTAATGTAAATTTGAAAGTTTTGGCAGGTTGATGGGTATTGGGAAGAGAGCAAGTTATTGTTGTTTGAGGCAACTAAAGTGGTAATGGGGAAATGCCTTGATCTTTTGGGGATCACTCGTATTGACGAAATCTAATCTTTAAATTTTCGTTTGTCTTGATTATCGAGTGTTCATTTGAGAGACTTTTTGTCCCTACTAGATTATGATTGTAACTCAAGTTTATGATTATTGCAGCTGTATGTAGTAGCTTGCTTATTAATCTTCTTTTCGTTGTGCATTGGGTATGTCTTTTGTCTGTAAAGTTAAGATCAATTGTAGTCTTTATATGTGAGTAATTGATTTCACCTTTTCAGGAAAAAAGAAAAAGTTCATGATAAATAAACTAAAAATCATCCATCATAGTAACCAAAAGTAGTTTTTATTTCTTGTTTCATGTCATGTTAAAATAAGAGTAGTGTGATTGAGAGACCTAATTTTAGGCATAATTTTATGACTAAAATTGCATGTCAATAATTTATTGGTTGTAACAATAGGGCCCACCACTTCACAATCCAATGAGTTAACTCTACCTATGTTAGGCACACAATTAGGCACAAGTTTTAGGTCTCTCAATCATTTTCCGTAAAATAAACTGCAGATCAAAATTTTCAATGACAATTCCACCTAACGTTTATTATTCAATCAAATCCCTACAACTGATTAGTGTTTAATTCGAATCCCCTTATCCTTGTCATCATGTCTAAGGTTAGTGATGCAGTCCACGACGATGTTGTTACGACTTAAAATCATGAATCTTTGAACAAACCATTCTTTGCCATGCCATTCCCAATCTTTGTTGTAAGCCATAAAACGTCGAACATTTCTATAATAAAAAGTAAGCCATTCACATGAGTTATTGATTATTCACACTTGTTACTACACTTAATAGGCGATGGCACAACTTGCACATCCTTTGAGCCTCCTCTAGTGCCATTTGATTTAATGAGATACTCTAAAGTACGAAGTAGTATTATTTCATTATAAATCTTCACCGCTGCTCAAGAAAACGGAACAAATTGCAACTAATATGTTTTAATGTTTTGGTGCTTGTAGGATTTGTCGTACATTTATGGTTACTCGAGTACGTATGTTGATGAATGGTATTTTTATTCGTTCAATTTTTTTTAATGATCTTCAACTCTGTTTCTGAAATAAAACAAAGAAGAGATAGAGAATCAAAGTCTCGGAGTGATGAATAGAATTTTTTTGTCAAGGTTAACATGAGAATCTCCATAAACAGATGAAACCATATGTCTTGTAATTTAGCAACTTGCTCCCACATTTTTTCAGTTAAAATGGAATTAGCCACCCACCTGTTGTTACTGATAGGTCTAGCTATATATATTATTGTATCCAAACCATTCTAGTCATTTCAATATGGTATCACAACCAATACTCTCTTAAACTTTCTACATTAACCGATGCCTAACTTAACCCTAATTGTCCCTGGTTTTCTTTTTCAGTCGTGTATTACTTCTTCCCACCATTAACCGATCCCTATTCCATCCTAAACTACAGTAATGACCGGAAATTCCCAACTGGGTTCCTCAGATTTGATGGTCTAACTCCTACTCCAACCTTGTCCCTTGCGGATAAACTTCTTGTTGTTCATAACATCACATCTCATGTACTTGTAAAATTAGATGTTTATAAACTTAACTACTAATTTTCTAAGAGGTTGTTTATTTTTTCTGTTAGCTAAGGGATGCATGAGACCCATGTGGAACCTATGGTTGTTAATGGGTCTGGATGGGGAGAGTCTACTTTATACTACTCATATGGGGATAGACCAAACAAGAGAAAAATAGACCCCACTTACAAAACAAATAATATTAAATAAACGAACCTCACACTTCCTTCCACTAACAGAAAAAATAAATAAACACCCCCTAAGAATCTATATGAAGGCTTTGAAAACCTTAACACATTACGGATTAGTAATTTGTAAATATATTTTTAATTTGAAATGTTGAGAGCAAAGTTTATTTTCATTTTAAATTGTCACAACACTTTTCAAGGGAGAAATATCTTGTTTGTCTGGGCTGAATGTTTGTAGACCAATAATAATAATCAGCTAATGGGCATGTCTGCTGAGCCTTGTAGACTGAATTTTGAACCCATTTGAACGTGATTTCTAAACCCCGGTCCCGGTTTTCAGGATGGATATAGTTGTTTTTGTTTATACAAAGGGAAAAATACAAGGTAATATGTACAAGAAAAAAAAAAAAAATAAAAAAATAAAAATAAAAATAAAAAAGATATATGAAGTTTTATCGATTCAAAGTTTGAACTCGTTCGTCTGTACTTTCATATCATAAAGTTAAAGCAAAACCCATAAGAATATCATATGCTTTGGACACAACTCATGGTGGGCCAAACACTTTGAGTTTAAAGCATACAAAATTTGGATTCGATAGACATAGCTTTAGTAACAAAAGATTTTGTCTCAACAACACTTATAGTCTTTCACAATATAATTGTATAGTTAGTTAATAGTTTCTCACACGAAATTTTTATTCTTATGATCTTAACGACAAGTTTCGCTAGCTGCTAATATATACTCATATAAAAGCGGCCAAATAAATGTATTTTATCTAAAAGAAAAAGTGAACAACAAAATAAGAACAATTAATTGGTAAAAGTGTAAAACAAGTTAATATCCAAGGATATAAACAAGTCTTCATTCTTAACATGACAAGCATCACCAAGGAAAGAAGCAAATCTTGACTGGAGTACGTGTTAAAGTGTGATGTGATTGCCCTTTATGTTTCAATTAAATCAGTGTTTCCTCCTTTGGTGCAATGGCTGCTGCACATTTTGTTCATGTATCAAAGTCACACTCCGAACAGTGGTAGCTAAAACCCTTAATGCATTGGTTATTACATGTATGTCACACCACCAAATGGGGTGATCTCAAACAACAAGTGTAAGAGGATGGAAGGGATGGAAGTGGTGAATGCCACTGGCGTTCGTTCTGCGCATGTTTTAATTTATGCAGATATTAACAACACGGGACACAGCTGTATGCTGAGGCACCGTGTGATACTAATGCCAGCTCTTCACATGCCTAACAGCATACCACCCCTTTCTTCTCATTATCATCAGCCACACCAACTACAGTCTCCCAGCTTTCAATTATCTTTGCGGCTAAAGTGATACATACCAGATGGGGCTGACTTGATGTTTTATTGGCAAACGTCTTCAAATTTAGCTACCTGAACCCACATATTTCAGTTAAAAATTGAACCACCCACCCACTGAAGATATTTAAAGATTGGTTGAGGCAATTCATCATTCAAAAACATGTTAGTAGACTAAAAGGCAAATTGACCCATGCATGCTTTTAAGACCAAAATTACTTGATGAAATGAGCAGAGGAATTATTCTGACAGTTCACACAGCTTTACTGGTTTATCTGTGCGTTCATTGTACTTAATAGGTCAATCAAAGGGTATACTTAGGCCTGGAAATAAACCCCGTTGGTTTGAATTGGGGATCCCCGATAATCCTGAATTTCACCATAAACTAATTTTTGGCTTGTGTTGATAGCATTCTGAAACCAGATGCTCCTTATATCAGTGAAAAACAAAGAAGGCCTATTGGCATCACCTATGCCATTAATTAGTACCCAACATATATATCCTAACAAATGCACCTTTATGTGCAAATTTGTTGCCATACCTGTAACAACCAGCACACCTATATATAAAATGAAAGTAATATATTCTGTTTCAGCAACATTATTTTCTTCATATCAAAGTTAATATATTTTGTAAAGTAAAGTAAAGTAAAGTAACTCCCAATACCGTCTTCCACGGGTTATGGGTCCCAATACCGTCTTCCACGGTGTATGGGGGAGGTTGAGACGTAGACATCCATACCCCTACCTACGGTAGAGAGGCTGCTTCCGGTTCTACCTAAGGTAGAAAAGGACCTCCGGCCTTTTGTAGGGAGTGAGGATCGAACCCTTGACCTCTAGGTTAAGAGGCAAGGGGTTTTCCAACTGATCCAACCCTACTTGTTCAAAGTTAATATATTTTGTCATACATGAAATTTATAATCTTATTTTGGAAGACTATCCACACAAGATAGAATTCTAAGATGGTACCCTGGGAAGAGTTTTGCTTGTCATTTATGTAATGGATGCAATGATTCAGTAAGGCACCTATTCTTTGAGTGCTCATTCTCTGCTAACATATGGACAGAAATGAAAAAGAAAATGATGCAGGAAAGGTTGAATAATTGTTGGGATGATATAATAATAGAGATTGTGAAGCTGCCCTGCAATAGATCTATAATGAGTGTAGGAGATTAGTCCTTGCAGCATGTGTCTATCTCATTTGGCATGAAAGAAATAAAAGGGTGTTTACTAATGAGAAAAGAAGCTGGAGGAAGTACTAAGTGGAATTATGGACACAATCAGATTCAAGTTAGTAAGCTTAAGAGTAAAGAAGACAGTTCAAGTCAGCAAAGTGGCTTCTACTTGGCAAGTGATATTGAATACTGATAAGAAGGCTGAATTGAGTAATGAGGATTGGAAGGAATGAGTTATTCCATGACTTACATGGAATTGCCTGTTAAAACCAATGGAACAGTGCTGACGCAGACTAATATGGATCATGTAAATAGTCTGTGAATGAAGACGTGAGAACCTATTACTTGGAAAAGAGATAATGCTAATGGAACAGTTGCTGCTTATGGTGATAAAGGAGTGTTTGGATTATGTTGTTGGGATTTGAAGTGGTATTAAGGGATGGTTATGCAGATGGCTAATATCTTGGTCTGAAAGCTTTCTCTAAAAACATAAAATTCTGCTTTTCATGTGAGGATGAAGCTGCATTTCAACTTAGATGTTGATTTTTTGGTTTGAGTTAGTAAGGCCATAAGGTAGTTTCTTGCAAAAGTGGGTAAGTTTGGTGGTGCCAGCCATGATGATGCTTGTTGCAGTCCTTATAGTCTCTGTTGGTTACGAACCAACAAACCAAGAAGCTAGAATGCGGAACTTTGATACGAATGAATGAAAACACAACACGACAGAAAAGTAAACCTGACACGTAATCTTGTTCCAAACCTGACACGTAATCTCTTAGTCTGATGATTGTGAGAGCTTTTGGATTGTTTAATGGGAAATGTAGTCACGGTGGGGAGTATCCTTGGGTCCCTCCTACCATTTAAGTGATGCCATATGTAGCATTTTTATGTACACAGTCATGTGAGGTCGAAACTGCATTGACTATGCATTTAAGTGCTATTATTATGGAAATGTCGCTTGATGTATGGATACCCAATTATGGAACTGAAGTTTTACCCAACTTTGATGATGCCTCATATAACAGCCTCTGTTGCTCTGGGTGTGAGCACACGTAAGGTGTTTGTATGATGGAATAGAAACTGTTGCATTTAGCTTGGTTTCTCTTGTATGTTCTGCTTCTGGCTTTTTAAGTCTTTTAAGGGCATGTCCTAACAGGCTTAATATTGCTTTGTATGAGTTGTTTTATTTGTGATAATATAAGTTCACCATTAAAATTAAAAAAAAAAAAAAAAAAAAAAAAAAAACCCTCTAAACTTTGACACAAATTATCAAACACATAATCTGCATCCTTCAAATCGTACATCATGTTGATGGAACTATCAAACTATGATAAGGTACTTGATAGGTTAGAACAGATTTAGAGAAGAAGAAGCTAAAGAGAGGGATAATTCACCAAATCTGATCTCCTTATTCATTGATACGTTTAAACATAAATAGATATGCAAGTTACAATCATACCCCTTGCATAATAGAAAATAACCGAAATTCCCTTAAACTAGAAACATAAATATAAAATACTAAAAACATAAAATAATTAACGTATCAATACTCCCTTCTTAACCCACTTTTTGCCCTCAAAAAGGGAGTCAAGTGACCTTATCTTCATCACCTTCATCATCTTCATCATCTATCACCTTGAGCATGTAGATTTGTTTGTTCTTACACTTGTGGCCCGGAACAAACCTTTCGGTACACCAGAAACATTCCCCTTTTGCCCTTTTTAACTCGAGTTCATTGCTCGTCAAATGCCTCGAGCTAAGCGTTCCCGGTTTACTTGGTGACTCGTTTGTTGGGGTTGGGAGCAATGGAAGTTTTGAAGCATTAACCGGAGGTGTTATTTTGACATCTTCGGTTTGCGGCCCACCCTCCCCTTCGTTGAGACGCTTCATCAAGCTTGTGTTGTTGATGGTTTGAATTCTTGCTAACCCATACGCGTCACGTAGTGTTGGAGGCTTGAACATCTTTACCGGCCCTTTAATTTCCGGCTTCAAACCCTTCAAATAAAGGCTAACCGCATAGGATTCGCTAACAGTAACCTTGTTAAGCAAGCGATCGAAACCTGAATTATATTCTTGTAAACCCTTGGCATCATCAGTAAGTTGAACGAGAGATGCAATCTCTTCCATAGGGTCTTCAAACATTGCATTAGAAAAACGACTAGATATTGCACTAACATAATCTGCCCATGGAAAGTCCACCACTGTTACCCCTCTTACCTTCATGAAGGACCGGTGCCATTGTATGGCTTCTCCGTCGAGGTGAACAACTGCACATCTCAGTTTGAGGTTATCCGGAGTTTCATCAAGCGCGAAAAAGTGTTCGCAGCGATAGAGCCATCCATCCACATCTTCACCTGAAAACCGAGGAAACTCAACCTTCCCGACCCGCATAGGCCGAGTACCCTTCCGTAAATCATCACCAAACAGCCCTTTAGAGAAGAAGAAGCTAAAGAGAGGGATAATTCACCAAATCTGATCTCCTTATTCATTGATACGTTTAAACATAAATAGATATGCAAGTTACAATCATACCCCTTGCATAATAGAAAATAACCGAAATTCCCTTAAACTAGAAACATAAATATAAAATACTAAAAACATAAAATAATTAACGTATCAAACTAAAACAAGTACCAATTGAAAATCAAAAGAAAATGTAAGATAAGAAGAAGAAACAATCCCAAAACCCTTCAATTTCTTACTTCCTCCAATATCACGTTATCTTTTTCAGATGACAACTAAAGCAGATATTGAAATTACAAACTCTAGCCCGACATTCAAGTACCAAAAAACCATTGATATCTTGATTACAAACTGAACACACATACTTTGGTGTTTTCTTTCTTCGAACAAATGTTAATGGATGTTTATGATACGACAGAGTTCTTTTGCCCCCAGACCATATGTTTGCGTAATAATCAATTCGAATAATGCAATCACGGTGAAAAGAACTTCTAGATTTGTGATTGTGACAATGATACAGCGGGAAGTTGGGGTTCATTTCCTCCTCACAAATATCACAATAGAAGTCTTCAGGATGATCTTCGACCGGCGGATACGTCAATGGGATTTCATGTCCCTTGCAATACCTGTGAGCAAGGGACTGCGGCGACCTCATAGCACAAAACATGCATAGTTGGAAGTCACAAATCTTACAAGAATAGCTTATAGTAGGATACCATTTGTTGCATGCGTTGCAGGGAACTTCGGGATCAATAAGTTGGGAAAGATGATGGTTGTGGGATTCGTGTTTGATGGTAATGGGTAAAAATGTACAATTTACACAAATGCAAAACTTGCAATTCATTTTGCATTTGTAGGCAAATGTGTTGCCATAGCTGGAACAACCAGTGCAATAATAGATTTTATCTTCCCACGTGTCTACCAAGTGAAGTGTGTGATCCGGGTGAAGTTGATGTTGTAATGTTCGGGGTAAGTGGGCACAATATTTGTGGAGATCAGTGAATACAGAACATCCATCCTCTTTGCAGCTATAATATGGGAAGGAGAGGGGTCGTACACATGCATAACATACCTTTATTGGATCACCAGAGTTGATGTCAGGCATCATGTTGTTACCTTGGGGATCTTCAACATTCAGGACCAATGGATGAGCAGGATGACTCCAATGATTAATCTCAGTTGTTTCCTTATCATCTTGAGCTATGATTTCATAATGCAGCAGTTTCAGTGGATCTGTAAATGCCTCTGACATGGGAAAATGAAGCAAACTGTGTACATCGTCACTAGCTGCCGAAGTGCTCGGATCATCTCTGAAAGTTTAAATGGGCATATTGTTTTCAGAAGAGAATCAATCACAAAAACACAAAATAAAAAGAAGATAACTTAATCGTACCTTGAAGTGGAAGTTGTTTCTGCTTTTAAGGCACATTTAATGTGGGCGAAAAATCTGCAGTTTGCACAATGATACAACCATTCATTTCGTCGAATGTATTTGTTGCAAATTTTGCAATAATACGAGTAATTAAAGAATTTCTCAGGAAGCGAGTAGACAAGAACAAGTGGGTGTTTAGGGTGATGATGAGGTAGATAGAGGGTAGGGGCTAATGAAGCACAAGTTTTGTGGATGAAAAACTCACAAGTATCACATTCATAGAATAAGTCTCTTTCTTCAGTTTTGCAAGCATCACAATGGAATGAACCAGGTCTCAACTTGAGGGTTAAAAGATGTTGCGGGTGGCCTTTATGTTCTAACTTGATCTTTGCCTCCTCCTTGATAGCATCAGCTTCTGCCTTACAAGCAAACTCAACACGACAACAATTACTACAAAGGTCAAATTTTCCCTTATTATAAGCAAACCCCTTGCTTAGTTTTTGAAAACAAATGTGACATTTATAAACATAGAGATACTCGCTTTTTAGGATTACGATTGTTAGAGGATGATGGTACAAGGAAGGGAAGTGGACAGTTTTGGGAAATTGTGAACATGATTTATGAAGAAAAAAACGACATTGGATGCAAGCATACGCAAAGTCACCAATCCATAGAGGCTCCTCACACATATCACACCCAACAACTCCTTTTGAGTTCTCATCATCATCACCTTTCAAGGTACCACGAATCGTCTCCCAGTCGATGAGCTTCAATGGATGCTTCTCATGACCAAAATGATTAATCTCCTCCATTCTCTCCTCTCCTAAAAGTTCAGTAACCCTGAATTATATAAAGTCTGACACACACAAAATATTTTATTACAGCAGAAAATGGAACATGATACTTCAATAGCTGAGCTCTCTCTTTATATTTGTAATAAAAGCTTTTTCAAGAACATTCTTTTCTCAAATTAGAAGTTTGCATCTTACTTTTGAAATTATACCATCTCCTTTTGTCAATTGGAAGCTTTCCTTCTATATCACACAAAACTAAATATTAAGAATTGAAACTTATGTTATTCTGAAAATTACAAACAAGAACACGTACGGTAAATAAATAAAGGAAAATAAGGTTTACTTTGATGAATTTACTAAACTAGGATGCAAAACTTAATTAGCAAGTAATCTACGGTGTTTCATCCAGAGGTTATACCAGTGTTTATCTTGTCTTATAGACTATATCTAACATGCGTTGCTTATTTTCTGCCGGGAAATTACGTGATCGATCTGAATGTTCTACCAGAAAGGCACAAATCGGCCAAGATAAAAGTTAATTCTACAAAATAAACGCGCGTATAACATTTTCCCCTTCAAGAAAGCATTTGATTGAAATAAAACCCTATAATATCCTCTAATAAAAAGATAATACTAACGGCCAAAATAAATATGAAATTCAATCAGACAATTATAAGTATCTTTCTTTTTAGATTTGACTGGTATATCAGTATCTAAACTAAAAGGGTATAGTATAATATAGATAGTTACTTTCAAAGTGTTTACATAATCAACAAATGTTTCTTAGGAACAATTATTCGTTTCTCAAATTACAAGTTTGCATCTTACTTTTACTTTTACTTTGGAAGCTTTTATTCTTTTTTTCTTTTTTGAACAAAGCTTTTATTGTATATCACATAACATTGCATCGAATTCCTTTCCTCCATCTTAAGTTTGAAATAAATTAACTTAAAAACTCTATAATATAATACACTTGGGACCGCTAAAATTTATTAATTAAAAGAGTTATTAATTAATCGATAAATTAATAATTATTAATTTATATATTAATTAATGTTTTATTAGTTTATAGTAGAATACTTAGTTTACAAACACCTTTCAAGCTTCCACTTAATTATTGTATACAATGCATGTATATCAAATGAACTGATCAATTTGAAAGAAACCTTCAATCTCCCACCTTATTATGCTTCTTATGTTCAATGTATCACTTTATGGACATTAAAAATATTTTCTATATAAATACAAGATCAAAATATGTTAAGACAAACAAATCATACACACAACATGTTAAAATATATAACCCAATATTCCCCGTTCTGTTTTTGGTTGTTGTATGTAACAGGTATGGCCCAAGCCCATAAGCCTTTCTCAAGCCCAAGTATCAAGATTGAAGCCCTGGATCTGTGCCCTATCTATGCCCCGCTCCTCTTATGTCCGTTGGAGGGATTGCATATAAAAAGATCGCTTCTCTTCCTTTAGGGTTAGGAGAGTATTATCATTTTGTGTGAGCTGCTCTCACCAAACTCTCTCTCATATTGTACAGATCTTGAGACTTTGTCTCAAGATCATATCTATCTTTTATTATTTGAGTTATCTCTTGTAAAACTATTATCAAGTTAGATAATAGGGTCACACCAGTGTAGCTGTGGTGATCAGTTGTGTTTCTTTCTATTCTGCTGTTGAACTTTGGTTGGTTTTATTTATATAAGAAGATTTGGTTTCTGCATATCATGTTTTTCTACATGGTATCAGAGCCAGGTTGTCTTTGGTGATTCGGGTGTTGTGGGGATTCTGTTGATTATTGGTGGTTGAAGGCTTTGTTGCCTCCTAGACTAAGTGAATCTAGGAGAAGCAAAGTTGGTCGTGGCTTGGAGGTTCTGTTTCTTCCTAGACTAAGTGAATCTAGGAGAAACAGTTCGATTGTGCTGCGGATATAGCTCTGTAACACCTCTTTTTCCTTCTTTCCTTTTGTTTGGTTATTGGGGATTGATTGTTAATTGTGGTGGCATAAGGTGTTGTTGTTTTTGTGTGTTCTTTATTGTTGTGTTGATTACTTTCTGTTTTTATGGCTGACTCTGACAATGAGAGTGTCAATGACTCTGTCACTCTTATTGGTAAGCTTGATATTAGTAACCCATTACATTTGCACCCTAATGACTCTGCTGTGCTTACTGTTATTTCTGTCAAACTTAGAGGAACTGAAAATTATCAAGTGTGGGCCAATGCTATGCTTCTTGCTCTAGAAGGAAAAAACAAAATTTGTTTTATTGATGGCACCTGTAAAAGGTCCATCACTGATGAGGTTTTGGGTAAGCAATGGGATAGAGTTAATGCTGCTGTGTTAGGATGGATTTTAAATTATGTTTCTGAGGAGTTGTTCCTTGGTCAAATTTTCTCTAAAAAGGCTAAACATGTTTGGAATGAATTAAAGGAAACCTATCATAAAGTTGATGGGTCTGTGATATTCAACTTGCATCATAAAATCAGTACTTTGAAACAAAATGGGTCTAATCTTTCTGACTATTATCATAAGTTGAATGCTTTGTGGAAACAGTATGATGCTATGGTTGAGTTGCCTAATTGTGTGTGCACTGCTTCTAGTGAATTTAAAAAACATAATCAACTGTTAAAACTTATGCAATTTCTGATGGGTCTTGATGAGTCCTACATGAGTATTAGGAGTTCTATTTTATCTAGAGAGACCTTACCTGATGTGAAAGGGGCTTATGCCATCAAATCTAGTGAGGAATCTCACAGAGTGGCTTCTGGGACTAACTCTGAGCCTTCCCAAAAGACTCAGACCTCTGCCTTCTTAGCCAGTGGTCCTCCAAAAAACAACTTTCAAAGAAATCAGAACCCCTATACTTATGGTAAACCTAACACCACTAATTTCAGACCCAATACTAACACTGGGTTCAGACCTAGTAGTCCTAACATGATAAGACCTAATGTGCCTAATAACTCTGATGTTGTGTGTGAGAATTGTGGTTATACTGGACATACTATAAACAGATGTTTTAAAATCATTGGGTATCCTGCTGATTTTGGAAAAAAGAAAGGGGGACAAGGTGGTAAGAAAAATGTTGCTTACAATTTTGTTGGGTCCTCTGGGTCTGACAGTGGTAGTGGATCCTCAGGGTTCACTGATGAGCAACTTGCCACTTTACTCTCCCTTATTAAGGATAACAAAATGTCTGAGAAAAATGCTCAAGCCAACATGGCAGGTACTTATTTTAACTCTAGCAAACTTTTCAATGAAAACTTTGAGAAATTTTTCTGCTCTAGTTCTAGCATAATGACTAAGTTGAACTACGTTGGGAAGGTTGTGGACTCTGGTGCTAATCAGCATATGACCAATAGTGATAAAGAGTTGGATAATGTTTATGATATTTCTCATCTTAATATCAAAGTTTCTCACCCAAATGGCACTAATGCCATCATTACTAAAATTGGAAACCTGAAACTTGGAAATGGTCTTGTCCTGGTTGACGTGCTTGTCATTCCTGATTATTGTGTCACTTTGATTTCTGTTCATAAACTTGCTAAAGATAATAAGATCTTGGTTGTGTTTGATGAAAGTAAATGCTTCTTTGTGAATCAGGATTTGAATCAAAAGACCATTCTAGGGATTGGTAAACAATGTGGTGGTTTATACTATTTAGATACTGAAGGTACTAAATGTGATGATATTGATATTAATTACACGTGTTCCTTATCTGTTTATGATTGGCATTGTAGACTTGGCCACCCTGGTGACCCTGCTCTTGATGTTCTAAAGGATCATTTGAAAATTAAAAAGAATGACAAATATGAGATTTGTGAAACCTGTCAAAGAGCTAAACAGACTAGGGAACCTTTTCCTTTAAGTGATCATAAGTCTAAAATGCTTGGTGATATAGTTCATCTTGATCTGTGGGGTCCTTATAAGGTGGTCAGTCACTCTGGCCACAGATATTTTCTTACCATTGTTGATGATTATACCAGAGCTGTGTGGGTGTATCTTATTAAATCCAAGGATGAAGTTTTTGATTCTATTAAAATCTTTTACAATTTGATTAAAAATCAATTCGAAAAAACGGTTAAAGTGTTCAGAAGTGATAATGGGACTGAGTTTCAAAATCAAATCTTTAACAAGTTTTGTGATAACATGGGGATTACTCACCAAACATCTGTTGCCTACACCCCACAGCAAAATGGTGTGGCTGAAAGGAAACACAGACATCTCTTAAATGTGGCCAGATGTCTCATGTTTCAGGGGGGGATTCCCTTGAGGTTTTGGACTGATTGTGTGCTAACTGCTGCATATCTTATTAACAGATTGCCTTCTTCTGTGCTAAATGGAAAATCTCCTTATCATATGATTTATAATTCCAGACCTAATCTCTCTCTTATCAGAATGTTTGGGTGTCTTTGTTTTGCTACTATTCTTAATAGTCATGACAAGCTTACAAGCAGATCTGAAAAATGTGTTATGATGGGTTATTCTAGTTCTCAAAAGGGATACAGGCTATATAGTCTTGATAGATGTCAAGTTTTTATGTCTAGAGATGTTAAATTCTTTGAGTCCATATTTCCTTTTAAGGAATCTATATCAAATGGTATTAAGAATAAGCATACTGAATCTGATGTCCTTCATGATAATGACCTGTTGAACTTTTTTGATCTAAATAACCCTGAGCTTCCTAATGATGATAAACATGTTGCATCTAGACATAATAGTGACCATGAGTCACAAAGTGAAGGTAGCCCCTCTGCAGCCCTTGGTGACAATGTGTACACTGGAAATGCTCCTACTGGATCACCCAGTGATGACATTGATGCCAGGTTGCATGGTGTTGAGGCCACTACACCTGCTGATACACCCATGTCTGAAGGAAATGTTGATGCCAACATGAATGCTCAGGGTACTCAAATTCTTAGAAGATCTTCTAGAACTTCTGTCTTTCCCAAAAATTATAATGACTTTGTTGTTAAAACTAATGTCAAATATGGGATTGAAAAATATGTTGGGTACTATAAATTAAATAGTCAAAACCTGTGTTTTGTGACTCAACTAAATAAGAACTCTGAACCTAAGTCATTCTTTGAAGCATCTCAAAACTCCTTGTGGGTTGATGCTATGAACTTAGAAGTTGCTGCCTTACTTGAAAATGACACTTGGGAAGTTGTTGAATTACCCATTGGCAGAACTGCCTTGAACTCCAAATGGTTGTGGAAACTTAAATATAAATCTAATGGGGAAATTGAAAGATACAAGGCTAGACTTGTTGCCATGGGCTGTGCTCAAAGGGAAGGGGTTGATTATGATGAAACCTTCTCCCCTGTTGTTAAAATGGTTACTGTGAGATGTGTGCTTAATATTGCTGTTGTTAATTCCTGGCCCATTTTTCAACTTGATGTTAATAATGCTTTTTTGTATGGTGAGCTTGATGAATCTGTGTACATGAAACCCCCTCAAGGGTTTTATGTTGGTGATAAGAACCTTGTTTGCAAACTAAAAAAGTCTATCTATGGGCTTAAACAGGCTCCTAGACAATGGAATGCTAAACTCACCTCTGTGCTTATTGAAAATGGATTCAGTCAAAGTAAATCTGATTACTCCCTGTACACTAAATGTGAGAATGGTGTGTTTGTTATTCTGCTTGTTTATGTTGATGATATTATTGTTACTGGAAATGATCTTGGTGAAATTGAGAAGTTTAAAATGTTCTTGAAAGGAAAATTCAAGATAAAGGATTTGGGAAAGCTTAAATACTTCCTTGGTATAGAAGTGGTTGACTGTGATAATGGTATTTGCTTGAATCAAAGGAAATATGTGCTAGATTTGTTGTCTGATTATGGTATGCTTGCCTGCAAACCTTCTAAGACTCCCTTAATGGCTAAACTTAGCATATCTAATCTTGCCACTGATATTGATCCTGCTCTTGTGAACATTGTTGATTATCAAAAACTTATGGGAAAACTTATTTATCTAACCAATACCAGACCTGATATATCTTATGCTGTGCACTGCCTTAGTCAATTCATGCATTCTCCTCTAACTTCTCATCTTAAGATTGCTTTTAAAATTCTGAGATACCTCAAAGGATCTCCTGGTCTTGGAATTCTAATTGCCAAGAATAGTGGAGTATCTCTTAAAGGATACTCAGATGCTGATTGGGCCAAGTGTATTGTGACTAGAAAGTCTGTTACTGGTTATTGTGTTTTTATGAATGAGAACCTCATTTCTTGGAAAAGTAAGAAACAAAATACTCTTTCCAAATCTTCTGCTGAGGCTGAGTATAGAGCTCTTGCTTCTTTAACCAGTGAAATCATCTGGATTGTAAAAATTCTTGAGGATTTGCAATGTGTGAATATTTTGCCTGTTGACATGCACTGTGACAGTAATTCTGCTATAAAGATAGCTGCTAACCCTGTGTTTCATGAGAGAACTAAACACCTTGAGATTGATCTCCACTTTGTGAGAGAAAAAATCTTAAATGGGGTGGTTAGAACTGTCAAAGTAGATTCAGCAAATCAAATTGCTGATATCTTCACCAAAGGGTTGGACATTTTGCAGCATCATTCTCTGGTTGAAAAACTTGGGATGATTGACATCTTTGGAATATCAGATTAAGGGGGATGTTAAAATATATAACCCAATATTCCCCATTCTGTTTTTGGTTGTTTTATGTAACAGGTATGGCCCAAGCCCATAAGCCTTTCTCAAGCCCAAGTATCAAGATTGAAGCCCTGGATCTGTGCCCTATCTATGCCCCGCTCCTCTTATGTCCGTTGGAGGGATTGCATATAAAAAGATCGCTTCTCTTCCTTTAGGGTTAGGAGAGTATTATCATTTTGTGTGAGCTGCTCTCACCAAACTCTCTCTCATATTGTACAGATCTTGAGACTTTGTCTCAAGATCATATCTATCTTTTATTATTTGAGTTATCTCTTGTAAAACTATTATCAAGTTAGATAATAGGGTCACACCAGTGTAGCTGTGGTGATCATCAGTTGTGTTTCTTTCTATTCCGCTGTTGAACTTTGGTTGGTTTTATTTATATAAGAAGATTTGGTTTCTGCATATCATGTTTTTCTACACAACATGGCTTCCCATCATAAAGGTGTGAAAAAAACAACAATGACAGACGCGATTCGAAGAGCATTATGCAAGCACAACAAGGATAATCCAAGTCTCACTCAAAAGCAATTGCAAGAATGGGTTCATAGTAACTATGGTTTGCAGGTGAGTCAAGTGACAATATCGAATTCAGTTAAGCGTTCTTTAAAGTCAAGCGACAATTTCTTGTTGAGCTATCAGAAAACAACACCAGAAGTTCTTACCATGCTAAGGAAAATTAGAGACGAGACTCAAGGGGAAATTGATTTCAACAAAAAATAAAAGACAATTGAGTCATTTTTTAAGAAACCTTCATAAATCATTCATGTAATATGCTATATATAAGGAATTATTAATTTATATTTTATATGGGGTCTAAAGAAATTATCAAAAAATGTATTATCTTATAATTTTAGCGAATTATTAATTTAACACCCTATCCCCGAATCGGGACCGACAAAAAATATTATCTTAGAGAGTTTATTAAATAATCGAGTATTAATTTATCGAGTTTCTACTGTAGTTACTTTGCTTGTATATTGGTATACCGTTACTTTTTACTATTTGAACTGCAAGTAAGTAAGTTGATATGAACGAAGAACAACTACAATATATAAATATGGAGTTAGAATAACGTGTGTTCCTTTTTTAAGGTCTCGGCATATTATATATGCTCCGGGCAAATAAAATTAATGTGAGAAAATGCTTATGTAACTTGTCTTAAATTGAGTTGAGGCATAAAGTGGAATGGAAAATTGCACTAAGATGATACTCGTACCAGCAGGGTAGTCCCGTGGATTTCGAAGGCCCTGGCAATAAAAAAAACAGGCCCCTTGATTATAGCCAAAATAGTCACTCATATCACAATAGCGTCATTTTGTTTAACGTCGATTGTATACTATATAAAAATGTAATTGTTATATTTTTTCCATACAAATAAAAGACATGATAGGACTAGTAGTGGCATGCAATGATGCAACTGAATTTGAATTTAACTTAAAAAAGGGCCCTAAACATTATTGTGTTGATAAACTTTGAAGTTAGACTGAAAAAGAGTCTCAAATATTGGTTTTTGTGACTGACTTTTAAACTTGGGCTGAGAAAAGGCTTCTTGGAGCTATTATATACAAATGGACTGCAAAAAATGGTGCCCTTCCAAAATCTTGGGCCCTGGGCAATGGCCCAGCCTCCCTGGGCCAACACCGGCCTTGCGTACCAGAGCCGTATACAAAGGTGTGTGAAGTGTGCTCAAGGCCTTTACATTTCGGTTGCCTCCGATATAAAATTTCAGGGGACAACAATGACAATAAATTTCTTGCTCTTTTGAAATTTATTTAAATGTGCACCCGAAGCTTTACATCAAGTGCCAAAATGATAATATTGCTCCAATAAATAATGTCACGGTAATTTGTTTAAAGAAACTTGGTTAACATTTATATATAGGGCACCATTTGCAAAATCTTAGTTTTGCTTGTAAGTAGAGGTGACAAAATGAGTATATCATACTTGCTATTTTGATGATGATTCGGAGTCAACAGGTATAACTTTTTGCATGTTAGGGATGTTGTACGATACATTTACTGCACTACAAATTATTAAGCTTTTATTTTAAGATCTCTTAAAACTATCGATAGACAAAACCACAAAACTATAAAAATAATTCTTTCTTTTAGACCTTGGGCTTATTGTGTTGTTAGTCATTTTTCCAATATGGCCTTATTATCGATAGAGGCAATAGTTTTAGCCCATTGAGCATATTGGGTTGCAAATCAGATTTTCCACTCTGGTACTGGTAGTCTGGTGAGGCACATTCTAGGTTCAAAAATCGTTAAGTGCTAGAGGTGTTCATCGGTCCGGTTTTCGGGTTTCTTGAATTATTTGGTACGAATTGTTCAGTTGCCAAAACGAAACGAACCGAATTTAAACTGAACCAAACCGGACTGATAAAACCCGGATTAGATAACTTATTAAAACAAATCATTTAATTATGCGGATTGATTCGCACACCATTTTTTTTTGTTAAATACACTATTTTGTACAACACTGCAATCCACAGAAAGTACACAGTACAATACTGTAATGCGCAGAATGTGGTGCAAGAATAAAAAAGCTTAGTGTGCAAATCACCTCCTTTTAATTATATAGAGTTTAAAATTAGACAATATATACACAAATATATAATGAAAAAATTACATCACTAAAAAAATATACAAGTATATAAATGTTGGATAATGTTTTAATAATATATAAATACATAAAAATATATATATGTTTGTATGTGCATTCGGTTTTCAGTTTGTTCCGGTTTACGTTTTGCCAAAACCAAACCGAAAATCTAATATTTAATTCAGTTCGGTTACAAATTCGAAGCTACCGCTTATATCCTCGTTGGGATTCGATATGTATAATTCGGTATGGTTTTCAGCTGTTGTGGATAATATCTGAATTTTGAAACACCTCAAAGTACTAATGTCGTAAAAGAATTGGTTTGATACAACTCTATGAAGATAGCTTGCTCAAATCATATGGTAAAAACGTAATCACAAGTCACAATGATGATCTTCGAATTTATTGAAGTTCTTGTCCTTCATGCACAAAGCATACCACCAAGTTTAGTGTATTATAGGATACTTAATAGCATGCCAATTTACTTCACAAAGATTAAGTGTCGTAATACTTGGATCAACAAGATTAGATTTACAACTTAGAAATTTAACAAAAAAATTCGAACATCCTTATCAAAGTTTATAATAAATTTAAAGTATACGACTTTTAAAGTGGAAATGAGGAAAATAGATCTACAAACGAACCAATAATTAAACAAGGACTTATACGATACAAAGTTAAAAGGACCCACATAGAAAACGCGAGAAAGTTAACAAGTTCAATTTTTATAAAATATAAACAAGTTATGCCAAATATATAAATTGACTTGATAAGTCCACCACTATTTGTTCTTTCAATGTATGGTTGCGTCGATTAGATCTTTCGTATCTTTGCTCCAATAATTTATATTTTGATACGATACCATCTTAATACATGGGACATACAGGATGGAACCAGGACACAAAACCATCAGTTTCACCTAAAATAAACTAAACAATACTACAAACATAGTTTTTGGAACTGGATGCATTTAAAAAATAAAAATCAAGATTTTTTTTAATAAAATTAAAACTACGTCACAAAAATTCATGAGTGTCCCGAGATCACGAAACACACCCCGGTTTCATCAATGAAGACATACATGACGAGGTTAAGTGGCTTATTAATTAAAGCGAATGTGTATATGTTTATAAACTTGTCATGTTATACCATTAGAATTTATAAAAGTGGTTCCGTTATGTATAATCTGTTATAACATGTATAAAATATCGTGTAACACATATTTTATCCTTCCTCATGATAAGTGTTGATTTTGCTATTTCATTTTGTATCAAAACAAGTTTTCACTTACAAGTTTCAACCAATGAAAAAGATCTAAACACTAAAGGTGACATTTGTTTAGAGTAATGGGTATCGCTCATGCCATTATGTTACGTCATCGGTATCTCATCATTTTTTTTTCACATTCACACACCAAAATACCCTTTCATTTATCACACTCATTTTGGGACCCATCATACCAGTTAAAACACAAATTGAAAAAAGAAACCCAATTAAAAAAAATGTGAAAAATGATGTATGCCTGTAAAATGGCTTGAAGAATGGCGCATGGGGGCGGTATGGTGGCACCGATTTAGATCTAGCCATTTCATGTCCACCTAGATTTGGCATGGAGAATGGCGTTACCATACCCATTTTTGTTATGGGAAAATTGTCCAAATATACATTCAACTTGCCACCTTTTACTATTGTATGCACTGAACTTTTTTTTTTCCTATTATATACACAAACTTTACTAATCACCCTTATTGTATCAATAAAACGCATTTTTGATGACTAATCATCCCTATTGTATCAACGTGCCACGTCAGCAAAAAAGCGTTTTATTGATACAATAAGGGTGATTAGTAAAGTTTGTGTATATAATAAGAAAAAAAAAAGTTCAGTGCATACAATAGTAAAAGGTGGCAAGTTGAATGTATATTTGGACAATTTTCCCTTTTGTTATCGACATTAATTTTTTCAAATAATGTGTTACATTTTTGGTTGACACAACCATACTGGGATATGTTTTAGCGCGTCAACCATAGTTTTTAACGCGCCGTCCTTGCTACGATGTTCCTTGTTCACGTGTGGTCACCAAATAAACTGGGTGGTTTGATCACTTTCTTAACCGAACCAATTTTCCTTGTTTGTGTGTGTGAATATTTCTGAGATATGCATATGTAACTGAATAATGAATAAGTTCGAGGTTTTGTTTACGACATGAATTCTATTAGTCTATATCTTTGTGATCACCTAATGGTTTTGTTGAACTGATTAAAGTTTTAATTAAAAAAAAAACTAGAAAACCTCTTTATGAATAACGTACAACACGAGTTGACCTGTTTGTAGTTAAGTGAACCCGAATTTTACTCGTTTGTGCATAACCCAAAAAGAATTTGGATAACACGTCTGGTCCATATGCTCTCTAAACTCCAAAACATTTTGTTCTCTAGTCCTTTCGGTTTTGCCCTGCATTTTCATGATTCATGGCCTGCTTCCATGATACAGTAAACTTTCAAATGCAATGAAAAAAAATATAGTCAAAAGTCTTGTCAATAGACATGATTGAAACAACTGAATCAACTAACTTGGTTGACTTTCAAAAGAATGAATGTTTGGTTATAAGATAACGTTATCTATTTGTTAAATGAAAATTGATGTTGACGCATGTCTTCTCAAAAGAATGAATGTTTGGTTCACATGGATTTTTGGCGCAAGATCAAATGTACTTTGATCTATCAATCTATCATGTTTGCAATTGCCTTTAATCTTTTGGTATTGAGAGCTTCCACTTCCACTTCTTTAACTAGCATATTGTGAGGCTAACAATTCGCAATAATACTTAAAATTATAGAAATTTTCGGGAAGTGAATAGACAAGAACAAGAGGATGATGGTGAATGGATTAGCATGTCTTGTGAATCCAAACAACACAACTATCACATTGGTAAATCAAGTCTTCATTCTTAACATGACAACCATCACCAAGGAAAGAAGCAAATCTTGACTGGAGTACGTGTTAAAGTGTGAGTTTGATTGCCCTATATGTTTCAGTTAAATCAATGTTTCCTCCTTGGTGCAATGGCTGCTGCACATTTTGTACATGTATCAAAGTCACACTCCCAAACATTGGTAGCTAAAACTCTTAATGCGTTGGTTATTACATATATATGTCACACTACCAAATGGGGTGATCTCAAACAAGTGTAAGAGGATGTAAGGGATGGAAGTGGTGAATGCCACTGGCGTTAGTTCTGTGCATGTTTTAATTTATGCAGATATTAACAACACGGGACACAGCCGTATGCTGAGGCACCGCGTGATACTTATGCCACACCAACGACAGTCTCCTAGCTTTCAATTACCTTTGTGGCTAAAGTGATACATACCAGATGGGGCTGATTTGATGTTTTATTGGCAAACGTCTTCAAATTTAGCTACCTGAATTCGAACCAGCATATTTCAGTTAAAAATTGAACCACCCACCCACTGAAGATATTTAAAGATCGGTTGAGGCAATTCATCATTCAAAAACATGTTAGTAGATGGCATAAAAACTTTTTCCTTTTCTTGGATTGTTAACAGGTCCAAAACCTTTCGACCGCTTTGGTTCGATTGGCTAAATGACCCTATGTCTGCTTGTAAAACTTGTTTGTAAATTGTTTCTTCTTCTAGCTTCTTGCTAGTTCAATAAAATCGCCGTTAAAAAAAAGTAGACTAAAAGGCAAATTGACCCGTGCATGCTAGCTTTTAAGCCCAAAATTACTTTGAAATGAGCAGAGGAGTTATTCTGACAGTTCACATAGCTTTACTGGTTTATCTGTGCATTCATTGTACTTAATAGGTCAATCAAAGGGTATACTTAGGCCTGGAAATAAACCACCGTTGGTTTGAATTTTGGATCCCCGATAATCTGCAAGTTCACCATCAACTAATTTTTGGCTTGTGTTGATAGCATTCTGAAACCAGATGCTCATTATATCAGTGAAAAACAAAGAAGGCCTATTGGCATCACCTATGCCATTAGTACCCAACATACATATCCTAACAAATGCACATTTATGTGCAAATTTGTTGCCATACCTGTAACAACCGGCGCACCTATGTATAAAATGAAAGTAATATATTATGTTTCAGCAACATTATTTTCTTCATATGAAAGTTAATATATTTTGTCATACATGAAATTTATAATCTTATTTTGGAAGACTATCCACACAAGATAGAATTCTAAGATGGTACCCTGGGAAGAGTGTTGCTTGTCCTTTATGTAATGGATGCAATGATTCAGTAAGGCACCTATTCTTTGAGTGCTCATTCTCTGCTAACATATGGACAGAAATGAAAAAGAAAATGATGCAGGAAAGGTTGAATGATTGTTGGGATGATATAATAATAGAGATTGTGAAGCTGCCTTGCAATAAATCTATAATGAGTGTAGGAGATTAGTCCTTGCAGCATGTGTCTATTTCATTTGGCATGAAAGAAATAAAAGGGTGTTTACTAATGAGAAGAGAAGCTGGAAGGAAGTACTAAGTGGAATTATGGACACAATCAGATTCAAGTTAGTAAGCTTAAGAGTAAAGAAGACAGTTCAAGTAAGCAAAGTGGCTTCTACTTGGCATGTGATCTTGAATACTGATAAGAAGGCTGAATTGAGTATTGAGGATTGGAAGGAATGAGTTATTCCATGACTTACATGGAATTTCCTGTTAAAACCAATGGAACAGTGCTGATGCAGACTAATATGGATCATGTAAATAGTCTGTGAATGACGAGGTGAGAACCTATTACTTGGAAAAGAGATAATGCTAATGGAACAGTAGCTGTTTATGGTAATAATGGAGTGTTTGGATTATGTTGTTGGGATTTGAAGTGGTATTAAGGGATGGTTATGCAGATGGCTAATATCTTGCTCTGAAAGCTTTCTCTAAAAACATACCATTCTGCTTTTCATGTGAAGATGATGCTGCTTATCAGCTTGGATGTTGATAAGGCCATAAGGTAGTTTCCTGCAAAAGTGGGTAAGTTTGGTGATGCCTCATATAACAGCATCTGTTGCTCTGTGTGTGAGCACAGGTAAGGTGTTTGTATGATGGAAATGTAGTCAAAGGTTGGGGTTTCTTCATGGATGCCTAGAGCTAGTAATTGCTATCACTATTGCTTTTACTAGTCTAGATGAATGGTGATCTGAATAGAAAGTGTTGCATTTAGCTTGGTTTCTCTTATATGTTCTGCTTCTGGCTTTTTAAGTCTGTTAAGGGCATGTCCTAACAGGCTTAATATTGCTTTGTATGAGTTGGTTTATTTGTGATAATATAAGTTCACCACTTTACCCCCAAAAATATAAATAAATACGTAGTAAATAAAAAATAAAAAACTCTAAACTTTGAGAAAAATTATCAAACACATAATATGAATCCTTCAAATCATACTAAAACAACTACCAACTGAAAATCAAAAGAAAATGTAAGATAAGAAGAAGAGAAAGAAAATAATTTATTGAAACAAGCCCACAACCCTTCAATTTCTTACTTCCTCTGATGACATCTAAAGCAGATATTAAAATTACACACTCTTGCCCGACATTCAAGGACCAAAAAACCATTGATATCTTGATTACAAACTGAACACACATACTTTGGTGTTTTCTTTCTTCGAACATATGTTAATGGATGCTTATGATACGCCTGAGTTCTTGTGCCCCTATACCATACGTTTGCGTAGTAATCTTTTCGACTAATGCAACGAAGGTGAAAAGAACTTCTGGATTTGTGATTGTGACAATGATAGAGCGGGAAGTTGGGGTTCATTTCCTCCTCACAAATATCACAATAGAAATCTTCTGGATGATCATCGACCGGCGGATACGTCAATGGGATTTCATGTCCCTTGCAATATCTGTGAGCAAGGGACTTTGGCGACCTCATTGCACATTGCAAGCATAACTGGAAGCCACAAGCCTTACAAGAATAGCTTATATCCTGATACCATTTGTCACATGCATTGCAGATAACTTCTGGATCAATAAGTTGGGTTAGAGGATGGTTGTGGGATTGGTGTTTGATGGTGAAGGGTAAAAATGAACAATTTACACAAATGCAGAACTTGCAATTCATTTTGCATTTGTAGGCAAATGTGTTGCCCCAGCTGAAACAACCAATGCATTTGTAAAACTTCTCATCTTCCCATGTGTCTACTAAGTGAAGGTTATGGTCTGGGTGAAGTTGATGTTGTAATGTTCGGGGTAAGTGGGCACAATATTTGTGGAGATCAGTGAATACAGAACATCCATCCTCTTTGCAGCTATAATATGGGAAGGAGAGGGGTCGTACACATGCATAACATACCTTTATTCGATCACCAGAGTTGATGTCGGGCATCTTGTTTTTACCTTGTGGATCTTCAACATTCAGGACCAGTGGATGAGCAGGATGACTCCAATGATTAATCTCAGCTGTTTCCTTATCATCTTGAGCTACGATTTCAGAATGCAGTATTTTCAGTGGATCTGTAAATACCTCTAACATGGGAAAATGCAGCAAACTTTGTGCGTCGTCACTAGCCGCCGAAGTGCTCGGATCATCTCTGAAACCATGTACGTACTATTTTTAGAAGAGAATTAATCACAAACACACACAATTAAAATGAGATATAGTTAATTTACCGTGGAGTATAAGGTTGTTGCTGTGCATTTACGGCACATTTGATATGGGCAAAATATCTACAGTTACCGCAATGATATAACCATTCATTCTTTCGAATAAACTTTTTGCAAAATTTGCAATAATATGGGTATTTATAGAATTTTTCTGGTAGCGAGTAGACGAGAACAAGTGGGTGTTTATGGTGATGATATGGTAAATCGATGGTAGGGGCCAAGGAAGCACAACTCTTGTGGATCCAAAAGTCACAACCATCACATAAATAGAACAAGCCTTTTTCTTCAGTTTTGCAAGCATCACAGCGGAATGAAGCAGGTCTTGACTGAAGGGTTAAAGTGTGTTGTGGGTGGCCTATATGCTGAAACTTGATGGATGCCTCCTCCTTTATAGAATCATCTTCTGCCTTACAAGCAAACTCAGCAAAAAAACAATTACTGCAACAATTAAATTTTGTAGTAGCTTTCTTAAGAGAAAGATAAGCGAACCCTTTTTTTATTTTTTGACTACAAACATAACAAACCAAAAAATGGGAAGCTATTTGTTTTGGCATTTGGATTTCGAGATTATGCTCATATAAAGAAGGGAAGTTGATAAGTTTGGGAAGTTGTGAACACGATTTATGAAGAAAAAAACGACATTGGATGCAAGCATACACAAAGTCACCAATTGATAGAGGTTCCTCACACATATCACACCCAACGACTCCTTTTGACTTCTCCTCATCATCATCACCTTTCATGGTACCACGAATCGTCTCCCAGTCGATGAGCTTCAACGGATGGTCTTCGTGACCAAAATGATTAATCTCTTCCATTCTCTCCCTCTCTAAAAAGTTGAAACCCGGATTTGAAACACGAAATTAACGAAACAAAAAATCTTTATTGCTTAAATAAGTTTTAAAAAGTACGCAATTAGTAACCAACTTTAATCAGTTTGAGGAAGTAAAAAAGAATTATGAAACTTAAGAAATTGAGAGCGCTCTATTTATGTTTTACAAAAAATGAACATATTTATAGTTTCCTATATTACAATCTTCACCCTTGATAGTTTAACCATAGCAACCTTTTTGTCCTTCAACATTTGCTGCAGACACTTGTAACATAAAACATCTCAGGTATAACACTTGATTTCTTTTTAACAAATTTAACATATCCCATAATAACTAAATAATATGGGCCAAATTAAAGATAAAACTTAATCAGGGAATCAATTTTGGCTCGATGTATTTCATAAAAAAATAAGTAAATAAATATTTGCAAATTGAAAGATGACATGTTACGATAGGTGTTAAATTTCTTTAACTAAAGGGGTATGAAGTCTAAAAGCTCATTATTTGAATGGTCTATATGGTATTATTGAGATCTTATATTGTTTATTTTTAACATTATAAAGAAATGTTTATAAAAAGTTTATTCGTTTCTCAAAGTAGAAGTTTGCATCTCACTTTCAAGATTATATCCTGTCTCCCTTGATTAATGGAAATCTTTACTGTCATTAGTCTCATATTACAAGTCTTGTTTTGACTTTGACTATAAATATTTTTTTTATGTTATATAATACTTAATAAAAATTATAACAAAGAAAATACATTTAAAACTAAATCTATTTATATATAACAAATGTGTAGTATGTCTTGGGATGGTATATTTCGACCACACAAGATACGCCCAGTTTACTTCTTCCCCACGATCTCTCGTAGCATTCCAAGCATGTTTGACAGAGAAGTCATAACACTTGCCATCATACTTCCAAACAAGCGCATCTACCTGATCTTGTCTTAGGTTAGGAACATTGCATTGGTTTAGAACAGGAAAAGAATTAAACCACTCGTGGGGCCAGCTCCACGAACCTTCTGTAACAACATCACCCACTGTTTCAAGCGTATTATATCCCGCATTACTTACAGCTCTATGTGTTATGTGATTTATTAGAGGACACAACTCATCCCATGTGTCATACCAAACTGAAGCTTTTCCTCCATTTCCAAGTTTATACCAGACATGCGGCCTGATAATATTGTGAATTTGGAGAAGTTTTCTCCATCCCCAACTCACATTAGAAACAGCTCTATGTGCTACTAACTTTATACAAACAAAAATTTATCTCCATGTTTAGTTATTTTAGTTGCAAGTAACTTTTTACAAACGAATGACGACTACAATGATTCAAATTAAATGCAAAAGAATACGAGGTGTTCTTCTTTTCTTTTAAGATCTTGTCAAAAATGTCACATTTCATTTGCGTGAGAAATCTTCACCGCTGCTCAAGAAAATAGAACAAATTGCAACTAATTTATTTTAATGTTTTGGTGCTTGTAGGGTTTGTTGTACATTTATGATTATTCGAGTACGTATGTTGATGAACGGTATCTATATTATACTAAGAAAAATGTGGCTCTTTTTAAATGGAGGTCCGGTGTGACGGCACAACTTGCACACTCTTTGAGGTCCCTACGCTGTCAGTTAATTTAATGAGTTACTCTAAGGTATATTTGATGTGTGGGAATTGCACCAGGCTTTACTTCTCAAGGGATCTCGAGAAACTTACAACCCCCACCAGGCAGTGTACCTGATCGTTGTAGTATAGTATAGTGACAAGTACCGGGGGATTGATCGTTCAACTCAGGAATAGTGTCGCTAGGATTAGAAAGCCTAAAAACTAGGTCTAGAGGTGAGGGATGATTCTTTTTGTATTTTTATGTTTTATAAAAGCAAGTAAAAATCTCGGGTTTTGGAAGAGTGGGCGGAATTAGTTGCTAGTCAACTAACCCAATAACTAAAGATATAATCAAAATAAAATAACAAAAATATAAATAGACTAATGGTGTGAGCAATATATGGGAGAATTGTGTTTACTTAGATTTCACTACTCCCTAGATATCTTTTACAGATTAATTACTTGTTACAGTTGCGTGGATGACGGGTTATATTCCTTAATACCAATCATGGGGTGGCGTACTTACTTCCCCAATTCTATAAGCTCCTACTTCACTCCTATGTCGAGCCGGCTAAGAAGCTCCTAACATGGGATCACTAAAATTCGCTCATGCATTAAATACAACCATAAAAACCTAGTACACATCGGTTCATGTTTCTTAAGACGTTCAAGCAAGTTACACAATGTAGATCTGCCAGTTTTCTTAAGCCTAACATTGAAATCATTCATCCATTACAACTATAAACAAGCAATCAACCTATAATCAACATCTAGGTTTCATTACATCTAAGCAAACACACAAAAGATCTAGCCTAGCATGTTAAAATCAAGACAAGCATAAGATATATTCAAACAACACATAGACATATTGAATGAATTGAAAGAAAACTTATCTCAATTGAACATGAAGGGTTTCAAGGGGTGAAAACCCTTGAAAATACTGTTACAAACGACCTAGGGTTTATTAGGTTCGGCCCTAGAATTCTCATCACAAGTTCCTCCTTAATGAATGAAAATTAGAAAAGTATTTATAAATTTAAAGAGGTGACGGCGTCAAGAGTAAAATTCTGACGCCGTCATCTCACCGCCAATAAAGTTCTCGGATTGCCTAGATCTGGATCTGACGCCGTCATGTGTATTTCTGCTCCAGGCCGTCACCAAATTTACTCTTGACGCCCTACTTCTGACGCCGTCACGTTTTCTCTGGGCCGTCATCCATTTTGCACCTGACGCCGTCAAAAAATCCTTCTTGACGCCGTCATCTACTGTTCTAGCAAGGAAAATTAAGTCTTTGCCGTTTTCTTCACTTTTATGCTCCAAAAACGTCCAAAATGCTTCCTTTTCCAGAATTCACTCCCAAAGTACCTAAAATCACAAAAGGAACGATTTAGGGCAATATTTGATCAAATAAATTCCAATTCCGGCTTAAATGACCCCCTAAAAATGGTTCATTTTTCGCCTCATCATATATCCTTACACTTGAGATTTGCTTGTCCTCAAGCAAATACGCTTTTATTCTAATCAAAATACAAGTTAGGGGTCATTTAACACTAATATAAAATTAATTACAACAAATAATCGTTCCGCTAAAGACCAAAGACAAGCACGGAGATCATATACTAGCACCTCACAAATAGTGTTTAGATACTCACATCTCTCGGGTGTAATAAAGTAAATATCACAATATGAAAATGGAAAAAACATCTCTCACTACCTGTCATAGCAAAATAGATTACCATAGGCTTGGGAAAGGATCAAACCTCCACCACATGGCGTAAGCACCTAGGATAAACTATCAAAGATGTCTTTTAAAAAGGTTGTAACGTTAGGTGTAGGGATATGGAATACACGGTTTTGTTGGATATAGGCAATCTTTACTGGTGGCGAGTTAATAATCTTGGTTAATTACATGTACAATATGGCGTTGCTAAGCTAAGACTAGACTCGACTTAAACTAATAAATCAAAAATAACAAAAACTTAAAATAAACATAGAATGAAATGGGATGGTAGTCCCTTTTTTTTTTTTTTTTTTTTTTTTTTTTTTTGCATACACTCTTACCCTACCATCCAAAATAATACATCATAGGGAATGAACATTCCCCTTACACTTGAATTTTTACATACTTTACAATAAATTAATCTAATGACTCGAATTAAGAAAATCAAAAATACTTGGAGCACTTTTAAGATTAACGCACATATGGGGGTAATAAAATGGTATTATTCCCCATTACTCCATAAAATAAGTACTTTACCCATGAGTCCCAATCGTCCCAAAACAATATGTACAAGGATATTACTCGACTTAGCAACCATGTAACCAATTAGATAATTAACTAAGGGTTTAAACAAATAACAATAATGCACTAAAGATGAGTGCATACACGGAAGGCTAAGGCGATTTGGTTGTACATTTAAGTGGGGTGTAACAAATTTTTCCTTTAAGTAAGATGCTTAAAGTTAGAAACGAAAAGATAGGCTCGAAGGGGTGTACTAGGGGTTTCGTGTACTAAAAATGAGTACAACGCTAAGGTGTGGGAAAAATTAATTGACTTTACTAGCTAAGTAATATGACTTAAATGGTCAAGTAATTATGATACGGGTTTAACACAAGGGTGATCCTAATGCCTCTTATCATGTATTAAATCCTACTACACGATTGTAGTCTCACTAGCGGTCTCGGGATGCATCACTAACGCAAGTTCTAGAATCTAAATGCTACCGGTACACTCATAAGCACTAATAATAAATGCTTTTCCTATCAAATCTAAAGGTGAACCTCACATATTTGGGTGGAAAATTTTTCTGAATAGTACGGTTTTGTGCTAGTCATACAATCTCCTATCCATGAGACACTTGTTATGGCTAAAGTTTCACTCCTAAATGTTGTAAAAAAATTTAAATTTGGCGCTAAAATTACACTAACAAGTATTTCTCATAGTTTTATTACACACCTACCATTAAACAAAACAAACTCAAGTGAAAGTGTATCCTATAATGTATCATCATTTACCCTCCCCTTACACTTAGGATGAACATTGTCCCCAATGTTCAAGTAAAGAATGTAAAAGTAAAATAGGTAAAAGAATGAAATCAAATACTCCCCTGATTCGCTCGGTATGGATAGTATGGTAACCAGGTTAGATCTTCCTCCAAGAAAATGAACAATCAAATCTTCCCTTCCAGAATATAAATCATATTCTTGTCATACATAACCTGTTAAACCTGAGAAAACAAACAAGGCAACCTCGCGCAAAATCGGCGGCAATCTATATATACTAACAAATCCTAGAAAACAAGGTAAGATATAATGCTTGTGGAATGATGTTTGCAGATTTCCTGGAGATTATAAAACCAAAGATTCAACAAAAACTTTAAGACTTCGTTAGAAAAACAAAACTGGTAAAATTTCCAGAATTTTACACGTGACGCCGTCAGGAATTTCTTCATGACGCCGTCAGAAGTGACCTGCAGAAATTCTTATGTTAAGTTTCCAGAAAATTTCTGGAAAAACCTTGTCCTACTTCCTGGAAAATCCTGCAAAACATCATTATGACTCGATACAAGCATTTGACTCTAACAATTACTAATATACATGTTCATTAATTATTGTAGAGAGTCATGATCGAGTTTGTTTCTTAATAAACATATTTGGGGTTTCCCCTTACACTTATCTTTTGCGAAATACCTTTGGATGAAGTTAAGACTAAGCCAAACAACAAAATAAAGTATTTTCATCATTTTAGTTTGAAACATGATCTACCAACAATAAAAATAAAGCATGCATATGGAAGCAAATAACAATCAAACAAATAAAAATCACACAAAACATGGGTTGCCTCCCAAGAAGCGCTTGTTTTTGTTTGAGCCACGAGTCTGACTCTACCCTTATTTAACGGAAATAGGAGAGGTTTTCCCTACACTTAGGATTAAGTACGGGTGAAAGTAGCGATACACACCCTTAGGGTGGAAATATGCTACGTGAGGGAAGAGTGGTGGATGAATTATATGCTCAAACGGGTGTGCTCCTATCATCATAACCTTACCTAATTCAATTGGGTTAATGGGTGGATTAAGATTTTCTCCTAGAAAGGGATCATTTTCTATCAACTTCGAGAGACTCTTAGTTGGGGATCCATCTTGACCTAATAAACCCGGTTTAAACCCATAATGTTTCTTATGATCATTCATGAATGGGTGATGTAAGCATGTAAGGTTATGTTCCACTCCTATATTGGCTTCCTCTTTACATGGCTTAAAGTCTACCACCTTTATCCTAAGACTATCCGGACTGCATGGGTTGATGGATGGATCAGGATCTATTTCAATTCCTAAATTTTCATCCAAGGATGGAAGATTAGGTAATGGTTTTGGTTGAGGCTCCGGTTCATCAAAATTAGGAACTTCCCTAGAACTAAGAGTAAGGTTATCATTATAAGTATTCAAACCTATATCCTCTATTTGTGTTTGGTTCAAAGGTTCTACCTCAATTGGGATTCCTAAAGTCTCATCTACTTCATCCGAATAAGTCACGGGCGGTGTGTATGCCTCAAATGATGGTAGGACTTGTGGGGTACTTGGTGGGCTTAGATTTTCAACTCTATCCTCCATCTTATCATGATTACCAATGTGCTCAGCTTGTATTGTGGTGAAATCAAACCACTCCGTGCACCGTGCACCCAGTTATCTCATCTATAGTCTTATCCCCAAACAAACTTCTTGCTTGTTCCCTCAAACTTGCTATCAATTGATCCATAACAACGTTTATTGGATTGTCCAACTTCTTAGCGAGTATGGCACAATTCTCTATGGCTTCACATGCTTCTTCAGCACTTAATCCCCAAAGGTCCCCATCTGCGGCATGGTCAATGTCCATTTTGGTATAGTGGTCGACACGATGGTAAAATATTTCAATTTGGGACCACAGATCGAAATTATGATGAGGGACTTTTCGGAGTAAATATTTAAAACGAGCCCATGCATCATAGATAGGTTCATCTTCATGTTGTTTAAACATCAAGATGTCATTTGGAGTGGGTGAATTTTGTGGTTGGTAGTATGGTGGATTCGCGTTCTCCATAATGGTGAACGGAAGAGTCAATGGAAAAGTTTTACGAACAAATACACGAAGAAATAAGATAGACTAAAGAAAACCTAAAAATAAAAATAAAATCTTACTAGAAAGGAATCTAGCAAGTAGACCTAATTAAAAGAAATCATAACCTAGACAATAACTATTCCCCGGGTTGCGGCACCAAAAACTTGATGCGTGAGAATTGCACCAGGCTTTACCTCTCAAGGGATCTCGAGAAGCTTACAACCCCCCACCAGGCAGTGTACCTGATCGTTATAGTATAGTATAGTGACAAGTACCGGGGGATTGATCGTTCAACTCAGGAATAGTGTCGCTAGGATTAGAAAGCCTAAAAACTAGGTCTAGAGGTGAGGGATGATTCTTTTTGTATTTTTATGTTTTATAAAAGCAAGTAAAAATCTCGAGTTTTGGAAGAGTGGGCGGAATTAGTTGCTAGTCAACTAACCCAATAACTAAAGATATAATCAAAATAAAATAACAAAAATATAAATAAACTAGTGGTGTGAGCAATATATGGGAGAATTATGTTTACTTAGATTTCACTACTCCCTATGGGAGAATTATGTTTACTTAGATTTCACTACTCCCTATATATCTTTTACAGGTTAATTACTTGTTACAGTTGCGTGGATGATGGGTTATATTCCTTAATACCAATCATGGGGTGGCGTACTTACTTCCCTAATTCTATAAGCTCCTACTTCACTCCTATGTTGAGCCGTCTAAGAAGCTCCTAACATGAGATCACTAGAATTCGCTCATGCATTAAATACAACTATAAAAACCTAGTACACATCGGTTCATGTTTCTTAAGACGTTCAAGCAAGTTACACAATGTAGATCTGCCAGTTTTCTTAAGCCTAACATTGAAATCATTCATCCATTACAACTATAAACAAGCAATCAACCTATAATCAACATCTAGGCTTCATTACATCTAAGCAAACACACAAAAGATCTAGCCTATCATGTTAAAATCAAGACAAGCATAAGATATATTCAAACAACACATAGACATATTGAATGAATTGAAAGAAAACTTATCTCAAGAGAACATGACGGGTTTCAAGGGGTGAAAACCCTTGAAAATACTGTTACAAACGACCTAGAGTTTATTAGGTTCGGCCCTAGAATTCTCCTCACAAGTTCCTCCTTAATGAATGAAAATTAGAAAAGTATTTATAGATTTAAAGAGGTGACGGCGTCAAGAGTAAAATTCTGACGCCGTCATCTCGCCGCAATAAAGTTCTCGGATCGCCTAGATCTGGATCTGACGCTGTCATGTGTATTTCTGCTCCAGGCCGTCACCAAATTTACTCTTGATGCCCTACTTCTAACTGATGAGGCGAAAAATGATCCGTTTTTAGGGGGTCATTTAAGCCCGAATCCGAATTTATTTGATCAAATATTGCCCTAAATCGTTCCTTTTGTGATTTTAGGTGTTTGGAGAGCGAATTCTGGAAAAGAGGCTATTTTGGACGTTTTTGGAGCATAAAGTGAAGAAAACGACAAAGTACCAAAAATCCAAGCTGGAAATACAAGGTGACGGCGTCAAGGGTTTTCTCTTGACGGCGTCAGACATGAAGATTAATTTACCGTAGCTGGTGACGGCGTCAGATGGAGAGGTGACGGCGTCAAAGTGGCCAAGATTAATTTACCGAAGGTGGTGACGGCGTCACATAGGCCGTCACGATTGGATCTAGGGCGTCCGAGGAAGTGTATGGCGGCGAGTTGACGGCGTCAGATTTTACTCTTGACGCCGTCAGGACGATTTTCCTATATATAGTTTTCTAGTTTTTTCAATAAAAAGAGAGAAGTTTTGGTGAAACCCTAAAGACGATTTTGGTGCCTCTTTTACAGGTTTTTCAAGGGTTCCAAACCCTTGAGACCTTGCATTGTAATTGAGATAAGTATACTCTTAATTCAATCAATATGTCTATGTGTTGGTTGTTTATCTTTTGTTCTTATCTTAATTCTACTATGCTAGGCTAGATCTCTCTTGTGTTTGCTTAGATCTAATGAAACCTAGATGTTGATTATGTGTTGATTACTTGTCTATTCTTGTTTTGAATGAATGATTTTATATGTTAGGCTTAAGAAAACTGGCAGATCTCCAAATGGTAACATGCTTGAACGTCTTAAGAAACATGAACCGAGGCGTACTAGGTCTTTATTGGTTGTATTTAATGCATGAGCCACTGTTTACAATCCCTATAGTTGTGCTGGGTCATGGTGTAGGAGGAGATAAGAGCTCATAGAGTTGGGGAGTTATGTATGCCACTCCACGAATGGTATTAAGGAATACAACCCGTCATTCATACAAGTGTAACAAGTAATTGACATGTAAAAGATATCTAGGGAGTAATGAAGTCTAAGTAAACACAATTTCTTCACATACTGCTCACAACCTTAGTTTAATATTAGTTTAATTTCATTTTCATTAGTTTAATTAGTTATATAGTAGTTTTTGGGTTAGTTGAATAACAACTAATTCCGCCCACTCTTTCAAAACCCGAGATTTTAATTGCTTTCATAAAATTATAAAAACACAAAAATAATCATCTTTCATCTCTAGAACTATTAATTAGGTTTTCTAATCCTAGCGACACTATTCCTAAGCTGAACGATCAATCCCCCGGTACTTGTCACTATACTATACTACAACGATCAGGTACACTGCCTGGTGGGGGTTGTAAGCCTCGCGAGATCCCTCGAGAGGTAAAGCAAGGTGCGATTCTCACGCATCAAGTTTTTGGCGCCGCTGCCGGGGAATAGTTATTGTCTAGGTTAGGATTTCTTTTTATTAGGTCTACTTGCTAGATTCCTTTCTAGTAAGATTTTTTTTATTTTTTTAGGTCTTCTTTAGTCTATCTTATTTCTTTGTGTTCTTTGTTCGTAAACAATTTCGATGGATAACAATAACATTGATCGCTCGATTCCTGTTATTCGTGTTTTTCGTCGTAGGATTTTCCAAATGCCCGTCCCACTTCCTTTAGCAGAAAATGAGAACCCACCTAACCTGTCACCCAACCACCACTTTGACAATAATTCTGAGTTAGAAGAGTCTGATCATGATGATGACCATAGGGCTAGTCCTTTTTACTATTCATACTCCGATGAGGATCTTGATGATGGTGATGTGATTAATGAGGATAGAATGGAAGAAGAAGTAAACCCTCTTAGGTGTGTTGACCCTAGAACTAGGATTGAGTGCGATAGTTCATTTAACATGCAATTCCCTTGTAAGATTGGATTTAAGAGCTTTAACGCCTATCTCAACTCATCTCTTCCCATGAACATAATCTCACGTAATGAATACAATAAAATCATGATAGATGAGTTAGAATACAAAGGAGAAAACATTGTGGCTAGGACAATACCATTACATGTGTTTGTAGGAAGTTTGGTTTATCTTGTTGAGTTCATGGTTATGGAGAATCTAGGAGAATTTATTGATGATAAATTGACCCAAGTTGTGTTTGGAAGACCTTTCAAACGGTTGACCAACCTCGATGAAAAACTCATAGAAGGGTTAATTACATTCTCGGATGGGGATGAAGAATTTGTCTATCAAATGCCCCGCACACACCCTAGGTTCAAGGATTTCTCCATGGAAAAGTGTAGTAGGTATCCGCCTATGGAAATGCTAAGTGAGAATGATAAGAGGAAAGGACTTAAGTACACGTATGAAAAGAATAAAAGATATTATCGCGGGTGCTTAGATTTAGGAGACGAATACAAGAAAGATGAGGCGACTATTAGATGGCTCACACTTGGTTACGTGAGCATAAGCGATACACGTTAACCCACGACTTTGAGTCTAGCTACAAGACTCGTAAATAAAGAAAAGCGCTTCTTGGGAGGCAACCCATGTTTTGTGTGAATTTTATTTGTTTGATTGTTATTTGCTTCCGTATGCATGTTTTATTTTTATTGTTGGTTGATCATGTTTCTCAATTAAAATGTGAAATACTTTATTATGTTGTTTAGCCTAGTCTTAACTCCAACCTAAAGGTATTTTTGCAAAAGATAAGTGTAAGGGGAAACCCCAAATATGTTTTTAAGAAACAAACCGATCATGATTATCCACAATATTTAATGAACATGTATATTCGTATTTGTTAGAGTCAAATGCTTGTATTAAGTCATAATGAAGTTTTGCAGGATTTTCCAGGAAGTAGGACAAAGTTTTTCCAGAAATTTTCCGGAAACTTAACATAAAGATTTCTGCAGGTCCATTCTGACGGCGTCAGGCAATTGCTCTTGACGGCGTCAGGAGTCAAAAATCTGGAAATTTTACCGGTTTTGTTTTTCTAACGGAGTCTTATAGTTTTTGTGAATTATCAAGTTTTATAATCTCCAGGAAATCTACAAACTTCATTCCACAAGCATTATATCTTATTTTGTTTTCTAGGATTTAGTAACTTATATAGGATGCCGCCGATTTTACGCGAGGTTGCCTTGTCTATTGTTGTCAGGATTTACAGGTTATTTGTGACAAGAAGATGATTTATATTCTGGAAGGGAAGCTTTGATTGTTCGTTTTCTTGGAGGAAGATTTAACCTGGCCAACCTATAATCCATACCGAGCGAATCAGGGGAGTATTTGACTTCATTCTCTTTACTTTTTAACTTTTACATTCTTTACTTGAACATTGGGGACAATGTTCATCTTAAGTGTAAGAGGAGGGTAAAAAGATGATACCTTACATATGCACTTTCGCTTGAGTTTGTTTTGTTTAATGGTAGATGTGTAATAAAACTATGAGAAATACTTGTTAGTGCAATTTTAGCGCCAAATTTAAAATTTTTTACAACATTTAGGAGTGAAACTTTAGCCATAGCAAGCGTCTCATGGATAGGAGATTGTATGACTAGCACATAACCGTATATTCAGAAAAATTTTCCACCCAAAAATGTGAGGTTCGCCTTTAGATTTGATAGGAAAAGCATTCATTATTAGTGCTTATGAGTGTACCGGTAGCATTTAGATTCTAGAACTTGCGTTAGTGATGCATCCCGAGACCGCTAGTGAGACTACATTCGTGTGGTAGGATTTACTACATGATAAGAGGCATTAGGATCACTCTTGTGTTAAACCCGTATCATAATTACTTGACCATTTAAGTCATATTACTTGGCTAGTTAAGTCAACGAATTTTTCCCACACCCTTAGCGTTGTACTCATTTTTAGTACACGAAACCCCTAGTACACCCCTCCGAGCCTATCTTTTCGTTTCTAACTTTAAGCATCTTACTTAAAGGAAGAATTTGTTACACCCCACTTAAATGTACACCCAAATCGCCTTAGCCTTCCGTGTATGCGCTCATCTTTAGTGCATTATTGTTATTTGTTAAACCCTAAGTTAACTTTCTAATTGATTACATGGTTGCTAAGTCGAGTCATATCCTTGTACATATTGTTTTGGGACGATTGGGACTCATGGGTAAGTACTTATTTTATGGAGTAATGGGGAAGAACATCATTTATTACCCCCATATGTGCGTTAATCTTAAAAGTGCTCCAAGTGTTTTGATTTTCTTAATTCGAGTCATTAGATTAGTCGAATGTAAAGTATGTAAAGATTCAAGTGTAAGGGGAATGTTCATTCCCTATGATGTATTATTTTGGATGGTAGGGTAAGAGTGTATGCAAAAAAAAAAAAAAAAAAAAAAAAAAAAAAAAAAAAAAAAAAAATCGAAAAAATCAAGAAAAAGAAAAAAAAAAATAGAAAAAGGAAAAAGAGAAAAAAAACATACGGACTACCATCCCGTTTCATTCTATGTTCATTTTATGTTTTTAGTTATTTTTCATTTATTAGCTTAAGTCGAGTCTAGTCTTGGCTTAGCAACGCCATCTTGTACATGTAATTTACTAAGATTGTTAACTCGCCACCAGTAAAATTCCCTTTATCCAACAAAACCGTGTAATTCATATCCCTACACCTAACGATATAACCCTTTAAAAGACCTCTTTGATAGTTTATCCTAGGTGCTTACGCCATGTGGTGGAGGTTTGATCCTTTCCCAAGCCTATGGTAATCTATTTTGTTATGACAGGTAGTGAGAGATATCTTCCATTTCCATAATGTTATATTACTTTATTACACCCGAGAGATGTGAGTATCTAAACACTATTTGTGAGGTGCTTGTGTATGACCTCCGTGCTTGTCTATTGGTCTTTAGTGGAACGATTATTTGTTGTAATTACTTTTATATTAATGTTAAATGACCCCTAACTTGTCTTTTGAGTAGAATAAAAGCTCATTTGCTTGAGGACAAGCAAATCTCAAGTGTAAGGGTATATGATGAGGCGAAAAATGATCCGTTTTTAGGGGGTCATTTAAGCCCGAATCCGAATTTATTTGATCAAATATTGCCCTAAATCGTTTCTTTTGTGATTTTAGGTGTTTGGAGAGCGAATTCTGGAAAAGAGGCTATTTTGGACGTTTTTGGAGCATAAAGTGAAGAAAACGACAAAGTACCAAAAATCCAAGCTGGAAATACAAGATGACGGCGTCAAGGGTTTTCTCTTGACGGCGCCAGACATGAAGATTAATTTACCGTAGCTGGTGACGGCGTCAGATGGAGAGGTGACGGCGTCAAAGTGGCCAAGATTAATTTACCGAAGGTGGTGACGGCGTCACATAGGCCGTCACGATTGGATCTAGGGCGTCCGAGGAAGTGTATGGCGGCGAGTTGACGGCGTCAGATTTTACTCTTGACGCCGTCAGGACGATTTTCCTATATATAGTTTTCTAGTTTTTTCATTAAAAAGAGAGAAGTTTTGGTGAAACCCTAAAGACGATTTTGGTGCCTCTTTTACAGGTTTTTCAAGGGTTCCAAACCCTTGAGACCTTGCATTGTAATTGAGATAAGTATACTCTTAATTCAATCAATATGTCTATGTGTTGGTTGTTTATCTTTTGTTCTTATCTTAATTCTATTATGCTAGGCTAGATCTCTCTTGTGTTTGCTTAGATCTAATGAAACCTAGATGTTGATTATGTGTTGATTACTTGTCTATTCTTGTTTTGAATGAATGATTTTATATGTTAGGCTTAAGAAAACTGGCAGATCTCCAAATGGTAACATGCTTGAACGTCTTAAGAAACATGAACCGAGGCGTACTAGGTCTTTATTGGTTGTATTTAATGCATGAGCCACTGTTTACAATCCCTATAGTTGTGCTGGGTCATGGTGTAGGAGGAGATAAGAGCTCATAGAGTTGGGGAGTTATGTATGCCACTCCACGAATGGTATTAAGGAATACAACCCGTCATTCATACAAGTGTAACAAGTAATTGACATGTAAAAGATATCTAGGGAGTAATGAAGTCTAAGTAAACACAATTTCTCCACATACTGCTCACAACCTTAGTTTAATATTAGTTTAATTTCATTTTCATTAGTTTAATTAGTTATATAGTAGTTTTTGGGTTAGTTGAATAACAACTAATTCCGCCCACTCTTTCAAAACCCGAGATTTTAATTGCTTTCATAAAATTATAAAAACACAAAAATAATCATCTTTCATCTCTAGAACTATTAATTAGGTTTTCTAATCCTAGCGACACTATTCCTAAGCTGAACGATCAATCCCCCGGTACTTGTCACTATACTATACTACAACGATCAGGTACACTGCCTGGTGGGGGTTGTAAGCCTCGCGAGATCCCTCGAGAGGTAAAGCAAGGTGCGATTCCCACGCATCACTAACGCCGTCACATTTTCTCTGGGCCGTCATCCATTTTGCTCCTGACGCCGTCAAAAAATCCTTCTTGACGTCGTCATCTACTGTTCCCAGCAAGAAAAATTAAGTCTTTGCCGTTTTCTTCACTTTTATGCTCCAAAAACGTCCAAAATGCTTCCTTTTCCAGAATTCACTCCCAAAGTACCTAAAATCACAAAAGGAACGATTTAGGGCAATATTTGAACAAATAAATTCCAATTCCAGCTTAAATTGTTAGAATTTAATTACCATGACAATCATATAAATCAAAGTGCACACGTATGCGGAAGCGTAGGATCAAGTATAACACATAAATATTAACTAAAACATAAATAAGAACGTACCGTGGTGATTCTAGCCCGAACAAGAATCAAAAGCAATTGTCTTTAACAATATGAAGAACCCTAATTAGGGTTTATATGGATCAATGATTAACCCCTTACCGTTTTGTTAATCGATCCCTTGATAACAACAAAAGTATGTTGTTACCTCGTTCTTGTACACACAAACTACTAACGAATAAAGGTTTGTTGCAAGTAAACGAAACACTTAAGTTTTAGTCTTGACAAAATCAACCCAATAACCCTTGGAAGGGAGTGGACGATCGGCCAAGAAACAAAAGAAAGAAAACAAGTTTTTAGGGTTAGAGAGTGTGCACAAAAGAATGTGAAAGTCTAACCCTTGGCCTTGTATATATACTAGTTGATTTCTTGGTGATCAAGCAAAGCATGGGTTGGGCTTTCCCCCCATGATCGACCGGCCTAGGACACCCCTTAGGGGTTCTAGATCCTTCTTGACTCCCAAGTTTCACTCTAGTCCTTATCTTTCATAATTAACGATAGTTAGTCCATACGGTTAATAACTAACGACCGTTTAGTCCATTAAGTGTTATAAATATATATATACGATACATTTAACATATATATATTTATTATACATTATTCTTGTTTGTAAAGTGTGCAATCCCGAGGTCTCGGGTTCGATACTAGACATTTACATATTAATATTTATCCATATATTTAACAGCTCCCACTTGGATATCTATTAATAGTAAAATGACATTGGTTAGCGTCTTGCAACACTCCAATGCCCCTAGTTCAATCCGAGCTAGGTTTTCTGGAAAAAACCTTTAATGATTCATCATTATAATTATCCTTTTGTTTCTAATACCACATTAATAAAGATGTGAGGTTCTTTATTAAATTTCTGTTTCTCGTCTCTTAATGATTTAACAAAATTACCAAAACATCTGAACGTATTCCAGATAGACTTTGGGCGTGGCCACGCAAACATTTTGTCAACCCTACGAGGGGCCCAGCAGTATTAAACTTCTGAACAAATCAGAAGGAACAAATTCTCTCTTGACTACAAGAATAACCCATGAACTTTACAACACTTCTGAAAACAACCCTTATGACTCCCTGTTACGGTGAGCGGTAGATTGCTTCACAAAAATGCACTACATCCATGACACTTATCTGGTATCTCAAGTCTGAGGATAACTTTAAATATGATTCTCACATTAAATATTAAATCATATTATTGGGATAAGTCCAATATTCAATTCATCGAATATCATGTGAAATTGGTATGTCAACGCATCAATATACTTTCAAGTATATTCTTAACCAATACTCAGATTTGTCTTAGTTTAATGATATTCCCATATCATTAATCGACAATGGACCATTTAGAACAACATAAGTTATTCACGGATTTAAACATGCAAATATAGGACACAATATATTATCAATGAAAACAAACGTACTAAGTACTTTAATTCATTATAAATAATAATTGCTTAATGTCCTTTATCCAAATACCAAAATAGATCAATGCATGATAATTCTAGTTAATGAATCTTGTCTCAAGTAATAACTTGAAGACAATTATGCCTCAAGTAATCATACTTGTTGACATGGCATAATTTCATCTAACTTTGATCTATCCGAATTTTGAGAATACTTAATTCAGGAATTCAATAAGTAAAATTCTTGTATGTGTTCATCCAACTTTCTTGATATAGCCACATAGTATTCATAAATGGTGTGACATCCTCAATCACTTAATTTATGATAATCAAACTTTCAAACCTTTTAAAGTTTAAAGTATTCTAATTCTTTAATGTGTAATGCAACTATGCTCTTAGTAAGCACAACTAGTTCTCATGGCCATTAACAAGGATAAAATCCTACCATGACTAGTTATTGAGTGTCATCTCAATTAAACCAGCATCATTGTATATTAAACACAATATGCTCTTAAACTTTCCGTAAACTTAATATCCAATATGTAATGTTTAGGAGCTATTCCAATTTGAGGATCATTATTCTAATTTCAAACATTTTCCATTAGAATATCTATTACACAAGTTATATAATAACTTTTAATTGGATATCAAATATTGTCAAATCATTTAAGCACTTAAGCATGATACAACAATAATATAATACACATGAAAATCCTTCAGTCAAACTTAAGACTTTATTCATGTTTGATCTTTACAAATATGTATATCCATTTAGTCATCCTAAATAATATATCATATTTTATTTAGAATTTATTTACCGCACTTGTTTATTTAATAATAAACTTTTGTTTCAAGGTTGTATGTTATATTTCCTAAATCTTTCAAGTAACGTTTCATTCCAAATTAAGTCTAACCTTTTACTTATATGGAATGTTACTCTTATATGTTATACAACATATATGATTTAGTAAATAATAACATAATACTCCCACTAGCTTTCTGAAATACTTAGAAATTACCTTATTTTAATTATAAACCTAAACATAGATTTGATAATTTATCATAAGAATAATCTCTTAGATGCATGCATTTTTCCATTCATGGATTATTGCATTTTGTACACTTCCAAAGATTTGCATGAATTCATAAACTCCTTTTTGATTACTAATCGTCCTCGCTTAAGTAATTATTCAAGAAAGAGTTTTGATATTCCATTGTCAAATTTCACATTCATGTAAATATGACAATTTCCATCTTTATATCTTTAATGTACTTAAGAAAGAGTATTCAATCATAGTTAATTGCTTAAGTATGATTAATAATCTTGTCATAAGATATTCATTAAGATATGTGTACAATTTTGTCCATATGATTATTTCACAAAGATTTAAACCACTAGGGTTACATTATCTTTGAATAAACTCATCTCCATTCTCTAACTATTAAGAATTAAGATAAACCAAATTTTAAATTTGAATATCTTTATGAACAGCATCTATAACATTCATATTATGAGTAATTCACCCAATTCATTATTTTGGTAATACTACATCATATAATCATCAACATATTAATTAAATATCTGAGATATCCAAGTGGATCTATGAATGATAATTCCATCATCTTGAGGTTTATCATTTACATGTTAAGCCTCATCATGATTTTAACTAGTGTGGTTTTAGAAGATTATGTATCTTGTAATTCTATCTTTTCTAGATAAAATTCTCCCACTTGCCTTTAGCAATATAGAGACTATCTATAACTACTTAGCAATTTAGAGCAACAATCCAACGTTCTCTTTTAGGACATTACAAATACACATTGATAGTTCCTGATATTCTTTTGTTAACATTCCTTCTTATAAGTGGCTTAACAAATTCAGAACTTCAACTTAAGACTTAATGTGATTCATCACAACAACGTCTTATTAATCTTCTAGGAGTCTAATTGAGTATATTCAAGCCATACTCAATTTCTAACCTTGATAACTTTTGGAAGAGAAGAAATCATAGTTATCTTCAATCAAACAATCTAACAAGAGTTTGATTCTCTAACTGAACATACTATCCATATGTAGTACTTCAATTAGAATTGATATTGTAAGAAGATCTAACAATATATATATAAGATAACCATATTCCTGTTGGCATACCTATTTACCAACTAAGTCAACTTAATGGTATAATAGTATTTCCAAACCAATTGCATGCTGTATAACACAAGTTCTTTTTAATCAAGTCACTTCATGTTTATGTTGCATTAAAACATAAACGTGTTATAATCCCACTATTCGTTATTAATCATTGATCAACTCAATGACTTCTTGCATATGTCTTAAAAGACCATAACAAGCTAACGTCTTACTTAATTATAAGTCTTGTAATACTTAGAAGACTTCATGTTTATAACTATACAATATAGTATAAACATGTATAATTAAAGTAATCATGAACACCATCATTTGGTTTCAATAATATTTTCAAGTTAACATACTACTTCATGTTTATTTATGTCATTCTAAGAATACATAATTATTGAAGTAGTATTATATTACTTCATGCATTTATGTCATTCCAATAATACATAAATATTATAGTTGAAGTTGCCTTGTTATCATATTGACACATGTTCTAATAGATATCTAATTTAGAAATTGTAAATTATCCATGTAGGTTTCACGCATGCATGGAAATTTACCTTGTTGTTAATATTTAGTCTGCGTCTCACGTTTACTAAATTATAACACCAAGTGTTTCTTAGATTAGATGTATTAAATCTAATTAGAATTATAATCTCTTACTTGCAGTTAAGAGAATCCTTTAAATCATATTCTTATGTGTTGTACTTTGCACACAATAAAGATTTCTCCCACTTGTGCATTGAACAACACCATGTTACATTTAAACAACACGCACGCGCTTGTCAATGTGAACAATATGATTTGTGTCATTAGCATAACTAGTAGATATAGAGTTACTCAATCAATCAAGGAAACGTACATGACTATCCTTGAAAGTATTAGTGTCTATATTTGGAAAGTAATTACCTTGAGATAATCAACAGATAATCTAAGTTATAATCAAGACAATAAGTCTTGTAACTCCCACTGAATTAGAGAACATAATAATAATCCCTTATTCATTCATAAGAACACAATACTCCCACTAAATTTGACAACATTGTAAATGTTTCATTAATTAGTGAAAGAAATAGTGTACTATTTACTTTCCCACATCTTTTAAGAAAACCCATTCAAACAATTATATAGGTTATAAAAGGATGTAATCTACTTCATGAATGTGATTCATCACATTCCAAATTATTAACTTGAAAAAGCTGGGCATGCAATTTCTTCCTGTATAGATCTACCATACCAACAATTGTATGTAGTATCTTTAAATGGTCAAATCAAAACAACTAGATAAAATAATCTAATTTGTCTTTTACCATTATGCAGTAATTAGTCTAGCTTCTAATTTAATAACTCATATGTGCATATACTCTTACTATTAAAGTTTGCTATGAGTTATGTATTTAGAATCTAGACAAATCTAATCATCCTATTATACCTTTCTCATTCATGAAAAGGAATAGGATTTAAGTCTCACACTTCTCGTAATGGAAAGAAGACTATATTTATTCTTTTAGTAACATTGACTCTAACCAACAAACCCAAACGGGTGTAGATCAATTAAAAGAATAACTTACGTTTACGGTTTTGAGTTGCATTAATACATTTAAAGAATTTACAAAATTCAATTTTAGTATTTTCGATAATTTATATTTCCAAGAAAATATAATACCCAAGGATATATTCATATAACCAACATATTTTCTTGAAAATCTAGGATCTAACTTTACATAGTTTCACCACATCAGTTGATCTGCTAGTGGTAAAAGTACAAAAGATAGTAATCTGTCGAACAATAATTGGCAAACAAGATTTCCAATTCCTAGATCATTATGGGATTTACATCAAATTGATTCATCAATTTGCCTTTGTAAGCATGTTTTATCCCATCTCATGCCTTAAGTTCTAGGTCTCACGCACAACTTAATTAAGTCGTCTACCTTAGAAACTGTAAAATTACAATTATGGTCTCACGCGTTAAAAGAATTTTACCTTGTTATAGTAATTTAGCCTAGGTCTCACGTTTACTAAATTAAAATTCCAAGTGTTTCTTATAGGTAGATGGCACGTAACTTAAATTTTTAAGGGTATTAATTTTTGATATGTCAATCAAAATTATGTACAAAGATGCATGCACTCATCTTTATAACATAAGTTTTCATAAAAACTTTTTATGTCCGATTCCTGAAATTAATACACAAAGTTTTACTTGAGGTTTATGCCAAAACCCTAAGATGACTTTCTACAACATATGATTTTAAAAGTAATTCGTTTAAGACATATTCAAGATTGTGATAACCAAGGCAGACTCTAAGGCTCTTTTCAAAGCCTTCAAATCACGGTAATGAATATCATCTTAAAAGACTTAATTTTAAAAGCATATTTGCACAAAACATCATTCAAGCAAAAGTTTATGGATTCAATCTCAAAATAGTAATAAAGTTTGAATTTTGCTAGTCTCGACTGGGAGCTGATTACCGTGCGAATCGGACCACGATTGTCATAAGACCTTTGCAAGATTCTAACTTTATCACTTTAGGGTTTCACAATTATTAGTCCGTATTAATTTTCTTTATGAAAACAACCCTTTTATTGCTTACAACAAGTCCAACTAAAACAATAAAACAAGTATCAAAGAAAATCAAAACAACCAATAATAATAAGTGAAACAATTAGCCACATGCAATCCGTATAAGAAAAGATCCTAACAAAATCAATTCTAGGTTTTTATATGCATATAATTAACTAGGGCCTTCACCTCTTAATGGAAGTGAGCCACATACATTGACAAGTCAATTGCGTAGGCCAAAGCTAATCACATACCACATAGCACGTAATTGATTTTAATAATTATATTGGGGTTTTCCCCATTAAAGATCTATCTAAACATGTGATAAATAAAACAAAACAAGATCCATGACGAACATGCATGTAAGTCACGGATAAAACCTAACAATTAGCAATTAGGTCACAAAATACGTTCAATAAACCGGTTAATGACCTAGGGTTTCTAGTGATTACACATAATCCAAGAAAACCACAAAACCCTAATTAGGGTTTCATGGAAAAATCGACCCCCCCCCCCCCCCAAAATTAGGGTTAAGGTTTCGAATTTAAAAAAAAAAATAGGAAAAACCCTAGATCAAAATAAACATGTATCTAAAACAATTAAAGATCCGATTTTTATTACGTTTTAGTAATCAATTACATGTTATACATGGCTCGTGATGCCACTGTTAGAATTTAATTACCATGACAATCATATAAATCAAAGTGCACACGTATGCGGAAGCGTAGGATCAAGTATAACACATAAATATTAACTAAAACATAAACAAGAACGTACCGTGGTGATTCTAGCCCGAACAAGAATCAAAAGCAATTGTCTTTAACAATATGAAGAACCCTAATTAGGGTTTATATGGATCAATGATTAACCCCTTACCGTTTTGTTAATTGATCCCTTGATAACAACAAAAGTATGTTGTTACCTCGTTCTTGTACACACAAACTACTAACGAATAAAGGTTTGTTGCAAGTAAACGAAACACTTAAGTTTTAGTCTTGACAAAATCAACCCAATAACCCTTGGAAGGGAGTGGACGATCGGCCAAGAAACAAAAGAAAGAAAACAAGTTTTTAGGGTTAGAGAGTGTGCACAAAAGAATGTGAAAGTCTAACCCTTGGCCTTGTATATATACTAGTTGATTTCTTGGTGATCAAGCAAAGCATGGGTTGGGCTTTCCCCCCATGATCGACCGGCCTAGGACACCCCTTAGGGGTTCTAGATCCTTCTTGACTCCCAAGTTTCACTCTAGTCCTTATCTTTCATAATTAACGATAGTTAGTCCATACGGTTAATAACTAACGACCGTTTAGTCCATTAAGTGTTATAAATATATATATACGATACATTTAACATATATATATTTATTATACATTATTCTTGTTTGTAAAGTGTGCAATCCCGAGGTCTCGGGTTCGATACTAGACATTTACATATTAATATTTATCCATATATTTAACATAAATGACCCCCTAAAAATGGTTCGTTTTTCGCCTCATCAATATTGCATTATAAATCTTCACCGCTGCACAAGAAAACGGAACACATTGCAACTAATTTATTTATACGTTTTGGTGCTTGTAGTATTATCCGTCGTACATTTATGGTTACTCGAGTACCTATGTTGATGAATGATACTATTTTTTTTATGATCTTCAACTTTTATTTTTGTAATAAAACAAAGAAGAGGTAGAGAATCAAAGTCTCGGAGTGATGAATAGAATTTTTCGTCAAGGTTAACATGAGAATGCCCACCTATTGATGATAAAGTAAAAACAAATACTTTGAGCAATACTTTGAGGCCATTCATCAACACATGTAGTTGTTACCGGATATCGTTAATGATTTAGTATAATTTATCTAGGCTCATTGGATTGTTAGTGGTAGGTAGGTCTAACCCATTTTATTATTATATCTATTGTATCCAAACCATTCTTGTCATTTCGATATGGTATTACAGCCAACACTCTCCTAAATTTTCTACACTAATTGATCCCCAACTTAACCCTAATCATCCCTTTTTTTTTAGTCGTGTATTACTTCTTCCCACCATTAACCAATCCCTTATTCCCTCCTAAACTACAACAATGACTAGTCCAACTCCTACTCCAAAGTCCAACCTTGTCCCTCGCGGATAAACTTCTTGTTGTTCATAACATCACATATCCTGTACCCGTAAAATCGGATGTTTATAAACTTAACTACTCTTCTTGGTTTTATTTTTCTAAGAATCTATATGAAGGCTTTGAAGTCCTTAAACACGTTACGAAGTAATTTGTAAATAGATTTTTAATTTGAAAAGTTGAGAGCAAAGTTTATTTTCATTTTAAATTGTCACAACACTTTTCAAGGGAGAAATATCTTGGTTGTTTTGGCTGAATGTTTGTAAACCAATAATAATAATCAGCTAATGGGCATGTCTGCCGAGCCTTGTAGACTGAATTTTGAACCCATTTGAGCGTGATTTTTAAACCCCGGTTTTCAGGATCGATATAGTTGTTGTTTCATACAAAGGGGAAAATACAAGGTAATATTTACAAGGAAAAAAATAAATATAAAAAAGATATATGAAGTTTTATCGATTCAAAGTTTGAACTCATTCGTCTGTTCTGTACTTTCATATCATAAAGTTAAAGCAAAACCCACAAGAATATCATATGCTTTGGACACAAGTCATGGTGGGCCAAACACTTTCGAGTTTAAAGCATACAAAATTTGGATTCGATAGACATAGCTTTAGTAACAAAAGATTTTGTCTCAACAACATTTATAGTCTTTCACAATATAATTGTATAGTTAGTTAATAGTTTCTCACACGAAATTTTTCTTCTTATGATCTTAACGACAAGTTTCAGAGCGCTAACTGCTAATATATACTCATATAAAAGCGGCCAAATAAATGTATTTTATCTAAAAGAAAAAGTGAACAACAAAATAAGAACAACTAATTGGTAAAACAAGTTAATACCCAAGGATAAACAAGTCTTCATACTTAACATGACAAGCATCACCAAGGAAAGAAGCAAATCTTGATTGCCCTTTATGTTTCAATTAAATCAACGTTTCCCCTCCTTTGGTGCAATGGCTGCTGCACATTTTGTACATGTATCAAAGTCACACTCCAAACAGTGGTAGCTAAAACCCTAAATGCGTTGGTTATTACATATATATGTCACACCACCAAATGGGGTGATCTCAAACAACAAGTGTAAGAGGATGTAAGGGATGGAAGTGGTGAATGCCACTGGCGTTAGTTCTGTGCATGTTTTAATTTATGCAGATATTAACAACACGGGGCACAGCCGTATGCTGAGGCGCCGCGTGATACTAATGCCACACCAACGACAGTCTCCTACCTTTCAATTACCTTTGTGGCTAAAGTATTACATACCAGATGGGGCTGATTTGATGTTTTACTGGCAAACGTCTTCAAATTTAGCTACCTGAATTCGAACCAACATATTTCAGTTAAAAATTGAACCACCCACCCACTGAAGATATTTAAAGATCGCTTGAGGCAATTCATCATTCAAAAACATGTTAGTAGATGACATAAAAACTTTTTCCTTTTCTTGGATTGTTAACAGGTCCAAACCCTTTCGACCGCTTTGGTTCGATTGGCTAAATGACCCTATGTCTGCTTGTAAAACTTGTTTGTAAATTGTTTCTTCTTCTAGCCTCTTGCTAGTTCAATAAAATCACCCGTTCAAAAAAAAAGTAGACTAAAAGGCAATTGACCCGTGCATGCTTTTAAGCCCAAAATTACTTTGAAATGAGGAGTTATTCTGACAGTTCACATAGCTTAACTGGTTTATCTGTGCGTTCATTGTACTTAATAGGTCAATCAAAGGGTATACTTACGCCCGGAAATAAACCCCCGTTGGTTTGAATTGTGGATCCCCGATAATCCTCAATTTCACCATCAACTAATTTTTGACTTGTGTTGATAGCATTCTGAAACCAGATGCTCCTTATATCAGTGAAAAACAAAGAAGGCCTATTGGCATCACCTATGCCATTAGTACCCAACCTATATATCCTAACAAATGCACCTTTATGTGCAAATTTGTTGCCATACCTGTAACAACCAGCGCACCTATATATAAAATGAAAGTAATATATTCTGTTTCAGCAACATTATTTTCTTCATATAAAGTTGTAATATATTTTGTCATACATATATGAAATTTATAATCTTATTTTGGAAGACTATCTACACAAGATAGAATTCTAAGATGGTACCCTGGGAAGAGTTTTGCTTGTCGTTTATGTAATGGATGCAATGATTCAGTAAGGCACCTATTCTTTAAGTGCTCATTCTCTGCTAACATATGGACATAATAGTGATTGTGAAGCTGCCCTGCAATAGATCTATTATGAGTGTAGGAGATTAGTCCTTGCAGCAAGTGTCTGTTTCATTTGGCATGAAAGAAATAAAAGGGTGTTTACAAATGAGAAAAGAAGCTGGAAGGAAGTACTAAGTCCTAAGTGGAATTATGGACACAATCAGATTCAAGTTAGTAAGCTTAGGAGTAAAGAAGACAGTTCAAGTCAGCAAAGTGGCTTCTACTTGGCAAGTGATCTTGAATGCTGATAAGAAGGCTGAATTGAGTATTCAGGATTGGAAGGAATGAGTTATTCCATGACTTACATGGAATTTCCTATTAAAACCAATGGAACAGTGCTGACGCAGACTAATATGGATCATGTAAATAGTCTGCGAATGAAGAGGTGAGAACCTATTACTTGGAAAAGAGATAATGCTAATAGAACAGTTGCTGTTTATGGTAATAAAGGAGTGTTTGGATTATGTTGTTGGAATTTGAAGTGGTATTAAGGGATGGTTATGCAGATGGCTAATATCTTGGTCTGAAAGCTTTCTCTAAAAACGTAACATTCTACTTTTCATGTGAGGATGAAGCTGCATATCAACTTGGATTTTGATTTATTGGTTTGAGTTAGTAAGGCCATATGGTAGTTTCCTGCAAAAGTGGGTAAGTTCGGTGGTGCCAGCCATGATGATGCCTGTTGCAGTCCTTATAGTCTCTTAGGCTGATGATTGTGAGAGCTTATGGATTGTTTAATGGGAAATGTAGTCACGGTGGGGAGTATCCTTGGGTCCCTCCTACCATTTAAGTGATGCCATATGTAGCATTTTTATGTACACAGTCATGTGAGGTCGAAACTGCATTGACTATGCATTTAAGTGCTATTATTATGGAAATGTCGCTTGATGTATGGATACCCAATGGAACTGAAGTTTTACCCAACTTTGATGATGCCTCATATAACCGCCTCTGTTGCTCTGGGTGTGAGCACACGTAAGGTGTTTGTATGATGGAATAGAAACTGTTGCATTTAGCTTGGTTTCTCTTGTATGTTCTGCTTCTGGCTTTTTAAGTCTGTTAAGTGCATGTCCTAACAGGCTTAATATTGCTTTGTATGAGTTGGTTTATTTGTGATAATATAAGTTCTCCACTTTACCAAAAAATAAATAAATAAATTTAAAAAAAAAAAAAAAAAAAAAAAAATCTCTAAACTTTGAGACAGATTATCAAACACATAATCTGCATCCTTCAAATCATATATCAAAAGAAATAATTTATTGAAACAAATCCCACAACCCTTCAGTTTCTTATTTCCTCTAATATCACCATTTCTTATTCCGATCACAATGATAGCAAATATTGAAATTACACACTCTAGCCCGACATTCAAGTACCAAACGACCATTAATATCTTGATTACAAACTGAACACACATACTTTGGCGTTTTCTTTCTTCGAACAAATGTTAATGGATGTTTATGATACGCCCGAGTTCTCGTGCCCGCATACCATATGTTGTCGTAGTAATCTTTTCGACTAATGCAATCAAGGTGAAAAGAACTTCTGGATTTGTGATTGTGACAATGATAGAGTGGGAAGTTGGGGTTCATTTCCTCCTCACAAATATCACAATAGAAATCTTCTGGATGATCTTCGACCGGCGGATACGTCAATGGGATTTCATGTCCCTTGCAATACCTGTGAGCAAGGGACTTTGGCGACCTCATTGCACAAAGCATGCATAGTTGGAAGTCACAAGTCTTACAAGAATAGCTTATGGCACGAGAATACTTGTCACATGCGTTGCAGAGAACTTCGGGATCAATACATTGGGTAAGATGATGGTTGTGGGATTCGTGTTTGATGGTAATGGGTAAAAAAGCACAATTTACACAAAGACAGAACTTGCAATTCATTTTGCATTTGTAGGCAAATGTGTTGCCACCACTGAAACAACCAGCGCATTGATATAAGTACTCATCTTCCCATGTGTCTACTAAGTGAAGGGTATGGTCAGGGTGAAGTTGATGTTGTAATGTTCGGGGTAAGTGGGCACAATATTTGTGGAGATTAGGAAATGAACATCCGTCTTTGCAGCTATAATATGGGAAGGAGAGGGGTTGTACACATGCATAGCATACCTTTATTGGATCACCAGAGTTGATGTCAGGCATCATGTTGTTACCTTGGAGATCTTCAACATTTAGGACCAATGGATGAGCAGGATGACTCCAATGATTAATCTTAGTTGTCTCCTTATCATCTTGAGCTATGATTTCAGAATGCAGCAGTTTCAGTGGATCTGTAAATGCCTCTGACATGGGAAAATGCAGCAAACTGTGTACGTCGTCACTAGCTGCCGAAGTGCTCGGATCATCTCTGAAAGTTTAAATGTGCATATTGTTTTCAGAAGAGAATCAATCACAAAAACACAAAATTAAAAGAAGATAACTTAATCGTACCTTGAAGTGGAAGTTGTTTCTGCTTTTAAGGCACATTTAATGTGGGCGAAAAATCTGCAGTTTCCGCAATGATACAACCAATCATCCCACCGAACATATTTGTTGCAAAATTTGCAATAATACGGAAATCGGTAGAACTTCTCTGGTAGCGAGTAGACAAGAACTAGTGGGTGTTTAGGGTGATGATCTGGTAGATGCACTACTACAAATTGAAGTTAAAGCAACACAGTGTAAGTGTTGTATTATGTCTTTAAAATGTTGCATTATGCCTAAAGTGACACTTTATCAAGTGCTACATTATGTAACGTCGCCTTAGGTATAAGTGACACTTTCAAATGAAATATGTAACATTTTTTAATGTGTTGCCTTTGTTTTGCAAATGTGTTAATGAGAAGCGCAACACTTTTTACATTCAAACACAACACTTTTTATAACTAATTGCAACACTTTTACACTCAATGCAACACTTTTTACATTAAAATGCAACAATTTTATACTTACGTGCAACACTTTTTAAAATCAAATGCAACATTTTTTAATAGAACCACAACGATTTTAGATTCAAGTGCAACACTTTCTCATATGATGCAACGAAGTATGCAACACTTTATCTTATGAAATGCAACACTTATAGTTGTTTTTCATCATTAAGGCAACACTTTTTTATATGATTTGTAACACATTTGTTTCACGTAATACAATGCTATATATGTGATACTAGGAACATATATAAGGATACACAAGCATATGATACATTAAATTATAAATTTACATAAGTTTATATGTTTACAAAGAGATACAGCAAAAGCGTTATGAGTTTCTGTGACCAACTACCAAGATCTAGTTTAGGTATTTACAAAGATCTAGCAAAAGCATCATCAGTCTTTGCGAACAACTTCGACAAGCTGGTTTCAAAAAGGGTTTCAGTAGAGTGGATATATACACAAACCAGTTAATGTCAAACGACTGCATTCAAGTGGTACAGTCTTTAGTCCTTTTCGCCAGGCTTTGATTGCTTGTTTGAGCAGCAACTTGTTTTCTTTTGGAGGCTATCGTGGAACTATGTAGTTGTCTTTTAGCAGGGGTTGTTGGGATGTACTCGTCTTTCCGTTTGGGTGGATCAACAAGAGCGGAGGTAGACCAACCTATTGTTGCAGATCTGTAAGAAGTGATGCCTCTGTGGTTTGTACGCTTTTACCACGTGTATTTTAGTCTCTGTTTAACCACGAAATTCAATCTTGTAGTGGCGTATAAAGGCAACAACTGTTTATCCTCGAACTGATGAAGCAATGGCTCCAATATCAGTACCCTGTAATACATGTGTAAGTAAATGGGCATTTTCAGTTTAAGAGTATAATACATTGTAACTTTTGAGTCCAATAGTCGCACCAATTTAGTTTGATGAATGAAATAAGTGCAGATCATATCACCTCGTCACCCGCCTTTTTAACTTTCGGTGCATTGAATGGTATGAATGTTTCCACATCAAGTGTCGATATAGTGGCATGTATGCTTCGAGTTCCATCATTAATTACTAGTGTCACACAAGACCTCGACAAAACATGGGGAGGATATTTTTAATATAGATTATATAATGCATATTGCTAGTTGAGAATGTGACTTACATTATGCAGACTTCGGCAGGGCATGTGACAATCCAAGATAGATCAGCTTCTAGTGACTTGTGGCACTTGGCGCACGCTGTATACCAATAAACCTTTTTTTAAGAAGAGAGGGTACTTTTCCCTTTAATCCAAGCAGTTTTTAGCTGTATATAGAATGAGGAGGGTATGGTAATGGTGTATAATAACGGAATAAACGAATGACATGCTTAAGTATACCGTATTGGCAGACGGTTTTTAGTGATGCAATGGCTGTGGAAAGAGATTTGATGTCATGTTCTTCTGGATAAGACAGTAACACGTTGCGCTCCTTGTAGCTTTCTGTTTAAAGAAGTTGTTGAAGCTCTTGCTTGTTGTCGTTGAACCTAAATTAAAAATATATGTTTACGAAATAATGTCAAATATGTTCTATTTTGCAACATATATAATTAAGCAGTTTCATTAAAGAAAAAAGTACCACTATCTCATTTATAACTCTTGTTTTACTTGTGGGTTGATAAATAGAACTGCAGATGACCCTTTTGTGCTCAATGAGAGGCCTGCACAACAGAATAAAAGCTAGGAAGAAATATAATAAATGGTGCGTGCTTAAATAGTTAACTCACAACTGTTTTCTATACTGTATGACAATTGCAGAACATGTATTCCCAAGTTTTTTCGGATTATGAAGCATTAAAATGAATTATAATTTGCATTGTTTCACTTAGTGTTGAATGTTGTCATTTTCAACCTTTATACCAAGCATCATACGTCCTGTCTAGATGATGCTTGCAAGTGTATTTCCTTCGTCTTCATTGAACGCAAACCGTCTAGGCAAAAATACATTCAGTCTCGATGGTGCCGCATGTCTCTTTAAGTCCTGAAGTATATACAGAAATTTAATTAGTTTAGCTTTGATCTTGTTATTTGTGGTTTTCATGGCTATCGTTTTGGATACAGAAAAGAAAGGTGCATGCAAAAAGTTATGGAAAATGTAGATGATTAACTTCTGACGTGTTTGTTCAAACACGAATGTTAGGTAGGATGCTAAGGTGAATTTTGACTTGGCTTGTGTTTAGAGTTATAAAGTGCTACAAGCATTTTTACGTGTTGTTAAAAACAATAACATATTGTATTCTTTGTAAATAGTTTGTTGACAGTTTGACACAATATTTAAAACTTACATTGTACAGGTAGAATTATTATTATTATTTTTAAATGTTAAGTTGTTTTAAGTGTTGTGCAAAATGTTAAATCAATATGGCTTATTAAAATATGAGTAGTTTCAGTTTTATCCGAAACAAATGCATATATACACAAAAGTATCAGTGAATATATATGCATCCAATTATAAGCAAGATGATGATTGGCTTTCAAAAATCAAAGTCACAGGAAACTTGGGTGATGCAGTGATGCTTAGAGCCTCCATGATAGTGGTAACACAATTCTGCCACATTTCAAATACAACATAGGGGGTGTTTGTTATGTCATATAAAGCTTATATAAACCAAAAAGTTTCAAAATAAGTCACAAAAAGCGAGCTTATCAAACATAATCCCAAAACCAAATAAACCATAAGCCGACTATATAAGCCGAAACAAACACCCCCATAAGCCTGTTCATATAGTCTAGCTATACCACTTATCTGAACATAACTTTTTGTTTATATTTCTATATTTTCCCATAGAGGATACATATTATGCCCAAATAGTTAATCACACTTGAAGCAAATGCTAATTTAATTTTCTAACTAAACCCGGATACTTAGAGGTGAAGCCAACAATTAAAAGTTAAATGCATGATCTGCCTAACATAAAAAATATCAAACAATTCGTATGAGTTTATCCATCAATAGATTGAACTCCATTTTGCCCAAATTAATCAATTATACCTAATATATAAGTTTTACAATGTTACCTGTGATGCCGACGAATAGGATCCTTGGTCTAGAGAATGAATCAGTAAAACTTGAAGGTTGGAAAAATAGTGCAAGTGTGATGACCAACAAACACGATGCAGTTACTTTTTACGGTTTTCTTAATGAATAGAGTGTACGAATTTGGAGTTTGGGTAGACGAGGGTACCAGGCAGTTATGCGTTTGCTATTTTTATTTGGTGATTTTATTTTACACCTTTACTTGATAAATTAAAAAAAATATATAAAAAATTAATCTTATACTCAACATATAAGTTTTATATATTTTTGTTTATGGTTTGGGCGTGTTTAGCGCAACAGATTATGACTATTATAAGAGCTTAAAATAATTTTGCTAAAAAGATGCCACTTATAAAAAATAATCTTTGTTTGGTTGACAAAGATTGTGGATTATTTTAAAAAAAAATTAGTTGCATAAACCAGCTTTTAAAAACATGTTGTACATTATATTTCACAAAATTACCGATTTGATATTTTTTTTTTCTATTCATATTAGGTTATTATTTGTTTACGTATATTATGTAAATCTGTAGAGGTGGCAAAACAAGCGGGCACGGGCCACGGTTCAAAGGGGCTACGGACCAAACAAGCGCATGTTCTACGAATTGCTTTAGAAAAAACCCAAAACGATGAAATAAATTCCTCAAACATAACATCTCATTTATATTTAAAAAATTAATTATATTATATCTGTAAGTTTTTCTTTAAAAACAATTGTAATGTTCTACAATTGAGAGAAATAAGTTTGTGCCCATTTAACCTTTAAATGGGCAATATATGCTCATTTCAGGAAAAAAAATGGGCTAAATGTGCCCAAATCTTTTAAAAAATTGCCCAAATTAGCCATTTTTTTTTTTTTTTTTTTTTTAATTTTGGGCACAAATTGCCACATCTATAAATCGGTTTAGAGATAGGATGGAATGGTTTATTGTTTGGTTTTCTGTGTTGGATGGTAAGGACCCGATGAGATTGATATAGATCAAGAAACTCGGATAACACTTAAACAAGAACCATACTTCACTGCTTTGAGGCAGTATTTGCCCAAGTGTGTGAAACTTGTGAAGTTATGTGTGTTGATCTCTTTTTATAGAGAGGCTTGTAGGGTTTAGAGATAAACCCTTTTTGGATGATCAACGGCTGCTAAAAAAAGCCAGGTGTTGATCATCTGAGAATAGACAAGGAGGAAGGTCTCATGCGTCCTTTAGCTCATACAAAATGGTGCTTGGTGTGCGTCCCCAATGTGCAGTGTCAGATGTTACATCTTAACCGCTAGCAATAGTACTTTCATGTTTAGTCTGGCCTGAGAGGTTTTACCAGGCCCTACGTGACCTGGGATTAAACTCGAGCATCCATCAAGTGTTGATGGGCCTTGGTAATGGGCTTGAGTTGTGCGTGTAATTAGTGGGCTTGAGACACTAATATTTAGACGCTATCAACTTCCCTCGGTCTAGTATTAGATCATGCACTGATATAATGTTGGACTTTGTAACTGAGTCCCCCAAGTTAGTGCAGTGCTACCCGAGTTCTTTCTGAGGCCTTACGTTTCTAGGCTTCAATCATATTTGTCTTTTGTGATGATGACTGGATGAGGCTTTTTACATTGATCAGGTTTATAAGTTGAGTTGGGAAAGATGTGTACTTGATACTTTCATGGGGAAGAATAGGAATATCTTGCTGTGAGTTTATTTGCTATCTTTGGGATTTGACATATCTTTATTCTCTTGAAGCTCATTATCCCTCGTCACTTGAAGCTCCATCTGTAAACAACGTCCATGTATTAGAGTCAGGATCAGGAATTTGCCTTGTCCGACTAGGCTACTTCTTGCCATCTTTCATGACTGGTTGTGTGTTTACCTGATAGTCCTATTCCCCTAGGGCGACTTCCAACTAGGTCAGTCGTCTTGAGTTTTCAGGCCTTGCTAGTACTTGCTTTAATGGATGGTCTGTGATGACCTCTATTGGGGTGTGCCTGAAAATATCTCTTTAACCGCTTCGTTGTGATAAAAAGAGCATATGCAAGCTTCTCGATAGGTGGGTATCTTAACTCTGCATCGTGAAGTTCCCTACTGGCGAAGTATATTGGCACTTGTCTTTTGTCCGGTTCGACTACCAATACTGATCATATGGCCTCGTTGGAATCTGCCAGGTACATTGTTAAGGCTTCGCCTAGGATTGGAGTTGCAAGGGTTGGCAATTCAGTCAAGAATACCTTAATATCTTTGAAGGATTTTTGAGCCTCCTCTTACCATTTGAACTTTTTCTTTGCCACATATTCTTTTATTACTTTGAAGAATGGAAATGACTTTTCTGCAGCTCGCAACAAAAATTGGCTAAGATATGCGATACAACCATTCAGGCTTTGTGATTGGTTAAGGGTTCTTGGGGATTTCATATCCAATATTGCTTGAATTTTCTTTGGGTTTGTTCTAATGCCACTCTGGATGATCATTTGCCTCAAGAATTGTCCCTCTTCCACAAAAGTGCATTTGGCTGGATTTAGTTTCATATTGATCCTTCTCATGTTCTGAAATGTATCTAGAATGTCCTTGATCAATTCTTGTTCATTCTTAATTTGGAATTTTTAGGCGCGACCCAATTGACACCCCTATTTGTGATGATTTCTAGCTTTATGGGCCCATCTTGGGCCTGTTTCGGGTATATGAGCTTTAGCAATTTGGGCTAAAACTCTCATACACTATCAAACGAATATACACACATTATTTTGGTCATGGTTGTAAAAACCGGTCGTGGTACCGTGGTCGTCGACCCCCTTCAAGCGCTATATCGTTCTTGGCGGCTTTATGATAACGCCATGACGGAGACCATAAATTATAAAGAAATTTGTTTTAAAAAAAATAAATATTAGAAATATTAATGTTTTTATTATTTTTAATTATATTTTTTTTGTATATTTTGCAAATTTAAATTATGTGTAATTTTGATTAATTTTTTGTCCACTTTTATTAAAGCCCATTAAATTATTTGTTAGGCATTATAAGCTTTTTAATGAGCCAATAAACCTAATAATATATTAGAGTTAGACAAGCTAAAAAATACAGTCTCCACTACATACTTCTTCCACTTCAAGAAAACAACCCCTAGCTCAAATTAAAAGAAAATCAAGAAAATCGAAGTTGTCCGGCGTGAATATGAAAAAAAATAAAATAAAAAAAAAAAAAAAAAAAAAAATAGGTCTGAAGTTGATCGGCATTGACCGACCCGCCGATTAGGCCGATTTTGACCGCCATTGACCAAAACCAGTTAGACAAATATGTGATATTTTGTGGCAGTGGACCTCTGCCAATGACATATCGGCCGCCATAGTGGATTTGTACAACATTGATTTTGGTGAAAAAATAATTGTAGCCACGACACTACTTTTTTATCAAAGTAATTCAATAAACATTCCCATCATAATTTTTGAACAAACTTTGGGTTTGATAATAATAAACCTTAGTAATCACATTTACTTATAAAATTGGCGGGAAATAACAGTTTTCACTTCCCGCTATATTTCCCCCGCCAAATTCTTCATGTAAATTTTTTATTTTGAACATCTTCATGTACACCACGTCTCCCCTTTTCCCTCATTCCCTTTCTCTTATTTATCTTGATCAAATTATATGAATACAGTGTTTACTTAAAGCTTCTCTTGCACCAACATTGGAAATACGACAATATGGAAGTGAACTACGAATTTCTGAACAAACCAAGATTTTCATGCATATGAGATTTGATGTCAGAATTTTTTATTTTCCTTTTAGATAATGGTACAACCAATATGTCAATCATTATACTACTCCGTATTGGTTTCTTCTTGGTTACTTACTGGTCAATTGCTTGTTTATTTAATATTTATTTTATATATGCAAAATGTGATTAACAAAAGTTTGAGGAAATGTCTAAATTGAATACTAGCAACACAAAGCTCGTTTATATGTTCATGTATGTTTGCTTTTGATCTATATACTTAATGAATGATCGGGACTAAACTAGCTTGACAAATGAATTTCACTGTTCTCATGTGATGAGAATTTTTGTCGCTCGTCCCTCACTTTGCATCCCTTGTTGATCGTTATGTCATTACACTTTAACAAAGCAACATTTTTTAAAGTGTTGCAATTATCTATAAGATGTGCCACACTTTAAACTAAGTGTCTTCATTAAACATTGTCAATTGCAACAATTTTTAAAAGTGCTACTTTAAGTTACGAATTTTGTAACACTTCATATAAAAGTGTTAGTTTAGATTTTAATATGCAACACTTGTTTTGAAAAATGTTGCTTTATGACCAATGTTGTAAATTAGGCAACACCTTTTAAAAATGTTGCTTGTAAAATGTTGCAATAGCCTCATTTTCTTGTAGTGATGGAGGGTAGGGGCTAACGTAGCACAAGACTTGTGGATCCAAAAGTCACAAGTATCACATTCATAGAATAAGTCTCTTTCTTCAGTTTTGCAAGCATCACAATGGAAAGAAGCAGGTCTCAACTTGAGGGTTAAAGGATGTTGCGGGTGGCTTTTATGTTCAATTTTGATCTTTGCCTCCTCTTTGATAGCATCAGCTTCTGCCTTACGAGCAAACTCAACAAGAAAACAATTACTGCAAGCAGTAAATACTGCCTTATCATCCTTCTTATTAACAAAATAATCGAACCCTCTGGTTATTCTCTGCCTACAAACATAACAAAAAACTAAATCAACATCCTTACTTTTGAACATTTTGATTTCCAGAGGACGCTGATATAAGGAAGGTAAGTTGATGGTATATGGAAGTTGTGAACATAATTTGTGAACGAAAACACGACATTGGATGCAAGCATATGCAGAGTCACCATTTGACAATGGTTCCTCACATATATAACACCCAACAGCTCCTCCTCCTGACTTCCCCTCATCATCACAACCATCAGCACCGATGATACCTAATATCATCTCCCAGTCAACGAGCTTCAGTGGATGCTCATGAGAAAAATGGTTAATCTCTTCCATTCTTACCCTCTCTTAAAAGTTAAAACCCTGAAGTAAATGTTAGATGTATATATGATACAAATAAAGTTTGACACAGAAATTATTTTATTACAGCAGAAAATGGAACATGATCATACTTCAATAGCTGAGCTATCTCTTTATATACTTGTAATAAAAGCTTTTTCAAGAACATTCTTTTCTCAAATTAGAAGTTTGCATTTTACTTTTGAAATTATTCTATCTCCTTTTGTCAATTGGAAGCTTTCTTTCTACATATATCACACAAAAAATATTAAGAATTTAAACTTACTTAATTGTGAAAATTACAAAGAAAATAAGGTTTACTTGATGAATTTGATTTATGTAAACACATTTAACTCAACTTCCATATGTGTTGGTGAAAAGAACTTGTTAATGAATGGATAATAATCAAATGGCCAAATGGGCTTAGCTATGACAACTTAATAAGACATTTACTAAAGTAGGATGCAAAACTTAATTAGCTAGTAATCTACGCTCTTTCTTCCCGAGGTTATACCAATGTTCATCTTGTTTTATACACTATCTAACATGTGTTACTTATTTCTCTGCAGGAAAATTACGCGATTCGAATGTTCTACCAGAAAGGCACGAATCGGCCAAGATAAAAGTTAATTCTACAAACTAAACGAACTTATAACATTTTCCTCGCAAGAAAGCATTTGATTGAAATAAAACTCTATCATGTCCTCTAATAAAAAGATTATTGGCCAAATTAAAGATGAAATTCAATCAGACAATTATCAATATCTAAACTAAAGGGGTATAATGTAATATATATATAGTTACTTTCAAAGTGTTTACATAAACAACAAATGTTTCTTAGGAACAATTATTCGTTTCTCAAATTAGAAGGATGCATCTTACTTTTACTTTTACTTTCACTTTTACTTTGGAAGCTTTTTTTTTTTTTTTTTTTTTTTTTTTTTTTTTTTTTTTAACAAAGCTTTTGTTCTATATCACATAACATTGCATGAATTTCCTTTCCTCCATCTTAAGTTCGGAATAAATTAGTTACTTTGCTTGTATATTGGTATACCGTTAGTTTTTACTAATTAATTAACATGTTTATTTGTTCGAACTGCAAGTAAGTAAGTTGATATGAACGAATAACAACTACAATATATAAATATCGAGTTAGAGTAACATGTTTCTTTTTTAAGGTCGCGTCATATAACATATGCTCCAGGCAAATAAAATTAATGTGAGAAACGGCTTACTATTTTAACTTGTCTTAATTTAAGTTGAGCCATAAAGTGGAATGGAAAACTGCACTAAGATGTTACTCGCATGAGAGCCGTGTGCGAAGTGTGCTCAAGGTTTTTACATTTCGGTGGCCTGCGATATAAAATTTCAAGTGACAATAATGACCATAAATTTCTCCCTCTTTTGAAATTCGTTTAAATGTGCACCTGAAGCTTTACATCGAGTGCCACCGCCAAATGACAATATGCTCCAATATTTAATTTGTGCATTAATTAATTTGTAAACAGATATTTAATTTTAAATGTAGAAAGCAAAGTTTATTTTCATTTTAAATTGTCACAACACTTTTCAAGTGAGAAATATCTTGTTTGTTTGGGCTGACCAATAATAATAATAATCAGCTAATGGGCCTCTCTACTGAGCCTTGTAGACTGAATTTTGAACCCATTTGAACGTGATTTCAGGGTCGATATAGTTGTTGTTTACTTGTTTTTGTTCCATATACAAAAGGAAAAATACAAGGTAATATTTACAAGAAAAAAAAAAAGATATATGAAGTTTTTATCAATTCGAAGTTTGAACTAGTTTGTTAGTTCTGTACTTTCATAGTTTCATTTCAAAAAGTTAAAGCAAAGCCCATAAGCATATCATATGCTTTGGACACAAGTCATGGTGGACGTGGACCAAACACTTCGTGTTGAAAACATACAAAATTTGGATTCGGATAGACATAGCTTTAGTAACAAAAGATTTTGTTCAACAACATTTATAACCTTTCACATTATAATTGTATAGTTAATAAATAGTTTCTCACACAAAATTTATATTCTTATGATCTTAAGGACAAGTTGCAGAGCGCTAACTGCTAATATATACTCATATAAAAGCTGCCAAACAATTGTATTTATCTAAAAGAATGAGTCGACAACAAAATAAAACTCTAATATAGTAGTAGTTAACATTGAAACGATAAAGATCATCGAAAGAGTTTTGCAAATGAAAAGACTTTGCAGTATCTTTGCGTACCTTGAATTGAAGCGACCCTCGGAAACATCCATACACGAATTAAAAAATTCAAATACATAGGCAATAGAAATTCAGTATACCTAGAAATAAAAGTTAATTCTACAAACTAAACGCACATCTAACATTTTCCCTATACAAGAAAGCATTTGATTGAAATAAAACTCTATCATGTCCTCTAATAAAAAGATAATACTATCGGCCAAAATAAAAGTATCTTTTTCTTTTTAGATTTGACTGATAAATCATATCAGTATCTAAACTAAAAGGGTATAATATAATATAGATAGTTACTTTCAAAGTGTTTACATATATAATCAACAAATGTTTCTCAGGAACAATTATTCATTTCTCAAATTAGAAGTTTGCATCTTACTTTTACTTTTACTTTCGAAGTTTTTATTCTTTTTCTTTTTCTTTTTTTTTTATTATTATTATTTTTATTATTATTAATTAATTTTTTTTTTTTCTTTTCTTTTGAACAAAGCTTTTGTTCTATATCACATAACATTGCATGAAATTCCTTTCCTCCATCTTAAGTTTGGAATAAATTACTACGTAGTTACTTTGCATGTATATTGGTATACCGTTAGTTTTGACTAATTAACATGTATATTGGAATAACATGTTTCGAACTACAAGTAAGTAAGTTGATATGAACGAAGAACAACTACGATATATAAATATCGAGTTAGGGTAACGTGTTTCTTTTTTTAAGCAGTCTCGTCATATAACATATGCTCCCGGCAAATAAAATTAATGTGAGAAAACGCTTATATAACTTGTCTTAAATTGAGTTGAGGCATAAAGTGGAATGGAAAATTGCACTAAGATGTTACTCATACCAGAGCCGTATACGAAGGTGTGCGAAGTGTGCTCAAGGCCTTTACATTCGGTGGCCTCCGATATAAAATTTCAAGTGACAACAATGACAATAGATTTCTCGCTCTTTTGAAATTTGTTTAAATGTACACCTGAAGCTTTACATCGAGTGCCAAATGACACTATTGTTCCAGAAAAGAATGTCACAGTAGTTTGTTTAAAGAAAATTGGTTAACATTTATATAAGGCACCATTTTACTTGCTATTAAGTTTTGAACCAGGCCTTCAAAATCTTAGTTTGCTTGTAAGTAGTGTTGACAAAATGAATATATCATACTTGCTATTTTGATGATGATTCGGAGTCAACATGTATAAATTTTTGCATGTATTACAACGTGTCGGGTTTGATTTGTTAAAATGTCGGGTTTGATTTGAAACTTTTTGTGGTGTAAGTATCACCACCCATTACAAAGTTATCAAAATAGTTCTTTCTTTTAGCCCAATGGGCTTATTATGTTGTTAATCATTTCTGTGCCTTATTTATCCAATATAGGCAAATAGTTTTAGCCCAGCGAGCATATTGGGTTGCAAACCACTCGTGCTCTCGTAAGTCGTGAGGTACGTTCTAGGTTCTAAAATCGTTTTAAGTGCTACTGGTGTTCATCAGTCTTCGGGTTTCTCGAATTATTTGGTTCGAATTGTTAGCTGAATCTTTTTGAGGCAAAATGAACCGAACCGAATTTTAATTGAATCAAACTGAAGTGACAAAATCCGGATTACATAACTTTTTTTAAAAAAATATTTAATTATATAGATTTTTAGCACCAGATGTATTTATATATTAAACTTAAACAATATACATCCCTAAAAAAATTCAAGCTTAAAAATGCTATATTTATAGAGGGATAATGTTTTAATAGTATATGAATATATTTGGTTCGTTTCGGTATACGTTTTGTCAAAATCAAACCGAAAACCGAATATTCTGTTCGGTTATAAATTCAAAGCTACTCGCTTCTATCCTCGTTAGGATTGGATATGTATAATTCGGTTAGATTTTCAATTGTTGTGGGTAATATCAACTTCACCTCAAAGTACTAATGTCGTAAAAGAATTGGTTTGATACAACTCTATGAAGATAGTTGCTCAAATAATATGGTAAAAATGTAATCACAGGTTACAATGATGAATTTATTGAGGTTCTTGTCGTTCATGCACAAAGCATACCACCAAGTTTAGTGTATTATAGAGTACTTAATTACATGCCAGGTTACTTCACAAAGATTAAGTGTCGTAATACTTTGACCAACAAGATTAGATTTACAACTTAGAAATTTAACAAAAATTTAAACATCCTTATCAAAAAGTTTATAATAAGTTTAAAATAGACGACTTTTAAAGTGGAAATGAGGAAAATAGATCTAGAAACGAACCAATAATTAAACAAGGACTTATACGATACAAAGTTAAAGGGACCCCATAGAAAATACGAGAAAGTTGACAACTTCAATTTTTATAAAATATAAGCAAGTTATGCCAAATATATAAATTGACTTGATAAGTCCACCACTATTTGTTCTTTCAATGTATGGTTACGTCGATTAGATCTTTCGTATCTTTGCTCCAATAATTTATATTTTGATACGATACCATCTTAATACATGGGACATACAGCATGGAATCAGGACACAAAACGACTAGTTTCACTTAAAATAAATTAAAAAATAATATAAACACAGTTTTTAGGACTAGATGCATTTAAAAAATAAAAATCGATATTTTTTTAACAAAACTAACACCACATCATAAAAATTCATGAGTGTCCCGAGATTCCCGAGACACACTCTGGTTTCATCACTGAAGACATACATGACGAGGTTAAGTGGCTTATTAAAGCGAATGTGTATATGTTTATAAACTTGTCATGTTATACCAAGTTATTAACTTATAAACCATTAGAATTTATAAACATGGTTCCGTTATGTATAATCTGTTACAACTTGTACAAAATATCTAGTGTAACACATACTTTATCCTTCCTCATGATAAGTGTTGATTCAACTATTTCAGTTTGTATCGAAACAAATTTTCACTTACAAGTTTCAACCAACGAAAAAGATCTAAACACTAAAGGTGACATCTGTTTAGAGTAATGGGTATCATGTCTCAAGCCATTGTGTTTTTTACCTTTACACACAAAAATACCCCTTTATTCTGTCACTCAAGCCAAAACACTCATTTGAGACCCATCATACCCAATTAAAACACAAACTTAACAAAGAAACTCAAATTAAAAAAAAAAAAAAAAAAAAAAAAAAGGTGGAAAATGACGTATGCCAGTAAAATGGCTTGAAGAATGACGAATGGGGGCGGTATGGTGGCACCGGTTTGGCTCAAGCAATTTGATGTCCACCTAGATTTGGCATGGAGAATGACATTACCATACTCATTGCTCTTACCGACACTAATTGTTTAAAATAATGTGTTACATTTTTTGTTGACGCAACCATACTTGGGTATGTTTTAGCGCGTCAACCATAGTTTTTAACACGTCGTCCTTGCTACAATGTTCCTTGTTTAGGTATGGTCAACAAACAAACTGGGTGGTTTGGTCACTTTTTTAACCGAACCATGTTTGTGTGTGTGAATTATTTATGATATATAACTGAATAATGAATAAGTTCAAGGTTTTGTTTACGAAAGTAGATAATAACTTAAGAACATGCGTACATTTGGTTTTTATGAAATTCTTTTTGTTGTGGGAGTCAAAAATGATGTTGATTTACTTGTCGACGTTTTTATGTGATCTTTAAAAAACAATAAGATACATGAAGCTTCGGTCAATAATTTGATATGTGTATATGTGATTTAGACACCTTATAATAATATAAGTTTGATTGATAAAAAATAGTGTGCAAGTAGAAAAGTTAGGTAAATTTGGTTTTGTATCATCACATTCGGAGTAATTTTTTATCACTTCTTTTTAAATAATGTTTGTTGTGTTATTCGTAAGGTTGTCATACTCGTCACAAATAACTATCTTCAAAATGCTTTTTTTTCGCTTTTAACGCGAGACACATGCCAGCAGAATAAACTCTTATAATCGTTTTTATTTTTCAAAAACAACATTAGAATACATGAAACTGAAAATACCCAACTAGAGATGATGACGGGGATGTCGGGGATTGCATTTCACATCCCCGTCACGGACCTTAAGTCCACATCCTCATCCCCGCTTCCATCCCCGTTGAGGAACAAGTGTACTTCACCATCCTCATGGGGTACCCTCATGGGTTATCGCGAATTTTTAAGTAGATGTGTTATCTTTTACATGTCTACGATATGGTAAAATAAGCTTTACCTTAAAACACAATAATTCTTATAAGCAACTAGGCATAGGGGAATGCTAGATCCACATAAATTACAATCCACAAAAAAAGTCCACACACTGGCAAAGATTGATTGGTCTAATAATAGAGAAGAGAGAGAAATAACCACTGCCATATAAGAATCTAACCAGGAAGTGTTATTTGTATTTAGCATTTGTAGAAAAACTTAGTTACTACATAGATTTGAAATGGTGTATCCAAAAGTATAGGGGCCATTTATGCAATTATCACAATTGAAGAATGCTTTTGCTTTCTTTTTTCCAAGTTGTAGTTGATAGGTACGTGGACAAACAACAACCAGTCAGTGTGTAATTAGACGAGAACGTGCATCAAGAGAAAAGAATGAACTAAAACTGATGCACTTGATGTTTAAATGACATGGTTTACACTCTTTTGTCAAGAATAAAACAAAAAGAAGAGAAATAAAGGGGAAAAAAGAGAGAAAAGAAGATGAGAGAAAATAAAATTTATGTTTTATTGTGTTATCGAGTTGGAAAGAAAAAAAGTAAGATGTAAGAAAAAAAAAAAAAGCTTTAAAATTACTTTCTCTCAAAATCATACCAATTTGGGAAGAAGATTAGGAGAGAAGTTTTGGCATAATTTCCTCCTCTTCTTTTCTCTTCTCTCTAAAAAAACTCGGGAATGCAATTTTTTTTTTTTTTTTTTTTAATTTCCTCTCCATAATATATACTTGTTCCGTTGTTCGTTTATAAGAGATTTTGATACAATTGGAGAAGAAAAATGCTAGAAATTAATATCAAAGCCTCCCGTAGGAGTTTGGGTCGTGTCTCAGTCCTAGTGTGGTTGATCATCCTCTCGGACCAGTCCTAGTGTGGTTGATCATCCTCTCGGACCAACTACTGATATGGTTGATTTTTATAACTTAAAGATTATACGGCGAATACATTAAACGTTATATAATATTGTATCTATGAATGTATAGTTGTTGTCGAGAGGAGATCAAAAGGCCAGGTCGTGAAGAAGTTGCTACTGTTTTTATTGATTTTTGTTGGAATTTAAGAATTTCAGTGCGTATTGTAAGGTTTAAAGCCTCGTGGTTAGCTATAATCCTGTAGATATTGTATTGTTTCTTGGCACGCCTGACAGTCGTTAAGTGCTACAGAGTGACTCATAAGGTATAAAGCTTTGTTTAATCCAACCGTGACGAATGCATACCAAATAAACTATAAACTTAATCAATCAAATGTCATGGACCTAACTAGGAAAAGAAGTCTACACAAGAAGGAATTTATCAAGATCACGATGGTTTTTGATCGTACGGGAAACATAACTAACATGAAAGAATCCTCCAAGGGTAGGGATACATAATCGTTTTCAACAAGAAACCTATCATTAAGAGAGGAGTTAAGGCGGCCCGAGTTTAAGCCACACATATGAGCAATTAATCACATATTCACATGTGACAGTGAAGTTTGTCGCGTTTATTAGTAGGGGATGTTCATCATGTTCTGCATTGTAAGTGTGCATATTTAACCTTCTTTTAAGCAAGGTTTTACAATTAATCAAGATTCTACAAGTATAACAACCAGATTAGATATTTCACAACATGTTACGGTAACCTGTACTTCATGCACCAACGTTGTATATAAAACCTCGCTTTGGAATATAAAGCAACCATTTCCAACGTCACATATGATTTCTTACGGATTAAACTCTAGGAATCTAAACCTTGACATACACTTATCAGCTAGAAGTTTCTCATTCAAACGATGTATGTAATCGACATTAAGATAACAAACTATTTATGAAAGATTGCAATCATAATAACCTGGTGGCATATGACGCGTGTGAGAAACAAGTTGGTCATGACCCCTTTAATCAATCAAATGCCATGTACGGATGTACCTAACTAGCTTGGAAAAATAAGTCTAAACAAAAAGCAATATATGATCAAGATTCATGATGGTTTGTGATTACCATTCAAAGATGTTACAGTGGTGCTTCAACATGATACCTACCATTCAAAGGTGTTACAGTGACCTGAGTTTAAGCCACCGTATGAGTAATCACACGTAACGGGTGAAGTTTGTCGAGTTTTTTAGTAGGGGTGTTGATCATGTTCTGCATTGTCACTATGCGTATTAAACCTTCTTTTAAGCGAGTTTTTACAACTAATCTAGATTCTGCGAGTATAACAACAAGATTAATATCCACAACATGTTCATGCACCAATGTTGTCGCTTTGGAATATAAACAACCATTTCAACAACGTCGCATATGATTTCTAACAGATTAATCTCTTAGAATCTAAACCTTGACACACACTTATCAGCTAGAAGTTTCTCATACAAATGATGTATGTAATCGACATTTAGATATATAACGAACTATTTATAAAAGATCGCAATCTTAATAACCATGGTCGCATGTGACGCGTGTGAGAGACAAGTTGGTCATGGTCCCTTTATATCAACCCCAATTTTGTTTTAACTCAACATCTAATCCCCCAATCACATTCTCTCTCTCTTTCTCTCATCTGCAGACACTAGTAAAGGTATATGCTTTGCCCCACTCCAAAAATAATTGAACTCAACTTCATATAACATAAAAATATGTCACTCAAAGCTTTCACAATGTACTTGTTCCATTTAAAGCTTCTTTATCATATATCCTCATGTTGGTGTCTCATATTTTATACTTTATGCATATTTAAGAAACTATACAATCTCATACTTTGTTTCTTGATTTTTCATAGGTGTATGATGAGAGTTGAAGAGAAAAGATTCTACTTTATGCTTTAAAAGTACTAGTAATCTTTGGCTTTTTCAGAAGTAGAAGGTGAAAAGATTTGACTTTTTTTGGTTTGATTTACAATGCCAGTTCCTTTAGCTGCATATCCAGCTCCTCCAGTACCATTTACACCCCCTGCAACCCCTCCAACTGGTACATTATCTTTTATATATTTAAGTTACTGGATTATATTTAAGTTTTGTTATGTTTTTTAATAGAAGATAGCATAATCTAAAGTTATGTAGTATTCCCATATGGTTTTTTTCTGATAAGTTTTATGTTAATAGTTAGACTTAAGCATAGTCAACTTTTGACCATTAAGGTTGAAAGTCAAACTCAGTGTTTCTGAAAACATAATTTATGTTAATCTTTATGGTTTTCTAGCTCAGTATGCTTTGATGCATGTTAAATACTAATAGAGTGAGTTGACTATTAAAAAGTCGGTACTAAACAGGGCATTATGTTTGTATAACAGGTTCCGAAAGCCAATTAGTATGTTCAGGCTGTCGAAATCTTCTTCTTTATCCGATAGGCGCGACTTCAGTTTGCTGTGCTGTTTGCAATGCTGTCACTGCTGTTCCTCCCCCTGGTATCTACTAAATTTCTGATGTTTTTTTGTACTTTATATATAGATTACTTTATATAATTTATATGGTCAAACTGATAGATAAATGTTTCTTAGGTACCGAAATGGCACAACTGGTATGTGGAGGTTGCCATACTTTATTAATGTACATTCGTGGTGCAGCAAGCGTACAATGTTCTTGTTGTCATACCATTAATCTGGCATTAGAAGGTACAAGTCCATTACTCTACTAAACACTCTCGTCTCTCAAGATTGAACGTTAAGGGGTATTTGCCTTAGCGTCTAATATATAAGTCTATTAAGTTAGTTAAACAGATTTTGCTTCTGATTATTTATTTATATATCACCAAAAATGTTAACTTGGTTGTAGGAAATCAAGTAGCACACGTCAATTGCGGAAATTGTAGAATGCTATTGATGTACCCGTATGGTGCACGGTCTGTGAAATGTGCAGTTTGCCAATTCATTACATCAATCGGGGTTAGTACTCATAACATATTTAAATATCTAATATTGCATATACATTGTTGTGTTTTCATACTGAGGAAGAAACTATGGCTTGCCAGTTATTTGGTTACAAACTTATAATGGCCTTTGTTATCACTGCCACGATGTTAGCAAAGCAATAATGTTCTGTTTTCTTATGATCTGTTGTACTTGAATGACCACAGGTTCCGACAAGCAATATTGAACAGAAGCTCGTCACATAGAACTTCTTGATGGTGCTTCTACTAGCCTACGTCTATAGAGCTACAAATTTTCTCTTGCAAGAGATTACTGTTATTGCAATTACTGTTGTTGTGGTTGTTGTCATAGATATGTGTGACTTAAGGAATAAAGTCAAGGTTTTGTATATAAATAAAACGGCAAGATGTGGTTTTGGGTTGATTTATGTTCCTTTTGTGACAACTTTGTTCTGTAAACGGGCATACGATATCATCAGACAAAATTTCTCAAAGAAATTTCGACCTAAGAAAACGAAGATGCTTAAAATATTCTTTCATGTCGTTTTCATCAGTCGAATACAGACACAAGCAAGGTCCCCATTTCATGTTCTTCAACTTTTCCATTAGAGATGTCACAACATTATTGACCATCTTTCTCGAGAAGACTCTGCCGTGTCCATATTCTCCATTTCTCATCGAATTTAATCATCTTATCTTTTTCTACATGTAGTATATATTCGCATCAAACCTAATTTCCTTACATGACCATATGTGAAACAGAGTAAGCAGCAATCTCGCCTAGAATATATTCCGCCACATACAAATGGTTGAGCATTTTGCTTTAGTGATTGATTCAAACACACATTTCCCTAATGATCTCATAACCAAACTCTAGTCAAATCCTTAAGGTAACTTACACTGTAGATATCAACTTGTTCTACGTTACTAACTTTCTAAGCGTATTCAAACGAGATAGACACCCGGTCGCAAGCCTAATGTGAGCTACTTGATTTTGATAAATTTCACGAGCATGGGCTAGATATGATAAGTTTGATTTTCCCATCAACAAATAGACAAAACACTGTTTTTGTTTTAACAAAACAAACCAAAACAAAAAAACATAAAAGATTTTCAAATATAATCATTGATTCCAGTTTCAAACTTCAAGGGGTTAATGACCTCATGTTGGAAATAAAGTGTAGTAGAATCGTATAAAGTTGAAAATGACTGTTGAGACACAGAAATTTTGGATAAGCATCCAGGTAAAACTGAATCAAAGAACCACGTGATCTTTCCTTTTTTAGAATAAAGTTTTATGCGAAAATTACAGTATGAAATACTTTGTCAAAGTGTAATGAGGACACCGGACACCTTTGCAGCAGTTATCTCATTTGGACACTTATTTCGTGACCTCAAAAGAGTGGGGCGAAATGCCCATGGAAGATGGTTTCGCTCCATGGCCAACCTTGTCACCCACAAAATGGTGCGGAATCCCTTAAGGAAGGAGGAGCATTTTGGATCAAAGAGAACACAAGAAACAGATATATTACAAATTTTGTAGATACCATTTGTGTTGCTCTCAATTTCCACCATTCTTACTTGGGTAAAATCTATAGATACATAATGTACTAACTATAACAACCTTCACTAGCAGGTTATTTTACCACCATGCTTTGTCAATTATTTTACCACTCATTATGCTTCATGAAACCTTCACTAGCAGGTTACAATCCATCGTGGCATTATATTATATATTTTTATTTTTTTTTTGAATGCCAACATGGCAGTCGGGTCTTTTTACCCGGTATTTAGCCCGTTATTATTTGCCCTATCCGAATTTCCACCATTCTTACTTGGGTTGTAGTTACGGTATGCAGGGGTTAGATTTAATTTACAAAATTATAACCAAACATATTTGATGAAAACATAAATAAGCTACATACAGATTTGATGAAAACACAATGATGAATTGATGACCAAACGTACCCACTTGAAATCCATGCCAGATAAAACCATTGATGTCCCTCTTTGAAACTTTAAAATTTTAAATACAATATGTCACTATCTATCAACAAAAGTACATATTTTACTGTTTGTATGTCGATAAATGAAAGAAAAGGTTTATCGACCGACCACTTGAAACCATGCTCAATATTGTTTGTTGTATTACTGATGGCATTATCATTGGGTTGAACACTTTAAACCAATGTTTTAAAACCTGGCTTTTTAATTGACTCGGTCGAGTCACCGGTTCATCGGGTCACCTGCTGGGTCGAACAGGTTTTATACATATATATAATTTTCATAACATTTTTTATAGGCATTTGTCTAATTTCGATCTTACATTCAATTAAACCGTTAAAAATAAGAAGACTCTATTTGGTTGTAGTCTATAATTCTCATTTCTACAATACTAAAAAAAATGCAAAAACAATCAACTTATCAATTTATACTTGTAGTTTACAACATATTTGTAGTTCTAGTTTATAAAAATGAGATGACTCCACGGTGTTTTTAAAATCCTATGTTTATTAATGAACTTTTTAAATAATACAAACATATTACTAGCATTAGCTTATAACTCTAATTTTGTTGTTTCATCAAAACTTAACCACATTAGTCGGTAGTCACCACCACTCTAACTTTTCAATTTAATTAAACTTTAAATTTTCCAAATCCTAATATGTTTGTCCATACAAATATATCATATGTTTGTCCATACAAAGATAAAACTTAATCTAACATAAATTTTGAGTTTAATGAAAATTATGACAAAAGGGTTTTTGCTAGATTTAGAGGAAAGAAAAGGTGGTGGTTGTATAAAATAAAGAAAAAAACAAAAACAAAATTCATGACCCGGTCGGGTTTATTAAACCGGGTCAAGGAAAATCGGCGATTCAACCCGGTTCTCAAATAAGCAAAAAGCCGGTCACATCCGGCCCGGTTTCCTAACCGAGTACAACGGGGTCAACCCGGGTTTTAAAACATTCCTTTAAACTAGGCCTTAAGGCCCGGTAGAAGGAACGCACATATATTGGTTTAAAAATGCCCGGGTTAATGAATATGTTCATAGAAACAGCGTGTTTTTCATTCGATATGTTTCCAAACACACTAATTATAGTCTTCCATCAGCTTTAGTAATGAATGAACCAAAAACATTTTTCTTAAATTTTGGTCTAAGAATTTTAGTTTGGTGACTTTGGTCAAAGAATTTTAGGCGTTGCATGATTTTGTTTTGATAGACTTGATGAAAGAAGTATTTAAATGACAAGTAATTTTATATGTACACATAAGTATTTTACAACTACAAAAATATAAGACGTAAAAACGAAAAAATGAACCTCCTTCCCTAGGGGATTTCGTACCATTTTATGGGTGACAAGGTGAGCCATGGGGCGAAACCTTTGTCTGCCATTAAAAAAAATAATAATAACAAAAAATAAAAATAATAAAATTAAATAAAAATAAAATTAAATAAAGACAACTACGCCACATGTTGCCGTGTTAATCTGTCATGTGCATTTCGCCCCTCACTCTTTTGAGGTCACGAAATGAGTGTCATAACGGCTGAAAATGTGTCTTCGTTTTATAAAACACTTCCCAAAGTGTCTCATGCGGTAAGTATTATGCACTCATTGATAGAATGCATAAAGTAAGAATATCTATCAGACTAATGTAATTTATTTACATCTAGGTTCTACTGAAACAGCATGACCAAAGAGATAAGTTGTATATACAGTGTGTGTGTGTGTGTGTGTGTGTGTGTGTGTGTGTTTGGATTACTCTCTAAAGGTCTTAGACTAGACTAGACCTAGTGATGGTGAGGTGTGGTGGCAATTTTTAATCTCCTCCACGAGTGGTGGTTGTTACTGGAATGTTTGCCACGTGTGGTGTATCAAATAATGAGATGAATCGGTGATGCAAACCATAGCTAAAAGTAAAAATTGTGTTGGGTGTATATGTGTGTGTTTAAGTGGGGTATGTAAAAGGTGCCGGAAAGGTGACCACGATGGTGACAATAGTAAATACTTTACAAGTTGTGTGTATGTGGGTGTGTTGGGTGTGTTGTGTATGTGCAGGGCCAATATACACTGCGCCGATATAAAAATTGTGTGTGTATGTGGGTGTGTTGCCGATGTTGGGTGTATACGTAGTATGTGTTTGTGTTGGGTGTACGCAACGCTGATTTTCGTATAGTCTGAACTTTGAAATTGCGTATTCCAAATGTCTTAACTACATAGTTCCTCAAATGTGCTAACAGTATAATAATATGTTTAATAAGGAGGAGATTACAAAAAGATACGTACTAATATTGTTTTTAACTAATGGTTTACATGTAATTTACAAATTAATAAGGTTCTTACTCGTCTCCCATGGCTAGTTCAAGTGCGTAGTCATCTCTTTCCTGCAACAATTATTGATAAGAAATGTAAGGCACATCTCAAAGAACCAACCATAAAATTAGATCCAACACAGTGATGCACTCAGGTTTGGTTCTTATTTTAACCAGGTTCTGTTTATATGTAGTGTGGAAAGAAATTTCTGACGTTCTTTATTTAAAAACTTACAATAGGTCCTCGTGCAAAATATCGTCCGAACTGAAGCCAATATACCTGCAGAAGTCATGCAAAATAAGCAAACTTTTAAAGAAGATTAAAACATTATAGAGAGTTGTTTTATCAGTGATGTCAGATAGTTTTACACCAACTGGTAATAATTCAGATAAGTTCACATTTCATAAAATAATCCATCTTCATCGCCTAGGTTAAAAATAGTAAGTACTAAGTACCAAAATGGTTTTTTCCTCCTAGTCATAACCAAGTTAATGAACGTCAACTTGTGCAAGCATCTTAAACATACAATTACATCACTATATGACTACCATTCCCACTATAATAAACCTAGCTCCCAAAAATTGTTAATTTTATTCTATCCATGTATTTTATGAAACAGCTGAAAGCTTGAAAGTGTTATTTAGCGTTTAAAGCAATAACGCCATTTCTGCTTTGTTTACCGAAAGGCAGCTTTTGAAGAATTGCAAATATGTGGCACCGACTTAATATGGACCTTCAAACCAAGCTTATAAGAGACACAAGCCAACTTTAATGGATTTTGTTTAAGAGTAGGTAACACCAGTGGACAATTAATAATAATTTATTAGAAGATTAGTCAATGCAGTGGAGTACTGCACATAAACCAAATAACATGTCTTCAGCATCAGCATGTAGGGAAGATAAACTCTTTTACTAACTAATAACAAGAACCTTTACTATACTTGTCACAAGTAACTTGGGATAGTAGGGGAGTATGATTATGCAGAACTTATTAATACACAGTTTCACATAATTAGCTCGAAAAAGTGTTCATACCTCATCCTCATCTTGTGTTTCAACTTCAATATCAGAAGTTGGGAAACCAACACAAAGGAGTGCATAACCCTACACAAATGTATGGAGTTTTATGAGCTCGTATCCAATGTTACTAGATTGAATCACATGAAAATACTCACAGGTAACATGTGAAATTAGTAATGGAAGAGATCAGGAGAAACAACATGCCTGAGCTTTCAGTTCTGCAGATATCCCTAATGCTTCAGGCTGTCTAAGTTCTCCAGATTTTATACGAACGGCACAGCTAGTACAACAACCTGCCCAAGAAGATACATTTCGACTAATTATGAACACAGGAGCTGGACGCACCTAGAAGTTACAAAACTTGAACAGGCCCAAAAATAACCTTAAAGTAGATTAAGAAAAGGTTTATGTATATGTTATTTGCCCTTTTGGTGCAGTCTTACTCTCACATGTAACGTGACAACATAATGATAAATTTATACATTAGCAGAATGTCAACAAAGCTTGGTTATGAGCCTCATCACTTGTCAAATTTGAGTCACTTAAATCATCATCCTAAGTTGTGCCCATGCCAATGTCACTAGTAGTACAAAACTACAAACAACTTGGATTGGTGTACAACCTTATCTTTTGTGAAAGAGTAGTGTGGGTTACCCAATTTTAACATACACGCACAAGATATGTAACATTGTGGCGGTGATGAGTTTTCAATTTCCAATTGTAATATGCAACAAGTCTTCCGCATATGCAAATGTATGTTAAGTAATATTACAATAAAATTAACAGAAAGTCAGAAAGAGAAGACGAGATGGTATATAAGTCCAAGTTAATTGTAAAACCAGTGACACAAAAATGGCACAGCTTGGGAAGATATTTCACGCAAGCAAAATTTCACAGGTCATTACTAAGCTTGTATTACAACTCTTCGCCAACATCATTTCCAAACAACGCCTCTTACCCCCCACCCCCCAACCAAATGATTATATGATAGCCTGATAGGTAATATTCACTAGTATATGATTCATGATTCATATAATGTTCCAACATTTAAAATAGTGAAAGGCTAGAGCACTTCATTCTTATTCATTAAATTTCCGTTTACCACTCCTAACATGTCTTTCCACTTTATAGAACCAAAAGTTCAGCATTAAGATCATCAACGCATGTACCACGATCTACATATCTTATGATGTTATGGAAATATGGACAAATAGTATATAATATGGAGAATAAAGTAGTATACACACAAACTTGCACAACCAAGTGAATTCAGACAGTATCAATATAGATGGTATTAACTACAAGTAAAATAGCTTGAAATATAGAACAATACCGTGCCTGCAAGCGAATGGTAGTGATATGTCCTGTGCTTCAGCTGTGTGCAATATATATTGATCCTGCAAACATCACAGTATACATCAATGATTAGAAACAATAACACTGCAAACAAAAACTCAAGCTCCCCACTTTAACAAAAAAAACCTTGGATTAATCATAGCCCACATGAACAAACTTATGACACTACAAAATTATAGCCAAAAGGCCCAAAACACTTGAACTAATAAAAAACAACATTCTTTGTCCACATGTATACACAAAACTTATAACACTAGATGGATGCATGTTCAACTTAGTACTCTTCTATATCAAAATCAACAAGGTTAATAGTTTAACAATAGGGACGTACTTTACATATTTCACCAATTATCAATAATAGTAACTTTCATTTTGTTATCGATCCTAGCAAATTAGCAATACACTTTCATTTTCGTTAGCCAATATATCAGTATTGCAATGCATACAATTATTAGTTAGTTTTTGAGGGGTTTAGAAGCGTTTAGACTATAATGCTTGCTTGGCAACAAGCGTTTATCTTTTGGATTTTGTTTAAACGCTCTTGTTCGAAAAGCTACATACGAAACACTAAGCATTTAGCTTTTACGTCATTGTACACTTAAAGTGTGTTTCGCACAAAGCATTTTGGAGTGTTTAGTGTTTAGGATGAAAAGCTTGTTTTACAACAAGCGGTGAAAACAAGCATTGAAATTCTGATGTTGCTTTTCTTAACGATACTAAAACAACTATTAAAATTCTTAGGCTACTTTTACTTCATTTTACACATTGTGATTTAATTACAGCTACCTTACCAAACACAAATAAACAGCTACTTTGTTAACCGCTACTTACAGCTACTCACCTCCTATGTAGTGGTGTAAATGAGACGAGACAGCTCGCGAGCTATTCGAGATCGACTCGTAAACTAATCAAAATCCACTCGATTTAACAAGTCGAGCTCCAAAATACTCAGCTCATGAGGCTCGCAAGCCTTATCAACCTTCGATTAATGTACACTTTTATCTATTTGTAATTACTTAATTTTCATAAAATTCGAATCGAGTCGAGCTTGATACGTCGATTCTTCATAGATTTCGAGCTTTAAAAAATGTGGAAATAACCAAGCTTTAGCTCGAGTTTTAGCAGTTGAGATCAAGTTTGTCATTTTACACCCCTAAACATCTATATCTATATCTATACTACTATATAATGCATTTAGGAGTATTCTATAATTAGAAAGGCTTAAAATTCAGACTTTTACTTGCTTATTACGGAAGGATTTTAAAATTAATTGGTTAGGAAGCAGGTTGGTTAGGAAGTTTGTTAAAAAGCAAGTTGGTTGTTGTTGAAACTAAAATTATTTGGGTTAACCATATCTAATATCTCTACTTATAAAGCATAAAGACAACTAAATGTACCCGCCGTCGCATTGGGCAAGTACCGTTCTATTTTACCAAACACATTTATAATTAAAAAAAACTACACCTACTTTCGCCAAACATACTAAAAGTAGTAAATAACATAGTAGCATTTTTTAACAACTAACCCTCAGTAAAAATGTAAATTTAACTTTTTAACACACAGTAAATGAGTAACTAACAAAATTTTACCTCAGGAACGTAAAATTCATGAACAACGTCACGTTGCCTGTCATGTACAGTAACTTTATGGCTCGGAGCAGATGAGGCAACGGAAAACCGAGGTACTTCTGGGGCAGTTTTAAGCTCAGACGACGTCGTATTACGGCGGCATCGAAATGAAGGTGCGGTTCTGTTTGAGTGTTGCCGGAAAAGTGACGGTGTACGGTAAGTTGTTGTGGTGGTGGTGCAGAAGATAGAGGATTGTAGTAGGTCCATTGGGATCAAGGAGTGGTGGTTTTGTGGTGTTGTTTCGGCTTTATCTCTATCACTTGTTTGCAACTTTGCAATGCTTATTGCTGATTGTTCTTTTTTTTTTTTTCTTTTTTTTTTTTTATATTATTATTATTATTATTATTATTATTTGTTTCGAATTATGAAAATGGAGATGTCAGTGACGTTTTGGTTGAGCAAAATAGATCGCGGAGCAAATCGAACCAAAAAACTGAATCAGACCGGACCAAATACATTTTAGCTTGGTATTTGGTTCACCGTATTTTTTATTTTCGGTCTTTATTCCGGCCCGAGATTCGGTTTTACACAAAATCAGCCATTATGCTTTGTTTGACTGGATCGGACCGATAAATCGAACCGGAATCTGGACCGAATATTTTGGTCTAGCCTTCGATCCGGTGTTTAGGGCCAAGTTGGTTTTCGGTCCGATCCGGTTCGATTTTGATCAGACCGCTTTTTTAACAGGTGAAATTACTTTATGATTTAAATTTTTTAACCATTTTATTTACTACTTTTTTTTTGGTTTGTTATTTTTGTATCACATTTTTTACTTTTAGTTTAACAAAGTTTGCTAAAAGAAAGTATTTCTTTTAGTCTAAACGAGTGGGTTTACCCGCGCGTTGCTGCGGGAATGTTTTGTTTAATCTAAACTCGAAATTAAACGGTTGTATAAAAAAAATTTGTTATTAAGGACTAAATATGCAAAAGGTTGATAACCGTAAGTACTATTTTCGTAAAGTGTTTCTGAAAATAGTATTTTTTTTACGGCCTGAGATTGTCGGTATGTTGCAAAGTTAGTATTTAGGGACTAACTTTGAAATTAAAAGTTAATATGAGGGCCTTCTTCTGTACAATATTAACGGCCGGACTAACTTTGCAATAGATCCATAACCTCATGGTCTAAAACAAAAATTTAATTAGGGAGCGGTGCATCTCTTTAACAAAAAAAAAAAAAAAAAAAAAAAAAAAAAATGATACTGTTTTGCACTGTAGCAAACGAAAAAAAAAGTGGGTACTGTTCTGCACTGTAGCATGAACAGTGTTTTTACACTCACAAACCCCCCATGGGTTTTAGAATATATATATAATATGTGGAAGAGGATTTTTAAGTACTCATAAATCTTTCAAAACATTCAAAACAAGCTAGTTTTTATTATAAACTTTGTTTGGTAATGATTTTTTTGCGGAGGTTCCAACTCCATACTCTTCAACTGAAAGCTATTTATTCAAGTAGCTTTTGAAAGATGTTATAAACTTATATTTTCATAAATGAATGATCACATGAATACTCCATATATTTTTTTCTTTTCTTTTTGAGTGTTCTGTTTACAACATTAAGCTTCAACTTTGTTGATTTGATCAAACACGTCTAAAAATAAGAACGCTGACTCTAATTTTCTTAATCTTCAGGTTAGTTAAGGCTCTAGTTTCGCCAAACACCATAACAAACACGTCCGGTAAAAGTAAAAACACGACCACATCGATAAAATCTCTAAGGGTTACTTGATAAAACAACATGACTCAACACCGAACGGTTCAGAAACTATATTAACTTTGTTTTAAACATAAGCAAGCTGTTTGATAGGAGTTCTGAATGAAAACTGTGAATGACATAAATTACCAATTTAGCCTTTCGATTATTTAGCTAGAGGTGAGAGTGATTTATAAGACTAGCATATGGGCTACTGAACCATTCATAAAAAAGATAAGACTGTAGCAACACATAACTATCTGTTTATTCATATGATGTATCAAAATCTTAAAGGAGAACACAGGTGGCGATCATGAAATAGCAACCTGTTTGCATGGATGACACTTGGCGCACTCGTGTCATTCTCGGATAAATGTCGCCCGGACTTCGAAACCATCATTTAAAGAACAAGACAAACACACAGAAGAATAGACATAAGAAAAGATGAAGTCAGTGAAAGAAAAGGTTAGCAATGCAGCTAGTGCTGCAAAGGCCCATGTCGAATCCTACAAAGCCAATCTTGAAGAAAAGGTACTACTTTCCCATTACTTACCTAATTATGAATCGATACTCATGGGATATGTTTGCAGGCTGAGAAGGCTACTGCAAGAACACCCGAAGAAAGGGAAATAGCACACCAACGCAGAAAAGCGAAAGAAGCTGAAGCAAAGATGAATATGCATGTCGAAAAAGCCGAACATGCTGCTGAAAAACAGCAGGGGAAACACCATATCCTTGGTCACAGTACCATGGCAGGAGTTTACGGTGGAGCACCTGTTGCGCCTGTTGGGCAAACAACAGGTGTCCCACATCAACAGCCTCCTCTTGGAGCAGTGGACCCGGTTACTGGAACCACTGTTCCAACTTATCCTCTAGGAGGTCATCATCATGGGCATAAACATCTCTAGATTAGTATTTGCGGCTTTTTGTGCTTTTTACTGTAGTTGTGATGTTGTAATGATTGTGGATATGTAAGATTCATAAAGGAGTTTAAATTATAATACAAAAAATATATTCAAATAGTGGAAGTTGCAAGTTAAAGTTTCACACACGAGCAAATGTTCAGTTGATGTACAATTCTATGTCAAAAGAACCTCGACTAGCATTATCCGATTAGTTGCACCCGTCCTTGGTACTTGACGGAGTGCTGGACCGTCCCATCGGATGACAAACGTGGGTTTCTTGCTTTTGCAGGCTTGGTGTTCAGGTTTGCTTTGAACTTGGGCACTGTCTTTTGATGTAATTCATTTGTGTTTTTGGTTGGTGTTCTGGTTGGCACTTCTTCAAGAAACTCATCTGCAACGTCTCCATCTTCGTCTATTTTGAGGCTTCTTGTATACCATCCAAGACCCTGCATCAATTACACAACACAAATGCATGAAATCACATAATGTTCAATGTCTTGTCTACGCATCTATATGGTTAAAAGAGTAAAAAGAGAGTTGAGCACATTGTGTGCATAAACAACATTAGTGTTTCTTTGGTCTAATTGCGGCAATTTCAATTATTTGATCCCTTGCAGCGGTATTATGAATTGCTAAACCAGGGATGAGTGTACCCCCAAACATTAAGAAAGATAAACTGAAAATGACAGATAACACATACAGGTATTTGTACATTGAGTAAACTGTTCGACAATGTAGATCATTTTAGATGTTTTCACATTATCATGTCATGATAAGAGTTTATCCGAAGTAGAGAAAGAGAACACAAAAGAAGCCATTAGAAATGTGTTTGCATTATCATGTCCTAGCAGACTTATCCAAAATCAGACCTTCCAACAATCTAAAGTAATTCACATATTGACAGAAACCAAACACGCAAGAAGCATGTAGGCATTACATTTTGTGAACTAGTGCATTTTGTAAAAGTCTTGGCCTAGCATTCTTTACCTATTCATTTGATTCGGCGAACATTAGATTATTAAACGGGGTGAAACAAGTAGAGTTTAAACAACACACTGTCATAAGATATGTCAAACACGTTGATTGGTTACAAAACCTAAAGCATTACTGTAATGATTACAAGCATATTCAATACAACTTAGTTTTGATGAAAAAGATAGAATAACGCTATGCACCACCTTTAGAAACATTACTTATAGTTGCCCATGAAATAATGTTTAACCTGTCCTTTTTGCCAGTTCTACTGAACTAGCACAGAGCTACAAATAGAATATATGATCTTAAATACCACTCCGACCCAAACATCCGTAATCAAAATACAGCTACATCAACCACTTTTGGCTATATATCGGTTGGTGAGATCTATTCTCAGCAATAATACACCTTATGACCAACTAAATGGTTTAGACAATGCTAGCTGGCCAGATGTGTCATCAGTAGGTAAACAACATACGACTCAATCAGCCACTGATATTACTCTGATTCTTAACCATGCCAAAATTAACAGTAAAAATACAAATTAAGGATTCTTTACCTTGCCCAAATAATAAATTAATAAATTTAGTTAGTTTGTAAGTTTCTTGCGCTTAAATTTTCTACAATAGCTGTTCTGGACTTCTGGGGCAAATTTGAAAGGCGAGAAATAATTAATCATATAAGCAGATTGCTATTACTTACGGTGTTGTGTAATAAATGTTAGTTGTTTGACTCTATTTGAATACTAATAATGCTTTGTTAAGTATGCAACGTAGGCCAACGTTTAAGCCCACATGGGGTTCCAGTTCCACTCAAAAACTACCAAGTGAGATCATGATTGTATGCATGAATTTGTTTCTTATGTTTTCGGATGTGAGATTGGGGCCGGTACTTTTTGTTCATCAGAGTATACCCTCCGCGTATAAAGAACACTATCGATGCAAGGCACTAGGATCCACTATATTCGATGAACTGTAGGATACCACCCACATTACAACTAACCTAACCGTATCTTTGATACCAATTGTTGGAACACAATTATTAAAACAATATGCATAAAGCAATAGCAAAAATACACAATCAAGATAATTCCAATGTTTCAAACTTATTAATGAAAGTAAAAACAAAAGTCACAAGAAAACTATAACGTAGTGAATTAACCCTGATAAAGAGATTGGCTTGTTTTATATCAGCTAGCTATCTATAAACGACTTAGTTACACTTTCTAACCCAGGAGCACGTGAACTTGCACTAGCAACCCTTAAACTTCCATGACTTAAACCAGAATGACCTATTACAAAGACCATTGTGACAGTGGCACATAGAGAACTTGCTAGCTAGCAAAGTAGCAAGACTTGCCACTTTACATTTTGAATCTTTCCACTTATTTAACAATTATTGGTAGATCTTTAAACTTCTTATGTTCACAAACACATGAGATTCACATAAGTTTAGTTCCACCAATGAAGATAGACGTCCGATGATTTCCAATTTAAAGGTAACAAATTTTACATTATGGAGTTGTTGGCGCAAACCAACAATTCCACAAGCATTGTTCTCATTTATGATCTTGAAAGTTCTCATGTGTCGAGAAGGTGAAGTTGTATATTCTCGATCCAAATGAGAGCTTGTGAAACTATTAGTGTGCTTCAAAATCTCCAAAATGTAAAATGGCTTAAGCTTTTTCTTGGTGCTAATCTCATGCATTTGCAAACTATAGAGTTCAAAATCTATCTAGAATGCGTAAATAATCGGAAGCATCCAAATGAGAAAGCGACTATGTTTATACTCAAGTCAGAAACTATTCGATGGATATTAACCACCGTATAGTTCTCTCTCTAAAAATCCTAGAAGTAGAAGTGTTTCAAGTGCAGGATTATGAACACGGGCGAACCTAGGGGGGTTCACGGAACCCGATTGATATTTGCTGCGTAGTGTAAATTTTCATTAAAAATGCCGATTTCATCTAAATGAACCCGGTCCCCAAATTTTGTGTTACATAAATACATGTCCTGTTTAATTAGTTAATAAAATCGTACCTTTTAGTTCATTTTTATTTCAAAGAGTTTCCGATGCTAATCTCATGTGAGTCTCATGCATTTGCAAATTATAGAGTTCAAAAATCTATCTAGAATGCGTAAATAATCAGAAGCATCCAAATGGGAAAGCAACTATCTTTATACTAAGTCAAAAACTATTCGCCACCGTATAGTTCTCTCTCTAAAAGTCTTGGAAGCGTAAGTGTTTCAAGTGCAGGATTATAAAATGGGCGCACCTATGGGGTTACCTGGTGTAAATTTTCGTTAAAAACGCGGATTTCTACTAAATGAACCTGGTCCCAAAATTTTGCGCGTCCTATTTATTTAATCAACAAAATCGTACTTTTTAGTTCATTTTTATTTCTTTTATAAAAAACTACGCACGTGACAACTTAGAGTCCCGGGTGCGCCCCTGATCACAAACTACTCAAACCAAAAAACATAACCAATACAAAACAGGCAAATCTTTATAACTTTAATACATACCTGAACACCACCATCACGTGCAGGGCACGGGACCAAAACAGGGCCGATCTGATGAGCCTTATCAACAGGGACTTGACGTTTAACACTAAACCCTTTACGCTCAATATTATTATAGTAATTATTTCTATCTTCTTCTTCTTCTTCAACTGAGTTTAAATTATTATTATTAGTATTGTTGTTATTTTGGATCTCATTTTCGTTGACTTCTTCATGGTGTGATGATCCAAGTAACCCTGCCAAGAGTCTCTTCAAGAATCTCATTTTGGGTGTTTGGGATTTAGGGTTGGGAAATGGATGATCTTTTTTTTTTTTTTTTGGGGGAGGTGATGTCTAAAGTGTGGTTTTTGGGGTGTTTGGGATTTTAGAGATCTAACTAAAGTTTGATGCTATATGAAATGGTTGAGTTTTCTATACTAAATTAATAAATCATAGGTTGCATTTAGGGGTGTTAATTGAGTAATATACTTGAACATGATTTTATTTTAGTTCGAGTTAGTGGGGTTTGAGTCAATTTGAGTAGGATCTATTCTAGTTCAGGCCAACTCGAATATAAGTATAATGATAATAAATTGCCTATTTGTACTAGTTTAAATATATAATTCATAAAAATATATTAAAAAAATAAATAAACCCTTTTTCTGATCAATCGGGTCAACCTGAACCCAAGTTAGCCAAGTATTTCAACCCGATACTCGGCCCTATTTAGTAAGGTTGCAAAAATCGTGAATCGGTAGTCGGGCACTTCCGGCAAGTTTTGGGTATTTCCGTCAAGATTTTTCTTAAAAAAAAACATCTTGTAACAGATATAAACAATGATTAGTTTACGATGAGTTTTGGGTATTTCTGGTAAGATTTGCGAGTTTATGGAAAGTTTGACCATTGTTGACAGTCGTTGGCCGTCGTTAACCACGGTTGATCGATTTGTTTAACGAATTTACACAAATCGAAAAGGTAGGTGGCCCAGTAGCGCCTAGGCAACGATTAATCGTCATTGTAGGACATTTTTTGCACTGCTATTTAGTATTCGGGTTACTCGGGTTGAACGAATAACCAGAATAAAATTTTTGACCTGAGTAACCCGACCTGAATAGGCTTAATCAGGTTCGAGTACAAGACGGGTCGGGGTTGCTATTTTTACACTTTGAAGTTGGAAAGAGAATATGCATATTTTATAAAAGACATATATGTATATATTTGGATCCGCCACAAAAATAATTTAGTTAGGACGAATACTTTCGAGTGATAGATTTGTTTTCTTCGTATGTTTGAACTGCGTTAATCACATTTGCTTACATCTTTTTTTACTTTAAGTTACTCACTTATGTTATTAATTTCAAAAAGTGACAAGGGGCATTGTGCGTAGAACGATAGTAGGATTGTAGGATTGGTTGTAGAATTGTAAAATCGGTTATAAGATTGATCGTATGATAGTTTGAACATTTCTAAAAGGTTGCAATACAAATGGTTTTTTTAGGATTGGTTGTAGAATTGTAAAATTGGCTATAAGATTGATCGTATGAATTTTTTGAACAATTCTAAAATGTTGCAACACAAATGGTTTTTTTTTTTTTTTTTTTTTTTTTTTTTCAACACAAGTGAAACAAAATAGCTTATCGATCGTATGATCAATTTGAAAATTCAGTCTTATTTTGGTTTAAATTAAGATATTGAAAGCTTAGCTAAAGTTTGATTTCATTAGACGCTTCAATTTGAGGCTATGTGATTATAACAAGTAACATACAACCAATATTGTTGGTTAGTTTTACACTAACATTTTTTTCTATAGTAATTGTATTAAAAACTAGCAAAAAGGTAAAGACAAATTACAATCTAATTGTACATGCATAGATGGATTTACCTTCCAATCGATCCACTTGGGACTTGATTATTACACCCTTATAAAATGGGATAAAATTCTAATCTCATCGCTTAAGGGATTCTTACTAGGAGGTTTTGGTCAATACATTTTTGTCTTGGCAATGCCATATAACCCAAGTGGTGGATTTAACAACTACATCAATACATATTTTGGTCATCTAAACCAATTCCACCTAGTCGCCCCAAGCAGGGCGAAGCTTGGAAATTTCTAGTGGGGGGTCGGGATCTAAAATTTTTTTTCCTAACACTATGGGGGGTCGAAACCGAATTAAATTGGGGGTGGCGAAACCGAAAATACCGAAATTTTTCTACACGAAAACTATATACCCTTACATCGCAAAAAAAATTTCGGGGGGTCGGCCCCCCCCCCCCCCCCCCCCCCCCCCCCCGGCCCCTTAGAAGCTGCGCCCCTGGCCCCAAGTAATTAGGTCAAATAGATTCATTGGGTAGTCCGCAAAGCCCCACCACCAAGCAATGGAGTTCCAAACTCGGCTAACAATGATGTAATCCGCAAAAAAGTGTTGTGCTTGCTTACACTCTGTTTTAGAGTTTTTTTTAAAGGAAAGTGAAAACAAATTAAGTGAAGTATTTTTTGAGGGTGTTCTCGAGAATTTTTGAAGAATAAAAAAGAAAAGAGAGAGAGAAAAGTGAGTGGTGATATGTTTTTTTTAGGAATAATTTTTATCCTAACACAGGGATGAAAGTGAAGAAGACTTACTTTAAATAAATAAATGACAAATTTGCTTATATTTTTTTTCATATATTCTTTACTTTTTCCTTTTTTTAAGGGGTACATTTGTAAATTTGTATATAACTTAATGACAACTTTTATTCCATATATTTCATTTTCTATAACTCGAGAACATGAAATAAAATACCAACTTTATTTCCTCCTCTTCCTTACTCTCCACATCAATTTCTTTGTTTTTTTCTTCCCTTCCAAATTTAACTCGAGAACAGAGTTTTAGTCATGGATCATAAAAAATTTAAACAATCGCAACTCGTAAATAAGTGGATGTAATTTATAATTTAACAAAACCAAGTAGCTTTTAAATATTTATGAACATATGAGATTGCCTATGGATCAAATCTATAGGGTTACGAGGCATTATGACCCGTGTGATGCACCTGTTTTGTTTTTCGATAAACTATTAAACTTTTGCTTATGTCTAAAACTCAACTGTTTATTTGTTATTATGATTTACAAATACTTCGAACCAAAATTATGTACTATTTCCTTTCTATTTATTATTCAATGTGATATTTTTAATATGTTGTATTTTGTTATTTAATGAAAACCTGGAATGTATATTGGTTTATGTATTATTGTTTGTATGATATTTGTAGCAATTCATGTTATAATGAAGTATAATCTATGTTACACACCATATAGCCTAAATGTAACCATGTTTATTGAGTAATTTTTTATTACGTCGAGCATTATAGGTTGTATTAATTGCAATGTAAAAATGTACTTTAAGAAGACCGAACCATACAAAAGTCACAAATGGTCATATTTAAAATGATTTTAAGTTCAAAAAACAAATCCTCATTATTTATACAATATAATTTTACAAAAGTAATTGCCTAAACACGTACAAATTGAATACTTGAAATCAAGGTCAGCTCGTTAAATTTGGGGGCCATTTGTAATATTTACAAAGCTAAACTCGTATCGTAATGAAACAGTCTATATAAACGTAATATTTGGACACTATGTTATAAGTTTAAAAATAAAGAAGACGAAGAAGTAGAAAGGAGACATGCAACACATTAAAGTTTACGACAATTGATAACGATATCATTAAAGACCTTTAAGAATTAGTTTTGACCATTGGTAATAAAATTGGAAACTATATAAACAATTTGCTCTTATCTTAAAATAAAACTAAATATTTAAGACAAAAGAGTAAAAACTATAAACTTTGGGGGGGGGGGGGGGGGGGGGGGAATCCGGCTCGCTCCTGGCCTTTGGACCAAATTAATCATCATTTTCCTCCCGCTTTACATCTCCATACCTCTGTTCAGCTATTTTTTTAATCACTTAGAAAAGTAACGATTATACCTTATTTTAGTAGGAATACAATTATTAAACATTTTAGAACATTTTCTTGTCAATGCTAAAGTGAAAACCAGTTTATATCAGCCATGAAGGTTCAAATCTTGTGACCAAAAAAATGGTGGCCCTGTACCGTCCATCACCTTGCACATGGTGATATCCGCCCCTGTTGAAACATAAAGCAGGCAACAGTTCCTTGAATCTAATAACAAAGCTGTTTTTGGTCGGATTTCTTGTCATAGGAGCAGTTCCCTTGTGCATCACTATAACAAACTCGTTGTAATCTATATGACCATCTTGCATATAAAAAGACCACGAATTCAAGTTTAAGAAAAGTTTTTTAGCAAAAAAGAAGAAAAATAAATGGTGTTTACATATCTAAACACTTATATTGTTCTGATCATGAACTCCAAACTCGTTGCAGGGTGTGTTCCAATTCATCTCGGGTAATATAACTGCTACCATCTTTGTCAAAATATGAGAAAGTAGAAAATAAACAATCCTCCCTATCAACTTTGGTAAAATGCAATGCCGCACCTACAAATTCATCATAGTCAATTATACCACTGTTATCAATATCCGCCTGTGACAAACAAACAACATATGCTTCAACAATAAAGTAAATGTTAACGTATAAGTGAGGGACATGTGGTAAAGTGTTTACCAAATCCTTTTATGATCCGAGGTTCAAGTGAGGGACACGTGGGTGTATTTTTTAACTTTATTTTTGCCTTATTTCTTGAAACTTATCTTGGAATACTTCACACGATGTTGGACAACTAAAATAGGCGGCGTTCATCCACTTGACCACTTGTAGTACCATCTTCATTTTATTTTTATTTTTTGTTTTAAACTTAGACGAAGGCGTACCATCTTTCTTTAAGATGTTTTCAACTTTTTTCCCTTCTAATGTATATTTAACACTCTGATTGTTATTAACTTTTTAATGGAGATAAAAGGAAAGTATTGAAAAGAGAAGCATAGAAAATGAAAGAAGAGGAAAATACATTAGCTTCTATATACTTGTTCATCAAGTTGGACAAAAATGAAAAGGAAAGAAAGAAAGAATCTATTACTTTTACTATTTTAACCTTATAACTTGTTTCTATACATATACATTAGTAAGACAGTTTGGAAATTTCACTTTTGGGCGGGAAAAAATAAGACCAAAAAAACCCATTGTTTACCTCCATTTGCTTTTCCTCCTTCTCCTAAAATCTTAACAACATAAAACTTTTTTGTTTTCTTTCATTTGCTTTCATTTCTACTTCTAAATGAAACTTAAGAACAGTGTTTGTTATTACTAAAAATAGATGCATTATAAGTGAAGTGTACATATTTCAACTGTGACTGAAAGATAAATTACGGATTAATCTGATTCATAATCAGATTCCATCACCCCAAATTCCAACAACAACATCTCCTCATACTCTCGTTATTGCCTAATTCTTTCCCCAACTCTTTTTCAGCCCTTGCCTCTTCTTCTAATGTTTCTCTTAATGCGTCTTCGTCTAATTTTAGTTGATGTGCCTGTTCCTCAGTAAGAAATCCAGGAACCTCAGTTTCATATTCATCGTCTATCTCTTGATCAAATGATTCCTTTATTGTTTGCTCACCTGTTTCCTCTACCACCACCTCTTTTGACGCTATTGTTTCTTCAACTGCCTCTACCAGTTGCATAAAGGGTTTAAAAAAGTTAGATTTTTAACTAATTATCCTTAAAATCATGTATAAAAAGATAAGAAATATGTTTACCTTTAGACATTTGGCCACCGAATTAGTCTTGGATTGCGTATTGAAAAATATTTGATGCTAGGATAATTGGGGAAGACTTGAAAAAAATGAAATAGGAAGAAAGGAATGTGTGTGAGATGACTGGTAATAAGAAAGAAATATGAAGTACGTGAAAGAGAGATGACTAGTAATAACAAAGATATATGAAATATGTGAAAAAAAAAGGTTAAAAAAGTATGTTGAAAAAAGAATATAAAAGTATAAAAAAATGTTTTGTTAAGAAAATGTACAAAAAATTATATTTACTACATTGTGTTCGGATAAAAAGTGAAGAAATCACAAAGGAAAATGACAAAAAAATGTGTTAGGACAAAAGTACCATCATGTGCTAGATAACGAGGAAAACTAACAACGTTAGGAAAATTGGACCACCCACGTAGTTTATTCAATATATCATATATGAGTCGAGTTATTTAAAAAACCAAACATTCCTCATATACCAAGGGACTCATCCCCACCATTCATCTAAAAAAAATCAATGGTTGAGATTAAAAACATTTAATATTTCACTCATTTTTTATAATTTAAATATCTCTTAAACCGTTAATCGTTAAGCGAAAATAATTAAACCATTGCGACGAGCATTTAATTATCTTTCTATAGACGGACATTTTGATATATTTTTAACAAAAAAAAATCCTTTTTTTCACGTTTTTTTTTTTCGTGGCCGAAAAAAATCATATATGATATTACATATCATATATGATATTTAATATCATATATCATTTTTTCGGTCACGAAAAAAAACGTGAAAAAAAGGGAAAAAAATTGTCAAAAATATATCAAATAGCCTATCTATAAAAAGATAATTAAATGCTCGTCATAACGGTATATTTTTTTTCACTTAACGATTAACGGTTTGAAAGATATTAATATTTGAAAAAAAAGGATGAAAGTGGGTTTTTAAATTGTTAGGATTAATTTTATCCATTAGATCAAGGAAAAATGAATGGTGGAGATTAGTTCTTTTGTATGTAAAAAAAATATCATATATCAGACTAACAATACAAGATTTTGCGTTTTTAGAAGTCGTATAAAATCTGGCCATACCTTAGGGACTAAGGTTGTAATTTAAGCTCCAAAACCTATTTGATATGTTTGAACTCATCATCATTTGTCACAAGAATTTCAAATATCTAATTCTTTTGGCCACATTCAACAAGCAATAAAATAATAGTCAAAAGAAGTACATAGATTTAGATGAAAATTCAAAATTGCCGACGAAACTACATGTAAGGACATTTGACCATATGATCACTTCAACACAGGTGTCAAACACAACACTCTCAACTCTTTTAACTCTTCTCCTTACACACACAACACAAGTACACAACACACTTTTAACACCAAAACAAATCTTTAAAACTCAAAACCCTAACCAAATTTTTATAAAAAACACATCTTTCATGTTCAAGATCCACCTACATTTCAAGATCAACAATACCCATATAAAATCTTGCTAAAATTTTGCAACTTTTTTTTTTATAAAAATTTCATACATTCCAAGATCAAGAATACCCATATAAAATCTTGCTAAATTTTGTAAAAAAAAAAAAAAAAAAAAAAAAAAATGGATCCATCTTTGCAACATCAACATCATCGCCAGCATCAACCACCACCTGGAATGATGATGCCACCACCTTACCACCACCAACAGCCACCACAGCACCACCACCAGCAGCACCAGCACCAGCACCACCAGCAGCATCAGCAGCAGCAGCAACTGAGCATGCCCATGAGCTCAAGCACAACCCATGTGAACAGTACTAGTGTGATGCCACAAGAAGCTATGCAGCAGCAAAGGTTTAGTTTTGATGGGGGTGATGGTTATGGTGGTAGTGGTGGTGGTGGTGGTGGGTCAGGTGGGGGGTTTAGTATTGAGCCTGCGAGGAAGAAAAGGGGTAGGCCGAGAAAGTATTCGCCTTCGCCTGATGGGAGTATTGCTCTTGCGTTGGCTCCTGCTGTGGGTGGTGGTGGGGGTGGGTTGGAGAATTCTAATGATGGTGGGAGTGGTGGTGGTGGAGGTGGAGGTGGAGGTGGAAGTGGGGCGAATATGGATTCGGGTGTGAAGAAACATCGAGGGAGGCCACCGGGTTCAAGCAAGAGACAAATGGATGCTTTAGGTGAAATCTTGATCTTTTTTGGTGTTATTGTTGTTAATTTTGTGTAACCTAGGGGTTTACCTGGTCTGAGTCTGTCTAGCGGTTGGTTCAAGCACCGTGGATTAGCTGCCCAAAAAATCGAAAACCATGGTTAAGCTAATTATAGTTGCATTTGTGTTAATGTGTTTGGTCATTAATGCTAAGAATTAAATGTTGGTTATGTATTGGATTAGTTGATTAGAATGTGAAAATAACTTAATGTTTTGCCAATTATGATAACTAATTACATAAATTAGCAATGCTAGCAACATATTTGAGAATTTAGTTACCAATTATCGAGATATGTTTCATTGTTTTATGCCAATAAAACAATGGTTTTTAGTTCATGTTGATATGAATATATGATATGTAAAATTAAACAATTAGGTTACTTGTTTTGATAATTTTTGTCATACTTAATTTTGCTGTTTATTTGTCCTTGTGGATCAAGAGTTAACCAGCATTATGATAGAAAAAAGACAGTTGGATGCTTTAGGTGAAATTTGATTCTTCTTCTTGTTGATTATGTGTTGTTTAAGTTAATTATATTGCGGTTGGGCCGCTATTGCTAAGATTTAATAGTTGTTTATGTATTTGGTCAGTTGATTAGTATTGGAAAATACTTGAATGTTTTCACTGATTTTGCCAATAGAACAATTGGTTGTTTAGCTCATGTTGATATGATTTGTAAACAATTACAAGCACGTCAATGTTATTTTTACCTTTGTCATTATTGCTATTTTAAGCAATTAGTCCTGCACAAATTCTTGCCATTCTTTTGTATTAAGTGCTTAACTAGCTTTGTGATCAGGGAAAATTGTGCAAATTAGCAATGCAGTATCTCATTTTTTACTAACGAAGGGGATGCGCGTTTAATATTACACAAAATAGTTCAGTTTATTACAAATCATAGCAACATTTGCTATACATATGCCAATTAGTTGTTCGTTTGTGCTTATACCTGCAATCTAGTTGTAGTTGGATTAAGTAATTGATTAGCTCGTGATTACATTTGACAGGTGCACCTGGTATTGGTTTCACACCTCATGTCATCACAGTTAAAGCAGGAGAGGTATTGTCCCCAACTTTTACTTCCAATCTTAAAATTCGATTTACATTTTAATTATGTCTCAATTTCTTTTCAATTATAAGTATGGATCATTATTTTCTTGAAACATGGACCTTTCATTTTTTTTTGTGCTCGAGTAAGTGGTATTTGACAGGTCCACTTACATATTGAATCAACGGATATTAGTATACAAATAATAATCGAATAGTGGTTACTTGTGGTTAACGGATCTCTTATTTGTGCCACACCAAAGCTCTTAAACTTTCATATGCATAATCATATGTTTTCATTTATGACAAAATGTTGCAACTAGTGAATGGTTGGAAATGCATCGATTTTAATGACCTTTATGCTCCATGTGTATCATCATGATGGTATTTGCGGTATAAATTCTCTTGACAAGAAATGGTGGGGTTAAATCAGCACATATATTTGTATTTTATGATGACATAATTCATATCCATAACTTTTTTTTTTGTCAAGTATTAGTGGGATTATCTAGTGGCAAATTCCCATATTGGGCTCTTGGTTATTTTTAAGTAAAAATTGGGAAAATGAGAAGGGCAAACGACAAGAAAATGCAGTTTGTAATCATTTAGTACCACATATTGCATAGTTGTTAAGAAATGGTACATGTTGCATCATATGGTAAAAAGTATGTACATTTCACAGATCAGTCAAATGTATATATTACAATGTGCAATTTCTTGCAGTTTGCCCAAATAAAAATCGACAATCCGCCACGTTAGGATTTGGGATAAAATTAAATATTTCTTTTTTGAAAGGCAAGAAAGGGATAAGATTAAAATTAAGTCATAGATATAGATGCAAGCTAATTTTGAGGTGAGGCGACAAAATGTGACGTTTTTATGAAATTAGCCACACAACAGATCTTTTTTTATTCCCTCTATGTAATTGGTACTTAATATTCTTCGAATGGTTCTGTATAGGTGTGTCTTAGCTTGTGCATTATACGACGTACATGATTTCATACCTCTCAAATTACACACATTTTGTTCTTTACTATATTTACTATCTTATGTATATGTATCATCTCAGAATTAGCATTCATTTCTAATTCGAAACGCCTTATGTATGAAACATTGAACCATGCCCTTGAAGTGTTCTTTTTGTTGTCTGTATGTATCTATAGATATGCATTTATGACTGTATGTGTGTGTTTATCTAGCTTTTAATAAGTGCTGTCCTTGTATTGTATCTACATTCGAGAGCCTTTGTATCCTTGTACCAGGCTAGTACCCTGTATCTAGCGTAGTACTACATTTTAAACGTTTGGCAATACACATGGTGTCCTTGTATTTTACGTTTTATACCCTTGTATCCTTGGACTATTTTAGCTGTTAATCTATTATATCTTATTATGTTCATGGTTGCTATCTTTTAAGTTAAATGTTAATAATGGATTAATGGCAACAATTTGCTGTTGGTTGATAAAACAACTTTTGATAATTTGACCCATATCTACGGTTTCTATGCTCGATTAAAATTTTAACTATTGCTTGTGTGCGTTAAAGAAAGAGTTTAGAGATGTGTGGCTTAATAAAATAATGAACCATCGCAAGGACTTATATTGATGCAATTTTGGCGTCACTTTATTTATTTATTTTTTATCAAGTATGTTAAATATATTGAGCATACAATCATGTATTCTTTATACAATTCAGTGCTTATTTTATTTATTTATTTATTTATTATTATTTTATTATTATTATTATTTTTTTACATATCTAATTGGTTGATTTGGGTTGCATTTTGGGGATTACAGGATATAGCCTCCAAGATTATAGCATTCTCGCAGCAAGGGCCTCGTACTGTTTGTATTCTATCAGCAAATGGCGCCATCAGCAACGTAACTCTTCGTCAGCCAGCAATGTCCGGTGGCACTGTAACATATGAGGTATGCACATTCATTTTATTATATTCCTATAAATATTTCCACAACCTATTTCTGTAATCTTTTTTAAATGGTCAACACACTGATGCACAACTGCACAAGTACGCACAGAGTCACATTGTTGAACTGAGACAACCTAAGGATATGTAAATCTACAGATCTACACGAGTCACACAAAGCCACATTGTTGTTTAAAATGGTTTACAAGGATGAGTTGCAACATATCCAACAACTTGTGCAATTTGAAAATGATTATCTGATTATTTGGACTTGATAAACTGTTCTTTATTCTGATTACTTAACATCGTATTGTTAGTTATATAACACACGTCCAGGATGTTGAATTGAGTTGCCTTTTAATCGAATCTAAAAGTCTTATTGGGTTGTCAATGTTGCTTTCAGGGCCGGTTTGAGATCATTTCTTTAGCGGGCTCCTTCCTGCTCGCAGACAGTAATGGTAACCACAGCAACAAATCAAGCGGATTGAGTGTTTCCCTTGCAGGTTCAGACGGTCGGGTTTTGGGTGGTGGAGTTGCTGGGTCATTAGTCGCTGCAACCCCTATACAGGTCTGTCTCCCTCTCTCTAGCCTTTCTTTTCTTAATTGTTTTTTAGATATTTTACGGGGAGCAAGTTGTTAAAAAGTTACATCTCTCTATTAGGTGGTTGTCGGTAGTTTCATAGCAGAAACCAAAAAACCAAAATCTGTTACAACCCCATCACCAACACAGCCTACAAACATGTTGAATTTTGGTAGTGGGTCAGTACCAGGTGCAAGTCCACCATCTGCTGACAGAGGGTCAAGTGAGTCATCTGACGATAGTGGTAGTAGTCCAGTTCATCGACCACCCCCGGGTTCAGGTCCGAGTCCCTACAACAATGCTGCTAACCAACAACAACAACAGCAGCAAGCCCAACAACCTGCACAACCAATGCCAATGTATTCCGGTATGACCTGGCCAAACAACACCATTAACATGCTCCGCAATTAATGACCCCAAAAGCTAACTGTGTGGAATTTGTCGGGATGGTTGTTGGTATATCTTAATCTTTTGTATGATGATGCTTTCGTTAGGTGAGGTGATTTCGACGTGATTTGTAGAAGATGTAATGTAGGAATCAGATTGAATATTAATTGTAGCGCGCAGTATGGTAGATGTATCCATCTAGGATTAATGTTGATGTAATGTTATTCTACTTCCTATCATGAGTTATGTCTTTCTAACTTATTCGGTTTTGGTTCTACTCCGTATTAGTTTCAAAAGTCGATTAGTTTTTGTTTTTTGAACTGAGTTTTGGTCTTTTAGAGTTACCGAAAACAGGTTTTGTGATTTCGCGCAGAATTTGTGTTTTCTAGTTTCTAAGAAATAATTATGGATTGTTGTATATGTCGCGATGCTGTCATCTTGAGAGTTTCCAAGTTTACGAGTTAGCATTCTTATGAACCTGACAACTTTTCATCAGCAGTTTGCCATGCCTATGTCCCACGATTGCCTGGTCGTTTACATTCATGTTTGCCCAAAAAGATAACCATTAAACAACTACCAGTGGCCGAGTTGGCAAAAGTTTATGTCTATTATTACTACTGGAATTTAGGAAGTCTCAGGTTCGAAACAGGTGCCTGACCTAGTTTGTGTGTATCCGGCAATGAAATGAATTCAAATCGAAGTGCCTGACCTAGTTTGTGTGTATCCGGCAATGAAATCAAATCGCGTGGATCATTATATTTGCATGTTGTTTTTGGGTAATCTCGGGTTTTGATATTTTGCCAATTAATTCATAGTTTGAATCTACCGTCACATAGACTCAGATTGGGTAAAAGTGAAACTATCCTTTTTCATGAGATTGACGTGATCATTTCAAAGTTGTTTGCACGTAACATGATTGAACTTGAAATATAACACATTTTAGTAATGATAGTCACAAGCTTTTTGGCACGTAACATGATTGAACGGTTGAACCATGACTCAGGCTTTATAAACGTAGGGGACAAACAATTGGTTCCGTTATAACCGTGTAAAGGTGTCATGCATGTTGGTTTGATATTTGGCTTTGTGGGTGCAACAATGACCCACTCCTAATAGCTAATGCACAGCTGGAAAACAGATTTGGTGGTCTGCATCCGACCTGAACTGGAAGGATACGCGTTAACAAAGTTGGATTGTGACACTTTTGGGTATCTTTGACATATGGCTTCATTAACAGCTTATTGGCCCACACTTATCCACATATCCATATAGCTTCAGTACACATTTCTTTAAATCGGAAAATGATATATGTTTGGGAAAATTAGCTGTGAGAATTGCAAAAGAGCGGTGAGCAGTAGTAGTAAGCTGTGAGCTGTGAGTTGTAAGCTGTAGCCGTAGATCACTGCTCACCGCTCATAGCATTGGAAAAATGAGCTTTCCTAAAAAATAGCAAAGCTCACCGCTCTTTTGCCAAACGAACACTAAAAATCAAAAAGCTCATTGCTCACCGCTCATCGCCCCAAAAAGCTCCAAAAAGCTCTACGCCAAACATAATTGAGACTAGATTATGGTCGCGTACAGTTTAGTCAAAGACTCGCTTTATCAGAGTAGGAAAAATCTCATCCGTTTATATATCAACTAATATAAGAGGTTAATTGTAATTTTGTACAAAATGAAGTCACTATTTTTATACAACATGTACATTTTAGCTTGAGAGAATTGCAAAAATCGACCTTAAAGTTTGGCCAAATTGCATGTTTCGTCCCAAATGTTTGGAAAGTGCAAGGATCGTCCATGTGGGGAAACCTTTGGTGCAAGTATCGTCCTTTTTGGGGAAACCTTTGGTGCAAATATCTTCCCTATCGTCCCTGTGAGGACGATATTTGCACCAAAGGTTTCCTCACATGGACGATCCATGCACTTTTCAAATATCGGGGTCGAAACGTGCAATTGACCAAACTTTAAGGACGATTTTTGCAATTCTCTCTTTTAGCTTTTATCATTCTATACATTTTGTAATGTACTAGTCACCTTCCAAATTGAATCTAGTGATGATGAAAGAGTTTCACTTAAAAGAGTTATAAAAACAAAGGCTATGTTCACAGTTTGGTTCTTGTTTTCTTTTGGCTAGAATCTCGATTGAAAACTTGGTCAAACCGGATTATCAATCTAGAAATGCATATGAGTCATATGCTCAACCGGTTTAGATGAGTTTGTATGTGAAATTGGTAACTTGTATGTTGGGTCCAACGATTTTGTTAGATTGACAACAAGATACAAATTACCACTTTTTCATACAGATCCATCTAGACTAAGGCCGAACACCGAAGGTTCAAAACCGAACCGGACCGACGAAACTGACCGAACTGAAAAAAACCGAACCGGACCGATGGCCCGTCGGTTCGGTTTCGGTTTCATGTTTTACATGATTTCGGTTTCGGGTCGGGTCGGTTCACCCCAAAACCGACAAACACATACGAAAATACACTTAGACCGACAAAACCGAACCGAACCGACGGCCCATCGGTTCGGTTTCGGTTCCGGTTTTTTGTGAAATTCGGTTCTCGGTTTTTTCAGGTCGGGTCGGGTCGGTTCGGATCGGTTCCGAACCTATGCTCAGCCCTAATCTAGACCTGTTAGGTCTAGATTGCCAAGCCGTCAATAGGTCATTAGCTTGTTAGCCAATAAGTCACTAGTGCAAGTCTCGTTAAAGGTGGTATACAAATGTGTGAAAAAAACAAGAATCACCCTGTAATAATGATACAAGTTATGTAATAAAATATGGCATGTCGGCACTTACTATGATTATAACTGTTTTAAATTAAAAAATATACTCTTTTCCGTCTAAAGAAAATTCATCTTACTATTTATATTTGTCCTAAAATAAGTGTACAGTTTTTATATATGGACAGTAACTATGACTGGTTTTCTTACTTTACCCTTCTAATTAAAACTTGCATTAATTACTCATTTTTATTTTTATATTAACTACGAGGGTAAAAATGACTTTTTATCAATCAAAATTAGCATTAATTGCACATATCATAATTTCAATATTTTTTGTTTGTGGACTCTCTTTTTGGGATGGAGGGAGTACAAGTTTGTAATAAGTTGTGATAACCATGGTTTTTGGGTTTTTAAGCTGACTATCCATGGGTTTTGAAACTAATGTCACACAAATTCAAACCGATTAAAGCTTACTATTTTTAAAAAATTGACATGATCACTATACGATGTTTGCACTTTTCAAAAATTGCATTTAAAAATTCTCATATTTTAATGATAATAAACACAATATTTTTTGCACTAGACGAGTCCGTGCTTCAATTTGTAATAATTTAAAAGACTTTTCGGAAAATATATTTATCTAAACGGAAGAAATAGAGGCTGTCTGGGTAACACATGTTTCAAAAATAAGAAATGATTTGCACACTCTTGAATTTTATTAGCACACTCCAGTTGATGCAATAATCAGTTGCATTTTATATATAATCCGCTTTAACCGCTTGTATATTAGAGTGTCCCAATAAAATATAAAAGTGTGCAAATCACTTCCCTTCAAAAATAGATATGTGTGATGTAATTAAAATAAAATAAGGACTAGGAGGGTAGAGATACAATAAGAAGAATAATTAAAATTAGAAAGGTATGAAGTAATTCTAGCCACACATTTTTATATGGGAGTGGAAATTTGAATGAAGATGCATTCATTTTTGTAGGTGCATCTAGAATATATGATTGTGATTACTTCTTATCATTCTTATTTTAATTATTCTTCCTATTTGATCCTAACTCATAATAACTAAACTTATTACGTAGTTGGATAAACCACGAGGACAAAACATTTAATTTTTTCTTAATAGTAAAATACAAAATGAGTCATCAAGAGTCAAGACGAAAATGAGTGAAAAAACCTTTACTCGTGACAATCGATGGGAAAATAAAGCCCCACACGCTCCCAACGCTCTTTCGCACTGTCACAATTACCGACGAACTACTAGCTTTTTCTTTTTTTAAAAACTTTAGCTTTTATATAATTTCATACTTTCCATATTGACTTAACGTTCATTTCATGCTACATCAAAGATAAATTAAAATGATTTTTCTATAGTACAATAGCGACTTAAACACGTATAGAAAGAAATGAAGATTTATGTCGATTACTTCATATATTCAATCTCGATTACTTCATATATTCAATCTATATATGTAAGACCCGAACAAATAATTCATTTTCTCATAACTTACATATTAAAGAAAAATACAAACCTATAATACATGAAAGACAGCCGATTGTGATCCCGTTGAGATTACTGGTTATTAACCTTTTACACATAACATGAAAAACTACAACTTATTATATGACAAAAACCGGTTGTCTAAATTTCCAAAATTTGAACTGTTAAATTTCTAAACTTTGAGGTTTGATATATTAATTGGGTTTAAGTAATGAAACACTGACGGATTCTTGTTAATGTGTCTATGTGTTAGGCTGTTAGCACTATCAGATGACATAAAATGCCTAACCTCTTACCAAAATATTTAGGTTTCGGAGGTACACATCTTAGGGTGGTAAGAATAAAATTCGGAAACACGGTCAGTGATACTTTGATTAGGCCGCGTACATCCGAGTTAAAAACATGTCCTCTCCGAGCCTATAATTTTTGTGTCGACTATATGTTATCAACTTTTAGAAAACGCCGTAATATCACACTGTGATTTTCTCAATACTATTATTCTTGTAAACATTCACATTTGTGTTTTTTTGTATAAAGTGCCAATTTTTTGTTATTTTTTAAACGCATTACTATTTAATAAAGGATCCAACGGCTATATATGTATTATATTCTTTAAGCTACCAGGAAACAACCAACTTAAGACAGCTCCATGTTGTTTACTTTGGTTGCATCTCCACATCATTATTAGCCGTTTGTTAATTAGGCATGTTCATGTGTTCAACTACTACCATACAAAGAGCACCTTTCACCCTTTCTTTTTATAAATTATAATCAACCTAATAATATTTGACTTGCTCAACCACCAATAACCTTTATAAACACCCCAACATACATACGTACATAGCACTACTACATGCACATACTCTTTCCATTTACAAACAAACTCTCTCTTTAAACAACAACAACAATACCCAATCCCGTCAGAACGAAAACCCTCTTTTAGCCTAGCCTATATATAAAAAAAGGGTAACCGACCGTCTGGCAGTTCAAATATCACACACAAATGGATTGCTTGGTTCTACCAGTATCTATCTTTAGCCGCGCATGTTCGGGCCAACGTCTAGGCTATCGACAACTAACGGACGACTTCTTTGAGGGTTCTAATGATCCTATAACTGTGGTTGTAGGCAAGGAAAAGAAAGAGTTTTTGGTAGACCCTTTTGTGCTAGATGAAAACCCTTTTAGAGTCTTGATTGATTTGGTGATGAGCAAGAATAATTCATCAAGGAAAATGATGGTTGATTTGCAAAAGAAGAAAAGAGTGTTGTATGTCGATGTGGATGCTATCTTGTTTGAGCATATGTTATGGTTGATGCATAATGATTCTTCTTCATTGTTCAAGCTTAACCTCAAGGAAATTATTGATTTCTATGCTCAAGATTACTAGATTGGTTAATTTGGTATATTGTTAACTATATACTTTTTATCTATTTATCTATAACATTATTATTGTTACATGGTAAGAAAAAGATTGGAATAATTTATCATCTTTTTCTTGTATTTTTGTGGGTAAATAAACTACCTTTTTTTTTTTTTTTTTTTTTTTTTTTTTTTTTTTTTTTTTTAAATTTAAACTAATATTGTACTCCTGTGAGAGGAATAAAGAGTAATTAACTAATATAATCAATTGATTCTCTTTCGTTTAGTCTCTCTGTTATTGTCGTTTGTTGTTTTATTTGCCGTTCTAGTCCGGGCTAAATTCAAATATTGTATATGGGCTTTGAATATGCTCTAGGTTATGCCTTATAAAATATGCATTACGAAACACTTAGAAGTGTAATTTTTTTTGCAACGGGATGATTTTTATTACTAAGGACACTGGCAGTCATGATTCCGAAAACATCAATACCTCCGAAATCCACCAATAACATCATTCCACCTCATTTCACCTTATTCATACTTTTTTCATACTTCCCAACCCCATTTTAGTGGCAACCATGCCTTTTTCATACCTCCCAATTTTTTTTTTTTCTTTTCTTTAATAATAAATTAAATTAAACAATTTAAATAAAACATAAATATTTCATTAATAATTAAAATAACATTACATAATACTTGGAAAAAAAAAATACATTATTAAATCTAAAAATCCGTAGGCCATCCATATGTCTCCGCGTACCCACGTTTTTTGTTGATAATGAAATCTCGCATAACCTGATTGGTTATGTGTTCGTGCGGCTCGTTGTAGAATTTCAGTGCCCGAATCATAGCCTTTTTTTTAGCATTTTCGATTTGTGTCTGCAGCAACTGGTGGGACAATTGATCCTTTGCACATTTATCTGCCATGGCCTCATCCAACGCTAGTGCTTTCTTTGACGTATACTGCCCAATAAACTCAGCAGCACTATTCTTTGTCGACGCCTCACTAGCGGTTTTTTTCCCTTTTCTTTTTGAAACAGGAGTTGTGTCGTCATTTAGATCCGGAATAACAGGATCAATATTGTCATTGCTTCCGGACCCATAAAAGCTAGATTCCGACGACTTTCTTCGTTTGTCAGAATGAGATGTCGAAGATACTTTTTCAAAACATGGTTGCTCCAACCATTTCGATTCATCCTTAACAACCCTCCACGCTTCAATATGATTAAACGAAGTGCCCTTATTCCTCTTATTATAATCAGACATGGCATTTTCCAAGACGTTGACATCGTCACACCCACTCTCACGAATGCGATTCTACAAGTATATAAATTAACACAAGTATATAAAAATTAACACAAGTATATAAATTAACACAATTATATAAAAATTAATACAAGTATATAAAAATTACTTGTTAAATGTAAAGCCCGTTAAAGACTCCCATTGCATGATTCAAATGTTTCCACTTTGTGTTTAACGCATGATGAGTTCGATTAGTATTTTTAATTGTGGCTTTGAAATGCTCAAAAATTCTTTCCCAAAACTTATCTCTTCCTTGTTCATTCCTGACTTTTTTAGATGTCGAGATATGAATCCATGTTTTGGCCAAAGCAACCTCTTCGATCGACGTCCAACTCTTTTTATCCACTTTAGTTTTCCCTTTACCCACTTGAACATCTTCATCTAAAAAAAAAAAAGAAAAAGAAAAAGAAAAAACATATAAAAAATATAACAAATAAATAACGAAAAAAAAAACATATAAAAACTATAACAATTAAATAACGAAAAAAAACATATAAAAACTATAACAATTAAATAACGGAAAAAAAAAACATATAAAAAATATAACAATTAAATAACGCGTATAAAAAAAATATATATATATACCAATTTGAGTTTGTTATTGCGTTTCGGGAACAAACTCAACGTCATCATCATCGTCGTCACCATATAAAGGAAGTTCGCGTTCCACACTTGGTTCACGACGCGAAGGACCTTCACGGTAGTCAACAAACGGGTTGAAGTCACTCGTCATCGATATGTTATATTGGCTTGGGTTCATTGCGGGTGGAGCTTGGGGATAGTTAAAAGATTGAGGGTATTGTTGATGCATCAGTTGTGGAGGTTGGGGATAATATCCCGATTGAGGGTATTGTGGATACGCCGGTGGTGGATCTTGCGGACGAACACGAGGACGGTAGCCACGTCCACGACCTTTTTGTGTTGAACCACCTCTTGATTTCCCACTTTCCATGCTTCACAAACTATATGTGTAAAAAGTGTTTGTGTTTATGTTTGTGTTTGGAAATGAATTGTGTTTGAAAATGAAATGTAAAATGTGTAATATATACTAGACGAGTACCCGTGCATAGCAACGAGATTTTATAGCGACAAATAGTTTACTAATAAAAAAAAGTTTATAGGTTATAAACGAAAAATAATGTTTTGAAACCCGGTTCGACCCGGTTGAACCGTTCCGGTCGAAAATAGGTCGATTTAAACCGGGTCAACTTGCTAGGTTGGGTTGAAAACGAGTCAAATTAAACCGGGTCAATCCGCCGGGTTTGAAGCGTCCCGGTTCAATCCGGTTTGTGTTTTAATTGGTTGTATTTAATTTGGTAGATATGTTTTTTAATTGGTTGTACAATGTGAATAAATCATTGTACTTTTAAGTAAAGGATAATGTTTTGAAACCCGGTTCGACCCGGGTGGTTCAACCGGTTGAACTGTTCCGGTCGAAAAATGGGTCGATTTAAACTGGGTCAACTTGCTAGGTTGGGTCGAAAACGGGTCAAATTAAGCCGGGTCAATCCACCGGGTTTGAAGCATCTCGGGTTAACCCGGTTTGTGTTTTAATTGGTTGTATTTAATTTGGTAGATATGTTTTTAATTGGTTGTACAATGTGAATAAATCATTGTACTTTTAAGTAATGAATAATGTTTTGAAACCCGGTTCGACCCGGGTAGTTCAACCGGTTGAACCGCTCCGGTCGAAAAATGGGTCGATTTAAACCGGGTCAACTTGCTAGGTTAGGTCGAAAACGGGTCAAATTACCGGGTCAACCCGGTTTGTGTTTTAATTGGTTGTATTTAATTTGATAGATATGTTTTTAATTGGTTGTAAAATGTGGATAAATTATTGTACTTTTAAGTAATGGGGTGTTTTAATTAGAGTATTAATTACATTAATTTTCTCTCACATTTGACTTTCAATACTCAACTTTCAAGACTCAACTTTTCAAGTTTGACCATTTTTCCATTATAGATAGTATAGATAGGATTTTTTTTTTTTTTTTTTTTTTTTTTTTTTTTTTTGGCCCAATGCACGCTCCAACGTCTCTTTCAATAAATGCAACGGTCGAATTTTACACATGCAACGAGAATGCTTCGGAGGCAATATATGCCGTTCAGAGCTTGCCGATGAGGATGCCGGTGGGGTGGAGGCGGTGTTCACCGCCGGCATCACCATGCCGATGGGTGATGCCGCCCCCACTGCCACCCTTCTAAATAGTAAATACTGCTAAAATAAAATAATTATTTTTTAAGTTGAATGATTTGGAATCATTGAGCCCCATGCAATGGTTGAATCATGTGTTATTTTGAACTTTTTTGCCTGATGGAATGACATGCCAAACTGCACCGCCATTATAATCATATTCGTTCCTCGCCAGCCAATTCACATCTCGCCATCATTTTTTTTTTATTTTTTTTTATTTTTTCTTTTTTAGTGAGTGGGTATTTTTGGTGGTGTGTTATGGGACGCACTCATGCCTATAACATTTATAGCTTGAAAAGATATTTTAGTTATAGTAGTTTAATTGGATGTGTTCTAAAATGACAACTCAATAACAATTATTGAGTAGCCACTGCAACTAGCTCTATAAGAAGATACAAGCATTCTATAAAAAAACATATGCACTTTTGTTAGTACTTCGAGCAACACATTTGCCTTATCAAGATGTAGTTGCATAATCTTCGCCAAATAGTTGCATACTCATCACCAAATAGCTTAGTGGTAAAACCAAGGTTTTAAAAAGCGTGTCATGGGGCAACTAAGACGACGCTAAGATACGAGATGTGACCTTCACGTTATGAAATGGATTTAGACGTCGGCTCTAGGCGTGATGTGAGATTAGGCGTGAAAAGATGCGATAAGATGCGAGGCGTGGCGCCTTTGAGGCGTTTTTAAAGAATTTGGTTACAATATTATGTAGACCATGTATGTGGGCCAGGTAATCGCGATCTGGGCTGATATTTGGGTTTTTTTTTTTTTTTTTTTTAAGAAATGAAGAATATTACTTGCGATGATAGTTTCTTGACACTTTTTGTAAACTAGATATATATCTAATATGATATAAATATATAAATCTATAAATTCTTTCTGCCGCTTTACGTTACGTTTTAGTGGCTTAGCCTTGACTCTTGAGGCGTGGGGTTTGGCCATGCTGTCACGTCTCACACTATTTATAACATCAGGTAAAACATCTAAATTTTTCATAAAAGATTTAAGATTGAAATCTCAGATACTATACATATTTGAGAGTGATCAGTGAAAAATATCAGAAAAGGTCAAGAGGAAAGGGTTGAAAACAATCAAAACTCACTTTCACACGAAACATGAACCGGAAAATTTCATCCACGCTGTTTGTAGGAAGTTAGATGGTATTTTCTAGATAGTTGGCTCTTTCGTTTCGGTTTGTAGTTTATATATATTTTTACTATCATTGAAATTTTAACAAAACTTAAAATATACAATCAACTCATCCTACAAGTAGCGTAGATGAACTTCCACTATATAACTAATGGGACTTTAGGAAAATGTCAATCTCATATTACATGGCCATTTCCACTATATATAATTCGGATAGTGTTTAGGTGATCAAAAACCTATTATTGGACTTTACACGTAATAGATAACTTAAAAAGCTTTAAAAAAGTGAATACAAAAGATTTATATATAGCTGACAGTTTCAACAAGTTTAATCTACAAAATAATACGAAAATCTACTAAAGTGAGTTAGCTAATACCTTTACCCAAAGGCAGAGAGACTCTATAAAAGAATTTACTTGATTTGTAACAAGTAAATTCTCTAATAGAACTGAAGTCACGTTAACCCGTCAACATTTTCCGGTCTATTATATTTTATTTGTATCAGTATTGAAAAAAAGTCCTACAAGACCGATTAATCATCGCCTAGGCGCTACAAGGCCATCAACCTTTTCGATTTGTGTAAATCGGTCAACTGGGGTCAATGGCGGTCAACAGTGGTCAAACTTGCCAAAAACTTACAAATCTTGCCGGAAATACCCAAAACTCGCTGTAAATTGTTTTAATAACTTATAGTCGATGTTTATATCTATCACAAGATGTGTTTGATGGAAAAATCTTGCCGGAAATACTTAAAACTTGCTGGAAATTGTTTTAAGTGACTTATAGTGACTATTAGGCTAGTATTCGTGGTTTCGATGTGAAGATTTGTCAAAGCTTCGAGTCATGAAAACAGCCTCTTTGTATAGTATTATTTCTATAGTACATTACAATGTGTAGTTCCTTGTTAATAATATACAATATTTTGCAAACAAAAAAGGATATAGTTTCTATTATTAGTACTAAAAATACTAAGCCTATTTTAGTATTCTCTTGAGTTCTTTTCCTCAAGTTTAAGTTGTTGGACTCGTTGGCGTAACCTTCTTCGATGATCATGAATCTTCCAAAGCCCATGTCCTAGTATCGTTGCAGAGTAAATCCCGTGTGTGATGATGGGGGCTAGAATGTTGTTCGTCTGCCATGTTGTAACACAAAGAAATGGAGGGAAAAATCGTTATTTCAAGAAAAGGAGTCAACGGAAATGGAGGCTAAAATCGTCATTTTAGAAGTTTGTGTTACCTGGTTCCATTCAAATCCAAGGTATAGAGCTAGAAGACCTTCAAGTAGTGGAGAATATATCTTCTTCATTTGTCTCCTTTCATACCATGCTGTAAAACATTCATAGGTGAGCCAGGAAACACAGGGTTAAAATGGTAAACTGGCAACTCGACAAACCATTTTAGTTACTTCGACCTATAATCCTAAGGTCTTAAAAACGTACACACGAAAATCATAAAGATGACAATTGCTAGAGGTATAAAAGAGTAAATTAGCAACCTCAGTGTATTAAGGTAACTTTCCATATAACTTAAACTACTGTAACATATGAAAACCGTTAGAGGGTAGAATAGTAAAATAGCGACCGTATCTAGTGCACAATAGAGACTATTTGTGTTGCTTGAACCTAATACATTCTAGTCAAGAAAGAGCAATTGTATCGGTTTTCAAAGAATACACATACCATACAAAATGACGAGGTAAAATAGTAAAATGGCTACTTTGAAAGTTTGTGTTAAGAGGAGGTAGAAGGTTATACCTGCAAATAGCTTCTTCATTTCTTGACGACCAGAACGTGAACTCAAAACTGGTGCCACAACATAAGTAGGATCTGAAGCAATAAGCAGCAACATAGTTTATTAGACCATAAGGAGATAAATATAGTGCTTTAAATGAACCGAAATCAAACCTTTTGGAGACGCAGCGACATAATAAAGTGAGCCCGTGAGTGCAGCTGTGATAACAGCTGCAAACGCTTGAGCAAACGGCACGAATGGAGGCAATATTCCGGTCTAAAAGTCAAAGAAATATGGTTACCATTAAATAAAGGCAGAATTTTTAACCCATTGACTTATAGAAGACTCACTTTAAAACTTTCGGCTTTTTTCAGTCTTAGCCCAGTCAAACCCTGACCAGGCCGAATGGGAATTTGTAGATAATAGTTGGCATGTTAGGACTTACGGTTCAGACTGGGCTATTCCGGTATTGGCCTAGGAGCGGGCTCAGGCTTGAGTCCAGTTTTGCACATCTAGTCTAAATGGGTCAATATTAACCGAAATGTTTTTCTTAATGGATAAAACCTCTTAAATTATCAGATTATATTTTCAAATGAAAATAATATAACTTATGAATCTATATTTGATACACTATTATTATTACTGTGTAATCTTTCTGGCAAGTGTTTCGGGTCAACCATAAATAACCTGTGCCACAACCTGCCCGACCCGCCCATTTTGTCACTTGTACTGAAAAGTAGAAGGGTCAAAGTTGTTTGTAATTGTACCAGTGCAGCCATTCCGTGTGCATTCGCTACTAAATCATTCCCCCTTACAAACACGTCTGCTAGTGCACCCTGAACAGCAGCGCGGTAAAATAGCTCCTCACCAACTGAGCTTGCAGCAACGATGAGTATAAACTGCAACAAGTTTAACAATATTATCAAAATGATCAACTGCAACACTTTTTTCTTAATAAATGACCCAAACGGAACACAAGCCCATCTTATATCGAATCAGATATACAAAAGAAGTTACGTCTGTATTTTATGCAATAACCCCTTAATTATTTGATTATGGTTATTCAATATCACATAAGTAACTCTAAAACAGGCACCCGAACACTCCTTAAATAGTGTTTACCTGCCATGGAGACATTCCGTAGAAAAAGCTTCGTAACTCCTCATCTTCAACATCCCGTATTGCACGAGCATGAGGAGACACCTTCACAACTTCATCCTGCACTAGCCGAACAACATTCATTTTAGTCATCTATGATACATTAAAATCAACCAAATTTACAAACTTGGTGGTTAAACTAATGGAACATAATTTTTGAAATTTGATCGTACGTCTAGTATAAAGAGAAGTGCCATAATTGGAGGAGCAGCATATCCAAGTCCTTGTACAATGGCGTCTAATGATGGTGAGTATCCTCCTGTGCTATCTATTCCTGCTGTTGAGCATATGAAGTTCCCTGCCAATGCCATCGCGCCATATATACCTGTTTTTAGCATAAACGGTATTAGAAATTGCATCATAAAGTCATTAACAGTCTAATATGTGAGATCTATCATGTATGAGACTACGGATTCATGAGCGTGTATAAACAATAAAACAAAATAAGAATCAGATTTATGTAAAACATATGACTAGAAGTCTTTTTCTGTTATCCTAAACTTGTTACAAATGTTTAAGGGGTGTTTTGACTTGCTACTAATAATAGTTATAATCAACAAATAGCAACAATTGTTAAGAAACGACCCCGATAGAATTATATTTCACAGTGTTAATTCTCGTAAAAAAATTCTGATTGTTCCTAGTTGCACCCGTTCCAAAAAAATGTGTACCCTTATATTAAAGTTGAAAATTTGTGTGCACCGGGTCCTTTTAAAACCTTGTTCCCGTCATTGGTTAGCATATTCAAACATACGTTTAGGCTTTTTAGCCAAAAATAGTGTCAAATTCCAGATTTTCCTGTCTCTCCCTAACTGCATAATCACATAAATACTACTTTACTTCATAATACAAACAAGCAAGGGGAAGCAAGAGATTGGTGTATAAGATTGCATGAGTTTTTCTAACTTGTGCCATATTTAGTGGCATAAAAGTACTTTTTATGAGCTTCTAAAGACTTTAAGCTTTTTTATTTATAAAAAAAACAAGTTCAAGTTAACAAGAACTTGGATAACAAAGCCTTATGCTAAAAAAAAGTAAGACCTTCTAAAAAAGCAATATTATCTTTTACTCATAATTAACCTGTCTACCATTTGGGCTTTACAATTTTCACTTTACACATACTTTACCAAACATAAAATGTGCCAACTTTGCCTTAACATACCTATATATATCTTCATTGATTATATTCATTAGACTAATCAAAATTCCAAAACCTCCTTGTTACCTACCATAAATCTAGGAAAAAAAGGGGTATAAGATAAGATATTCGAGTCTCTTATAAGGGGGTGTTTGTTTAAGCTTATTTTTGGGCTTATGAGTTTATGTGTTTTTGGCTCATATAACTTCATTATGTCATAATAAGCTTAATTATATAAACTCACAAACTTCAAAATAAGGCAGAAAATGAACTTATGTAACATAAGCTGAAACCACATAATCTTATAAGCCCAAAAATAAGCTCCAACAAACACTCCTTTATAAGAGACTCGAATATCTTATCCTATCCTATCTTATCTTATCTTATACCTATGTGAAAAAGGTTATTACAATGTTTGAAATGAAACAAAACAAAATAGAACTTACCAACTCCATAGCTAAGTCTAACAATAGCACCAATCTTATCCCAAACAGGAAACTCAGCCTCACCAAAACCCTGACTAAAAGTAGTCACCTCCATCAACCCACCACCACTCTTCCTATCTCCACCACCAATCCCACCACCACCACCACCACCACCACCACCACTTCTCTCCACAGTAGCCTTCACACTCACTCTCACAACCCTTTTTTCAGCAGCACCATTTCTCCTCTTGCAACTACATAGCTCAGGCAACCCTACCACAACTTTGCTACCCAATGGAGGTTTTAAACTCACAGGAATCTTCATGCAGCTTATGTTTTTAGAGCTTTTTTTAGTGTTTTGAGAATGACCCAGTTGAAGTTAACATGTCAGTGTTGTGATGATTATGTTGTTTTGTGTTGGAGTTTGTGATCCACAGAAACTATAAATGTACGGTTGTGAATGGTGGTTGGCATGTATTTATAGGGTTTTGAAAATGGGTCCCACTTGTTTGTACTCATACTGTAGAGAATCGTGCTAGCCAATAAGATTATGTGTTTGGAGATAATGATTAGTTGAGATATTTTAAGGGTTTAAGTTTCCATTTTTTAGTCAAAACAATGGGCAATTTTCATGGTTTAGATTTTTAAATATGATATTCAATTTGTTCCCATTTTTTTAAGGGCAATTTATTTAACAAGATGGTTAAATATAGAGACCCAAGAAAACAATACAACCAAAACAAATATACATATAGCAAAAGCCAAAATTAACTCAAAATCAAAACAACCTAAGACAAACAAACTGCGTAGCTAAAAACCAAAAAGAGCACTTGTATCCCACTTAGAAATGTAGCAGTACCCACATTGTCTCAAGTGCACCGGACCCATGATCAATAAAGGGTCAGAACCATACCCATTAATTTCAATAATTTGTGCAGCAGAAAAGTAATAGAAAGGCAATTAAGTTGCAAATATATTGCAGACACACACATGTGTGACAACCTAGCTTCAACTGCAGAAGCTTAACAAGCCAAACCGAATCAAAATGCACACCATAATTACTTAATTATTTATAATTTCAAACTCCATATTTAAACGGATCAAAATGCCAATGTTGCCAATCCATCTCACTTTTCTTTCCAGATCTTCTCATAATCCATGGATGTACTAGGGCCACTTGAAACTTTTAAGTTGAATATCTTGAACATTTTTGTTTAGACTTGAAGCATTCCTTTCAAAAACACGCCTACACGCTCGAAAGGAACCAAGACCAGCAGTTGCATTTGACCGAGTTGAAGCAGCAGATCCAAGCAATCATGGGTTCCGTTGACCAAGTGAAGGCTGCATATTGAGGCACTAGTCACGAACTTCCAACTCGAAGAAGCTACTTCACCCCGGCCCTGGAACAAAGACGCAAGTCTCTCTCTTTCCAAATGAAGTACTCGGATGTCCAATTCACCGCTTGCCACATTCTAGTTAAATGACTAGGGATGTTAAAGTTTCCATTAGAGGAAAAGAATTCATAAATGGAAAAAGCATTAACAATCCTAATCTTCCACAAACTATATATTTTTTGAGCTATCCTACAACCACAAAAGGTTTACAATATAATAATAATAATAATAATAATAATAATGCACAAAATGAGGTGTTATATTTTGATTGGTGGCTTTTGCAATACTTTCTCTTTCTTCTCTTTGATTAACCCAATCTAAACATAACACATAATTTATTTATTTTTTTATTATTATTTTTTGGTAGCATAGCTCATATTTTTTTCCCACATACAAAATTACACTTGACTAGACAATGAGAACATAATTCCACCATGCCACTACACGAAGGACATAATAAATAATCTAAATTAACGCCCCTCTTGTCTAACTCTTCACGAACCGGAAGTCTACATTTAGCGACTTCCATATGATTTTATTTATTTATTTATTTAATTATTTTTTTATCACCAATCTGTTCCATATTGTTGCCTCGCCTCCACCAAGTACACTGAGTCTTTTCTTTCACTAACTTTGTTAATTTTCTAACCGTGAAATCATCATTTTCTTGAATCGCCAACCTCCAACGATCCCCACAATCAAATTTGACAATAATAATTTGCAATACATCTTGTAACTCCTCAAAATCCTTACAAACCCTCTCTCTAAGACTTCTAACCCGATCCCATACCCAACACCAAACATTATCTACCAATTTCCTTTTTTTCTGCCACCTCACCCTCCTTACTTGTATCAAGATGATACAACTCGGAAACCTATCACAAAGCCTAACCCCACCACCCATTTATTAATCCAAAATCTTATATCATTACCATTTCCCATTTCCCCCACAAACAAAGAAACAGACTCTAAACCTAACCCCTTAATCCCCCGCACCCCCACCCCCCCATCTGACCCCATACCCCTAATGTCGCCAAGCCCCCTACTTTCCCATGAATGCTTTTTATGACTCTTAACTCACAAAGACCCTTCCTTTTTTAAATCTCCACCACCATTTTTCAAAAAGTGCTAGAATCCCCCCATCCCGCGAAGTGACCTAATGTTTAACCCCAATAACCTTTCCCATTTAACCCAAGATTTATATCCTAGATTATTACTCCATCCGTCTCAAAATTATAATATCCATTTCTATTTTGGGATGTCTCAAAATATAGTTCATTTTTTTGTGTCAACCAATCAAAAGATAGTTTAGTGGGCGAGGATAATATTTGATTGGTTGATGAATATACTAGTCCCAAGTTTTTAAACAGCGTATTTTTTGTCTTGGGATAATAATTTTAGGACGGAGGGAGTATAACAAAATCTAAATTAATCTTTAATTTTTGTCACAACAATGTATCCTTTTGGAAAATGATGGTTTTGACATTTTGGTTGACTAATTTAGTGAGTTTGAGTCTATTAGATGATAAATATGACCCAAATGCACAATCGGGCTTGTTTACATATTTATTGTCTAATAGAGTCAAGCTCCATACAGACTCAAACTTGATAAATCTTCACTTTTTTTTAATAGTTGTTATTGGTTCAATTTGAGGAGTTGACGTTATCATTTTATGGTTATTTGTACCAACCTGGGACAAAATCATCAAGATTTAACTAATAATGATTATTTTTTGCCAGTCTTGTATATTTTTTGTTTAAAACAAATTATTTTTAGATGAAGAGAATTATTGTGGGTACTAATGTTGATACTTTTTTTTTTTTTTTTTTTTTTTTTTTTTTTTTTTTTTTTTTTTTTCAAAAAACAAAAATATATAAATTCAAAGAGCTTTTTCATCAAAATGATGAAAAGACTTTTGAGAAGCGTACATGGTACATAAAATACAAACTATATGATCGAACTACTATGAATTGAAGTACAAAAAGACATTTGTAAAAATAACCAGGAATGACCACCACTAATCATGACCCAAGATTGACTTAACCAAATGTGATAATCGTGGCTGCGTGAGTTAACTTACCTCTTTAATTTAGAGGCCTAGCTATGGATGGATCATAGACTAACCCTCACCAATGAGCATAAGGAATCTATACTCAAGTACTTATATTGGGGACTTCTTAATTACACGATAGGTGAGGAACAACTCTCGATTTATATGTTCTTCTAGCTAACTAGCATCTATTTTCACTGATCATTTACGTCTAATATATTTGTTATTGGCGATGCGGGTTATACGTTTTCTCACTTCTTGTACTTTTAATTTTCCGAAGTGGCGTATTTTGTACTTACACATATCTTTAGGCATGTCTTTTAAGCAAAATAGTTCATTTTTTAAAAATCTTTTTCCTATTATCATTACATCCGGATTGAAACCAATTGTGATTTTTATTAGCGTGTTATTTGGATCATAACAATGGTTTGCTTTTTTTGTAGAAGAAAAGAATGATATAGGGATCGGACTAATGGTGCAATTCGACTTGAAATTAGAAGTCTATAATTGACAACTATATATAACAAGCTTTCCACGTTTGTTAAATACTGTAATAAATACCCATTTGTCCCCATTTTTGTTTTAAACACAATGAAGAAACTATTAAGACGACAGTTTATTCTTGTAATATTAAATGAAAGGTGATTAATGAAGTGTGATGGTTTGACAATTTGATCATCAATTAAAAATTTAAAATAGATAGGCCAGCTATAATAATTAATCTTGTGGGATACATATTTGGGGTACTTAATTATAACTTGTCCCCATTTTTGTTTTTAACACATGAGTATTAAGATGACAGTTTATTCTTGCAATAATAAATGAAGGGTGGTTCATGAAGTGTAATGGTTTGAAAATTTGATCATGAAAAGATATAGGCTAGCTAAAATACTATTCTGGGATGTCGTGTTTCACTCTAGCGGCGATGTCCGGTTTGAGACGCAAACTAGCTCCATGCAGTACTGTTGCATGTATAAAGACAAACAAAACAACATTACAACGATAAGTACATAGAGCTAGCCTACTCCAAAATCCGAATAAAAGATTGTTAGAGGTGAGGGATGGAGCGGAACTAAAACCATCGATCTGGCTACATGCATGCTAGCTAGTCGAGATGACATGGCATGAACATATAGCGCAAATTGTGTATGAAAACAGATGTATGACACAGACTAAATGGATATGCGCTAGAAAGATAACATCATAACATATATGTATCTAGTATATAGTGAAAAGAGCAATGTATGTATTTGAAAGCGTAAGATTTGTATGGACTATATTCGGGAAAACTTGCGTATCACTTAAGAGCAAGCTAGTCTATCGACAGGGGCGGAGCCAGAAAGTTATGGTTGAACGAGCAAACTTTGATAATTTTTAGAAACTACACTACAAATTAGTTCGTTAAAGGGGGCAAATCACAAAAATAGCTAGATGTTTTAAAAAATTTACATTATAATTTTTTTTTCGCTAGGGGGCATATGCCCACCCTGCCCCCTTCTATATCTCTGTCTCTGTCTTTCGAGCATGATTTTGTTCTTAGTTGTATTGATCAATACAACGGATATATAGGATCCACTAAACTAAAAAATCAAAGCTCGGAACCGGATATATATTATAATGGACTGTTGGATAAACCTCGACAACAAACCCGAAGTTCGATCACAGAACGCTAGATCGCGAATTGTATCGAGCACAAGTAGCAAACACGAGAGACTCCAAAAAACCAACAAGAAATATGCACACATTATAACCCTCGAACACTTCTTTATTAGAACTAATAAAGCTTACAATTCAAGCAAGAAGAATAAATGACTAACATCCCTCTCATCTCTATTTATAGAGATGAGGGGTAGAAACCTTAGCTTACCTTGCACTCCAAGCTAACTAATCCTATTTCTAGTCTACCACCTAATATAATTACAAAGTACACTTAAGTCCTAATCTATGTTTAAGTTACTACTAATATATAACAATTTCCACCTTAGGAGTAACACTTAAACATGACCGATACTCAACACCTTTTCCTCGTGCTGGAACCTCGGACCGGGGACCACCTTGTCGACCAAGCATTGTACTTCAGTAGTTTTCCAAGATTAGCTTCCGTAAACTCCTTCATTTTCTTCTTTTCAGCAATATTACCCTCTGCACCCCCTTGACCAGGTACACCGGTTACCGTAACGTCTGCCCCCACCTTTATACCAAGGTGTACATTTTCCTGCTCCTTTACCAAGCAGTCCGTGTTTGTCTTTTCTTCAAGTTGTTTTTTCCTCAAGTACTTATATTTGTGGCTTCTTACACGATAGGTGAGGAACAACTCTCGATTTATAACTTCTTCTAGCTAACTAACGTCTAATATATTTGTTATTGGCCATGCAGGTTATACGTTTTCTGACTTCTTTTACACTTAGTTTTCCGAAGTGGCGTATCTTGTACTTACGCATATCTTTAGGCATGTCTTTTAAGCAAAATGATTTTTTTTAATTATTTTTTTTTAAATCTTTTTACTTTTACCATTACATCCGGATTGAAGCAATTGAGATTTTTATTAATGTGTTATTTGGAGCATAACAATGGTTTTGCTTTTTTAAGAAGAAAAGAATGATATAGGGATCGGACTAATGTCTTTCATTTATGTTCTAATGGTGCAATATTTCGACTTGAAATTAGAAGTCTATAATTGACAACTATATATAACAAGCTTTCACGTTTGTTAAATATTCGTAATAAATACATATTTGTCCCCATTCTTGTTTTAAACACAATGAAGAAACTATTAAGACGACAGTTTATTCTTGTAATATTAAATGAAAGGTGATTAATGAAGTGTTATGGTTTGACAATTTGATCATCAATTAAAAATCAATTAAAATGGGGTGGGTTAACCGGACGGTAGGATGGCAAAAGCACCCGAAACCGACGGGGAAAACCTAAACCCGAACCGGTTGGGTCGGGTTCGGGGGCGGGTTAGTGGGTTTGGATACGGGTTTGGGTATAGATATAATTTTTTAGCCGGGTACGGGTTCTGGTAATACCCGTACCCGTATCTGTTTACTTGAATCTATACCCGCTTTATTGATATTATAATTAACTATAATATGTATGCATTATATATAATTTCTTTCATTATGTTTTTTTATATACATATCTCTATTACATAACATACTTTATTATGTAATGAATTATTCAAAAGCGTTAAATCCTTTGATACGATATTAATTTTCTTTAACTTTAAAAAAATGAATATATTAGGGTGTTTTTCTTTATTTTTTCGGTGGATTTTAGTGTGACTTAATATTAATACAATCATTTTGTTCATATAATATTCAATTGGGGATAACTGAAACCCACGGCCCGAAAAATCGATGGATAATATTAATCGGATACCCGGCGGGTAATAGGGAGGATACGGGTTTGGATATTATAAAGGTTAAAAGAGCAAATTTGCCATTGAAGATGTATTAAAAGAGTTGTTTTGCCATTTATATTTTCAACCACCCTTATTTGCCATTTAACTTGATAATAAGTGTTTATTTGCCACTCAAATGTTTTAGATGTTTAATTTTGGTACTTTGTGAGTTAACATGGAAAAAAGTTCGTTAGTTTTAACGAATATTCCGTTAAATACCAAGTGCAAAGGTTCAAATATAATCTATAAGAGCTTAGAAAGACTAAAGCAACCACTTAGCAGACTTCTAAATGACTTAAAACAATAACACATGAGTATTAAGATGACAGTTTATTCTTGCAATAATAAATGAAGGGTGATTAATTAATGAACTGCAATGGTTTGAAAATTTGATCATGAAAAGATATAGGTTAGCTAAAATACTATTTTGGGATGTCGTGTTTCACTCTAGCGGGTATGCCGGGTTTGTCGTTTGTGACGCAAACTCCATGATGTAGTGTTGCACGTATAAAGACAAACTAAACAACATTACAACGATAAGTACATAGAGCTAGCCTACTCCAAAATCTGAATCAAAGATTGTTCGAGGTGAGGGATGGAGCGGAACTAAGGGAGGAAACCATCGATCTGGCTACATGCATGCTAGCTAGTCGAGATGACATGGCATGAACATATAGCGCAAATTGTGTATGAAAACAGATGTATGACACAGACTAAATGGATATGCGCTAAGCACGAGATGCTTAGAAAGATAACATCATAACATATACAGTATGTATCTAGTATATAGTGAAAAGAGCAATGTATATATGTATTTGAAAGCGTAAGATTTGTATGGACTATATTTGGGAAAACTGCTTATCACTTAAGAGCAAGCTAATCTATCGAGAGGGGCGGAGCCAGAAAGTTATGGTCGAATGGTCAAACTTTGATAATTTTTATAAACTACACTACAAATTGGTTCGTTAAAGGGGGCAACTCACAAAAATAGCTAGATGTTTTAAAAAATTTACACTATAATTTTTTTCGCTAGGAGGCATATGCCCACCTTGCCCCTCCTATATCTCTGCCTCTGTCTTTCGAGCATGTTTTTGTTCTTAGGTTGTATTGATCAATATAACGGATATATAGGATCCACTAACTTAAACCATCAAAGCTCGGAACCGGATATATATCGTAATGGACTTCCATCACGTCACTGGTGGAAGGTAGCCAACATGAATTCTTAATTGATACGAAGTAACAAAGCTTATAGATGAAATGGAAACTATTTTTTGTGAAATGTATCACGGGATATAGCTAGTATAGGGTTATACATATTAATCAAAAGTAGATTAGTTTATAGCAATAAACTTTTCTAATTAGGTAAAACGTCAAAGTTGACAGAATTTTGATTTTGTGCCTAGACATAAATGGAATGAGTTAGTCGCACATGTCCAAGAAATCTATATTTAAGTCTAAGACGAGAAAATCAATTACGTATATAGATTAAGAGAAAACCAACGTTTTATTTTGAGCATAATGACAGTTTACGTTTTCAAGACGAAAGAAAGACATAGGGCTAACGTTCTAGTGTGCAAATTGACTTGAAATTATATGTTTATGCTTGTCAAATATAGCAAGTTTTCACTTTTTTTCTTTCATCATAAGTAGATTAGTTTATAAAGACATAAAGTTAAACGTTCTAGTGTGCAAAACGAGTTACAACTATAACAAGCTTTCACGTTTCGTTAAGCAATAAGCACTTTCTTGTTCCCATTTTTGTTCTAAACTAAATGATTAAAATGGCCATTTTTTGTTTGTAATAATAAATGATTTTTTTTTTTTTTTTCTTTTTTGTTTTTTTTGTTTTTTTTTTGTTCATATAAATTGTTTCCTATAGAATTAAGGCTATAACTCTTCTTTCTTTTTATTTCTTAGTCCTTTAGAGGACAATTTTTGAAGGTGATTCTAATGAAACTCGTAACTTTACTTTCTCTTTAATTCTTAGTCCTTTAGAGGACAATAAAAATCCTCTAGAGGAGTTTGATCATCCAACAATATAAGCTCGTTTTCTTGGAAACATAGAAATGTAATTTAGACGCAATTCAGATTGCAACTAATATTGTGTCGAATATATTATTTCTAAAACAAAAGGGACCGATATGTAACTTTCTCCTTTGTCGTTTAAGCAAATTTAGAGTTTTAGACCATTGCTTAAATGAGTGATGATAAACTCACAAATTTTTTTTCAAAAACACATTCACAAAATGGCATGTTATTGTTTGATTGGTTAATAAAAAAGAAGAGAGACAACCTATGGCTAAATACACCAATCAAATAATGACAAGTCATTTTGTAGATGCGTTTTGTGGAAGTTTTTTTGTGAGCGTATTATTGCTCTGTTTAAATTGAAGTGAACATATTGTGGAAAGTTTAGAAGTTTGCATGTGTTTAATTCTTATAAGCTAAAGTAAAATCTATTCATTGTTCAACCATTATAAACTAAAAACTCTTCTAGTATTAGAAATTAGAGGATGAAAAATTTGGCTACGGCTGCGTTTGGTGACCAGGTTTTTTTTTTTTCCGCGTGATATAAAATTATGTAAAATATACTTATTTTTCCAAAAAATGAACTGGGTCCCTAATTTTCAAGTTACGATTTTTGTTATTTTCATAAAATGAACATATCGACTCTTCGTTCTGGGTCCGCCACTGTATATATTTAAACTTCAAAGCGTATTATTTGGTTTAGAAATGCTAAATCAGCAAAAAGTTTACAAAAAATTATTCACATACATCGTGTTCCTGGGTCTGCCACTTTATATATTTAAACTTCAAAGCGTATTATTTGGTTTAGAAATGCTAAATCAGCAAAAAGTTTACAAAAAATTATTCACACATACATCATGTTGCAGGTCCGACCCGAAATAACCCGACCCGATAACAACACGAACCCGACAACCCGACTTCTTATCGGGTCGGGTTGCAGGTCACACATTTTTAATAAAAAACCCGAATCAACCCGACCCGATAACACCCCTACATACATGTGTCACATAAATAATATTTTGAAAGAAAAAGACTTTAAAGATATCATTTATGATCTTCACATTCATTATGTTTATGGCCATTTCATTACGTAAAGTTTCCTTTTTCTTTTCTTAATGCACCACCTTGAAAACCAAAATAGAAAAAGAAGGGTTTTATGGTGTTGTTGCGTCTTTAGACCCTGATTGTCAAGATTCAGCAGCATCACAAGGACTCTTTAGATCCTAACTTTCAAGGTTCCGCAGAATCACAAGGACCATTAAAACGATTAAACAAAACGATGGCTGCAACCCTGCATCTTAGCAACAGAAAAGAACAATGATGCCGCTGCAACTCAAACCCAGTCTTATAATATTTCGAGCATACGTATAAGACAAGCAACTAGTTATAGTTAGAAAAAGAAAACGATTAAAAACCATCTCTAACACACTTTTTATGGTCAAATACTGATAGTCTATGAAAATAGATCCTGAAGATCAAGAATATCAGCAAGAACACCAGCTGCTGTAGTATTGTTGCCAGCTCCCGGACCTTGAATCACCAATGGTTGTTTGTCGCTGTAACATTGCTCAGTGTATATCTCCACCTACAGTAACATCATACATAATAAAAAAAATTTAACGAGTCATTTAATTACTTTCACAATAGAAAAGGAAATTTAAAGTTTTCAAGCGTATTGATCATACCACATTGTCGCTTCCTTTCAATCTACCCAATGCCGAATCTTTCGGTCGTTCCATAAGTGAAACCGAGATGCTATTACAAGTTTAAAAAAATATTACTTCACAAATGAGGAGGTGACAGACAGGAGCGGGTTGGATTACGGGCCAAAACGGGCAAAAATTTTTATGCAAGTTGTAACGGGCCTGGTCAGGTACTCTTTTGTCCAAAAAAAAATGATTATTTATTCTTATTTTATTAAATTTTAATTATAATATTTCAGTAATAATCTAAGTTTTTATTTGCCCGTTAAAGACAGTATATCCCGAAGAGCAATGATAGAGAGACCTAAAACATGAGCCTAAATGTGTGCCTAATCAAACCATCATTTGACACATCACATTGACATTTTCTCACTCCCAATTTCCACTATTGATTTTGACACATGTAATGATCTTGTAGTTAGGCATGTTTTTAGGCATACATTTTAGGTATGAGTATCATTTTCCTATCCCGAATCGACCCATTTATAAGTAAATGGGTCGTAGTTGCTAACGCTATCCCCAATGATCATAAACCAAACAAATGAATAGAAATATACTCTTTTGTGTCAATGATACAAACATAGCGAAGCACGTTCTTATTTGAAGAAGCTTTCTTGATTCTCTCTTCAATATCATCATCCAACATCGGTAGGCCATTCTTTAAAAAGTCTTCGAGTGACATCGCATCAGGCCCCATTTTATCAGGAAATAAGCTGTAAATCTTTGCAACAAATAAATAAGTCAATAGAGTTGGAAAACGGACGGGCCGGGTGGCAAACGGTGAAAATTGGTTGCCCCGAAACTGTTGTCCTTATCTCTTCATCTAAAAACAGCTATTTGCATATCATACCAACATACTTTTTCATTAGTCTCGTTCTAATTTTGTAACGATCTTTTGTACACCTGACTTATTAAAAGATGGTTTGGTGTCACGTGTATGTCATTTACCCGTGATTTCAGTACTTGAATAAAATTTATTATCAAAATAAATTTATATTTTTATACGTATATTTAACATTTGTACATAGAAATAATCAATTTTAATAGCTGGCTTTTAAGGTTTTTCTGGTAACAAAATGACATAAAATCAGCTTTAATGACTTGGATATAAAAGAAGTTAGTAAAAAAGTATACTGAGACAAACGAGACAAATGAAAAAAATACATTAGTACCTTACTATTTTATGAATGAATAAATAAAACTTAAATAACAAAGTCTGTAAATATTATTATAAAAAACAAACTTTAAATGACTCAATCATCATTATACCCATTTGACCCATAAAAATATAACAGTAACCTACCTTAATGTCTTTCATTTCTAGACGGATACCACGAAGTCGTGCAAGGATCAAAGCCTGTTCCGAGGAGACAAAAAGGTTTTTAATATCTTGGCACATTTACGGTTGGCAAGTTTCAAGTTTAATATCATCTTAATTACCACATAGATAAAAAAAAAAAAAAAAAAAAAAAAAGTTCAATACAGAAGAGATATAGAGACCTTTCTTGCAACGTCCATCCCACTGAGATCATCACGAGGATCTGAACAATAGAAGTTCACAATAAGTGAAATATTTACATAACCGATAATAAATGTTTTAGACTTTTAGCAGCCCAACACTTTTGAAATATAAACTAGGTTATAATGGTATGTCTACAAAATTATTTTTACCTGGTTCAGTATAGCCAAGGTCTTTCGCAGTTTTAACAACTTCACTGAATGGTTTTCCATTTTCTACCTCACTCATTACGTAGCCCAAAGTACCTATTTTTATAGTCCACAAAGAGATGTTAAATATTAATAAGTTATGTTGGTAAGCACAAGCGAGGCCAATGATCACAGATGTAAGTTAACAGATTTTATTACCACTCAAACTTCCAAGTGAGGAAACGATTGTGTCTCCGGATGAAAGAATACGATTTATTGATGCTATAATAGGGAGACCGGCACCGACCTAATTATAAAAAGAAAGCGATAAAGCAAATAAAAATAGGCAGGTTAGGTACGTGCCAAATGGGTTCGGGTTGACCCGTAAACCCCTAATTGTCCATTTAAAAAAAATTATAATTAGTTATTGCGCTATTATGATTATTAAAGCATTTAGAAGGTTGTATGCTTTGCAGATGAACTTTTGGTGACATTTGACCGATTTGGTCCGTTCGACCCCTTTAGCTATAAAATATATTTTATCATTTCGAATAAAGTAGATTCATAGTACATGTGTCTAAATATCTACCTCTAATGATGATATAAGATCTACTTACAGTTGATTCATGCCTAATGCGACGTGGGTGTAAGAACAACTTGTCAAATTCTTCCTGAAAAAGACCAAAGTTAATCACTTGTTTTTACTCATTTTCTTAGTTCAAAAATGATAATAAAATATACAAAAATCCTTGAGGAAGAGCATATAATGTTAAGAGACAAATTACCAATGAACCAGTAAGAGGCTTCTTGTTGGCTAACACAGCACAACATCCTAAATGTAACACTTCAATGATAACTTTAGTTGTCTCTGAACTTGCAGAGCAATCAACTAGTACAAAATCTGAATAAATTTTTTTAACAAGGAACACAATAAATGTCATAATATGTCATGAAAGATGTGTATAAAAATTTGCACATGCTAAAAACATTTATGCATATATAACTAGAGGTATCAATTTAGACCCACCCTACTTATATATGGATGAATCAGGGTTATTTTTGGTAAAAAAAGATTAGCTTAAACAGGTCAAAAGTCTTCCAAGGTGTATGTTATAATGCATAAAGCCTCGCAAATGAATTTCGTTGGACAAGTGTTTCGAGTCAGCACAACCTTGACCCGTTTTGACTCATACCAAATGCTAACTGTTTTGACCGAACCCGTTACCCAACCCGCCCGACCTGAGATTCTATATATATAGATTACAGAATAGATATATCACAGAATGATCAATTTACGTAGACGAGCGGCAATTTCGGTGACTTTTGTCATGAATTCCGAAGAAGAACCGCCTTCACATGTACCTACGAAGTTTTAAAAAAAAAACAAAAGATGCTATTAACTGATAATAAATGCCAACAATGGAAATTTGAAAATGGGTAGATAATCAAGAATTTTAATCAATCTTGGTAGAAATTATATGAACGGAACCAAATGTATAACACAAAATCCATGCTAAAACAATATTAAGGGCAATAGTGAAATTACCATGTTCCATACAGTTACGCAGGGGCAAGCCATCTGACTTGATTTGGCAAAGGCCCTTTAAAAAGTTATCATCAAACCCTGCTAATACAACATCTGGTGCAAGAACGTATGATGTGCTATCACATACACCCACAACTCGCAAATGAATTCCCTGTACAATACATATGACTTACTTAGGTGTGTATTTATATAAATTCATACACTAAAATAGTAAAATGATATAGTACCTAACTTACGTTTGAATCACACCTTCGTCATTTAACATGTTTTTAGTCAGATTTGGTAACAAGGAAACTGGATACAAATTCAGGTATCGTACAAAGTAGTTTAAATAGTTGCGTTGCCTTATGCATTACACCTAAAACTGACTAATTTTTACTATATTCAAATGAACCACTTATGCTTCTAATTAATCCCAGCTTAATGCTTTTCGAGCACTTTAAACAATGCACTTCTAGTACATGATTCATATCCACATTAAGCTGTGAACTCATACACAAACAATGAAGAAAACATTCGCCAAGCATCAATATTTGTATCACATAATAAAAATTTGAACACCTTTTTAAAATATGTATGCACTAATATAAACCACCACCAAGGTGGCCTGGTGGCCAGGCACCCTCAAGTTCAAACCAGCCTGAACCTGACTAGGTACACATTTTGGGGAGGTGAGAAAATGGGTAGGAAACGGTCACATGATACCCTAATTAGGCCGCGCACATCTAAGTCAATACTCACCTCCCCGGCCCCCGGGTAACCTCAACATGGATAACCTCATTCGGTTACCCGTTTATGTATGCGCTAAAACAATATTAACAAGAATCCGTCAAAAATATTCTCAACATCTATAAACAATCTTTCTATTTTTCAAAGAGAGGACGGCATGGTGCATTATAGCCATGTTATACAAGCAATGGCGCCGCTATATGCATCCTGCAGCTTGGCGTTGTAGCTCCCCCATCAAACCAATGATGGTGTGTTATTTTATTATCTTTACTTTTTATTTTATTAATTTGAATGTAAACCAAAAAAGAAAAACAGTGGTCTCAGAATGCTATAGGACAGAAGCTGGTGTAACAGTTTGCTATCACACTGCTACCATACCTAGCACCAGGGGTGGACCTAGGGGGTTCCTGGGCAGTGGCAGAGCTTAATGAGGACCGAGAAGGGTCCCGGCCCCCCAGGCCTAAATCCGTTAGTGTAATTTTTCGCGATTTCATGTGTTAAATTTTTTTTGTTTCACCTCGGTCCTCCCATCTAATGTATTTTCGGAAAAAAATTTGTTTCGGCCCTCCCACAAATTTTTTTCTAGTTCCGCCACTGTTCCTGGGGGATCACGGGAACCCGATTAATGTTTGTCGCCTAGTGTAAATTTCGGTTAAAGTTTCTGATTTTCTGAAATGGTCTTGAAATTTTGTGTCACACAAATACACGTCTTGTTTAGTTAATCCACTAATATGTCAAAAGAAATAAATGTCTTCTTAATAAGTTAACGAGTTTTAGCGTAATCCTACCTTCTAGTTTATTTTCTTTCCTTTATACTAAAAATTTTAAAAATTTATGCACTTGATGACTTAAAGTCCGGGTCCGCTCCTGCCTAGCACTTTAATAAATTCTACTTTGACTAAAAACAGTCAAACAAGAACTTCAACTTTGACTTAAAAAAGTCAACAAACACAAAAATAGAAAAAACAACCAAATCACTCACCATCAACACCTCAACATTCATTCCAAATACAATCTTAACATATTAAACCAAAACCCAACTCAAATAATCTTAAAAAAACACAAACTTATAAAACAAAAAAAACATGTTTAATGAAACATACCATGTTTGCATGAAGTGTTCGAGAAGATATGATTTGTTGGAGAAGCTGCCGCCCAACGCCGCCGCAGCCCATCAGAATCACCGGAATATTCTTCATTTTGTTATTTCACGGTGGTTAACTGTGTGTTTTTTTCACCGTAGAATGTGAGTGTTTTTATGCTTTTATTACTGTGTAAAGTGAAACTTGTAATATGTCAAGTTTTGGACTAGTGGTTTGAGTTTTTGTCAAGTTTTGCCCAGGTTGTGACAATTGGTAATTTAGGGAGTCATTTTAACTACCGCATTACGTTAAATAAAACAAATGTTGAAATTTTAGAAATGACTTTTGGGAATTATGTCAAATTATATCCGTATCGATGATTGTTTGGTTGGATTATTATATCAATGAATCAGTTATGTTGTGTTAATTTAGGCACTACTCGACTTTGGCACTAGAAAACCTAATAAAACAAGAAATAAACAAGTAACGGCCACATTTATTTAAATAGACGTGTTTATGATCAAATTTTATGGAAAAACGGTTTCAAACTAATGGCGAGGTTTACAAGATATTTTGGTGAAGTTTAATATTTATCACGTGCCAAAACATGTGTTTTCGGGAAAGTCCATAAAAATTACACCGATGGTCCTTGTGAGTATTACAACCGGCCCCTTAGTCCCAAAATTAATTGCACACAAGGTCCTTGATACCAATAAAACCCTACACACTTTTATCACCTCTTTCATTTTACCTAAACCTAAAATAACACACAACTCTCATCTCACCACCACCACACCGCCACGCTCACCACCTCACCTCCACCATAAAACTACTCACCAGTCACCACCACCTCCTCTACCTTTTGCTATATTGCACGCGCCCCAAAGAACGACCCCATCACCATTTTCTTGTGATGTTGTTCTTGTGGTTCTTTTGTTGGCCGAATGGTTTGGAGCCGAGGGTTTAGGATTAGGAAATTTGGATTTGGTTATTGTTGTTGAAGTTTGTGGTTGTTGGTTGTGGTTACAGGCTGCCGTGGAGATGAAAGCCGAGACCACTAGGGTCTCGGCCGAAAATGATTGTTGATGTTGTTGATTGTTGTTGTAGTTGTTTTGTTGTTGTTACTTATTGTTAGTGTTGGGGACTGCCGAGGGAAAAAGGAGAAGAGCTGAGACCGTTACGGTCTCGGCAAATAGATTATTGGGTTGTTTTTGCGAAGTGAGAAAATTTGTTGAAGTTGTTGTTGTCTATTTGTGACGGAATTGAAATATATTGATTTCTGTGCCGATAGGAATTAGCCGGCCGAGAAATGATTATGGACTAATTCATATAACTTGTGAGAGTCCGAGAGTGATGACTCGGACACGTGAACTCGAAATGAATAATAACTCGTAAAACAAATAAATTCGACGCATAAACTTATAAGTATATATAAGTGAACGGAAGAATGGTCAAACTTATCAAGTTATATCATAATTTGAACTCGAAATGAATAATCAACCCTTCATTCACTTGATAAGTTTAATCCAAAGTTATATCATAAACTATAAGTCATAAGGATATATTTCTCATTAATAAGTGAACGGAAGAATGGTCAAACTTATCAAGTGACGAAGGGTTGATTACTAGCTAGGGTTAGATATGCGGTAGATGTTGACTTAGTCTAGGGTAGCAATCTCTTGCTATATCTTTGGTGCCTAGCTAAGGATAGATATCTGCTTCTGGGCTAAATCAGGTTAGCAGCATATCACACGCGCTATATCGTTGGTGCCAGGCTAGAGTTGCTTAGAGCCCTACTTGAGATCTCGGATGATTGGATGATTATTGTTATTGTAATTGTGTTGGAAGTTATGGAATATATCTGCCCTTAGTCCCACATAGCAAATAACTCTATCAGGTCCTCAACTAAACTCATGATTAAACCTATGAACTCACCAGCGTAAGCTGACCCTTTTAGCATGTTTTCTAAGGTAATTAAGATGATGTTTATGGATGCTTGCTATTGGAGGCTTGGCGAAAAGGCATGGGTGAAAGATCAATCAAAAACTCTGATATTATGTTGTGGACATATCTTTTATTCTTTTGGGCCTTATCTTGAATGCTTTTGAATAAATGTAAACTTTTAAACTAAATCTTGTACCAATCCCGTAGCACCCCGAAAGCTTGTTTAAGTCTTGTTTAAGTCTGGTGTTGCGTACCAATCCTGTTATTCTGGTGTTGTGTACCAATCCCGTAGCACCCCGAAAGCTTGTTTAAGTCTTCCGTTGTACCAAATTTTGTGGGTGTTACAGATTCGTATCATAACCAAGGTTATAGAGAACTATGTATTTATCAAAACCTAAACTATAACCACTTTTCATGAAAATTGATCCTTGATCAACGCATGCAAGCCTGCTAAGCCAAAGCCTCTTGAATTAAGTTGGGAATATTATGAGAATACAATGCGATTATATCTTGGAAGCTAGATGCGAAAACTTGGTTATATGTTAGAATTGTACATTATAAATTATGTGGTATTCTTGATTTCTTGATTGGGTATGGTTGAGGATTATGCGATATTTGATTTAAATATATGTTTAGACTTATACGATATTTGAGCGCATCTAAAATCATGTGATAATTGTTCTGATGATATATTTGGAATTATGCGATATTTGAATTGAGATCATGTTTGATTGATGTGGTACTTGGTATTAATGTTTTTGAAGATTTACGTTATGATGGAGTTACGGGTTGGTTTAACATTAATAGACCAGACTGACACAGTTATTGGACTCATTGGGTTTACGAATCCAACGGAGCCCGGTAAGCGTGTCGGAGGAATTTATTAACATATGACCCACCCTTATGACTAGTCAATTGTGTGTTATGCCTTGAAATATGATAATCATATACCACTATTGTCACAGACTGTGTCTATCCTTATCCAGTCCTCATCACTCAATTCTAGCACGGTGACATATCCATATGTTCTCGTCACACTCATACTATTTATGGTAACAATACTACGCATTTTCGTGATGTTCACAAACTCCCATGTAGCCACACTAAATAACTCTAGATCGAACATTCGTCCTATTGTTCTGAAACACCATCTGGCGTCATTTAAGAACCCAACTTAAAATCCTTACGCCAGGAGTATAAATCATTAAGGATCTGATTGTTGTGAACTCTAAACCGAAAAGTTCTCTGTTAGATATAGATTGGATGATAATATGATAAGAGAAATGAATGAGCAAGAGTTTCACATAAGATATCAATATTACCAACAATTGTAAAGCATACATAAGGGTTCTATTTATAGGATAAGGACTAGGGCAACATCCCTAGATCCTTCCTCCCTTTCATTCGTGAGCTTTGGAGCCTCTTGGGCTTTTACACTTAGCCCGTGTAACATAAATATTAAGTAATAAATATTTTTAAGCAACCTATGACATATAATTAGTGACTGACACTTGATAATAAATAAAAAGTGTTCCCAACAATCTCCCCCTAAGGGTCGGTCATCAAGGTTGCTAGACGTCTTGATCTTGATCTTTAACTTTGACTTTTACGGCTTTAGACGTCTTCAAAAATCACTAACAGTCATTATTCTTTGCTCATCGTTCTTTGTTCTTCGTTGTTGTAGTGATCATATGATGGTGTTATCTGCATTTCATCACTCCTTAGTCTCTAGTGGATATATGCCTTTCCAACATGCTCACACATCTTTGACTTTGACATATCATACTTCCATGGCTCTCATTTTGCAGCATTTATCATTGTCTTTGAACATTGTAGATTCTTTATCATGACGTAGAATATTTCTTTAGACTTTACTTTGCTTTGATCTTTGGAGAGAACTTTCTTTGACTTTATATTTCTTCATGATGAAAGTATGAGCATGTGAAACTGATGTCATGGTGGTGGTTGTACCTGCATAAGACAGTTAGCAATAAAACATCTGGTACTTACTGGTTCTCAATTAGAGATCGTTAACAGTAGTGTGAAAATTCTCTCTAATCCTAGCCAAGGCCGTTCCTTAATCAGATACCCCCGAGAGGCTTACAAGATCCACCGAAGTACATCAATGATTCAGGTAAGTCGCTGGAGATCACCCCACGACTGTAGACCGTTTGGAACCACCATAACCACTAAGCGTAACCCACAAGGAGTTACCGAAGTGACCTGCTATCAGGGCTGTTTGGCAGGAGTTTCCATTCAATCACTGAGAATCACAATTGTGAATCCTCTCATAAATGTTCTGGCAGATTACTAAGATCTGCGAAGGATTCTTAAGTTTACATCTCGTGTCCTTAATTTTGGAACACCAGTGTAGAAGTAGTATGTGTTCCTAAGAGATCTTTTGATGTAATCTCGCGGCTCTAGATTCGATAAGTGCACATTTGAGTGGTTGAGACTGGGGAGGTGTCTCCTGTTTCAATATCAACATAACTCATAATGATCGGTCAATAGATTATGCAGGTTCCCCGTGAGAATGAAACAAGCTCTTTTAAGAGAACTTGAGTGGTTTAGAAGGTTTAGTGCAGTGCGTCACTGGGTCCATGACGTCTTTATCTTCAATACCGGTGTCACATTAGTAACAACCAGTAGCATATGAGTTGAACCTGGTGTCTGCCCTAAGTTTGAATCATTTGGAGGGCTATTTCTTTTCACCATTTTCATAACTTTTCTTTTTAATTCTTCAACCCATTCTTTCTCCTTTCATTCTTTACTCTTTTTTCCAATCATACCTAAGGACTTCTGATTCTAAACTATTGGTGTTGTCATTAGGTAGATCCCTCCGGTTCTGATGGATCATAGGACGTATTTCCTTTCCTTAGTCACCTTATAACTCCATCACTATCCTATGTTGCTGATGACATCAAATAAGTACATTATATTGTCATCATTTGTCCTATTTAATTGACTTGTTTTATTATATTATATATGATAATCAATACTTAATCGTTTACTTTAGTAATTCTCAGGTAAAACAAGCAATTGTTGAAACTTGGCGATTTTGGACAAAATATGGAGATAAATGATCAATATGGAAAAAGTATACTGAACTGAAGGAGATACGCTGTTTCATTCTAGACAGATACGCCGCATCATCAGACTTAGATGAATTCGAAGACCATTGCCTTACTTTGAAGCATGCGCTGCATCTAATTATATCATGCACCGCATATGAAACCTTGGTCAACAAAGAAGAACCAACTTGTTCTACTCCGGATACGCCGCATCTCATTATCAACATGCGCCGTATCACTATCCAGACTTCACCAAATACGATTCAAGATACTAAAGGACATGCGCCACATAGAGATTCAAGATATGCCGCATCTAAAGAGGGTGTACAAATATTCCAGAATATACTAATCTTGTACCCCACGCGAAGTTAAGTATATGCGCCGCATCGAACCCTCAGACAGAAACTATAAATACCCCAAGACATAGACGAAGTTTGTGTGCAACCAAACCCTAGAGAGACGAATTCAGACGACAAGGCAACACAAGACACACCCAAATCGAAGATCTTAGAGTAGTAAGAAGGTTCTGCTTATGTTTAATTCAATTAAGTAGTTTTGTTTTATTGTAATAGTAAACTTTAATCCATCAGGATTGATGGGCTTGTGGCCACCATACTGCTCCCCTTAAATTTGCTTTCCCATCGATTATAAGTTTATATGATGTTTTTTTGGTTCTTTTTATATGTGCATTGATAACCTTTGTGTCTAGCTGTGTTTTGCTTGGGCTGCCATACCCCCTCCACGTTTACTTTTCTAGTGCAAATTTGATGAGACGAAAAGTGTACCACTTTTAGGGGATCATTTAAGCCCAAAGTCGAGATTATTTGAACAAATATTGCCCTAAATCGTTCTTTTTGTCCTTTTAGGTACTTTTGAGAAGAAATCTGGAAAATGAAGCATTTTGCACATTTTTGGAGCGAAAAAGTGAAGAAAACGACAAAGTCTCCAAATCATACTGAATTTGGTACCTGACGGCGTCAGGATTTGCATATGACGCCGTCACTCATTGACAAAGAGGTGGATAATCAAGTTACACGTGACGCGCCAGAATGTTTTTGGAGGATTTACACGTGACGGCGTCACCAAGGCCGTCACGTACAAAATGCAAGAGACGGCCAAGAGACAAGTTACACATGACGGCGTCAGATTTTGATCTAGGCAATACGAGAGTTTTTATGGCGGCGAGTTGACGGCGTCAGGATTTACTCGTGACGCCGTCAGACTCAAAAATCTATATATAGTTTTCTAGTTTTCATTTGTAAAAGAGGAGGAGAACTTTGGAGAAACCCTAGCACGATTTTTACCTTATTATTAAGGGTTCCAAACCCTTGTTTCATCCATGTTTAATTGAAGATAAGTTTTCCAATAATCATTCAATATGTCTATGTGTTGTTTGATTCTATCTTATGCTTGTTTTTACTTTAACATGCTAGGCTAGGTTTTCTTTGTGTTTGCTTAGATGTAATGAAACTTAGTTATTGATTATTGGTTGGTTGTTTGTTTATAATTGTTGTGGATGAATGATTTCGATGTTAGGTTTAAGAAAATCGGCAAACTTCCAATTGGTAACATGCTTGAACGTCATAAGACACATGATCGGATGTGTACTACGATTAATTGGTTATATTTAATGCATAAGTAACTACTAAGGAGGCCATGTTAGGAGCTAGTAGTCGGCTAGACATAGGAAGAGGTAGAAGCTTATAGAGTTATGGAAGATCGTACACGGCCCTACGAATGGTATTAAAGAATATAACCCATCATCCATGCAATTGTAACAAACTAATCAACTAGTAAAAGATAGCTAGGGAGTAGTGAAATCTAAGTAAACACATTTTCTCTTATTATTGTTTCTCTCCACATTTATTTTAGTGTAATTTTATTTTATTTTATTTGCATTTGTAGTTATTTAGGTTAGTTGACTAGCAACTAACTCCGCTCATTCTTCCAAAATCAAGATTTTTACTTGCTTTCCATAAAATATAAAAATACAAAAAGAATAATCCCTCACCTCTAGACCTAGTTTAATTGAGTTTTAACCCTAGCGAACACTATTCTTTGAGTTGAACGATTAATCCCCCGGTACTTGCCACTATACTATACTACAACGGTCAGGTACACTGCGTGGTGGGGATTGCAAGCTTCTCAAGATCCCTTGAGAGGTAAAACCTTTTGCAAGGTTGCAAAACCACATATCAAAATTGGTTAAGTAAAATAGACATAAGTAATCATTAAGGGTTTACTCGCCTGTACTTAAGATCCAATGAGACAAATAAGATTACGATACTCATCACATAAAACTAGCAATAAAACAAGTGACAAGCTACTTAATCATTAGTCAGACCTTCTAACTGTGTCTATTATCTATCTGTGTACGTGTTTGCCAGTCGTTGTATTTGTTCTCATTAGTTTTAATAGTTTTAATTACTCAAACCAAATCATGCTAGTCTCTCAGACTAAAACCCCCTTGCGTTAGATTAGATTGTATTATGAATATAAATATTCATCTAAAAGACTCGGTCACCCCGAGTATGGTTTAGCATTAAGTAGCTCGTAGTATTTATCATATTAGAATAGTTTACGTTTCACCATGGTGTCGAGTCGGGTCTTTACCCACAGTCAGCCCGAACCATAGCCTACTAGAGGCGTTTATGTTATATGTATAAATAGCCCTCTCCACCAAAGGAGAGGGTTGGACCTTTCATTTACAAACTAATACACTAGTTGTTTGTCTCTCTAAAAGGTTCCACTTTCTCTCTCTAGAATTCTATCATCATTCGATCCATACAAGCTATTCCATACGTTTTTATGTTTATGAGAATCTTACAATTGGTATCAGAGCCATGGTTACATCTTAGGGATAGAGTATATTCCGATTTGTAGCTTGTTTTTGTGGTTTACATATGGTTTGAATGGTTTTAGTAGAAAACATCCTAGTTTGATCTTGTTTACGATTAGATACGTGATATTCTTGTACTTTCATGATTAGAGGTGCTAGAAATACTTGGTCATTCAGTTGGATAGGTTGAATCAATCATTTGTTTGGTGTTTAATGAAGTGTTTGGATGGTTTCTTAGTATCGATTTCCTCCTCGGTGTTCTTTTCATTGTAGCGATTTGCTCAGTTCTTGGTAGCGATTTGGTAGTTTCTGGATAGCGATTTGCTGCATTTGCTATTTTTAGATATAAAGACAAATCGCTGGATTCCTTTGGGTACTATGAAGATTATGGTGGATTAGAAAAGTTATTCATTCTATTGATTTACTAAAGTTTATTTGCAAGTTATTGTGATATTCCCTTCATATGTGGGAGGACCATGTGATATATAGTCAACATAAACAACCTATAACCTTTGAGGGGAGAAATATGTTCGAGGCTACTAAGGTTTCCTGGAATAAGAAAGGGGGAAATCGTGTATTTTGCTCGACATCATGATGTTACAGTCCTTGTCCCACATCACCCATGAACAGATGAGATGTTGGATATCTAAAGAGTATCACTAACCTTGACTTGTGAGACGCGTTTTGATATAATGTATAGCCGTTGTATCAAAAAGTAAACGTGTGAGGCAGAGGTGCCAAAGCGGACAATATCTCGCGATAACGGATTGTTTCATAACTAATGGTATCACAACAACCTTTATTTAGTCGTGAGTGTGGGAGATGACTTGGGACCATTCTTTGAGGATGAAGAACCTATATAAGGGGACGTATTGTTATATTCGTTGTCCCACATCGTCCATGAAAAGATGATATGTTGGGTACTTAATAAGTATGGCTAATGTGGAATTGTGAGACGCATTTTGATAGTATGGCTGTTGTATCAAAAAGTAAACCTATGAAGCAGAGGTGCTAAAGCGGACAATATCTCACGATAATGGGTTAGTTCATAACACATGACCATGATTGCCCAGTTTAATTGGCTTCATCACCGGGTAACCACTTTTGACTACGGGCCACATCAGCATCACCACTTGTGACACCGAGCCCATTTGCGTGTGCTTTAAATGTAACATCTTAACTACAATTGTACTTAAGGCTCTTTCACGTTATAGACCTAATTAATAAGTGTGAGCTCAATGAAGTTTATATAAACTAAAAGATATCAATAGCACATTAAATCACACTTTTGAGTTGCATGTCAAAATGATACCTTTAATCATGTAAACTACACTTGACTACTAGCAACATACATAACATAAACTTGATCTTCATGGGTCGAATGATGGAACTTGATCTAAAGACCCATAATTTGTTTGCCACACGAATCGTTCAACAATACCTCGATAAGGATCCTCGTTTCGTTTGTTCAATAAATATGCTATATTCTTTTCGACATCACGTCTAATTTGCAAATACAAATCTCTCGTATAATCTTTGTCATTCAACATATATTCCTTTCCTTTTGTTCGTATAGGTTTCCCAAACTTAAAGTAGAGTCGCCCTGGTAGCTTGGGTAGAAAAATAGGGACATGAAGTGGTTGCTTAGCGATTTCTCCTTCCATTTCCGCCCTGTCATCAAATAATATCACCCAAAAAAGCATTCATCAGTTTCATTCCAAAGTGCATATCTTAAAACAGAACTATGACAACTTGTGAGTGTCTTCAAACATTGTAATTGCTACTAGTTACAAGCATGTTAAAAGCAATCATCGGCATACCTCACATTTGTTCTCCCTCGATTATAATCATTCACCATGTCATCGAGGAAAGGTATATTCTTCATATCATTATAATCAATGAGTTGCTGCAAAAAAAAGTAGATTAACAGCACCAACTAATGAGCGTCAACTTGTAATAGTTCATATGCATAATCATTAGCAGGTCGATATAGGAAAAATCTTTACAAAAACAATTGTGTTCTTACCTCAGATAGGTCATCTTCTCCAACGGCTCCAAAAGGTATAATAGTGGCTCCAAGCTTCACGGCCATTCGCACAAATTCTTGTTTTTCAGGCCAAAATAACTTGCCACTTTCACCCTATTAACCACAAATAAAGTGATTCACTAGTTTTTAAACATATAAAATTGATATAATGATATTTGTTTAAGTGAAATATGAACAAAATAAATACCTTACGATGGAGAGACTCGCGTGCACCACCAGGGTAAAGTAAGGCGTACGATTTTGTTGACAACAATTTATAAAGGTTTCTTGCAGAAACTGGAACTGTACTACATAACTTCAATACATCTGTAAATGGAATCATAATATGTTCATCTTCAACACGGTATTTATATACTTCTGGATGGGCCAAACCATGAAGCACAATTTTCTTTTCTCTCATAAACTCTAGAACAAGAGAAAAAGCATCATATCCCCAAAACGTGTGATTACCGACTGCTAATACAGGGCCTTCATCAGGAATCCCGGCAAGACCTCTTACTATTTTTCCATCCTCCATTGTTGAGAAAATTGCTGTACCAGTAAAAAGTCTGTACCACCTAACTTTTTGTAACATTCTAAATCACTTATTCAGTTCATTATTAAACAAAACATTTCTTTTTGCATAAACTACCAACGTACATTTTCATTTTTCATAGTTTAGTCATTGTACTTTCTCTAGTACAGGTGAGTCATCAGAGAGATGGTAATGTGATTGTTTGGGTCATTTTGTAACCCGCAAGGCTGCAATGTTATTTTTTTCGTTTAAAATTTAATATTTATATATAAATTTAACATTTTTATGCATAAATTAAGCAATCAATAGAGCTGTTGTTTTCTTAGAAATTAACCCAAGTGGGACACAATCATCTTATAATGATAGTTGAAAAGTATAATAGCTACAATGAGACAGATTAGAAACTGCGTTGATATTTTATGCAAAATGTCTAAAACAAGTAATCCATAGTTTTATTACCAATTCTCCATGGGCATGTTTTTGAACTCTGTCATACTAAGAGATAAAGAGTCCTTGAAGATATCAAACTTTGAAGAACGGCGATAAGTGTGAGTAGTTTTGATAGTAGACAACAGGTTAATGCCACTCTCCTGAACCGACAAAAGAATAGATTAACATTATTGATCTATTGTATGTAGCTACTTCATCATAGCATCTTAAGTAAGCAATAATACCAGTAGGATTGTGTGTCCATTTTCCTCAAACACGCGTACAATGCATTTCTTTAGTACTTTTGAAAGCCTCCGGGCTTCATTTTTACTATTCATCAGGTTATCCCTTCCACTGAAATGCAATTAGATAACCAATATTACATGTCACGATATGATGGCATATAAATTTAAATACTTTAAGAACAAATATTCAAATTTTGGTAACTTGCATTGGAGAAAGAAGAATAAAAACCTAGCAAGGACTAGTACTTGAGAGGCAATAGCATGAAGACGAGAGTTAACATAAGCATCAGCTGATTCAACTAGCTTCAACCTCCAGTTAAGAGTTTCTTTAGGTAATATTCTAGCTAGCATCTATCCAAAAAAAAGTTCAAAAAAATGAGAATGTAGATTATATGAATATGCTTTAGAGCACTGTGTAAAAGCAAAAGGTAGTTTTTACAGAAAGAAGAGGTAGATCTTCAGCAAGATTGCCAAATAATTTCCAAATCATTGCCATCTTTACAAAATTACCTGAAAACAAATATTGGAATAAACAAAAGAAATAGTATATGTGGCAGAAAAAGGCAAGGAAAATGGAGAAACATAGAGAATATGTGTTACATTTTAGAAAAGGATTAATGGCATGTAATAGCAACGTACTTTCCCATTTGTTTCATTATCAGATAAAAACAAAAAAAATACCACAATACCCATTCAACTTTCAAATTTTGTTTCATTATCATACGTTTTGTTTGCACTCTCAGTCTTTTGACTAACGACCCGTTGTAATTAACTCAAAAATATGTTTTTCTTACGTTTTCATACGTTTCTATCCGTTTTTATACGTTTTTGCCCGTTTCTTTACATTTTTGTTTGCACCGTTAGTCCTTTTGACTAACGACCGTTTGTAATTAACTCAAAAATATGTTTAAAAACGAAAAAAAACGCTTGAAAACATATAAAAACGTAAGAAAAACCTATTTTTGAGTTAATTACAAACTTTCGTTAGCCAAAAGGACTAACGGTGCAAACGAACAAAAATGTAAGAAAATGGCGAAAACATATAAAAACGGATAAAAACATATGAAAACGTAAGAAAACACGTTTTTTAGTTAATTGCAAACGGTCGTTAGTCAAAACGTATGATAATGAAACAAATGGGAAAGTAAGTTGCTGAAACATGCCAAAAGGACTAACGGAGCAAAGAGTTGGATGGTGATTATGGTAAATTTTTGTGTTCGTATCTGATAATAGAACAAATGGGAAAGTACGTTGCTATTACATGCTATTAACCCATTAGAAAAAGGAGTATATTAGAAGAAATGTAAAATTACGGTAAGATACCGAGAAGGGGGCTTATAGCATAAGGGCACATCTGATAATGTCCCTCTTGCGATATCAAAGGGTCAGCCGGTGACCTCTGATAGGAAGTTGCTGAAACGGATATAATATAAGTTACTAAAGTGACATAAAATAGAGGATCTATGATAAGGAAAAAAAAAAGAAAAAAAAAAAAAAAGACTGACCTGGATTTGCTAGTATGAGTATTAAGTCAAGTGTAGGATTACGAGCAGCAACTGCAAGTGCTAAGCTTCCTCCAAAAGAATCTCCAAGCAAATAAATCGGCTTACTTGGGGACAAAGTGTGTTCATTCATCACAATTTCTTCCACAATTTCAATCAACCCTGCAAGCAAATCAGGTTGGTTATGAAATACAGTAATGGTTAGCTAAACAGGCTTATAAAATATATAACTAATCTTAGAGTTGCAAGAAAAGATGATAACCTTCTAATGGTGTTCGATCCCAAACAGGTATATGCAAGCATTGCACATGATATACCCTGTCATATAAGTTTTTTAATAAATAAAAGATAAAAAGAATAATTGAAACTGTGTGCATTTACATAAAAGTCATCAAAATGCAACTTTATTAGATGTTTGGTGACGAAATGGATATAAATTCTTACTAAGATTTTATATTATTGTGATTGCGATTTACTCATTTACACATCAAAATGATAAATTAAGTGCAGCTCACTTTCCAAGAGCTTTCTCATGTACTACAAGGCCAGCTCCAGTCCCATCGATTCCTACACAAAATCACACTCAATTAGGACATAGGAATTGAAAGGACCCTTTAGGATTGTTAAAAAGATAATGTGTCATATAGGCTAATGATCAGCATACGCTTTCATAAAAGTTTAACTATATAATGTTATGTAGCAACCAATTACCAGGTAAATAAAAAAGAAGAGGTGAATCTTCTAAAGGTGAGCCACATGCAACTGGGCAAAACCACCTAGGTGGTCCTCCATCACCCTTAATCAAATCCATGGAAATTTCAGCATAGTCCTTCACGGTTCGAGTCCCATAACCATCGTCCCATAATTGTTCTAAATTTTGAGGAACATTTTTCCTGCTCTTTTTTCCTCCACAATCATAGGAAGCTACTCCACTACTCTTCCATTCAATACACGAAGCTCCATTGATCTTAACAAAATCCCGCGACACTATTATTGAATTATCACCACCTATACTTCTAACAAGGATACGTGAACATAGCCTATGGCTTTTGTTTAGAGAAAAAAGAGGTAACAATTGAACACAAGAATTGCTCATAAGGCCAAATTGGTCCAAATATCAAAATCAAGTAAAGGTGAAAAAAGTGCCTGTTATAAACTTACTAACAAGAAACTGCAAGAAAAGGGTGCAGTTTACATACTTAACTGAGTTTGGAAACGATTTGAAATGTGGGGTTCGTGTATCATTCAATATGAATGACATAGAGATGCAATATCACATTTATCGCCGGGAAATAAGTACTAACATGGTAATGAATTACATATATAACCATACATTGGTAACTAACTTGATCACATTCACAGCTCAAGCAAGCTCAAAACACAAGTTACTCGCAACTATTGCATGAGAGAACCGAGTATCGATATAGACTAGGAAATACCAATTTCTGCAAAAACCAGCCACATATAGGGACAAGTTTCTTCATATATTCTAAGAATTTTAAAACTTTTTATGCAGAACGGTAAGCTTAACAAACGGCGGACTTTATAGCAAGTGTTGTCACGCAAATACATGCTTGACCGTGTTGGTAAAAACTATAAATATGTTATGATTAAGTTCAATAACATTTATATGGTGCGCCTAAAATATACATTGTGGATGACTTTCGATAAATGTCCCTTCTAGCTAATTTTTTGGTTCACCTATTAATATCTTATCAATTAGCATAATCAAAATCGACTTATTTATAAATAAATGAATTGAATTGCCATCTCTTCACTTGCACAACTCAAACTTAATAATATTTCAGAAATTCTTTTTGTTAATATTAATGTTGGTCATATCTACAAGCAAGTAACTTCCTTGATTGATATCGTAAAATATTGTAAACCCCGTATGTATAACTTTATTATTGATCACTATAAATAGAGTACAAAGCAAACCCTAGTGAACCCAACCCACAAGTCGAGCTTGAGCCAACTAACTTATCCATCTAATACTCCCCCACAATCCGCAACGAAATCGAGTAGTAAAAAAAAAAAAAAAAACCTTTAGTCGACTCAAAACCTAGTCGACTGGTACCAACGGTCGGCTAAGTTGACTCGTAACAAAACCGTACCGTCGTCTTTAGGGACTGGTGGTCAACTTTAGTCGACTGGTAACAAAGTCATACGAACAATCGACTAACAAACAAATACGAGTAATAAACTAGATAAACCAAATTATCCGTACCAAACCGGATAAATCAAAGTATTCTTAAAATAAAAAACAAAAACAATATATATTTTCAGAACACTAAAATAAAATTGATAAAGATCAAACCAAATATCACAGTCAAGCCAAGCATCACAGTGGTGGACATCATCTTTATTATCACAGGCAAAGAGAATCAGAGACCTTTTGTAGTCCTTATGCACGATCGCCAAGAATCAAAATAATATATATTAGGAATATTCGTCACTGGTAGTCTTCGGATATCAAATAAAAAGGGAGCGGCTGATTGACTTTTTTATATTTTCGTGAATAATGTCTTCTTTTATGGATGTATTTTTTTGATTAAGGTTTGACGGGTAGCTTAGGGGAGGCGGCTCAACATAGCAAGATCAAACCCGCTCCAATACCATGTTAGACATTGTAAACCCTAGGTATACCTTTAATATTGAGTACAAAGCAAAATGAACCCAACCCAAAAGTCGGGTTTGGGCCAACTAACTTATCCATCTCATAGATATTCGTTTATTTTCCTCAATATAATGGTAGGCTCAAGTCTTGTCACTCATTGTACCATAGATGTCATGAAAAATAACTGATTGATTAAATTGAACTTTTTAAATGCATCATAAGATGTAACATTTGATCATGTAAAATAATATGATTACAAAAATAACTTAAACATGCAAATAACATGTGATACATAGTTCAAGGCTCGAATGATGGAATATTATCTAAAGATCCATAAGCCTTTAGCCACAAGAACCTCTTAACCAAACCTCTATAAGGATCCTCCTCTCGCTTGTTTAACAAATAAGCCATGTTACTTTCGACATCACATTTTATCTGTGAGTACAATTCTTTCAAGTAATCTTTGTCATTCAACATGTTAACCTTTCCTTTTGTTCGTATGGGCTTCCCAAACATATAGTAGAGTCGACCCGGTAGCTTTGGCATAAATATCGGAAAATGAAGTGGTTGCTCAGCAATCCCTCCACCCATCCCCTTCCTATCACCATTAAAGAATACGATATATAGGCAAAAATAGAAACATATAACTGAGCAATCACTATAAATTAACAACCCATAAAAAGATCAGTAGTTCTCATAGTTTTTAATCAGTTTTTTGGCAGGGAATCAATGTGATAAATATAAACACAGAAGCTATATCATTACAATACTAGTTTAAATTTTTTTAAGAAGTTACCCATTTCCTTTTTACCTTATTTTTCTATTTCTCACAGTTAAGATAACCAGTGTGAACCTATCTGAGTAAATGGCTGAAATTGCAACATCTATCTAAAATGCACGATTTACACCATTAAAGAGGCTCATAGACCAAAAAAAAAAAAAAAAGTAGGTGTTGTTTAAGTAAGTTGATCACCTCACGCTTCGTCTTCCTTGATTTAAATTATTCACCATCCGATTGAGAACAGGGTTGTTCATCATTTCGTCGTAATCAATCATTAGCTAACAAAAAGGTAAATTAAGAACACCAACAAGTAAAATAATTTAGTATAAAAGTGAAGTCAACAACTAGTTTATTTAATTTCAGAATAGAGCGAGCATGTTCTTACATCTGCTAGATCATCTTCCCCAACAACACCAAATGGTATAATAGTGGCCCCAAACTTCACCGCCATTCTTACAAATTCTTGTTTCTTAGGCCAAAACAACTTGCAAGTTTCACCCTGTCAACCACACACAAAAAATATAATCAAAAAAAAGAAAAAAAAAAGAAAAAAAGGTTTTATTGTTAGTGTAACCGGAATAACTACCTTACGATGGAAAGACTCCCGTGCACCACCAGGGTATAGCAAGATGTGTGACTTTGTTGATAACAGTTTATAAAAATTTCTGTCAGATACCGGAATAGCACCAAATAGCTTCATAATATCGGTATATGGAATCATAATATATTCATCTTCAGCATCAAATACAAAAGTTTCAGGGTGGGTTAAAGCATGAAGCACGACTTTCTTTTCTCTCAAAAATTGAAAGACAAAAGGGATACTTTCAAATCCCCATAGCATATGATTACCAACGAGTAATACCGGGCCTTCATCTGGAATCCCTGCAAGACCTCTTACTATTTTTCCATCATCCATGGTTGAGAACATTGCTGCACCCATTGCAAGGCGGTACCACCTGCAATAATAGTTTTAATTTGAGTAGATAAAATGAGCAAGAAAATAATAATAATAATAATAATAATAATAATTAAAAAAAAAATTTTAATCTGATTATTTTACCAAATCTCATATGGTACGGTTTTGAACTCTGTGATACTAGGAGGTAAATAGTCTCTGATGATATCGTACTTTGAAAAATGGCGGTACATCTGAGTAGCTTTAATAGCGGACAACACGTTAACACCAGTCTCCTGCATCGACAAAAGATAGTGTTTGGATGTGGTTTTGCTACTTGATGATGGTGTACTAATCAGAAAATAATATGTTTGATTGTTCGGCTTATTACATTTATTTAAAGAACTAATAGATAAAGTGACTAAAGGGATATATTTATATAAAAAAAGAGTCGTTTTGGTCAGGGGATTTAAATTAGGATATATAAAGAAGGGGAGGTAAATAAGTAATTTAATGTTACCTTAGTTAATCACTTTTATTGCAGCTTGTAAGAAACTTATTATTTCATGTAATTAGAAGCAAAACAGTACTATCCCAACGTCGAAAATTGATTATTACAACTTTAAATAGCAAGAACCAGACAACGAGTTTTAAAACAAATCTACACAACCACTCAGTGTTTGTTAAACAAATTATAAACCGATTAATATATAAATTACAGCCAAATAGCTAACCAAGAAAAATATACCATTAGGATCGTGTGCGCATTTTCTTCAAACACACGTATGTTGCAGTGCTTCAATGATCTTGAAAGCCTCTCAGCCTCATCTTTACTCGGTAGGAGCTTATCTTTGCCACTAAAACGCAAATATAGTTGAAATATTATTTTCAAGCATTCTATATGAAATCCAAAAAACATAGAATAAATTTACCATGTGGATAAAAGGACCAACAATTAAACTGTGATATTCCCAAAGAAGAAAGTACCTGGCAAGCACAAGTACTTGAGCCGTAACAGTATGGAGACGAGAATTAGCATAACCAGCAGCTGATTTAACCAGCTCAATCTTCCATTCAAGGGTTTTTTTTGGTAATATTTTGGTCAGCAGCTATAATAGCAAAAAACATAGCAATTGGAATCATGTGGAATGCTAACAAAGTGGAAGATATAATACAGATAAGTCAGATAACTGTCTTTGTGATTTCTCTAACAAAGAAAAACAACTAAAATAATGGCATTATTAACTAAAAATTACGCGTAGTACCAAGTGGTGAAGGTCATTCTTACAGAATAAAGTGGTAAATTTCTAGTTATCTTTCCCACAAGTTGCAAAAGAGATGGTGAATTATTTGTACCATTAGAATTTACCATCGACATCTTTACGAAATCACCTGAAAACAAAAGGTTATAGATATAAAAGAAAGAGGGTGCATTTAGGGGGTGATTAGAGCATATAAACAAATTATTAACCTTTTAAGTGTATTTTTGTCTTCAAATAACTTAAGGTCAAAAGTATCTGATTTGCAGAAGCAGGTAACAAAACTAATTATGAAGATCATTCTAATATTACCTATTATCCCCTAGCTTTGAATAGTAACATACCCAGAAGGAAGCTTGTGGGATAAGGAAACATCCAATACCATTCGTCGGGCAAAGTCCTCATGAACGCTACTAACGGGTGTACGGGTGATCTCTCATATGCAGTTGCTGAAATGGATAAAATATTAGATACAGTCTGATATAAATAGAGTTCATAAACAAGATTAATAGAAACTGACAATACCTAAACAATATGAAAATAAGAAAAGGAAGATAAAAGGTTGACCTGGATTTGCTAAGATAAGTACTAAGTCAATTAAAGGATTACATGCAGCGACTGCAAGTGCCAAGGCTCCTCCAAATGAATCACCAAGCAAATAAATTGGCTTATTTGGGGACAAGGTGTGCTCAATCATCAGAGTTTCTTCCACAATTTTAATCAAACCTTCATAAAGATTACATTTTTGAGTAAAATAACTTAAGACAGCAAAATTTGCTAACGAGGCATATAAACGGTAACAAGTTTTAGTTCATGAAGTTTTATGCGATACAAATAAAAGAGAAGATAACCATCCAATGGTGTTCGATCCCAAACAGGAATATGCAAGCACTGAACATGAAAAACCCTGTCATTCAAGTTGAAAAAAGATCATTGTAAAATTGCTAAATCAAATGAGAAATAATCAATATTTCAGCACACTATTCTACTCGCTTGAGAAAATTTATTCCAGTACTAAATGCATGTTGAACATCCAACTCGAAGAATCAGAACTGGATACTGAGCTGATTGAAGCTAATACTGGTTGGTAACTTTAATTTTATCTCAAAGTCACTAAATATAATTATTGTGACCCTAGATAATTTGAAATAACACAGAATTCTTGTGACAACGTACATCTAAACACCCCCTAAATTTGGGTGGGATGTAAAGTACATAAATTTATCTATGTGCAGGGTTCTATAATAGAAATTCACAGATAATTATAAATTGTGATCGAATATTTTATATAGACCAAGTGCAACTTACTTTCCAAGAGCTTTCTCATGTACGACAAGTCCAGCCCCAGTCCCATCCAGTCCTACACATATAATCACACCGAAACAAAGATATATCAGAATTATTTTAGGGAACATTAAACAGATAAACATAAACAAGGGTTCATGCATATTATTCTTTTCTGTACTATTATTTAGCAACTGAACACCAATTACCAGGTAAATGCAAAAGAACAGGTGCATCTTTTATAGGTTTGCCACATGCAATGGGGCAAAACCACCTAGGCGGACCGCCATCACTTTTAATCAGATCCATGGCTATTTCCATGTAATCCTTCATGCTCTGAGTCCCTAAACCATCATCCCACAAAGGTTGCAATTCTTCATGAGTATTTTGCCCATTATTTTTTTGACCATCATTATAAGAAGTTACATCGGTATTGTTCATATTAGCAGATGAAGCTGCATTGGTCCTAAGTGATCCTGACCTTAAACTCGCAACAAGAACACAAGAACTCAGCCTATAATTTTCATTTAGAGCAAAAACACGTGATAATGGAACACTTAAATTGCTCAGGTTCAAGGCCATTTTGGAATAACTCCACGAACAAATATCACTACAAACAAATATATCATTTATTGTCCATGAGTTGATATCTCGTCATGCTAAGTGCAAAAATGCCTATTCTAAACTAACTAACAAAAAACAGGAAAAAGTGTGAAGTTACGTATTCAATTCAGGTTGGAAACTTAATGAAATGAGTGAATCATGCACCATGCATTATGAATGATATGTTTGAGACAACATGCTCTACTTTTTTAAGGCGCGTTTATGAAGTAAGTATTTTACCTTATATTATTTGCGTGAAGGGTTCAATAATAGATATTGTGGTGCCTCCCAATTCCGTTGCAGTGTGTAAGAAAACAATGTAATACTTTCCATTTTCTTCTCTATTTCACGGTGCCACCGTGTGTTTTCTTTGCTAATTTATGTGTGTTCTTTTTTCAAGGTTTATGGTGAACAGTTTGCAATGGTAACAGGACCATAACTAAACATGCGGAATATATAAACAGGTCTGTTATCAGTTATCAGTATAGTACCGGTTTCACAGTGGTCTGGTTTCGAATTGAACTACGATCAACTACAAGCAATAGTGATGTTTTTGGCCTAATGATCATCAAAAAGAAAAATATATAACAATTTGGACTCGGACCCTACTCATACCATACCTGGCATACATTGGACCATACCTACAACTAACTCTTTCTTAAAATGGTGCCAAGTATAATGATTGTAGTTTGATTTTACAGTTTTCTGCCTGGCCAATCGAGTTCTGGACACTCCTACTCTCATTTACCAAATTTGGCCCAATACTTTTATGCCGTTGACAGATACCCGTCCCATACACGTGTTAATTGCGGTTGTGCTCTTTGCTACCAAAGTTTCCATCATACTACTCATTTGATCAATTGATTTCCTGTTCTCCTTATAATTAGTTACAACTTAACCCAGGAGCTCACCAGATTATTATGAAGTGGTTGGAATATTGAAATTTGGAATATATTTGCACTTCTTGAAAATAAATCAGTATGTTATTACAACTTGGAACCAATATAGGAGATTGGAAGGTTAAAATGCATGACAAGATGTTACATTCGATAGCGTAAAACGCATTTAGAGGCTTAATATTACACCCACAAACAAAAATAACATTTAGGGCTCAAATGTTGGAATATGATCTATAGAACCATGAGTCGCTAACCACAGCTGTCTCTTAATAAGACATCTGTATGGATCCTCCTTACGCTTCTCTAATAAATAAGCCATATTCTTTTTGACATCAGATTTTATCTGCATGTATAGTTCTTGTAAATATTCGTTGTCATTTACCTTGTGTTCATTTCCTTTTGTTCGTATTGGTTTCCCAAACTTGTAGTAGAGTCGACCGGGATATTTGGGCAAAAGGAAAGGAAAATGAAGTGGTTGGTCAGTAATCCCTGCACTCACCTCCTTCCTGTCATAAAAAAATAATAATAAATGAATCAGAAATAAAAGTTAATATCAATAAGCAATCATTGTAAAATGGCAAATACCCAAAAATCAATACTCCTCACACCGAAAGAGCATGTCTTAAAAGTTAAACCACCCAAAATGCATCAAATAAAACACAAAACGTGTGCATGAACTCTCACCGTCCAAAATGCATATCTCAAAGCACAATTTAGGTGACTCTTAATTTCATGCGTAGAGATGGGCAAAGCGAGTGGTTTAATTAACGTTTTAACTATGATAGACCAAAACATTGAGTAGAACAATTTAAGTGGTTTACTGAAATCAGATTTTGGACATTTTCCACACATTTGAGTTGTTCCCTTGTTAGCTAATTTGTTTCTATTCAACATGTTTGCGCGGGGGGAGGCCAATTTTTGTTCCTCTTATATTTGATAGCTTACAAGCTCAATGAAAATAATAATAATAAATAAATAAATAAATAAAAATCTCTAATGCAAAGACTGTGAAGTAAATTCACCTCAAGTTTCTTTTCGCTCGATTAGTATTATTCACCATCCAATGGAAGAGAGGGATTCTCTCCAATTCATCAAAGTCAAAGATAATCTGACAACGAATAGATTAGCACCACCAACTAATCAGCATCATCATTAAATAACTTGCAATGATAGAGAGATTAAAACTAATTTGTTGACTTCGAAAATAAAATTGTATTATGTGAATCTGTAAAGATCATAAATGTGTTCTTACTTCTAACATGTCATCTTCCCCAACTCCTCCATATGGTACAATGGTGGCCCCAAACTTCACTGCCAATTTTACAAAATCTTGTTTATCCGGCCAAAATAACTTGCCACCTTCACCCTGTGTAAATCCAAAAGAAAAGCACACTTGTTAAATTATGTAATAAAATTATGCTTACTATATATATATACTTTAAAAAAAATACGCTTTAATGCTCCCTAAAGTATTTCCGTCATTAATTTGGTCTTAGAAGAGCTATTTTATTCAAAAGATCCAGAAACTTTTATTTGCGAGTTGTTGAGTACTCAAAATTTCTTACTGATTTATCTATTACATCCATTTAGTTAATTTGTTACATTTAAATTCGAGGATCTGGATCACGTATTTAAGCTTGGAGGACCGAATCAACCATAAATATACTTCAAAGACTACCGCATTTTCAATTCAAGTATATAAGATATTTGGACGAAGCCCATAGAAATACCTTACGATGGAGAGCCTCCTGTATACCACCAGGGTAGAGTAAGATGTGCGACTTCTTTTCTAACAATCTATAAAAGTTTCTTCCAGAAACCGGAATTCCGCCACCTATCTTTAGTAATTCAATAATAGGAAGAAGCCACTTTTCATCTTCAAGATCGTCTGCTAACATTTCTGGGTGGGCTAAACCAAAGAGCAAGTGTTTCTTTTCTCTTAAATACTCCGAGCAAAGAGAAAAAACATCTAATCCCACTAGCATGTGATTACCAACAAGTAACACAGGGCCTTCATCAGGTATCCCTGCAAGACCTCTTACCATCGATCCATCCTCCATTGTTGAGAACAGTACTGCACCCATTGAAATCCGATACCACCTGCATCAATTGCAAAATAGTTCCAAAATAAGCTTACATAGGTGCATTTTCTGACTTTGTCAAAGGATGTTTTAATATTACATGATACATTCAAATAGTAAAGATAAGGTTACATAGTCACAAAAGTTTCATTTTGTCACTCTAAATGACAGAAAGAATTGTAAACTGATTGCCAATTATTATACTGCGTTGATAGCATTTAATGTATATTAAAATATCTTATAATTGAAGGCCTAAAGGCTTTATTAAACAATAATTTTAAGTGGTTTTGAGAACTATTTTTACAATATGAACATTATCTAACACGTCCTAAAATGTATTGAAATGGCTGGAAGGCCTAAATTCTCTATTAAAGAATATAGATATAGAGAAATAGCGTGAAGTGGGATCATGTAGTTTCTCAAATAATTACAACAAGTAGACTTATTGTATTACCAAGTCTCTATAGGTGTGGTTTTGACCTCTGTGAAATTAGGCTGCAAAAAGTCTTTCACGACATCAAACTTTGAAGAACGGCGGTACATCTGATTAGTTTTAATAGCAGACAACACGTTGACGCCACTCTCCTGCACCAGCAAAAAGTAATTTACATCATTGCTTATCGTAGTTACTTGATCATAACCTCAATAGTATCGATCTTAGAAACATAAATATATATTATTGAAAAAAAATCAGAGTATCTAAAATTCTAAATACCAGAAGGATCGTGTGCCCATTATCCTCATACATGCGTACTTTGCAGTGCTTCAATAATCCTGAAAGCCTCTCGGCTTCTTTTTTACTTGGCATGAGGTTATCATTGCCACTAAAATGCAATTTTTTTTTTTACCAATATTAGATTCCACAAGGACAAGGGTATGTAGATTCAGATTTCAGATTGAAATACCTAGAGCATAAATTGTTGACTAAAGAACAAGGTGATTAAGTAGTAATGAGAATTAAATATGATTTTACTAGACAAAGAGAAAAAGGAACCTAGCGAGCACTAGTACTTGAGCTGTAATAGCATGCAGACGAGAATTAGCATAAGCAGCAGCTGATTTAATCAGCTCCAACCTCCAATAAAAAGTGTCTTTGGGTAATACTTTGGCCACCATCTATTCAAAAACAAGTTAAAATTGAGAACCTAGATGATTGGAACCAAACAAATATCATGATAATGAATAGTATATCAAAGAGACTAACAATAAACGAATAAATTAAAAATACTCAAGAGGTGGAGCAAGTACTCATTCAGCTGTCTTTCATAATGAAAAGTATGTAGAATCGTTGTTGCACAGGTTTATATGTGACTTTTATGATCGAATCAACATAAGATTGACAAGAATGATTTATTATATTACTAACAACATAAAACTATTTACATTGTATTTGACACACCTTCTAAATGTTACATCGTATCCTATATATAGAGTATGAAAGGGTGCGAGTGAACCATCATGCTTGTTCACCAAACGACACACCTTTTAGAAATAACTAACTTACAGCAATAACTAACTTAACCATAACTAACTTTCGGTTATTAACTTTCTACTTAACAACTTTGGTCCTTCATCTATCGTTATTTACATAATACACCGAACCTATCAAGACTTATACAATTATGGTGCAACATTTCCCCCCTAATTGTTTAAGTCTTGTTCTCCGAATCTTCATGCTCATGCCTTCTTCAAACTGATTTCTTCAATTTAACTTGTCCTTCACGAACTTTGCTCATCACGAACTTTGTTTTCACAAACTTGGCTTCACACCGTCTTCATTCTTCTCTTGAATCATCATTCTGTGTTGCTGCTGATATCCCCATCAATTCTGACTTTCAAAGCCTTTTGATTTCTGACTTTCATTCTTCACTTCTCTTGATCAATCTATCACAGATTGTTCCATTACGGTTGCTTCACACAACAGATTCTTCGTGGTTTCTGTCATTTCTATGCGTTGTCAAGAACTCAAGAACATTCCTAGTTCTACTCTTGTTCCTAACATGCAATCTGTCTCTTCTCCATTTGATTTTTTTGAATCGAATTTGGGTTTCTCTAACCCCTTCTGACCGGTCTGCTCACGGTCGGTTCTTCTCTCAATTGATTCCTCTGAATCAATTTGTCTATGTCTCTCTTCTTGATTAACCGGTATGCCCACGGTTTCTTCTTTTCCTTTCTCTTGATTGATTCCCTGAATCAATCAGTCTCGATTTCTCTTCCTTGGAACGATTCCCTGAATCGCTGTTCAACTTGATTCCTTGAACCAAATTGTTCTCTCTGATTGGTGTCTTTTCCCTTCTAATTCTTTTGATTCTTCTTGATCAAAAGTTGAATCAAACTTGTAATCTTGTAACCTTCTCTTCTGATGTCACTTCCCAGATTTGAACCTTTGGCTCTTGATACCAATGTAGAATCGTTGTTGCACAGGTTTATATGTGACTTTTATGATCGAATCAACATAAGATTGACAAGAATGATTTATGATATTACTAACAACATAAAACTATTTACATTGTATTTGACACACCTTCTAAATGTTACATCGTATCCTATATATAGAGTATGAAAGGGTGCGAGTGAACCATCATGCTTGTTCACCAAACGACACACCTTTTAGAAATAACTAACTTACAGCAATAACTAACTTAACCATAACTAACTTTCGGTTATTAACTTTCTACTTAACAACTTTGGTCCTTCATCTATCGTTATTTACATAATACACCGAACCTATCAAGACTTATACAATTATGGTGCAACAAAGTAAGCACAATTATCATATCCCTGAGTCTTTTATCTATAGGCTAGTTTACCAAAAGTACACTTCCATATCTAATTCAAGCCCATAAAAGAGTGCTTACAACCTCCTGTTTTCTTCATAATCTAATTAGATACAACTCCTGAAGGTATGGATATAAAGCATCTCACTCGTGGATTATTCATAGGATAAACACTCCGGTTCCCGGTTGGTTAATCCTTATTCACTTGTAGCTTAACTGTATGTTCATTTTCTTTTTCCTTTCTTTCCTCTAGCTTCTTGCTAGAGTGTTAATAAAATTGCCGTTAAAAAAAATGGATATAAAGCATCATATGTAATCTTTATCTTCGTGTTAGATTTCTGGTCTTTTCAATTCACCATGACCTTTTTTATTTGTGACCATGTTAAACATCATGCTCACTTGGTCAGTCTATTTTGCTTTGTTTAAACTAGTTTGTTTAGTTGTTTTCCACCATGATTTGGCGAATCAGATAAATACTCTACACAAACCAGCGAAGACTATAACAGGCCCAAACTAAATTGTTACTGTATATTGCTAAGAAAAGAATAAAAAAATGAAACAAGGAGCGGACAAAGATGTAAGAGCTGAAGATGTTTCTTACAGAAAGAAGTGGTACATCTTTACACAGATTGCCAGGCACTTGCAAAAGAGACTCCAAGAGACTTTCATCATTAATTCCAACCTTTGCCAACTTTACATAATTACCTGAGAATAATATGTTGGAGTTACTAAACGAGAGATACATGGCAGAAAAAAGGTCCCATAATTACATCAAAAGTGGAAATTGGAAAATCACATGGATCAATTTTCAATATTTAGAATTCAAAATATTAGCTATAATAGGCTCAGTGAAGAAATAACTAGGTCTCCTAAGGCATATGTATAGGAGCATTTTTTAAGTGATTACTGTGACAAGAAATATCAGTAACACAACTAGAATTAATTAAGCAACAGTTAGTCAGGTAAACTTGAATTTATTTTGGCAATTAGTTTTTAAACGCAACTCCTTATGTAGTTTTCTAGAGACCACATACTTTGACTTTAAACAATCAGCAAAAAAAGATAATTTTATACTGAAAAATATCAGAAGCACAGATCAAATGCAGGTTTACTCTATACCATTCAGATATGTATTATTATGATCAAGGGCTTTAAACAGTTTGGCAGTTACGATAGAAAACTGGTGACACGGTAATATAAACAGTAACGTACCAAGAAGGGGGCTTATGGCATAGGGAGCTAGCTCATAAAATTCTTCAGGCAGAGCCTTGCCGATAGGCACTAAACGGTGCACCAGTGACATTCCATAGGAAGTTGCTGAAATTGACAGAATAGCAGTTGCACATAAATACATTTTCTAAACATAGTCGAATTTAAATGACCCAAAAAGAATAAAAAGCGGAACCTGGGTTTGCAAGAATAAGAATTAAGTCCAGTGTAGGGTTGCGAGCAGCCACTGAAAGTGCTAAGGCTCCACCAAAAGAATCTCCAAGCAAATAAATTGGCTTCTTTGGGGACAAACCATGCTCGATCATCACAGTTTCTTCCACAATTTGAATCAAACCTTCATGAAAATCATGTTAAACTTGCAGGTTACATGAAAAGGTCTAGTATAACTAGTCTTAGGAGCTAGCATATAATGTAATTAACTCCATGAACTTTCAGCAATATAAGAAACAGTTGAAGATAATTGCAAGAGAAGATGATAACCTTCCAATGGTGTTCGATCCCAAACAGGAATATGCAAGCATTGAATATGAAATACCCTGTCATTGAAGTTCAAATTAGATCATTGTTGCTTAGTTATCTGTAATCTATCATAACACAATTTTCTTATAGACACTTGGTGACAAAATAGATTTGCATTTAAATACAGTGACTTCTGAGATTTTAATAATTTATAAATCAAACGAAACTCACTTTCCAAGAGCTTTCTCGTGTACGGCAAGGCCAGCTCCAGTTCCATCGACTCCTATTGACATTCATCACACCCAATAAGAACATAAGTTACACAACAAGGGTCTTTTAGGAGCAACACACCAAACAAATAACTATAAGCATAGAAAGCTAATTAGGTACACCAGATTAGTACACTTTTTAATAATTTTGTGTAAATTTATGTAGCATCTAAACACGAAAACCCCAATTACCAGGTAAATACAAAAGAACCGGTGAACCTTTTAGAGGTTTGCCACAAGCAACAGGGCAAAACCACCGAGGAGGTCCTCCGTCACTCTTACTCAAACCCATTTCTATTGTTTTGGCACAATCCCTCATGGTTTGAGTTCCATAACCGTCATCCCACATAGGTTTCAACTCTTCATTAACATCATCCCTGCTCTTTTTATTCTTTCGTTTAACAGAAGAGGCACCGCTGATAATAACTGATTCTCGTGATACTGTTACCCAATCCTCACTACCTACACTCCTAACAATAACACGTGAACGCGGCCTACAGTTTCCGTTTAGAGTAAGAACAGGCGATAATGGAACACTAATTATGACCATTATGGAATACTTCCTCTAAAAAATTGATCTAAAGATCAAAATCAAGATTCGTATGAAATTTAAAATTAGTTGTCATGCTAAATGCAAAACTAACAAATAAAAAATCACCGAGTAACAAGAAATCCAACAAAAAAGACTCACGTTACGTATTCAACTAAACTAAGAAACAAAATGAAATGTGGTTTCCATGTATCACTCAATATGAATGACATAGAGATACAACATCACTTACATAGGCACAAGTAAAATACTTAGGTTGTGTTTACCAAATTAAGTGGTTTGAAGAGAATGTCTTAATTAGCCTCTTAAATGGGAGAGTTTGATACGACCCGGTTAGGGGTTGTATCGGGATAATGCACCACTTTTAGTGTGTGCGAGCTCCTTGAGAAATAGAGAGAATAATTAGAGATTTGTTTACTCCTTCAAAACCATATTGCCCTCAAGGTGTTGTCTTAAAACATTCTTAATTGACTTTTCTAAATAAACATGAAAACAGTCCTAAACAAAGACACGTAAATAAAGATAGATTATATGACATAATCTTTATGCCATACGTTCGGACTTCTTGAGTCGTTTGGGCAGTCCGTCCTCCTGCAACATTGGCGTAATCGAGGATCCCATAATCTTCTTTGAATTGCAGCCTTCGGGTTTTTTTTTTTTTTTTTTTTTTTTTTTTTTTTTTTCGTCGTATTCCTTTGTGTTAGATATTGTGACTTCACCTCCTAAGGGTAGTTTGGTAATATTAGTAGTAAGGTTATTTTAGTCATTTTGGTAGTATCTAGAATTTGTATGTCGGTTGTTTTGTAAGGTCGGTTAGTTTTTGCAAGGTAGGTTATTCACTTATATAACCAAACATTAAAAATAGAACTTTGTACTAAATAAAATAGAAGCTTTTGCCCCATTTTCTGATCTTGTTCTCTCTGTATGCACCTGTGTTGTTGGTCCTAGTCATTTGCCCCATGTTTATGTATCCCTAATCCTAAGGACACTGGCAGTCATGATTCCGAAAACATCCATACCTCCGAAATCCACCAATAATATCATTCCACCTCATTTCACCTCATTCATACTTTTTCCATACCTCCCAACCCCATTTTAGTGGCAACCATGCCTTTTTCATACCTCTCAACTTTTTTTTTTAATTTTTTTAATTAATTAAATTAAACAATTTAATTAAAACATAAATATTTCATTAATAACTATAAGAAAATTACATAATACTTAAAAAAAAAACATAATTAAAAGAAAATTACATTATTCTTAAAAAAAATGAAATAACTAATCATCGAGATATGTTAAGTTTTGAGCATCTACGTGGTCCGTAAGATCATATAGGAGTCGGTAATGCATTTGTTCGTCGATTAACTCCGGTAATACACTATCGTCATAAACTGGCGCGACTGGTGGATCCATTATATGAACCGGTGATATTGCCATCCCATCGTCTTTTAAAATCATATTGTGAAATATGATACACGTATAAACGATTTGTCGAATCTTTTCAACCGTCATTGCCCGGAGAGGACGAGCGAGAATCATCCATTTATTTTTAAGACGACCAAAAGCTCGCTCGATATCTTTTCTTGCAGACTCTTGTAGCTTTTTAAATCTCTTTTCATTCAATTCAACCGGATGCTTGTATGCTTTAACAAACGTTGACCATGTAGGATAGATTCCATCGGTAAGATAATAACCACGTTTGTAAAACCGTCCATTTACATAAAATGAACTGTTTGCCGCCATTCCATTTCGCTCCGTAAGATACAATGGTGACTGATTCAAAACATTGATATCGTTGTTTGCACCTGGAGGACCAAAAAACGAATGCCAAATCCACAAATCGTAAGAAGCGACGGCTTCAAGCATAATAGTTGGGTATTGATGATCACCTCGCTTATATTGACCTTTCAAATGTCTAGGACAATTACGCCAATGGAAATGGGTACAATCAATGCTACCAAGCATTCCAGGAATGTGATGTTGATCTTCATGGAACTCGTATAAGCGTGCAATGTCATGGGATGTAGGCCTACGTAAGAACTCTCGACCATATAATTGAATAATCGCTTGGCAAAAATGATCAAGGCATTCTCCTATAAAAAAATTAATAACAATAACTTAAAAAAAATATATAACGCTAACTTTATAAAAAAATTAATAACAATAACTTTAAAAAATATATATAATGCTAACTTTATAAAAAAAAAATAACAAGAACTTTAAAAATTAATAACAATAAGTTTAAAAAATATTTCACCTGACGTTCGGCGCGCCATGTTTAAATAGTCATCAAATCTATCTGGAGGTTCACCCGTTGCGAGTTGCCTAATGGCCGATGTGCATTTTTGTAATGCCGTGAAACTTTTTTTCCCCCTCGCATCTAAGCCCTCTTGAAACCATTCGAAATTCGCTTCAACATCAGCAACAACTCTTAAAAACAAGCTTTTATTCATACGAAACCGTTCACGAAAATGTTCGTCGTTAAACTTTGGACGTTCAACGAAATAATCATTCATAAGAGTTCGTAAAGCTTGTTCACGAAAATGAGTTACATACTCCCGACTTTCGGTAGAGCTTGCCGTGTCGTCAATTGCATCGTACGCGGCTAATAAGGTTTCTATGGTGCTACCGGATGGCACTAGTTCGCACAATTCGCCGGGGGGACTCACTAATGATTCAGACGAAGAAGAAGACATTGTAAAAATATGTGAATTTTGTATATGTGAATTGTATTATTTGTGATAAAAATGTATGTGCTTGTTGAATATATATAGGGGATTTTTTTTTTTTTTGGCCCAATACACGCTCCAAAAACAACCCAACGTCTATAAAATTAATTGTCAAACGGTCATATTGTGCATAGAAACTCGCATGCTTCGGAGGCAATATATGCCGGTGAGAGGATGCCGCTAGCCATGCCGGTGGGGTGGCGGCGGTGTTCACCGCCGGCATGCCCTTGCCGGTGGGTGATGCCGCCCCCACTGCCACCCTTCTAACAAATTGGTATCAAGAGCCACTCGATCGGTTGAAGCAAGCTACAACAGTTTTGGGTTTCTAATCAACATCAGCTTTTGGTTGATTTCAAGAATTAATTTCTTGACATCATTTGATTTTTCGTTTGTGTTTGGTGGCTGATTTGATTAGTTGAAGACATCAGGTATGAAATTTGTTTTGTGTTTGGTGGTTGCTGTTGATAAGTTTTGAAAACATCAGGTTTGTTTCAACAAATTTTAGCTTCTGCTCATTTGATAAGTTGAAGGTGTTTGTCAATTGGGATTAAGGGATAGTTAGAACTTGTGTTGAATCGATATCAGGTTTGTGATTTGGGATTTTCCCCAATCGTTTGTTGTTTTGTTGTTTGTGTGAGAGATTGAAGGTGTTAGTAGTTTGGGATTTTTTGTTTGACCAACCTGATATTGCTTAGGACCGATTTTGGTTTAGAATTTGTCATGGGCTTATATTGGAATTCGGGCCTTGATTTTCGTACTAATATATGCCATTGGAACTACCGATTGTTTTGAATTAGTTATTGGGTTAGAATTTGGGGCTTTGGCTAAGAGGGCTTTGAATCAGAAAATGGGATTTTGGAATTGTGCCAATATTTGGTAGTTCTTTGATTTTCATTTGGTAGTTGGTGACTGAATTTTGGATTTTGGGTTTGCTCTTTGATTTTTTGTTTTGAGTTTTGGAATAATCAGTTATGGTGGAGCTATTTGATTTTGCCTTAATGGAATTGGTAAGAATTGTTTTGGAAACTGGATATCGTAGGCTTAAAGGCTCGGTCAGTATTTGTTTTGCTTTGGTATTTGCTATGGAATTTGTATTCGAAATTGGACCGTAATTTTTATTAGATAAGTGGGTCATTGGTATTATTATCCATATCATAGTTGGAGCGTTTGAATTACAAGAGCTCATTCGTCAAGTTATTTATTAACTTGAATTAGTTTGATACTCGAATAATAAGTTTGAAGTTGGACCGTAATACTTATCAAATAAGTGGGTCGTTAGAATTAGAATTTGGTATTTAAAATTTGAAGATCGATTTGGTGTTTGAAGATTTGGTTCAAGTCGTTTGAAGTTTGTTCGATCGTTTGGATTTTGTCATTTTGGAAATTCGGATCTTCGTTTGTCGGGCTTTTGAAGTTGGTTGCCCGAATTTGATTGTGTTTGTTGAAGATCTTTCGAGCCGATTCGCTTTGTTTGGTTAACCGAGTTTGATTTTTCGGTTAATATTTGGTAGTTCGTTTCGAAGACATCGGCATTTGTTTTTAGATCGTTTTCAGATTCGATCGTTTGTTTTGAAATTGGCTAGTATCTCTAGTCTTTGGAACTTTGAATTTGATTTGAAGCAGGTGGAGGAGTTTAACTCGGGATCTCATTTACGGTGGTGAACGTGAATATTTTGTTGTTTGCAACTCATATTTGGATTATGTTGCGGATCCTGATTCTAGAAGATCCTTATGTTTTCACCATCGGAAACTCGGTTGTAAGTTGGAAAGCTACATTACAACCATTAGTTCCTTTGAGCAAGTTTCGTCATTGTTTTGGATTTGCTCAAAATTGGAGATATGGTGTTACTTAGGAGTTGAACTCAAGGTGGAGATTGTTAGATATTGTGACTTCACCTCCTAAGGGTAGTTTGGTAATATTAGTAGTAAGGTTATTTTAGTCATTTTGGTAGTATCTAGAATTTGTATGTCGGTTGTTTTGTAAGGTCGGTTAGTTTTTGCAAGGTCGGTTATTCACTTATATAACCAAACATTAGAAAATAGAACTTTGTACTAGACTTCACTTCATAAATAAAATAGAAGCTTTTGCCCCATTTTGTGATCTTGTTCTCTCTGTATGCACATGTGTTGATGGTCCTGGTCATGTGCCCCATGTTTATGTATCCCTAATCCTAACACTTTGCCTTGGGCATAACACAACACCATTCTTCATTCTTCCGCTACCTATGCGGTAACATTTTGGCTTTAGTGAGTCTCCTAATTAAGAGAAACTAAGGGTTTCGGCCCACATTTTTTCTTCATTAAGGGAAAGTAAACAAGCCCCAAATCATATACTTTAATATCCACATAAATAAACTATAGATAAAGAAGAAAAAAACAACAACAACAAACAACATCAATAAAACTTAAAAGGTGTTTAGGAATTTTTAAATTTTTTAAAACAACAATATATTAATAAAACTCTAGCAGATTGCTAGAGGGTACTGGGTGCAATTTTGTTTTGCCTATGAGTAATCCAAGAGTGAGAAAGGTTCGTGGCGGCTTCAAATAAAAACACACCTGATATTTTTTCTGCTTATAATTAAGCACGTATAAGCTGTTGAATATAGAGATAATAATATACGGTGAAACTTTGTTGATTCCATTTTATTCAAAAGAGTGAGATACATATAGGAGGATTACAATAACTATTTTGTGTAAATATCAATTACCCACTAATTCACAACTAATCACAACTAATGACAGCTAATAATCTAACACTCCCCCGCAGTTCGAGCGGAGAAATCGCGAAAGCTCGGACCGAAGATTAAAAACTAATAAACAATAAATTAAAGCAAATAAATAATTGTTAATGAAGACATTCGACAACAAGTGGAAGCACATCTTCAACAGGAGGCAACAAACTGAATAAACCAAAAGGATCCATACCACACATGATAAACCAAAGTATCATGACCAAATGGGATAAACCAAAGTATAGAAGAACTATAGATTTGTTTATAGTGATTGATTATAATAAATGATAACAAGACTATTTATACGACCAAGGGTAAAACCCTAAGACCTAAATAGGACATGGGCTCGGGCCAAGCGTATCACAAAATGATAATACCTGTTAGTCTCCTGAAGTGGTGATCTATATGACAAAGAAAAGTGAGATACAAATCGATAGAACAAATAAAAAGCATGACAAAAGGTTACCTTAGTTATTACGTTTATATTTGATGACTTAACTTACCCATTCAAACAAAAAGTGATACATATGAATGACACTATGTTTATGGCTCAAATGATGGAATTGGATCTAAAGAATCATTATTCATTTTCCACAAGAACCTCTCGATGATACCTCTATACGGATCATCCTCTCGTTTCTTTAACATATACGCCATATTCTTTTCAACATCGCATTTTATCTGCAAGTATAATTCTTGCAAATAATCTTTGTCATCACACATATTTTCCTTTCCTTTTGTTCGTATAGGTTTCCCAAACATAAAGTAGAACCGACCCGGTAGCTTAGGCAAACAAATAGGGAGATGAAGTTCTTGCTTAGCAATCTCGCCTCCCATTTCCTCCCTGTTATCAAATACACCATAATTATCACCGGTCCACAAATCTGAACGGGATGTCTTAAAACACTATTTGTACGTGTGACTGCATAAAATTCAATGTGCATGTGATCAATAGATAGATCATAGTTTGGGTACGTGACGATAGTTTGCAGGTTCATTTAAGAAAAACATGAGCATTTTCAAGTAATTTCACCTCAAGTTTGTTCTCCTTTGATTAAATTCATCCCACATGTGATTGAGGAAAGGAATTCTCTTCATTTCGTTGTAATCAATGAATAACTACCAACAAAAATAACTTAGAACTAGTTATGAGGGTCATAACTAGTTTATTTGACATTGAAGATCATGTTATATCAAGTAAATTTTCCAAGAGAATGAGTGTGTGTTTACTTCTAATATGTCATCTTCCCCAACACCTCCAAATGGTATAATGGTGGCTCCCATTTTGACAGCCATTCTTACAAACTCTTGTTTGTCGGGCCAGAATAACTTGTAACCCTCACCCTGTTAACCACAACTAAAAGTTGTTAGAATTATTTGGATCACAGTAATCTGAGAGTCATGTAAACACTTTCAGATCGAAGTATTTCGATGGTTCTATCGAAATCTTTAAACGGATAAAACTCAGATTTTTGAACCGAGAATGTGTTTTTTGATGTTATGAAAAACCGAACCAGAAAATGATCAATATGTGACCAATAAAACCAAACTCGGTTGTAACTGCCAAGGCAGTTATTTAACTACCGAAATGGTTAATCTGGCAGCTCGACCACAACCAGGGGCGCCGCCCCTTGGACCTGGAACCCCGCTACCGGGGGTGCTGCCCCTGGACCCCTGTGATTCGGGGCGATAATCACAATAACGTCATACAAGTGTGCACTCCGCACAACCCCGACTTGTTGAACATTTATCATGATTACACATTGGTCACCTAAGTCAATCCATTACACTTAAATCATATTGGTGATGTAAAATCACCAACAAAAGTGATTTCCAATTTTTTAAAATAAAAACATAGTCGTATTTCAAGAGATGCTAAGTATGATATATAGCTCCATATATAATGGCTAATGAAGTCTTGTTTGTATGCACCTTACGATGGAGAGCCTCTCGTAAACCACCAGGATAGAGCAATATGTATGACTTTCTTGCTAACAATCTGAAAAGGTTTCTTCCAGAAACGGGAATTGCACCAATTAGATGAAGTATATCAGTATATTCAGTCATAAATTGTTCATCTTCAGCATCGAAATGTAAAAGTCCTGGGTGAGCTAAACCATGAAGCACGGCTTTCTTTTGTTTTAAAAATTCCAAGATGACCGGGTAAATATCCCAACCCAGCAACATGTGATTACCAACAACTAATACAGGTCCTTCATCAGGAATCCCTGCAAGACCTCTCACTATCTTTCCATCCTCCATTGTTGAGAACATTGCAACATCATTCATAAAAAAGCGGTACCACCTACATTGCATCATTTCTTAATATCACCAAAATGGTTGTTATTAAACTTATTGATCAGATAGTTGGAAGGTACAACCTAGGTGAGAACAATATAGTCTTCATTTAATTACAAGAAAGCTACTAGAAGAACAAAGAAAAAATGGGTTTTGTCCGTACAATAGCTGTAAACTTTCACAAATGTACCGATATGGTACGTGTACTATTTTTCGTACCAGTATAGGAGGTCTACTTTCAGTTTCGTGTTAATATGGTACGTGGGTAACCTTTTGACCTACAAAAACATGTTAAAAGGTGATTTTTGAGCAAAAATGGTCCCTTGTGATTTGTTTCTTTTGCAAAATAGGTCCTTTGTGATTTTTTCAAAAATGGTCCTTTGTGATTAAGTATGTTAGCACGAATTTTTTCAAAACAACTTTTTGACTTGCAAAATTTTCATCCATTTTTATATGTTTTCTTCCGTTTTTATTCGTTTTCATCTGTTTTCATTTGTTTTTATCCGTTTTCATCCGTTTTTTTTCGTTTTCATTCGTTTTCATCCATGCATTTTTATCCGAAAAAAAACAATTCGATTATTTTTAGAAAAAAAAAAGGTAAAAAGAAAATTCTATTATTTTTTTAAAAAGATTAATTTTTTTTTCTTTTTTTTTTCTTTTTTTTTTTGTGGAAAAACTTTTTTTCCGAAAATAATTTTATAAAGATTTTTTTTAGAAAAAATTAGTCGAAAAACTTGGCATTTGGAGAGTTTTCATAAGAAAAATTTTTTTATACATTTTCGTTCATTTTTATACATTTTTGTCGAAAAACTTTTTATCCAAAAAAAATCTTTGGAAAATTTTTTTTTAGAAAAAAAAATTCAAAAAAAAACAAAACAAGATTTCGAAAAAATTATAAAATAAAATTTGTGGAAAAACTTTTTTCCAAAAAAATAATTCAAACTTTTTGTTAGAAAAAAAATTCCAAATAAAAAATTTCTAAAAAAATTGTTGAAATACTTTTTTCCGAAAAAAATTTATTCAAAAATTTTTTTAGAGATGAAATAAGAAAAATCTTTTTCTATGAAATTATTTTCGGAAAAAAAGTTTTTCGACAAAAAAAAATTTTAGATTTTTTTAAATCTTTTTCGGAAAAAGTTGTTCCAAATTTTTTTAGAGATGAAATAAGAAAAGTTTTTCCACAAAAAAAATCTTTTTCTATAAAATTATTTTCGGAAAAATCTTTTTCGGACCTATTTTCCAAAAGAAACAAATCACAATGGACCATTTTTGAAAAAATCGCAAAGGACCAATTTTGCAAAAGAAACAAATCACAAGGGGCCATTTTTAAAAAAAAATCAGAATGGACCTATTTTGCAAAAGAAACAAATTACAAAGGACCATTTTTGAAAAAATCGCAAAGGACCTATTTTGCAAAAGAAACAAATCACTAGGGACCATTTTTGTCCAAAAAATTAATAAAATAAAACTTGTACCTGTTTTACAGGTTGCCAACCGGTAGCCGGTCAAAAAGTGGCCATATTAGCACGAAACTGAAAGTAGACCTCCTATACAGGTATTAAAAATAGTACACGTACCATATCGGTATATTTGAGAAAGTAGACAGCTATTGTACGGACAAAACTCAAGAAAAAATTATAAGTTTGACTTTATCAAATTACCAAGTTTCTTCCAATGCACTATTGCACTCTGTCATACAAAGAGGCAAACAGTCCTTCAAGATATCATGCTTAAAAGAACGGCGGTACATCTGAGTAGCTTTAATAGCAGAAATAACATTAACACCACTCTCCTGCACCAACAAAAGAAAGATATTGTGCTTTCTTGAATGGATCTTTGCGTTTAATTTGCAAAATTAATGTAATACCATTAGGATTGTATGCCCGTTTTCCTCAAACAACCGTACATTGCAGTGCTTCAATAATCTTGAAAGCCTATGGGCTTCACTTTTACTCGGCATCAGATTATCCTTGCCACTGAAACGAAAAATATCTTACTCGTATTATATTCCACACAGGCATGTGAATTCAGAAATACATATAGATTGTCAACTAATGGGCCACGTGAGTATAAAAAGTAATGACAAATGAGCTACAATATGCATTAGTCAAAGAAGAAAGAAACCTAGCAAGGATTAGTACTTGAGCTGTTATAGCATGGAGACGAGAATTAGCATAAGCAGCAGCTGATTCAACTAGCTTCAATCTCCATGTAAGAGTGTCTTTGGGTAATACTCTAGCCACCAACTATCAGAAATATATAGTAGATATCAAATAGTCAATCAAAGTTGCTAACAATGAATCAGGTCAACAAACAGGTACACGACCAACTCTGTGGTCAATGCTGCTCGCTTAAATACTTATGGTTGCTAAACATGGTTCTTACAGAAAGAAGTGGTAGATCGTTACAAAGATTTCTGGGAAGTTGCCAAAGAGATTGCAAATAATTTCTATCTGTGATTCCAACCATTGCCATCTTTACATAATCACCTAAAAATAATATGTTTGAAACTTTGAATAATTGAAATAAGTATAAATGGCAGAGAAAGGTCCCAGCACACAATTCGATTATCGATATTGGAAAATGGACTAATTGAATCACTTAATAAAATTTATAAAACAAAAGAAGACTATAGGTTCATTAAGGAAATCGTTTGGTGTCATCAGGACCTAAGCGGTGTTTGGACACACATTTTCAAGGTGATAATTCTGACTCGATGAGTCAAGATTACAATGAGAGATATTAGAATAAGGCTAAGGATAGTCGTCAATAGTAACTTTTTGTCAACACAACAGGAAGTTCATTTTCACCATTCAGAAACATGTCGTTACAAGGATTAGACGCTCATTAGTTAGATCAAAATTTAACATACCAAAAAGTGGGCTCATAGCATAAGGAAGCATCTCATACTGTTCCTCAGTCAGAACCCTCACAAGGACTGATAAAGGATGCATGATTGACCTCTCATAGGAAGTTGCTGAATTGAAATGAATAGAATATCAGTTACCACATATACACAGTTCCAAAACAAAGTCATATTGAAAAGAAAAAAATATAGAATAGATAAGGAAAAGCATGCAAGAAAATGACCTGGGTTTGGTAGTACGAGTATTAAGTCAATATTAGGATTACGAGCAGCGACTGCAAGTGCTAAGGTTCCTCCGAAAGATTCTCCAAGCAAATAAATTGGCTTATTTGGGGACAAAGCATGCTCAATCATCACAATTTCTTCCACAATTTGAATCAGACCTTCATGAAATGAAATTACTTAACATGCTATAGAGATATACAAATGATTTTACTTAAAAGTATACATAAATACCAAATGCAATGGTGCAGACCGTGTAGTCACAAGTATTCATATAGAAAATAAAGATTATACGGTCCACAAGGCTATATACATAGGCTGCGAAAAGGGCCTATAAAAAATATTTCAGCCTAAATGCAAGAGAAGATGATGATAACCTTCCAATGCTGTCCGATCCCAGACAGGAATATGCAAGCATTGAACCTGAAAAACCCTGTCATTCAACTTGAAACACACGATCATTATCTCTATAGCAGATGGACATGCAAAATCTTTAATACATTATGTAGAATTGTAGATCAAGTGAAACTCACTTTCCAAGAGGTTTCTCATGTACGACAAGCCCAGCGCCAGTCCCATCGATTCCTAAATAAAATATCACAACCAACAAGGACATATCAAACATTCTATTAGGAACATTAAGCAGATTCCTATAAGCACATGAAGTTATTAGGTTCATGGTCCATTATTATTTATCAAGCTAAGACAAAGATGCATACGTATTATTGAATTAGTGTAATTTAATGTGATACTTATGGTAAAAAGTAAAAACACTAATTACCAGGTAAGTACAAAAGAACAGGTGAATCTATTAAAGGTTTGCCGCATGCAACAGGGCAAAACCACCTAGGCGGCCCTCCGTCACTCTTAATTAAATCCATGGCTATTTTTTTGGCACAATCCCTCATGGTTTGAGTCCCATAACCATCATCCCACAAAGGTTCCAACTCTTTAGAAGCATCTTTCTTAACTGATCCCCCCGATAGTGTTACTGAATCGTCACCGCCGACACTCTTAACAAGTACACGTGGATGCAGCAGCCTCTGGTTTTGGTTTAGAGTAAAAATGGGCGATAATGAAACACTGGAAGTGCTCATAATTAATGCCATCATCAACTACTTCCCACAAGCAAATTACTACAACATTCACGATCAATGATTCATATATAGCATTTTAATTAGGGTTTATATGTTGTCATGTTGAATGAAAAAATGCCTAGTATATATTAACTAACAAGAAACCAAAGAAAAATGGTGCAACTTTCGTATTCAACTAAGCTTGGTAACAAAATGAAATGTGGGTTTCATGTGTCATTCAATATGAGTGATATGTAGGTAAATCATCACATATGTAGGCAGGTAATCAGCTAACAGACCTCATAACTCAAGTAGAAATAGGTTTCTCACAAAAAAATTACTGCTTTCAGTTTGTGTAATATCATGTACCGAGTATACACCGCCACTTTCAGGTAAATACAAATAAACTGGTGAATCCTTTCAAAGGTATGCCATACGTGCGCAACGGGGCAAAACCACCTAAGTGACCCTCTATCACTCTTATTCAAATTCAAAGGATACTTTTGTAGAAATCAATGGAATATTGAAAACTTTATTATTCAGATTCACGAAATAATGAAGATTACAAAATATTAAATAGACTACAAAACTAACCTAACTATAGTAACTAAACGGACCAAAACCCAACGGGCTTGTGGGTTTTTACTATCTAACACCTCCTCTCAAACTCACAATGCAGCAGCAGTAAACATTGAGAGTTTGCCGGACAGAAAATAAACTAAAACTGAAAAGCAAACGAAAGCAGAGTGTCCCATAGTGCAAACTCGGTGTTAGACGGAGTCTCAATCTGATGCAATTCAAAAGAACCGGATGCAGACAGGTGCAGAGCTCATATCAACATAAATATGGAGATGAACGAGAGTAGAACAAGCCGACAACAGAGAGGTCCGAACAGAGGTAGACGAAGAGCATATTCAGGCAGACAGATACAGATTCAGCAGGGAGATCCAAACAGAGGTAGACGCAGCAGCAGACGGACAAATTCAGATAAAACCAGATGCAGAACCACATATGAGATCAAACAAATGCAGACTTAGACAGACAGATTCAGACACACAGTGCAAACAAAACTATGCTGGGATTTATTAATTTGATGATAACAAAAGGACCAAGATCTCCAATTTGGAATTCTAGAAAAGATGGAGGATTCTAGAATACTTGTTGAAAAAGATACAGATCAAGGATTAGGAAAGATTTAGTTTCATAATACAATTAGGTTTCCTTTGTAAGTCTAGATGGACCATGTATATAAAGAGATCCCTAGACATAGTTTTGTGTGTGTAATGTCTGTTTCACGATGTAGCAAGAATACACCAACCAATCTCACCATTTGAGACTAGTCCAGCCTTAAGATCATTGATCCTTGTTACAGGTGGTAACACTTTTTGTCTTTGATCAAATAGAATTAGGGCTGGTATATGTAAAACCTTGTTAATAACAAAGTGTTTTGTTTAATTCCGTTGTGCATATTGTTTATCTTTGTTATTATATCCTAGTTGAGCTTAAAACAATCTTCATAAACTAGGCCAGATGCAGAACCACATGTAAATCAGGCGAAACCGGGCCGAACCAAAACATGTTGTTGATACCGAGATGCTACACATAACTACTCAAGACATAGTCGGATCAGTTGATACTATAACATCACCATCACCAACACCATTGCAAAACCAAATTAGCCAACAATAATTCTATACCAGTACTAATAGCAATACCAAATTCAATACCATAACGAATACCAATCACTGTCATACCAATACAATTACCAATCCAAAACCAAACAGAAGAGTGTCGAACAAACCAATTCTCAAATAATACGGATCTATAACCCAAGCACACAAAGACTTTCGAATACTAATTTCCATACCACTAATTATAATATTCATCATATTCACAATAATCCATTATCAGTAATATATTAAAGATACCATTGAAGATCATCCAACTATACCCTAATCAAATAACCAACCTTAATATAAAAATAATAAGTACAGTGTATGGTAAACCATTAGTCAAACGAATAAGAATTGAAGCAACACACAAACAAACTGATTTCAAATAGCAAACCATCAGTCAAACCTTTGTCTTTTTTTCTTTCTCTTTTTCATCTTCGATCTAGCTCTGATACCATGTAGAAATCAAGGGAATACTGAAAACTGTATTTTTCAAATTCACGAAATAATGAAGATTACAAAAATACTAAACAGACTACAAAACTAACCTAACCATAGTAACTAAACGGGCCAAAACCTAACGGGCTTGCGGGCCTTTATTATCTAACAGCTTTAACTTTCACGGTTTGAGTCGATCTCATAACCATCATCCTGCAAAGGTTCCAACTCTTTAGGGAGATTAAAATCTAAACCTGTATACTTCACGTAAGAACAACCTCCATTGATTCTAACTTGATCCCCACCACCTTACACTTCTAACAAGACCTGAAGTGACAAAGCTTGTTTATAGTTAAGCTCGTTATTAGAGTATACTTCTACAAGCAAAGGGCTCTAACATTTACAACTATAATCAAGACTTGATCTCCTCAATATATGTATAATTTCATTTATCATTTTGTTTAATGACTATGTGTACTTCTTTAGAATATGGGTTTCTGATACATGGGAATCGCACCAGGCTTTACCTCTCAAGGGATCTTGAGAAGCTTACAACCCCCACCAGGCAGTGTACCTGATCGTTGTAGTATAGTATAGTGACAAGTACCGGGGGATTGATCGTTCAGCTAGGAATAGTGTCGCTAGGATTAGAAAACCTAAATACTAGTTCTAAAGGTGAGGGATGATTATTTTTGTATTTTTATATTTTTTTAGAAAGCAAGTAAAAATCTCGGGTTTGAAGGATTTGGGCGGAATTAGTTGCTAATCAACTAACCCAATACTAAAGATGCAATCAAAATAAAATACTAAAAATGAAAATAAACTAAATTATACTAAGGTTGTGAGCAATAAGTGGAGAAGTTGTGTTTACTTAGATTTCACTACTCCCTAGATATCTTTTACACGTTAATTACTTGTTATAGTTGCGTGGATGACGGATTGTATTCCTTAATACCATTCATGGGGTGGCGCACTTAATTCCCCAATCCTATGAGTGCCTACTTCACTCCTATGTCAAGCCGGCTAAGAAGCTCCTAACATGGGATCATTAGAATTTACTCATGCATTAAATACAACCAATAAAACCTAGTGCACGTCAGTTCATGTTTCCTAAGACGTTCAAGCATTTTACCAATTGGAGATCTGCCAGTTTTCTTAAGCCTAACATCGAATTCATTCATCCAATACAACCATAAACAAGTAATCAACACATACTTAACATCTAGGTTTCATTAGATCCAAGCAAACACAAGATAGATCTAGCCTAGCATGATGGAATTAAGATAAGAACAAGATATAGACAACCAACACATAGACATATTGATTGAATTAAAAGAATACTTATCTCAATTACACATGAAAGGGATCAAGGGCTGAGAACCCTTGAAAAACCTGTAAAATTCGTACCAAGTTCGGACTTAGGGTTTCTCCAAAACTTCTCTCTTTTTATGTGTGAAAATTAGAAAACTATATATAGGAAATAGGGTCTGACGGCGTCAAGAAAAAATTTGTGACGCCGTCATCTCGCCGCCAAAATACTTCTCGGACTGCCTTGATCTACTTTTGACGCCGTCATGTGTTATGTGTTTCCAGGCCGTCATGCATTTTCCTCTTGACGCCCTACCTTGTGACGCCGTCATTTCCGTACTGGATCGTCATGGAAATTACTCTTGACGCCGTCAGAATTTCCTTCTTGACGCCGTCACCTACTGTTCCCAGCAAGGAAAATTAAGACTTTGGCGTTTTCTTCACTTTTATGCTCCAAAAACGTCCGAATTACTTCTTTTTCCAGATTTCTCTCCCAAAGTACCTAAAATCACAAAAGGAACGATTTAGGGCAATATTTGATCAAATAAATTCAATTCCGGGCTTAAATGACCCCCTAAAAGTGGTTCATTTTTCGCCTAATCATATACCCTTACACTTGAGATTTGCTTGTCCTCAAGCAAATGCGCTTTTATTCTACTCAAAATACAAGTTAGGGGTCATTTAACACTAATATAAAAGTAATTTCAACAAATAATCGTTCCACTAAAGACCAATAGACAAGCACGGAGGTCATACACTAGCACCTCACAAATAGTGTTTAGATACTCACATCTCTCGGGTGTAATAAAGTATAAATTACAATATGGAAACGGAAGATATCTCTCACTACCTGTCATAGCAAAATAGATTACCATAGGCTTGGGAAAGGATCAAACCTCCACCACATGGCGTGAGCACCTAGGATAGACTATCAAAGAGGTCTTTTAAAGGGTTGTAACGTTAGGTGTAGGGATATGAAATACACGGTTTTGTTGGATAAAGGAAGTTTTACTGGTGGCGAGTTAACAATCTTGGTTAATTACATGTACAATATGGCGTTGGTAAGCCAAGACTAGACTCGACTTAAGCTAATAAATGAAAAATAACAAAAACATAAAATGAACATAGAATGAAAACGGGATGGTAGTCCGTATGTTTTTTTTTCTCTTTTCCTTTTTTTTATTTATTTATTTTTTCTTTTTGTAGATTTTTCGATTTTTTTTTTTTTTTTTTTTTTTTTTTTTTTTTTTGCATACACTCTTACCCTACCATCCAAAATAATACATCATAGGGAATGAACATTCCCCTTACACTTGAATTTTTACATACTTTACAATAAACTAATCTAATGACTCGAATCAAGAAAATCAAAACACTTGGAGCACTTTTAAGATTAACGTACATATGGGGGTAATAAATGATGTTCTTCCCCATTACTCCATAAAATAAGTACTTTACCCATGAGTCCCAATCGTCCCAAAACAATATGTACAAGGATATGACTCGACTTAGCAACCATGTAATCAATTAGAAAGTTAACTTAGGGTTTAACAAATAACAATAATGCACTAAAGATGAGCGCATACACGGAAGGCTAAGGCGATTTGGTTGTACATTTAAGTGGGGTGTAACAAATTCTTCCTTTAAGTAAAATGCTTAAAGTTAGAAACGAAAAGATAGGCTCGGAAGGGTGTACTAGGGGTTTCGTGTACTAAAAATGAGTAAAACGCTAAGGGTGTGGGAAAAATTAGTTGACTTAACTAGCCAAACAATATGACATAAATGGTCAAGTAATTATGATACGGGTTTAACACAAGGGTGATCCTAATGCCTCTTATCATGTAGTAAATCCTACTACACGAATGTAGTCTCACTAGCGGTCTAGGGATGCATCACTAACGCAAGTTCTAGAATCTAAATGCTACCGGTACACTCATAAGCACTAATAGTGAATGCTTTTCCTATCAAATCTAAAGGCGAACCTCACATATTTGGGTGGAAAATTTTTCTGAATATACGGTTATGTGCTAGTCATACAATCTCCTATCCATGAGACGCTTGCTATGGCTAAAGTTTCACTCCTAAATGTTGTAAAAAATTTTAAATTTGGCGCTAAAATTGCACTAACAAGTATTTCTCATAGTTTTATTACACATCTACCATCAAACAAAACAAACTCAAGCGAAAGTGTATATGTAAGGTATCATCATTTTACCCTCCCCTTACACTTAAGATGAACATTGTCCCCAATGTTCAAGTAAAGAATGTAAAAGTGAAATAAGTAAAAAGAATGAAATCAAATACTCCCCTGATTCGCTCGGTATGGATAATAAGGTGGCCAGGTTAAATCTTCCTCCAAGAAAATGAACAATCAAAGCTTCCCTTCCAGAATATAAATCATCTTCTTGTCATACATAACCTATAAATCCTGAGAAAATAGACAAGACAACCTCGCATAAAATCGGCGGCATCCTATATAAGTTACTAAATCCTAGAAAACAAGATAAGATATAAAGCTTGTGGAATGAAGTTTGCAGATTTCCTGGAGATTATAAAACTTAATAATTCACAAAAACCATAAGACTCCGTTAGAAAAACAAAACCGGTAAAATTTCCAGATTTTTACACGTGACGCCGTCAAGAGTTAACTCGTGACGCCGTCAGAAGTGACCTGCAAAAATTCTTATATTAAGTTTCCGGAAAATTTCTGGAAAAACTTGGTCCTACTTCCTGGAAAATCCTGCAAAATTTCATTATGACTCGATACAAGCATTTGACTCTAACAAATACGAATATACATGTTCATTTAATATTGTGGAGAATCATGATTGGTTTGTTTCTTAAAAACATATTTGGGGTTTCCCCTTACACTTATCTTTTGCAAAAATACTTTTAGGTGGAGTTAAGACTAGGCCAAAACAACAAAGTAAAGTATTTCCACTGCTTAGTTTAGAAGCATGATCTACCAACAATAAAAACAAAGCATGCATACGGAAGCAAATAACAAACAAACAAACAAAATAAAAATCACACAAAACATGGGTTGCCTCCCAAGAAGCGCTTTTCTTTATTTACGAGTCTTGTAGCTAGACTCAAGGTCATGGGTTACTACGTGACCTCATCGTTGGTTCCACTCTCTAGGTCGTCTTCTAAACCAGTATCGCTTTCATAGTGTAAGTACTTTGGGTCTTCGAACTCGAAGATATCTTTTCGATACTTAGAACCAAGCTTACTAACATCCTTAAAGAATCCGCATGATAAATCAGAAGTGTTCTTACACCCTCTCCGAACATCTTCATCACACAAAATAAGTTGGGAACTTATCTTGTCAAGCCCGTCACAATCGATTTCCTTAAGGTCTCTTCTCTTGTATGGCGTTTGGTATGAGACCCTCCTAATTCCATCAGCGAAAGTCATGATTCCGTTCCGGTCATCAATTATCAAATTAGTGATCTCGCAAAAGGGCGCCCCAAAAATGACTTGTGATAATCTAGGGTCGACATAGTCTTCGATATTGTCCATAATCGTAAATTCCATAGTGAATGCCATATTTCCTACAAACACCTGGATTTCATGATCCTTACCAACTACTTTCTCTCCCTTGTAAATCATTCCCCATCTGCAGATACTGTTATAATGGAATAGGGACATAAAATTCTTCGGCAGGAATACGTTAATGTAGATGTTATCGAAGTACTTATGACCGATCATGCAGGGGATTTTGAGATTATTCAGATCACGCCGTCTTATCTTCCCCGACTCTCCATCCTTTGATCCATATAGATTCCCCTCAAGGGAAGGACGATACTCGTACACCTCCTCATTACCCCTACGAAAAATTACCTTCTTAACACCATTGGTGAATAATGCACTACCATCCTTCTCATCAAGGATCACTCCCGATTCATTGATAAATGGTTTCCCAAGAACGAGGTTGGTTAACGTTTTATTGGTGAAAGGGTCCACGTCATCGACCACGGTGAGGTCAATATTGTAAACAAGTTCTCCAATTGTAATGGATAAATTCTTTATTACCCTTGCATTATTGACTCTCTCGCACACAATGTGTTCTGGGAAGGCTTCTTGGGATAGGGAAAGGGGTATTATGTTGTCTGGGTAAGAGCTTTCCCTCGATGGTGCAGGAAATCTTAAAAACTTTAAGGTTGCTTACTTTAATCCCATCGCTATTCCCGCTGGTAACATTCTCCATTTTTCTCTCAGGCTCTTCTAAAATAGATTTGCCCAACCTAGTCGGATTTCTCGTATGTTCTTCCGGTCTCTTTTTCCCTTCATCCAATTTGCTAGATACTTGCGCGGCGCACTGCTCGAATGAGTTGGTAAGGCTTCTGGCCAAATCGTGGTCCACCCTTGAGGTCTCATCTTTAGCTGTACGACCAATTTTGTTAGTTTGTTGTTGGGTTGGGTTGGGTGTAGAAGCAGATATCGTGGTGATGGTGTTTATGAAATGGATTGGTCCTAGGGGGTTGACAGGTTCTTTTCCTTTTGGTGATAGATGTTTGAATAACTTACTAGGACTTTTTATTTTCACAGGGGAGGTTGGTGGACTCATGACGGTAACAGACTTAACCTCATCAACGTGAATGGGTTTATTAACAACATGCTCTTTGATAGCAGTTAACAGATTACAAATCTTGTTATTCATATCAGCCTGCTGTTGTCTAAATTTAGCCTCGAGCGTAGAGAGCTGTAATTCTTGAGATAGAATAAATTTTTTTAGAGTATCCTCACAGCTTTGCCTAGGAATGCCTTGTGATGGAAAATGCTCGGACCAAGTGAGTGGTGAGGAGTCGTTGAAGGATACGCTCCGCGTTTGGTACCTTCTGAAATTAGGTTTGTCCTTCCATGCCTCATAGGCCTCGCCAGAAGTTCGAGGACCTAGACCCACGTGTGACGACGTGAATTCGTTATAAGCACGTTTTGGAAGCTCCATGCAGTTATGAGTCTCGTGAGGGCCATTACATATATTGCATGTAGAAGCGATTCTGCTCACCTGGCTTGAAGGTTTTTGAGCTTCGTAAGATTTCATGAGAGACTTGACTCGACCTTCAAGTTCCATGATCCTACGGTCGGGAGTGCTAGAATTGTTTGAAGGCAAAGATATTGCCTTGACCATTTTGTTCAAATCACGGGGATCATTCAAACTTTCGTTGTCATAGAGAGCAAGATCTTCTATGAGTTCCCATGATTGTTCCGCACTTAGATCACGTAGCTTACCACCGGCCGATTGGTCAATGGCTCGCCTCGTGGAGAGATCGATATGGTCATAAAAGATTTGGACTTGGAGCCAAAGATCTATGCCATGATGAGGGACTTTTTGGAGTAAGTCCTTGAAACGAGTCCATGCTTCATAAAGAGATTCATTTTGACTTTGTTGGAACATTAAGATGTCATTTCTAAGCTTAGTAGTTCTCCCCGGTGGGAAAAATTGAGCAAGGAAACGAGTGGTGAGATCATCCCATGTGGTGATGGATCCCGCGGGTAAACGTTCAAGCCATTGACTAGCTTGATCCCGTAGAGAGAATTGGAATAGGCGTAATCGGGTTGTCTCTCTAGTTTCAACACCTAGGTCTATGGAATCTACGATTTTTAGGAAGTCCTTAAGATGTTGGTTTTGGATCTTCAGAACGAAGTCCATGGAATGCACATCCGCTTTGCACCAACCGGATGGTGTCGGATCGCAAGGGGGTCACATTGGCTCCGGTGAGCTCAATGGTGTTTCGGTAGCCTTGGTGGCTAGGTCGGGAATATTCTCCTATGGTTCGGGGCCTAAGAGGTTCTAGTGGTGGGTTTTGTTGTGGTGGGATGACGGGTTCAAGGATGTTCCCATCGTCCATGATGTCGGGTGGTGAAGAGTTACGAACAAAAACACAAAAAATAAGATATACTAAAGAAAACCTAAAAATAAAAATAAAATCTTACTAGAAAGGAATCTAGCAAGTAGACCAAATAAAAAGAGATTCTAACCTAGACAATAACTATTCCCCGGGCTGCGGCGCCAAAAACTTGATACGTGGGAATCGCACCAGGCTTTACCTCTCAAGGGATCTTGAGAAGCTTACAACCCCCACCAGGCAGTGTACCTGATCGTTGTAGTATAGTATAGTGACAAGTACCGGGGGATTGATCGTTCAGCTAGGATTAGTGTCGCTAGGATTAGAAAACCTAAATACTAGTTCTAAAGGTGAGGGATGATTATTTTTGTATTTTTATATTTTTTTAGAAAGCAAGTAAAAATCTCAGGTTTGAAGGATTTGGGCGGAATTAGTTGCTAAACAACTAACCCAATACTAAAGATGCAATCAAAATAAAATACTAAAAATGAAAATAAACTAAATTATACTAAGGTTGTGAGCAATAAGTGGAGAAGTTGTGTTTACTTAGATTTCACTACTCCCTAGATATCTTTTACACGTTAATTACTTGTTATAGTTGCGTTGATGACGGATTGTATTCCTTAATACCATTCATGGGGTGGCGCACTTAATTCCCCAATCCTATGAGTGCCTACTTCACTCCTATGTCGAGCCGGCTAAGAAGCTCCTAACATGGGATCATTAGAATTTACTCATGCATTAAATACAACCAATAAAACCTAGTGCACGTCAGTTCATGTTTCCTAAGACGTTCAAGCATGTTACCAATTGGAGATCTACCAGTTTTCTTAAGCCTAACATCGAATTCATTCATCCAATACAACCATAAACAAGTAATCAACACATAATTAACATCTAGGTTTCATTAGATCCAAGCAAACACAAGATAGATATAGCCTAGCATGATGGAATTAAGATAAGAACAAGATATAGACAACCAACACATAGACATATTGATTGAATTAAAAGAATACTTATCTCAATTACACATGAAAGGGATCAAGGGCTGAGAACCCTTGAAAAACCTGTAAAATTCGTACCAAGTTCAGACTTAGGGTTTCTCCAAAACTTCTCTCTTTTTATGTGTGAAAATTAGAAAACTATATGTAGGAAATAGGGTCTGACGGCGTCAAGAACAAATTTGTGACGCCGTCATCTCGCCACCAAAACACTTCTCGGACTGCCTTGATCTACTTTTGACGCCGTCATGTGTTATGTGTTTCTAGGCCGTCATGCATGTTCCTCTTGACGCCCTACCTTGTGACGCCGTCATTTCCGTACTGGATCGTCATGGAAATTACTCTTGACGCCGTCAGAATTTCCTTCTTGACGCCATCACCTACTGTTCCCAGCAAGGAAAATTAAGACTTTGGCGTTTTCTTCACTTTTATGCTCCAAAAACGTCCGAATTGATTCCTTTTCCAGATTTCTCTCCCAAAGTATCTAAAATCACAAAAGGAACGATTTAGGGCAATATTTGATCAAATAAATTCAATTCCGGGCTAAAATGACCCCCTAAAAGTGGTTTATTTTTCACCTCATCATTTTCGTGTATCATTTAATAGTCAATATGAATAAGGTTGAAGCATATAATGGTTGGTTGATGATGAGGCGAAAAATGAACCACTTTTAGGGGGTCATTTAAGTCCGGAATTGAATTTATTTGATCAAATATTGCCCTAAATCGTTCCTTTTGTGATTTTAGGTACTTTGGGAGTCAAATCTGGAAAAGGAAGCAATTCGGACGTTTTTGGAGCATAAAAGTGAAGAAAACGCCAAAGTCTTAATTTTCCTTGCTGGGAACAGTAGGTGACGGCGTCAAGAGTAACACCCTGACGGCGTCAAGAGCAAATTCCATGACGACCTAGTACATATTGGACGGCGTCACGAAGTAGGGCGTCAAGAGTAAAGATCATGACGGCCTGGAAATACTAATACATGACGGCGTCAGAAGTAGATCAAGGCAGTCCGAGAAGAGTTTTGGCGGCGAGGTGACGGCGTCACAAGTTTGGTCTTGACGCCGTCAGACCCCTTTTCCTATATATAGTTTTCTAATTTTCACATTAAAAAGAGAGAAGTTTTGGAGAAACCCTAAGTACGAACTTGGTGAATATTTTACAGGTTTTTCAAGGGTTCTAAGCCCTTGATACCTTTCATGTGTAATTGAGATAAGTATTCTTTTAATTCAATCAATATGTCTATGTGTTGGTTGTCTATATCTTGTTCTTGTCTTTATTCCATCATGCTAGGCTAGATCTATCTTGTGTTTGCTTAGATTTAATGAAACCTAGATGTTAATTATGTGTTGATTACTTGTTTATACTTGTTTTGGATGAATGAATTTATATGTTAGGCTTAAGAAAACTGGCAGATCTCCAAATGGTAACATGCTTGAACGTCTTAGGAAACATGAACCTATTGCACTAAGGTCTTTATTGGTTGTATTTAATGCATGAGCCACTGTTTATAATCCCTATGGTTGTGCTGGGCATGGTATAGGAGGAGATAAGAGCTCATAGAATTGGGGAGTTATGTGCGATACCCCATGAATGGTATTAAGGAATACAATCCGTCATCCATGCAACTATAACAAGTAATTAACATGTAAAAGATGTCTAGGGAGTAGTGAAATCTAAGTAAACACATTTTCTCCACTTATTGCTCACAACATTAGTATAATTTAGTTTATTTTCATTTCTAGTATTTTATTTTGATTGCATCTTAGTATTGGGTTAGTTGACTAGCAACTAATTCCGCCCAAATCCTTCAAACCTGAGAATTTTACTTGCTTTCTAAAATATATAAAAATACAAAAAGAATCATCTCACCTTTAGAACTAGTATTTAGGTTTTCTAATCCTAGCGACACTATTCCTATCTGAACGATCAATCCCCCGGTACTTGTCACTATACTATACTACAACGATCAGGTACACTGCCTGGTGGGGGTTGTAAGCTTCTCAAGATCCCTTGAGAGGTAAAGCCTGGTGCGATTCCCACGTATCAAGTTTTTGGCGCCGCAGCCTGGGGAATAGTTATTGTCTAGGTTAGAATCTCTTTTTATTAGGTCTACTTGCTAGATTCCGTTCTAGTAAGATTTTATTTTTATTTTTAGGTTTTCTTTAGTCTATCTTATTTCTTTGTGTCTTTGTTTGTAACTTTTCACCACCTGACATCATGGACAACGGGAACATCTTTGAACCCGTCATCCCACCACAACAAAACCCACCACTAGAACCTCTTAGGCCCCGAACCTTAGGAGAGTATTCCCGACCTAGCCACCAAGGCTACCGAAACACCATTGAGCTCACCGGAGCCAATGTGACCCCCTTGCGATCCGACACCATCCGGTTGGTGCAAAGCGGATGTGCATTCCATGGACTTCGTTCTGAAGATCTAAACCAACATCTTAAGGACTTCCTCAAAATCGTAGATTCCATAGACCTAGATGCTGCAACTAGAGAGACAACCCGATTACGCCTATTCCAATTCTCTCTACGGGATCAAGCTAGTCAATGGCTTGAGCGTTTACCCACGGGATCCATCACCACATGGGATGATCTCACCACTCGTTTCCTTGCTCAATTTTTCCCACCGGGGAGAACTACTAAGCTTAGAAATGACATCTTGATGTTCCAACAATGTCAAAATGAATCTTTTTATGAAGCATGGACTCGTTTCAAGGACTTACTCCAAAAAGTCCCTCATCATGGCATAGATCTTTGGCTCCAAGTCCAAATTTTTTATGACCATATCGATCTCTCCACGAGGCGAGCCATTGACCAATCGGCCGGTGGTAAGCTACGTGATCTAAGTGCGGAACAATCATGGGAACTCATAGAAGATCTTGCTCTCTATGACAACGAAAGTTGGAATGATCCCCGTGATTTGAACAAAACGGTCAAGGCAATATCTTTGCCTTCGAACAACTCTAGCACTCCCGACCGTAGGATCATGGAACTTGAGGACCAAGTCAAGTTTCTCATGAAATCTTACGAAGCTCCTAAACCTTCAAGCCAAGTGAACAAAATCACTTCTTCATGCGAATTATGTAGTGGTCCCCATGACACTCGTGATTGTGTGGAACTCCCCGGAACAGCTTTTGCGGACTACGCATCCACGCGTACCGACGAAGCGGGAGATAAGGGGTACACTTTCAAGCCCGAGCCGAACCCTTACGGTGATTCATACAACCCCTCTTGGAAAAATCACCCAAACCTTAGGTGGAAACAAAATCAACCCAATTCTTCCAATCCGCCTAATCGTTACCAACCAAACGGTCCACCATCCAACCGTACTTTCAACAACAATCCTTCTAACAACTATGGTAGTACCAACAATCTTGAAGGATTGATGTCAAAGTTTATGGCATCTCAAGAGGCTCGCATAGCTAGGTTTGAAACCGAATTCAACCAACAACAAACGGAGATGACCAACAAGATTGACAACTTGTTGAAAGCCCTCAACAACCAAGCGTTAGTCACACCTAGGAAGGACACTAGGGACACCAATAACGGAATCCAAATTAAGGATCCCTCATTATCTAAACATGTCCACTTTGTCAATGTTGTCACCATTAAGCCAATAGATAAGGAGATAGAAGAGAGTGACAAGGATGAAGTTAGAGTAGAAGCCGAGACCAAGGATGAGAGTAGGGAAGTTGAGGTTAATAGGAGAGAGGAATTAGAGGAGGTAGAGCCTATAGAAAAATACTTTGATAAGTTGCCCACCAAGGAAGAACGGGAATACCATAAGGATTTATTCGATAGTCCCGAGAGACCATATATCCTTGGCACCCCCCTTATCAAAATGGGAGACCCCTCTAACATCAACATACCATGCAATATCGGGCACATGCATATATGGAAATCTTACATCGACCCTAGATCCCCCGTGAACATCATGACTAGGACTTATTACAATTGGGTGATGAAGAAGCAACTTAATTTTAGGATGATGCCTAATAAGAATATGATAAGTAATTTTGCAGGAAGGGTGAAGGGATTGCATGTGATTATAGGGAATCTCACCTATGAGATCGATTTTATGATAGTTGAAGACACTCGTCCGGTGATAGATGCTTGCTTAAGCCAAATAATATTTGGAAAACCATTTGTTGAGGCCACTAGGATGAGTTATGATCTGACTTTAGGGATAGTTAGATTCAAGGAAGAGAATGATGAGGTTGCTTATCAAATGCCCTACAAGATTGAGCAATACCGCCTTCTCTCTAATTTCGAAAAGGAACACAAGCAAGCAGCTTATTATAGGAATGAGGAGGATAGACGTAGAGGAGTAGAGTATGTAAAGAATAGGATGCTTGGTTTCTACAAAGAATGCTTGCAACTAGGTCCTGAATACAAAACTGGTTTAGAAGACGACCTAGAGAGTGGAACCAATGATGAGATCACGTAGTAACCCATGACCTTGAGTCTAGCTACAAGACTCGTAAATAAAGAAAAGCGCTTCTTGGGAGGCAACCCATGCTTTGTGTGATTTTATTTTTGTTTGTTTGTTATTTGCTTCCGTATGCATGCTTTATTTTTATTGTTGGTTGATCATGTTTCTCAATTAAATAGTGGGAATACTTTACTTTGTTGTTTTGGCCTAGTCTTAACTCCACCTAAAAGTATTTTTGCAAAAGATAAGTGTAAGGGGAAACCCCAAATATGTTTTTAAGAAACACACCGATCATGATTCTCCACAATATTAAATGAACATGTGTATTCGTATTTGTTAGAGTCAAATGCTTGTATTGAGTCATAATGAAGTTTTGCAAGATTTTCCAGGAAGTAGGACCAAGTTTTTCCAGAAATTTTCCGGAAACTTAACATAAGAATTTATGCAGGTCACTTCTGACGGTGTCAAGGGTTAACTCTTGACGGCGTCAAGTGCAAAAATCTGGAAATTTTACCGGTTTTGTTTTTCTAACGGATTCTTATGGTTTTTGTGAATTATTAAGTTTTATAATCTCCAGGAGATCTACAAACTTCATTCCACAAGCATAATATCTTATCTTGTTTTCTAGGATTTAGAAACTTATATAGGATGCCGCCGATTTTACGCGAGGTTGTTTTGTCTATTTTCTCAGGATTTACAGGTTATGTATGACAAGAAGATGATTTACATTCTGGAAGAGAAGCTTTGATTGTTCATTTTCTTGGAGGAAGATTTAACCTGGCCACCTTATTATCCATACCGAGCGAATCAGGGGAGTATTTGATTTCATTCTTTTTACTTTTTAACTTTTACATTCTTTACTTGAACATTGGGGACAATGTTCATCTTAAGTGTAAGGGGAGGGTAAAAAGATGATACCTTACATATGCACTTTCGCTTGAGTTTGTTTTGTTTAATAGTAGATGTGTAATAAAACTATGAGAAATACTTGTTAGTGCAATTTAAGCGCCAAATTTAAAATTTTTTACAACATTTAGGAGTGAAACTTTAGCCATAGCAAGCGTCTCATGGATAGGAGATTGTATGACTAGCACATAACCGTACTTTTAGAAAAATTTTCCACCCAAATATGTGAGGTTCGCCTTTAGATTTGATAAGAAAAGCATTTATATTAGTGCTTATGAGTGTGCCGGTAGCATTTAGATTCTAGAACTCGCGTTAGTGATGCATCCCGAGACCGCTAGTGAGACTACATTCGTGTAGTAGGATTTACTACATGATAAGAGGCATTAGGATCACCCTTGTGTTAAACCCGTATCATAATTACTTGACCATTTAAGTCATATTACTTGGCTAATCAAGTCAACTAATTTTTCCTACACCCTTAGCGTTGTACTCATTTTTAGTACACGAAACCCCTAGTACACCCTCCGAGCCTATCTTTTCGTTTTTAACTTTAAGCATCTTACTTAAAGGAAGAATTTGTTACACCCCACTTAAATGTACAACCAAATCGCCTTAGCCTTCCGTGTATGCGCTCATTTTTAGTGCATTATTGTTATTTGTTAAACCCTAAGTTAACTATCTAATTGATTACATGGTTGCTAAGTCGAGTCATATCCTTGTACATATTGTTTTGGGAGGATTGGGACTCATGGGTAAGTACTTATTTTATGGAGTAATGGGGAAGAACATCATTTATTACCCTCATATGTACGTTAATCTTAAAAGTGCTCCAAGTGTTTTGATTTTCTTAATTTGAGTCATTAGATTAGTTTAATGTAAAGTATGTAAAGATTCAAGTGTAAGGGGAATGTTCATTCTCTATGATGTATTATTTTGGATGGTAGGGTAAGAGTGTATGCAAAAAAAAATAAAAAAAAAAATAATAATAAAAAAAAAATCGAAAAAATCAAGAAAAAGAAAAAAAATAGAAAAAGAAAAGAGAAAAAACATACGGACTACCATCCCGTTTCATTCTATGTTCATTTTATGTTTTTGTTATTTTTCATTTATTAGCTTAAGTCGAGTCTAGTCTTGGCTTAGCAACGCCATATTGTACATGTAATTAACCAAGATTGTTAACTCGCCACCAGTAAAACTTCCTTTATCCAACAAAACCGTGTATTTCATATCCCTACACCTAACGTTACAACCCTTTAAAAGACCTCTTTGATAGTTTATCCTAGGTGCTTACGCCATGTGGTGGAGGTTTGATCCTTTCCCAAGCCTATGGTAATCTATTTTGCTATGACAGGTAGTGAGAGATATCTTCCGTTTCCATATTGTAATTTATACTTTATTACACCCGAGAGATGTGAGTATCTAAACACTATTTGTGAGGTGCTAGTGTATGACCTCCGTGCTTGTCTATTGGTCTTTAGTGGAACGATTATTTGTTGTAATTACTTTTATATTAGTGTTAAATGACCCCTAACTTGTATTTTGATTAGAATAAAAGCGCATTTGCTTGAGGACAAGCAAATCTCAAGTGTAAGGGTATATGATGAGGCGAAAAATGAACCACTTTTAGGGGGTCATTTAAGCCCGGAATTGAATTTATTTGATCAAATATTGCCCTAAATCGTTCCTTTTGTGATGTTAGGTACTTTGGGAGTGAAATCTGGAAAAGGAAGCAATTCAGACGTTTTTGGAGCATAAAAGTGAAGAAAACGCCAAAGTCTTAATTTTCCTTGCTGAGAACAGTAGGTGACGGCGTCAAGAGTAACACCCTGACGGCGTCAAGAGCAAATTCCATGACGACCCATTACATATTGGACGGCGTCACAAAGTAGGGCGTCAAGAGTAAAGATCTTGACGGCCTGGAAATACTAATACATGACGGCGTCAGAAGTAGATCAAGGCAGTCCGAGAAGAGTTTTGGCGGCGAGGTGACGGCGTCACAAGTTTGGTCTTGACGCCGTCAGACCCCTTTTCCTATATATAGTTTTCTAATTTTTACATTAAAAAGAGAGAAGTTTTGGAGAAACCCTAAGTACGAACTTGGTGCATATTTTACAGGTTTTTCAAGGGTTCTAAGCCCTTGATACCTTTCATGTGTAATTGAGATAAGTGTTCTTTTAATTCAATCAATATGTCTATATGTTGGTTGTCTATATCTTGTTCTTGTCTTAATTCCATCATGCTAGGCTAGATCTATCTTGTGTTTGCTTAGATCTAATGAAACCTAGATGTTAATTATGTGTTGATTACTTGTTTATACTTGTTTTGGATGAATGAATTTATATGTTAGGCTTAAGAAAACTGGCAGATCTCCAAATGGTAACATGCTTGAACGTCTTAGGAAACATGAACCTATTGCACTAAGGTCTTTATTGGTTGTATTTAATGCATGAGCCACTGTTTATAATCCCTATGGTTGTACTGGGCATGGTATAGGAGGCGATAAGAGCTCATAGAATTGGGGAGTTATGTGCGATACCCCATGAATGGTATTAAGGAATACAATCCGTCATCCATGCAACTATAACAAGTAATTAACATGTAAAAGATGTCTAGGGAGTAGTGAAATCTAAGTAAACACATTTTCTCCACTTATTGCTCACAACATTAGTATAATTTAGTTTATTTTCATTTCTAGTATTTTATTTTGATTGCATCTTAGTATTGGGTTAGTTGACTAGCAACTAATTCCGCCCAAATCCTTCAAACCCGAGATTTTTACTTGCTTTCTAAAAAATATAAAAATACAAAAAGAATCATCCCTCACCTTTAGAACTAGTATTTAGGTTTTCTAATCCTAGCGACACTATTCCTAGCTGAACGATCAATCCCCCGGTACTTGTCACTATACTATACTACAACGATCAGGTACACTGCCTGGTGGGGGTTGTAAGCTTCTCAAGATCCCTTGAGAGGTAAAGCCTGGTGCGATTCCCACGTATCAGTTGATTAATCTCAATCTCTCATATTGTACTTCTCTAAAAGGGAGCTAGGGTTAATTTTGGTTTTGCGTTGATAGAATATCAATCATTGTGCTTCTAACAACGAAGCTATCTCAGCTTCGTTGTTAGAAGCCTCTAATTTGAAACGTAGAGCATATGTGAACTCCTGTTTGCCACGGATGGTAAGAAGGATTCCAACCCCTAACTTGTTGCACTTGAGGCACCATCCGTGAACAGTGTCCATGCTTTAGGGCTTGGTTCAGGGATATGCTTCACTAAAGTGGGTTGTTTCTTTTCGTCTTTTGTTATTGGCTATTCAGTTACCTGATAATCTACCTATGCTAGGAAGTCGGCCATCATTTGTCCCTTGATTGCATTTCGGGGTTTAAATGTTATTTCGTGTTCACCAGTTTTTAGGATTTGATAATATTTGTTCCAGCGGTTTGTCAGTGATGACTTCTACCGGATGGGCGTGGAAGTATCTTCTTAAATGTTTGACTAAGATGCAAAAAGCATAGGTTAATTTTTGATAGGTTAATAACGCAAATCCGCATCATGGAGTGCTCGGCTAACAAAGTATATCGGCATTTGCCTTTTGTCCCTTTCAACCAGTAAGACCGATCCAATGGCTTTCCTGCTAGGTACATGATAAGGGTTTTGCCTGGGACTGGAGCACCATCATAGTTGGCAATTCAATTAAGAAGATTTTTCTATGTGGCTCCGTAATAGTATATTGCTTTATTTGTGTAGAAGGTTGTCTTGTTTTCATCTGAATTTTTCATGATTATTTGATGGTAGCTTTTGTAAGCGTCAAGAATCATTTATGTTTAAAGCCAGAGAGGGATTCTACTTTTTAGTCGATTGGAGGTAGTGGATAATTATCATTAGGGCATGCCTTGTTTAAGTCAGTGATGTCGACACACATGAGCGAGGTACCATTTCCTTTTTTCACTCGGACTAGGTTTAAAAACCAAGTGTGATATTTAACATGACGAAGGATTCTTTCCTAGATGAGATCTTTAACCTAAGGAGTCATGGATTATGACCTTTCCAGGGAGAGGTTCCTCCTTTTTTGCCTGACAGGTGTTGCATATTGGTTGAGACCCATGCTATGTTCAGCTAATTCTCTCGGGATGCCTGTCATGTCGATTGGTGTCCAGGAAAAAATCTCAAGATTGTTTGCATGTAATTGAACGAGCTGACTTTTGCCTTGAATGGGAGTTCTTTTCCTTTTTTTTCTTTTTTTTTAATAGTGATTGACTCATGTGGTATATGTTATTTTGAACAGGATGATGTATTTGGAATTTAATTTGAGAACGTGAAATTCCATTATCAATGTTCTTGAGAGTGGGCAAGTTCCCACTATGGTTTCTAGTTGGAGTACTCCCTTAGGCAGAGATCTCTCAGATAAGAACCCAAGAAGATGAGTAGTTCGAGGACGTATCATTAGGTAGCTGCCTGAAAAAATGATCGTACATTTGTACATGATGTTGACTGAGTTATCCCCATCCATGTAGATCCTACTTATCTTATGCGAAGCAATTACAACTGTGATGATCACTGGATCCAAATAAGTTATAATCCTTCCCAATGAAATTGTTCCTTAGTTGTTGAAAGCCATTTCTCAAGTACCTTACTATTTCATTTCTTAACTAGTAACTAAGTTTGATCATGTGTACATGAGGTAGTTGTTGAGTTTTTAGTTTGTTTTTTAGTTAAATTTGGTTTTGCACATCCGTCATGTTTTTGAAACAAATTTTTTATCTATGGCGAAAGTGAGATGAAAATTTTGTTTGTGTTTGGAACGAAAAGAATGAAATTTTTGGGTTTTCTAGCATTTGAATTTTGACCGATGGCTTTGTTTATGTCATGGGTCCTGCGGATGGCACCATGTTCACGCATGGTACGTAATGCAAGAATTGGTATGAGTTTGTGGAGTGAAAAGAGACTAATTGTATATTCGGTTTCCCTTGTATGGTAAGAACCTCGAGATAAGAGTGTTTATCAAAAGTCGGGGTACCTCTCACATACAACTTTAGTCAGTGTTTTGTGTGTGAAAATATGGAGAATATAACTTGGTTCTTCTCTAAAAATGCATGTGCAAAAATTCATGTGTATCCTATGGGGAGACAAGAATGACACGTAGCGTAACATCCTTGGCTCTTGAAGATATGGGAATGTTCGACACAATCTGTATGTACTGACGAAATATCCGCAACGCTACCTCTGCACTGATGAGGTAGTTAAACGTGGCAATAGTACAATAAAGATTTGGAGGATAAACTGTGAAGGCATCCCTTGGAAGTTGATTCTCCAGGCAAGGGACGTTAACGCTTTCGGTTGATATTTACCTGTGGAGTTGGTTCTTCAGGCGAAATTGTCACAACTGGCAAATTAGGGAGCCATTTTGAAAACCCGCATTACGTTAAAAGTTCGTTTATAAATTTATGTTGAAATTTTATTCGTAACGAACTTGTAAAACCTATATTGTGGTTGATTATATTTAAAATCTTTAAGGAATTGAGATTTGGATTATCGATGTGACATGAATTTATTTCGAGATTTTTATTTGGCACTACGTTAACTCTGGCACAAGAACGACCTAACGAAAATTTAATGTTTTGGATTTATGGTTCGACTGTATATTTATTTTGAACGTATTGCGATATTTTAAAGTTTGAGAATGAGCTCGGTTCGAGAAAGAGTTGGAGTATTTTATAAAGTTACGGGTTTTGGTCCGTGTAATTTACACGTAGCCACCTTACCCTAAATATAATAATACTTTTATTTTTATTATTATTTTTAGTATTATTATTGTATAAGAAAGAAAAGAAAGAAAGGAATAAAAATAAAAATAAAAGAGTGAACTACAAATCGTCCTTGTGGTCTTTTTTTTGTTCCTGGAAAAACACAACACCAACACACCTCACCAATATCTCTCTCTCTCTCTCTCTCTCAATATCTTCTTCTTCACCTCATTCACCAAACCCTAGCCACCATCACCACTAAGTGGCTGCCGCCGCCTAACCACCCTCCACCGACACCTAAAAACACTTCCAAACAAACCCCCACCACTAGATCTATTAGATCTACTAATTTAAGCTCGAGTTTTCTTGATTTTTGAAGATTTTTCATAACCCTTTCTTGTAATATTGAATATAAGACGAGTCACAAATGTAGTGACTCGTATTTTTTTTTAAAACGTGGCTAATGAGCCACGGGGTTAAATTCTTGGGCGAGTTTTTGATGAATAACGAAATATATAAATGTATTTTTGTTAATAAAAACGTGATTCACAATAAGTTTGGTATCCGGGTTAATGATTATTGTGGGTGTCGAGCGAAAACCGAGAGCCTAGGCTCTCGGCTTGGGATTATTTTTTGAGCCTATGAGGTTTAGTGATTGATTTTTGGTCTCCTGGTTTTGGTGTCGAGAGTATTCAGTTATGTATGCTTTTGATTTGATTTTAGATTGGTTGAGAAACTTGGAATATGGTTGTTTGATTGTGGCATCGAGACCCCAAGGGTCCGTTTAGTTTGATGTTGTGCTCAGCCGAGCCTAACCGAGACTCTCGTGGTCTCGGGGTTGGGCTTGTGGCTTGTGGAGCTTAGCCGAGGCCCAAATGGGTCTTCCGGTTCATATTGTTGTTATTATTGTTGTCGTTGAGACTTGGGTACATTTGGTTACCATTTGTTGTTGTTGCGGTATATTACTTTTGGTATTGTGGAGTTATTGTTGAGATGATATTGGGGACCGATTGTGAGATGGTCAAATTAGATGACGGAGATATGTTAGTCGGGTACCGTAGTCAGACCATATTGTTGTAGCACGTGTTTTGGGAATTGTGGGACGGAGATGGATTACTTGGTTGTGTTGTTTATTATTACTTAGACTTGGACAATGAGCCGAGGGTGATGACTCGGACATGTGACCATCTATATAACTCGATAATTATTTATAATCAAATATAAATAATAAAACTTGTGACAACTAGCAAAATAGGGAGCCATTTATAAAACCCGCATTACATTAAAATTATAAATTTGGAATTTTTGAAAGTTTATTGTGACGAGATATTTTACGAACCTTGGTACTTGATTTTAATCATACGATGTATATGAGGATTGGTTATTTACTTATGGTTTGATTTGATTCGGTCGTGATGATTTATTTTGAGATCGTTATTTTTGGCACTACATTGACTCCGGCACTAGATTAACCTAACGAATTTTAATCTTTTACAAAACGGTAGCGGTTCACCGTTAAATGAACATTATATTTTTCATACATATCTATATGTTTCGGGAAATGTTGTTGGGGAAAATCATTTATGACGTGTGAGAATATGTTTGGCGAAAATTTAATACTTTTATGAACGAGTATCGTGTTACGGGAAAACCGATTAAAAAGAGTTCACTAATTATTAAAGTATTTGTGGCTAGTTTTGGAAAAGTGAAACTTGAGGGACCAAAGTACAAAATTCGGGTATTTAACCCCTCTCCCCTAACCCTAACCCTCATTATAATAAAAATCAAATCCACCCCTCTCCTCCCTTATCCTAGCCGCCGGCTGCCACCCTTAAAACACCACCACCGCCGACTTCCACACAACACCACCACCACCAAAATACTCACCATCATCTCCTTGTTCTTGTGGTGTGAAACACGCGCCTCTCCCCTCCGTTTTTAGTGATACCGCCGCACCACACACCACACGCCACCACACCATCATTTTTCTTGGTTATCATTCGATTTGAAGGTGAGAAAACGTGAGTTTTGTGTCGGGTTTGACTATTTTGAGTCGAACCCAAATTGAATCTTGATATTTTGGGATGTTAAAATTCGAAATGAAAATGGGTTTTGATATTAAAAAAAATGAGTTTGGTATCCATGGGGGTCGATTCTTGATTTATTGGTGCTCGGATTTGGATTTTGGATGCGTTTGGTTTGGGTTGTGGCTCGTATTGAGCTCGACCGAGACCCAAGGTCTCGGTGTGATTACTCCTCGACTCGGTTGAGAGTCTTGGAGGTGTCGTGGTTCGGTTATGATTGATTCTTGGTGATTAGTTGCTCTCGACTTGTTCTTGTTGTTGTTTTGATTCTCGGCCGACACCCCCACCTCGCGGGCTGTTTTGGTCGAATGGCTCTTTTGAGCTAGCCGAGACCAAAAGGTCTCGGGTGAGGTTATGCTTATGGTTTGTGGACTCATAGTTGACCCGGGTTTGACTTGGTAGGTCGACCCGTATAATTGGTATATTTTTATTATTATTGTGTTACCATTTTATGTTGTGGCATGTTGGACCGAAGCTTTGGACAGTGGTATACTTGTATTTGGATTTGGAGTTGTGTTGACGAGTATGGAATTGGGGACCGATTGTGAGACGGTCAATTAGATGACGGAGATAGGTTAGTTGGGTGCCGTAGTCGGACCCTCATGTTGTAGCACGTGGATATGGGATTGTTTGGACGGAGTTGATATATTTATTTGTGACTTGATTCTTATTATTTTGAACTTGGACTATGAGCCGAGGGTCATGACTCAGACATGTGACCAAATTCTATGACTCGATAAATATTTAAAAGTCGATATTAAAAATAATACTCGTAATAATATTATTAAGAATATAATCGTTTTATATATCGAGTGACTTATTCTAGATCGAGTTATTTGACAATATAAAATGAGTATATTAATGGGCATCGTATCCCACGACGCCCATAGGATGTGGTATATATTTTAGGAGAATAAATTACTATATGTCTCGTGGGATTTGGCCGATTCGACGATACATATAGGGAATTCATTGGACTACGACATATACCAAATAGAATCTTTTGTGCAATGTGCTTTAGGTTGGGTATAATTTTGGAACGATATATTACGTAAATAAATATGGGAGATTATCAAATCGACGGATTTAATAAGCTTCGATAATTATTTAAATAATATGTTGGGCTAACATTAGACCTATAGTTGTTTTATTATTTTTGTTTGTTGAGGCTTTCTGGTTTGAGTTGTGTCGACCCTCCACCCGTATGGATACCAAACGTCAAACTTCAAATTAATATGAAGTTAATTCGAGAAATGGATATTTTGGAAAGTAAAATGGAATACGTTCGGGAATGGGAATATTTGATTTTGAGGAAATGATTTCTGAACGGGTTTGATATTGTTAGGAAGTGCCAAGTCTGTAGTCGCCGTTACGTGAGTTGCTTGAGATTACTTACGTCTTTCTTCTATCGTTTCTTTTGAGGATTTCTGGACTTGAGGTGAGTCATAGCCCCACTTTTACTCTTGAACTTTGTTTTCAATACTTGGGGTGAAAAACGTGCAAATGTTTTATGTGGACTATTATCGCTTTGTTTTATTTAAAACTTGCTATGCTTATAGAACTAGGTAGGATAGAGCGAGGCCTAGTCCCGAACTAGGTAAGCTATTGATTTGGTTATAGAGCGAGGCCTAGTCCCGAACTAGGTAAGCTATTGATTTGGTTATAGAGCGAGGCCTAGTCCCGAACTAGGTAAGCTAATGATTGATTGTTGAGCGAGGCCTAGTCCCGAACTAGGTAAGCTATTGGATCGATTATAGAGCGAGGCCTAGACTTGAGCTAGGTAAGCTATTGATTGGATTGATTTGAGCTATAGCGTGCACCTATAGGGATGATTTGTTTTGGTTGGAATATTTTGGTTGGATATTTTGGTTGAATGATTGAGGCCTAGTCTAGCTAGCAAGCATTTTGTGTATATGTCCACTATATTGAAATATGAATCTAAACCTATGATCTCACCAGCGAAAGCTGACTTTTAGCACGTTTTCTCAGGTAATTAAGTGATGCTCTGCGGATGCTTGGGATTGGAGGCTTGGCATTTGGCACCGGTTATGGATCTTTATTTCTAAAACTCTGATAACTATTGTGGACCTATATTTATTTTCTTTTGGGCCTGACTTTGGATGATTTTGGGATAATGTAAACTTTAAAACCCCGCGTGGTTGTATTTTATTATGTTTACTTTATCTCGTTCTTTTATGTCTTGTGTTTGGATACCAATCCCCGTAGCACCCCGAAAGCTTGTTGAGTCTTCCGCTGTATCAAATTTTGGGGGTGTTATAGATTGGTATCAGAGCCAAGGTTATAGAGAACTAGGTAAATAGACACCTAAACTATAACCGATTTTTATAGAAAACGATCCTCGACCATTGCCCGCCAGCTCGCCAAGCCGAAGCATCATTGTTTATTATTGAGGTATTATGAGATTATTGAGATGATTATAGATTTGGGATTTCTTGAGATGATTTGAGGAATTGAGGTTTATTGATTTAGTGATATGATGCGTTTTGAGGAATTATATGCGTTTTGAGGAATTATATGCGTTTTGAGGAATTATATGCGGTTTTGAGGAATTATATGGCTTAATTGTTTTGAGAATGGTTTTAGTAATGCGGTATTTTAAATCTTTCTTGATTATATACGATTTGGAATTATATGATGATTTTTGGATTTGGTATTTTGAGTTCGCGATTTAGTTGTTTTGAAACACTTACACCTACCCTGCGCCGTTGTCACAGACTATGGCCTCCCATACGCCTGATGTCGTTGAGGATATTCTTACTACACTGGTATTGCCAGCACAGTTCACCATGGCTCCTGATGACCCTTACCAGGTTGCCATGCATTCAACTACTATGACACCGACAGGTTCTACTTCAGCACCACCTGCTGCATCTACGCAGGGACCCTCATCTTTTCTAGGGCTCCCTGGTACATCGAGGCAGCATAATCTTCATCAGGCTTTGGCTCGTGTGGCTCCACGTTTTGCCCACCGAGCTACGGCACGCATGTCGGTACGCCCTACTTCACCACCTTTACAGATTGATGCTCACTCTCTTCTGTCTGAGGCGCCACCCGCATCATTGCGTCGTCGTCCTAGATCACCTACCCCTTCACCACATGGTTCACCTATTAGGAGACGATGATTGATGATGTACTCTTCCGATGAGGAGGAGGAGTACGAGGGTGAGGATGAGGCTGATGACCCTCAGGAGGCTGAGCAGGGTGATGATGATGACCCTGAGGAGGAGGATGACCCTCAGGAGGAGGAGATGCCTGATGATGATGATTTGATTGTGCCACCAGCACAGGCTGAGGAGCCTGATTCACCTATACATCCGATTGAGCCTGATTCACCTGATCATCCGTTTTTGTTTGAGTTGCCACCTGGTAGTCCCGTTGAGTCAGATGCACCTTCTGAGGTTTCTGCTGAGCATGCAGAGTTAGGTGAGATTGGTAGGTTATGGGCTCAGATTACGGATCTTGGTGAGAGAGTTGCACGTATATCTGATCGACTTGAGAGGGTTATTGGAGAGTTCATAGCGGATCTGAGAGTGGATATGACTGTGGTTGTGGGCAGGACTACTGAGATGAGGAGAGTTTTGATGGAGGTTCATGAGCATATCGATAGTTTACAGCGAGGTTTTGTTACAGCTCGAGAGGCCGACCGCAAGCTATGGCAAAGGAATGCCGAGCTGGAGAAGGAGGTGGCTGACCTCAAGAGAGACCGAGACACCCATAGTGTGGAGTTGGGATCATTATGGAGGGATCTTGATAGCTTGAGGCAGGAGTTGAGGAACCTCCGCCAGCAGCGTGGCTAGACGTTCGAGCTATGTTATCTTGTCGCTTTCTTAACCGAGGAATGTTCGGTTAGAAAAGCTAGTTATCTTATTTTGATGTATTTTCCGTTGATTACTAGTCTTGTTGGAACGATTATTATCTTTGTGTTCTCGGTAGTTGGAACAATGTTGGATCTTTATTGTATGGTTGATGGTTATTATTTTATGGTATTATGTGGATGTTGGATATTACGGAAATTGAGTTTCCTATGCGCCTTATTGATGTCTTGTGGTGAATTGTTGATATTCTTTCCATGACTTGGCTTCGTTGATTTAATTCTTGTTGAGCATATAATAAGTTCTATCGGAGACTCACGAGCTTGTATGATGTTTCAGATCAATGGCCCCACGAAGAAACCCTGTTAGAGATACCAGAACTGGACCTGCAACGACTACCCCTGGTCGCCGAGGCCGCCGTCCTACTCGAAATGTTGAAACCCCTACTCCTGACAACCTGGACACTACTAACCGCAACAACAGGAATCAAAATGTTGATGTTCAGGGAGACAATGATCATGTTCCACTTAATGCACCTACTGTGGATCAAGCAATGATCAATCAACTTGTGGAGCAACGAGTTGCTGAGCTACTAGCTGAGTCAAATCATTCCAACAATTCTGCTGGAACATTTCCACCTGTTCGTGCTAATGGATGTAACTACAAGGAGTTTAAGATTTGTGGACCTATTAAGTTTGGTGGAACTGAAGGAGTGGTTTACTTGGTTAGGTGGATAGAGAAGACTGAGTCTGTGTTTAATGTCAGTGGTTGTGCGGAGAATGCGAAGGTAAAGTTTGCTTCTTTTACTTTCAAGGATGAAGCCTTAACTTGGTGGAACAATTACCATAATTCGGTTGGGAGTGATGTGGCTTATGCTATGACTTGGGAGCAATTTAAGTCTTTGCTGATTCAGACTTACTGCCCAAGGAATGAGATTAAGAAGCTGGAGGTTGAATTCTGGAACCACAAGGTGAAAGGTACCGATATGGCAACTTACAATCGCCGTTATCGAGAGTTGGCTTTACTTTGTCCCGATATGGTTAGGACTGAGACCCAAAAGATTGAGAGGTATACCGATGGGTTGCCGGTAGCTACAAGGAACGATGTGATCTCTGCTAAGCCTGCAAACATTCATGAGGCTATCACTATCGCTCAACAATTGATGGACTCTTTGGCATTGGAAGAAGCTGAGAAGGATAAGAATGGAAAGAGAAAGAGGGATGATCACTCTAAGGGTAATGATCGTCGAAACAAGAGACAAACAACTACTAGAGCTTATGCCATGGGAGATGGAGACAAGAAGAACTACAATGGAGATGCACCCAAATGTAACCGATGTTACAAGCATCATTCTGGTCGATGTACTGTGATGTGCAAGAATTGCTCTAAGATGGGACACATAGCTAAGGATTGTAGAGCTCGACCACTTGCTATGGTTCAAGCTACTCCTGAAACTATGAGCAAAGCAAATGTTACTTGCTATGGATGTGGAAAGAAAGGACATTATCGGAATGAGTGTAGGGAATCGTGGAATCGAGGAAATCAAGGATCGGGTGGTAATGGGTACAATAATGGAAACCGTGGAACTGGAGGAAACCGTGGACGACAAGATAATGGGGACCAACGTGTGGAAGCTGGAGCTGCTCATGGAAGAGTGTATGCACTCGGGAACGAGAGAGGAGAAGATCCGAACGTTGTTACTGGTACGTTCCTTCTCAATAATCGTTATGCTTCCATACTATTTGATACTGGTGCCGATAAGAGTTTTGTGTCCACTAAGTTTGCACCCTTACTTGAGAAACCCCCGATGGCCTTAGGAATTGGTTATGATGTAGAATTAGCTAATGGGAACATAGAGAGGATTAGGACTATCATTCGCGGCTGCACGTTAAACTTTCTGAACCGTCCTTTCAACATAGATCTTCTACCCGTCACGTTAGGAAGTTTTGATGTCATTATTGGTATGGATTGGTTGTCGAAGTATCGTGCTCACATAATTTGCGATGAGAAGATCGTGCGTGTGCCATACGGCAATGAGATTCTGAACATACCAGGAGATAGAAAGGATTTGAGAGGCCCATCTAGATTAGCAGTTATATCTTGCACTAAGTTGCCGAAGCTAATGGAAAAAGGAAGTTACCTTTTCTTAGCACAAATTTCTGAGAAAGGAGAGAAGGAGAAGAAGGAAAGGTGCATTGGAGACGTACCTATAGTTCGTGACTTTTCGGATGTGTTTCCCGATGACTTGCCGGGAATTCCACCTACTAGGCAAGTGGAATTTCAGATTGAGTTAACACCTGGTGCTGCACCTGTAGCACGAGCGCCTTATTGTCTTGCACCTACTGAATTGGAAGAGTTGTCGAAACAATTAGCGGAGTTAGCCGAAAAGGGATTCATAAGACCAAGTTCTTCACCATGGGGAGCCCCGGTCTTATTTGTGAAGAAGAAGGATGGATCGTTTCGCATGTGTATTGATTATCGAGAGTTGAACAAGTTAACAGTGAAGAATAGATACCCATTACCGAGGATCGACGATTTGTTCGATCAACTTCAAGGATCGAGTGTGTATTCGAAGATCGATTTGAGATCGGGATATCATCAGCTTCGAGTGCGCGAGGAAGATATTCCAAAAACGGCTTTCAGAACCCGTTACGGGCATTACGAGTTTCAGGTGATGCCGTTTGGGTTGACTAACGCACCGGCGGTATTCATGGATTTCATGAATCGGGTGTGTAAGCCTTACTTAGATAAATTCGTGATTGTGTTCATCGATGACATTCTGATTTATTCGAAGAGTGAGAAGGAGCATGAGGAGCATCTAAGACTTATCTTAGAATTGTTCAGGAAGGAGAAACTGTATGCCAAGTTTTCGAAATGTGAATTTTGGATTTCGACGGTACAATTTCTAGGTCATGTGATTGATAGACAAGGAGTTCATGTGGACCCTGCTAAGATTGAAGCGATTAAAGATTGGGCTGCACCTACGACCCCAACAGAAGTTCGTCAATTTTTGGGATTAGCCGGTTATTACCGAAGATTCATTGAGGGATTTTCGAAGATAGCAAAACCGTTGACCAAATTGACTCAAAAGAGTGTTAAGTATGAATGGGGAGATAAGGAAGAGGAAGCATTTCAGTTACTTAAGGAGATGTTGTGTAGTGCTCCTATCTTGGCGTTACCCGAAGGTAACGAGGATTTTGTCATCTATTGTGACGCTTCACATAAAGGTTTAGGAGCTGTGTTAATGCAACGAGAGAAAGTGATAGCTTATGCTTCCCGACAGCTCAAGAAGCATGAGAAGAACTACACCACCCATGATTTGGAGTTAGGTGCTGTGGTTTTTGCTTTGAGGATATGGAGACATTACTTATATGGAACCAAGTGTGTAGTGTTTACTGACCACAAAAGTCTGCAACACATTCTGAACCAAAAAGAGCTTAACGTGAGGCAGCGACATTGGATTGAGCTGCTAAGCGATTACGATTGTGAGATTCGCTACCATCCGGGTAAAGCAAACGTTGTTGCCGATGCTCTTAGTCGAAAGGAGAGAATTCCACCGTTACGAGTGAGGTCATTAGGAATGACTATCATATCGCCTTTACCATCTCAAATATTAGAAGCTCAAACGGAAGCGTTGAAAGCAGAAAATCGGTCTGCTGAGAATATATTTGGGATGGCAGAAAATGAGAAGGGATTTGTTAGACGTTCTGATGGAGTATTATGTTTTGGAGAGCGAAGTTGGGTACCATTATATGGAGCAATTCGAGAATTGATTATGCATGAGTCGCATAAGTCAAGATACTCTATTCATCCTGGGTCCGACAAAATGTACCAGGATTTGAAAAAGTTATATTGGTGGCCAAATATGAAAGCAGATATAGCGTTGTATGTTAGTAAGTGCTTGACTTGCTCTAAGGTTAAAGCCGAACATCAAAGACCGTCAGGATTGTTGACGCAGCCAGAACTTCCGGTTTGGAAGTGGGAGCGGATTACGATGGACTTTATTACCAAATTACCAAAGACAGCTAGCGGTTGCGACGCTATATGGGTAATTGTGGATCGATTGACTAAGTCTGCTCATTTCCTGGCGATTAGTGAAGATGATAGTGTGGATAAACTTGTGAGGTTCTATGTGAAGGAGATTGTTTCTCGTCATGGAGTTCCGATATCGATTATTTCGGATCGCGACAACCGCTTCACGTCAGCATTGTGGCGATCACTTCAAACCGCTTTGGGGACGAGACTTGATATGAGTACTGCATATCACCCCCAAACCGATGGTCAAAGTGAGAGAACTATCCAGACTTTGGAGGATATGCTTCGTGCATGCATCATAGACTTTGGTAAAGGCTGGGAGAAATATCTACCCCTTGCGGAGTTCTCCTACAACAATAGCTACCACACCAGTCTTAAGGCTGCACCATTTGAAGCTTTGTATGGTCGTAAATGTCGTTCACCTATTGGTTGGGCGGAAGTTGGAGATAGGCAACTCACAGGCCCTGAGCTTATTTTGGAAACTACTGAGAAGGTAACGCAAATTCGAGATCGACTGCAAGCAGCTAGAGATAGGCAGAAAAGCTACGCCGATCAGAGGCGTAAACCCCTAGAATTCCAGGTTGGAGACAAAGTGATGATGAAAGTCTCGCCTTGGAAGGGTGTGATACGTTTTGGGAAACTTAATCCCCGCTACATTGGACCATTTCTTATTTTGGAAAGAATTGGGCCCGTAGCTTATCGTTTGGAATTACCAATGGAATTGAGTAAAGTTCATGATGTGTTTCATGTTAGCAATCTGAAGAAATGTCTTTCAGAGGAAACACCAGTAATACCAATCAAGGATATTCGTGTGGATGAAAGTTTGAATTTTGTGGAAGAGCCGATTGAGATAATGGATAGAGAGATCAAACGACTCAAGAGGAGTCGTATTCCGCTCATCAAAGTTCGTTGGAATTCGCGGCATGAACCAGAATTCCCGTGGGAACGTGAGGATGAGTTTCGAAAGAGATATCCGAAGCTTTTTACTTCATAGATGGTTTGTTCCGAGAGAAACCCGGGACGGGTTCCTTCTAGGGCTGGGAGGATGTGACAACTGGCAAAATAGGGAGCCATTTATAAAACCCGCATTACATTAAAATTATAAATTTGGAATTTTTGAAAGTTTATTGTGACGAGATATTTTACGAACCTTGGTACTTGATTTTAATCGTACGATGTTTATGAGGATTTGTTATTTACTTATGGTTTGATTTGATTCGGTCGTGATGATTTATTTTGAGATCGTTATTTTTGGCACTACATTGACTCCGGCACTAGATTAACCTAACGAATTTTAATCTTTTACAAAACGGTAGCGGTTCACCGTTAAATGAACATTATATTTTTCATACATATCTATATGTTTCGGGAAATGTTGTTGGGGAAAATCATTTATGACGTGTGAGAATATGTTTGGCGAAAATTTAATACTTTTATGAACGAGTATCGTGTTACGGGAAAACCGATTAAAAAGAGTTCACTAATTATTAAAGTATTTGTGGCTAGTTTTGGAAAAGTGAAACTTGAGGGACCAAAGTACAAAATTCGGGTATTTAACCCCTCTCCCCTAACCCTAACCCTCATTATAATAAAAATCAAATCCACCCCTCTCCTCCCTCATCCTAGCCGCCGGCTGCCACCCTCAAAACACCACCACCGCCGACTTCCACACAACACCACCACCACCAAAATACTCACAATCATCTCCTTGTTCTTGCGGTGTGAAACACGCGCCTCTCCCCTCCGTTTTTAGTGATACCGCCGCACCACACACCACACGCCACCACACCATCATTTTTCTTGGTTGTCATTCGATTTAAAGGTGAGAAAACGTGAGTTTTGTGTCGGGTTTGACTATTTTGAGTCGAACCCGAATTGAATCTTGATATTTTGGGATGTTAAAATTCGAAATGAAAATGGGTTTTGATATAAAAAAAAAATGAGTTTGGTATCTATGGGGGTCGATTCTTGATTTATTGGTGCTCGGATTTGGATTTTGGATGCGTTTGGTTTGGGTTGTGGCTCGTATTGAGCTCGACTGAGACCCAAGGTCTCGGTGTGATTACTCCTCGACTCGGTTGAGAGTCTTGGAGGTGTCGTGGTTCGGTTATGATTGATTCTTGGTGATTAGTTGCTCTCGACTTGTTCTTGTTGTTGTTTTGATTCTCGGCCGACACCCCCACCTCGCGGGCTGTTTTGGTCGAATGGCTCTTTTGAGCTAGCCGAGACCAAAAGATCTCGGGTGAGGTTATGCTTATGGTTTGTGGACTCATAGTTGACCCGGGTTTGACTTGGTAGGTCGACCCGTATAATTGGTATATTTTTATTATTATTGTGTTACCATTTTATGTTGTGGCATGTTGGACCGAAGCTTTGGACATTGGTATACTTGTATTTGGATTTGGAGTTGTGTTGATGAGTATGGAATTGGGGACCGATTGTGAGACGGTCAATTAGATGACGGAGATAGGTTAGTTGGGTGCCGTAGTCGGACCCTCATGTTGTAGCACGTGGATATGGGATTGTTTGGACGGAGTTGATATATTTATTTGTGACTTGATTCTTATTATTTTGGACTTGGACTATGAGCCGAGGGTCATGACTCGGACATGTGACCAAATTCTATGACTCGATAAATGTTTAAAAGTCGATATTAAAAATAATACTCGTAATAATATTATTAAGAATATAATCGTTTATATACGTATATAGACGTGTTAAACGTATATATATATATATATATATATATATATATATATATATATATATATATATATATATATATATATATATATATATAACATCCCGTAAAATTTTCCTACGATTAACACATTATTACAACATAAATTAACCATTTTTACCCATAACAATTTTTTTTTTTTTTTTATATATATATATACTTTGTCAATTACCACGTTATTCACTCTTACCTTGAAACGACATTTACACCTAAACCTTAATAACCTAGATACCATACGTAACTTAAAACATTGATACTTAATAAGTATACGTTTCAATAATTAACAAATACAATTTAAATAAATCCCGAGCCTACTAAAAATTCCCATGTGTACTCGCTAATAATATTGGACCTCTAAGAACCATGAACGACAATTGTTATCAACTTTCAAATATAACTACTATACTAGAATATTGGTCAAGTTAAGGCACTTTACAAGTTTCATCTCAACTTGACACAAATAGCATTTTATTTCAATAACAATTCGTATGAATTCTAATAAACCACCAACTTTCTGTAACGTATTTAAATCCCAATTTTAAGGCCCTTCTGCTCCGAACCAGGAAAAGTGTAAAACACGAAAGTTGTCCGAAATAATGTTTTACGTCTAGACACGCGAGATTTTTAAACCAAAAACGCATTTCCAGGCTGTTATCTATAAAATACGACCTGACCCAAGTAAACCTCCCTCACTCGTTACTTCCTCAGATGCAACCTACAAGCCCATGTGCAACTCATATACTACCTCCCCCAAGTGTAACCTAAGACAAAATACCTGAAATCCTTTCTTTTCTTGTTTGTATCGACACACCACTACTCACCTCCCTTATATATATGTGTTCCTTCCTACCATTTGCATCAAAAACAACAATTCATATATCATCTTTTCTCTTTTCTCTGCTGTACGAAGCACACCACACACAAACACATATTTATTCATTTGATTCACTTGTTTATTGATAATAAATTGAAGGCCATGGGTGTTGGTTTGAATTTGGGTCTCGTTTGGTTCAAGCTAACCACAACCACACCTCTTTTGTGATCTCCCTTCCTCTCTCGATCCTGGTGGTATGACAAAACTCAATCATCTAGTTTATTATCCTCTTAATATAAAACTGACTAATGAATTATTCGTATGGTTTTCGTGGAATAAACAAGAGTTATAATTTTTCCTTACATGAATTCGTGTGGTTAAGACTAATTAAAAATGGGGGGCTTTGGTTTGCTCGTTCACAGCCCAACGAGTAGATTTTAGTTGTGCATGCTTGTTTTTGTAGGGCTCGAATTGTTTTGGATTTGCATATATTTGAAGTATTTGGTTTATTTGTTAAGTGGTTTGTTTAGCTTATTTAATTTATTGTTTAATTCATTAAGAGGTGGTGTTTATTTTGTTTTGGCTCACACCACCACGACTCAAGGGTCCGTTTGGATTGGTTTCGGCTCACACCACCACGACTCAAGGGTCCGTTTGGATTGGTTTCGGCTCACACCACCACGACCTAAAGGTCCGTTTGGTTTGGTTATGCTAACAGCCCACCCCAAGAGTGTGTGGATCTTTTATTTGTCTCAGCCATACTAGCTACTAAGGGTGCATTTTGTTTGTTTATTTTCTGCTCAATGGGGGGCGTTTATTTGCTGCATTACAGCCCCAAAAAGGGCACGTTTGCTTCTGAATTTTCTGCACATATAGGATGCGTTAGCTGCTGAATTTTCTGCGCTTAAGGTGCGCTTGGGTTTGCTTAGCTGGTTCACCAACACAGCCCACTTAAGGTGTTTGGTTTTGCTTGTTTCCAGCCCACACCGCAAGGTGTTGGGTTTGGTTTAGTTGGCCTACACTGCAAGGTGTTTGTTTTGCTTATTTCAGCCCTCGAAAGGGTGTGCTTGGTTTTATTTGTTTCGGTCAAAACAAGACAGCCGAAGGGTGTTTGATTTGTTTATTTTTAATGATATAGATGTTTATTTATTTGCTTACTTTAAAACATGGAATATTTATAGAACTAAGTATACATTGGACATATTGAACTAGTAAGCGATTTTGACTATTTAGACTTACGACGGACTATAAAATAGTAGACACAATAAATTTGTATTGACACTGGACTATTATCGGGCCGAAAAGCTTAATAACCAATAAATATAAATTGAAACTTCTAACACTAGTTATTAGTTAAACTTAACTAATCTACTTATTTTCTCACTTAATTGCTACTTGATCCTTACATGTTTATTTCCTTTCATAAGTGTGCTATATGTTTTATACTATGATATGTGTATTCGAGTCTTAGCCTCAAAACCACACGAATGATGATACTAAACTTTTACAAACATTAATACAAATATTCCACGAAAACTAAAACATATTATCTTTTGAAAACTCATACGCTTTGTGTACTCTTCGCGTACCATATTTGTGACAAGCTCATATTCATTAGGTCGTGCCGAATTCAATATCATTATGCTCCAATTCTTGACATCACTTATGTTACTCTTTTCGGCCATACTCTTTGGCACCTTTGTGTTACTACCTTTCAAGGTGAGTCATAGCCCCTACTCTTACTTGTTTTACAATGATTTATAAACGTTTTTGGGGGAGATACATGCTTAACTATTGTTTTATACTTTTACAAGTACTCGTTAACTATTTACATATTACTATAAGTTCATAGCTACACTTTCTATCGTTTAACTGTTTTATAAACTCTTTGGAAGAGATGCATGTGTAACAACTTTTCTAACGATTTTACTATCGATATTTGGAATTATGGAACAAACTGTTTAAATACGGTTTCAACTATTTAAATACGGTTCTCCACACACTGTTTGGATATAGTTTCAACTGTTTAAATACGGTTCCCCGCAAACTGTTTGGATACGGTTTCAACTGTTTAAATACGGTTCTCTACAAACTGTTCGGATACAGTTTCAACTGTTTAAATACGGTTCCCCGTAAACTGTTTATGTTATGGACGCAACAACGTGGCCCAAATATCGAAACTCGTGTTAAATGGATTTATAAACCAACTACTATTTTGGGTGTTGACTCGGTGAAGGGCAACCCAACGAACTATTTTTGAATTGATAAGGAAATCACTCATTTTCTAATTAACGATTTAAACTATAAACTCTATGAACTCACCAACCTTTGTGTTGACACTTTTAGCATGTGTTTATCTCAGGTAACTAAACAAGAAGGAACTTGAAGGCACGGAGTGGGCTTGTAACCCGGCATGGGCTTAAATAAACGTTTTGACACATTTCAAATAATCTTGTTGTTTAAATTATGAAACATCTTGATGTCTTGAATATTTGGTATTTTGAATGAATTAAACTTTAAAGCGTCACTTTTGTGTCGTTTTCTATGATTGTGATAAAGATCCTCGAAGTAACACCCAAAAAGTCTTCCGCTGACATTTTAAGTCTTCCGCTGACATGTTAAGTCTTCCGCTGACGTGATGATTTTGGGGGTGTTACAATATAAATGCGTATATTAATAATAAAACGATCACGAGTAAACATATAATAATAAAACGATACTTATTATACTATGCAAATAGTGTAATAAATGTCGGACTATTGTTATAAATAATAACTATATAAACAATGGCGAAATATAAGTCGGGTAACTAATAATTAAAAATGTGGTTTTGTTTATAAATTAGAAACTTATCGAGTTATACGAATTGTGGGTCTTTAAAGTCCAAGTGGGCTTTATATTGTGACTTTGTGTTGTCACGGATATATGACGATTAATATAAACATTTTATATATCGAGTGACTTATTCTAGATCGAGTTATTTGACAATATAAAATGAGTATATTAATGGGCATCGTATCCCACGACGCCCATAGGATGTGGTATATATTTTAGGAGAATAAATTACTATATGTCTCGTGGGATTTGGCCGATTCGACGATACATATAGGGAATTCATTGGACTACGACATATACCAAATAGAATCTTTTGTGCAATGTGCTTTAGGTTGGGTATAATTTTGGAACGATATATTACGTAAATAAATATGGGAGATTATCAAATCGACGGATTTAATAAGCTTCGATAATTATTTAAATAATATGTTGGGCTAACATTAGACCTATAGTTGTTTTATTATTTTTGTTTGTTGAGGCTTTCTGGTTTGAGTTGTGTCGACCCTCCACCCGTATGGATACCAAACGTCAAACTTCAAATTAATATGAAGTTAATTCGAGAAATGGATATTTTGGAAAGTAAAATGGAATACGTTCGGGAATGGGAATATTTGATTTTGAGGAAATGATTTCTGAACGGGTTTGATATTGTTAGGAAGTGCCGAGTCTGTAGTCGCCGTTACGTGAGTTGCTTGAGATTACTTACGTCTTTCTTCTATCGTTTCTTTTGACGATTTCTGGACTTGAGGTGAGTCATAGCCCCACTTTTACTCTTGAACTTTGATTTCAATACTTGGGGTGAGAAACGTGCAAATGTTTTATGTGGACTATTATCGCTTTGTTTTATTTAAAACTTGCTATGCTTATAGAACTAGGTAGGATAGAGCGAGGCCTAGTCCCGAACTAGGTAAGCTATTGATTTGGTTATAGAGCGAGGCCTAGTCCCGAACTAGGTAAGCTATTGATTTGGTTATAGAGCGAGGCCTAGTCCCGAACTAGGTAAGCTAATGATGGATTGTTGAGCGAGGCCTAGTCCCGAACTAGGTAAGCTATTGGATGGATTATAGAGCGAGGCCTAGACTTGAGCTAGGTAAGCTATTGATTGGATTGATTTGAGCTATAGCGTGCACCTATAGGGATGATTTGTTTTGGTTGGAATATTTTGGTTGGATATTTTGGTTGAATGATTGAGGCCTAGTCTAGCTAGCAAGCATTTTGTGTATATGTCCACTATATTGAAATATGAATCTAAACCTATGATCTCACCAGCGAAAGCTGACTTTTAGCACGTTTTCTCAGGTAATTAAGTGATGCTCTGCGGATGCTTGGGATTGGAGGCTTGGCATTTGGCACCGGTTATGGATCTTTATTTCTAAAACTCTGATAACTATTGTGGACCTATATTTATTTTCTTTTGGGCCTGACTTTGGATGATTTTGGGATAATGTAAACTTTAAAACCCCGCGTGGTTGTATTTTATTATGTTTACTTTATCTCGTTCTTTTATGTCTTGTGTTTGGATACCAATCCCCGTAGCACCCCGAAAGCTTGTTGAGTCTTCCGCTGTATCAAATTTTGGGGGTGTTACAAAACTCGTAATAATATTATTAATAATCTAAACGTTTATATAAATATATAAATGTGAAAACATATATATATATATATATATTTATACAAGTGCGTATATTAATAATAAAATGATCATGAGTAATATTATAATAACACGACGATATATATTATACTATGAAAGTAGTGTGCTAAATGTCGGGAACGTTATTATAATTAAAAGGTTATAAATGCCGACATAATTAACGTTGAATAATTATATTAAATGAAGTAATTTTTGGAACATAAACGAGGAAACTATCGAGTTATACGGAGTCGTGGTCACTTGAGTCCAAGTGGGTTATATTACTTACTTTATGACTCTTTGTGCTTGTCACGGATATGTGGCATTAATACATTCACTTTCTATAACTACGTAACTTATTTAATCGACGGATTAAATAAGAGCTATTTAGTAATATAAAATGAGTATATTAATGGGCATCGTATCCTACGATGCCCATAGGACGTGGTATGTGTACGGGAATAATGGATTACTAAATATTTCGTGAAGTTTGCCAAGTTGAAGAATTTGGTAAGCTTGACGACGTAATTAGAGAATTTATTAAACTTTGATACATACTATATAGTACTATACGTGCTATGTGATCTAGGTTTTGGGTACAATCATGGAGTGATATATTAAGTAAATAAATATGGGGGATTACCAAATTGACGGATTTGATAAACTTCGATGATTTATTTAAATAATATATTGGACTAATATTAGACCTATAGATGGTTTTATTATTCTTTTCTTGTGACTGCTTGTTTTGAGTTGTGTCGACCCACCACCCGCATGGATACCAAACGTCAAACTCCAAACTAATACGAGAATAATACGAGAAATGGATTTTCGGAAAGTAAAACGGAATACGTTCGGGATTGGGAATATTTGATTTTGAGGAAACGATTTCTGAACGAGTTTATATTGTTAGGAAGTGTCGAGTCCGTAGTTGCCGACTTTTGAGTTACTATACATCTTACTTCTACCGATTTCTTCTTGCTGATTTCTGGACTTGAGGTGAGTCATAGCCCCACTTTTACTCTTGAACTTTGTTTTCAATACTTGGGGTGAGAAACGTGCAAATTGTTTTATGTGGACTATTATCGCTTTTTGATTTCAAAACTTGCTATGCTTATAGAACTAGGTAGAGCGAGGCCTAGCCTAGAGCTAGGTAAGCTATACAACGAGGCCTAGACTAGATCTAGGTAAGTTGAACATGTTGTATCCTTACGCATGTGGGTATATCGTATCCTTACGCATACAGATTGATTTGATTTGATTCGGTTTGGACTATAGTGTGCACCTATAGGATTATGATACTACGGAGCTTATCCGTGTATTTATGATATTACGGAGGGTATCCGTGTATTTATGATGTTATGGAGGGTATCCGTGTATTTATGATGTTACGGAGGGTATCCGTGTATTTATGATGTTGCGGAGGGTATCCGCAGGTTTTGAGTTAAGCCCTAGTCTAGCTAGCAAGCGTTTTGCGTATATGTCCACTAGATTGAATTATGAATTTAAACCTATGATATCACCAGCGAAATCTGACTTTTAGCACGTTTTCTTAGGTTATTAAGTGATGATTTGGATGCTTGGATTGGAAGGCTTGGCTATGGCACCTGGTTTATGGATCTACTTTCTAAAACTTTGATATATAATTGTGGACCTATGTTTATTTCTTTTGGGCCTGACTTTGGATGAATTTGGGATAGATGTAAACTTTAAAACCCCGTTTTGGTTGTGTTTTTCTTATGTTTACTTTATCTCGTTCTTTTATGTCTTGTGTTGGATACCAATCCCCGTAGCACCACGAAAGCTTGTTGAGTATTCCGCTGTACCAAATTTTGGGGGTGTTACAGATTGGTATCAGAGTCAAGGTTATAGAGAACGAGGTAAATAAACACCTAAACTATAACCGATTTTTATAGAAAGCGATTCTCGACCAATGCCCTCCAACCCGCCAAGCCGAAGCATCTTCGATTATATTGAGGTATATTGAGAAAATGATTATATATGAGATTTTTGAGATGATTGAGAATATGGGATATATTGATTAGGTGATATGATAGCGTTTTGAGGAATTATATGGCTTAATTGTTTATAAATGTTTTAGTAATGCCGTACTTGAAAATCTTTCTTGGAACTATATGATTGGGATTTTTATGATGATTTTGATACGGTATTTTGAGTTCGCGGTTTAGTTGTTTTGAAACACTTACACCTACCCTATGCCGTTGTCATGAACCATGGCCTCCTATTCGTTCGATGTTACTGAGAATTTTCTTACTGGGACGCGTCGCTTGGCACAGGTCAATATGGCCCCTGATGACCCATACGTGATGGTCATGCGTTCAGCCACTATTTTATCGTCCCATTGTCGCCCCAAGTCACTGATTTTATCACCTCGTGGTTCACCTGCTCAAAGATGACGACTGATGAAGTACCCCTCCGACGGGGAGTATGAGGAGGAGTACGAGGGTGAGCAGGAGAACGATGACCCTCAAGATGAGGAAGAGAATGATGACCATCAGGATAAGGAGGAGGATGATCCTCAGGGTGAGGAGATGCCTGATTATCATGGTTCACCAGCACATTCAGCTCATTCTGCGGAGCCCGATTATCCGATACATCTGTTAGAGCCGGTTTCACCTGATCACCCATTCTTGTTTGATTCACCACCTGGTAGTCTCATGGCGTCGGACGCGCCATCTGAGATTTCTGCTGAGCATGCAGAGTTGGGTGAGATTGGTAGGATGTGGACTCAGATTACTATGCAGGGCAAGAGGATCTAGCAGATGACTGATCGACCTGAGATGGTTATTGCTGAGTTTATTGCTGAGTTAAGAGTTGATTTGACTACTATCGTAGGCAGAACGACAGCGATTAGGAGAGGTATGATGGAGATACATGAGCAGATAGAGAGTCTGCAAAGAGGTTTCATCACAGCTCGCGAGGCAGATCGCAAGCTGTGGCAGAGGAACACGGAGATGGAGAAGAAGGTAGCAGACCTCAAGAGAGATAGAGATACACACAGTGTTGAGCTGGGATCATTATGGAGAGATTTGAATGGTTTGAGATCAGAGTTGAGAAGTCTACGCCAGCATCATGGCTAGATCGATTTGGATTTGTGTTGTTGTGTTGCTACAAAAGCCAGGGAGTACTTGGTTAGGAGAGCTAGTTATTATATCTCTTATGTCATGACATTCGGATTGTACGTTCGTCTCGTATAGAACGATTAATATCTATTATGTCATTTGGTAGTATGGGACGATGTATTAATCGCTACTTGTATTGATGATGGTGATTTTGTATGATATTCTATGGTTTTTTGCGTACATGGAGAATCGTGTTTCAAATTGCGCGGTTGATATCGTGTTGGTATTATGTTGATCAATGGCCCCATGATGAAACCCTGTCAGAGCTACCCGAACTGGTACTGCAGCAACTACCCTTGGTCGCCTAGGACGCCGTCCTACTCGAAATGTTGAAACCCCTACTCCTGACAACCTGGACACCACCAATCGCAACAACAGGAATCAAAATGTTGATGTTCAAGGAGACAATGATCATGTGCCACCAAATGCACCTGTTGTGGATCAAGCCATGATCAATCAACTTGTGGAGCAACGAGTTGTTGAGCTACTAGCTGAGTCGAATCATTCCAACAACTCTGCTGGAACTTTTCCACCTGTTCGTACTAATGGATGTAACTACAAGGAGTTTCGAATCTGTGGACCCATTGAGTTTGGAGGAACTGAAGGAGTGGTCTACTTGGTCAGGTGGATAGAGAAAACTGAGTCAGTGTTCAATGTCAACAACTGTGCGGAGAATGCAAAGGTAAAGTTTGCTACTTTTACTTTCAAGGATGAAGCATTAACTTGGTGGAACAATTACCGAAATTCGGTTGGGAGTGATGTGGCTTATGCTATGACTTGGGAGCAATTTAAGTCTTTGCTGATTCAGACTTACTGCCCAAGAAATGAGGTTAAGAAGCTGGAGATTGAGTTCTGGAATCACAAAGTGAAGGGTACTGATATGGCGACTTACAATCGTCGTTACCAGGAGTTAGCCTTGCTTTGCCCAGATATGGTTAGGACTGAGACTCAAAAGATTGAGCTGTATATCGATGGGTTGCCTGTGGCTACAAGGAATGATTTAATTGCTGCTAGACCTGCAAATGTCCATGAGGCCATCACAATCGCTCAACAATTAATGGATTCGTTGGAATTGGAAGGAACTGTTAAGGATAAGAATGGGAAGAGAAAGAGAGACCACCACTCTAAGGGTAAGGATCACCGAAACAAGCGACAAGCTGTTGCTAAGGCTTATGCTATTGGGGATGGAGATAAGAGGAACCAAAATGGTGATACACCCAAGTGTGGTCGTTGCTACCAGAATCATTCTGGACGGTGTAATGTAATATGTCAAAACTGCTCAAGGAAAGGACACACATCTAGGGATTGTAGGGCTCGACCTCTTGCTATGGTTCAAGCTACTCCTGAAGTGAGGAGTAAGGCAGATGTTACTTGTTTTGGGTATGGAAAGAAAGGACACTATAGGAATGAGTGTAGAGGATCGTGGAACCGAAGAAATCAAGGATCGGGTGGTAATGGGTACAATCATGGAAATCGTGGAACTGGAGGAAACCGTGGATGTCAAGACAATGAGGACCAACGTATAGAAGCAGGAGCTGCTCATGGGAGAGTATATGCACTTGTAAACGAGAGAGGAGAAGATCCAAACGTCGTTACTGGTACGTTCCTTCTCAATAATCGTTATGCTTCCATACTATTTGATACTGGTGCCGATAGAAGTTTTGTGTCCACTACGTTTGCACCCTTACTAGAAAAACCCCCGATGGCCTTAGGAATTGGATATGATGTAGAGTTAGCTAACGGAAACATAGAAAGGATTAAAACTATCATTCGCGGTTTGATGAGGCGAAAAATGAACCACTTTTAGTGGATCATTTGAGCCCAGAATTGAATTTATTTGATCAAATATTACCCTAAATCGTTCCTTTTGTGATTTTAGGTACTTTGGGAGTGAAATCTGGAAAAGGAAGCAATTCGGACGTTTTTGGAGCATAAAAGTGAAGAAAACGCTAAAGACTTAATTTTCCATGCTGAGAACAGTGTATGATGGCGTCAAGAGGAAATTCATGACGGCGTCAAGAGTAAAATCCATGACGACCCAGAAGAAACGTGAAGGCGTCACAAGAAGGGCGTCAAGAGTTAATTGTGTGACGGCCTGCATAAGGGGACTACATGACGGCGTCAGATCCAGATCTAGGCAGTCCGAGGAACTATTTGGCGGCGAGATGACGGCGTCAGACATTTGTTCTTGACGCCGTCACCTTCTAAACTCTATATATAGTTTTCTATTTTTCATTCATTAGAGAGGAACTTGTGTGGAGAAACCCTAGGGCCGAACTTGGTGAACCCTAGCTCGTATTTTACAGTATATTCAAGGGTTTTCACCCCTTGAATCCTTTCATGTGCTATTGAGATAAGTCTTCTCTTAATTCAATCAATATGTCTATGTGTTGGTTGTCTATATCTTGTGCTTGTCTTGATTTCAACATGCTAGGCTAGATCTATCTTGTGTTTGCTTAGATCTAATGAAACCTAGATGTTAATTATGTGTTGATTACTTGTTTATGGTTGTATTGGATGAATGATTTCAATGTTAGGCTTAAGAAAACTGGCAGATCTCCATTGTGTATCATGCTTGAACATCTTAGGAAACATGAACCGATGTGTACTAGGTTTTATTGGTTGTATTTAATGCATGAGTAAATTCTAATGATCCTATGTTAAGAGCTTCTTAGCCGGCTCGACATAGGAGTGAAGTAGGCACTCATAGGATTGGGGAAGTAAGTACGCCACCCCATGAATGGTATTAAGGAATACAATCCGTCATCCACGCAACTATAACAAGTAATTAACGTGTAAAAGATATCTAGGGAGTAGTGAAATCTAAGTAAACACATTTCTCCCACTTATTGCTCACAAATTTAGTATAATTAGTTTATTTTCATTTTTAGTATTTTATTTTGATTGCATCTTTAGTATTGGGTTAGTTGATTAGCAACTAATTCCGCCAAACTCCTACAAACCCGAGATTTTTACTTGCTTTCTAAAAAAATATAAAAATACAAAAAGAATCATCCCTCATCTCTAGACCTAGTCTTTAGGTTTTCTAATCCTAGCGACACAATTCCTAGCTGAACAATCAATCCCCCGGTACTTGTCATTATACTATACTACATCGATCATGTACACTGCCTGGTGGGGGTTGTAAGCTTCTCGAGATCCCTCGAGAGGTAAAGCCTGGTGCAATCCCTACGCATCAAGTTTTTGGCGCCGCAGCCTGGGGAATAGTTATTGTGTAGGTTAGAATCTCTTTTTATTAGGTCTACTTGCTAGATTCCTTTATAGTAAGATTTTATTTTTATTTTTAGTTTTCTTTAGTCTATCTTTTTCTTTGTGTCTTTGTTTGTAAAAACCTTTCCATTGACTATTCCGTTAGCCATTATGCAGAACGCGAATCCACCAAGTCCGACACTAGAGTTTTACCAGAAAAAATATAATTACACTAGTTTGGATATAACAAGATGGAGGAATGAAATGAGAGGACGGGATTTTATATTGATTTTATTGAGTACCTTGAGAAAAGAGGCCAAGTGCATAATGCTTTTAAAGAATTCACCTTAGGAGCTCCATCAACCCCTCAAAATGCCTCACTTAGTGAAACCTATGCACCATATGAGCCTTCACCTAGGATAGTTTCGTATGAGCCACCTAGCTGCATGTCATGGTTAGGCCCTACCATAATACAGGATGAACACATAGGTGACCTTGATGTGATGGAGGATGTAGCCGAACATGATCACATTGATCAAAAAGACCTAGGTTTTATGATCGATGATGATGAATCTCAAGAAACAGATGATGAATCTTTTGGGCAATTTGTATATAGCAGTCAAAATATTGAGGATGATCCTTATGATTCGGACATAGAAGTTGAGATGCCTAGGGAAGCACGTGAGATACTTGGAAAAATGTTAGGGTTAGATTATAATAAAACACATGTTGAGGATATAGGTGATTTTGACACAAGGAATGATGAAGTAAATAACATGAGCCTACAAAGTACCCCACAAGTCCTACCATCATTTGAGGCACACATACCACCCGTGACTTACCCGGAAGAAGTAGAAGAGACTATAGGAACCCAAATAGAGGTAGAACCCTTGGTTCAAGCACAACTAGAGAATATAGGTTTTAACACTTGTAGTGATGACCTTTCTTTTAGTTCTAAGGAAGTTCCTAGTTTTGATGAACCGGAGCCTCAACCAAAGTCGTTACCTAATCTTCCATCTTTAGATGTGAATTTAGGAATTGAAAAAGGTCCCGATCCACCCATCAAACCATATAGTCCGGGTAGTATTAGGATAAAGGTAGTGGACTCTAAGCCTTGTAGAGAGGAAGCCAATGTAGGAGTGGAAAATGATCTTACATGCTTACATCACCCATTTATGATTGATCAAAAGAAACATTATGGGTTTAAACCGGGTTTATTAGGTCAAGATGGATCCCCAACTAGTAGTCTCTTGAAGTTGATAGAAAATGATCCCTTTCTAGGAGAAAATCTTAATCCACCCATTAACCCGATTGAATTAGGTAAGGTTATAATGATTGGAGCACACCCCTTTGAGCATATAATTCATCCACCACTCTTACCTCACGTGGCATATTTTCACCCTAAGGGTGTGTATCGCTACTTCCACCCGTACTTAATCCTAAGTCTAGGGAAAACCTCCCCTATTTCCGTTAAATAAGGGTAGAGTCAGGCTCGTGACTCGAACAAAAACAAGCGCTTCTTGGGAGGCAACCCATGTTTTGTGTGATTTTTATTTTGTTTGATTGTTATTTGTTTCCGTATGCATGCTTTATTTTTATTGTTGGTAGATCATGTTTCAAACTAAAATGGTGAAAATACTTTATTTTGTTGTTTGGCTTAGTCTTAACTTCATCCAAAGGTATTTCGCAAAAGATAAGTGTAAGGGGAAACCCCAAATATGTTTTTAAGAAACAAACTTGATCATGAATCTCCACAATATTAAATGGACATGTGTATTAGTACTTGTTAGAGTCAAATGCTTGTATCGAGTCATAATGATGTTTTGCAGGATTTTCCAGGAAGTAGGACGAAGTTTTTCCAGAAATTTTCTGGAAACTTAACATAAGAATTTCTGCAGGTCACTTCTGACGGCGTCATGAGTTTACTCTTGATGGTGTCACGTGTAAAAAATCTGGAAATTTTACCGGTTTTGTTTTTCTAACGGAGTCTTAAAGTTTTTGTTGAATTATTAGTTTTCTAATCTCCAGGAAATCTGCAAACATCATTCCATAAGCATTATATCTTATTTTGTTTTCTAGGATTTAGTAACATATGTAGATTGCCGCCGATTTTATGCGAGGTTGCCTTGTCTGTTTTCTCAGGATTTACAGGTTATGTATGACAAGAAGATGATTATTATTCTGGAAGGGAAGCTTTGATTGTTCATTTTCTTGGAGGAAGATCTAACCTAGCCACCTTATTATCCATACCGAGCGAATCAGGGGAGTATTTGATTTCATTCGTTTTAGTTATTTCACTTTTACATTCTTTACTTGAACATTGGGGACAATGTTCATCTTAAGTGTAAGGGGAGGGTAAAATGATGATACCTTACAGATACACTTTCGCTTGAGTTTGTTTGTTTGATGGTAGATTTGTTGATGTGCTATTTGTTAGTGCAAATTTTAAATTTATAAGGATGAGTTACCAAATCTAGAAACAACACATACGAGCAAGTGTACTCGTCCGTTATAGCAAGATATGACGGTAAGTCGGGATCGTTCGCAGGGATTTGTGAGTGAATCGAAATATAAGTCTAAAAGTAAATCTCTAATGTACGCAAATATGATAATTAGCAAATTTAATAAATTAAAAACTACACTTGTTTAGACTAGTTTTCTACTTAATGACACACATGATTGTGATAACTTTTGATAACATGTTGGTTGAGATAATTAGATGGTGATCTAATCTATTGTTTCTACAAGTTAAACTTCGGCCAAGAGTTTAGTTCATAAAAACAAGCTTTAGGTGTAAACCAATCAATTCAAGATCTATCCAAGGTTCATAAGGTATGGTGGGTATCTTAAACACAAGACAAACTTTTATTACCAATCAAATACTCTTAGGAAATGGTCAATACAAAAGCTAACCTCTTCATAGACAAAAAGGTCACAATCGTTTATAAACATTTAAACTTTCGTCCTACTAAAGGTTTACAAACAACCCGATTTGATGTTATAAAAGAATTCTCATTACAATCATACTTCTTGTTTCTTTGTTTAGTCAAGAATAATTATGGTGAAAAACAATCATTCATAGACAAATGATTATAACTAGTTGAGTAATAACAAATCTTTCAACCTTTGAAAATATTATCAATTAGTTAACCTTGGCTAAACAAATGTCACGATGAAACTTAAGGTACAATTGGTTCTTAGGATTGACTTGAAATTGAATTAAAACATGTTATCACAATCATCACTATCACTAAGTATAAAACATCATCAAAACAAGTGTAAAAAGATTACTAGCCACTCATGGCAAACATGCAAATAAACTCAGAATATTTAACATAAGAATCCATGGTTATAAGTCTTACAATGCTTTGAAATTGATAACAAATGACAAGGTATTGATAACCTAAGAGTTGGTGATGATTTCTTGAGATTTTCGGATTCCAAATGTTGCTTCCTTGGTCCTCCAAAGTTCCTGGTTCTTTCTGCACGAATTTTCTTCCTTAGAGAGCTAGAAGATGATAATAATTGTGTGTAGTAATGAGAGTAAATGGTATCTTCAATTGTGTGTTGAGTTATGCACTTTTGAGGTCCTTTATAGGCTTGTCCAACACTCATGGTAATAAATAGGAACTTAAATGCTTGAACTTGGACAATAAACACTAAAAAGGCCTAGAACCATGGGACAAAAGACCAAGATTCGTGCACAAAAGTTGGCAAAAACATGCAGTCTTGTCCATCCGATCGGTTTCGGGTTGGCACCGATCAGATGGAGAGAGGTAATTATGGCCATCCGGTCGGTTTCACACCATCCGATCGGATGGTAGTTTCTGGCAGTTTTGGATTTTGACTTTGACTTGTGTAGTTCTTTATGTACTATCCAAACTTGATTAACTTCTGAACTTGGAACTTTGAGATGACAAAACTTAGGTTCTCATATGAATTACTTCACAGATTGGACTTTTGAGCTTGGGAATCTTCGTGTAATCGCGTATACTTCATTTCCTTCACTTTTTCTCCATTTTTCCTGCATTTGGCTACATATGCTACAAAACATACTTTGATACGATTTTATTGGCAAAAGCATATAAAAACAACCAAATAACATACACAAAAACACTAATAACGCTTATAAAACATGTTAACTTTGAGCGTTATCATGTGTAATAAAACTATGAGAAATACTTGTTAGTGTAATTTTAGCGCCAAATTTAAAATTTTTTTTAAAACATTTAGGAGTGAAACTTTAGCCTTAGCAAGCGTCTCATGGATAGGAGATTGTATGACTAGCACAAAACCGTACTATTCAGAAAAATTTTCCACCCAAATATGTCAGGTTCGCCTTTAGATTTGATAGGAAAAGTATTTACTATTAGTGCTTATGAGTGTACCGGTAGCATTTAGATTCTAGAACTTGCGTTAGTGATGCATCCCGAGACCGCTAGTGAGACTACATTCGTGTAGTAGGATTTACTACATGATAAGAGGCATTAGGATCACCCTTGTGTTAAACCCGTATCATAATTACTTGACCATTTAAGTCATATTACTTGGCTAGTTAAGTCAATTAATTTTTCCCACACCCTTAGCGTTGTACTCATTTTTAGTACACGAAACCCCTAGTACACCCCTCCGAGCCTATCTTTTCATTTCTAACTTTAAGCATTTTACTTAAAGGAAGAATTTGTTACACCCCACTTAAATGTACACCCAAATCGCCTTAGCCTTCCATGTATGCACTCATTTTTAGTGCATTATTGTTATTTGTTAAACCCTAAGTTAATTATCTAATTCATTACATGGTTGCTAAGTCGAGTCATATCCTTGTACATATTGTTTTGGGACGATTGGGACTCATGGGTAAAGTACTTATCTTATGGAGTAATGGGGAAGAACATCATATTATTACCCCCGTATGTGCGTTAATCTTAAAAGTACTCCAAGTATTTTGATTTTCTTAATTCGAGTCATTAGATTAGTTTATTGTAAAGTATGTAAAAATTCAAGTGTAAGGGGAATTTCCATTACCTATGATGTATTATTTTGGATGGTAGGGTAAGAGTGTATGCAAAAAAAAAAAAAAAAAAAAAAAAAAAAAAAAAAAAAAAAAAAAAAAAACATACGGACTACCATCCCGTTTCATTCTATGTTCATTTTATGTTTTTTTGTTATTTTTCATTTATTAGCTTAAGTCGAGTCTAGTCTTGGCTTAGCAACGCCACATTGTACATGTAATTAACCAAGATTGTTAACTCGCCACCAGTAAAGACTGCCTATATCCAACAAAACTGTGTATTTCATATCCCTACACCTAACGTTACAACCCTTTAAAAGACCTCTTTGATAGTTTATCCTAGGTGCTTACGCCATGTGGTGGAGGTTTGATCCTTTCCCAAGCCTATGGTAATCTATTTTGCTATGACAGGTAGTGAGAGATATTTTCCGTTTCCATATTGTGATATTACTTTATTACACCCGAGAGATGTGAGTATCTAAACACTATTTGTGAGGTGCTAGTATATGACCTCCGTACTTGTCTTTGGTCTTTAGTGGAACGATCATTTGTTGTAATTACTTTTATATTAGTGTTAAATGACCCCTAACTTGTATTTTGATTAGAATAAAAGCGCATTGCTTGAGGACAAGCAAATCTCAAGTGTAAGGGTATATGATGAGGCGAAAAATGAACCACTTTTAGGGGGTCATTTAAGCCCGGAATTGAATTTATTTGATCAAATATTACCCTAAATCATTCCTTTTGACATTTTAGGTACTTTGGGAGTGAAATCTGGAAAAGGAAGCAATTCGGACGTTTTTGGAGCATAAAAGTGAAGAAAACGCCAAAGACTTAATTTTCCATGCTGAGAACAGTGTATGACGGCGTCAAGAGGAAATTTATGATGGCGTCAAGAGTAAAATCCATGACGACCCAGAAGAAACGTGAAGGCGTCACAAGAAGGGCGTCAAGAGTTAATTGTGTGACGGCCTGCATAAGGGGACTACAAGATGGCGTCAGATCCAGATCTAGGCAGTCCGAGGAACTATTTGGCGGCGAGATGACGGCGTCAGACATTTGTTCTTGACGCCGTCACCTTCTAAACTCTATATATAGTTTTCTATTTTTCATTCACTAGAGAGGAACTTGTGTGGAGAAACCCTAGGGCCGAACTTGGTGAACCCTAGCTCGTATTTTACAGTATATTCAAGGGTTTTCACCCCTTGAATCCTTTCATGTGCTATTGAGATAAGTATTCTCTTAATTCAATCAATATGTCTATGTGTTGGTTGTATATATCTTGTGCTTGTCTTGATTTCAACATGCTAGGCTAGATCTATCTTGTGTTTGCTTAGATCTAATGAAACCTAGATGTTAATTATGTGTTTATTACTTGTTTATGGTTGTATTGGATGAATGATTTCAATGTTAGGCTTAAGAAAACTGGCAGATCTCCATTGTATAACATGCTTGAATGTCTTAGGAAACATGAACCGATGTGTACTAGGTTTTATTGGTTGTATTTAATGCATGAGTAAATTCTAATGATCCTATGCTAGGAGCTTCTTAGCCGGCTCGACATAGGAGTGAAGTAGGTACTCATAGGATTGGGGAAGTAAGTACGCCACCCCATGAATGGTATTAAGGAATACAATCCGTCATCCACGCAACTATAACAAGTAATTAACGTGTAAAAGATATCTAGGGAGTAGTGAAATCTAAGTAAACACATTTCTCCCACTTATTGCTCACAACTTTAGTATAATTAGTTTATTTTCATTTTTAGTATTTTATTTTGATTGCATCTTTAGTATTGGGTTAGTTGATTAGCAACTAGTTCCGCCAAACTCCTTCAAACCCGAGATTTTTACTTACTTTCTAAAAAAATATAAAAATACAAAAAGAATCATCCCTCATCTCTAGACCTAGTCTTTAGGTTTTCTAATCCTAGCGACACTATTCCTAGCTGAACGATCAATCCCCCGGTACTTGTCATTATACTATACTACATCGATCAGGTACACTGCCTGGTGGGGGTTGTAAGCTTCTCGAGATCCCTCGAGAAGTAAAGCCTGGTGCAATCCCTACGCATCATGGTTGCACGTTGAATTTCTTGAATCACCCTTTCAACATAGATCTTCTACCCGTCACGTTAGGAAGTTTCGATGTCATCATTGGTATGGATTGGTTGTCGAAGTATCGTGCTCACATACTTTGCGATGAGAAGATTGTACGTGTGCCTTATGGAAAGGAGATTCTAAATATACAAGGAGATCGAAAAGGTTCAAGGAGCCCATCCCGAGTAGCGGTCATTTCTTGCACTAAGTTACCAAAGCTAATGGAAAAAGGATGTTGCCTTTTCTTAGCTCAAATCTCTGAGAAAGGAGGGAAGGAGAAGAAAGAAAGATGTATTGGAGATGTGTCTATACTTCGTGATTTTCCCGATGTATGTCCCGATGATTTTCCGGGAATCCCGCCTACTAGACAAGTGGAGTTTCAGATTGAGTTGATACCTGGTGCTGCACCCGTGGTACGAGCGCCTTATCGACTTGCACCTACTGAACTGGAGGAGTTGTTAAAACAATTAGCGGAGTTAGCCGAAAAAGGATTCATACGACCAAGTTCTTCACCTTGGGGAGCCCCAGTCTTATTTGTGAAGAAGAAGGATGGATCGTTTCGTATGTGTATTGATTACCGAGAGCTGAACAAATTAATGGTGAAGAATAGATACCCGTTACCGAGGATCGACGACTTGTTCGATCAGCTTCAAGGATCGAGTGTGTATTCGAAGATCGATCTGAAATCGGGGTATCATCAACTTAGAGTTCGCGAGAAAGATATTCCAAAAACGGCTTTCAGAACCCGTTACGGGCATTACTAGTTCCAAGTGATGCCGTTTGGGTTGACTAACGCAATAGCAGTATTCATGGATCTCATGAATCGAGTGTGTAAGCCTTACTCAGACAAGTTTGTGATCGTGTTCATCGACGATATTCTAATCTATTCGAAGATTGAGAAGGAGCATGAGGAGCATCTAAGACTTATCTTAGAATTACTCAGACAGGAGAAGCTGTATGCCAAGTTCTCCAAATGTGAATTCTGGATTCCAACGGTACAATTTTTGGGTCATGTGATTAATAGTCAAGGAGTTCATGTAGATCCCGCTAAGATTGAAGCTATTAAAGATTGGGCTGCACCGGCAACCCCAACTGAAGTTCGTCAATTTTTGGGTTTAGCGTTACTACCGAAGATTCATCGGGGGATTTTCGAAAATAGCAAAACCGTTGACCAAATTGACTCAAAAGAGTGTTAAATATGAATGGGGAGATAAAGATGAGGAAGCGTTTCAATTACTTAAGGAGATGTTGTGTAGTGCTCCTATCTTAGCATTACCTGAAGGTAGTGAGGACTTTGTCGTCTATTGTGACGCTTCTCATAAAGGTTTGGGAGCTGTGTTAATGCAACGAGAGAAAGTAATAGCTTATGCTTCCCGACAGCTCAAGAAGCACGAGAAGAACTGTTAGAGTTTGACAATCAAAGTACACATATTGCGGAAGCTAGGATCAAGTAATAACACGTATAAAGATTAACTAAAACATAAATAGAAAACATACCCGATGCACTTCAAATAAACCTTGATTCTTGTACAATTAGATCAATGATAAACCCCTTACCGTTTTGTTTATCGATCTCTTGATAATTACTAAAGTAAGTAATTACCTCGTTCTTGTACACACAAACTACCAACGAATAAAGGTTTGATGCAAGTAAACAAAACACTTAATTTGCTTATGAAAATTTCGATCCTAAAACCCTTATGGGAGTGAGGATCGATCGACCAAGAGAAGAAACAAGGAGAAGAAAACTTTAGGGTTTTGTGTGTGTGCACAAGAGATGTGAAACCCTAATCCTTGGCCTTGTATATATACTAGGTGATTCCTTGGAGCACAAGCAAGGGTGGATCGACCCATGGTGTGGGCTTCGACCGGCCTAGGCACCCTTGGGGTGTTTCTAGATCCTTCTTGACTCCCAAGTTACACTCTAGTCCTCGTTCTCTTATCCCTTAATAATAATTAATACTTACGTTTAATATTAATGATTATTTAGTCCCTTAAGTGTTTATAAATATATATATACGATACATTTAACATATATATATTTATTTACATTATTCTTGTTTGTAAAGTGTGCAATCCCGAGGTCTCGGGTTCGATACTAGACATTTACTAATTAATATTTATACGTAACTTTTAACAGCTCCCACTCGTATATCTATTAATAGTAAAATGACAATGGTTAGCGTCTTGCAACACTCCAATGCCCCTAGTTCGACCTGAGCTAGGTTTCCTGGAAAACCTTTAATGATTCATCATTATTATTATCCTTTCGCCTCTAATACTACATTAATAAAGATGTGAGGTTCTTTATTAAATTCTGTTTCTCGTCTCTTTATGATTGAACAAAATTACCAAAACATCTGAACGTATTCCAGATAGACTTTGGGCGTGGCCACGCAAACATTTTGTCAACCCTACGAGGGGCCCAGCAGTATTAAACTTCTGAACAAATCAGAAGGAGCGAATTCTCTCTTGACTACAAGAATAACCCATGAACTTTGCAACATTCTGAAAACAACCCTTATGACTTCCAATTACGGTAAGCGGTAGATTGCTCCACAAAATGCACTACATCCATGACACTTATCTGGTATCTCAAGTCTGAGGATAACTATTAAATATGATTCTCACAATAAATTTAAATCATATTGTTGGGATAAGTCCAATACTCAATTCATTGAATATCATGTGAAATTGGTATGACTACGCATCAATATACTTTCAAGTATATCCTAAACCAATACTCAAAATTGTCTTAGTTTAATGATATTCCCATATCATTAATCGACAACGGACTATTTAGAATAATAAATTATTCACGGATCTTAAACATGCAAATATAGGATATATTATTAATAAGACAATGAATAAATAAACATAACCAATATTTTATTTCAGTAAATATTAATAATTGTACATTACATCCTTTATCCAAATACTAATCACAAATGGGCATGAAACTATCAGCTAATTTAAGTCCTATTCCTTCAGCATGCTTGTAAAGCTTGGTGCCAGGTAAAGGCTTTGTAAATTGATCAGCTAAGTTTTCATCTGTGTGAACTTTGAGCATTTCGATTTCACCTATCTCAACTTGTTCTCTGACATAGTGGTGCTTAATCGGGAAATGTCTGGTGCCTCTCATGATTCCAGGTTCATTGGCAAATGTAATTGCGGCTGAGTTGTCACAATACATTTTTATAGGTCGCTGAATCGAAGGCATAACCCCAAGCCCTGAAACAAACTTCCTAATCCAAACAGCTTCCATTGCAGCTTCTGAAGCAGCTATATACTCACTTTCTGTAGCAGACATCGCCAGTACACTCTGCTTTTTGCTCCTCCAATCAACAGCTCCTCCATTAATGACAAAGACATAACCCGTCTGAGACTTCGTATCATCTTTATCACCTTTCCAAGAAGCATCGCAGTAACCTGTTACATCAAGCTCTGCAGATGGAGTACCCCCATATACTAAGAACATCTCTTTAGTAGCCCTAAGGTACTTAAGAATATTCTTAACAGCAGTCCAGTGTTTTTCACCTGGGTTCTGCTGATATCGACTGGTTAAATTCTGAGCAAACGCAACATCAGGCCTTGTGCTTTTTACCGCATACATTATAGATCCCACAGCCGAAGCATAAGGGACTCTCTTCATGCGTTGCACCTCTTCGGGTGTTGAAGCACAAACTTTGTTGCTCAAGCCATGTTGCTCTTGCATCGGCAAATATCCTTTCTTGGAATTTTGCATACTGAATCTCTTCAATATTTTATCAATGTAAGCACTTTGGCTTAATCCAATTAATCGCTGAGATCTATCTCTATATATCTTGATTCCCAGAATAAATGCAGCTTCCCCTAGATCTTTCATAGAAAAACAACTTCCAAGATATTCCTTAACCTTTTGTAAACTTGGAATGTCATTCCCCATGATCAATATGTCATCGACATATAATATAAGGAAAATTACATTACTCCCACTAGCTTTGTGATATACACATGGCTCATCAAGATTTTGAGTGAATCCATACTTCTTAATTTCACTATCAAATCTTTTATTCCATTGTCGTGATGCTTGCTTTAATCCATAAATGGATCTCTTAAGCTTGCATACACGATCTGGGAATTCTGGATTTACAAACCCCTCAGGCTGCGCCATATAGATGTCTTCATCTAGGCGACCATTTAAGAAGGCGGTTTTGACATCCATTTGCCAAATCTCATAGTCATAGTAAGCGGCTATGGCTATAAGAATCCTAATTGCCCTTATGTCAGCTACAGGAGAAAAGGTCTCCTCATAGTCAACACCTAAAGTTTGAGTATAGCCTTTAGCTACCAAACGGGCCTTATAGGTGTGTACAATGCCATCCATATCAGTCTTCTTCTTGTAGAGCCATTTACTCCCAACTAGCTTGGCACCCGGAGGTAGGTCTACTTCTTCCCAGACTTCATTATCTTTCATGGATTGCATTTCCCCATTCATAGCTCCCTGCCATTTTTCCTTTTCTGGACTATTCATGGCAGCTTTATAACTTGTAGGTTCATCAAGATCCCCTATCAAGTTGTCATCACACTCCATGTTTAAACATAGACGTGTAGGAGCCTTCACAGATCTTGAAGATCTGCGAACGGGAATCACTTCAACTTCTGGTGGAGGACCTAAACTTTCAGGTTCTTCAGGAAGTTGGCTAGTGTTTTCAGAAGGTGTCACATCTTCATGATCGTCTTCCAGATCATATACTCTCCCACTGAATTCTTGAGATATGAGCTCCTTTTCTAAGAAGTCTCCATACCTTGCAACAAAAACCTTGTTTTCAGCTGGGTAATAAAAGTAGTAACCCATAGTTTCCTTAGGGTAACCTACGAAGATGCACTTTACAGATCTTTGTTGGAGTTTGTCTGCTGAGTCACGTTTAACATACGCCTCACAACCCCAGACCTTTAGATAAGACAAGTTAGGAACTTTCCCAGTCCATACTTCATATGGAGTCTTATCAACCTTCTTTGTTGGAACCATATTTAAAATGCGAACTGCAGATTCCAAGGCATAATCCCAAAACGAGTAAGGAAGAGTTGTTAGATTAAACATAGATCGTATCATATCTTGCAATGTACGATTCCTTCTTTCAGATACACCATTTTGTTGTGGAGTATATGGAGAAGTAAGGTGCTGGACAATTCCCTCCTTTGCTAAGTAATCTATAAACTCTTGACTCAGGTATTCACCACCTCTATCGGATCGAAGAGCTTTAATCTTCTTTCCTAGTTGCAACTCTACTTCTGCTTTAAACACTTTGAATGTCTCAAACACCTCATGTTTATGTTTAAGTAAATAAACATAACCATAACGGCTGTAGTCATCCGTAAATGTTAAGAAGTAGCTAGCACCTCTCCTTGACACATGTCTAAGTGGTCCACACATATCTGTGTGAATAAGACCAAGTAGATCATTCGCCCTTTCAATCCTATTTTTAAAGGGTTTCTTAGTCATTTTCCCAGCAATGCAAGATTCGCATTTATCAAATGATTCATCATTGATCTTTTCTAAAAGCCCATCATGTTGCAGCTTTTTCATGCGATCTTTGCCAATGTGAGCAAGTCGACAATGCCAAAGATAAGATGAATCCAGACCTTTCTTGATTCTCTTATTGTTGATGCTATACATTGAATTATTTTTAACAAAAGCTTTATCATTATCATTCATATCAATTTCAAAGACACCATTCACAGCAATAGCATTAAAATAAAAAACACCATTTAAAGAAACCGAAATTCCATTGCTAGAAATAGTATGCTCAAAACCAAGGTTCAACAAACATGAAAATGAAATTACACCTCTAACAATTGACGGTGCATAATGACAATTATTTAAAGATAGTACTAAGCCCGAAGGCAACACTAAATCATAAACTCCTATAGCTTCAACTCCTGCATGCGCTCCGTTACCAACGTGCAAGAATTGTTGTCCATAGGCCAGCTTTCTCTCAACTCTAAACCCCTGCAAGGTATTGCAAATATGAATGCCACATCCCGTATCATATACCCATGAATTCAATTTAGGAGTAAGAGTGAATAATTCAATCATAAAGAACGCACCTGATGAACTGGGGTTACCAGCTTCATTCCCCTGCTTCTTGAGTCGCAAGTCATGAATATAGAGAGGACAATTGCGCTTCCAATGGCCCTTTTCATGACAATGGTGACATGCCTGATCCTTCTTGTTTGGTGGATTCACCTTTTTCTGCTTAGGCTGATGTTGCTTCATCTTGGGTTCAGGTTGATAGGCCATGACCTGCTTGCCTTTGTTAACCTTCCCTTTGCCTTTGTTCACATGCGATTTCTTCTGGATTCTCCCACCATGAATTGCCAACACTTGCGGGGTAGGATTCTTGACCTTGGCTGGTAGACTTTTCTCATACTCAATAAGCAATGCGAGTAATTCAGATACTGTCTTCCCCGAGCAGTGCATATTGAAGTTCTGCACAAAACCAGCAAAGTCCTTGTTAAGGGACCTGTTGATCAAGTGCACTTGCACATTGTCAGGGTAACCAAATCCAATTCTGTGAAGCTGATCAAAAGATTCCTTCATCTCAGTCACATAATCTTCAACTGGTTTACCATCACCATGCTTGCAGTTATGTAGCTTGTCCAATTCATCATACAATTCAACTGCTGGTGGTTTCTCATAAGATTGCCTAAGAACATCAAGCATATCTTTTGGGAAAAAGTACTCAAACTTCTTTTGCAATTGAGCACTCATGCTAGTGAGCATTAAACAAGCAACCTCATTAAACTTAGCATGTTCCACCCTCCATGCCGCCTTGACTGCTTCTGGTTCAGAAGCAGCAGGCTCAGCTGGGCATTCTTCGGTCAAATAGTCCATTTTACCGGTCGACCTCAAGACAATTCTAAGTGAGCGGTACCAATCATTGAAATTCTTTCCAGTCAGTTTCTCTCTCTCAAGATGACTCTTGAAAGCAGAAATCACAGATGGGGTATCGGGTTGAGCCATATCTACAGATAAAAGTTCAAACATTAGTATTTTCGATAATAAATATCTTCAAGAAAATAAAATACCCATTAGTTATATTCATATAACCACCAAAATTTTCTTGAAAACCTAGGATCTAACTTTACATAGTTCCACCACATCAGTTGATCTGCTAGTGGTGAAAGTACAAAAGATAGTAATCTGTCGAACAATAATTGGCAAACAAGATTTCCAATTCCTAGATCATTATGGGAATTACATCAAATTGATTCATCAATTTGCCTTGTAAGCATGTTTCATCCCATCTCATGCCTTAAGTTCTAGGTCTCACGCACAACTTAATTAAGTCGTCTACCTTAGAAACTGTAAAATTACAATTATGGTCTCACGCGTTAAAAGAATTTTACCTTGTTATAGTAATTTAGCCTAGGTCTCACGTTTACTAAATTAAAATTCCAAGTGTTTCTTATAGGTAGATGGCATGTAACTTAAATTATAAAGGGTATTTATTTTTGATATGTCAATCAAAATATGTACAAAGATGCATGCACTCATCTTTATAACATAAGTTTTCATAAAAACTTTTTATATCCAATTTGTGAAATTAATACACAAAGTTTTACTTGAGGTTTATGCCAAAACCCTAAGATGACTTTCTACAACATATGATTTTAAAAGTAATTCGTTTAAGACATATTCAAGATTGTGATAACCAAGGCAGACTCTAAGGCTCTTTTCTAAGCCTTCAAATCACGGTTATGAATATCATCTTAAAAGACTTAATTTTAAAAACATATTTGCACAAAACATCATTCAAGCAAAAGTTTATGGATTCAATCTCAAAATAGTAATAAAGTTTGAATTTTGCTAGTCTCGACTGGGAGCTGATTACCGTGCGAATCGGACCACGATTGTCAATAAGACCTTGCAAGATTCTTACTTTATCACTTTAGGGTTTCAAAATTATTAGTCCATATTATTTTCTTTTATGAAAATCACCCTTTTTATTGCTTACATCAAGTCAAACAATTAAGAAAACAATAAAACAAGTAATTTAAAGAAAATAAACAACTAATAATAAAACCTGAAACAATTAGCCACATGCAAACCATATTAAAAGATCCTAATAAAATCAATTCTAGGTATAATTATGCATGTAATCACCTAAGGCCTTCCCTTCTTAATGGAAGTGGAGCCACATACATTGACGAATCAATTGCGTAGGCCAAAGATAATATACACACCACATAGCATATAAATTGATTTTAATATATATGGAGTCTTCCCCAATTTTAGATCTATTTAAAACATGTGACATAAATAAACAAACAAGATCCATGACTAACATGCATGTTTCGTCACGGATTAACCTAACAATTAGCACATAGGTCACAAGTATGTTCACAAAAACCGGTTTAGACCTAGGGTTTCTATATGATTATTATATAATCAAGAAAACCACAAACCCTAATTAGGGTTTTATAGTGGAAATCGACCCCCCCCTTAAAATTAGGGTTAGGGTTACAAAAATTTTTAAAAAAAAATTTAAAGAAAACCCTAGAAAAACATGTATCTAAAACAATTAAAGATCCGATTTTTATTACGTTTTAGTAATCAATTACATGTTATCCATGGCTCGTGATGCCACTGTTAGAGTTTGACAATCAAAGTACACATATTGCGGAAGCTAGGATCAAGTAATAACACGTATAAAGATTAACTAAAACATAAATAGAAAACATACCCGATGCACTTCAAATAAACCTTGATTCTTGTACAATTAGATCAATGATAAACCCCTTACCGTTTTGTTTATCGATCTCTTGATAATTACTAAAGTAAGTAATTACCTCGTTCTTGTACACACAAACTACCAACGAATAAAGGTTTGATGCAAGTAAACAAAACACTTAATTTGCTTATGAAAATTTCGATCCTAAAACCCTTATGGGAGTGAGGATCGATCGACCAAGAGAAGAAACAAGGAGAAGAAAACTTTAGGGTTTTGTGTGTGTGCACAAGAGATGTGAAACCCTAATCCTTGGCCTTGTATATATACTAGGTGATTCCTTGGAGCACAAGCAAGGGTGGATCGACCCATGGTGTGGGCTTCGACCGGCCTAGGCACCCTTGGGGTGTTTCTAGATCCTTCTTGACTCCCAAGTTACACTCTAGTCCTCGTTCTCTTATCCCTTAATAATAATTAATACTTACGTTTAATATTAATGATTATTTAGTCCCTTAAGTGTTTATAAATATATATATACGATACATTTAACATATATATATTTATTTACATTATTCTTGTTTGTAAAGTGTGCAATCCCGAGGTCTCGGGTTCGATACTAGACATTTACTAATTAATATTTATACGTAACTTTTAACAAGAACTACACCACCTATGATTTGGAGTTAGGTGTTGTGGTTTTTGCCTTAAGGATATGGAGACATTACTTGTATGGAACCAAGTGTGTTGTGTTTACTGACCACAAAAGTCTACAACACATCTTGAATCAAAAAGAGCTCAACATGAGACAGCGACGTTGGATTGAGCTGCTAAGCAATTATGATTGCGAAATTCGTTATCATCCTGGTAAAGCAAACGTCGTTGCTGATGCTCTTAGTCGAAAGGAGAGAATACCACCGTTACGAGTTAGGTCATTGGGAATGACTATCGTATCGCCGTTACCGTCTCAAATATTAGAAGCTCAAACGGAAGCGTTGAAAGCAGAAAATCAACATGCTGAGAACATATTTGGGATGGCTGAAAATGAGAAAGGGTTTGTTAAGCGTTCTGATGGAATATTGTGTTTTGGAGACCGAAGTTGGGTACCATTATATGGAGGAATTCGATAGTTGATTATGCATGAGTCGCATAAGTCAAGGTACTCTATTCATCCTGGGTCTGACAAGATGTACCAAGATCTGAAGAAGTTATATTGGTGGCCAAACATGAAGGCAGATATAGCATTATACGTAAGCAAGTTCTTGACATGTTCGAAGGTTAAGGCCGAACATCAAAGACCGTCAGGATTATTGACGCAGCCAGAACTCCCGGTTTGGAAATGGGTACGATGGACTTTATTACCAAATTACCGAGGACAGCTAGATGTTGTGACGCTATCTGGGTAATTGTGGATCGATTGACTAAGTCTGCTCACTTCCTGGCGATTAGTGAAGATGATAGTGTTGACAAACTTGCGAGGTTGTATGTGAAAGAAATTATTTCTCGTCATGGTGTTCCGATATCGATTATTTCTGATCGCGATAGCCATTTCACGTCAGCTTTGTGGCGATCACTTCAAACCGCTTTGGGGACGAGACTTGATATGAGTATTGCATATCATCCCCAAACCGACGGTCAAAGTGAGAGGACTATTCAGACTTTGGAGGATATGCTTCGTGCACGTATTATAGACTTTGGTAATGTAACAACCCGCATTTTCGGGACATTTCTCCTATTCACTATTCACCAGTTACTATTCATCGATTACTATTCACCGGTCACTATTCATCATTTTACTATTCATCATTTTCGGAGTCAGTTTGTGATTCCAAGAAACGTTCAAAAATTTTACTATTCATGTGACACTATTCATTCCCGAAGGGAAATCACTATTCATGATCATCGTTCGTCATTACGTAAACTAAGTTTACGGGTCTTCAAATTCGCGTAACCAGTTAGGTTTAGCTACGAATTCATGCATCATTCATTAATGACACATCATATAGACTGGAGTAGTCTACATATCATCAGTAACATTATCGGCACTTTGGATAATGCACGGATACGCATTATTTCAATTTACGTATGCTTAATTTGTAATTAACGTTACCACTCAGTTTTTACTACGAACGTATACCCAATACTCCCGACTACGATCCTAACATATTTTTTTTATACTCATTATAATAATATAAAAATTATATTATTAATTTACCCGGTGTTCTCTAATCAATTACTATATTTCACGGTCGGAGTCTATTACTTCGTCGGTTTGCGAAATTTCAATTCAATAATTATTCTAACACCCGATTCTTACAAGGAATAATATTTTACAACTTTTACAACTCCGTCGTATTTTATTTCACCACATTAACATTTATTTTTAGTTAACTCGGTACCCGATAACACCTAATGTATACACAAATCTAACCAATACTTGCACATAGACAAGGTTATTAATTAAGCCACCAACAAGCCACCCTTGTTTCCCTCCTTTTGCCGCCCCATTGTCCCCCCCCCCCCCCTTGGACCAACTTTTCACCATTGACTCCACATGGATATATATATACACATCTATACATCATTTTCCACATTTACTTCATTTCCACCTCAAACAAAACACCATATTTCCTCTCCTTCCTTTGTGTATAATCGGCCAAACAAGAAACACCAAGAAGAACCATTAACTTTTCAAGATTGAAGTGTTTATCAAGTCATAGTATTGATCTTGTTAAGGTTTTGAAATAAAAACCTCAAGATTATTAAGTTTTCTTGCTCAAAAATCATCAAATCTTCAAGTAAGTTACTAACAATCTTTCCTACCCTTTTAAACATCTATTTTATATATTTTCATGATCTAGTAACAAAAACATGCAAATATACTATGATCCATACCACTTATTGATTTTTTTGTTTATAAACATAGATCTATAATTTTTTACTAATAATATCATGAGATCCACCAAGATTGGTGATGTTTAGGATCCCATGACACCCTAAGAAGGTGTATGGTAGGATTGGGTACTTGTGGAGTTGAATTGAAGTAGATCGGTTAAGTTTTGAACAAGCCTTGAACTAGAAAAGTTGATTTTTACAAACTACATAAAGGTTCTGTCCAAAAACATGAAATGTGGGAAAATCAGTGGGTTTTGGGTAACTTTGGACCAAAGATTTAGAAAATACATTCCGAGACGAAACTATGGCCGAAAACGGGGATAAAATCCGAGTTACGACGAAAAAGATATGCAATTTTCAAGATTAATGACGAAAACTATATTTTCTGAAAATATTGAATCTGTCCCGATTTTTCTAGCTAGGAAAACTGAGATTTAAGGATATTTAGACTAGCCAAGACCTTGAGAAACCTAAAGTATACTTGATTACCTTCGCGGGGATATAAAGAACGTAGAAAACGAGCGTATAACGAAAAAGATACAAGTGTTTGAAATCCGACGATATATATATATTTCCATCAGCTTTTCTACTATTATTTTTGCCGCAAAACTGTCTTTGCAAGACACCACTTTCTCGGCTATTTTTCTTTATGATCGGATCAGTTTGAGTTCGAGCCGTAGTTTTATGAAATCAAGATCTTCCAACAAGCTTTTCAAATCAATTGGCCGTTCGTCGAATAGACTTATAACGAATAAACTACGACCTCATCTATATACCCGATAAACTATGTATATTTTTTACAGCTTTTACTATAATGAAATTTTCTAAGTATTGAACATAATACTTTCAAGTAACAACAATGAGAGTCGATAGACCCGTATAGCCAAAAGTTAAATGGCACGACTTCAAGATATTGTTTCAAGGTTTTCAAAAACGCCGAGCTGACCATTAACACTTAACGTACAACATTTCGCGACTTGTTTTGCGAGGCCATTTTGGGCATATTTCCAAGTAATAAAAGTGTTATTTTGCGACGAAAACCTTATATATGCCGATAGAACACCAAACAAGGATCGTGGAGTACCGTTTCAACATATTTACATGAAAAGTGGTTATTAACCTAACGAGACGTCAAAAATATATTTTTCGACGATAAACGTTATTTTCAAAACTAATGAGTGGTATCGATAACATACGTATTTGCATGTGTAGCGTCATTTCATTTCTCACATTAGAGACTATCATTCATATTAGGTTGCGATTAGAGATCGTGCCTCATTTCATGTATTCATTGTTGACATCGTAGCTATTGCACCAGGTGAGTTCATACCCCCTACTTTTACTTGTTTTTATAACTGTTTTGGGGGAGAATACATGCTCGTTTTTAACTAAACTCAATGATTGTTTATTTGAATGCGCAATTGCATACTTAAACACTACTGTTTCTCTGAATACTTGATTGATTATTCAAATGCACCTATGTGTATATTGGTTGCATACTTGATTATTTTCTCGCATACACAAGCATTTTATAAACATGCGACACACTTTATGAACAATTGCTTTTATGCAAACACTTTTATGGACCACACTGAAACTTATGCTTTATTTAAACTATTACGCGGATTAGCCTAAGCCCTTGAATCCCACTATGCCCAAACTCATGAACCGTCAATTCCTGCTGGGAAGCGCGAATGTTATAAATAGATCTATTGGTGGTGACTCCCCCGTTCGGTTTGACCGGATAGGCAAACGCGAGCGTATAACATGTCGAATTACAAGTGTAACGGGATAAACACTTGCCGGGCCTTTATATTTAACATGCTTCTAGAGCATGCACACTGTCGTAGCTTCGGTTGCATGAACTTAGTGCTAGCGTAATAAGACTATTTACTATGTGACATTATATTCGTTGTAGTGATCACACACTCTACTCATGGTCCACAATTTTAATTTTTACTGTAAGGTAAACACTATTTTCATGACATTGTGAGCCACACAATGGTCACAGAACTCTCTATTGAACTCACAACACTATTGTTTTAATACAAACTTATGAACTCACCAACCTCGTGTTGACACTTTTTAGCATGTATTTTCAGGTATTAAGCAATGGTTCGCTACTGGAGGTTTTGGCAAGGCATGGCATGGTCATAGAAGACTCTGATATTCATTTGGGGACCGTTTTAAATTATTTTAAGGGCCTACTTCCGCACTAATTTTAACAATGTAAATTCAACATTTTGATTAAGCTATTTTATTCTAAATGATTCAAGTGAAAAACCATTTTTGAACTTGTGTTGTAATACCAATTGAGTTACACCCCAGCTACACGTATGCTTCCGCTGGACCCGATTATGAGGGTGTGACAGATTGGTATCAGAGCTTTGGCTATAGCGAACTAAGTGTTTTTAAAACCTAGACTATAGCTACTTTTACGAAAACTTAACCCTATGACCGTCACGTGCCTGCCTGCCAAGCTGAAGCCTCATTTGTGGTTAGTTACTGACTTAGGTGATGAGATTTGTGTCTCATTATCTGATGTACTATATTCAGTTATTATAGTTGATTACTATAATTGTTTTTCATATAATCATGTTCACGTATCATATATGTCACCACATTATGTTTCTCCTTGCATAGTTTCATAACTTGACCTCGAGTTTGGTCACTTGCTTTTGTCTTTCAGAACATCTTGGTACTTGTGAAGGACATGGTATTAGTATAACTAAGCTAAGTATTTCAAAATTCATGGAACCTCGGTGGAATGTAGACTGGTCATCTATATTCAACCCGGGATAGTGAGACATAGGCTGACCACCTATGTCTGACTCAGAAGTGAATTTTGCAACGCTGAGAGTGGTTATAATAAGATTATGTCTGGATTGAATCCTTTACTCAATTTCCAAATGTTTCATTCAGGTATGTGTATACCCTCGTTGTTGGAACATTCATACTTTTCATCACTTCGTGAACCACCGATTGGAAGCACGCCAACTGGACATTTCATCTCATGGACATTTACGTCTATGCACTATACACTTATATCACAGTATTTTCTTTTATCACAATCTCATTTTGTCGCAGTTGTCACAGTCTTTTCCCTTCTCACCCTCACTATCATTCCCTTTCCCCATCCCCATATATAAGGAATTAGCTAACACTCTATAGACTCCGATGTCACTCATCCCTTACTACTCCCTATATTGATAAGTGGATATTATCAATGACCTCCCTAGGAAAGACTTTCCATACCATCTAAAGGGAGGATCCCTCGGTACATTGAAACCATTCAAAACTCAACAGAAATCTCAGGATACCACAAAACCATTCGAACCTCTATCACTGGCCTGATTGCCACAATTCTACCATCTAGAAAGTATTGGCTTGATTGAATTACAAGATTAGTTTCGAGGCGAATGCTCACTAAGCAACACTATAGAGATACATCCAACCTCCTAACCAAGACTATAGAACCTTCAATTGAACATGTCTTCACCAATAGACATTATTCAAACATGTTAGACATCAGTGCATTTGTGCAGACATACCTACCCGACTATTTTATCCTCTTAATACTTTTACTTTTAAATGGATTTTTCTCCAAACTAACATTATACAAAACATATATCTTGTAAGAAATACTTTTCTGAGACACTTATTTTGACAAGCAAATTCCTTTTGGTTAATCTTTTACAAAACTATTGAATGTTAGGAAATTTTAAACATCGATCTTTGGTAAACCATATTATCCACCTTACGTTGAAAAATTGTCCTATCTTGCATAACTATTAAATTTTGAAACATCAAGAAAAATGTTACTTGGAAAGCCGTTTGCTTAAAGTTGTAAATTCATTTATTCAGGGAAGGTTTATGAACAAAACACGCAATCTCAAAACAAACTTTGAAAATCAATCACTATATTACATCACTTATACATTTAGGATTTTGTGATTCGACGACATAGAGCTTGAGGAAAATCTTAGTAATGGAAACTAAGCACCATAGGTGGAGAGAGACCCAATTCATGACATTCCTGCGGAGGAATCACAACCTTATCCTAATCTATTCTTTTCAATAACACCCTTTGACGGACTTAACCTTGTAAGATTTTTTTTTTTCCACAAGATTCATGATACATATTTCAATTATTCCTAATAAAGGAATTTGATTCACCTCAACTCCTAACGATTTCATTAAGATCTCTTTGGAACCACACCACCTATTATCTTCAGACCAATGGTCGGAATTTGAGGTTGATTCAAACATAGGGAGATATGCCAAATCGGGTGTGATTGACACTGGAAATGGTTGGATTAACCATTTGCCATAAATCAAATTCAGTTACAACCTTAATTACCGCACGAGCTTAGAGACTACACCATTCGAAGCACTCTATGGTCGAAGTGTCAACATCCATTGACGGATCAAAACTTGGAAAAGCCCAACTCACTAGTCCCGTAAGCATTCATGAAATAACCAGGAATTTCCTACAAATCAAGAATCAGTTACAAATTCGATAAGTTGCAAACCATTAGAATTTCAAGTTCGTGGCAGGATTATGTTGAAAGTTCTGCCTAGGAAAGGCATAATAGCATTCAGAAAACTTCAGAAAGTTAAACCCGATACACACTGAACCATTTACTATTACTGACAGAGTAGGCCTAGTGGCCGTCAGACTTGAACCTTGTTAGAGCTCAATAGCTTACACGATAAGAATCATCATCTTTTCACCAATACAACTCCAGAGACCAACACAAACTGAACTTCGGGACGAAGTTCCTTTTAAGGGGGTGAGACTGTAACAACCCGCATTTTCGGGACATTTCTCCTATTCACTATTCACCAGTTACTATTCATCAATTACTATTCACCGGTCACTATTCATCATTTTACTATTCATCATTTTCGGAGTCAGTTTGTGATTCCAAGAAACGTTCAAAAATTTTACTATTCATGTGACACTATTCTTTCCCGAAGGGAAATCACTATTCATGATCATCGTTCGTCATTACGTAAACTAAGTTTACGGGTCTTCAAATTCGCGTAACCAGTTAGGTTTAGCTGCGAATTCATGCATCATTCATTAATGACACATCATATAGACTGGAGTAGTCTACATATCATCAGTAACATTATCGGCACTTTGGATAATGCACGGATACGCATTATTTCAATTTACGTATGCTTAATTTGTAATTAACGTTACCACTCAGTTTTTACTACGAACGTATACCCAATACTCCCGACTACGATCCTAACATATTTTTTTTATACTCATTATAATAATATAAAAATTATATTATTAATTTACCCGGTGTTCTCTAATCAATTACTATATTTCACGGTCGGAGTCTATTACTTCGTCGGTTTGCGAAATTTCAATTCAATAATTATTCTAACACCCGATTCTTACAAGGAATAATATTTTACAACTTTTACAACTCCGTCGTATTTTATTTCACCACATTAACATTTATTTTTAGTTAACTCGGTACCCGATAACACCTAATGTATACACAAATCTAACCAATACTTGCACATAGACAAGGTTATTAATTAACCCACCAACAAGCCACCCTTGTTTCCCTCCTTTTGCCGCCCCATTGTCCCCCCCCCCCTTGGACCAACTTTTCACCATTGACTCCACATGGATATATATATACACATCTATACATCATTTTCCACATTTACTTCATTTCCACCTCAAACAAAACACCATATTTCCTCTCCTTCCTTTGTGTATAATCGGCCAAACAAGAAACACCAAGAAGAACCATTAACTTTTCAAAATTGAAGTGTTTATCAAGTCATAGTATTGATCTTGTTAAGGTTTTGAAATAAAAACCTCAAGATTATTAAGCTTTCTTGCTCAAAAATCATCAAATCTTCAAGTAAGTTACTAACAATCTTTCCTACCCTTTTAAACATTTATTTTATATATTTTCATGATCTAGTAACAAAAACATGCAAATATACTATGATCCATACCACTTATTGCTTTTTTTGTTTATAAACATAGATCTATAATTTTTTACTAATAATATCATGAGATCCACCAAGATTGGTGATGTTTAGGATCCCATGACACCCTAAGAAGGTGTATGGTAGGATTGGGTACTTGTGGAGTTGAATTGAAGTAGATCGGTTAAGTTTTGAACAAGCCTTGAACTAGAAAAGTTGATTTTTACAAACTACATAAAGGTTCTGTCCAAAAACATGAAACGTGGGAAAATCAGTGGGTTTTGGGTAACTTTGGACCAAAGATTTAGAAAATACATTCCGAGACGAAACTATGGCCGAAAACGGGGATAAAATCCGAGTTACGACGAAAAAGATATGCTATTTTCAAGATTAATGACGAAAACTATATTTTCTGAAAATATTGAATCTATCCCGATTTTTCTAGCTAGGAAAACTGAGATTTAAGGATATTTAGACTAGCCAAGACCTTGAGAAACCTAAAGTATACTTGATTACCTTCGCGGGGATATAAAGAACGTAGAAAACGAGCGTATAACGAAAAAGATACAAGTGTTTGAAATCCGACGATATATATATATTTCCATCAGCTTTTCTACTATTATTTTTGCCGCAAAACTGTCTTTGCAAGACACCACTTTCTCGGCTATTTTTCTTTATGATCGGATCAGTTTGAGTTCGAGCCGTAGTTTTATGAAATCAAGATCTTCCAACAAGCTTTTCAAATCAATTGGCCGTTCGTCGAATAGACTTATAACGAATAAACTACGACCTCATCTATATACCCGATAAACTATGTATATTTTTGACAGCTTTTACTATAATGAAATTTTCTAAGTGTTGAACATAATACTTTCAAGTAACAACAATGAGAGTCGATTTTCTCATCGATCAAGACCCGTATAGCCAAAATTTAAATGGCACGACTTCAAGATATTGTTTCAAGGTTTTCAAAAACGCCGAGCTGACCATTAACACTTAACGTACAACATTTCGCGACTTGTTTTGCAAGGCCATTTTGGGCATATTTCCAAGTAATAAAAGTGTTATTTTGCGACGAAAACCTTATATATGCCGATAGAACACCAAACAAGGATCGTGGAGTACCGTTTCAACATATTTACATGAAAAGTGGTTATTAACCTAACGAGACGTCAAAAATATATTTTTCGACGATAAACGTTATTTTCAAAACTAATGAGTGGTATCGATAACATACGTATTTGCATGTGTAGCGTCATTTCATTTCTCACATTAGAGACTATCATTCATATTAGGTTGCGATTAGAGATCGTGCCTCATTTCATGTATTCATTGTTGACATCGTAGCTATTGCACCAGGTGAGTTCATACCCCCTACTTTTACTTGTTTTTATAACTGTTTTGGGGGAGAATACATGCTCGTTTTTAACTAAACTCAATGATTGTTTATTTGAATGCGCAATTGCATACTTAAACACTACTGTTTCTCTGAATACTTGATTGATTATTCAAATGCACCTATGTGTATATTGGTTGCATACTTGATTATTTTCTCGCATACACAAGCATTTTATAAACATGCGACACACTTTATGAACAATTGCTTTTATGCAAACACTTTTATGGACCACACTGAAACTTATGCTTTATTTAAACTATTACGCGGATTAGCCTAAGCCCTTGAATCCCACTATGCCCAAACTCATGAACCGTCAATTCCTGCTGGGAAGCGCGAATGTTATAAATAGATCTATTGGTGGTGACTCCCCCGTTCGGTTTGACCGGATAGGCAAACGCGAGCGTATAACATGTCGAATTACAAGTGTAACGGGATAAACACTTGCCGGGCCTTTATATTTAACATGCTTCTAGAGCATGCACACTGTCGTAGCTTCGGTTGCATGAACTTAGTGCTAGCGTAATAAGACTATTTACTATGTGACATTATATTCGTTGTAGTGATCACACACTCTACTCATGGTCCACAATTTTAATTTTTACTGTAAGGTAAACACTATTTTCATGACATTGTGAGCCACACAATGGTCACAGAACTCTCTATTGAACTCACAACACTATTGTTTTAATACAAACTTATGAACTCACCAACCTCGTGTTGACACTTTTTAGCATGTATTTTCAGGTATTAAGCAATGGTACGCTACTGGAGGTTTTGGCAAGGCATGGCATGGTCATAGAAGACTCTGATATTCATTTGGGGACCGTTTTAAATTATTTTAAGGGCCTACTTCCGCACTAATTTTAACAATGTAAATTCAACATTTTGATTAAGCTATTTTATTCTAAATGATTCAAGTGAAAAACCATTTTTGAACTTGTGTTGTAATACCAATTGAGTTACACCCCGGCTACACGTATGCTTCCGCTGGACCCGATTATGGGGGTGTGATAGGTAAAGGCTGGGAGAAATATCTACCCCTTGCGGAATTCTCCTATAACAATAGCTACCACACAAGTCTTAAAGCTGCACCATTCGAAGCTTTATATGGTCGAAAATGCCGTTCGCCTATTGGTTGGGCTGAAGTTGGAGATAGCCAACTCACAGGCCCCGAGCTTATATTGGAGACTACTGAGAAAGTGACTCAAATTCGTGATCGGTCACAAGCAGCTAGAGATAGGCAGAAAAGTTACGCCGATCTGAGACGTAAACCCCTAGAGTTCCAAGTTGGAGACAAAGTGATGCTGAAAGTCTCGCCTTGGAAAGGTGTGATACGTTTCGGGAAACGTGGGAAACTCAAACCCCGCTACATTGGCCCATTTTTTATTTTGGAAAGAATTGGGCCCGTAGCTTATCGGTTGGAATTACCACAGGAATTGAGTAAAGTTCACGATGTGTTTCATGTTAGTAATTTGAAGAAGTATCTTTCTGATGAGACGCCGGTTATACCGATGAAAGATATTCGAGTTGATGAGAAATTGAACTTTGTGGAATAGCCGATTGAGATTTTGGATCGAGAGATTAAGCGACTCATGCGAAGTCGCATTCCACTCATCAAGGTTCGTTGGAATTCCCATCATGGACCGGAATTTACGTGGGAACGTGAGGACGAGTTCCGAAAGAGATATTCGAAGCTTTTCACTTCGTAGATGGATTGTTCCGAGAGAAACCCGGGATGGGTTTCTTCTGAGGCTGGGAGGATGTGACAACTGGCAAATTAGGGAGCCATTTTGAAAACCCGCATTACGTTAAAAGTTCGTTTATAAATTGATGTTGAGATTTTATTCGTAACGAACTTGTAAAACCTATATTGTGGTTGATTATATTTAAAATATTTATGGAATTGAGATTTGGATTATCGATGTGACATGAATTTATTTCAAGATTTTTATTTGGCACTACGTTGACTCCGGTGCTAGAACGACCTAACGAAAATTTAATGTTTTGGATTTATGGTTCGACTGTATATTTATTTTGAACGTATTGTGATATTTTAAAGTTTTGAGAACGAGCTCGGTTCGAGAAAGAGTTGGAGCATTTTATAAAGATACGGGTTTTGGTCCGTGTAATTTACACCTAGCCACCTTACCCTAAATATAATAATACTTTTATTTTTATTATTATTATTAGTATTATTATTGTATAAGAAAGAAAAGAAAGAAAGGAATAAAAATAAAAATAAAAGAGTGAACTACAAATCGCCCTTGTGGTCTTTTTTTTTGTTCCTGGAAAAACACAACACCAACACACCTCACCAATATCTCTCTCTCTCTCTCTCTCTCTCTCTCTCTCTCTCTCTCTCTCTCTCTCTCTCTCTCTCTCTCTCTCTCTCAATATCTTCTTCTTCACCTCATTCACCAAACCCTAGCCACCATCACCACTAAGTGGCTGCCGCCGCCTAACCACCCTCCACCGACACCTAAAAACACTTCCAAACAAACCCCCACCACTAGATCTATTAGATCTACTAATTTAAGCTCAAGTTTTCTTGATTTTTGAAGATTTTTCATAACCTTTTCTTGTAATATTGAAGGTAAGACGAGTCACAAATGTGGTGACTCGTATTTTTATTAAAAACGTGGCTAATGAGCCACGGGGTTAAATTCTTGGGCGAGTTTTTGATGAATAACGAAATATATAAATGTATTTTTACTAATAAAAACGTGATTCACAATAAGTTTGGTATCCGGGTTAATGATTCTTGTGGGTGTCGAGCGAAAACCGAGAGCCTAGGCTCTCGGCTTGGGATTATTTTTTGAGCCTATGAGGTTTAGTGATTGATTTTTGGTCTCCTGGTTTTGGTGTCGAGAGTATTCAGTTATGTATGCTTTTGATTTGATTTTGGATTGGTTGAGAAACTTGGAATATGGTTGTTTGATTGTGGCATTGAGACCCCAAGGGTCCGTTTAATTTGATGTTGTGCTCAGCCGAGCCTAACCGAGACTCTTGTGGTCTCGGGGTTGGGCTTGTGGCTCATGGAGCTTAGCCGAGGCCCAAATGGGTCTTCCGGTTCATATTATTGTTATTATTGTTGTCGTTGAGACTTGGGTACATTTGGTTACCATTTGTTGTTGTTGCGGTATATTACTTTTGGTATTGTGGAGTTGTTGTTGAGATGATATTGGGGACCGATTGTGAGATAGTCAAATTAGATGACGGAGATAGGTTAGTCAGGTACCGTAGTCGGACCCTATTGTTGTAGCATGTGTTTTGGGAATTGTTGGACGGAGATGGATTACTTGGTTGTGTTGTTTATTATTACTTGGACTTGGACAATGAGCCAAGGGTGATGACTCGGACATGTGACCATCTATATAACTCGATAATTATTTATAATCAAATATAAATAATAAAACCCGTAATAATATTATTAATAATATAAACGTTTATATAAATAAATATATAAACGTGAAAACGTATATATATATTTATACAAGTGCGTATATTAATAATAAAACGATCACGAGTAATATTATAATAACACGATGATATATATTATACTATGAAAGTAGTGTGATAAATGTCGGGAACGTTATTATAATTAAACGGTTATAAATGCCGACATAATTAACGTTGAATAATTATATTAAATGAAGTACTTTTTGGAAAATAAACAAGGAAACTATCGAGTTATACGGAGTCGTGGTCACTTGAGTCCAAGTGGGTTATATTACTTACTTTATGACTCTTTGTGCTTGTCACGGATATGTGGCATTAATACATTCACTTTCTATAACTACGTAACTTATTTAATCGACGGATTAAATAAGAGCTATTTAGTAATATAAAATGAGTATATTAATGGGCATCGTATCCTACGACGCCCATAGGACGTGGTATGTGTACGGGAATAATGGATTACTAAATATTTCGTGAAGTTTGCCAAGTTGACGAATTTGGTAAGCTTGACGACGTAATTAGAGAATTTATTAAACTTTGATACATACTATATAGTACTATACGTGCTATGTGATCTAGGTTTTGGGTACAATCTTGGAGTGATATATTAAGTAAATAAATATGGGGGATTACCAAATCGACGGATTTGATAAACTTCGGTGATTTATTTAAATAATATATTGGACTAATATTAGACATATAGATAGTTTTATTATTTTTTTGTTGTGACTGCTTGTTTTGAGTTGTGTCGACCCACCACCCGCATGGATACCAAACGTCAAACTCCAAACTAATACGAGAATAATACGAGAAATGGATTTTCGGAAAGTAAAACGGAATATGTTCGGGATTGGGAATATTTGATTTTGAGAAAACGATTTCTGAACGATTTTATATTGTTAGGAAGTGCCGAGTCCGTAGTTGCCGACTTTTGAGTTACTATACATCTTACTTCTACCGATTTCTTCTTGCTGATTTCTGGACTTGAGGTGAGTCATAGCCCCACTTTTACTCTTGAACTTTGTTTTCAATACTTGGGGTGAGAAACGTGCAAATTGTTTTATGTGGACTATTATCGCTTTTTGATTTCAAAACTTGCTATGCTTATAGAACTAGGTAGAGCGAGGCCAAGCCTAGAGCTAGGTAAGCTATACAACGAGGCCTAGACTAGATCTAGGTAAGTTGAACATGTCGTATCCTTACGCATGTGGGTATGTCGTATCCTTACGCATACAGATTGATTTGATTTGATTCGGTTTGGACTATAGTGTGCACCTATAGGATTATGATACTACGGAGGTTATCCGTGTATTTATGATATTACGGAGGGTATCCATGTATTTATGATGTTACGGAGGGTATCGTGTATTTATGATGTTACGGAGGGTATCCGTGTATTTATGATGTTGCGGAGGGTATCCGCAGGTTTTGAGTTAAGCCCTAGTCTAGCTAGCAAGCGTTTTGCATATATGTCCACTAGATTGAATTATGAATTTAAACCTATGATCTCACCAGCGAAAGCTAACTTTTAGCAGGTTTTCTCAGGTAATTAAGTTATGATTTGGATGCTTGGATTGGAAGGCTTGGCTATGGCACCTGGTTTATGGATCTATTTTCTAAAACTCTGATATGTAATTGTGGACCTATGTTTATTTCTTTTGGGCCTGACTTTGGATGAGTTTGGGATAGATGTAAACTTTAAAACCCCGTTTTGGTTGTGTTTTTCTTATGTTTACTTTATCTCGTTCTTTTATGTCTTGTGTTGGATACCAATCCCCGTAGCACCCCGAAAGCTTGTTGAGTCTTCCACTGTACCAAATTTTGGGGGTGTTACAGAAATATATTGGGGCTTTAACTTTATGGACTGGCTATGGTCGTATGAGCTTTAGCTATTTGGGCTGAAACTCTCATATGTTATGACTTTATAACATTACTTGTCTTTTTTTCTTTTTTTATTTGATCAAGTTTTGTTTAAAGAATGTTGACACATATGGCTATCAAGAAGATCTAAAGTTATAAATAATTCATTTATTTCGTGACAAGTGTAATATACTTTTTTTTAAGGCAGCAATATATTTATTTTCTTTAATCATTTTATATCAACTACTTTTCAAATACACTAATCAAATCTTTAGTTAAAAATTTAGGTTCATTTTATCTTAATTTTAATTTATTGGCTAGCCAAATTACTTTATTGTCGCATGACAAAATTGAGGTGATTGAGTTTTTTTTTTTTTTTTTTTTTTTTTTTTTGTGTTTCTTTTATTAAATCCATTAAAAAAATATGGGCGTTATATTTGGAACACCCCCCCCCCCCCAGTAGGGAGGGTTTGAACAGTAGCATGCATTGAGGGTTGTATTGTGTGCATCGCGATGTTGTATTGTGTGCTTCGCGGTTTGTATGATTGACTATAGGGGGTCCAAATAATATTGACAATGATTCTCATGCCTAAGTGATATGCCTAAACAACTCATTGTGTGACACATGGATTGCACTAAATCTTCTTTTTCATATCTACTATTGATCTAGCCAAGTGCCTCAATCTCTTTGTTAGGCATAAAATTAGTCTTATGAGTTAGTCATTCCAAATTTAGGGGTGTCAAACGGGTTATCGGGTCGGGTTAAGGGCTTATCGGGGTCGGGTCTATCGGGTTTTGAAAAAATAAAAACTAACCCGCAACCCGACCCTATAAGGTATCGGGTCTATCGGGTTCGGGTCTATCGGGTTACATGATAATCTCATCCCACAATTTGCGTCATTTATTAAAACACCACCCAACGTAAAATTAACTTAAATATTAGACTAATATGGCACTAGTATTTCCTACGCCCAATGTCTCTAACAAAAATAAAGAGTATGTTACAATTAGTCACTGAATTTTTTTTGGCAGTAAACATGTTGTTTTTGCATCATGTAGTAGCAGCACAGTTGTAAAAATGAGAAGCCTAAGCTACTGATGCAAATCTACATGGCGCTAGAACCAAATTCGAATATGCAGTTTATAATATATTTGTGTAGTAGCAAGCTTGCTGGTTAAAAACTATGACTAAAAGACTGTCAAAAGGGATTTAGTTAAAAAGTTAAGTTTTTAGTAGGTCATTGTATCTATCAGGTTTATCGGGTCAACCCGATAACAAACTAATTAAGACCCTAACCCGACCCTATAAGCTATCGGGTTTATCGGGTTGACCCAATAGGACCCGGTAAGCTAACTTGAACCCGAATCAACCTGACCTTATAAGGCCTTATCGGGTTCGGGTCGGGTCGGGTTGACCCATTTGACACCCCTAATTTCCAATCATCACTCTAGATATATATATAAGTTGTAAATTAGGTGACATGTGAAATTTACCCAGCCCAACAAATTTACTTTGATCAATAAATCTTTAAAAGTGTATGTAGTAGTTGACTTGTATAGCATCTTGTTGTTGACTTGATCATCCACCAACATCGGATAGTGACAGAATCCAAACCCCACTTCCAATTTCCTTGATTATTTTCGCCCATATAGTTAAGTTTATTATTACCATCCCTTATGTTTGTAACCTTTTTTATTAAAACTTTGTTGAAAATGGTTGTTGCCATGTTTTGACATGGTAACATTTTTTAAATGTCAAATGTTAGGTGGGTTGTTTTTATATTCTTTATATTTAATACTACTTTTTCTTGGTATTTCAGATCAAGATTCTTTAAGGGTTTTGCTTATTTTCAGTTGGGCTCATCTGAAATTGTGCAAAGGTATGATCTTTATTGTTTTGAAAGGTTTTTTTTTATTTGTTTGATGAATCTTTAAGGTTTGAGTTGTTTGGTTTAGTATATTTAGAGTGGTGGATGAACTTATGTGTGTTTGTTGCAAACAACCCTCAAGTGGTCTATGTGGCGTTGGCCTTAACCACTTTGGATTAGTCGGTCTAAAGGTCGAAAAACACGGTTACCAAAAAAAGAACACAAAAAGAACATATTATGTGTAATTTGATCAATGCTTTAGTATGTGGTGTGTCCTTGTGATTATTGTTAAATATGTGTGTTCATGTCTTATAGAAAAGTTCGAATTCGATTATGAAAAGTCAACTTGTAAGATCGTATTTCCGAGATTAACCTGAGTGTACTTGGTTTTGTAAGTTTAAATTGTTGGTTGTTTGATGAACTTGTGATCATTTAATGTAGATGTCCTTTTCTTCCATGTGGTGGGGCAATAAAATTTTCTGTCAATTTTAACGTATAAAGGAATGTGTTTGAGTATTTGACCGCTAAAAGCCAAATATGGACATGGGGTCGAATGGTTTGTAAAGCTTGAAGATGAATCGTTAAAGTTTCTATTGTGTTATAAGATGTGTTCCATAATTCGTGAAACAGTTTGGACTCCTGTCTGTCTGTTTTAAGCAACCAAAGTGTAGCATTAACAGTTTCTGTTTAGTTTTTTAGCAGATCAGTAAACTTTTTCCAAAAAAACTGAGTCTTTATTTTTATCTGTGTACACCCCAACAAGGACTCCATCACTACGCATAGGAAAATGGCCTGTAATCAGAAATATGTTGGAAAATGACTTTTTTCGAAACATATGCTTTGTTCTACACTAGCAGCTCATTGAAATTTTATCTCTTAGTAATGGGCTTAACATGCTTCAGCGGAATATCTCTGTTACCGATTCAAGAATGATGATATTTGCAACAATTTCCATTTTAGGATGTTCCATGAAAATTAGAGTTTCTGTTTTGAAAATGTTCAAACCAAAACTACCTATTTTCCCCACATCATGTTCATATTAGTAATGGGCTTAACATGTTTCAGCGGAATATCTCTGTTACCGATTCAAGAATGATGAAATTTGCAACAATTTCCATTTTAGGATGTTCCATGAAAATTAGAATTTCTGTTTTCAAAATGTTCAAACCAAAACTACCTATTTTCCCCACATCATGTTCATATTACAACCTTTACCTTATATGCAACAAATATGTAGGTTTTGAGATTACCCATTTACCTCACACATATAGGTTCACTGAAAATAGATAAAAATGGTGCAAGGGTATAAATGTCAAAATCCATATGTTTGTTGTGTATGAACTATGAAGTAAAATGCGTTGTGTGAAAATGTTAAGGGCGTGGAGGGTGTACATATGTATCAAGAAAGACGGATTTCGGAAATCAAATTAAATCCTAATAGTCAGTATATGCAGATGGCGGAAGTAGCAAAGGACTTAGCCGCCGGAACAATAGGAGGGGCAGCACAATTGATAGTTGGACACCCTTTCGACACTATCAAGGTCAAACTCCAAAGTCAACCAGTCCCACCACCTGGTCAACTTCCTAGATATTCTGGTGCGATAGATGCTGTTAAACAAACACTCGCAGCAGAAGGTCCACGAGGTCTATACAAAGGCATGGGAGCCCCACTTGCCACTGTAGCAGCCTTAAATGCTGTCCTGTTCACAGTTAGAGGACAAATGGAAGCACTTTTGAGGTCTGAACCTGGTGCACCCCTCACTGTGAATCAGCAGGTCATTGCTGGAGCCGGTGCTGGAGTCGCGGTCTCCATTTTGGCCACCCCAACTGAGTTGATCAAGTGCAGGTTAGTGAATCAAAGATTGCCACTTTCCTATGTGACTGTCACACATGCTAATTTCCAACTTTCTCGCTTTAATTTTATTGAAAATTTTCAGAACTACATTACTAGTTCCATTTTCAATTGCATAACTAATTCAAACTAGCTGTGGAAATTCCGACCTCTTTACCTATCAACTGTTGAATGACCTGATATATGCTATGAATTGATGGCTAACAGGTCAAATGGGATGAAATTTGAAAGTTGGCTAAAGTGTCTTCTAAGGCTTTTTTTTGTGCATAAAATACAAACTTAAAGATGGTTTTGTCATTTGTGACTCGTTTGAGTTATTTTGTAACTAGTATTCTTAATATTTTATTTAAAAACCGGTTTTGAAATGTTCTTTTGCTACAAATTGACCAAAAGGGAGACAAAATCATCTTTCGTTGTCTCAGATGTACAAAAAGAATCACAATGACTAAGACGGGACAAATGGAATAAATGCTTGTTTTGTATATTTTTATGCAACAAAAGTACCTTATTTTCAATGTTTACAGCCTCCTAACATTTTTTATTTAAAAATTAAATTATCATTATAAAAACATGTCTTATTTAACGCTTTAAATATCCACAACAAAATGGGCAAAAGAAGGTTTACAGGTCAACCCAAACAGTGCTGACTTTTGACCCATTACCCAGCCTACCCATTGTGCCACCTTTAATTGAAACCATCTTATAGATAATCGTTTCTTAACTGTTATGTCAAAATTTAGATTGCAAGCCCAAGGTGCAGTCGTTGCTTCAGTAGCCAGTCCGGGGGGAACGGTAACTGCTGCACTGAAGTATACTGGTCCAATGGATGTTGCAAAGCAAGTATTGAGGTCCGAAGGAGGCGTGAAAGGTCTATTTAAAGGACTAATTCCCACAATGGGCCGTGAAGTACCCGGAAATGCAGCCATGTTTGGAGTATACGAGGCTATGAAGCAGTATTTTGCTGGTGGGACCGACACTTCTGGTTTGGGTCGTGGTTCAATGATCATGGCTGGAGGTATTGCTGGTGGTGCGTTTTGGATTTCAGTTTATCCTACTGATGTCATCAAGAGTGCAATTCAGATTGATGATTACAAAAACCCTAAGTATTCGGGTTCAACTGATGCTTTTAAGAAGATTCTTAAAGCTGAGGGAGTTGGTGGTTTATATAAAGGTTTTGGACCTGCAATGGCAAGAAGTGTCCCAGCTAATGCTGCTTGTTTTTTGGCTTATGAAATTGTCAGATCGAGCTTGGGTTGATCTCTCCTGTGCTTTCAATATGCGATTTTTTTTCCTTCGTTTTATAATTAGACTGTTTCCATAGTCAAGTTTCATGACTTCTGATCACAACGAGTAACTTCATTTGTTGCTTCAAGGTCCCCATTAGACCTTATATTTAACAAAAAGAGTGATGAAAATAGTTATGTTTCTTTAGTATGCTTTGTGTTATTTAGTTTTGTGAGCTTGATATTCTTTTTTCTGAGGTTGAATTTGAAATATGAGATGGCGCACGTTAACGTTGATGGCAACCCCTAAACCTTTCTGTATTTCATGACTCGTGAGTGAGCATACAGAAGAAAGTATATTGGTTTTTGAGGAGGGGCAAAGATATCTTGTGAAAGTAAAAAGCAAAACATAAGACAAGGTTCTCAGTGATCTTATCAAAAAATAAACCAATGTAAACGAAGGATATACATCTCTTTATAGTTTAGTTTTATTGCTAGTGCACTCTTGTTCAAAGGATTACTGAATAGTGTTTGAAAAAATTTGTTTATGCGATTTATCTTTCATATGTTGGTTGCCGGTCGGTGTGGAGCCGCGAGTAGATCAGTTTCCCATTATTGCATGCAAAATCAAAAGTTAATTGTGCACTAGTTTACTAAATCGGCTGATGCAATTTAGATAAAAATAGTTTTTGGCTCTGTCTAAAGTTGTTTCAAAGAAAGTATTACAGAACAACTAGAGTTGATCTAGTCAAAAAAAAATCTTATTAACATTGCAATAATAGTTTTCATAATTGATATTGGTATATTTTCTTTTTAAACGGATATCTCACACACGTCTATCACGATCATGACTTATGCTCATAGCCACCTAAGTTTTACAAGTGTGCGAAACATTTAATGCGCATTTTACTGCACCGAACCAAACTAGCAGCTAATTAATTAAGTATGATGCAAGTGCTTCCTCATGTACTGCAGCAGGGTTGCGAGTCTAGCAAAACTATTTCACTTCAGCTGAAATTTGCTTATGATATAGTGCAACTCAAAGCAAACACAAACTTACACAAGATCTTCACAGAATATATGGTAGAAAATATGTTTGGACATCAATAGCAAAGACAAAATGTAAACGAACTCAAAAGATATCTTGGTAGATAATATGGTCATCTTACAATATACGAAATCAGAAAAGATAAAATGCAGACAAGATCTTGTTGATGTCAGACAATGAGCTACAAACCTGAACTCCATGTAGAGGTGGACCAACCACTATAAGACATGCAAGATTGTCCTTTACAATCAATACTCACAAAATTTCGTGTAAAATCAAAAGTTAGTTGATTCCCCTCGCTTCACTTTGGGATTATAATCAAGTAGGACACCCTTGAAAGCCATCCAACCCAACATGCCCGATTCACCCAAACCCTTTTGCCACATTTTAAGTATCCGATTAGGATAAGAAACTGAACAAGATGTAAATTAGCAATCTGAGTCCCTTGGCCACATATAAGTGTTGTCTAAAGGAACTGATCTGACAAAGGCAATAGTAATATACATGATCAGCAGTTCAACACACTATGAATCTGGTTTCTTATTACTTATTTGGAAAAGGTCGATTCATGATCTTGACAGATATCATAACCATGAACATAGTCTGTCAAGTTCAAAATACCTAAATTACATCAATAATCAACCAATAATCATCACATATAGAAACAAGATCCGATAACAACAAAACTATCTTGCAAAAGAAACTCAATGAGCTGCGATTTAGTATTAAAACACTGAGATGAATCTCCCATCATACAACCTACATAACAAATTGAATATTGATGACCCGACTACATTTTCTGTCAAGCATCTACAATCTGAATATGTTCTTGAATCTTCACTAAAACACCTAATGTATAACTTGTTCAAGAAATAAACAGATGACCCTCGTTACCAACTATAAATTCTAAAAAAAGCATTCAAAGTTTATAAACAGTAAAGAGCAACAAAAAAAAAATAACAAAAACCACTTCAAAGTTCCAAAAGACTATTTTACAGCCAATGTACCTTCGCTGCAACGATGAATCCATATTCCGCACAATGTTAGCATCTTTCCACTGTTATCCTCTAATCCCTCCATCTTGGACTCGGCATTGAGAAAAACCCTGGTGACGGAAATCCCATACCAGGAGACGGTGGCGGTTGAGGTCCAGGACCCGGTTGAGTCATGGAAGAAAATGAAAAATTTGGTGTTAATGGTGGCGGATTCTGATATCCAGGAGATAGTAGCGGGTATGGCGATCGAGGTGACAGCAAATTTAAGTAACCCGATGGTGATGGTAACAAAAACTGTGACGTTGGCGATGGTAAAAGATACTGAGAAGTTGGCGACGGTAAAGGCGGCGGTGGGCCATTCATTCTTGGTGACGGAAGTGGTGGATGAGGTAGTAGAGGCGGCCCCCCATTCATCCGGGGTGATGGTAGAGGTGGCGGTGGGCCGTTCATTCTTGGTGACGGGAGTAGCGGGTACTGAAGCAATCCAGATGACTGTTGCTGTTGCTGCGGATGCGGCTGATGTTGACTTTGCATTTGACTTTGACCTTGCGGATTTTGCTGATACTGAGGGGGACCTTGTGGATGTCCTTGTGGATGCCCTTGCGGATGTCCTTGGGGATGTCCTTGTGGATGCCCTTGGGGATGTCCTTGTGGATGCCCTTGGGCTGAATCGACAATGGAATGTTGAAGATACCGCATATACGCGGATATTGGCGACTCTGCTGTATTAGCCCACCCAGGATGATCGCCGGAATTTTGGGGTGGCCCCACCATAGGTGGTAACGGTCGCTGATTACCATACTGTTGACCATTATGAGGAGGCCTACCAAGATTACTAACCGGTGGACGATGAGGCATCATCTGTTCCTGAGGTGGTGGTGGATGATGCATAGGCATAGGCATACGCGGCCTAGTTACATTTAACGGCGTTAACGGTGAAGGCCTAATCCGATGCAACCGATTACTAGGTGGTTTAGGCGAGTTCATAGGAGGTCTAGGTACCGGTTCTTGCGACTGTTGCCTAGAAGGCGACCCCGTAAGTTGCTGAACAATACTTTGAAAATCATTCTTATTAATATTATACACTTGCGGCTGCGGTTGTTGCCTAGCAGGATTCGCAAAATTCGGCTGATGCAAAGGACTTTTCCTAATACCTTTCCCAATCTTATTCACACCCAAATACTCATTACTCCTATTCCGCGAATAATCCGAATTATTATCCATTTCTCAAACCTAAAAAAATCAAATCTTTCCACTAAAAACCTCAATTCATTCCAATCCAACAAAACCCAATTCACAACCAATCACATAAACCCTAAAAACCAAATCTTTATCCCAAACCCTAAACCCCCAAAACCCTAAAAATCTCAATTCTAATCAATAACACAAAATTATCAAAATTAAACAAAACCCTTTTGAGAACTAACCAATCAAACCATAAAACAACAATCAATTGAGAAAATCAACACACCTGTGAGTTCAATTTGATCGATCTTGATTTAGAAACCCTAATTTTTTTTATAAAAAATTGGGGCTTTTAGTTGTGAATGAAGATTGAATGAGTCTTTGGGTTTGTCTTTTTTATTGGTTGAAAGTTGGAGCCCTAGAAATGAGGAGCGTGTGGAATTGGGGGTTTTTATTTTTGGGTCAATTGAGAGAGAAATGAAATTGTTAAGATGAAAATGAAAATGGATTGGTTAGAAAGGTTATTATTGTCATTGGCCAACTTTGGGCTTTTTTTGTGTTTGTGTTTGTTTTTGTTTTTGTGAGTGTGTATGACACATTGCTTATGTAATGTTGGACATATCTTATCTTAGCTAAACATTTTGTATTAAAGCTATAAACTCTTTAAGCATCATGTCATATATGTACAACTGTTTATATCTACTAGAACGGTACCCGCGCAATGTGGCAGCGGGTACCGTGTTATTATATTTGCGTTATTTGATTACATGTTTAGTTGTTTTCATGCTTTATAAGTATAGATATTAAAGATGATTAAGCCAAATAATTTTAGTTTGAACAACTAACCGCTTCCTAACAAACTTCCTAACCAGCTTGTTTTATACTTAACAAATTAATTTTGAAATCTTTTCATAATAAGCAAGAAAAAAAAATCTGAATTTTAAGCATTTCTAATTATAGAATAGTTACAAATGCATTATATAGTAGTATATATATGCAAGTCATGTCATTCGCTTAACAAATGGTTTTAAGTTTGTATGTGAATGTAGTTGTTATGACAAAAGATCGAGTCACATATAACTTGTTTCTTAAGCTGGTTATGTTTAGATTGATCTAAATTACATGTTCAGAATCTACCTTTTCGTTTAACAAACTTTGAAAAAGAGAAGAGAAAATGCAATTGTCACCTTGTTCACAACGTGGTTTAACACGTTCATGACTATTTTAAAATCCATTTATAACATGGTTGAACAGCTAAACTCATTTACAACCCGTTTAGTTGAATGGTTTACGCAAGCTGTGTCCATATTATGATATTAAGTAGGTTAAAAATGTTCGAGTTAAAGTTATTCTTTTTTACATTATTAAGTAATCATATGTGCGGGTGTACTGACCCGTTAAACTGAACCTTGTTCGACAGCAACCCCAACTGTTATAAAACTTTTCCTGTAATAAAAGATATGAATAGTAATTTTATAGTGTACGCGAATGTTGTAGTTGTTGTAGTATGTTAAAAATGCAAAAGACACAAGTATCTCGATACTTGTACATTTTTCTAGTTTTACTATAAGGGCGATGGTAGTAATTTATGGCAGAAGGTTAAAAATCAATCATACAAGAAAAGTATTTCATGATTTGGTATTGAGATGCAATTCAATAAACATGGGTATCACAGATTTAAAAAAACAAAAATGAGTTAAGAAGTATGTTTCAACAACTCTTGAGTTTTTCGATTAATAATCCTCAAAGCTTTAATCTAGTCAATCATGTATTAAGCATGATTACTTATCACTAAATTTTAAATAAAAACAAATACACAACATCTTATGAGTCAATTGAAAATCACTCTAACCCAAACACAACAAACTATTGTGTGTTTACTATTTAGTAGTCAGAAAAAAGTGAAAGAATGAGAAACATATTCAAATTGTTACTATTCTTTTAAAGGTTATTATGAGAAAATAAAAAACTATCTCTTCTAATGTTTAACCAATATCTGGGAAATCATTTTATATTTCTACTATTTTTTTTTTTTTTTCCATTTTCTATCTTAACTACTTATAATATAGATTTAGTCAAAGGGGAAAAGTGAAAAACTGAATTTTCAGTCAATCCTCATTTTGCCCTTCTATACTACATATGAAAGTCAAGGGTGAGAGAAAATGAATTGTGTAATTAATGCTTTTATTAAAACACCCCATAACTTAAAATTACAATAATTTATTCATATGGTACAACCAATTAAAAGCATCTATATCAAATTAAAAACAATCAATTAAAACACCACTTACTAAAAAAGTACAATAAAATTTTCACAATATACAATTTAAACAAGCTACAACATAATATAAAATATAAAATAATTAAACACACTAATTAATGTTATTTTTAAAACACCCTAAAATGAAAAGTATATGTTATTATACACATTATATAAATTAATAAAACACACAAAACTTTATACAAGCTAACAAGTTGATGTTGCATATAGTTTTGAAAATTGGACCGGACCAACGGGTTTAACTGGGAAAAACATATAGTTTTGAAAACTGGACACGACGGGTTCAGTTATTAAAAGCATGACTCGGTTTAAATCGACCTGTTTTTCGACCGGAACGGTTCAACCTGGTTTCAAAACATTATGTTGACATGAGCTTAAGTATCAAAGTCAATAAGTCAACAAAGTCAATAAGTCAACACATTTAGTAACTGATTTTCATATCAATTTGGGCGGGAAAATCAGTTACTAAATGTGTTGACTTATTGACTTTGTTGACTTATTGACTTTGATACTTAAGCTCATGTCATATGTTTACTCCCTAAATTTTCAAACTTTTATTAGAGGTGGCAAAACGGGCGGGCACGGGCACAGGCTAAAATGGCACGGGTTAAAACGGGCACGGGCTAAACGGACAAATTATAAATCGGGCCAAACGGGCACGGGCTAAAACGAGCAAATTATAATTCAACTATTAAAAACATTCGGAACAATCCTAAAAACCCCTTTAATTCATCTTGTAAAAAAAGATCAAGCATCTAAGTCTTAACTATATTTAAATATTTTTTCTTAAAAAAAAAAAAAGAAAAAAAAAAAAAAAAAAAAAAAAAAAATCTGACTGCAAATTTGAGAAAATCTGCTGGGATAAATGAATAAAAATGCAACTAATTAAATATATCTATCAATTAATTAGAGTATTAAATAATTATCCATAAAATAGTTAATAAATGAGATAAATTAAAATTAAAATAGTTGGAATGTTTTATACTCCGTAGTTACCAGTGACAAGTGAATTGGTCGGAAAAAAAATGAGAGTAATTGCTTGAAAGTTAAATTGTGTGATTCGAAAGCCCATCTAATAATATATGTTTTTATCTTTTGCCTGTAAGAGCCCATCAAATAAATGCAAGGGGGCAAAAAACGCCCCAAACTTTTAAAAACGTGTCAAAAATCGCCCAAAAATTACAAATTGGGCAAGATTTGCCACCCTAACTTTTATTATTTTTCATTTATAACCCATAAACTTTCTTTTATCACTAAACGATATGTCGTTATAAAATCACGTTGCTATGCACGGGTATTCGTCTAGTTTTTCAAGAATGTGAAGTGTAATAACTTAAAAACTTTTTTTTTTTTGAAATTTTCACACTTCTCTCAAGACAATAGTCCATCATATTTTAAATAATAAATTCAAGATAAAAATGTAAACAATTTTTCTTTCGCAACTAAAAGCACCTAATTCAACCACATCCAGATCCAAGTGCCAAAACAACAACAATACAAAACCCTACCTGAACAAAAAATGAGAAGATGAAATGTAAACATATAGTTGAAAGTTGAAGGATATAAACTACAAACTAGGGCTGAGCATCAAAGGTTCAAAACTGAACCGGACCGACAGAACCGACCGAGCCGACCCGACAGCCCGTCGGTTCGGTTTCGATTTTGGTTTTTTATGATTTTCGGTTTTGGGTCGGATCGGCCCAAAACCGACAAAAACACACACAAACACATATGAACCGGACCGAACCGACGGACCCAACACAAAACCGAACTGAACCGACCAAATTCGGTTCGGTTTCAGTTTCGGCTTTTCATGATTTTCGATTTTCGGTTTTGTCGGTTCGGGTCGGGTCGGAACTAAAAAAAACCTAAAGCTATGACAAAAAAGAACATTTCTCTCTAACCAAATACAGTAATATCATAAAAAAAAACCTTAACCTCACACGTGTTTTAGAATAAAACCTCGCAGCAGCCATAACCACTCAATCAATTTCTGCCGCTCTAAGGTAAAACCCTGATTTTATTTGCTTATTTTTCATGTGGGTTTTGCTTAATTTGCAATCTTGGTTATAAAAAAGTACTAATTTGAATACCCTTTTGCTTAAAGTATGAATCTTTGTTGTTGTTATTGTAACATAAAATATGGTGTCATATTATTTGTAAAAAGATTACTAATTTGACTACCCTTTTGCTTAATTATAAGATATTGTGAGACTTTATTTGCTTTAAATACATATGGGTTCTGTTAAACTGTTAGTTTTTTTTTTAAAGTACTAATTTGAATGCCCATTAGCTTAGAATTGAATCTTTGTTGCTGTTATTGAAATAAGGAGTATAGAATATGGTGAGACTGTGTGCAATTAAGGGGGTGTTTGGGTTTTTTTTTTTTTTTTTTTTTTTTTGGCTTAAAAATAAGTACTTCTGAAAATGGTGTTTGGATTTGCTTATTGTATAAATAGGGCGATTGTACTTGGTGAAAAACTGTAATCAAGTTAATCGATAAAGGATTTTAAGTTAAATTGTTTGTAGAAAAGTAACTTTAATTTAAGCAAAAATGAACACTTTGAAATAAGCAGCTCCCTGCATGCTTATCAAAATCTGCTTATATTGCCAGAAAATAAGCAGATAAGCAACTCATAACCGCTTCGGCTTTAAATAAGCAGAAAAGCAGAAAAATAAGCAATCTCAAACACTCCCTAAGGTGCGTAGAAGTATGCATATGGGTTTGCTAAGGTCTAATTTCTTTATATAATTTATTGATAAAATTATAAAAATTTGAGTAAGTATTTGCTAAAAGGATTAATCTTTATTGTTGTCATTGAACTATAGAAAATGGTGAGACCTTATGCAATTAAGGGGCGTAAAAGAAAGAAGAATAAGACCGAAAGATATGATAAAGAAGAAGATGAGGAAGAAAATGTAGCGTTTGTTGAAGAAGAAGAACAGCAAGAAGAAAATGTGGAGAATGATGGGGCCCACAAGAAATTGAAGGGTGGAGCCACGGAATCTGATGAGGCGATAGCCGAAGCGGCTGCGCAAGAACTTGCTGGGATTCCGGTGAATTTGAATGAGCAGCCACATGATAAGAATAGCGGTGGTGTTATATTTATACTTGAGAAGGCTTCCTTGGAAGTTGCTAAAGTTGGAAAGGTTAGTTTTGTCGTTATGTTTGAAATGTCGGTGTTTAGTTATGGGTTTTTTTTTGAACGGCAACCAACTATCTACAATATAAATTATGATATGGTTGCTTTTTGAAAATGATAATGATTAGGTGATTGTTGTCTTTAAGTTGTACATAATAGGGTTATAGTGTATGTGTATAAGTGTAGTGTGAGACTGATTGTTGGGATATTTGGGATTGCTTTTAAGAACTTTTTGTCTGCTAACTACTTGTGTTTTGGTGCAACTGATAGTTTTAAGGGTGTTTGTTATTGCTTAATCTAACTAGGTATTAATCTATTATTTGCGACTGAAATAAGTTTTGAGTTAAGCAGTTTGGAGTTACTTTATTCCAACTACTTATTTTTAAGGATTAAGCAAAGAGGAATGCTACACTCACAAAACTTTTACAAAAAATTCTCCCACGTATAGGTGGCAACTAAATATGGAGGGTTAGAAAGAAGAAAGAGAAAGCATAATAGTATAATACAATATGATTGGTGCATTACATTTGCCACATGTGTATGTGAAACTTCTTTTGTAAAATTTCTGTGGATATAACATTTTCTCTTAAGTAAATGGGCAGTTTTAGTAAGCAATACTAAACACCCCCTCATTATTTGAATATTCAGGGGGTCAAATAATCAGTCTAGTAGGATTATGGTTATATTAGTCATTTTAAACGCAAGTTTTTACATACTCAGAATTCTCTAGACACTAAAACAACCAAATTTATTATAATGCCACAACAATTTGATACAACTGATTATCAGATTCTCACTGCTTCATGCCACACAATGCTTTCAAAATGCAATCCAAACACAATGTTTTGAAAAATTTAATGGCGTAATTTGATGATATTGATTTTGGTATATGCTAAATTTCTATATATTTTAGTCTTGTTTAGGTACGTTGGACTGTTGGAGGGTTTTGATTTCTAACTACTTAAGTATCTGTTTATTCAGAGTTACCAGCTGTTGAACTCAGAGGATCATGCCAATTTTTTGAGGAAAAATAACCGAAACCCTGCTGAGTACAGACCTGATATTTCTCATCAGGTTAGTGATTGTTAATCTATAACTTGACCAATGGTATTTGCCATATTTCATTTATGTTTATTGGCAGTATCTTGATTTTTTTTGCTTTAATTGTGTACATATCATTGGTTTGATGCAGGCGATATTGAATATATTAGATAGTCCATTGAATAAAGCTGGTAAACTAAGAGCTTTGTATGTGAGAACCGAAAAAGGTGTACTTTTTGAAATCAAACCTCATGTTCGTATTCCAAGAACATTTAAACGGTTTGCTGGAATCATGTGTAAGTTCAACCAATTATATCCTAAGCAAATCTTCACCATATGCTTGGTTTTTTTTATTTTTGACTTTCTTAATATCGACTTTCTTGATACCTTCAGTGCAATTACTTCAAAAACTAAGCATTTCTGCTGTTGGAAAACGGGAAAAGCTTATGCGTGTGATTAAGAATCCTGTAACACAATATCTTCCAGTCAACTCTCGCAAGATAGGTTTGCAGTCTTGTCTCGATCTTGCAATCTGATTTATTATTGTTCTCACCCCATGTAAATTGTATGATAAGCACCAATATGGATCACTTAAGAATTAAGATCCGTTAAAGGATTACAACTAATTAGACCAATCAAGGAAATAAGAAATAGATTGATGGACTTAGTTGATTATCAAATTGGAGGGAAATTGTTATTAGTGAATTCATAACAGAATGATTACAGAGATAAGGAGAATTACAAATCAATCGCTAGAAATGAAAGTGAAACATAACAGGTATTTAAAGGGAAGAAAGGGCGGGAAAATGGTTAAGATGAGCTCTTGGCTGTTTGTTGACTTTTTTGGTTGACTTCCATTATGACCCATAACATTGTAATGCTGGACTATTCCAATTCTAATATATAAACGAGTGTTGGTACCCGCGCGTTGCTGCGGAATTCTTTTGTAGCCGTTAGTTACTTAACGTGAAGTTAGTTACCTAGGACTGACTTTGCAATTGATGTATAACATGAAGGACCATTTATGTAAATTATGTGAGGATTAAATTTGCAATGAACCGTTGAGATGAAGGACAAAGTGCGTACAATTTTTTTTTATAATGTTTAAGTAACGGTCGTTAGTTAACAGCCGTTAAATAACTAACGACAGTTAGTATTGTATTAAAAAAAAAAAAAAAAAAAAAAAAAAAAAAAAAAAAAAAAAACATCTGATTCACCTTAGGTCGGACACTTCACTTCAAGCTTAAACCTCCGTCTATGATCGGCTTGCTTTCTCGGTATCGTGAGTCTAAACTCTTTAAGCCGGCTAACTAATAGATAGAGATATAGCTCAGTAAACACGGGAATCACTTCGGCTTAAACACGGCTATGCTTCGCTCTTTTTAACTATCGCTAGTCTGTGAAAGAAGATTTCAATTTATGGTCACTTTCAGTCTAACCCGGATTTACTTAGTTAGTCGAGACTTGCTTCTTAGCGTGTAGTGGATCAACCAGGCTAGCTTTCCTTTAGTAGAGCGCGGGGAGAGTGACCATCATGGCCTTGAATAGGGTGTGCCTTTTATTCTGTACATTTTTTATGAAAAAAAAAAAAACTGTGCAAACCACTGTAGCAGCTACAGTGGTCGGCACTATTATCCTCCCCACATTTAGTATATATATATAATTACTAGTTTAATATATTTATAAAGGGAGATACGGTAACCTTGTTACTTTATAAGTATTTTTTAAGAATTCATGCTAACTTGAAAATTTATTTTGTTTTGTGGGCCAGGGTTTTCACATAGTTCGGAAAAGTTGGTTGATATGCATGATTATGTGGCTACATTGGACAAAGACGCAACTCTTGTTTTTGTGGTATGTAACTAAGTCGTATAGGCTTGATATTTAATTTGAAATTGACTAGTTGACTTTTAGAACCAATTTATTTCGCCAAAAGTTGCAAACAAATCATTGTTGTGGTGGAAAGGCTGAAAAAATTATATATGTAACAAAACCGAATTTGACAAGTATAAGTTTAATGTCGAGTCGGAAACCCAGGTATACCAAAAAAAAAAAAAAAAAAGTTCAATGGTATAAAAGAAATTTATTCCCACATTTTCTAGTGGCATGCTTACAAGAAGAGTTATATGTTTGCAACAAAAAGGTGAGTTTGATGGTCAAGAGAGTCGACCACTAATTAGAAATATCATCTTACGTGACGTATCTATGCTCAGGTTGGTGCAATGGCACATGGAAAAATCGAAAACGACTTCATAGAGGATTTTATTTCCAGTAAGTTTTTTCTATATGTATCATTTTACAAAATGCATAATATATTTAACCCAAAATAAATACTAATGCTTACACGAAAATCTTGGTTTATATATTGAATGATGTATGTCTATTTACAGTACTTTTTTAACCATGTACTCTTTTGTTGCTGTAGTTTCTGGGTATCCATTGAGTGCAGCATACTGCATTACAAGAATCACCAATGCTTTGGAGCGTAAACACAAGATTATTTGAACGTCTTCTTACAACATGTACTTGTAGTAGTAATATCGGATTAGTAGATGACTTGCTTGAGGATAACTGTCGCGTTTTAATCTGTGATTCTTCTTAAAAGTACAGCAGATTTTGGTCATTTTGAAAGTGAATTATACACTTACATCCTGACTACTGTCTTTCTAAAACCCTCAAAAACAAAGTTTAATTACATATTTTGGTCATTTTAGGGATTACGTACATCCCCGTTTATACTTCACTAATATATTTTCCCAACCAACTTTCAAATAACAAATATACCAAATCTTACCTATGTAATTTTCATATATACCAATTTTATCTTTTTTATTATAAACACTTCAAAAATGTGAGCATTCTACCCTTCTTTTTTGAAAAATGATTTGCACATTTCATTTTTTGATTGAGACGCTTATATGTGCAACCGGTTAAAGCCGTGTACATTTACAGTACAACAGTTTAATGCACATGATTGAATATCTTAATCAAAAAATGGAGTGTCCATATCATTTCTCATTCTTTTATTCATCCCTAATCAAACTTCAACTAACAAAGTATTATACAATTATAATTAACCTAGAAAACATTTATATAAAAGTCTTCGGAGGCGTGTGTTTTGTAGCGATGTGGAGTATTTGGAACTGGAGGAATCGCTATGTCCATGAGAGGATTGAGAAAATGCACGTTATTCTTCATGAAGATATTTTTGCGAAGATATTTTTGCGAAGATTCAGTCATTGGCTTTGCTTTCGATATCAAATCGCTGCTCTAATCGAACCTTTAATTGGGCTTTATGGATCACTAACCCAACAAATATTTGCATTGGCTGATTGCTTTTGGTGTCTTTTTGTTTGGCTTTTTTTGATTTTCTTTCTATATTGGCGGTTCTAGTAGTGTTGTTCTATATCTTATGGGTACTCTCTCTTTGAGACCCATTGTATTGTTTTTTAGTTTGGTCTTAATAAAAATTTCAGCCTTTCCAAAACAAAAAAATCATACCTGCACTATTTGGCTATATATATAACCCAAGTACAAATTGTGGCATATATTTTACAATCACATATTCATCTTCAAATATATGAACCACGTCGTAGTTTCACTTACTTTATGCAATTTGCTTTCAACTATGAAAGTCCCTAGTCTCATGCAACTTTTTAAATAAATAAACCACTAAATTGATCAACATTTTAAGAGTGTTTTGGCATTCAAAATCAAAGGAAAATGAAAGGGTATAATTGTCTTAACATAAAATTAGATGAAAATAGATATATTTGTAATTTTAACATTTGATTGGGGAAATAATGTAATTTGTGGTATTTAAATGAGGATGGATGTAATTCTCGATCCCCTTATTTTATTTATGATTTTTAATCACAAGGAAAAAGATAGGTGTCACACTTTGGACAAAACACGTAGATTGATGATGTGAAAAACTTATCAAGTATCAATAGAATATAAATAATTTATAAAGTCAATTACATAACCTTCCTTCATTGTTGATAATTAACTAACATAACAACGATAGCACATATTAAAATTACAAACTCTAGCTCGACATTCAAGTACCAAAACACCATTGATATCTTGATTACACTTGGAACACACATACTTTGGCGTTTTCTTTCTTCGAACAAATGTTAATGGATGTTTGTGATAGGAAACTGTTATAGTGCCCTCCTCCCATATGTTTTCATACCGATCACGTCGACTAAGGCAATAAAGGTGAAAAGAGTTTTTGTGGTTTTGACAATGATAGAGTGGTCGTTTGGGGTGCATTTCCTCCTCACAAATATCACAATTGAAATCTTCAGGATGATTTTCTACTGGGGGATACGTCAATAGGACTTCATCATGTCCTTTGCAATACCTGTGAGCAAGGGATTGGGGCGACCTCATTGCACAATACATGCATAGTTGGAAGTCACAAGCCTTGCAAGCATAGCTTATACCAGAAAACCTTTTAAAACATGCCTTACAATCAGGTTCGCCATCAATGAGCTGGAGAAGAGGATGTTTGTGGGATATATGTTTGATGGTATTGGGTAGAAATGCACAGTTTATACAAAGATCAAAAGTTCCACATCTGTATACAAACGTGTTGCCCAAGGCTAAACAACCCTTGCATTCATACCACCAGTATGTTGTCTTTACCAAGCTAAGAGGATACTGTGGGTGAAGTTGATGTTTTAATGTGCGGGGTAACTGGGCACAATATTTGTGAAGAGTGAATGAACATCCATCTTCACAGCAACTATAGTATGGAAAGGACAGGGGTCGAACACAACCATAACATACCTCTATTAGATCACCCGAGTTAATGTCGGTCATGCTGTTACCTTGGGGTTCAACATTAAGGATTAATGGATGACGGTGGCTCCAATGGTTAACTTCTACCGAGTCCTCGTCATCATCAGAAAACACATTTCCAGAATATAGTAGTTTGAGTGGATCGGTGAATTTGTAAGACATGGGGAAATGCAATAAATAATTTCCCTCGTCAACAGCAGATGTACCAGCGGGATCTCTGCAGTAAATCCAAGATCGATTTAGTACTACTCACAAGTCACAACAAAACAAAAATAAACTATGGAAATGTTTTACCTTGAAACGGAAGGCTGCTCTGCTTTTAAGGCGCATTTAATGTGGGCAAAGTATCTACAATTTGCACAATAATACAACCAGCTGTCATTTGGCAGGATTCGTTTGTCGCAAAATTCGCAAAAATATGGGTAATTATAATATCTTTCTGGAAGCGAATAGGCCAGAACTAGAGGGTGATTAGGGTGGTGGGGTATATTGATGGTGGTGGCCAAGGAAGCACAACCCTTGTGGATCCAGAAGACACAAGTATCACATTGATAGAAAAAGTCTTTTTCTTCGGTTTTGCATGCATCACAATAGAACGAAGCAGGTTTTAACTGCAGGGTTAAAAAGTGTTGCGGATGACCTTCGTGTTCAAGTTTGATCGATGCTTCCTTTTTTAGTTCACCATCAGCAACCGGTTGAGCAACAAAAATAACACCACATTTTGTGCATGCATTAAAGTCACAGCTGATACATTCGTAGCTGAAACCCTCTATTAATTGGTGTGGGTTACCACACAAATCACAGTAAAAACGATGAATTATTTTATTAAGCGTTAGAGGATGAAGGGGATGGTTGTGATGATTAATAGTGGGTGGTAGTTCTGCACATGCCTTATGCAAAAAGTAACGACACGAGATGCACCCATATGCAGCGCCACCCACTGTTGATATGGGGTCTCGACACACTTCACAACGGACCTCACCTTTCTTCTCGTCATGATCATTAACAATCGTTTCCCAGTTTTCTATTAGCTTCAGTGAATGTTCTTCATCAGTACCACATTTTATGCATGCATCAAAATCACACTCTGAGCAATAGTAGGTGAAACCATATTCTAGGTCTTCGGTATGACACACATCACAGTAGCATATATTGCGGACAGTGAGGGTAAGAGGATGGGAAGGATGAAAATGGTGATTGAGGGTAAGACGATGAATATGGTGATTGATAGTGGGTGGTAGCTCTGCACACTTCTTATGCAAAAAGTAATGACACGAGATGCACCCGTATGCAGAGCCACCCAATAATGATATGGCTTCTCCACATCCTTCACAACGAACCTCGTCTTTCTTCTCGCCATGATCATCAACAATCGTTTCCCAATTTTCGATTAGCTTCAATGAATGTTCCTCATGGCTAAAATGATTAATCTCACCCATTATTTTTTTTCACTCTCTCTAATGTGATATAAAATTTAGTTGAAGTTGAAAGGAAACAATACAAATACAAATGCATATTTTATTACCTATAAATAGGCGAGGGGAGGGAAGGCTAACTCACAAGAAATAGCTTTCAAATTCGACACCATGTCGATATTCTTTTTCATAATTCTTTTTGTTAATATGAAAATTACTTTTTTTAACAATGTAATTATATAATTTTTTTAATACAACATATTATAAAATTGAAAAATATTTAATTTTTTCTTTGAAATACAACATATTATATTATTATATAATTTTTTCTTTAACAATGTAATTATCGTTTTAAAACACTCAAATACCATATTTATCAGACATTTCATGTGTAATTCAATGATCTAGTTACACTTATTAGTTAGAAAATTAACATTGAGGTAGATTAACGTGTTCGTGTAATACTTATATACGTTTATTAAGTGAACTCTTCAATAATTATCTGGTTTAATTTGTTAAATACTCTGAGATAATATCATGGAAATTTGAAAGGAATATATGAAACTTCTGATTTTTATAAAGGTATATACTTTAATATTTTTATACTTTTGTGAAGAGGAAGAAAATAACTTTTATAAACAAATATAAACAATAATCCCAATTACTTTTATATTTTTAAACTTTTTTGTAGAGGAAGAAAATAACTTCTGTATTTTTGTGATGAGTAAGCAAAAGAAAAGAATCAAAATGTGCAGTTCAACTTTACGTGACAGCTAACCAAGCAAAATATTTTCAAGATTTGTAACCTAAGAAAAATACTTTGATCAAGCTTTGAAAATTTTATGCGATGATCGAGTGCAGCATACTGCATTTTGTTATAAAATGCTATAATACACTTAACACACATGAAACACTAATGTTTACTTGCAATTTGCTTAGAACTTGTAGCTTCTTCTTTGATTTATACAACTATTAAATTTTGTTAAAATATTAAGTCATATAAAGAATTAGCAGTATTTAAGACTTTAAGCCACGAGGTGAAGATTACCCTCAAACAATATATATAAGTTGACGATGTGAAAAATCAGCTTTAAAGAAGTAGCAATGTAAGTTAAAATAGCTATAACCAATGAAAAAAAAAAAAAAAAAAAACGCATCCTCTCTTATTTCCTGATAGTATTACATGATCAAGGATAAATATCATCCTGTTCCAGAATCAAGATTGCTTTTATGAAGAGTAAGAAAACAAAATTATCAGTATGTGTTAAGTTTTAACTTTTTTCCAGAATCAAGATTGCTAGGCTTGCAAGTTGCAAGTAGTATTTTTCTTTTCCAAAGTGTTCTTAAGTTTTTTGTGAATATGAAGTTGAGATCTGTAATTGGACTAAAATACTGTTAACTTTAATGCAGAATCTGTGAGATACAAGTTTTCTTCCATTGGTTAAAGTCCAAAAAAGTGTTACAGGATATAAATTATTTGGACCCTGTTATCCTGCCATATATTACCTCTAAAGATGATCAAAAAAACACAAAGATTGATATAAACCACTGTATTGGATTTAAATAAAAATAAACATTTACAGTAACGAACACAAATTTTGGAGGGTTGGTGACGGGCTAACCCCTTAGAGCAAGTTGCTTTTTCAGATTCAGGATTTCACTTCCACGTGACCCCAACTCAGTCTTTAGTTTCTTTGTAGCGTCTTCGAATTGCTTATGCATGAACTCTTTCTCGATCACTTGTTCTTTGCATCTGATCCGAATGCTATCCAACTTTGTTTGTGCTCCATTCAGCCTCATCCTTAATTTAGCTGCTAATATGCTGTTTTTTACCCGATCCTGTTCAAAAAAAAATGATTGAAACAGAAGTCACAGTTAAGTTGTTTGACTCGTGAAGAAATGTATATGATTAAGTAGGATATTATGTTATGTGAGATATAAGATAAATGTCCAAAGATAACAAAGTCGTTGCTCTAGTACAAGATACCGACATGCTAAATCTTATGCACACAAAAATGAAAGGGATGTTTAAATGTGCTATAAAAATTGATTAGAGGCTATCCGATTTTTTAGTTTAGTGTTTGGATCAAATAAATTCTCAAATAGCTGGTTATTCATGAGTCAAATGATAATCAGTATCATACCACTTGCAACAAAATTACTAAAAAACCCTGCAATTACACTTATGTACCATATGTTTTACCTCCTTTCATATGCTTATTATACATTTCTTATTGTTGGATATTCTGTTATAGATTTACGTTAATCGTTGGATACTAGTAAATAAGATACGAATTTTGCAATTTAATTTTAGATTCTTTTGCAAAAATATAATTATAGGCTCATAGTTAATGAAATAATTGTACATCTGGAATTTAGTTGTTTTAACAATAAATAGAATGTCAATTTTGGTTATGTTATCATTAGTAACTCTGTAAGCTAATTATCTTATAACTTACATAATCACGTTCAAACCACACATCCAAATACCCTATATATGATCTTTGGAACATCCAATGATTCATAATTGGGTAGCATGGTTTTAAACATAATTGCAGTCATGGATATCAAGAAAAAAGAGCTTACGTCGTGCATCTTGACATCTAGAGTGGATAGCTTCATCGTCAACTCCTCAACATCAGCTTTGGCGTTTAAGAGCTGGTCAAAATATAGCTAACGTGTTGAGATATTTTCAAATGATATCCCAAATAATGACAATGAAGTTCTGGCATTTTTACCTTGTCGTTATATGTTTGCATGAGCAATTGCTGCTCGACCTTATGATTCTGCAGTTCTTCAGCCCGGGCAATTACCTCATCTCTTTCATTTTTAATGTCAAGAAGCTGATCGCGTAAATTCTGGAAATGTAAGATATCAAAATTAGTGTTAAATGCAATACTTTTGTTTGATGGTCAACAAAGTACTTGTGTTAAGAAACTAAACGGTAACCTGGATATCATCCATTGAGACTGAAGCTTGGCCAGACTCCTTGACTTTGACTGCAAATTCATCTCTTTCCTTACTAAGTTCATCTATATCCATCCGAAGTTTATCAACTTCTTCACATGCATTTCGATGATTTAAAGAAACAGATTCTAGTTTTGACTTCAAAACCTGAAGCATTATTCATAATAGCCATGTAAGACGATATATAACAAAGTGCACGTGACAAGTTAGATATACTCCATCCCTCTCAATATGTCCACTAGGCAAAAACACAGATTATAAAAAGTGTAATCATTGTAACATTATTTAGTAAACACTGTTTTACCTTTTGACCAATTATTAAATGCTTTTTTTGAGTTTTGATAGTAATATTGCTTGGGGGTAATATGGGAAACTTAACTAATTATACTTATTTTTTCTTAGAAAGTGGACTAATATTTTGAGACATGCTAAATAATTCAATGTTATTAAACTTACGTCTTCAGTTACTCTTTTCTGATCATCAAGCTGATTAATATCATTCTTTAGTCGCTCAATTTCAAGTGATTTTTCCACACTGCACGCCTTCTCAACTTCCACTTTCTCTTCCGCAAAAGCCAGTTTTTCACTAATGGTGTGGCATTCTTCTCTGCAGACCTCCAGTTCATTCCTCACCTTAAACAAAAACACATAATAACAATTATATGATACATGAAGTTAAGACAAATAAATAGTTCCAATGCAAGATATGTTGGGTTTTTCACGCAGAACACCAACATACTATTCTGTTTGTCACGTTTTAGTCATTGTACTCTTTTTGGCACACCTAAGTCATTAAAAAGTGATACTTTTAAATTAAATGTTATGTCTATATATAATGTGAAAATAGTAAGACTAAGGGTTACAAAATAACCCAAGCGGATCATAAAACTATCTTTTATTGACTCGTATGTAAAAGAAACAATTACAATATTCAAACAAGACAAATCAAAAAGTCATAAACTTGGCCTTTACCTTTGAAATTGCTTCCGTTAACAAAGCAATCTCAGTTGCATACAACTTTGACTTGCTTTCAATGGCTTCAACTGAAGTTTTTTGGGTGGTTGACCATATTGCCCGTTCCTCCTCAATTGCCAGAAGAGCGTCGGTAAGTTGCTGCATATTACAAGATATGATAGAAATTAGAAAGATTAATATATCAAAGCAAAATATATATGCCAATTTTGAAGTCGATAAATAATAAAATCAACGCGCTTGTTAAGTCAATACCATAGCCATTTCTTCTTTTTCCTCCATCAATTTATTGATACACATATCTGCATTCTCATTATGTTGTGCTGCCTCTTCCAGTTCAGACCTCTGAAACATTTATAAGATTGTCATTTTAAATTATACTAAATCTTACAGTAAAATAATAATTTTGATTTATACTAAATCTTACAGAATATATATAGAACTTACAAGACTTATAATCAGCTCCTCTAATCTTTGTAGTTCTGTATCAGAAAAGTTTAATTTTTCATTTAGTTCTTCTACTTCAGAAGCTAAACTTTCAGATCTTAAATCTGCCTGTTGCTTTTCATCATTAACTATTGCTAACTGTTCTTCTTGTGAAGCAATAGTAGTCTCCATCTCAAATGCAAGCACCTCCAGTTTTCTGTACCCTTCCTAAAAGATGATTCGAAAACATGCTTAGATCTAAAGCTGGATACTGTTAAAGTAAAATAGTTCTTTTCTAGTTAACTTTTTTTTTTTTTTTTTTTTGGAAAGGCAGTTAACAACCCCTTCTTATTACAGTATTACCTGATCTACAGCAGCAGCAGATCCTTTGCCTTTTCTTGAGTCAAAAGCATTTGAGCTTCTATCCACCATAACTGAATCACGTCTTCTTCCAGCAATTGACTCACGTTTATTTATATCACGTTCAAGAACACTCCTCTGACTATGTAAGCGTTTTATTTCTCTCTCACAAGATGCCTTTTCACTCTAGATAAATGAAATGCAAATGTGTGAATGAAAAGAAAAGTTCTGGTTAATCATCATATTAAATTTCTAGAAATTAGTTATTGGTTACCTCCAACTTTGTTTTTTCTTGGATGATATTCCTTAATTTAGACTCTGTTTCTTTCAATTTTGATTTTGTTTTCTCAAGGTCTTTTCTCATAGTTTCCTTCTCTTTAGATAAAGCAGAAGATGATAGGCGTGATAATTCATTTTGGAGTGATGTGATTTCAGAAAACAGTTCAGTTTTTTCTGTTTCATAACGTTCAGAAAGTTCCTGGAAGATAAAGATAAATGTTAGAAGAATGTTTGGTTAAAGGGAGAGAGCATAAATTTCTGGTGGTCATTTGTGTAAATCAGTGACATACTCTTAAAGCCTGTGATGAGCTTTCACTATTTGAACATGCTTCTTCTATCCTTTTGTGAAGGTCCTCGGACTGATTGTACATATGAAGCTACAAAAACCACAGGTATCTCATAAATGTGAATAGGGTGGATATATGCCGAGATGGAAGAAAATGTGTGGGTTAGATTACATGTTAAAGCAGGTATTTTTCTTATAAGAAAGCAAATTGGGTTGACCGAAACACTTTTAGTCCAATTTCTTTCATTTTATGTAAATAATTAGTGTGTCAAATATAATACAATACTATATTATTCAATATATCATCTAACTAAATGAGTAAGGAGGTTTCATGCATTACAACACACTTTAGGCAACTTTTGATCTGTTTGACCTGTTAATCCTAGATATAAAAGGTAACCCAAATCGACCAATCATAAGTAAATAGGTCAAAATTGCTACCACTAGATATATGGAACTATGTAAGCAAAATCAATCATACCTTTTCGCGTTCAAGTTCAACTACTTTAGCTTTCAAGCAAGAACAAACTTTTTCATAGTCACCCAGTAGTGTTTTTATTTGAATAAAGTCAATGGAAGAGAAAGACCTGACATCCTGCACAAGTTAACAAAATTGTAATACCTCATAGTATTAGCATCACTTGCCAGCTTATAATTATAGATCATTAGATCATGGATTTGTAATTACTCACAGCAATAACGCCTGTCAAGGCATTAAAACTTTGCAAATGCTCATCCATCAAAGATTCGACTATGGTTTTCGAATGTTGAATGTCAAATGTCATTTCTTGGAAGTCCACCGATACCTTCGCCAACACCTCAGAAGTCTCGTCCTACATAGAATTATGGAGTGTCATGTGCTGAAAGTAATTGTAAAATAAATATTCAGAACTAAACTTCTTCCCTTCTTGTTTTTTGCACACTACAGCAGTGCTCAGGTTCTGTTTAATACTTAGTCATTTATTTTCAATTGTACCCTTATAGGTTTTAGTGATTTATACCCTTTTTAATGATCATAATTGACATGTAAACCAAAATATCATTGTGCTCCTATATCTTTGGGTAATGACTGCTCATCTAACTTGTTCACTGGAAAAGAAAATGACTTTTTCCAGAGACGGGGAGTATATATAATAACATAGCAACCATTATCATGAAAACAGGAAGATGCGCAATATAATAGATACCATTGAAGTAAGTTGTCGACGAGCCATACTGGCTTCCTCCTGTGCAGCCAAGAGCTGTGTGTATAGCTACAAGATACACAATAAACTAATTAAAAGCAAGAATAACAGCTTGTATAGCAAAAAGAACAACTATCACCACAGGAGAAATGTATCTCAATGATAGTATTATTTATCCAAGAATTATACTCTTTTGTTGCAATCTAAGCTTTCATGCATATTTTCCTCTGTTTCTGATTCAACAGCAGACTCCAAATTCTGCAAGTTTGCAGACCTCTCCAACTCCAACATTGATATCTACATTACAGCATGAATAAGAGTTTAGCTAACAGCCATAGTTGTCAAAAGCGAATGCGATTGCAAGGCGCAAAGACCCAAAATCTCGCCTAGGCGAGAGGCGCATAAAAAGCGCGGGCCCAAAAAAAAAAAAGCGTACCATGAACCCTAATTTCCAAAATCAAACCAAACGTGTTTCTGGGTATGATTGGATCCTTGTATCATGTTTATAACATGATTCCGACCAAAACCCACCCATTTAATCACTCCTAGGCCCAAATCGTCGCTTTAATTGTCTGTGCGCCTGAGCCTACTGTTCTGAGCGGTGGGGGCCCGCATCCGCATCGCCTGTCGCTAGGCGAGTGAGGCGCACGCTTTTGACAACTATGCTAACAGCACACAGATTGGAACTCATCCACCAAACCATTTCCAGATGTTTCTTGATAACAATGGTGTTCAGGTTCAGAGTAATACTTAGTAATTTACTACCAATTTTACCTTAATTGGTTTTAATGATTTATAACCTTTTTAATGATCATAATAAAATGTAAACCAAAATAATGAAATATCATTGTGCTCCTGTATCTTTGGGCAATGACTGCTCCTCAAAATTGTTTCATTAGAAAAGAAAATACTTTTACAGAGAACGGGAATATATATTATAACATAGCAACCATTATCATGAAAACAGGAAGATGCATGCATCAAGTATTATAATAGATACCATCGAAGTAAGTTGTTGACGAGTCAAACTGGCTTCCTCCTGTGCAGCCAGGAGCTTCGTGTATAGCTACAAGATACCAAGTGAACTATTTAAAAGCGAGAATTGCAACATGTGTAAAAAAAATAAAAAATATATAAAAGATATATCCATGGGAGAAATATATCTTGATGATAATATTGTTCATCCAAGAATTATACTCGTTTGTTGCAATCAAAGCTTTCATGCATATTTTTCTCTGTTTCTGATTCAACAACAGATTCCAAATTTTGCAAGTTTGAAGACCTCTCCAACTCCAACTTTGATATCTACATTACAACATGAAGAGGAGTTTAACTAAAAATAGACTGAGATTGAAACTCGTCCCTAAAAAGAAAGAATAAAAGACTAAACCTTTTGAAGTTTCTAAGTAGCAACAGTGTTCAGGTTCTGTTTAATACTCAGTAATTTAGTTCCAATCCTTATAGGTTTAGCGAGATCTACCCGTATTAATGATCTTAATGAAAACGTAAATAAAAATATCATTTTTCTCCTATATCGTTGGCTAATGACTGTTCATCAAACTTATTCTTAGGAAAAGAGAAGACATTCCCAGGGAGAGGGAGTATAAATTACAACATAGCAACCTTTATCATAAAAAAGAAAAGATGCATCCATCAAGTATTATAGTAGATAGTAAGATACCATTGAAGTAAGCTGTTCACGAGTCAAACTGGCTTCCTCCTGTGCAGCAATGAGCTTCGTGTGTAGCTACAAGATACGCAATGAACTAATTAAAAGCAAGAATAGCGAGTGTACAGCAAAAAAAACTTATGTATCGCAGTAATAATATTATTTATCCAAGAATTATACTCTTTTGTTGCAATTAAAGCTTTCACGCATATTTTTCTCTGTTTCTAATTCAATAGCAGACTCCAAATTCTGCAAGTTTGAAGACCTCTCCAACTCCAACATTGATATCTACACTACAGCATGAAGAAGAAAGTAACTAACAAAGTATCGAGACAGAAACTCATCCTTATAAAGAAAGAATATAAGACTCGACCTTTTCCTGAAGTTGCTCAATAACAAGATTTGTCTCCACTTCGTTTAAATTTCTGACAGTCGGTAACTGAATGGCCTTTTCATCAATACCCGATGTGTTGGTAGCTTCCGCAAGTCTTCTTGTTAAATAGTCAATTTGTATTTCACTTGTAGTTCTCTTTAGCAAGAAACTTTTAGCAATATGAAATGAAAGTATACTATCTTCATTAATCAAATAAACAGCATATAGTGGACTGACCTGGCTTTCAAATTGTAAGAGCAAATTTTCATATTCTGCTCGCATTTCTCTTAGCTCGGCACTTTCCTGCAAGTAAAATTATTACATGTATTCCTAGCTAAGATTTGTGAAATATGTGTGATCCAAAACATATAACCAACCGTCGGTAAGCTCCTTTTTCTAGCCTGTGACTTTTTTCTGCTTGTAACATGAATAAATGAGTGTGTTGGAAGAGCAGTGTCACACGATGCCACATTATTACAAATTTTCTCCTGCTTGCATGCATTTGAGGTATTATCATTAACTAGTTCCTCAAAAGGTAAAAGTGGTCCTCTTTCACGGTCAGCTCTAACGGGTCTTAAAGCAGAACCTTGACCCGGGATAGTGGAAGGTAACTGGAGAGCATTGGAAATATATATGGTATGAGTATAGAACAAGGATTATAAGGAAACGTCTGGTAGAATATATTAATACCTCATTTGCCATCTTTTCTGACAGTTTTCCTGGACACCAGGTATCACGCCGCTTTTCCTTTACGGATAGAATATGGGAACAAACATGTTCAAAAGAAAGGGATAGAAGTTACTTGTAGTCAAGTATTAAGATGAAACAAAACATAATAAGTGCAGAATATTTACACACCAAAAGAAGAAAATTTGAGCTTACAAAGAGCATAAAGAACTTCATAGTCAATAAAATAGCTTTTAAGTGTAATTACAAGCATAAAGAGTCCCTTGAGGTTTCACTCTAAATATTATTGAGGTATATCCAGATGACTTTATATCTTATGAGAATAAGCATTTATCCCATAGGGATATTTTTCAATGATATTTAGAAAGCACTGAAGAGCCATTGATGGGGTAGTAATCCTTAATTTTAGATTAAATTCTTTCTTTAAGGTTTCTTGTCGTGTTAAGGAATTATGAAAATCTGTAGACAAGCTTCTAGTATTTGAAAATTTATGAGGTCTTTCAATTAAGAAAATTGTCTTATTGTCTCATAGGCTCCTACCTTTAGCGTATTCACTGACCTACAATTGTCGTTGTAACCACCAAAAACCAACAATATCATTTAAGTATTACTAATAGCTTTCAGTAGTGATGAGGTAAAGAACTATAGATGATTTAGTATTCTTTTTGTGTATTATTTATGCTTCTACTTACTGTAATATTTTTCAAGCAAGTCCTCAAAAATGCTACTACACAAAAAAAACATATATATTTCTTCATTTGGTATTTCCGTTTGTTTAAATACCCAGTTGTGCTTTGGGTACTACATTATATATCGAAAGCAGAAAAAAAAAATCTCCAAGTAAAAACATAATTGCTCAGAAGATGTCTCCATCATAAAACATTAAAAGAGATGTCTAGAAGAGAATATAAATTTCAGAATCAAACCTTCTTGCGATGATCACGATTTTCATCTCTATTAGAGATTAAAACCATAGAACTAAGGTTCTGGATTTTCTTCTCTTGCTCAAGCAACATCTTCTCTCTTTTAGCTTGAGCTTTCTTTTCTTCTTCTAGCTCCAAAGCTATTCGTTCCCTCTCTAATTCACTCTACATGACAGTACTGAAATTAAGAATTATACAAAACGTTATAGCAATTATTTAGCTACTACAATTTACCCACCTGCAACAATGTATTCCTCAAGTTGAGAATCTCTTCTCCTAAGTGGTCTGAATGAGAGCCCTGAAAGATTGTAAGAAAAGCAAAAAAGAAAGATACATAATGAGCATACCAACAACGAGCCCAGTGCTAAATTAACATTTCTTCTAGCATGAAAGCCTAACCTGTAACTTTGCTCGAAGCTCCTCAATTTCTTTCTTTTGCCGCTTTAATAAAGCAGCATCTGTCAAAATCTGCCAAATAAAATGAAGTTGAGAAAAGGTAAACTTCCAGAGCACAGTAATATGAGATGCTGTGTTAAAAACAAACCTCATTCACATGAACACAGTTAGTAACACGTAAAGCTCGGCTAGCAAACTGAAGGCTGCTTTTAGTCTCATCAGCATGAATCTGCCATTTTAGAAAGAAGAAGTATCAGGTACCAATGATAGAGGACAGAATTTATGATTAAAATAAGTAGAGTTATAAGAACATCATATGATACAATTTATCTAATGCTTGTGACACCATTTTGACTTGAAAGAACACTCATGCACTTACAACTATTCATGATTCTACTTTAAACATACATACTAATAATTATAGAGAAAAGAAACATGTTTAAATACTTTATGCAAAGTTTAGGTTCACCTGTGCCAGTGTAATGTTACAAATGATGGCTGTATTTGCATTCCCACCCAGTGCAGGCTGCAAGATACGTGTAAGCTTACTGTCCCGATAAGGAACATGACCGCTGCATTAGACAATATATCATATTAGAATTTGTCAGGAATTACAAGATTATACTTTGGGAAATCTGAACCTACCCTTGGCTTTCGGCACCTTCACTTAGCTTTTTTATCACAGTTCCAAGTGTCATCAAACTCTTGTTAATGTGGGAACCTTCTTTCAATCGAACACCTTCTGCACCAGTTTTTGCAGCTCTTTCTGAACCAGCAAGGTCCACCAAGTTCTAAGACGATGAAAAATAAAAGTAGATAAACAAAATCAGCAAAAATAAAAAAGGAGAATAATGTAAAAACTACTGTTACATAATACATACCAAAACAGATACACGAACAGCATCACAAGAACTCTCTGCATATTCATCTTCAGCTTTATCCCTGCTCTCTATAATCTATACATGCATAATCTTCCTCTTATGAACTTGCACAAGTTCAATTAGAAAAAGTTAGAAGGAATAGTAACCATACCATGCGGAAAATAGTATGAGACCTACTGCTGTGTAAATTCATATTTGTCTCCCCAATATGACGATGAGCTACAAATTATAAGAAGAGAAAAGAAAGCAGAAGATAAGATCATTTAAGTTTAAAGAAAAAGAATATAATGTGAAAAGCAAGCCATAACAAAAAATTGAAAAGGATAAATACTTTTGACTATAATACCCCCTCCCCAGGTCCCAAACTTTTTATTCGATTGGTATAACTTTTTATTAGGTTACCTGAAATACTACCCCTAAAACGTTGCTGATACAGATAAAATGAAATTATTATGGAATGTACCTTCACCAAACTCCATAAACTGGAGCACTTGCTTTGGGCTAGTAACAATTTCTTCTTTTAAGCCAGCAACAAAGATTCCACGCTACATAAGAAAACATAAATTAAAAAACTACAAAAGCATATACCAGTAAAAAGAGCAATGGAAACCATTATACTTGTACCTCAATGCTTTCATGAATTTGCAGCTTTCGGTGGTCTGGGGCCAACAAATCATTGATTTCTTCATTATAGATCTCCATGTAGGACATCCTCAGAAGAAACTCCCGATTCGTTTCCTTCAAAGAAAAAAATACCGGCTATAACTAAGAGCATAGAATCCAACTGGATTATATTGTCTTCACTAAATCAAAAAGTGGATCTATGGCAACCACCAAACAGACAACTATTAAACAAACATACGAATTAATGTGTCATCTATCAATCTTAGAAACACTCGTTAACATAAAATAAGATGATAAAATTGCTGGTAACTTTGGTGGCTGACTGGCTGCCATAGATCTACTGCAAATGGAAATCAAAGGGGGGAAATAGGTGTGTCCAACAAGTTAAAAAAAGGGTATGGCGATGGCCACCAAATGCAACTATGGAAACAGTCACTGCACTTCTCATGGTCTAGTTACAATTTCTTGTATTCACAGTTAATTTTCCAAGACAAGTTTCAAATAGTTGATAACACAAATTTACAAAGAGGTAATATTACCTGTTCTATCATGCTAAAGAGATCATGTACTGCTAAAGGGATGACTCCAGGTTCAGCACTAGACCCACGCATAGTGTGCGTTTTGCCACTGTTGGTTTGTCCATATGCAAAAACAGTGCCTAAAGAAAAGAAAGTAAGATAGATAAAAAGCAAGATGAATATACAGCCTCCCCCCAGAAAAAGAAAATAAAAAAATATATTACTATGTAATAAAATATATGAGCGTCCCAATTAAAGAGCATTAAAATTCAATAAATAAACACTAGCACATAGCTAACCAGAAGTGACTGTTTTCTAATCTCAGTGTAGGGGCATCATGGATTTCAAATGCTAAATTTTCATATTAGGTGCCCTGACCCCTGATAATTAATGAAGGTACGATTTGAAATAAAACCATGGCCCGGGATGTATAATTTCATGGTACAAGTTCCAACAAACATGGTAACATCACACATGCCCTGCCCTGTTCTAAAATATGTGATAATATATTGTATTATTGCCTTCAAAGTTTTAGGCCTTGCATCTGGAGCCTTTTACAGTATTTGCAAGAAATGTTTGAAGTGTAGAGTATAGACAGATAGATCATTGCCAGTTCTCAAGCATATGAGAGTATGGTTCTTCATATTGGTTGTTAGTGTAAAGGCCTAATTTTGCTGAAGTTGTGTTATATTAAATCCTACTATGTTGAACATGCAAGGTATTACATATGATATCAAATATCGAATTGTCTTTCCGTATCAAGGAGAGAACAGGTTTAATTGAAACTTTAAAACATTAGTCTCAAGTTCCATTAGATGATTCCAAATGCGTAAAAGCATGTGGTTGTGCTTGAAAAGATAGCGGATTAGCGAAAATTGATTGTGTTAAATATGAAAGAAGATTAGATAAGGAACTACATTAAAAACTCACTGATCAAGTAAAATCATACCATTAAATCCGCCAACAGCTGCTGAAACAATATCTTTCGTTCTTGACTCATAAACGTCCACAGTTTTACAATCCTCCCTGAATATCCGGTCTACAGTTCACAAATGAAAAACCAAAATGTGAGAATCAGACTAAGTACTCACTCTGTTCCCAAACAAGAGAGTTGAATATTGATTTTTATGTCAACCCCATAACCTTCCAACTACTAAGAAGTTTTTCTCAAATTTACTGCAAACATCATCCAACCTACAGAACTTGTTATTTGTGTTCAATCAAATCAACAACTTTGTATTAAACACCTTGAAAGGAATTACATGCTCCGTTTACAGTAAGCTCAAAATCAATTCAATAGATTGACGAGTACTTTAAATGGATATTAGAGTTCTTCTTGAGAAAGATTTCAGCTCACCTTAAAAGCTATTGAGCTCAAAAATACCATTAAGAACTATGCTTGACAAAACAAGCTTGCTTCAAGCTCAGCACATATATATTCCACAAAACTTGATTATAAATCTAAAACCGATTTAAGAGAATCTCAGCATAACATGTATGGCTGAATATGGTCCAAAAACCAAGCAAGTCTAAGCCCTATTAAACTTTTTGAACTTAACTCTTTGGTAAATATTTAAAGCTCAGAGATGTACTCAAAGTTGAACTCGATAAAGCTCAAACCTTAACTTCCAATGGTCATAACTACTGCACTTGTTCAGTAAGTAGATGGACTGGTTTACTGACACGAACCCAATTGAAGAAATTTGACAATGAAACTACGCTTCACAATGTATATTTGAGCTGAATTAGTAACAAACTACTAGCATTATATAAATCCTGTACCTAAAAGCACTAGATTTGATATAATAGTACCTGAATTTCAATACGGTAATGTAATTAAACTTTACAATCACAACATATATCTACACATCAGTAGCAACTGCTAACATAATCGAAACCCTAATCAAGTACCTAAAAATACTAGACACAAAACTTCAATATGAACCAATAAAATATCTCACTTCGAACAACGCACACAACACCTAATCCATCATATTCGTGTGTTTTTCCATTCGATAATGTAATTAAATTTAAAACTTCAAAACATATACTAAACTAGATAGCAAACAACTAACCAATTCTACCTAAGTACCTAATCATAAAGCATCAGTATCCAATTTCGATACCTCACAACGAACAAATAAGGTTGTAAGCTTGATAGGTGGTACTCAGGGCAGTTAATTAGAAATATTAACACAATTGTTTCAAATGCTTCAAACCAAGTTTTGAACGGGTTAACAGAGTTTTGACCAATCCGATTCGGCTCAGCTAGCCTCGGTCACTGACTGTAGCGAATTGAGCCAGTTTCTCGGCCTTGTAATCCAAGTTTTGACCAAGTTAACACCGAGTTGGGTCAAGTTTTGACCAAACCGATTTTTTAGGCCAATTCAGCTCAATTCGCCTATGGAGTAATCGCCAATTGCTCAGCCTTCTAATCCGAGTATTACAACGCTACAAACAATAAACACATCACTCACCCTATCAAATTCGTGCATTTTTCGATTCGGCGACATAATTAAACTTAAAAACACGAGTAACAAGGTCAAAACCCTAAGTAAACACCTAAAATTACTAGACTTATCTAACATATATTAACAAAATCAAACCCCTGTAAATATACCTAGTGCCAAATTACATAACAAAATACCTAAAAATGAGGCAAAACACACATATTGCAACAACTTAGTTCGAAATGTAGGAGATTAGGTGAGGTAGTTACCAAAATCGAACTATCAAATTTAACATATTCGCCTAACTAAATAACATTGTAATACATAAACCGATACCTCAGAACGAACAATATACGCCATCAGTTTCACCTTAATAAACATATATGGGAGCTAAATAACATCCGTAACAAACTACTAATAAAATCAAAACCATAATTATACACCTACTACAAAATTACATAATAATATACCTAAAAACGAAGCAACACACACATATTGTAACAAATTAGTTTGTCATGTAAGAAATGAAAGATGTTAGGTGAGGTAGTTACCCAAAATCGATGGCACAACACCAAAATCGATGAAATTAGAGCAGTTTTTGATTAGCTAATTTAATTGAACCTCAGGGTTCACAACATATATCTAAACTAAATCAGTAACAAACTACTAACAAACTCAAAACCTTAACTATATTAACTTAAATCTCATATCAAAACCCGATACAAAACACATATTCAAACTACTAGGAAATCAAAACCCTAACTATACACCTATTACCTAAAATCACAAGCCGTAATACAATAGTATCAAATTACACAACAGAACAACAAATACAGTATATAATGTGTTAACTTAGGGTGTTTGGTAAGAATTTAAGATAATGAGAGGTAGTTACCGAAATCAAACTTGTTCGACACAATAGCACCACACTTCATACGAAAACGGCAAAACCTATTAAACTAGAGCAGTATCCGATTCGATAATTTAATTAAAGCTCGCACTTCCATATATAAAACCAAACAACATCAGTAACAAACCATTAACAATCCAAAAGTTCAAAACCCTAATTATATACATATTACCTAAAACAACAAGGCATAATCTGTGAATAATGTGTTAAATTAGTTTACCGAAATCGAACTTGTTCAACACAGTAGTGCCACACTTCATACAGAAATGACAAAACCGCTCAAATTGTGAAGTTTTCGATTCGCTAATCTAATTAAACCTCGCGCTATTATATATAAACTAAACAGCATCAGTAACAAACTCAAAACCCTAATTATATACATATTACCTAAAACCAAAGGCGTAATCCATTAGTACCAAATTACACAACGATACAACAAATACAGTGAACAACGTGTTAAATTAGTTACCGAAATCGAACTTGTCCGACACAGTAGTGCCACACTTCATACGAAAATGACAAAACCGATCAAAATAGTACAGTTTCCGATTCGCATATCTAATTAAACCTCGCGCTTTTATATATAAACTAAACAGCATCAGTAACAAACTCGAAACCCTAACTAATCGCTAATATACTATTAGCAATATCAAAACCCTAATTATAAACACATAATGCCTAAAATTACACAACAGAGCAATTAACAGAGTATATAATGTGTTTAATTAGGGTGTTATGTGTGTAATTGAAGAGGTTAGGTGAGGTAGTTACCGAAATCGAACTTGATTGGAGGGGTGCCGAAGACGATTGAGTTGTTGGTGATTCGCCACGGGCTCGTTTTCGCGTCTTCGGGCGATAGCGGTCGTGCTCTTACGGCGACGTTGATTCGTTCCATTGTTGAGTGGATTTGGTTTGAGTGAGTGAGTGAGTGGTGTGATTTGAGTTGAAAATTTTGGTTTCCCGCCTTTGGGAGCGTTTGGTCAATTTGATGTGTTTGGGATTTGCTTACTTTCTAGTTTCTACTTTATGTAGTTTGTAACACTTTTGTTATCACTCAATACTTGACCTTCATCTAAGGGTGCTCATCGGTCCAAAACCAGACCGGACCGAGACCGAATCGAATGTGGTCGGTTCGGTCCGGTCCGGTCTCGGTCTAAATAGGCTAAATGTCCGGTTTTTAAATCGGACTGGACCGAGACCGAAATTATGAAAAACCTTAGACCGAGACCGGACCGAATGTGATCGGTCCGGTCGGTTTTGTCGGTCGGTCCAGTCCATCCGGTCCGTTTGCTCACCCTTAATTGTAATGGTCACTGCCGAACCAACTATTTAAAAATAATTCACTTTATACAAAAATACCTTACACACTTACAAACAGCAAAAAATAATAATAAGTGGGGTACTTCCTTGGTTTTCATTAGGTGAACTCCTTCATCCAACCAACTCAAAATTCGTCCATCACCTCTCGTTCACCTCGCTTTCGTAATGGTATCACACTATAACCCTCCTTCACCTTCACTTCACCTCTCATTCACTAACTTTATTACACCCCGGCTACGTTAAAGGGCAAAAGGTATTTATAAGAGAGCTTGGTGCAATGCAGCGGGTTATGTGATACCGTCACGGCAGTTTTTCTCTTTTTAAACACACATATATATAGGTTCACGAGACCCATAAATTTATATTTTTATTTAATTTAGATTCAAAAACAAAATAATAAAAATCAAAATAACTATCGTTATCCTCTTGGTGAACACCTATAACATGGAAGGCGGGTGCAACAACGGCGCATAGGACTTGAAACACTTATAACATAACTTGGTGCATATAACACTTGCACCGTATATACATAATTATTACAAAACATGACTTTATTTAAAAAATAATAATAAATAAATAAAAATAAAAATAAAAAATAAAAAAATTCTTATGAAAATTTTAATTATAAAATAATAAGTTATATGATATAGGATATTCATAAATTCATTAGTTGAAAGACTAACTAAACTCAAGTTATGCCTAAATAAGTTAATGTGTCAATGATAAAAAGTTTTTTTTTTTTTTTTTTTTTTTTTTTTTGTTTGTTTGTTAAAGTTAACTCAATCTTGTCTTCCACAAGGTATGGAGGGGGTGAGATGTAGATAGCTTTATCTCTAACCTTTTGTAGGAAGTGAGGATAGAACCCTTCAACCTGTGTGTCCAAAGAGAATGGTTTCCAACTGATCCAACCGTACTATATATTTTTTTACTAAATAAAGTTATTTCTCAAAGCGATTCTTTTCCGCTAGTTGATAAATCTTTCATAGGACCAAAGGGCTTTTGTAACTTAGTTGTATCGATATGATATGAAATTGTGAGATGTTTATCAAATTAAGTTGTGACAACTGTCAAAATAGGGAGCCATTTTAAAACCCGCATTACTTTAAAAATTATAAATTTGGAATATTTGAAAAGTTTATCGTGACGAGATATTTTATGAACGTTGGAATTGTAGAATTATATTATTCCCGTATCCTCAAAAGATTACAATGCCCGTATATATAGATAATACAATAGGGTAAATAGGTTAGGCCCAATATTAATAAAACATACAGGCCTAATTAACTAATACTCTAACAGCCCCCCGCAGTCGGAGCGGGAGATGGGCGGACGCTCAGACTGGAGCGAAAGTCATCAAACAGCGCATACGGAAGACCTTTGGTGAAGATGTCCGCGAACTGATAACGTGAAGGAACATGCAACACGCGAACATGACCTGCAGCAACCTGTTCACGTACAAAATGAATATCTATCTCTATATGCTTCGTGCGCTGATGTTGCACGGGATTGGACGAGAGATATACAGCACTAACGTTATCACAATACACCAAAGTAGCAGTCTTCAATGGGAAATGAAGCTCACGTAGTAGATTTCGTAACCAAGCAATCTCAGCAACAACATTAGCAACACCGCGATACTCTGCCTCTGCACTAGAGCGAGAGAGAGTGACCTGGCGTTTAGAAGACCAAGACAATAAGTTGTTGCCAAGAAAAACACAATATCCAGAAGTAGAACGACGTGTGGTAGGGCAGCCAGCCCAATCAGCATCTGTATAACCAACCAAAGAGCCAGACGAGGAGGAGTATAGTTGAAGACCATAATCAAGTGTCCCGCGAACATAACGTAAGATCCGTTTAAGAGCCGCAAGATGAGGCTCACGAGGATCATGCATATATAAACAAATTTGTTGTACAGCATAAGACAGGTCAGGACGAGTGAATGTAAGATACTGAAGAGCACCCGCAAGACTTCTGTAAAGCGTTGGGTCAGAAACGCTGACACCATCTGCACCAAGCTTATGCTCAGTATCAACAGGCGTGCGACAAGGATGACAATTGAGCATACCAGCTCGCTCCAAAACCTCCAAGGCATATTGCCTCTGATGTAAGAACATACCTGTATCATTACGTGAAACAGAAATACCCAAAAAATAGTTCAAAGAACCAAGGTCAGTCATGGAAAACTCTTGATGAAGAGAAGAAATAATCCGCTGCAAAAGTGTTGTGGATGAGGCAGTCACTATAATATCATCAACATAAATCAGTAAGTATGCATTGTCAAAACCCTGTCGAAGAATAAAGAGTGAAGAATCACAACGGCTATGAGTAAAACCAACTCTGGTAGCATAACTAGCAAACCGCTGAAACCATGCCCGAGGAGCCTGCTTAAGACCATATAATGACTTCTTCAAAAGACAAACATGATCCGGACGCTGTGGATCACGAAAACCAGGAGGTTGGTGCATATAAACAGTCTCCGAAAGCTGACCATGTAAAAAAGCATTCTTGACATCAAGCTGATGAACAGGCCAATGTCGAGATGCCGCTAAACTGAGGACAGTGCGAATGGTAGCCGGTTTGACAACCGGACTAAAAGTCTCATCACAATCCACACCAATCTGTTGACTACGCCCATTAGCAACAAGGCGAGCCTTGTATCTACTAAGGGATCCATCTGCAAAATACTTGTGCTTGAACAACCACAAAGAACGAACAATGTTCGTGTCTGGTGGTCGAGGCACAAGGATCCAAGTTCCATTTTTAATGAGCGCATTATATTCATCATTCATAGCAATTTTCCAATTAGGATTATTAAAAGCTGCAGGATAAGACTTTGGAATAGGAGAAATAGTGGAAACATGACAAGTATATTTAGGATTAGGTTTTGTGATACCTAGTTGAGAACGTGTGACCATGGGATGAGACGACGCATTGTTTGTTTGTGAAGTGGTGGACGTGGCTGAAACTTGGGTATCGGGATGGGTATTTGGGTGGGATTGGTCGTGACTTTGAGGTGGTGCTGAAGTATGGGCAGATGGAGAAGGTGATGGTGAAGTGGGGTCGTTGGGCCCAATAGGGGTGGGTATAGGTAGAGGTGAAGTGGGTTCGTTGGGCCGAATAGGTGTGGCTATGGATGGAGGATTAATGGGAGGATCGTATTGCTCATCATCAAGAAATGTATAGGATGGGGCGGCGTTAGGTGTAACTGAGCCATAAGGAAAAACGGTTTCGTCAAATGTGACGTTGCGGGAAATGATGATTTTATTTGTGGCAAGGTCGAGGCATCGGTAACCGCGATGATTCGATGGATAACCAAGGAAAATGCACGGAGTAGCCCGGGGTCCAAGTTTGTTGGATGTGTCGAGGTGTGGGTAGCAAAGACAACCAAAAACTCGTAAGAACGTGTAATTGGGTTTGGTATGGTAAAGACGAGCATGAGGGGTCTCATTATTTATGGTGGATGATGGTAATATGTTGAGTAGATTGGTAGCCATATAAAGGGCCTCGACCCAAAAGTGAGGTGGTAAATGTGCTTGAAAAAGTAGTGTGCGGATTTGGTTATTGATTGTGCGAATCATTCGCTCGGATTTGCCATTTTGTTGGGATGTTCGGGGACAAGAGAAACGAATATGGATGCCATTTTTGTCAAAGAGACGTTGAAGCGTGTGGTTTTCGAACTCACCACCATGGTCACATTGGAATGCTTTAATTTCAACTTTAAATTGAGTTTTAACAAAAGAACGAAATTGAGCAAACTTGCTGAAGGTATCGGATTTGTTTCGCAATGGATAAACCCACACATAATGAGAAAAATGATCTAAAAACAAAACATAATATTTTATTCCACTAATACTCGGTAGGGGAGAAGTCCACAAGTCCGAGTGCACAATATCAAACGGAGAGTTAACAATAGACTGAGAACTGACAAATGGAAGTCGCACATGTTTGCCAAGTTGACAAGCATGACAAAGCACGGGAGACTTCGTTTTATTACACAAAATACTATTACTAGACAAAAGAGACCGTAACACTTCACTTCCAGGATGGCCTAGTCGTTGGTGCCACGTATGTTGACTTGTAATGAAAGCTTGGGGAGAGGTGGTAGGCTTGGTGACGGGATAAAGATCTCTAGTGCTATCACATCGGAGAAGGATTTGACGAGTCGAATAATCCTTCACAGAAAAACCAAATTCATCAAATTCAATTGAGCACTTGTTATCACGGGTAAATTTTCTAACAGCAATTAAATTTTTAACAATATGAGGTGTGACAAGGACATGATTTAAGTGCAAAGGTCGGTAAGGATTTGGCAAAGTGCTATGACCAGTATTAGTGACGGGTATGGAGGCACCGTCACCAACAAAGACAGATGGATAAATGCGTTCATTAGAAATAGAACTTAAATTATTTGCATTTGAATTGAGATGTAAAGATGCACCTGTATCCATATTCCACCCGGCATCTCCAAAATCCTTTAAAGTCAAAGTACTAAAAGCCTGTGGCAAATTAGTCTCTTGAGTATCAATACCGTTACCATGTTGGGCCTGCTGAGAATTCACATGAGCCTGAAGTTGCTGACCCACAGAACTGTTGGACCCGCGTTGTCCACGAGGCCCACTGGACCCACGAGAGCCGCTGGTCTGAGCTAAATTTCCATGTTGGGCTGAGTAGGTCTGTGAAAGGAGGCGCTGATGGGCCTGCAATAACTGTGTGTAGGCCTGAAGAACTTGGCCAACTCCCATATTATTTTGTGTGGACTGTTGAGGTGTATTCCCATTCCCACGAGAATTGTTATTGGTCCAAGATGAATTAGAAGTGTTACCAGAAACATTATTACGTGCATGGATATCATGAAAAAATTTACATCGATCACCATACCAACACGACCCGCGAGAAAAATTACGGCAAACCGAACTAGAGTTGGTGGCTGATGTACGTGAAGTATTAGTGTGGGACCGAGATGTACCTGTTTGAGAGACAAGTGCGGTAGGAGAAGATGCCGAGATGTGAGAAGATGAGGCACTATGTTGCTTCCGGTTCATTCGAGCCTCGGCAAGTGAGACCATGGATCGTACAGTTTCCAAGTCCGGGAAAGGGTCCCGATTAAGTATGACATGTGCAACAGTATCATACTTGTCACTAAGGCCATGAATGGCATATGTGACAAGGTCTTCTTCGGTAACATTTGAACCAAGGTTGTCTAGACGTGTAGCAAGCGAGTCAATCTTCCGAAAATAGGCGTCAACAGAGAGGTCTCCAATGTCCAAGGTGCGTAGCTCTCCTACAAGTTCCACAATCTTGGATCGCTTGTTATCTTTAAAAATCTTCTCTAAAATTTCCCAAATATCACGAGCAGTTTTTGGCTTTGCCTTAAGGACACGTTCAACAAGTTGATCGGATATGGTACTGAAAATCCATGATTGAATGATGGAATCCGCAGTAAGCCATTCATCCGTGGGTGGAGGTGGGGGGACTGTAGACGTGCTACTCGATGCGGGAGGTTGAATGAATTCGAGTGCTTGACATCCACGAATTTGGATAGTGAAAAGATCACTCCAATTCGAGTAATTTAGTTTATCAGCATCTAACTTGAGCGGCATAAGGTTTTTAAAGTTATGGAGTGTAAAAACCTTCGCATATTTAGGTGGTGTGGGTGGTGAATTTGTTTCAGTAACCATGTTTCAAGGTTGAGGATGGAGGACTGCAATAATATAATAACAGTAGGCCTATGATATATTAATGGTTTTGAGTGTTGTATTGCAACTGTTTTTTTTTTTTTTTTTTTTTTTTGGTTGAAGAAAGCGATTGACGGCAGAAAAGGTTTAGGGTTTTAGGGATAATTCCTGGTATTCTGATACCATGTAGAATTATATTATTCCCGTATCCTCAAAAGATTACAATGCCCGTATATATAGATAATACAATAGGGTAAATAGGTTAGGCCCAATATTAATAAAACATACAGGCCTAATTAACTAATACTCTAACAGGAATGTGATTTTAATTGTACGTTATTTATGGGATTTGATTATTTATTTATGGATTGGTTTGGTTCATTCGTGATGATTGATTTTGAGATCATTATTTTGGCACTACATTGACTCCGGTACTAGGATAACCTAACAATTTTATTTATTTTAAATATTGGTTCGGATATTATTATTTTTGGAACGTATCGCGAGGTTTTGTTTATTTTGGAACGAGTTCAGTTTGAGAAGGTTGATTTGGTTATTTAAGGTTTCAGGTTTGGTCCGTGTATTTACACCGGGCTACTTAACCCACTACACCTTTCACTATTATTATTAAAAAGCTTTCTTTTTTTTAATAAGAGTAAATTTCAATCGTCCTTGAGGATCTGGTAACAACACAACACACCAACACCTTCACCTACATTAACTCTCTCTCTCTCTTTTCTTTACTCACCACCACCGCCACCTTAAACTATCACCACAGCCACCACCGCCACTCCTACAACAAAAATAACACCACCATCTTAACCATCTCTTCACGATCTATCTTTTGGTACAACTCACGCGCGATTTGGACCACTCTAACATCTCGAAATCATCACCACCGCCCCTAAACACCATCCTTTTCATCTTTTTCTTGTTGGGTTTTTGAAGAAACATAGTTTTGGAGTATTTTTGAAGGTGAGTGACACGAGTTTCAACTCGTTTGTCTCGATTTGGTACCCAAAATCGTGGGTACACTAGTTTTCTTGAATGGGTTTTGTAAAATAATGATGGGAAATGAAGTTTTGATAATAAAAATTTGTTTGGTATCCGGGTTTTGGTGGATTTCATGTGGAGGTCGAGTGAACCATGAGCCGTAGCTCATGGCTTGGTTTTGGTTCGAGCCTTATGGCTTATGTTTTGATGGTTTTGACCTCGGGTTCACGTTAGCGAGGGTTTGGATTATTGGAGTATGGTTTTGGCTTGGATTTGATGACTTTTTAATGTTGTGGTTGTTCTTGTATGCCGCGACCCTGAGGGTCCATTTGGGACAGCCTTGGTATGCTCCAAGTGAGCTTGGGTCGTGACCCAAGCGGCCTTGGTGTCGAGTCTTGTGACTCCTTGTTGTGCCGAGACCCAAGTGGGTCATTTGGTTCGGGTTTTGGCTTGGTAAACCAACCCGGAAATTTGTGTAACTTGATGTTTCCTATTGTGGTTCATGTTGGTGTTTTTATTATTGTGGTGATATTTTTATTTGGTCGAATAGTTTGGTTGGGTCGAGACCATTGTGGTCTCGACAATGGATATATTATGATGATTGAGGAGTTGTTGTCGAATGGTAAATGTGGGGACCGATTGTGAGACGGTCAAACTAGATTGACGGAGATAGGTTAGTCAGGTGCCGTAGTCGGACCCTATTGTTGTAGCACGTGGATTTGGGATTGATTTGGACGGAGTTGATTTATTTATTTTGACTTGGTCATTATTTGTGGACTTGGACTATGAGCCGAGAGTAATGACTCGGACATGTGACCAAATTCTTATGACTCGATAAATATTTAAAATCAAACATTAAAAATAACACTCGTAATAATATTATTAATAATATAATCGTTTATATATGTATATTGACGTGATAAACGTACATATATATATATATATATATATATATATATATATATATATATATATATATATATATATATATATATATATATATATATATATATATATATATATATATATATATATATATATATATATATATATATATATATATATGCGTATATTAATAATAAAACGATTACGAGTAAACGTTATAATAATATAACGATAAATATTGTACCATATGAATAGTGCAATAAATGTCGGGTATTATTATAAATAAATAACTATAAATAATGTCGTGGACTAATACGTCGGGTAAGTTATAAATAAAAACATGATGATTTTTATAAATTTAGAAAACTTATCGAGTTATACGAGTTGTGGTTACTTAAGTCCAAGTGGGCTTTATTATGTGACTCTTGTGTTGTCACGGATATATGACGATTAATATAAACATTTTCTATAACTACGTAACTTATTTAATCGACGGGTTAAATCGAGTTATTTAGCTATATAAAATGAGTATATTAATGGGCATCGTATCCCACGACGCCCATAGGTTGTGGTACGTGTATTAGGATAATAAATTTACTATATATCTCGTGGAGTTGGCTAAATTGACGAATTTGGCCAATTTGACGATATATATAGGGAATTTATTGAACTACGATATTTACCATATAGTATTCTTTGTGCTATGTGATTTAGGTTGGGTATAATCTTGGAACGATATATTACGTAAATAAATATGGGGGATTACCAAATCGACGGATTTGATAAACTTCGATGATTTATTTAAATAATATATTGGGCTAATATTAGACCTATAGATGGTTTGTTATTTCTTTCGTTGTGGCTTCTTGGTTTGAGTTGTGTCGACCCTCCACCCATATGGATACCAAACGTCGAACTTCAAATTAATATGAAGATAATTCGAGAAATGGATATTTTTGGAAAGTTAAATGGAATACGTTCGGGATTGAGAATATTTGATTTTTGAGGAAATGATTCTGAACGGGTTTGATATTGTTAGGAAGTGCCGAGTCTGTAGTTGCCGTTACGTGAGTTACTTGAGTTGCTTACGTCTTTCATATATCGGTTTCTTTTGAGGAATTGCTGGACTTGAGGTGAGTCATAGCCCCACTTTTACTCTTGAACTTTGTTTTCAATACTTGGGGTGAGAAACGTGCAAATGTTTTATGTGGACTATTATCGCTTTGTTTATTTAAAACTTGCTATGCTTATAGAACTAGGTAGGATTGAGCGAGGCCTAGTCCCGAACTAGGTAAGCTATTGATTTGGTTATAGAGCGAGGCCTAGTCCCGAACTAGGTAAGCTATTGATTTGGTTGTTGAGCGAGGCCTAGACATGAGCTAGGTAAGCTAATGATTGGTTGTTGAGCGAGGCCTAGTCCCGAACTAGGTAAGCTATTGGATGGGTTATAGAGCAAGGCCTAGACTTGAGCTAGGTAAGCTATTGATTGGATTGATTTGAGCTATAGTGTGCACCTATAGGGTTGATTTGATTTGGTTGGATTATTTTGATTGGATTATTTGGTTGGATGTTTGAGGCCTAGTCTAGCTAGCAAGCGTTTTGCGTATATGTCCACTATATTGAATTATGAATTTAAACATATGATCTCATCAGCGAAAGCTGACTTTTAGCACGTTTTCTCAGGTAATTAAGTGATGCCCTTTGGATGCTTGGATTGGAGGCTTGGCAATGGCACCCGGTTATGGATCTATTTTCTAAAACTCTGATAAACTATTGTGGACCTATGTTTATTTCTTTTGGGCCTTACTTTGGATAATTGTTGGGATAAATGTAAACTCTAAAACCCGTTTTGGTTGTGTTTTTCTTATGTTTACTTTATCTCGTTCTTTCATGACTTTGAATGGATACCAATCCCCGTAGCACCCCGAAAGCTTGTTGAGTCTTCCGCTGTATCAAATTTTGGGGGTGTTACATAAGTAGTTGTGAGTTAAAAGTGATGACTAACATAAGCATATGATAAACTTTTCTCAAGTATTTTTTTAGAATGAAAGGTAAAGTAAAGAAATCAAAGTAAAGAAAATGATGTAAGAGGAAGTAAATATAGTGAAAATAATTGTGTTCTTAAGTTTTGAGTGAAAGACAAAGTGAAAGGTAATATGTTATAACATGTCACTCACTTTTTATATTATTGAGTTTACATTTACTATAATACCCTTGTACACACACAATAAGTATAATTGTTGAGGGGCACTTTTGTCACAAACAATTTGTGTCACTCTTTTCTTCACTTGCAGCCCAAATATGAGCGTAAAGTTTTACTTAAAAAAACAAAGAGCATATGTCCCTTTCATGTACTTCCATTCCTTTTACTTACTTCAAAAAACTAAAGAACATGATTTTTTTTTTTTTTTTTTGATCCTTCATTTACTTCCCTTTCTTTCAACAATTCAATCTTGAGAACACACTGTTATTATGTCTAATGTGCATATTATTTTTTATTTATTTTTTTACTTTGGTGGAAAAGAAAATTTTTTTATAAGTTATCATTCACAATTAATAACATACAAAATAAATATGTGCCATGAGTAAATAATGGTAAATAATCAAGACACACTTTGACCGTGTCAACTATTAACATACATAAATAGAACTTCTTGTAGCCTCTAAAGATTGTGTGGTTTTCCATACTTTAAGGTTTTAAAAATTTTACATAATAAAAGAATGACTTTGTTTTCTAAAAACATATTGGTGAAATTTTTGCAACGTTAGGACTCCATCCTTTCATAGTTGCACATCTCCCTCTTACCCCTTAACCTTTAACTATATACTTAGGATATAACCAGCATAATACAACACATTTTGTGTAAATCTCACCTTTGTATGTAGAATTCCTATTATATATACCTCATTTTCAACAACATGAGTCTAGTTTGTTTGAAATGCCTAGGCATTCCAAACGCATATCTAGAGAATGAACTATTAGTGCTTCGTGTGAGCCAATATCAAACTCGTTGTGGGTCATGTTCTAATGAGGTTAAGAAAAGGTCGTCTTTGAAATCGGCTCACGGATCATGCAAAATTAGGCACACTAGTGTGCCTACAAGGAAAACACGTGACGGTAGGAGCTTTGATCGGGTTACTTATAGAGGAAGGATGGAGTCCTGCAATGATTATCATTACCCAAGATTAGTACGAAACCATGGCACGAGAATACAATGGAGCATTGAAGATCAAGACGAGTACTTAATACCGCTTGAATAAACAATATTAGAAAATGGCCATGTATCTTGGAATATGATAACATGTTTTTTTTTCTTGTTGTTTGTTTAGGTTGTCAAACGGACCAAATGGTAAAGCTTAACTCGGTAAACAACTCGTCGACTCATAGGTATATGAGCATGGTCTTTATTCATCAAGCTAGTGATAGCTTAGTGAATGGAGCATGGTTTGTAACATGTTATACTTAATTTCAATTAAAAAAATGCTCATATTATGTTTTTAACAACTCTGATGGTGATTATATTGTGAATCGTACCCCCTGGTGTTTTGAATGGTCTTAGCCTATTTATTATCTTGAATTACAGATAAACACATTTCAATTTCAAACACTACGATGAGAGTTTGATATTTATAATTAGGAACGGAATACTACATAGCCGACTTTCGCAATATTGCAAACTAATATTTATGGCAACGTTTTCATGGTCGAAAAAATTCTTGAATCGAGCTTTTGGTCATAGTCGTAAAAACGTAAACGGATTTTTGTTGGAATTCACGAGTACTTCATTTTATGATTTATAATTGTTTTTTGGGTAACACGACATGGACAACAAAATATAATATCAATTCTTTTTAAGGTTTTTATATTTGGTTAGTATTTATTAGTTATTAGATGTCTCTTAGATATCGACCTATGGTATAATAAATACAAGATCAGTGCTTTTTGTTAATGATTTTTGCATCATTCTATCACAAGCTTAAAAATGATTTAGAATCAATATCATATTATTACAAAGATTAGAAGTGACATACGAGTAAACACAAAATGATGCAATTGACCTTGTGGTTACAACTGACAATATACTTGAACAACAACATTTGAGGTAGATGGTATAAGGAAATGTCGTCGAGGTTTTGAGATGAGCATTATAGAAAAAAGGTGAAATTGACTTGATAAGGTGTTATGTAGTATGATCATGTATGGAATATATATGGGCTCAATTTGTAGTAATTGCGAGAAATAAAAAATGATACAAGATTAAAGATTAAAAAATATTTAATTTGTTAATTTAATGGTGTACATTGTTCATTTTTAATTAAGGGTGTATTAGTAATTGAACTTTACTTATTTTTTATTACTACGTAAGTTTTAAGAAAAGAGGTTTCTCTAAGTAGAGATATAGCACAAAACACTAATGGAATGTAGTATAAGTTTTTGATAAATCATAAATACTTATAAAAAGGTACAATATTTAATAAACTGACGTGTAACCAACACAAGAAGTAACTTATAACAAAACACAAAAACATGTTTAATCCAATATGAAATTTTTTTTCTACAAAGTCCAACAACCTAGCAAATGTCATTTCATATAGGATTAACCAAGGTAAATATAAGTTGTTTATGAATATAATTTTTGTATGTACATGTTGAACCAAGATGTTGCTATGATTGTGCAATGACATAAACTCGATGATTTCAGGCAATGAGAGAGTGTGGTTTGATTTGATAGATTAAAGCATCTCTAATGCATTATGTGCCAAAAAATCTCAACCCATTTGTTAACAAATTCCTCAAATGCAAAAAACATTTTCAATATAATGTCAACCTATCATCCATGCTCACATTCCACATGCCAAACTGTTAAATTGCCAATAGGTTAATCAATAGCTTAGAGAATCCCCAATGCAAACATGACTTGAGATTTTCAAGTCATTCTTCAACATATCCTTCCAATGGTAAAAATTCTTTTGTATGGATCTTATTATATTCTAAACACACACATGCTAATTTATCAATAAGCTAATCAATAGGTTGAGCAATATCAACCTATTAATTAAAGAAAACTTTTTTAACGTTTTGCTCAAGTGCTTTGGATGAAGAGTCACCTGGGTGATTATGAGATACACTATGACAAAGTTCCTATCTTTTGTGATAACACAAGTGCCATAGCTATTTCAACACAACCTAATTCTTCACTCAAGAACCAAATATATTGACATCATGTATCACTTCATCAAACAGCATATTTTAAAAGGTGACATTGAGCTACATTTTATACCTACTGACTCTCAACTAGCTAACATTTTTACAAAACCACTACCTGAGCCTAGTTTCACTAGACTGGTATTTGAGCAAGGAAGGTTCAACATTGATCTACATGTCTCTAACAAATCAAAAGTTTTAAGTGATACTTTGAATTAAATATTAAATGATATTAAGGTAACTAAATGCCTTGTACTTATGTTTGAATGTAAAACATTCTAATTGGGAGGAACACTGTTCCAGACAAGTTATCTACTTTTTCAAAAAATGAGGAGAGAACTGTTTGCATAAAAGGTCGTGAGGCCCATTACTTTTGATAGTTTTCACCACTCAGCATTTAATGCGGAACTCTAACCAAAATTATTTTACCAAAAGTAATTTTTTTAATCAAAACTGATCAAAACTTTTTACCAACACACACAAATCCCTATTCACTTTCTCTCTCACCAAAACCCTAAAACTTTTCAAAACATCATAAGCAAAGTTTTTTCAAGAACTTCAAATGGCCTCATCATCATCTGAAATCATTCTAACTACTGCATAAAATGTCGATTTCAAACCAGATGACTGCATATTTGCGTTTAACATTAGTGTAGCCTTTCTGGATCATAATGATTAATCATATGCTACTTTGCTACGTTTTTTGAAAAACTATCCCATATCTACTACTTTTGTAAAATCACCACAAGCCTACTACTATGAATACATTCAAAATTTATGGTGTATGGCTGGAGCAAATATAGCAACCAACACCATAAAATTTTCAGTCGCAACGTCTACAAAACCTCTATCCTTCACCCTAAGTGATTTTTCCACAATCACTAGGTTAAGATACAGTGAATCTTATGAACCAAACCCTTCAAAAACAATTGTGAAAAATTAATTATTGTATTATTGATACCAATTTAGTCAGTGTGTTAGTTAATTGGCATATCTTGGGACAAAAACCAACACTCTCATCTACATATGATCCATAAGAAATAACAGAACAAAATCACATCTAAACAACTCTCATCTACATCTAAACAAACAAACACTTGAAAAAACACAAGAAATAACAAAACAAGATCTCATCTTTCTCTTTTGATATCCAAATATTCGTTCTTAGAACAAAAGTATAAGAGAAAAAACCATCATCAATCTTAAATAAATAAATAAATAAATAAATCACCTACCATTGTCCTTTAACAAAATATTGATGCCAAAATATTATGTGATATTCGTGGGTTTCAGATTCGGTTGTGAAAGAATCTAAGAAGTTTTTGTGTGTGTTCATTGTAAGCATAAAGAAAACAAAAAGAATTGTGTTCATTTGTTTTGAGTTGTCTTTGATGACTACAAGAGATAATGATTTTACTTTCAAGAGTGACTATAGGTTTTAAAGGTGTTTTTTTTCCTCTACCGTGTGTAGGCGTAAGAAAGAGAAGAAACATAGATATAGTTGTAAGATAGTGTGTGTTGATTGGTAGCAAGTGTATATAATTTTTTTAAATTAAATACATGAATACACATATACACCTTCATATTTAACATTCAACATAAGTCAAATTGATGTAGTTAGTAAATTTGGACCAAACATGAAACGAGTCCCGAAACTTTTTAAAAATTTGGAATGAAAGTAAAATACCGGCAAACCATAAGGACCAAAAATGTAGTTATCATAATGGACACGTGTACGAGTGTTTAAATATATATATTCTTTAATGATATTTAAGACCATAAACTTTTAAATATCATTAAAGAATATGTTATGTATGTAGTGAGATGTAAATTGATTTGTATTAACCCATGACATTTGGCCTGGTGATATGTGAATTGTCTACGAATTAACAGGTTGTAGTTTTAAGTCTAGTTGAAAAACATTTGTTAGACATGTGGTATTAAGGGTGTAATTATATATTTATTTATTTGCACTTTTAAATAAAAAAATAAAAGAATACTGCTATATAATCTTAAAAACATTCATAATTATCTTCCTAATGTCACTTATCAGAAGTTCATAGAAGGAAGAGAGTGACCTACTTTATCACATTCCATTCAATTTATAACACATATTATTATGAAGATATTTAGTGTATGGGGTGCGATGTGTGAAAAGAGCGCTAGGGAATCTTTTCCTTGCGGCAAAACCAATGCACCAATTGCTGGAAAACATAAGCAAAGCAAAGCAAAGCAAAAAAAAAAAAGTCCTGAGCGGCACTTAAGTCCCGTGACATCAAGAGGAGAAAGTGTGACAACCGGTAATTTTCCAAACATATTTTTACAATGGATTATCCTCGTTTTTCATTTACGAACCTTTTTGAACTCATTTGGTTTGAAAACGTGAAAACCGGACACAACGCGTACCGGCACAACCGACAATTTGATTTGATTATTTTATTAATTGCGAGAAACTAGGCGTATAAATAGTTGATTTTATTGGAAAAATTATTCTGAGCGCGATGGCAAAATTCTTGTGTCTTGAATCAACCGTTTACTAGTCTAAACGAGTCCCGAATCGTAATTTTATAAAATATTACACAATTACACATATGGTCCCTGGAATAATGTTTCACTCGCGTCCCTCCATCCTTTAGAACTTGTCATTTTGGAACTTTTTGAGTATATGAAAGTTAGAATTAGGGTTTCCTCATCATAACTAAAACCCTAATCATTACATACACTCTCTCCTCCTCTCACTCTTTTCCTTTCATCGGCGCCGCTCCACTTTCCGCCCGCCGCCGCTTGCCGTCGTCACCATTTTGATCAGCCACCACATCCATCTCATCTTTCATCTTCTCTCTAGAATCCATCGGAGCCGCCACCATGGCTGTCACATCCACTTTGTTTGCCGCCGCTATACGCCGCCGTCCAGCCCCACCACCACCAACGATGAAGAGTAGAAGATATCGTATATATGTTTTGGGTTTAGAGTGAATGGGTTCACGTTAGGATTGCTTTTGGTTCAAAAAAATCGCCACCGTCGCCATCTCCTCCACCCCGTCTCTCTTTCTTTCTTATTTCTTTGGTTGTGCCGATCCCGTACCGTTGTGCCCGTACCTCTCGATACCGTTGTGATTTGCTCTTGATGCCAGTTGTGTCAGTTGTAATATTTGCATTGTTGTGGCAAAAGTGAGTTCATGGCCCCTACTTTTACTTGTTTTGTTAATACAAATATTGTTCAAAAAACGTCATTTATATTTTACGATCTTTGCTAATATTTTGTTGTAGACAAAGTATAGACTTTATTTTCTAGCAAAGTATAACTATAGTATAAGTCTCACATATAAAAACTTTATTTCTAAACATTACACTTTCTATATGATTGATTGTTTATCTAACAATATTGATAGCATATTAGGTGTAAAAACATATTTAGTAAGTTTTACTAAGTATTGTGTTCTATTGAGTTATATGTCTTTTAACATCTTTGGTAACTCAATCACTTAGTAAAAACACATCATACAAACATTAGTACATATTGCTACAAGAATACTTTTACAAGTTCACTTTCATATTAGTAAAAGTCTAAAATTAGAAATATACATCTACAAAATGCATTGCATCATACATGTCTTGTCAAAACTATTTGTAAATCTTTCTAAAAGATTTCATGCATATTTGGAAAGATTCTTACTCAAAATAGTTGAATTAAAGGATCTTGATTAGACTTGTCACAGATATGGAAAGATTTCTTTGAAGGAATTCTGTCAGATCTGGCGGAACCCTAGGAATAAAAGTGCGGAACCCTTGATTTGGTTCCGCCTGATTCGTGGCCTAGCTGTTTGGTTCTCCTATAAATAGCAAGCCACATCCAAGAAATCTTTCATCACTTTTAGATATATTATACACATACACTCTCATCTATATCATCTAACTCGGTTGTATCTCACTTTTGTGATTCTCTTGTGTAGCAAAGAAGTCATCAAGTTCATCCGAAAAGACTACAAGCTTCAATACAACGCTGCAAGTCTTGATAGCTTTGCATTGTGTAAACTCATATAGTTTATACATCATTTGTTTGTATATTGTCTATAGTGATCGGTTAGTTTTTAGTCCTCAAAATACATAGAGTATAGGGAGTGGTTATACCCTTGGAAAAGAACTCGACATCTAGCTTAGTATCGGAAATATTGTATAGGCGACGATAGGAGTGGTTGTACCTTTGTAAAAGAACTCGGTATTTAGCTTTGTACTGGATAAAGTGTAAGCGACGATTGTAAGGTTTTCTCCGCTAAGAAGAGAGCTTGTTGAGTAGTGAAGGATACTCTTGAGTTGGATACTCGGGGCGTGAAGTATGGCAAGGAAAAAGAGTCCTTGTAACCGAACCACGATAAACACTTGTGTTGTGGTTTGATCGTTTATTACTTTACTCTTTTTCATTACTTGTTGTTTATTAGTTTTGATTGTTGGTTACACGTAATGATAACAAAGTAAATCAAGTTAAAAAGCGGTAAACTATTCAACCCCTTCTAGTTTTCCACAACTGGTATCAGGAGCTACGTTACTCAAGATCTTTAAACTATATGTATTTTAAAACTTGGATCGATCCATGGATTTTGAAAATCTCAAAGAAAGGCAATCTACACAAAGACCACCACTGTTTGAAAAAGAACATTTTTCTTGAATGGAAAATTAAATTTGAAAACTATGTAAGATCAATAGATCAAGATCTTTGGCATATTATTTCCATTGGTGATTTTAAACCATAGTCCTCTTGATTTTCAAGATCTTTGGCATATTATTTCCATTGGTGATTTTAAACTAACAAAAACAAGTTTTGAAAATCAAGAGGACTATCTCAAAAGTGACAAAAACACTAAAGCTAAGACATTAATCTATAAAGCTTTACCAAGAATCGAATATGAAAGAGTGTATTTTTGTCAAACGGTTAATGATATTTGGAAAAATCTTTTAAACTTTCATCAAGAAATATGTCAAGTCAAGGATGATCAATTTGATCATACATATGAGTTAGTTGTCTTAGAAAAACTAATGGATAGACACTTAGTTGAAGTAAATACAAGTACTACGAGTTTAAATGTTTTTAATGAAGGTATTAGTGATGAAGAAAATATGTGTCAAGCTCGAAGAGGACTTGTTTACGAATCATGGAGCGACACGAATGAAGATGATTATCACTATCCGGTTTGTGAATGTCAATTAGATAAAACTACAAGTAAGGTACAACTTGAAACCGAACATTTTTGTTTTGACACATTCATTTTAGAATTCGCTAAACTAGATAATGAGTCTAAACATTTTTGTAACATAAACCTAAAAACAATCTTTAACAACGAATCCTCAGGTCCTCTTGAGAAAAGTTTTGAAAAAGAAACAATGTTAGAAGATATAATGTCTAGATTATAAAGTAATGTTGAGATTAATCTAGAATGCAAAATATGTCTAGACTACAAACATGAAATTAAAAGACAAAATGAAAAGAGAAAAATGTTAGCTAAATTTGAAGAAAGCTCAAAATCTATTGAAAACCTATTAAATAGTCAAAAGTCATTTTGAGATAAAACTGGGTTAGGATTTAACTCAAATACACCATCAACTAGTAAATCAAAACAAATAATGTTTGTGAAGCCTAGGAGAGAAATTTAGAAGCAATTCATGTTTCAAAGTAGTGATAAGAAGTCAATGAATATAAATGTTCTTATACTTCTTGACATCATTTTTATGCCGTTAAATATGGTTAACTAACCATCTTGGATTCATGAGTTTTTGAGTATCCAAGCTTGTCTACAAGATAGGATGATATGCAATGTATGTCATTCTTGATAGCTTATCTATGGAACTCAAAAGGTACGATCTCTTTTATCTCGCTATAAATATTGTTCTTGTTTAGGATTTATCTTTCGTAGTATTAGTCGCCCATATCATAAGTAGTTTGTCCTCCTAGTTGGTTTTAATGGGTATTGAGATCACTATGGTCAATGGATTTACTCATGTCAACATACGGGAGATATTAGGTGTTTCATGTCATTAAACTCTTCGGGATAGACACTTGAAGGAGACTCACTTAATACTTGTCTACAAGTGAGCTATCTAAGAATCTCCTAAAGTGATAAGATGACCAACACTTTTGTGATGCTTGCAAAGTTGGTAAACAAGGTGTCTACATCTAGGTGTCTAGAACTTTTACATATTGATTTATTCGGTCCATCCGCTATACAAAGTTATGAAGGTAACTTCTAAACTTTGGTTGTAGCTGATGATTATTCGTGATATACTTAAACTAGACCTTTGAAAAATAAATGAAGCTTTTGACAAATTTGAAAGTCTTAGTAAGAAAACTCAAAATCAATTAGGATCTTACATTGTATCAATTAGAACGGATCACGGTCGTGAGTTTGACAATGAAATACAATTCAAAAATTGTTGGGATCAAAATGGTATAACTCATAACTTTTAGGCATCACGCAATCTAACAATGTTGTAGAGTGTAAAAACCGGACTTTTCAAGAAATGAATAAAACAATACCTAATGAACAAAATATTCCACAAAAGTTTTGGTGCAACACTGTTGACAAGTCAACTCACATTTTAAATCATGTCTTGATTAGATCATGTTTAAACAAAACTCCATACGAACTATATAAAGGTAAAAGCCTACGTTAGGATATTTTAGAGTGTTTGGGAGTTAATGCTTTATACTTAACACCAATGATTTTCTTACCAAATTTGACCAAAAGTCTTATGAAGGTGTGATTCTTGGATATTCAAGAAATAGAAAAGCTTATATCATATTGAACAAAGAAACCTTAAGAGTTGAGGAATCGTTGAACATAACATTCGACGAAAGTCCACCTCCTTCTAAGGCATCACCTTTGGTAGATGATGACTTAGTCGAAAGTCAAACAATGGTTAAGACAAGAATGATTGGATAATGACAAAGAAAATGAACTATTAAAAATTGTCATCTATTAGATAGTGTCATAAGAATCATCAATGAAAGAACATTAAAATGCAGTTAACATCTTTTGTCTTGTATCAATCGTTGAGTCAAGCAAAGTCATAAATCGTGGGTCATAATTAAGATCAAAACAAATTTGACTAAAATGATCGTTGGACATTAGCTCCTCAACCAAAGAGTCAAACCATTGTTGAAACAAAATGGACTTTTCTAAATAAATGAAATTAATGTAGTGTCAAGAAACATAACACAAGAGTATAACCTATAAAAAGCTCTTTAAAGTCTTAAGCAAGCTCAAAAGCAAGGTATAATCACTTAAGACCTTCCTAGCTTTTCACAAGTGCACAATGAATTAAATATCCTTTGACTTATCATGAATGAAATAAGTGAATCCATAGATAACACTAATCATAGAGAAATGTTTGGAAGTTTACTTGGTCTCACGGCTAATAGACACGTCATTACGATTAGGAATTGTCTGTGTGCTCGGTGTAAAGATGATTCTTCAACAATCCGTCCTGAAGCGGCTGTCTAGTTACATCAAAGGCATTACACAACTTGGAATATGGTGGCCCAAAGGAACGGGAGTAAAAACCATAGTGTATGCTAACTCGGAACATGCCGGTGACAAAGTTGATAGATTAAGCACAAGTGGTACTTGCACTAATGTCAAACACTTTCTCACCTCATGGTTCTCTAAGAAACATAAGGCTCTTTCTTTCTCAATTGTTAAACCAAATGAGTACCATCCGGAAAAGCATGTCAACAAGCTCCGTTAGATTAAGGAAGTTCTTGTCGACTATGTAGTTCCATCTGATGACATCCTCACTCTTGATAAAGAGTCTAGGTCAACATACTCACACTAAACAGTTAGTAATCCGTCACCATTTCCTTCGTAATAATGTTCAAAAAGGAATACGTCTCTAGTGAAAAGTATCCTTTTGAGGCAACATTGTTGATACTATCACGTAACCTCTTGAACGAGAACCATTTAAAATTCTTAGACGTGGACTAGGACTTATAGAACCTACTTTGTAGTTGTGGACGTTAGAATTAAAATCACAAAAATCAAAAAAATCATTTTATTTTTTCTTCTGTTGATACGGCGGAACCCTTCGACATAATGGGCGGAACCCTCTTTTTGGTTCTGCCTGATCCACCGAACCTGCAGGTTGTTTTTCTTTTTAATTTCAAACCAAGCACTTCTCAACCCACAACTCAAACTTACAAACAGCTTCTATTCACACATAAACATAACCACTCACAAAAACTAGGGCTCTCCTGCAATTATCCTCCTTTTCAATCATCATTGTAAGTATTATTTACATAATTGCATTTGTAATCCAAACCTAGGATTTCAACTCATTCACAAAAACTAAATGTAACACCCCCAAAATTTGGTACAGCGGAAGACTCAAAAAGCTTTCGGGGTGCTACGGGGATTGGTATCCAAACACAAGACATAAAAGAACGAGATAAAGTAAACATAATAAAGTACAACCACACGGGGTTTTAAAGTTTACATTATCCCAAAATCATCCAAAGTCAGGCCCAAAAGAAATAAATATAGGTCCACAATAGTTATCAGAGTTTAGAAAATATAGATCCATAACCGGTGCCAAATGCCAAGCCTCCAATCCCAAGCATCCGCAGAGCATCACTTAATTACCTGAGAAAACGTGCTAAAAGTCAGCTTTCGCTGGTGAGATCATAGGTTTAGATTCATAATTCAATATAGTGGACATATACGTAAAACGCTTGCTAGCTAGACTAGGCCTCAATCATCCAACCAATATATTCCAACCAAAACAATTCATCCCTATAGGTGCACGCTATAGCTCAAATCAATCCAATCAATAGCTTACCTAGCTCAAGTCTAGGCCTCGCTCTATAACCAATCCAATAGCTTACCTAGTTCAGGACTAGGCCTCGCTCAACAACTAAATCAATAGCTTACCTAGTTCGGGACTAGGCCTCGCTTAATCCTACCTAGTTCTATAAGCATAGCAAGTTTTGAAATAAATAAATAAAGCGATAATAGTCCACATAAAACATTTGCACGTTTCTCACCCCAAGTATTGAAAACAAAGTTCAAGAGTAAAAGTGGGGCTATGACTTACTTTAAGTCCAGAAATCCTCAAAAGAAACGATAGAAGAAAGACATAAGTAATCTCAAGCAACTCACGTAACGGCGACTACAGACTCGGCACTTCCTAACAATATCAAACCCGTTCAGAAATCATTTCCTCAAAAATCAAATATTCCCATTCCCAAACGTATTCCATATTATTTTCCAAAAATGTCCATTTCTCGAATTAACTTCATATTCATTTGAAATTCGACGTTTGGTATCCATACGGGTGGAGGGTCGACACAGCTCAAACCAAAAAGCCACAACAAGAACAATAATAAGACAACTATAGGTCTAATGTTAGCCCAACATATTATTTAAATAATTATCGAAGCTTATTAAATCCGTCGATTTGATAATCTCCCATATTTATTTACGTAATATATCGTTCCAAAATTATACCCAACCTAAGACACATTGCACATAAGTTTCTATTTGGTATATGTCGTAGTCCAATGAATTCCCTATATATATTGTCGAATCGGCCAAATTCCACGAGACATATAGTAATTTATTACCCTAAAATATATACCACATCATATGGGCGTCGTGGGATACGATGCCCATTAATAAACTCATTTTATATCGTCCAATAACTCGATCTAGAATAAGTCATTCGATATATAAAATGTTTATATTTACCGTCATATATCCGTGACAACACAAAAGTCACAATATAAAGCCCACTTGGACTTTAAAGACCCACAATTCGTATAACTCGATAAGTTTCTAATTTATAAACAAAATCACATTTTTAATTATTAGTTGTCCGACTTATATTTCGCCATTATTTATATAGTTATTATTTATAATAATATCCCGACGTTTATTACACTATTTGCATAGTATAATAACTATCGTTTTATTATTATACGTTTACTCGTGATCGTTTTATTATTAATATACGCATATATATATATATATATATATATATATATATATATATATATATATATATATATATATATATATATATATATATATATATACATATATATATATATATATATATATATATATATACATATATATATATATATATATACATATATATATATATATATATATATATATATATATATATATATATATATATATATATATATATATATATATATATATGTTTAACACGTCTATATATACGTTTATAAACGATTATATTCTTAATAATATTATTACAAGTATTATTCTTAATATCGATTTTTAAATATTTATCGAGTCATAGAATTTGGTCACATGTCCGAGTCATGACCCTCGGCTCATAGTCCAACTCCAAAGTAATAAGAATCAAGTCACAATATAAATATATCAACTCCGTCCAAACAATCCCATATCCACGTGCTACAACATGAGGGTCCGACTACGGCACCCAACTAACCTATCTCCGTCATCTAAATGACCGTCTCACAATCGGTCCCCAATTCCATACTCGTCAACACATCTCCAAATCACAATACAAGTAAACCAATGTCCAAATGCTTTGGTCCAACATATGCCACAACATGAAATATTAACACAATATTAACCAAAACAAAAATATACCAATTATACGGGTCGACTTACCAAGTCAAACCCGGGTCAACTTATGAGGCCACAAACCATAAAAATAACCTCACCCGAGACCTCTTGGTCTCGGCTAGCTCTAGAGAGCCTCTCGACCCAAAACAGCCCGCGAAGGGGGTGTCGGCCGAGAATCAAAACAACAACAACATCAAGTCGAGAGCCACAATTGACCAAAACTCCAACTAGCAATTAACCAAACACTAAAAATCAATAACCATCGGACCATAACTCCTCCAAGACTCTCAATCGAGTCGAGGAGTGACCACACCGAGACCTTGGGTCTCGGTCGAGCTCAATACGAGCCACAACCCAAACCAAACGCGTCCAAAAATCCAAATCCGAGCACCAATAATTCAAGAATCGACCCCCATGGATACCAAACTCATTTTTATATCTGATGCGTGGGAATCACAACAGGCTTTACCTCTCGAGGGATCTCGAGAAGCTTACAACCCCCACCAGGCAGTGTACCTGATCGTTGTAGTATAGTATAGTGACAAGTACCGGGGGATTGATCGTTCAGCTTAGGAATAGTGTCGCTAGGATTAGAAAGCCTAAATACTAGTTCTAAAGGTGAGGGATGATTATTTTTGTATTTTTATATTTTTTAGAAAGCAATTAAAATCTCGGGTTTTGGAAGAGTGGGCAGAATTAGTTGCTATTCAACTAACCCAAAACTAAGATGCAATCAAAATAAAATACTAAAAATGAAATTAAACTAATTTATACTAAGGTTGTGAGCAGTAGTTGGAGAAAATGTGTTTACTTAGATTTCACTACTCCCTAGATATCTTTTACACGTTAATTACTTGTTATAATTGCATGGATGACGGATTGTATTCCTTAATACCATTCATGGGGTGGCATACATAACTCCCCAATTCTATGAGCTCTTATCTCCTCCTACACCATGCCCAGCACAACTATAGGGATTGTAAACAGTGGCTCATGCATTAAATACAACCAATAAAGACCTAGTACGCCTCGGTTCATGTTTCTTAAGACGTTCAAGCATGTTACCATTTGGAGATCTGCCAGTTTTCTTAAGCCTAACATATAAATCATTCATCCAAGACAAGAATAAACAAGTAATCAACATATAATCAATATCTAGGTTTCATTAGATCTAAGCAAACACAAAAGAGATCTAGCCTAGCATAATGGAATTGAGACAAGAACAAGATATAGACAACCAACACATAGACATATTGATTGAATTAGAAGAACACTTATCTCAATTACAATGCAAGGTATCAAGGGTTTGGAACCCTTGAAAAACCTGTAAAAGCTGCACCAAAATCGTACTTAGGGTTTCTCCAAAACTTCTTCTCTTTAATGTTTGAAAATTAGAAAACTATATATAGAAAAATAGGTCTGACGGCGTCAAGACAAACAATGTGACGCCGTCACCTCGCCGCCAAAACATTCCTCGGACTGCCTAGATCTACTTCTAACGCCGTCAAGACTAATATACTTCCAGGCCATCATGACTCTTTTACTCTTGACGCCCTTCCCACGTGACGTCGTCAAAACTCTACTGGGTCGTCATGGAAATTCATGAAATTTGCTCTTGACGCCGTCAAGAATTTGCTCTTGACGCCGTCACCTACTGTTCCCAGCTTGGAAAATTAAGACTTTGGCGTTTTCTTCACTTTTATGCTCCAAAAACGTCCGAATTGCTTCCTTTTCCAGATTTCACTCCCAAAGTACCTAAAATCACAAAAGGAACGATTTAGGGCAATATTTGATCAAATAAATTCGGATTCCGGCTTAAATGACCCCCTAAAAACGGACCATTTTTCGCCTCATCAATATCAAAACCCATTTCCATTTCGAATTTTAACATCCCAAAATACCAAGATTCAATTCGGGTTCGACTCAAAATAGTCAAACCCGACCCAAAACTCATGTTTTCTCACCTTCAATTCGAATGATAACCAAGAAAAATGATGGTGTGGTGGCGTGTGGTGTGTGGTGCGGCGGTATTAATAAAAACGAAGGGGGGGGGGGGGGGGGCGGAGGCGCGTGTTTCACACCACAAGAACAAGAAGGTGATGGGGATTATTTTGATGGTGGTGGTGTTGTGTGGAAGTCGGCGGCGGTGGTGGTGTCGGGGTGTGCAGTCGGCGGCGACAAGAGGGAGGAGAAAGGGTGTGTTGGTTATTTGTTATAATGAGGGTTAGGTTTAGGGGAGAAGGGTATTATACCCGAAATTTTCACTTTGGTCCCTCAAGTTTCCCTTTTCCAAAACTAGCCACAATAACTTTAATATTTAGTGAACTCTTTAAATCGGTTTTCCCGTAACACGATTTCCCGTTCATAAAAGTATTAGATTTTCGTCAAACATACTCGTACACGTCATAAACGATTTTCCCAACAACATTTCCCAAAATATATAGATATGTATGAAAGACATAATATTTATTTAACGGTGAATCGCTACCGTTTTGTAAAAGATTAAAATTCGTTAGGTTAATCTAGTGCCGGAGTCAATGTAGTGCCAAAGTAACGATCATAAAATAAATCATTACGACCGAATCAACTAAACCATAAATAAATAACCAAATCTCATAAACATCGTATGACTAAAATCAAGTACCAAGGTTCGTAAAATATCTCGTCACAATAAACTTTCAAAAATTCCAAATTTATAATTTTTAATGTAATGCGGGTTTTATAAAACGGCTCCCTATTTTGCCAGTTGTCACATCCTCCCAGCCTCAGAAGGAACCCGTCCCGGGTTTCTCTCGAAATAACCCATCTACGAAGTGAAAAACTTCGGATATCTCTTTCGAAACTCATCCTCACGTTCCCACGTAAATTCCGGTCCGTGCCGCGAATTCCAACGAACTTTGATGAGCGGAATACGACTCCTCTTGAGTCGTTTGATCTCTCTATCCATTATCTCAATCGGCCCTTCCACAAAATTCAAACTTTCATCCACACGAATATCTTTGATTGGTATAACTGGTGTTTCCTCTGAAAGGCATTTCTTCAGATTGCTAACATGAAACACATCATGAACTTTACTCAGTTCCATAGGTAATTCCAAACGATACGCTACGGGCCCAATTCTTTCCAAAATAAGAAATGGTCCAATGTAGCGGGGATTAAGTTTCCCACGTTTCACAAAACGTATCACACCCTTCCAAGGCGAGACTTTCAACATCACTTTGTCTCCTACCTGGAATTCTAGGGGTTTACGCCTCTGTTCGGCGTAGCTTTTCTGCCTATCTCTAGCTGCTTGCAGCCGATCTCGAATTTGCGTTACCTTCTCAGTAGTTTCCAAAATAAGCTCAGGGCCTGTGAGTTGGCTATCTCCAACTTCTGCCCAACCAATAGGTGAACGACATTTACGACCATATAAAGCTTCAAATGGTGCAGCCTTAAGACTTGTGTGGTAGCTATCGTTGTAGGAGAACTCCGCAAGGGGTAGATATTTCTCCCAGCCTTTACCAAAGTCTATGATGCATGCACGAAGCATATCCTCCAAAGTTTGAATAGTTCTTTCACTTTGACCATCGGTTTGGGGGTGATATGCAGTACTCATATCAAGTCTCATCCCCAAAGCGGTTTGATGTGATCGCCACAATGCTGACGTGAAGCGGCTGTCGCGATCCGAAATAATCGATATCGGAACTCCATGACGAGAAACAATCTCCTTCACATACAATCTCGCAAGTTTATCCATACTATCATCTTCACTAATCGTCAGGAAATGAGCAGACTTAGTTAAACGATCCACAATTACCCATATAGCGTCGCAACCGCTAACTGTCTTTGGTAATTTGGTAATAAAGTCCATCGTAATCCGCTCCCATTTCCAAACCGGAAGTTCTGGCTGCGTCAATAATCCTGACGATCTTTGATGTTCGGCTTTAACCTTAGAGCAAGTCAAGCACTTACTAACATACAACGCTATATCTGCCTTCATATTTGGCCACCAATATAACTTTTTCAAATCCTGGTACATTTTGTCAGACCCAGGATGGATAGAGTATCTTGACTTATGCGACTCATGCATAATCAACTCTCGAATTCCTCCATACAATGGTACCCAACTTCGCTCTCCGAAACATAATACTCCATCAGAACGCCTAACAAATCCCTTCTCATTTTCTGCCATCCCAAATATGTTCTCAGCAGCTCGATTCTCTGCTTTCAACGCTTCCGTTTGAGCTTCTAATATTTGAGATGGTAATGGCGATACGATAGTCATTCCTAATGACCTAACTCGTAACGGTGGAATTCTCTCCTTTCGACTAAGAGCATCAGCAACAACGTTTGCTTTACCCGGATGGTAGCGAATTTCACAATCGTAATCTCTTAGCAGCTCAATCCAACGTCGCTGCCTCATGTTAAGCTCTTTTTGGTTCAAAATGTGTTGCAGACTTTTGTGGTCAGTAAACACTACACACTTGGTTCCATACAAGTAATGTCTCCATATCCTCAAGGCAAAAACCACAGCACCTAACTCCAAATCATGGGTGGTGTAGTTCTTCTCATGCTTCTTGAGTTGTCGGGAAGCATAAGCTATCACTTTCTCTCGTTGCATTAACACAGCTCCTAAACCTTTATGTGAAGCATCACAATAGACAACAAAATCCTCGTTACCTTTGGGTAACGCCAAGATAGGAGCACTACACAACATCTCCTTAAGTAACTGAAATGCTTCCTCTTCCTTATCTCCCCATTCATACTTAACACTCTTTTGAGTCAATTTGGTCAACGGTTTTGCTATCTTCGAAAATCCCTCAATGAATCTTCGGTAATAACCGGCTAATCCCAAAAATTGACGAACTTCTGTTGGGGTCATAGGTGCATCCCAATCTTTAATTGCTTCAATCTTAGTAGGATCAACATGAACTCCTTGTCTATCAATCACATGTCCTAGAAATTGTACCGTCGGAATCCAAAATTCACATTTCGAAAACTTGGCATACAGTTTCTCCTTCCTGAGCAATTCTAAGATAAGTCTTAGATGCTCCTCATGCTCCTTCTCACTCTTCGAATAAATCAGAATGTCATCGATGAACACAATCACGAACTTATCTAAGTAAGGCTTACACACCCGATTCATGAGGTCCATGAATACCGCCGGTGCGTTAGTCGACCCAAACGGCATCACCTGAAACTCGTAATGCCCGTAACGGGTTCTGAAAGCCGTTTTCGGAATATCTTCCTCGCGCACTCGAAGCTGATGATATCCCGACCTCAAATCGATCTTCGAATACACATTCGATCCTTGAAGCTGATCGAACAAATCGTCGATCCTTGGTAACGGGTATCTATTCTTCACCGTTAACTTGTTCAACTCTCGATAATCGATACACATGCGAAACGATCCATCCTTCTTCTTCACAAATAAGACCGGGGCTCCCTAAGGCAAAGAACTTGGTCTTATGAATCCCTTTTCGGCTAACTCCGCTAATTGTTTCGACAACTCTTCCAATTCAGTAGGTGCAAGACGATAAGGCGCTCGTGCTACAGGTGCAGCACCAGGTATCAACTCAATTTGAAACTCAACTTGTCTATTAGGCGGAATTCCCGGCAAGTCATCGTGAAACACATCCGAAAAATCACGAACTATAGGTACATCTCCAATGCACCTTTCTTTCTTCTCCTTCTCTCCTTTCTCAGAAATTTGGGCTAAGAAAAAAAAACTTCCTTTTTCCATTAGCTTCGGCAACTTAGTGCAAGATACAACCGCTAATGTAGATGGGCCTCTCAAATCCTTTCTATCTCCTGGTATGTTCAGAATCTCCTTGCCGTAAGGCACACGCACGATCTTCTCATCGCAAATTATATGAACACGATACTTCGACAACCAATCCATACCAATAATGACATCAAAACTTCCTAACGTGACGGGTAGAAGATCTGTGTTGAAAGGACGGTTCAGAAAGTTTAACGTGCAACCGCGAATGATAGTCTTAATCCTCTCTATGTTTCCATTAGCTAACTCTACATCATTACCAATTCCTAAGGCCATCGGGGGTTTCTCAAGTAAGGGTGCAAACTTAGTGGACACAAAACTCTTATTGGCACCAGTATCAAATAGTATGGAAGCATAACGATTATTGAGAAGGAACGTACCAGTTACAACGTTCGGATCTTCTCCTCTCTCGTTCCCAAGTGCATACACTCTTCCATGAGCAGCTCCAGCTTCCACACGTTGGTCCCCATTATCTTGTCGTCCACGGTTTCCTCCAGCTCCACGGTTTCCATTATTGTACTCATTACCACCCGATCCTTGATTCCCTCGGTTCCACGATTCCCTACACTCATTCCGATAATGTCCTTTCTTTCCACATCCATAGCAAGTAACATTTGCTTTGTTCATAGTTTCAGGAGTAGCTTGAACCATAGCAAGTGGTCGAGCTCTACAATCCTTAGCTATGTGTCCCATCTTAGAGCAATTCTTGCACATCACAGTACATCGACCAGAATGATGCTTGTAACATCGGTTACATTTGGGTGCATCTCCATTGTAGTTCTTCTTGTCTCCATCTCCCATGGCATAAGCTCTAGTAGTTGTTTGTCTCTTGTTTCGACGATCACTACCCTTAGAGTGATCATCCCTCTTTCTCTTTCCATTCTTATCCTTCTCAGATTCTTCCAATGCCAAAGAGTCCATCAATTGTTGAGCGATAGTGATAGCCTCATGAATGTTTGCAGGCTTAGCAGAAATCACATCGTTCCTTGTAGCTACCGGCAATCCATCGGTATACCTCTCAATCTTTTGGGTCTCAGTCTTAACCATATCGGGACAGAGTAAGGCCAACTCTCGATAACGGCGATTGTAAGTTGCCATATCGGTACCTTTCCAGAACTCAATTTCCAACTTCTTAATCTCATTCCTTGGGCAGTAAGTCTAAATCAACAAAGACTTAAATTGCTCCCAAGTCATAGCATAAGCCACATCACTCCCAACCGAGTTACGGTAATTGTTCCACCAAGTTAAGGCTTCATCCTTAAAGGTAAAAGAAGCAAACTTTACCTTCGTATTCTCCGCACAACCACTGACATTAAACACATACTCAGTCTTCTCTATCCACCTAACCAAGTAAACCACTCCTTCAGTTCCACCAAACTCAATAGGTCCACAAATCTTAAACTCCTTGTAGTTACATCCATTAGCACGAACAGGTGGAAATGATCCAGCAGAATTGTTGGAATGATTTGACTCAGCTAGTAGCTCAGCAACTCGTTGCTCCACAAGTTGATTGATCATTGCTTAATCCACAGTAGGTGCATTAAGTGGAACATGATCATTGTCTTCCTGAACATCAACATTTTGATTCCTGTTGTTGCGGTTAGTAGTGTCCAGGTTATCAGGAGTAGGGGTCTCAACATTTCGAGTAGGACGGCGACCTCGACGACCAGGGGTAGTCGTTGTAGGTCCAGTTCTGGTAGCTCTAACTGGGTTTCTTCGTGGGGCCATTGATCTGAAACATCACACAAGTTCGTGAGTCTCTGATAGAACTTATCAATATGCTCAACAAAAGAAATTCAACAAAGCCAAGTCACGGAAAGAATAGTAACAATACACCATGAAACATCAATAAAATGGATAAGGACTCAATTTCCATAACACCTAAAATCCCATAATACCATATACTAATAACCATCAACCATACAATAGCGATCTAACATCGTTCCAACTATTGGATAACACAAAACGTACTAATCGTTCCAAAAGAGACGAATACTGAACAAAATACATCAAAACATGATAACTAGCTTTTCTAACCGAACACTCCTCGGTTAAGAAAGCAACAAGACAACATAACCCAAGCAACTAGCCACGCTGCTGGCGGAGGCTCCTCAACTCCTGCCTCAAGCCATCAAGATCCCTCCATAACAATCCTAGCTCCACGCTATAGGTGTCTCGGTCTCTCTTGAGGTCAGCCACCTCCTTCTCCAGCTCGGCATTCCTTTGCCATAGCTTGCGGTCGACCTCTCTAGCTGTAACAAAACCTCGCTGTAAACTATCGATATGCTCATGAACCTCCATCAAAACTCTCCTCATCTCAGTAGTCCTGCCCACAACCACAGTCATATCCACTCTCAGATCCGCTATGAACTCTCCAATAACCCTCTCAAGTCGATCAGATATACGTGCAACTCTCTCACCAAGATCCATAATCTGAGCCCACAACCTACCAATCTCACCTAACTCTGCATGCTCAGCAGAAACCTCAGAAGGTGCATCCGACTCAACGGGACTACCAGGTGGCAACTCAAACAAAAATGGATGATCAGGTGAATTAGGCTCAATCGGATGTACGGGTGAATCAGGCTCCTCAGCCTGAGCTAGTGGTACTAACACATCATCATCATCAGGCATCTCATCCTCCTGAGGGTCATCCTCCTCCTCAGGGTCATCATCATCACCCTGCTCAGCCTCCTGAGGGTCATCAGCCTCATCCTCACCCTCGTACTCCTCCTCCTCATCGGAAGAGTACATCATCAATCGTCGTCTCCTAACAGGTGAACCATGTGGTGAAGGGGTAGGTGATCTAGGACGACGACGCAATGATGCGGGTGGCGCCTCAGACAGAAGAGAGTGAGCATCAATCTGTAAAGGTGGTGAAGTAGGGCGTACCGACATACGTGCCGTAGCTCGGTGGGCAAAACATGGATCCACACGAGCCAAAGCCTGATGAAGAGTAAGTTGCCTCGATGTACCAGGGAGCCCTAAAGGAGATAAGGGTCCCTGCGTAGATGCAGCAGGTGGTGCTGAAGTAGAACCTGTCGGTGTCATAGTAGCTGAATGCATGGCAACCTGGTAAGGGTCATCAGGAGCCATGGTGAACTGTGCTGGCAATACCGGTGTAGTAAGAATATCCTCAACAACATCAGGCGTATGGGAGGCCATAGTCTGTGATAACGGCGTAGGGTAGGTGTAAGTGTTTCAAAACAACTAAACCGCGAACTAAAAATACCAAATCCAAAAATCATCATATAAATCCAAATCGTATATAATCAAGAAAGATTTTAAAATACCGCATTACTAAAACATTCTCAAAACAATTAAGCCATCTAATTCCTCAAAACGCATATAATTCCTCAAAACGCATCATATCACTAAATCAATAAACCTCAAATCCTCAAATCATCTCAAGAAATCCCAAGTCTATAATCGTCTCAATAATCTCATAATACCTCAATAATAAACAATGATGCTTCGGCTTGGCGGGCTGGCGGGCAATGGTCGAGGATCGTTTTCTATGAAAACCGGTTATAGTTTAGGTGTCTATTTACCTAGTTCTCTATAACCTTGGCTCTAATACCAATCTGTAACACCCCCAAAATTTGGTACAGCGGAAGACTCAAAAAGCTTTCGGGGTGCTACGGGGATTGGTATCCAAACACAAGACATAAAAGAACGAGATAAAGTAAACATAATAAAGTACAACCACACGGGGTTTTAAAGTTTACATTATCCCAAAATCATCCAAAGTCAGGCCCAAAAGAAATAAATATAGGTCCACAATAGTTATCAGAGTTTAGAAAATATAGATCCATAACCGGTGCCAAATGCCAAGCCTCCAATCCCAAGCATCCGCAGAGCATCACTTAATTACCTGAGAAAACGTGCTAAAAGTCAGCTTTCGCTGGTGAGATCATAGGTTTAGATTCATAATTCAATATAGTGGACATATACGCAAAACGCTTGCTAGCTAGACTATGCCTCAATCATCCAACCAAAATATTCCAACCAAAACAATTCATCCATATAGGTGCACGCTATAGCTCAAATCAATCCAATCAATAGCTTACCTAGCTCAAGTCTAGGCCTCGCTCTATAACCAATCCAATAGCTTACCTAGTTCGGGACTAGGCCTCGCTCAACAACTAAATCAATAGCTTACCTAGTTCGGGACTAGGCCTCGCTTAATCCTACCTAGTTCTATAAGCATAGCAAGTGATGAGATCGTTTAAAGCTCGAGGTTGGATAAACCTCATCTAGGGATTGCACAATAACAAAGATAAGGAACATGTACGCAGCGGAATAAACAAAACATCTTTATTATTGCTAACAAGGTTTCTCGTCATCATCTCTACTCTAACATACATCAAAGCCCCAATGCTACGTGATCAAGTGTAGCACGGTTACATCCTAACAGCTATCTAAGATAGTTGAGGCTTAACACAATCTACCCTAGGTGTTTCCCATAAAACACCCGTACACTAGTCTAGGCGTTTTTCCAGCCCTAGACTTACACACACGTTTTTCTGATTTTACATTGTGGAAGACATATAAAACATATTCCCTGTATCTCTTTATATAATAGAGATACTAGGGTTACAAGGAATAAACTAGAATAATAAAAGATATGCTGTAATCTTTTTTCTTTCTTTGCAAGTTTCTTCCTTTGTCTCCATAAGTCCTTCATCTTTCATATTTGTCAATATCAACTCAAAGTATAATTCCTAACAATCTTCCCCTAGTTGATATGACAAAACTAAATAAGCATGAACTTCCCCTGAAGTTAGTATATATGAAAGATGTCGTCTTCCCCTCAAACCATGCATATCATCAAGGATCTTCAAGCTGCAATCTTCAAAAGTATTCTTCTTCCCCTTTTTGTCATCATCAAATAGGGGACAAATGTAAGCAACCTTGATCTTCACAACCACGAATCAATATTACACATCCAATTCATCTTTCCAATGTTTCAAAGTCGCCCACCATTAAGTTTTCCGCATCTATAAATGGACTTGAAACAATAGAAATCAAAACCATCAGTAGTAACAACAACTAGCAGTAGCAAAAACCTTCACCTCGATGTAGCATATCAATGGTTAATCATTTAAACACTTAAGCTTCCCCTGAAACCCATATGTTAACCATTTGTTGAATGTAGGCTCCATGTAATGATTACTAATGAAGAAAACTAAATATAACCAACTTGATGTTGAAGTAGAACAACCCAAACTTGTGCCTTATATCTTGTACTAAAATTGACTTCGAACGTATACTTAACGTATAGGGAGATCGCAACCTCTTGACAAAAAATCACTGAGCACAATAACGTAACTCCTTCAAGTGTTTTGTCAATTCGTAGTCACCTGAACGAACAAACAAGTTATCTCAAAAGTGTAACACCCACCTTGAGATATGATAAGAACACTCATCCAAGAAACTCCACTTCATCATCAAATAGGTGATAAAAACCTTTCTTCGTAACCAATTAAAACAAATAAAAACGAGCCTTTGTATTCTGTGTAAGCACCAATAAATCAAACTCATAACTCTTGTGTGTGTGTCTTCCCCTGTGTGTGTATTGGAACCAACCTGTTCCAAATTAATAAACGCAGCAGCAGTAGCTTGTTTTAAATATATATTCTTCACTGCATCTCACCACACCGAATCTTAGTTGCATCAAACTCCTTAAATCCCCACCAATAAAATCTCTTTAAAACTGATCCAAGCTTTGTCACCATATGATAACTTCAAATTCACTAATAACCTTATCCATGCATTAGACGACAAGAATGATTCACAATTGCAGACTCATGAATAAACAATCAATGATACGAGATTGTCTTCTTTGCACCGACCCATTAACGAAACTTCTTGATTTGGCCATCAGATGCAACGAATAAATAATGTAATCGACACATAATCCTTTTGTCGCTTTTTGTCACCAAGTAGAATTAATTATTGAGCACCGGCCAATTGAATACTATGTAGTACGAGGTAATTTTCCGTAGTATGAGACAGTGACATCACTTGATCAATCAATTGTAAGTTACCAATCTTGTACTACACGCCAAGCAAGATAAATCACCACCGTCCCATGCACGTCCACTATAAAGGATTACCATACCATCCCATATAATCACAACTAGTACGAAAGAGAAACGCAACAGTCGTAATATACAAGTAGCAGTGGTAACAATAGAAGCATCAGTGGAAACTCGTAAGCGTGCAGTGGAAACAAAAATAGCCTAGCAGTGGTAACATGAGACTGCAGTGGAAACGATTTTGGCTTCAGTGGTAACGTATAAGCATGCAGTGGTAACTAATAAGCGTGCAGTGGTAAAATTTAACCTTGCAGTGGAAACGTGAGACTGCAGTGGAAACTTTTTAGCGTTGCAGTGGTAACTTGATAGCGATAATACGAACCTGAAGGACCACGAAAAGCTCACTGACCAACACTAACAAGCGTACCATCAATAGTTATCACCATAAAATCACGAATAGCGGCTAAAACCCTAGAATCATAACTGATGCTTTCCAATTCTTTATCAGTTAGAGTTTATTCACAACTCCAAAGCACTAAACAATTCGATCAGCTTAGCATCGTTAGGGTTCATCATAACTCGTTCCAGCATCATCATTAGGGTTCATCACAGGTTTTAAAACCTGCTCACCAAGTCTAATGAAAGTACTAGTAGAAGCATGTATAGCAGATCTAGAATCCCTAAAAATCAATTTGTACCTTCTCCAAAACTTCTTTCTTCCATGAATTTTAGGCACCAAACAACATAAATCCAAACTTCCATAATGAATATATTCAATAAATAGCGAAAATAGAAGTTTGATATCAAGAAAACCCTAAAAATTCGACTTACAAACTTTTCTGCAGCAGACTTTTAGAAAAATCATATCTTTTTACTGGGAGCTCAGATTAAAGATCCCTCCGGTGGAACTCTTCCTTGTCATGTAGAGAACCTCCAGTAAAAATTTCAGCCCGATCCAACGGTTAACGAAGGAGATATCGCGCCTTGAAAACTGACCTGCAGTGAGTTACGAAAATACGAACCAGATACGAATTTTTCTTGTTTTCTTCGTTCTTCGACAACGAACCTTGTAAATCCTAGATATCAAGAGCCCCCTCTCTGATACCAATTGATGAGATCGTTTAAAGCTCGAGGTTGGATAAACCTCATCTAGGGATTGCACAATAACAAAGATAAGGAACATGTACGCAGCGGAATAAACAAAACATCTTTATTATTGCTAACAAGGTTTCTCGTCATCATCTCTACTCTAACATACATCAAAGCCCCAATGCTACGTGATCAAGTGTAGCACGGTTACATCCTAACAGCTATCTAAGATAGTTGAGGCTTAACACAATCTACCCTAGGTGTTTCCCATAAAACACCCGTACACTAGTCTAGGCGTTTTTCCAGCCCTAGACTTACACACACGTTTTTCTGATTTTACATTGTGGAAGACATATAAAACATATTCCCTGTATCTCTTTATATAATAGAGATACTAGGGTTACAAGGAATAAACTAGAATAATAAAAGATATGCTGTAATCTTTTTTCTTTCTTTGCAAGTTTCTTCCTTTGTCTCCATAAGTCCTTCATCTTTCATATTTGTCAATATCAACTCAAAGTATAATTCCTAACAGCAAGTTTTGAAATAAATAAATAAAGCGATAATAGTCCACATAAAACATTTGCACGTTTCTCACCCCAAGTATTGAAAACAAAGTTCAAGAGTAAAAGTGGGGCTATGACTCACCTCAAGTCCAGAAATCCTCAAAAGAAACGATAGAAGAAAGACATAGGTAATCTCAAGCAACTCACGTAACGGCGACTACAGACTCAGCACTTCCTAACAATATCAAACCCGTTCAGAAATCATTTCCTCAAAAATCAAATATTCCCATTCCCAAACGTATTCCATATTATTTTCCAAAAATGTCCATTTCTCGAATTAACTTCATATTCATTTGAAATTCGACGTTTGGTATCCATACGGGTGGAGGGTCGACACAGCTCAAACCAAAAAGCCACAACAAGAACAATAATAAAACAACTATAGGTCTAATGTTATTCCAACATATTATTTAAATAATTATCGAAGCTTATTAAATCCGTCGATTTGATAATCTCCCATATTTATTTACGTAATATATCGTTCCAAAATTATACCCAACCTAAGACACATTGCACATAAGTATCTATTTGGTATATGTCGTAGTCCAATGAATTCCCTATATATATCGTCGAATCGGCCAAATTCCACGAGACATATAGTAATTTATTACCCTAAAATATATACCACATCCTATGGGCGTCGTGGGATACGATGCCCATTAATATACTCATTTTATATCGTCCAATAACTCGATCTAGAATAAGTCATTCGATATATAAAATGTTTATATTTACCGTCATATATCCGTGACAACACAAAAGTCACAATATAAAGCCCACTTGGACTTTAAAGACCCACAATTCGTATAACTCGATAAGTTTCTAATTTATAAACAAAATCACATTTTTAATTATTAGTTGCCCGACTTATATTTTGCCATTATTTATATAGTTATTATTTATAATAATATCCCGACGTTTATTACACTATTTGCATAGTATAATAACTATCGTTTTATTATTATACGTTTACTCGTGATCGTTTTATTATTAATATACGCATTTATATATATACTTTTTAATGTAATGCGGGTTTTATAAAACGGCTCCCTATTTTGCCAGTTGTCACACTAAAGTCTTAGGGTTTATGCGTAAATTTGAAAATCCAGGAAAAAACCTTGATTATGAACTAAACTAATCATGTTTTTACTTAGTTAGGAATTGCATCTTGTTAAACAATATCATGAATTATCAAACACCCCATATAAGAATTTTTGAAAAATTACTTCTCACAATTAGGACAAAGTGTTTCCTCACATTGTTAATAAAAATGAAAAACGTTAGGAAAACATCATTTGCATCATACCTCTTGAATGTGATGTGTGGGGTTTGCACCAGGCTTTACCTCTCGAGGGATCTCGAGAAGCTTACAACCCCCACCAGGCAATGTACCTGATCGATGTAGCATAGTATAATGACAAGTACCGGGGGATTGATCGTTCAGCTAGGAATAGTGTCGCTAGGATTAGAAAACCTAAAGACTAGGTCTAGAGATGTGGGATGATTCTTTTTGTATTTTTTTATATTTTTAGGAAAACAAATAAAAATCTCGGGTTTGAAGGATTTGGGCGGAATTAATTGCTAATCAACTAACCCAATACTAAAGATGCAATCAAAATAAAATACTAAAATGAAAATAAACTAAATTAAACTAAGGTTGTGAGCAATATATGGGAGAAATGTGTTTACTTAGATTTCACTACTCCCTAGATATCTTTTACACGTTAATTACTTGTTATAGTTGCGTGGATGACGGATTGTATTCCTTAATATCATTCATGGGGTGGCGTACTTACTTCCCCAATCCAATGAGCGCCTACTTCACTCCTATGTCGAGCCGGCTAAAAAGCTCCTAACATGGGATCATTAGAATTTACTCATGCATTAAATACAACCAATAAAACCTAATACACATCGGTTCATGTTTCCTAAGACGTTCAAGCATGTTACACAATGGAGATCTGCCAGTTTTCTTAAGCCTAACATTGAAATCATTCATCCAATACAACCATAAACAAGTAATCAACACATAATTAACATCTAGATTTCATTAGATCTAAGCAAACACAAGATAAATCTAGCCTAGCATGTTGAAATCAAGACAAGCACAAGATATAGACAACCAACACATAGACATATTGATTGAATTAAAGAGAAGACTTATCTTAATAGCACATGAAAGGATTCAAGGGGTGAAAACCCTTGAATTTACAATAAAATACGAGCTAGGGTTCACAAAGTTCGGCCCTAGGGTTTCTCCACACAAGTTCCTCTCAATGAATGAAAAATAGAAAACTATATATAGATTTTAGAAGGTGACGGCGTCAAGAACAAATGTCTGACGCCGTCATCTCGCCGCCAAATAGTTCCTCGGACTGCCTAGATCTGGGTCTGACGCCGCCATGTGTACACCTTATGCAGGCCGTCATGAATTTAACTCTTGACGCTCTTGTTGTGACGCCTTCACGTTTCTTCTAGGTCGTCATGGATTTTACTCTTGATGCCGTCAGGAATTTCCTGACGCCGTCATACACTGTTTCCAGCATGGAAAATTAAGTCTTTGGCGTTTTCTTCACTTTTATGCTCCAAAAATGTCCGAATTGATTCCTTTTCTAGATTTCACTCCCAAAGTACCTAAAATCACAAAAGGAATGATTTAGGGTAATAGTTGATCAAATAAATTCAATTCCAGGCTTAAATGACCCCCTAAAAGTGGTTCATTTTTCGCCTCATCATATACCCTTACACTTGAGATTTGCTTGTCCTCAAGCAAATGTGCTTTTATTGTAATCAAAATACAAGTTAGGGGTCATTTAACACTAATATAAAAGTAATTACAACAAATAATCGTTCCACTAAAGATCAAAGACAAGCACGGATGGCATACACTAGCACCTCACGAATAGTGTTTAGATACTCACATCTCTCGGGTGTAATAAAGTTATATCACAATAAGGAAACGGAAAATATCTTTCACTACCTGTCATAGCAAAATAGATTACCATAGGCTTGGGAAAGGATCAAACCTCCACCACATGGCGTAAGCACCTAGGATAAACTATCAAAGAGGTCTTTTAAAGGGTTGTAATGTTAGGTGTAGGGATATGAAATACACGGTTTTGTTGGATATATGCAGTCTTTACTGGTGGCGAGTTAACAATCTTGGTTAATTACATGTACAATATGGCGTTGCTAAGCCAAGACTAGACTTGACTTAAGCTAATAAATGAAAAATAACAAAATAATAAAATAAACATAGAATGAAACGGGATGGTAGTCTGTATGTTTTTTCTCTTTTTTTTTTTCTTTTTTTTTTTGTTTTTTCGATTTTTTTTTTCACATCATAAGGAATGAACATTCCCCTTACACTTGAATTTTTACATACTTTACAAATAACTAATCTAATGACTCGAATTAAGAAAATCAAAACACTTGGAGTACTTTTAAGATTAACGCACATACGGGGGTAATATATGATGTTCTTCCCCATTACTCCATAAAATAAGTACTTTACCCATGAGTCTCAATCGTCCCAAAACAATATGTACAAGGATATGACTCGACTTAGCAACCATGTAATCAATTAGATAATTAACTTAGGTTTTAACAAATAACAATAATGCACTAAAGATGAGTGCATACACGGAAGGCTAAGGCGATTTGGGTGTACATTTAAGTGGGGTGTAACAAATTCTTCCTTTAAGTAAAATGCTTAAAGTTAGAAACGAAAAGATAGGCTCGGAGGGGTGTATTAGGGGTTTCGTGTACTAAAAATGAGTACAACGCTAAGGTTGTGGGAAAAATTAGTTGACTTTACTAGCCAAGTAATATGACTTAGATGGTCAAGTAATTATGATACGGGTTTAACACAAGGGTGATCCTAATGCCTCTTATCATGTAGTAAATCCTACTACTCGAATGTAGTCTCACTAGCGGTCTCGGGATGCATCACTAACGCAAGTTCTAGAATATAAATGCTACCGGTACACTCATAAGCACTAATAGTAAATGCTTTTCCTATCAAATCTAAAGGCGAACCTCACATATTTGGGTGGAAAATTTTTCTGAATGATACGGTTATGTGCTAGTCATACAATCTCCTATCCATGAGACGCTTGCTATGGCTAAAGTTTCACTCCTAAATGTTGTAAAAAAAATTAAATTTGGCGCTAAAATTGCACTAACAAGTATTTCTCATAGTTTTATTACACATCTACTATTAAACAAACAAACTCAAGTGAAAGTGTATCTGTAAGGTATCATCATTTTACCCTCCCCTTACACTTAGGATGAACATTGTCCCCAATGTTCAAGTAAAGAATGTAAAAGTGAAATAAGTAAAACAAATGAAATCAAATACTCCCCTGATTCGCTCGGTATGGATAATAAGGTGGCCAGGTTAGATCTTCCTCCAAGAAAATGAACAATCAAAGCATCCCTTCTAGAAAAAATAATCATCTTCTTGTCATACATAACCTATAAAAACCTGAGAAAACAGACAAGGCAACCTCGCATAAAATTAGCGGCAATCTACATATGTTACTAAATCCTAGAAAACAAAATAAGATATAATGCTTGTGAATGATGTTTGCAGATTTCCTGAAGATTATAAAACTAATAATTCAACAAAAACTTTAAGACTCCGTTAGAAAAACAAAACTGGTAAAATTTCCAGATTTTTACACGTGACGCCGTCAAGAGTGAACTCATAACGCCGTCAGAAGTAACCTGCAGAAATTCTTATGTTAAGTTTCCGAAAAATTTCTGGAAAAACTTGGTTCTACTTCCTGGAAAATCCTGTAAAACTTCATTATGACTCGATATAAGCATTTGACTCTAACAAATACGAATATACATGTTCACTTAATATTGTGGAGAATCATGATCGGTTTGTTTCTTAAAAACATATTTGGGGTTTCCCCTTACACTTATCTTTTGCAAAAATACCTTTGGGTGAAGTTAAGACTAGGCCAAACAACAAAATAAAGTATTTCCACTATTTAGTTTTGAAACATGATCTACCAACAATAAAAATAAAGCATGCATACGGAAGCAAATAACAAACAAACAAAATAAATATCACACAAAGCATGGGTTGCCTCCTAAGAAGTGCTTTTCTTTATTTACGAGTCTTGTAGCTAGACTCAAGATCATAGGTTACTACGTGACCCCGTCGTTGGTTTCACTCTCTAGGTCGTCTTCTAAGCCAGTTTTGTATTCCGGACCTTCCTTGTAGAAACCAAGCATCCTATTCTTCACATACTCTACTCCTCTACGTCTATCCTCATCATTCCTATAATAAGCGGCTTGCTTGTGTTCCTTTTCTATATGAGAGAGAAGGCAGTATTGCTCAATTTTGTACGGTATTTGGTAGGCAATCTTATCATTCTCTTCCTTTAACCTAACTATCCCTAAAGTCGGATCATAACTCATCCTAGTGGCCTCAACAAATGGTTTTCCAAATATTACTTGGCTTAGGCAATCATCTATCACCGGACGAGTGTCTTCTACTATCATAAAATCGATCTCATAGGTGAAATTACCTATGATCACATGTAATCCCTTCACTCTTCCTACAAAATTACTTATCAAATTCTTATTGGGCATCATCCTATAATCAAGTTGTTTCTTCATCACCCAATTGTAATAAGTCCTAGTCATGATGTTTACAGGAGATCTAGGATCGATGTAAGCTTTCCATATATGCATGTGCCCGATGTTGCATGGTATGTTGATGTTAGAGGGGTCTCCCATTTTGATAAGGGGTGTGCCAAGGATATATGGTGTCTCGGGACTATCGAATAAATACTTATGGTATTCCCGTTCTTCCTTGGTGGGCAACTTATCAAAGTGCTTTTCTATAGTCTCTACCTCCTCTAATTCCTCTCCCCTATTAACCTCAACTTCCCTACTTTCATCCCTAGTCTCGGTTTCTACTCCAACTTCATCTTTGTCACTGTCTTCTATCTCCTTATCTATTGGCATAATGGTGACAACATTGACAAAGTGGACATGTTTGGATGATGAGGGGTCCTTAATTTGGATTCCGTTATTGGCGTCCCTAGTGTCCTTCCTAGGTGTAGTTAACGCTTGGTTGTTGAGGGCTTTCAACAAGTTGTCTATCTTGTTGGTCATCTCCGTTTGTTGTTGGTTGAATTCGGTTTCAAACCTAGCTATGCTAGCTTCTTGAGATGCCATGAACTTAGACATCAATCCTTCAAGATTGTTGGTACTACCATAGTTGTTAGAAGGATTGTTGTTGAAAGTACGGTTGGAGGGTGGACCATTTGGTTGGTAACGATTAGGCGGATTGGAAGAATTGGCTTGATTTTGTTTCCACCTAAGGTTTGGGTGATTTTTCCAAAAGAGGTTGTAGGAATCACCGTAAGGGTTTGGCTCGGGTTTTAAAGTGTACCACTTATCTCCGGCTTCGTCGGTACGCGAGAATGCGTAGTCTGCAAAAGCTGTTCCGGGGAGTTCCACACAATCACGAGTGTCATGGAGACCACTGCATAATTCGCATGAAGAAGTGATTTTGTTCACTTGGCTTGAAGGCTTAGGAGCTTCGTAAGATTTCGTGAGAAACTTGACTTGGTCCTCAAGTTCCATGATCCTATGGTCGGGAGTGCTAGAGTTGTTCGAAGGCAAAGATATTGCCTTGGCCGTTTTGTTCAAATCACGGGGATCATTCCAACTTTCATTGTCATAGAGAGCAAGATCTTCTATGAGTTCCCATGATTGTTCCGCACTTAGATCACGTAGCCTACCACTGGCGGATTGGTCAATGGCTCGCCTCGTGGAGAGATCGATATGGTCATAGAAGATTTGGACTTGGAGCCAAAGATCTATGCCATGATGAGGGACTTTTTGGAGTAAGTCCTTGAAACGAGTCCATGCTTCATAGAGAGTTTCATTTTGACGTTGTTGGAACATCAAAATGTCATTTCTAAGCTTAGTAGTTCTCCCCGGTGGGAAAAATTGAGCAAGGAAACGAGTGGTGAGATCATCCTATATGGTGATGGATCCCGCGGGTAAACGCTCAAGCCATTGACTAGCTTGATCACGTAGAGAGAATTGGAATAGGCGTAATCGAGTTGTATCTCTAGTTGCAACATCTAGGTCTATGGAGTCTACGATTTTTAAGGAAGTCCTTGAGATGTTGATTTGGATCTTCGGAACGAAGTCCATGGATTGCACATCCGCTTTGCACCAACCGGATGGTGTCAGATCGCAAGGGGGTCATATTGGCTCCAGTGAGCTCAATGGTGTTTCGATAGCCTTGGTGGCTAGGTCAGGAATACTCTCCTAAGGTTAGGGATGGCAAAAAAATCCGTACCCGATGGAGACCCGATCCCCAAACCCGATTTGACTGGGGAATCCCCGAGTTGACCCGGATGGGGAATCCCCTAAAATATTAAACCGGGGATGGGGCGGGAATGGGGATAACATAAATCCCCGAACCCGGCCCCGACCCCGATCTTTCTAGTGTATAATTATTTAAAATTTATATGTTTTATCTATACTCGATTAACTTGTATATGTATATGTACATATGTTTATGAGTATCGACATGTATGTTTATATGTATATGTGATATTTATAGGATCAAACACATTTAGATTTAGAAGTAGAAGTAGAAGTAACAATTACATATTACTTAACTACTTTGTCCGAATACACAAATATGATACATATTGTTTTTATATTATCTTTGATGTTACAATGTTTACGATGCTTTAAAGTTGAATTGAAATTCTAATTAATATAACTATGTGCGATGTACGTTTGTTGAGGTACTTTATGAGTCAAAATTCTTTATATATTTGACTAGTTGGTGGAATTTTTATGTTATTTCATAAGCATGGAGAATCCCCGAATCCCCGCGGGGATCCCCGATCCCCATTGGGGATGTAAAGCAATTCCCCAATGGGGATGGGGACGGGGACGGGGATGGGGATAGAGAGTGTAAAACGGGGATGGGGATGGTAAGTACAATCCCTGACATTCCTCGCCCCGTTGCCATCCCTACCTAAGGTTCGGGGCCTAAGAGGTTCTAGTGGTGGGTTTTGTTGTGGTGGAATGACGGGTTCAAAGATGTTCATATCGTCCATGATATCGGGTGGTGAAAAGTTACGAACAAAAACACAAAGAAATAAGATAGACTAAAGAGAACTTAAAAATAAAAATAAAATCTTACTAGAAAGCAATCTAGCAAGTAGACCTAATAAAAAGAGATTCTAACCTAGACAATAACTATTCCCCGGGCTGCGGCGCCTAAAACTTGATGCGTGGGGTTTGCACCAGGCTTTACCTCTCGAGGGATCTCGAGAAGCTTACAGCCCCCACCAGGCAGTGTACCTGATCGATGTACTATAGTATAATGACAAGTAACGGGGGATTGATCGTTCAGCTAGGAATAGTGTCGCTAGGATTAGAAAACCTAAAGACTAGGTCTAGAGATGAGGGATGATTCTTTTTGTATTTTTTATATTTTTAGGAAAACAAATAAAAATCTCGGGTTTGAAGGATTTGGGCGGAATTAGTTGCTAATCAACTAACCCAATACTAAAGATGCAATCAAAATAAAATACTAAAATGAAAATAAACTAAATTAAACTAAGGTTGTGAGCAATATATGGGAGAAATGTGTTTACTTAGATTTCACTACTCCCTAGATATCTTTTACGCGTTAATTACTTGTTATAGTTGCGTGGATGACGGATTGTATTCCTTAATACCATTCATGGGGTGGCGTACTTACTTCCCCAATCCTATGAGTGCCTACTTCACTCCTATGTCGAGCCGGCTAAGAAGCTCCTAACATGGGATCATTAGAATTTACTCATGCATTAAATACAACCAATAAAACCTAGTACACATCGGTTCATGTTTTCTAAGACGTTCAAACATGTTACACAATGGAGATCTGCCAGTTTTCTTAAGCCTAACATTGAAATCATTCATCCAATACAACCATAAACAAGTAATCAACACATAATTAACATCTAGATTTCATTAGATCTAAGCAAACACAAGATAAATCTAGCCTAGCATGTTGAAATCAAGACAAGCACAAGATATAGACAACCAACACATAGACATATTGATTGAATTAAAGAGAAGACTTATCTTAATAGCACATGAAAGGATTCAAGGGGTGAAAACCCTTGAATTTACAATAAAATACGAGCTAGGGTTCACAAAGTTCGGACCTAGGGTTTCTCCACACAAGTTCCTCTCAATGAATGAAAAATAGAAAACTATATATAGATTTTAGAAGGTGACGGTGTCAAGAACAAATGTCTGACGCCGTCATCTCGCCGCCAAATAGTTCCTCGGACTGCCTAGATCTGGGTCTGACGCCGTCATGTGTACACCTTATGCAGGCCGTCATGAATTTAACTCTTGACGCTCTTGTTGTGACGCCTTCACGTTTCTTCTGGGTCGTCATGGATTTTACTCTTGACGCCGTCAGGAATTTCCTCTTGACGCCGTAATACACTGTTTCCAGCATGGAAAATTAAGTCTTTGGCGTTTTCTTCACTTTTATGCTCCAAAAACGTCCGAATTGCTTCCTTTTCCAGATTTCACTCCCAAAGTACCTAAAATCACAAAAGGAACGATTTAGGGTAATATTTGATCAAATAAATTCAATTCCGGGATTAAATGACCCCCTAAAAGTGGTTCATTTTTCGCCTCATCAGAATGCTAAAGGGAATACATAACTAATACGTATTTTCGGGTACATTCAATCGAAGCTACATTGAATTAGGAGCGTTTGGGTTATCTCTAGTTTGAGTAAAAATTTTGCATTATAAGACGTTTTAATCATTTAAATGAGTCCAAGATAACCGCCCCTCCACATTGTTGTCATATAGGTACACACTAGAACATCAAATCTTAAATTGACACTAACTTGGTCTTAAATGGGCTACTTGTGTTTACAGAAACCATCATACCTCCTGCAACATTCTCCGATCATAAGGACACTCTTAAGTACCTACCTAAACATCATATGACCAAAGGTCTCACTTCCGATCAAATCAAAAACTTCAAGGGTTTAGAAAAACGTTATGTTCTTGAAGTGAGAACCATTGATCCATCCTTCCTAGAAGGAACACCCATTCGAAAAAACTTTGCCACCATCAACTTCGATTGTATTCCAGACATTGATAAATAAATTTTCCCTAGGTTCATTCTATAATTCTATGCAACCATTGCTCTTTCTAGCAACGAGTATGGTGAAATATCCTTAGTCTTCAAAACTAACCAACAGGAAAATTTCGCGCCCTTAAGAGATTTTGCTCAAATCCTAGGTATCCCAAATAATGGTACATGTCTCTACATGGATAAATGACCACTAACAAGTCTTGACTCTGTTGATCGTAATCATACTTACGCCACTCATGTTGTTAGTAAGGAAGTGATTCGTGAACATCTTTTCGTGGGAACTTCAAACACTAGGGAAAATCATTCGGGAAATGAAGTCGATAAGGACCCATTTAGAATGGAACTCAATGAGCTTAAACCTCAGTTTAAGAAATGGGAAGAAGTTTTTAGGGCTAATGTTATAAGCTCTACAGGAAATAGAGATCATGTTAACACATGTCTTTGCTACATGCTCTATAGTATTTCTACTCGCCAACCATTCAATTTGGCGTACTACATGGCCAAAAGAATGGCCGATATACCTGTGCTTGGAACAACCGCTCTCCCATACGGGATGCTTCTCACCCGCCTCTTTAGAGCCATCTCACCTATTCCACCAAATGACAATGGAATTAGTCTTGACTATTCTTTCGTTCCTCATATATTTGTTCCTCTAAGTGGTAAGAGAGTGTTTAAGACTAAAGGGAAACGTGCTCGCTCTCTTTTACCTTCATCATCGTCATCACCAATGAGCGAAGATGATGGTCTCCCCAACTCTAAACTGGCATCTCTTGATTATCTCCAAGAACTTCCAATAATTGAAAACGAGTCCGAGGAATTCAAACAAACAAAGGGAATGTTCAAGTGCTTTGGAAGGTACCTTGGAAAACTCAAGAAGAAGATTGATCGCATTCGATAACTAGTTTAAGGAGTGTTTGGCATAACTAGACTTGAGAACTTTGTAGTAGTTAAATTATATGTTTTACGTTGTTCTAAGGATTTATGTAATCGTAGGGATGTTATGTTATCTATACTACTTATAATGGAGGAAGGACTCTCTCTCCAAAAAAATTCAGATGTACAAAAAATGATGCATGGTTTACAACACTTTAAAGCAAGCAATTTTCATAATTACAACAACTAAAGCATTGTGTACAACAAAAACTAGGGTTATTAGACAAAAATGTTACTAAAGTTTGCCAAAAAGTGCGATTTGGTTACTAAAGTTTTTTTGGTTACAAAGAGGTTACTCAAGTTTGGTAACCGGTTATATAAGTTACTATGTATGTTTTAACCTTCTACTACAGGGATTTTTTTTTTTCGTTAGCTAACGGTCGTTTGCAACAAACATTTGCACTGTTAGTCCTTTATCCTAACGACCGTTTATACTTAACTCAAAATTTGGTTTTCATACATTTTTGTCCGTTTTTCTTACGTTTTTTGATCCTTTTTTTACGGGTTTTCCGTTTTCATACGTTTTCGTTCGTTTTTATACGTTTTCGCCAATTTTCTTACACTTTCATCCGTTTTTCTTACGTTTTGCCCGTTTATCTTACGTTTTTTTCCGTTTTCATACGTTTTTGTCCTTTTTTCTTACGTTTTGTCCGTTTTTAAACCTTTTCGCCCAGTTTATTACGTTTTCGTATGTTTTACTTATGTTTCTATCTGCGTTTCTTACTTTTTTTCGTTTTCAGACATTTTTTCTTACGTTTTTTTCATTTTCATACGTTTTTGTTTGTTTTTACACATTTTCACACATTTTTATACACTTTTTATACACGTTTTTATACATATTTTTACATACGCATAAAACATAACAAGTATAAAACATACAAAGGTGTAGAAAAACGTAAAACTAGTATGAAAACGTAAAAAGATGTATGAAACGTACACAAGCGTATAAATGCGCACACAAATGTAATAAAAAATTATGAAAACCTATGAAAACGTATGAAAATATACGAAAAATAGATTAAAACGTACAAAAATGGACAAAAAACGTACGAAACTAAAGAAAAACGTACGACAAGGGAGAAAAACGTACATAAACGTAAAACAATGTAAAGATAGTACGACAAGAGGGAAAAACATACATAAACGTATAAAAATGGATAGAAATGTACGAAAATATACAAAGATATACGAAGGAGAAAAATGTAAAAAAAAAAATATATAATAAAAAAAATTTTAAAAAAAAGAAAAAAAAAGAAAGAAAAAACGCATAGTAACTTTTTGTTAAAGTTCAGTAACCTATTTAATAAACCAGTAAACTATAGTAACTTTTTTGTAACATTTTAAACTTTGGTGCTGACGTGGACAAGGGGAACCGGTAATTAGCCGGTTGCCCACCCTCGCAGTAACATTTATGTAACATTTTTATTCTTTGAGTAACCTAAATGAAAAACCCGTTACTTAAGTTACCTCTTTGTAACCAAAAAAACTTTAGTAACCAAATCGCACTTTTTGGCAAACTTTAGTAACTTTTGTGTCTAATAACCCACAAATTCAGAAAACTTTCCTTAGAATTCTATATTAATAGTATTAAAAACACCCCTACACCCAATATTACAATCATTTAAACACAATGAACAACCCTCATTCTACATTAATAGCATTAAAAACACCCCTACACCCAATATACAATCATTTAAACACAATGTACAACCCTCATTCTACGTTAATAGCATTAAAAACACCCCTACACCCAATATTACAATCATTTAAACACAATGTACAACCCTCATTCTACATTAATAGCATTAAAACACCCATATACCCAATATCACAATCATTTAAACACAATGTACAACCCTCCATCTTAACCTAGACACGAACCTGTGACCAAGACTCGACTCAATAAAAACTCGGCTCGATACATAAGGCTGTGAGCTCAAGCTCACGGCATCCCTTTTTTTCGCGACTCAATAACAACGACAACAACAAAAAGAAAGAAAATGATACCAAACAGTTATTTAGCTTCATATTTATTACTTTTAATCTTTATTTAATAAAAAACTCTTGAAAATTCATGTACTTATCCCCCACCGTCGCTAGAATGACAAAAAGGGTGGTGGGTTTTCCTTCCTTCGACCGCCGGTATCAACAAAACGAAAGAAAGATGGTTTTGGTGATGAACTCGAGCTGTGGTGGTGTTAATCGTGGTGTTGGGAGGTGTTTCTTAGCGCGTGATGTACGTCAAAATGATGGGGAGGTTGTTAGGAGTAGGGGTGTAAACGAGTCGAGCTTTTAACGAGCTACTCGAGCTCGAGCTCGTTTAACTCGAGTCGAGCTTGATAATTTTCGAGCTCGAGTCGAGCTCAAACAAAATGTAGAGCTCGAATAATTTCACGAGCCGAGCTTTTAAAACTTGTATTTAGCTCGGCTCGTTCGAAATCTCGTTTAATTATTCGAGCCAAACGAGCTACTCGAGTTAAACGAGCCGAACGAGCTAATCGAGCTAAATATGTAGTATCAAAATATTTTAATTATAATTATTTAATTACTATTAGTATTAAAGGTTAAACTTAAAACCAAAACTAATAATATGTTAACATTCAATCACATCAAAGATCTACACTTTAGTTTATATATAAAATATAAACATAAACTAATAAGCTTGGGCTTTTGTTTTTATAGACCCCATATTTCATTCCTTTTGTCTCACTCATCCAATGTGGGATGTAAAATTGAATCTTTTTTCTTTTTTTCTTTCATTCAAGCTTAAAACTTACAAGTATTACCTGAATTCTTAATATCTATATATAAATGAGTTAAATGTGTCAAATAAATTCTTACTCGTATATATTTATTGATCATATAATTGTTACTATTATGTTTAATAACCATTTATCAAAAATACAAATGAATTAAATCCAATCATAAATACCTCTAAATAAGAATTATGAATCATTAGATGATTTCAACGAATTTCACTCGTATAATTCACGTGATGTTGAGAGTTATATCAAGGTTTTTGTGATTAAAAATTCAACATATGTATGTATATTGTATATAAACGATTCAATTTTATGATTTTCACGCTTGCACACACAAAAGACACATACAATGAAATTCAAATATGTGTTATCACATGTGACACACACACACACACACACACACACACACACACACACACACACACACACACACACATATATATATATATATATATATATATATATATATATATATATATATATATATATATATATGATACTCAAATATATATAGACACATATGACACGTACATATGAAAGCCAAATATGTGTTGGACACACACATACGGAATACATAAGTGCGACCAATATTTACATATAAAGACACATATATGATATATGCATATGCATAAACTCATTGTGAGGTTGCTAAACACAATTGGTCCATGGTTCTTAAGCGATAGAACATAAACAACATTATACATGGTTCTTAGACAATAGAACATAAACAACGTTATCATCTTCGATCAATCTGATGATGAAACATAGAAGATTGTTGTTGGTAATATTCTTGTAGAAACTCTTATTCTGAGTTTAGTTATAAACTAACTAACTCTTATACTCGTTTAAATCAGGTTAACTGGTTGAGATAATTATCGTAATGGTTTGTTAATTATAATCCATTACATGTGAATACAAACATGTTTGTGCATACACATATAGTGTCTCTCATATAAGCATTTATACATACAAACACTAGCATACATTCTTACATATGATTCACATATACATTTACAAGAGACACATGAAGATAAATAAATACACATACACATATACATACACATACACATACACATACACATACACATAAGACTATAAACGAACTGAACGTTTAATGAACATTTCATGAACCGTTCGGTAAAAAGTTCATTTATGTTCGTTTATTTATTAAATGAACAAACATGAATTATATTTTATGTTCGTTTAGTTAAATGAACGAACATGAACAAAAGTTGCGTCTGTTCATAATTACTTGAGCTCACTAAATAATTTATGATCTTTACTCTAACTCGAATAACAAATTTTCCTTGACCAATTTCATGAATCGGGCTTACAAAATTATATACTTTGCTATACACATTCGAAAATCATGTATATAGAAAGAGGTAAAATATGGGAGGTGATTTGTACACCATTTTTTTTTTGCCATCCACCACTAAATTATGCATAGCGTTGTTGTACTGTATGCATCACTGGTGTGATTTTAGTGGTGTCTAGCCAAAAATAAATGGTGCACAAATCATTTCCCGTAAAATATATACTAGGGAATCATAGATGATACAAGTATATCAATTATGTGTTATCTGTGAACCTTAATTAATAATTTATTTTATTCTTTGAGCATCAATTTATTTCTTTCTTTTATATTTTTAGATCAAGTGTATTAACTTTATTATTTAGTTTAATTAGTAAATTTGTTAGCATAAGTTAAAGAAAAAAATATCATATTTTTAATTAAGAATTATAATTATAATCGAAAATATAACAATATAAAATTGATGTTTTGAAATTTCGTGTAGTATTAGTATATTGTCTAATCAAAGAAAAAAGATGAAAGTATCCCACATTGAAAATAATAAGAAAAGTGAAGAAAAATGGACACTATAAAACAAAGACCCACTTCCCTTTTATAAAAAACCACATATACTTGAAATTATAAAAAATATAAGTATAATTGTTATACACTCTTTTGTTTTAAATGCAAACTAGTATTTATTATAAGTTAGTTTAAGCATTATAACAACTTTTATATTTGTAAACGAGCTTTCGAGCTCGAGCTTGAGTTAATAAACGAGCTTATCAAGTTAAATATTCTATATGAGCATCTTAAGTTAAAAATTTTAAACGAGCTTCGAGCTCGAGCTCGAACAATAAAAAAGTATTCGAGCTCGAGCTCGAGCCAATTTATAAAAGTTTATTCGAGGTCGAGCCGAGTTGTTAATAAACGAGCCTAGCTCGTTTAGGCCAAAACTCGACTCGGCTCGGATCGTTAACACCCCTAGTTAGGAGTGTGGTAGTGGTGGCGGTGAGTTTAAGTGGCCGGTGGTGGTGTTTGTTTGGCCGAAAAATAACTGGAGAAGAAGAAATAAAGTGCGGCTGGTTTGAGAGAGAAAGGGTGTCAAACCCTAATTGAGGGTATAATGATGTTTATATAGGAAAGTGTTTTGGACCTTGTATGAACCCTATTGCACCCTTAGGGACAAAAGATTGTAAATATATGCTAGGGTGGGAAGCGTAGGTTACCAAATCTTTTATTATTTCGTTCTCGAGGCAAATTTAGGTGTTAAAATGACTTCCCGTGACATTTTTATTAATTCCATCGAAAAATTTTATTTCAGGGTACCCGCCGCTGCAACGCGCGGGTACCCTGCTAGTGTTTAGATTATGTATGAACTAACATGTATGCAGGAAGACAACATTTGGGATATTGTCAAATTTTAATGTTTATGGAATTTTCACTAAGTATAGTGAATTCGGTAGCCCCCGGTCAAAGTCTATCGGTAAGAATGTTTCCATACTGATTTTTGTCATTTCCTAATCAGTTATAGCCTTAAGTTTATGTTCCAAGGATTTTCGAAAAATTTGGAAAACGTCTCGACCTTCAAATTTCTGTTCTGTCAATTTTCCAGCACTGGCGGATCTGGTGGAACCAAAAATAGGGTTCCGCCAGTGTTTTTCTGGGTACTCCAGAATTTGGCCCAACGGACCAGCCGGAACCAAAAATTGGATTCCACCTGTGTATTCTTTTGGTTCCGCCAAGTGCCTGCAGAAAATTTTTCATTTCTCTTAGTTTCACTTCCTCTAAACCACCAAATCATCTTTAGTGAGAAACATCTTCCTTAACCCTTATTAAACATATTAGGATCATTTTTGCTCATTAGAACAAATAGTAAACCTCTTCCTGCCAAAAATCAAATTTAAACAAAATTAACCCAAGGAACCCTTCTACATAAAGGAAGGAACCCTCTAAAAGGTTCATTCAAATCCGTGGAACATCTGAACCAAATCATTTGACATGACCACATTGCATTTAGTGCATATCTTGGTCCTCTTACTTCACCATTTTCCGTTGGATTGACTTCCAATGATATGACAACCTTCTTAAACCATCCAAATCATTAGAAACCTCAAAACATGTATGGTAGAACATCAAATCCAAACACTCCTTCCAAAATCCTTCAACTCTATAAACTGATTCATCTTGGATACCTCAACCAGAAGAACCACCACAACCAAAACCAATGTTATTTCATCCCATCTACAAAGACATCCATGGTCCTCTATATGGAGAACCTAACTTCCAACAAAATGATCAACCTCAACATCAAGCACCACCTCAAGAACCCCAATCCCAATCTCAACACTTCGAATCCTTGTTTCCTTCCTACGAGGAAATTGAGGCATCCTTGTAGAATAACCCACCAAACACCAATGAGGAGATCAATGATCGCCTCGACAACTTGTATGCTTTCAAAAGCATGATTTATACACACCTCCATCAAGCGATGGAATTCCAAACCGCCCTGATTAATACAAATATCGTCCAAAAAACGTTATTTATATTTTACGATCTTTGCTAATATTTTGTTGTAGACAAAGTATAGACTTTATTTTCTAGCAAAGTATAACTATAGTATAAGTCTCACATATAGAAACTTTATTTCTAAACATTACGCTTGCTATATGATTGGTTGTTTATCTAACAATGTTGATAGCATATTAAGTGTCAAAACATATTTAGTAAGTTTTACTAAATATTGTGTTCTATTGAGTTATATGTATTCAAACATCTTTGGTAACTCAACCATTTAGTAAAAACACATCATACCAACATTATTCCATATTGCTACAAGAATACTTTTACAAGTTCACTTTCATATTAGTAAAAGTCTAAAATTAGAAATATACATCTACATCATGCATTGCATCATACATGTCTTGTCAAAACTCTTTGTAAATCTTTCTAAAAGATTTCATGCATATTTGGAAAGATTTTTACTCAACATAGTTGACTTAAAGGATCTTGATTAGACTTGTCATAGATATGGAAAGATTTCTTTGAAGGAATTCTGTCAGCTCTGGCGGAACCCTGGGAATACAAGGGCGGAATCCTTGATTTAGTTCCGCCTGATTTGTGGCCTAGCTGTTGGTTCTCTTATAAATAGCAAGCCACATCCAAAAAATATTTTATCACTTTTAGCTATATTACATACATGCACTCTCATCTCTATCATCTAACTAAGTTGTATTTCACTTGTGTGATTCTCTTGTGTAGCAAACAAGTCATTAAGTTCATCCGAAAACACTACAAGCTTCAACACAACGTTGCAAGTCTTGGTAGCTTTGCATTGTGTAAACTCTTATAGTTTATACATCATTTTTTTTTGTATATTGTCTATAGTGATCGGTTAGTATTTTAGTCCTCAAAATACATAAAGTATAGGGAGTGGTTGTACCCTTGGAAAAGAACTCGATATCTAGCTTAGTGTCGGAAATACTCTATAGGCGACGATAGGAGTGGTTGTACCTTTGGAAAAGAACTCGGTATTTAGCTTTGTGCCGGATAAAGTGTAAGCGACGATTGTAAGGTTTTCTCCACCGAGAAAGGAGCTTGTTGACTAGTGGATGATACTCTCGAGTTGGATATTCGGGGCGTGGAGTAGGGCAAGGAAAAAGAGTCCTTGTAGCCGAACCACGATAAACACTTGTGTTGTGGTTTGATCGTTTCTTACTTTACTCTTTTTCATTACTTGTTGTTTATTAGTTTTGTTAGTTGGTTATACGTAATGATAACAAAGTAAATCAAGTTAAAAAGCGGTAAACTATTCAACCCCCTTCTAGTTTTCCACATATTTTATATCTGTTTTGGGGGAAAATACATGCTCGTTTTAACTAAACTCAATGATTGTTTATTTGTATACGCAACTTGTTTACTAAAGATTTGACTGTTTGGCTCAAATATTTGATTTGGTTATTTGAATGTGTCATTGTGTTTATATGTTATATATGTGATTAGTTTCTCATGAATATGATACGTTTTGGGGTAAGAAATATGTAAACCATTTGATTGGACCAATTATGGATTTGTGATTTTGTTATACTTATTACGTAGATAAGTCTGAGGTTTAGTATCCCATTAATTGCCCACTAATAAGTCGTAAGCGCGAATGTTATAGACAGATCTATTGTGGTTGACTACCTCGTCTGGGTTTGGTTGCCCAACTTGCCGGGATTTACATCCGGACTTTGGATTGTCCAACTTGCCAGGATTTATATACGAATTTGTGGACGCACCCACTTGCCAGGACGTATGACATGTGGATTTTTTTAAGTGTTTAGGGCGTGATGGTTGCTTATGTGTTTATGACTTAGCTTGCGTAATAAATAAATAAACTGCTATGGTCCAAATGCTTTTGTTTTATGATTGAACCTATGACTCACCAACCTCGTGTTGACACTTTTAGCCTGTATTCTCAGGTTTAAGGCGATAACTTACTACTCTAAGGCGCTTGGCAAGGGGCATGGTCATAGACTACTCTGATAAATATTTGGGACCACTTAAACTCTTATGGGCCTGTATTTATGCACTACTTTTGAATAATGTAAACTTAATGTTTTTGATTTATGAAACTAATTCTAAAACGGATAAGTTAAATCCGTTTTCTATACTATGTGTTGTGTACCAACTGAGTAGCACCCCAGAGACATTATCTTCCACTACGACTCGATTTTAGGTGTGTTACAGAAAGAAAGAAATATATGTGTGTTTTATGTGTGAGTGTGTATTGAGAGTATTTTTAATTTGGTTTTGCTAAAAATATCCCTTAAACTGTGGTTAACAAGTTGATTTCTACTACAATTCATTGTAAGAACTTGAAGCACCCAATCATAATAAATTATTTGTTGTGCTACCATGTTTTTCGTGACTGGACCGACTTTTCTTTTTCTCATAATTGTCAACCAATTATAATTATTCATTCTTGACTATGTAATAAAATACATATTGTTAACCACAACCTTTTCGACTGTTGTCAGTAAAACCCTTTTTAATTAATAAAAAACGAGAAGAGAGAAGTTAATGCACATGTCGAGAAAAAGTTGAAGGAAGAAAAAAAATATATTAAATATTAATGTGGAGCTGATGTGGCAACGAAAACCTTATTTTTTTAACTTTGGAAAAATATTATTGAATATTTTGCCTTTTAAGATTATTTATTTATTTATTTATTTTATTTTTGATGAAAAAGTCGACTTTGGGAAGGGATCAAGTGAGAAGTAAATTATAATAAGAAGTGTGAGAAGTGACTACAACCTTACATTTAAGATGCAACAACTTGAATTAAATGCATTTCTATTGATTTAGATGCACGCTCTTGAGTTTCTTAAGTTATTTTGAAGTGTAAATGGTGCAAATTGATTTTTATGATGTTGTTACATGTAGAGCAACAAAATAAACGAGAAATTATGAAATGCATCTAAATATACGTATATGCATCTAATTAAAAGCTAGAATCCACATCTACATCTAGAATAACAGAAATACATATAATTTTGAAAAAATTACACGAACTGTCCTCGTGGTTTACTCAGATTGCATTTTTAGTCCCTAACTTGTTTTAACTACATCAGAGATAACTATGTTTGAAACTTGTCACTCATTTAGTCCCTAATTTGGATGGGCCGTTAGTTTATCCGTTAAGTTATTTGCCCGTTAGTCCATTCGTTAATATTTTTTGCACCGTTAATCCTCATTTTCTAAAAAAGCCCTCGTTTTTTGCACCGTTAGTCTGAGTAAATCAGGAAACTTAAATCCAAATCAGGAAACTTAAAAATGCAATATGAGTAAATCACATTAACAATCCGTGTAACCTTTTTTATATGTTTGATAGGTGCATCTAAAATACAGTAAAGATTACTTTTCATAAACTAGGCGACTACCCGTGCCGTGCATAGCAACGGAATTCCTAGCAGCAGACAATTAACGATATGCGATATTGTGGTATGTGTTTCTTGTAACATGAGATAATTCAACTTAAACAAAAATTCTTAACATGTATCAAAGAACATATAAAAACATTTAGTGAAACAGAAAATAAAACATCACATCAATTGTGAGATAATAACTGACAATGCAAGTTACTCATCGCGTAGAACTTCTTGGCACATAACATTTGTGGTACATGATATTAGAATGCCATTTCAACATTAACCTCTCATTCATCGGTTGAATTGACAATTCCTTAGAACTTGAGAGATATAACCTGCAAAAGGTAAGTTTATAATAAAGTTTAGTAATAACAAATGCCAAGACAACCAAAGAACACGTGTTAGTATCTAAAAAAAACCCGAAAGTGCTTTTTCAACTATCCAAAAGCAACCAAATAACATATTTTAATATCCAATCAAACATGTGAAACTATCCAAAACAACCAAACGGTTGTTCAAAAAATCAAAACACCCACTAAAGCGCATGTATTGTGAAACCAAAGAAAGTTACCATAGGGAAAAAAAATCCTCCACAATTATTATACAAAGAAATACTTCACTGGTTCAAAAAAAAGTTGAAAGAAAATAAATATTCTTGCTAATTTAGACGTCGTAACCAAAGAATAATTATAAATCTTAAAGGACTTCCTTGTAGACCACATTTGTTGTCCTAGTGATGATAGAGCCTTCATTATAGCATGTCGATACTTTAATTCCTTTTTTGAGGATACGCGTGAAACTCACACAGACAACCGTCACAGAAATAAGGGCTGCTTTTTTACCATTTTGACTGGCAGTCTTGTCAATAATTATAGCCTTAGAGCCGATGGTGCCATCCGTCTAACAGGCAGTCTTGTCCCATTGCACATATCATTAGCCGGATCAATATTCCGCAACAACATTATAGTTGCCTTGACCTTCAAAACCAATCTTTAGTTGAAGACACCTGAAACTTTCACCTGGAAATTTTATCCCATTAAGATTTTCGGGGATAAACTCGGTCACCAGTCTTATAAGAATGACGAAAGTGATCATAAAAGTCAATATGAATTGTCGAAAACAACCTATAAGTTTAACAACTTCAAAAAAAATAATAAATATATAAAAAAAAAGGAGAAACAAGTTAAAAGATACAGCTATACGGAAGAAAAAGATAAATTAAAACTTACACATCTAAACAAATGGGTCTCATTCAAAAGTTCCTATTGAATAGGCAATTATCCATGGTGTGAATTAATTAAGCCTGCAATATCAACATAAAATTACAACTTTGAAGTCATAAAAGTTAAATGGTCTTCATATTGGTAATTTCATGCATAAAATGATGATTAGCAGTAATATATTAACATCAAATCTCTATCCATCTTATCAACTTCAGATCTTCTCTTTTGTCCATCAAAACCAGCATATATGGGTTGCCTGCAGTAACATGATATGGATGCCTTTAAATTATGATATGCCCCAAACACAAACATTGTTACATTCTTATGTGCATATATTATAGGATAGCTAAAAAATAGTCAAAGTGATAGACTCACAGGTAACAGGTTGCACACTCATTGCTTGTTTATACCCATGTTAAGTGTTAAAAATCAAACATGGGTTGTATTGACCACTGAAGGTGGTCTTCCTGTACGTTTTGAAAATATATAGGTCTCTAAAGCAGGCCAACTATAACAATCTCGAATCGTTTGATATTACAAAGACCAATGACACGTGCCCATCAAGTGTGTTATATATTCTTTTGCTTTTCAAAAAAAAAACATTAGACGAACATCAAATAAGTATGTAAAGAGACCGATCATTTGTAAAGGTTGTGTGAATCATCAAATATATGGATATCAGGATATACTACAATTATCAAATAATGAGTGGCCGAAGAGTATATGTACCTTGCACAGTTGGAGCACTATATCTTTGCTTAAACCATGTATCACTCGAGCGGTCATTAAACACGGCTGAATTTGCACGTGCAAAATCTCCTTCAAAGGCGCAATCTTCACAAAATCCTGCATAAAGAAACAAACAAAATAATTCAAGCATGCCTAACTAAAACAATAATCTTAATGACTTTATCAACCCAAATAAGAAAATTAACTAAAGTAACAAACTTTTCCACGATCAATCAGATTCACACTTTAAAGTCACATGTATGATTTATAATCTATAATATTTTAAATATGATATGGAATTCAAATCAGTTACCATTAGAAGACTCCTCAAATATGATATGGATTTGGCAGATGGCGGTGGTGATAAGAATATAGTGGCAGCAGTGTGATTGTTTAGAGGAAGATAGATGTTGTTGTGAGTGTTTTAGGGTTTAGAGAGAACTAAGGTGTGGGAGTGTGTGTTATATGTGTGGTTTATTACTTACCATTTCAGTTTCATGAATTGAATAAAGTCAACTTTTTACACATTTACAGTTACAAACGGGTGTTTAATACTTTACAGCCGACAATGATAAGAACCAATAAATTCCATATAGTTTCCTTTCATTTCCATATGGTTTCCTTTTAATCTACGAATTCATTTTCCCTGTATTTTTAAAATTCAACATTTTAGCATTGGTTGACCAAGATTCAAGTTTGACCATGCACCTATTACATCTTTACTACATATAATGGAAAAATGGTCAAAGTTGAATATTGACTTTGTTGAAAGTTGAAATTGAAAATATGTATTTATAGCAACCTTGTTAATTGAATATAAATTATCTATAAAGGAAACATGGTCAAATATTAATAGTGGAAAAACTTAAAAGTCTTCAAAAGTCAAGTCGTGGCATTCTCAATTTGTATATAGTAAGTCTGACTTCCTACACGCCTCTTAACTAACACCAAAAACATCAAAAGTGAGGTAAGTCTGAAAGTGAAAACTAAAATGCTAGGCGGGAAAACTCAATTCGTGGAAGTTCAAAATTATGAAAGTATATATGGCAATGAAAGTGGAAAAATTTAAAATGAAGGCTGAAAAAGTATGGATGGAACGATTTGCTGAAAACTATTGAAGGAAAGTATTGCTGAGACCTTGAAAGTGAAAGAAACTATTGCTGTAATCATTCAAGTGCAAGGCTGGAATCAATCAAGGAAAGTCAACGAGATAAGAAGTAAATTTGCCTGCATTTTCAAACAAACTTTCAAAGGAATTTAAAAAATCATCTTATCCCACAAGCTTTGCCAATTGACTCATTAAACTCTTTTCAATTCAATATTTAATTCAATGGTACTATCCATGGTCTCCACAATCTGTCCTCCATTTTGAATTTCACTTATTTGTATGTAGTTCTCACTTATTATTCAATCTCAATCTTTTTATTTGAATATGAAATACACGATATACTTTGTGTTTGTTGTTGTTGTTTAGGCCTAGGCATACACAATTTTAACTTTCAAGTTCAAGGTATGTATTTCTGAATTCTTAAAAACTACTTTTTTGATCAACTCTCAACAATCCATGTTAATAATTGTGTATATAGTGGTCGATGCCAATAAATTTGGTGCACGGTAATTTCGGGTGAATTGAGAAAACAATTCCGAGTGTGTTTGAGAAAGCATGTACAGTTTATGAGACATGTAGGAATGATCATGGGTTGGTTTGGTTTGGTTTTTTGTCGAAACCAAACCATAACCGTATATTCAATGTTTAGAAAAAGAGAAACCAAAACCATTCGGTTTACAAATATTCAATAATTTTTGTTTTTATTTTGTATAGACGAAGCTTCATGAATGGATTGATATGATATCGTGAAGCCTGCTACTTTAAAGGAACTTGCTCCTTATGATGCTCACGGGTGAGTTTTTTATGTTTTCCACTCGAACTGTATTGGTTGTGTTCTTGTGAATATATCAACACTGAAACAACTATTAGAATCAAAAAGTGAAACTTTAGTTTTACATCATCAATTGCAAGTATTTTAGATTTTCAGTTGCTTGACCTGGCAACACTAATGATGTAAATCTTAAAATAAAGTTGTGGCAAAATTCAACGGATGTTGTTGTTTAGATGACATTGTACTAGGTCATATAAACAGTAGTTAGTTTTAGGAATAAGGTGTGTTTGGGACTACTTATCAAAATTGTTTATCACTTTTTGATTAGTTCATGTGCATTCGAAAAATAATTATAGTTTGTTTATGGTGGTAGGTTTTTGTAGTGAAGTGTTCTCCTAATGTTCTTGACAATCTTTATCTTTATATTATATTTTCATATTGAGTGACCTGTTAACACTAAAGCTGTAAATAAATAAAAAACAATTTTGAAAAAATTCCAGGCATGATGCTGCTTAGAATGGCATTGTGCCACGTTTTAAATCACTTACAATAGGAAAACAACAGTTACTTTTATCTATAAGGTGTGTTTGGGATTTGCGGGTTAAAACTGCTTATCACGTTTGAGCTGAAGTATTCCCGGAATCGACCCATGTATTACTCTACAGGTCAAAAATGGCACCTCTATATGTAAAGTTATAATGAAAATAGTATATACTTTTCTAAGAGTAAACTGAATTAGAAGTTTACATTATAAAAATGCACAACGGGTGGCCTTCTACCCATTTTACCAATTTTCGTTTTTAACCGTTTGACATGCTAGAGATTGAAGACACACAAAACCATCGTATTCCTAATTAAGTGGACCAAAATTTCTGTTGGTAAATGAATACATATAAATTTTAATTAGTCTTAAGTGACTAAAGCTAGATTAAAAGAGGCTCATCGTATTAATAGATTGTCATTAGCCCTGGGAAACATCTTTCTTCGCTTTCTCGCACGTCATGTACAAAGACATAAAACTCACACAATTACTCCGAGCTTCACTTGGTAAGCATACAGAGTCATTTAGTAAACAAAAGCTTTATTCCCATTAGTTATTCATATAAATTAATGATTTATGGTTTTCGGGATGATATACTACTTTAGGTGATCAGGGAAAGATGGTTATGTTTGTTCGTATAAGCCCAGAGCTTGGATATTGTTGAAGAAACACTAATCAAACTTAAGTTTTAAGAACGTGTCGACACTATTTGAGCTAGGTGTTACACTAGTGCATAGAGACAGTTCGGATGTAAAAGACTCAAAGAACACTCATTAACACTTTCATATAAACTTCATGTTCAGCAAGATGATTGGTGTATATATAACTCACAAATAAGCTAACTCAAACACCCACTAAAGTAGTTCCAATATGAAGAAAAAACTAGAATACTACGACCACCTCGTTTTATATTACCTCGGTAATTAAAATAATACATTTTTTTAAGCGAATGTGTTCTAGAGTGTTTACATCATGGTGTAAGTGGATGGTAACACATGAAAAAATATAACACAAATACATCTTTTATGTTTACTTGATAACTTTTAGGTGTTCGTATATTTTTTAATTATCACATTTGTAGGATATTCATAATCATAAACATGTATGGTTACTTGTTGTTTGGATCGAATTAGAAGAGAAGAGAAGAGTTTTAGAGAGAGAAAGTGGGAGCCTTTTCTAGATAGAGAAATAAGAGAAATGTATTAGCTTCAAGTGAAAGGTCCAACCCTCTCCCTTGGGTAGGAGAGGGTATTTATACTACAATACTTGGTGCTCCATGAAACGAGCTGTAGAGTGAGCTGACAGTGGGTAAAGACCCGACCCACTTTACGAATACTATTTAGATACATTAACTACTATTAAACTACGTACTAGCTATATTAAGGATAATTCTACGAGCTACGTGATGCTGAGTAATACTTAGGGTGACCGAGTCTTTATCTGAATTTTCGTATTCCTAACAATCTCCCCCTAAGGGAGGTCACCCCAGAAGATAAGTACTGAATTCTTGCATCCTTGAAATCTTGCAGCTCGTAGACTTTGATTCTTCAAACATGTCTTTGTACATTCAGTAGCAGACTCTAGATGACTTGTTCAATGAGTTGGATGATCTTTGGCATTACTTCGAGTTCATCATCCAAATGAGTATCTGCAAGTCATCTTTGAGTAGTAATGTATCCATATGATTTGAACATCTTAGAGTTGACATGCTCACACTTTTCTGGATCATGATCTTCTGCATCAGAGTTATGGAAGCATAGCTGTGGCCCAATCAATGATCATGATATCTTAGATTATAATGTTGAAGTGTGAGCATGTGGTGATGGATCAACATCTTTTCAGCAATCAACTGCAACCGTCCGAAATTCCTGCAAGCAAACAGTTAGCAACAAATCATCCGGTACTTATAGGTTTGGAATTAGAGATCGTCAACAGCATAGTGTGAATACTCCTTCTAACTCTTACCAAGACCGTTCCCAATTGGCAAACCCTGAAAGGATTCACACGACCTACCTAAGTAGATCAACAATTGCGTGAGTCGCTGGAGATCACTCCACGACTGTTGACCGTTTGTAACCATCGTGACCACTAAGCGTAATCCACAAGGAATTACCTAAGTGACCTGCTTTCAGGGCTGCTTGATGTTGACCCTGGCATGAATTTCTATTCAATCACTGGTAGTTACAATAGTAACTTCCCTCATAAATGTTCTGGCAGATTGCTAAGATCTGCGTAGGACTCATAAGTTTACCACTGGTGTCCTTAATGTTGAACAACCAGGGTAGAAGTAGCAAGTGTTCCTATGAGATCTTTATATGTATCTCGAGGCTCTAGACTCAATAAGTGCATTTGGTTTTCCTATGCGGAGATTAGGGAGAGGTCTCCTGCTTCAATATCAACCATCTCTAAGAGATAAATTGATAGATTACACCGGTTCCCCGTAAGAATGAAACAAGTTCTTTTAAGAGAACTTGAGTGGCTAGAAGGTTTAGTGCATTGCGTCACTGGGTCCATGACGTCATGTCTTCAATACCGAAGTTGCCTTAGCAACCATCAGTAGATTATGAATTGAACCCGGTTTCTGCCCTAAGGTTGAATAATTGGAGGGCTATTTCTTTTCACCCTTTCTCATTTCATTTCTTTTTAATTCTTCAACCCCTTCTTTCTCCATTCACACATTTCTCCTTTTTTCATAATCATACCTACGAACTTTCTAATACTATCTATTTGGTATTGTCCATGGGTAGATCCCTCCGGCTCTGGCGGATCATAGGACGGTTTTCCTAGTCTTAGCCACCTTATAACTTCATGACTATCCTATGTTGCCATACACCAAATCATTGAAAATTCTCTCAACGTGTTTATGATTAAGAAACACATTTTGTTAACACATTGAGAGTTTTGCCATTTTCAAATGCTCCCCCTTAACATGTGCCTCGATGTTTTGATGATGAATTTGCACATGTCGGGAAGAGTTGCACTTTAGAATTGATCCACCTTTAGTAAACATGAACAGGCATTCGAGACACGCTTACATCACTAGTTAGAATAGCTTGAAATTATTACCCGGCCTGGTCAAGTCCACAAAGGTTTCTCGAAACGGTACACTCTACTCAGACAAGTCCTCTTCGTGACATGCTTACATCACTGGTTAACCCAGCTTGAAGTTATTACCCGGCCAGGACTAGTCCTTTCGATTGATGACGGTTGTGTTTCGTCAATTCATGAGTCAAGACTGAGATGCACTCATATGAGATGCAAGGATCCTTTTACACAAACCATTTTGCTCCCCCTGAATGTGTGCATTGATATACGAAAGAGTTTAGCACATATAGGGGAGCGTTTGTTTAAGTCCAAAACAATCACATTTTATATCAGATTTCATATTTAAATTACATTTTCTCCCCCGATCAAAAATTTCAAACCATTTGAGATTTGTGATCCCAAGTGATTTAAATAAGTTTAAAAAGTTTGGGAGCAAGATGTGGTCTGATTAAAAATATTATGATATTGAGACAATTCATTACTCTCTCTCAATCAATGAGGGAGAATGTTAGTGTCAGTTATGATGAGTTTATAAATGATTTAAAGTTTAACGAGAAACTCATGAAATAAAAAATCATGTACTGACACATAACATTTGATACCACACTACTTATGACGCACAAGATAACTGGTGGTGGTGGTGAAAGAGTTGTTGTCGTTGTTGCTACCGATGTTGTTGTTGTGGTGAAATCAAAGCCAGTCAATGAAGTTTGAACATCTTATCAAATGGTTAGAGCAGGAGCAGGCACATTCACATCAGCCATGGAATCTGCATAAGAGTATCAACAAAGATATGCATACATGCAGATTCACTCTTAATTAACTGCTACCACGTAGCAGCTAGCCTACTCATAATACCATATTCATATCATGATCAAAGAACATTCAAGCAACTCATCAAAATGCTATCTAGCATGAAGAGAAACTAGCAATCATGAACATTCATTGCAAGTTTCTATCAAACATCAACAACAATCACTAACATGGCAATTCACACATATTTCCAACTTTCAAATCAGGAGCTTAGGAATAAGATTCTAACCCGGTAACTACATACCTAAGCAAATCCTGAGAACACGAACACATAATCAACAACAATCAAACAATTATCAGCAAACAGCAAACGAAACACAATCAATCAGATTATACGAATGCCAGAGGAGAGAACAAGAGCATCAAACACAATGGTTTTCTAACATCATTAAGATTTTAGATTTTAACGTATTTAGGGGATTAAGCGAGGATACCAACGTGAGACAAATGGACCTTCTAATTACATAAAGATTCTAGTTACATAAAGCTAGGAAACTATACGCAAATAGCACATAATGCCCTAAACTTTCTAACAACTAACACATTTGTCCATTTAAGATACAGCATAGTAAGTTCCTCTTCAACTAATACCCCATTAACAACAAAACCTTTTCTAACAATTATGAGACAACCAAGAAATCCGTTTGATGATGTAAAATTGGAAATCACTCTCCCCCTCAATTGATGACCCATTGTCATTAATTGAGTGACAAATTTTATGAAGTATCTAAGACTGATTGATTTACAAGCAACACGTTACCACCATGTATCACACAAATAATTTTCCGAAGAATCATAGAAAGAAAATTGTTTATTTAGATAAAAAGAAGACTTCTCTTCTTAAACAAGAAATAATGCACTGAAACGTACATCAAGTCGATGACACACAGATATAAAGTAATCCGTGCCCGGGTGAACATCACCTAGTGAGAGGAACAACCATCTTTTTGGCGACATGCTTTCCCCATTTTGAAAAGCGGGTTGCTATCTGAAGTAATAGCAAGCCATCTTGAAAGAATATTTTTAGAAATGACATGTTTTAGAAAAACATTATTAAAAACAAAAACTCTTGCTCAAGCATATGTATGTTTACGTGTCATTATTGAATGACATTTCTAGAAACGTACATAATATTGATTACACAAGAGACATGTCGAAAAGAATAATATTTTTTTTGGATTTTAAGATTTTTCCAATTTTTATGGTTTTTATAGGTTTTATATTTTTTTATTTTCCTTTTTGTATTCAACTATGTACAAAGGATATGTGAAGTAAATCCTTTTCCTCCTCATTCTCTTCTTGAAGGCTTATAAATTCCAATTCGCGGAAGAATGAATAGAAATCTTTCTCGTGGAAGAGCCTTTGTAAAGAAGTCAGCCAGTTGAAATTCTGTCCTCATGAAGTAAAGTTCCACTACCCCATTCTCATCTTATTCCACCACACCTTAGGAGAATCCGTTTGCCACGAGAAACTTTGACAGTGTATCAAACCATGCCCTTGGCGTCTGTTTTAGGCCAAAGAGAGCCCATTTTAGACGATAGACATGGTTAGGACGATCAAAATATACAAATCTTTCTGGTTGATTGAAATAAAGAACTTTATTCAGCTCTCCATTTAGAAATGCAATTTTCATATCCATTTGATAGATCGTCATGTTCTGACTTGCAACATTGGCGAGAGACATTCTGATAGCTACAATACGAACAACCAGAGTGAAAGGTTCCTCTAAATTAATGCCTTCCTGTAGATTATATCCCTTAGCAGCAAGCCTTTCCTTGTTTTCAGAACGACATAATGCTCATCAAGTTTCACTTTGAAGATCCACTTAGAGCTATAATCATTGCACAGTCTGGAGGTAGTACCAATTCCCATACTTTAAGTCGATAGAAATTGCGAGGTTCATCTTGCATCGCATTAACCCAACAGACTTTAGAGATAGCAGTCTTGAAATCTTTGGGTTCGAATTTGGATAGTATGGAATTATAACAGCACCACAAGGCATGAGTGGTAAGTTTCCTTCGTGTGATCACCGGTAGAGAAGGATATCCAATAATGTTGTCAATCGGGGTATCCTATATTTGTTTTCTGAGATGTTCATGTGGATGTAGGTAGGAACATGAAGAAACCGTGTTTGTATTCCTTGAAGAGGATGCCTCAGAAGAAGATTCATGAGCAAACAAGTTTTAGTACGGAGCATCTTCAAGAGGAGCAAATGAATTTACTTCAAAAGAATTGTCAACTGCAGTGCCTTGATGTACTGAAGGAGATTGAAGGTTTGACGATGATGGTGAGTAACTTGCAGATTGAGCATCTTGATCAATTCAAGTAGACACTGATGGACCATTTGAGTTGTACAGAACTGGAGCAGCGGCAGCTGGTGGTGTCAGTGTATCATCAGTAAGTGTCTCAAAGTATTCATCAATCATTTGGTCAAACTAGATCTTCAAATGCTCATTTGTAGGTGATACATAAGGTACATGTAGGAGTGGGATTCTGTACAAGACCTGAACTGATTGATTCAGGAGACAAAAGTTTAGACGCGGGTCCTGCACTGATGTGTACAGGAGCCGTATGCTCAGTCAGCTCAACGAATGTGACGTGAACGGTTTCCAGGATTTATCGGGTTCGTTTGTTGTAGACTCGGTATCCCTTACTATCTGAAGCGTAACCAACGCAGAATCCAATACCAGTTTTAGCTTATAACATTCCCATATCTAGACTGTCATTTTGTAGGGTAGCATAAAGCACCAAACACAAATAGAGAGGTGAGATCCGGTTTCTTGTCATGTATCAGCTCATATGGAGTTTTGTTGTGAAGAGTATGTATCAAGTATCGGTTTTCGGTGTAACAAGCTGTAGCAATTGCTTCCGCCCATAGGATCATCGGTGCCTTGGAGAAGTAGAACGAGTTGTTTGTTGATAAACTTCGTTCCATTGTTTGTCCGAATGATTCTGATGGTTATGTGAGTCTTACTAGCAGTTGTTTGATGAGTTTTATGATAACTTCTGGAGTCACGTCCTTGGTTCTCAAAAACTTTACCCATGTAAACCGAGAGTATTCGTCGACAACAACGAGTACACATTACTTCCCATTTATACTCTTCACACGTATTGGTCTGCCTGGGTCCATGTGAAGGGTGTAAAGAACATCCATGTTGGTGTTGACAATTTTAGGTTAGTGAGTATGCTTCTTTCGTTTACCAGTTAACAAGCCGAATGAAGAAGTTCTTTTTCGAACTTTAATCTGGGTAGACCTCATGCAAGATCATCGTGAGCAAGATCATAGATGGTACCAAAGTTCAAGTGATTAAAACTTTGTTGCCATAGCCACGATTTGTTATTTGAGGTCTTTGAGAGAAGGCAAATAGGAGAGGACCGCATCACGTCTTCGATAGAAAAGGTGTATAGATTTGTGCCATGATTGTCTTTAAGAAGATCAATACCATCCAATTCTCAGACGAAGCATGCGTAATTTCTGAAGGCAATCTTCAAGATCGGAATCAAGATATTGACCAACAGAGAACAGATTATGCCCAAGTCCTTCCACGTAGTATACCCAGGAAATTAGCTGTCTCCAGAAACATAATCTCCATAACTTATAATTACCCCAAAATGATGGTACCCAAATCTAACTGTCCCGATAAACTTATTCACGAAATTCTCGAGCCCTGAGCGATCACAATCATAGGTTTAGAGCAGCCTGAGTCCAAATATCAAAGGACGAAATGTACGACCTGCATTTGGAAACAGACGAGAGCAGAAAATTTGGAGCGTCGGATCCCCAATTTGAGTTGGGTTCCTGTTGGATAGTGCAAACAAGTTCTGGAGCTACTAAGACCTTAGGTTCATTCGTTTTAATGGTGACAATTTCACTAGTAGATGCAATGGGCCTAGTTAAAGGACATTGGGTCTCCAAAGGGAAAGTTCTACCAGTTGGCTTCCATTCCTTAATAGGCACTACTTTAGAGTTGGTTATCCTAGTTAAAGGGCACTGTTCTCCTAAAGTGAATTTCCTTCATGTGGGCTTCCATTGATAACCAACATTGGCAAATAGTTTACCTGTTGCTTTCCAAACTTGCTTACTTTGTTTAGCTCTCCAAACTTTCTTAACTGGGTTTTGTTAAACGACTTCAGAAATTTCTCAACACATTTATCATGATTACTCGAAATTATGCATTCATTACATGCTTTGCAGCGTGAATTAGGTTTTGAATTATGACACATTTTGTTCAAGTTGGACTTAATGTTCCTCATGTGGTCGCCTACTTTCTTTTTAGGAACACTTTTATCAGGTGAAGTCCTATGATTCCTTCTATTTCTCCTTGGTTTAGACTCTCTAGCTTTAGTGTTACTATTTACTCCTGTAGACGGACTAATGGGAATTTTAGTCTTTTTCACTTCCGGTTGCTGAACATGTTTTGATGCGTTGGGATCTGAAGTTTCCAAGGGTACCTCAAAGGTAACATGCTTGTTCTTAGTCATAGATGATGATGCAGTAGACCTATCTCGCTTGATATCAATTTTAGGACATGTACCAATAGCATATTCTAAGAGTTCCTGAGATCTATTAGTGAGAAAGCAGGCACCTACAATAGCATCATCAAGTGGTTTTGCTATCCTATCCTCTTCAATGGTTTCACGAAGCAAGTCAAGGTACTCCTTAAGATGTTTAAGATAGTCTCCATGAACTAACTTATTATTCCTAAGGGGAAGAGGAATATTCACAGCATCAATTGCGTACTTCTTACAAGCAGAAATCTTTTGAACAACATTATCACAAGTGATGATTGGCATTTTCCCTTCACCTGAGTCTTTAGATTCTCAATCTCTTTAAGCAAAGAAGTTATCTTTTCACTGTTTATATCACGTGTGATCTTAATTGAATCATATAACTCTTTGTATTGTTGTTTAACTTTTGAATTTTTAGCACGAAACCAATCATTTTCATGTTGCAATTTATTAATGGTATCATGAAATTGAAAATTCTGAGAATCTATAGACTGTGGTTTTTGGGTGCTAATCACATCACTCTTGTTTGACTTCAATTGGGCAATTTGGACCCTCAGGTTCCGAATCGTGTTAGTGTGAGATTGAATCTTTTCATCACGTTTGGCTAATTCAAAATATGCATCAAATTCAGGAGCATCCGAAGATGTCTTGGCATTTGAGATTTTAGTTCTTTCTTCTAAATGTTGACACTTTAATTGCAAATTAAGATTATCAACCTCTAGTTTCGACAAATGCCTGACCATTTTATCATGGTCATCGTTTTGAATTTTCTCACGCAATTTTAAATTCTCCCCCTCAAGCTCAACAACACGATTCTGGAAAGCGGTCAATGCAATAGACATCTCATGAAATTGGCAGGCAGATAACGTAGAATCAGTAGCAGTATAAAATACGTCCTGAGCAACACATTTAGTAATCAAATTCTCATTCATGATGAGAATATTTTTTCTCGTAACTTCACTGCATTTAAGATCAATTGCCAATTGTTTACCCTCATTTTCCACATCTTTAAAAACCTTTTTCATTTGAGTCACATCATCATTAATGGTATTTTTAAGGCCCTCAAAATGTTCTTTGAGAAGTTTGAAAAATGGCATGACTTCAGTTAGGTAACATTGTTTTGTTTGCTCAAAACCTCTTTCCCCTTCAGTAATACCCGTTGGTGTTATTCTCTTTTTACATGTTTTATCAAAATCAGCGAATAATTGACCAAAGACATATAAGGCAATTAGTGTATTATTTTGCGTGGGGAGGGTGAAAGGAACAAGATGTCGTGGTGTGTTAATGGGATATATCGTTGGGCCAGCTATCCGAAAAACTGTACGTGTTTTTCCCACTATTCTTTCTGCTTGCATCTTTTCCATGTCAATGTTCCAGAAGAATTGCTCTGGAGTAAATTTCTTTTGTGGGACAAAGATAGCTAATTGATTATCTTCAGAGTAATCATAATTGTACAAGAATTTATTAGCTATGCACTGGGGATCCCTTAATTTCTCAGCAAGTTTTTCTCTGGTTCTATCTTCTATCTCATTGCCCTCATCATCAGATGTAGCATCAGGTGGGGCATGATTAGGCTCAAGCATAATGTTTGCATCATATAATGCCGGTTGTGCACCTATACCGCTTCTAAGGAAATTGGCTTTTGGCTTAGTAGAATCCTTCTCACTATGATCATCACTCAACTTCCTATGTTTGTGCATCATTTGAGCAGTTTGAATGGTTTGGACTTGCGTATATAACTTATCATCAAGTTTATTTTTTAGGATTTTAAGACTAAAGAAATCATTTAGGAGTTTTGTTTCCTTTTCTTTGAAATCATGTTTGAGTGTGTTTAAGCCTTTCTGAATCTCTTGTTTTTGTTTAACAGTTTGATCCAGTTGTTTTTGCAAAGATTGTAACTCCCTTTTCAATCTTTCTCGCTTAAGATTATTTTCAGATATGTATGCACGCATTTGCCATTCCATGTTCTGCTCACGTCCAGTGAGTTCAAATCTAGCACGTTGTTCATACATTGCCACCTGATCCTTAAGGATATTAAATCTAGTGGTCAAGGAGTCATCAGGGTTATAGGCAGTGTTCTCATGCAACACACAATCATCATTTAAAACAGAAGATGCACTACATTGTACAACAGACACTTCATTGTGTTTCATATGTTGTTCACATGGGTCAACATTGCTATTTCCCATGTCAACAACATCTGAATCGACATCGTTTGTCGGTTGTACTTTGTTAGGAATCTTTTGTTCATCAACTATGTTACACAGTTCGAGTACCTTAGCACATGACACATGTTCTTTTACCGGTCTGATATATGCATCCACATCACGTGTAGGAGTCATTGAACTGTTCGTTGTGTTAAGCTTATCAGTCTCTGATCCTCTGACTTCGGTGACAACTAACCCAGTATCCGATGCTTTACCTGTATCCACAATATTATCACTTGATTGCTCCCGACATGCCTTCACCTTGTCTTCATGCTTGAGTTTGTGTTGTGCTCTTTCCATAATGTACTCCTTCACATTACCCATGAGTTGGAGTAGTGTGACTTTAAAAACGTCAACTTCAATTCCCGTATGAGTAGCAAAGCTCCTTTTCATCATTTGACACTCATGATCATACTCCTCAGTGAATCGTGAATCAATGAACGCTTGGAGTTGGTTGTTGATCACACAGAATGCAGCCATAGAACTACCTTCAGAAAATTCACCTGTTTCAAGTTGTTGTTGAAGTTGATCTAAGTGTAGAGTCATTTTGACTGTGAAGGTCTCAACATTTTGACCAAAGAGTGTTGCGAATGCACGATTGAAACCTCCCAAGTATCCAGGTTTTGCAAAGAGAACCTTGAGATGTGAATGGAGTGATCGAAAACATTCAATGCGACTATCCTTTGCATTTTCGGGCAATTTAATTGGCTGATGAAGCACATTGTCATTAGAATTCGAGCACGAAGATTCCATAGCAGTGATGGTAAGTTAAGAGTGGTGATTGTTTGTTATGACAAGGTTATATGTTGTTTAGTTTTGATTTGGTTTGGTAGATGCAAGTTTGGCCTCGAATATTTGGTGAAAATTTGGTTTAAAAACTTAAAACCTCAATTACTTCACTCCGGAGGTGATTTGGGCCTCGAAAAATTCGTTTCACGACTTCGTGGTGAAACTTCACAATATTCAGTCTGTTCCGGACGTTTTGACAGCTAATTCGCTGAAAACGGAGTTACGGTTCAAAAGTTATGACCGTTTGAAGGTTCGACGTAAAAAGTCAACTTTGGTCAAACAGAGTTAACCGCAGGATCAGGCAAGGTAACCGCAAAGAGGAGCAAACCGCAACAGAAGCAAACCGCATGAAAGGTAACCACAAGGTGAGATAACCGCAGGGAGTGACTAACCGCAGGGAGCAACTAACCGCAGGGAGTTAACCGCAGAGTGATCAAACCGCAAGAGAAGCTAACCACAAAGATCTAACCGCAACCCACTTAACCGCAGGAGCTAATCGCAGTTGACAAAAGTCCAAAACTGTCACTTTCCTTGCGATTTGTTTGTATTCCCAAAATAGTAATCGCAGACAAACTAACCACAGAGATCAGGAACTAACCGCAGATAAGCAATGTAACAGTTGAGTTAACCGCAACAATGAAATACGCCCTAAATCTAATCCAAACTTCAAATAGGCTTAAGATATGGTATAACCAACTGAACCCTAATGTTGTATTAGTACCAAGGATCATAAAAGTACATCTCTAACACATTAAATAACCCAAGAAAGATCAAACTAAGATGTTTTCAATAAAACTCTTATAACTCACAAAAACTACACAAAACCACTCCAAATTCGATTCTTCAAGGCCCTAAGATGAAACGTTGGCTCTTGATACCAATTGTAGGATATTCATAATCATAAACATGTATGGTTACTTGTTGTTTGGATCGAATTAGAAGAGAAGAGAAGAGTTTTAGAGAGAGAAAGCGGGAGCCTTTTCTAGATAGAGAAATAAGAGAAATGTATTAGCTTCAAGTGAAAGGTCCAACCCTCTCCCTTGGGTGGGAGAGGGTATTTATACTACAATACTTGGTGCTCCATGAAACGAGCTGTAGAGTGAGCTGACAGTAGGTAAAGACCCGACCCACTCTACGAATACTATTTACATACATTAACTACTATTAAACTATGTACTAGCTATATTAAGGATAATTCTACGAGCTACGTGATGCTGAGTAATACTTGGGGTGACCGAGTCTTTATCTGAATATTCGTATTCCTAACAACATTTACGACCATTTGCAATTACATTTTGATATTTTCACGTTCTATTTTGAATGTCATGCGAAACGCTTAATACATATCGCATATCATTAATTGTCTGCCGCTAGGAACCTCCGTTGCTATGCACAGGTACTCACCTAGTGTAGTTAAGATATATGGTTTCCTTTTACATGGTTCCTACATTTTATATGGTTTCCTTATTATAGTGACAAGGGCAATTTGGGGATTGATCAAAAGTTAAGGAGTTCACTTTTCACTTTGACTTTTTTGACATTATAAGTAGTAAAGATCTGACTTAGGATCAAATGAGAAGAAAACTTAAAATGAGAAGGATGAGAAATAACTATAACCATACATTTGAGATGCATTGACTTAAATTAGATGCATCCCTAATCTTTTATATTCCCCATAATATATTTTCTAGCAAAAAATTAGATGCATATACATATCTTAGATGCATTTCATCAAGTTAGATAAATCCTATACATTTTTCGTCATCATCATCTGCGGGTCAAATTTGTTATTTGTACTACTTTGCATCGTTTTCACTTCAAATCACTTTTCGGAACTAATTGAGATGTATCTAAATGAATAGAGATGCATCTAAATAAAGTCGATGCATCTCAAATGTATCGTTATAGTTATTTCTCATCCTTCTCATTTTAAGTTTTCTTCTCACTGAATCCTTACCGGAAAGATCTACTTTAAAGTTTAAAATGAACCCAACTAATTGCGAAAAGAACACAACACCAATCCCAAGGCCATTTCCGTAACTTCCTTCCCCTCTCCATAAAACAAAAACAAAAAAACGTAACAACACAGAAAAGAAAAGAAACCCAACTAACCAAAAAATCAAATCACCGATCCATTTCTTTTTTTATAAAAACACATTTCACAACACCCACATTCATCAAATCAAATTTTTATAAAAAAAAACCCTGAGGAGAGAGAGCTTAAAATCAAAATCCCTAAAAATCCCAAACAAAATCTCCTCACGGGAATCAATCCAATGGCTTCCTCCGATTCATTCACCGACAAAAACGCTGTTTTCAGGAAACTTAAATCCAAATCAGAAAACAAGGTCACCTTTTATAAAATTTGTTATCAGATCTGTTTTTGTTATTATTATTATTTAATTGAATTGAATTGATCTAATTAATGACAGATGTGTTTTGATTGTAACGCGAGGAATCCGACGTGGGCGTCGGTGACGTACGGGATTTTTTTGTGTATTGATTGTTCCGCTACGCATCGTAGTCTCGGCGTTCACATCAGTTTCGTTAGGTATATATAATTATTCATTTTTTTTATTTTATAAAATTTTATGTGATTAGGTTTTATTGAGTTTATTAAGATGAAGTAAGTTAGATTTGACTGGAATGTAGTTAATTATACGCGTAATTTGATTCAAATTTTACCGTCTGCCTCGCCAATTTTTTGCGGTTCGATAATTTAATGTGCTTTTTAGATCAAACTACACATCTTAGTCTCGGTGTTGATATCAGTTTCGTTAGGTATTATACCTTTTTATTTATTTATTTGATGTTTAAATCAAGTAAGTTAGATTTGACTTAAATGTAGTTTATATTTGCGTTATTACTGCGAATTGTTTGCGGTTTTGTAATTTAATGTGTTTTTTAGATCAAACTAGGCATTGTAGCCTCGGTGTTCATATCAGTTTCGTTAGGTATATATAATTATTCACTTTTTTATTTTTATAAAATTTTATGTGATTAGGTTTTATTGAGTTAATTAAGATGAAATAAGTTAGATTTGACTGAAATGTAGTTAATTTACGTGTAATGTTATTTTACTGTCCTCGTTGTCAATTGTTTGCGGTTTTGTAATATAGTGTGCTTTTTAGATCAAACTAGGCGGTGTAGCCTTGGTGTTCATATCAGTTACGTTTGGTATACTTTTATGTAATTTTTGTATTTTTTTATTTGATGTTTAAATGAAGTAAGTTAGATTTGACTTAAATGTAGTTACTTATATGTTTTACTGTATTATGACGTTGTTATACCATAAAGCTAGGTTCATTAGTCGTGACTTCTTATTAATTCGTGTATTGTTTTATTGATTTAGTTGTAGTTTTTTGTTGAATAAATGATGGATTAAGTAACTTAGATTCAAGTTAAATGTAGTAATGTATCTGTTAAGTTTGATCAAACCTTTAAGATGATCAGTAGGATCAATTGGCGATGAACATGCCTTAGGTGTTCGTATCGGTTATGTAGAATGAATTATGGATTTACTTAGCTTAGATTCGACTTAAATTTAGTGTGCAATCTGATTTAATTTAACCTTGTTTTATTAATCAGTTATAACAAATCGCGCAGTACATTGCATATCAGTTTTCTTAGGTGTAACTGTATAGACATTTAGATATTCATTTTATGATTATTTATATGCTTATTGATATAATCAGGTTTTGTGGAATTGATTATGTATTAAGTAACTTATATTTGACTTAAATGTAGTAATTTATCTTTTAAGTAAGATTAAAGTTTACTGTATTTTAGGGTTATTGGTGTAAATTTGAGATATAATATGTTGGAAGATAAGTAGTAGGATCAATTGACGATGATTAGATTTTAGATATATGATGATCAACGGGTGTAGCGAATCGCCCTATTCTCGAAGAGATTTGGAATTTAGTTTGCTGTAAAAGATAAAACTAGTCTCAGTTAGGTCTTTGACAATCAACAGTTGTCGCATATTGTGCTATTTATTGCATTAGGTACGTGTGTTTGCTTGCTATTTTTCGAAATGTTTAGCTGACCTCTGATCTCAAGTAAATGACTAAATGTTGTAAGGTGTTATGGCATGGGACAGATCTATCTGTCCCATGGGGTCATAGTGCACTACTGCATTTCTATTGAATTATCTAGAACTCGTTAATTTAGCGAACTAGTCATTACCACAGTATAAAGTTGCTGTTCTTTGGGCAATAAGAATCTGTATTATATCTAAATAGGTGATAGTCCTTGTTTTATATGTTCATTTGACAATAATGTGTTGGTTTATTTACCGTAGGTTGGATGTATATGTTGGTTTATTAAACTTTGAATATATCAACTGAAATTTATACGGGAACTATAAATAGGATATAAGTGGTGTCAAATGTAAATCAGGGAACTTAATGTCAAACAACAGGAATATGCCGTTTGAAAATCTCGGAGGTCTATATATTAGAGCCTTCAAAAGTTTCTCTTTCCGGAATTTGAATGCATAACTATAGTGACCCAATGTTATCCTGTAGTTCTGTTAACTATGTGGAAGTGGGAGTTTGAGGAAATTTAATGAAAATTTGTCCCACTTTTTCTGGTGGGTGATGAGGCTCAAGTGCCGGAAGCTGCAGATAGATATCACAACTATAAGTTTGATTCAATGTAGCCTTGTCAATCTCCATGTCCGTTAAATACTTGGATTTCTTTTTTGAATGATAATATATTAATATCATAAAATTCTGCATGATAAACTTATAGCACATAGGCACGGTAAAAGACGGCATCCAAAAATCTGATATGTTTAGAAACTGTTACTCCATGTTATAAACATGATCTGCAATTTCAATACGAACTCTGACAAGTTTAAACTTCAAATGCTTCAAAAGCACACATAGTTGACTACAGTATCTCTGCAAGAAGCCTATCTTCTTAGACAGGAAATATGGCTTTGGTTTCCTTAGAAAGTAATCATTTTTTACTCATTAAGCTGTTAACTCTTTACAGGTCTACCAATTTAGATTCATGGACACCAGATCAGCTGAAGATGATGGCATTTGGGGGCAACAATCGTGCTCAGGTTTTCTTCAAGCAGCACGGGTGGACTGATGGAGGCAAAATTGAGGCCAAATACACCTCAAGAGCTGCTGAGTTATACAAACAGCTACTTTCGAAAGAAGTTGCTAAAAGCGCTGCAGAAGATGTTGTCTTACCATCATCGCCTGTTGCTGCAAAAAAAGTTGAAGCTTTTGATGGACCCTCTGATTTCAAGGCCATTGATACCCCAATAGAAAGCTCTTCAGCAAAACCTGACACCAATGGCTCTGCTCCAGTGAAAGCTCCAGCAATTCGTGCAGCTACTGTCAAGAAGCCTATTGGCTCGAAAAAGCCTGGAAAGACTGGAGGGCTTGGTGCAAGAAAGCTTAGCACGAAGGTAAATTCTACGAAACATAATTTTGACGATTTGTACAAATCTGTAGCATAGATTTTACATTTTGCTTATAAGAATCCAAAGAAATTGCTGGATGACGAAAATGTCTTAAATTTTTAAAAAACACAAATTATTTATGATGAGGCGTCAACATGATATAGGTTAAATTGTTGTTGAAGTCTAATTTTGTCATCCTGCATGTTTTTGGGCCCCGGAATTGGTATTATTGAGACGAGATATATGCTTGGGTGGTGAATCAAGTAGCTCTAATATTTTCTTGGCTTAATGAAAAAAGTTGAATAATTGCATTATCCCATATATTTATATTCTGCAAATAGAGTTTGGGATGTAAGCTTCATTTTACAGATTTGTAGTAATCTATAATTATATGCACTTTACCAATTTTATGCAGACAAGTGAAAGCTTATATGATCAGAAGCCCGAAGAACCAGTAGTACAGGTGTCCACCTCGACCAGCAGCATACCACCACCATCAGCTGCAACACCTCACATCTCTCGCTTTGACTATACAGATAGTTCCGAAACTGTGGAAACAGGTCCTGGAGGCGTGAATACACTTAGTCATGTTGCACCTCCTAAGTCATCCAGCTTCTTTGCAGATTATGGAATGGACAGTGGTTTCTTGAAAAAAAGCACTTCATCGAAAGTCCAGGTAAACTATATTTTATTAGATATTGGGGACTGGTTCTTAGACTAGATTTCTCTGTCTTGTTTTATTGTATTAGAACCGATCATACAACTTCCTAATTTATTATTCTGATGAACGTGATTAACCATATCAATAGGGATCCTACTTGCAGTAAGTAAAACTTTTGAATTTCTGGATGATCCTTATTTGATAAAAATAGCATCTGCGTGCCTCTTTTTGCGCCATGATGATGTCCATGTATATTGCTTTGTAACTTGATCATCACAGATCTATTACTTTGTTCTGTTGAATGACCTATTACTAAATGAATTGAAAGTTTCTAATACGCATCAACAAGCCAATTTACTCAAATGACAATTGTTTCTTTTTATCACTGTAGGACGGACCACATTTTAAGATCACCACTATTCATTTTCGAATAAAATTGCATACTTTTTGTATGTTTATTATTATGATAGGCATATTTATATTAATGTTATATGCAACATTGCTATCATGGTTGTCCACCAATTACTATCCCTTGAATTTTTAGTTTTATTATTTATCAAATAGCTTGAACCTAGTGACCATAATTTCGTGTTCATCTGGTAGACGCTTAGGATCAATGTTGATTTTTGCCCCATGTTTTCCATCCAATACTCCCATTTCCACATTTCACTAATATAGCATTGGGCTAGTGCATTTCCATGTCATCCTTTTGGGATCTGGCCTTATATAATGCATGACGTATGTGCAGGTACAGGAAACTGATGAAGCAAGGAAGAAGTTTTCTAATGCTAAATCTATCTCTTCCGCACAATTTTTTGGGGACCCGAACAAAGCTGATCTTGATGGCCAAGTCGCTCTGCAAAAGTTTTCAGTATGTGTCTTCTCCTAGTTATTTTTATATGATATATTGAAATTTAAATTATCTTTTCTTTATTTCAAATTAAATATCACGGCATCTCTCTGGTTGGCTACAAATATCATAGAGTAGTCTCTTTTGAACTTTTAATGCAATTTAATGAGCCACGGAGCAGAAGGAATCATCCACATCTGCTAGTGGACAATGACACTTATTTACTTTAATTGGAGATACTAGTGTGATATAGTTTTAGGGATAATAAATAAACCAGCAATGCATAGATACATCCAAGTGTTTCGTAAAGTACTAAAGCTTGTACGTGGGTCGCCATTTGCGAAAGGTTTAGAAACATGACTGAACCATTTTCTTTTTAATTGGTTTCTAGGGTTCAGCCGCCATCTCAAGTGCTGATCTATTTGGTCACGACGATTCTAACCTAGATTTGAGTGCCAGTGACCTTATCAACCGGCTATCTTTCCAGGTAAGGACTCTTAAAAATGGGATTCATTGCCTTCTCGATTTTTTTAGATTCCTTGAGAAAAGAGGCAGTTTCATGTATACACCCGCCAAGTTTCAACATTTCTTTCCAAATTTCATAGCATCGTATTTATACTTTCAAAAAACACTAAGAATATCAAATTTACTCATCTCATGCGTAATGCTATAAACTTATCAAAACGTTTCTCATAATATATATATATATGTTTTTAAAATGATTGACTTGTAAGAATATATGTTTCATCTAATAATCAAATATGGGGCAGAACATCATGTGGTAGCTGATTCACAATAATAACTTGTTTTTATATTATTTTCTTCGGTGAAACAAGCTTTTTAACGTTACTGACTATTAAAGTTATCATATAAAATGAGTAATTATGGTATCTTTGTTTTTAAAGGACGAATTTGATAATTTGAAAACTGGAGGGGAAATACGAAATTACGAACTTTCAGAAGGCTAAACATGAAACTGATATTTGAAAAGGATCATCTTCATGAGACTCTTTAAAGTATACATTATAGATAATACTACATTGTCTAGAAATGGTCCAGTCGGTCTAGTAATTGGTCCAGGCTGTCATCACCGACGAAAACGGTGCTTTGCGCTTATAATAATCAAGGTTTATTAGTAAAAAATTATGTTTTTAAATTTATAACTCATTTGCAATTTCAGGCACAACAAGATATGTCATCCCTAAAGAACATAGCAGGAGAAACCGGAAAGAAGTTAAGCTCCATAGCCTCGACTTTAATGAACGATTTCCAAGACAGAATCCTGTGAGACTATATGAGAAAGGTGTTAATTACAGAAATACCCTTATAAAGATCGTATATGTAAAGGGCGAAAATTCTCTCATATTCTACTTGGCTTCTATCATCGTATTTTGTAGGCGAAAAATTCTTTCTTAAATACTGTGATGTGTGTGTCTTATCGTTTTCGTGTCTAAATTTTAAGATTTAGAGAGCTATAAAGTGAGTCAGGACATTTATGCAGTTGAGACAAGGTGATGGTGATGCATAAGGTTAAATCCTCCGAAACTGGCGTATGTATTTTACATTTTTATTAAGACTATATCAAATTTTAAACTGTTGATGAGATTCGTATATTCATTCGTACAATTCACAGTCTTGTTTAAGAGATCAGCTTTAGGGAAGTGATTCTCTTGACAAAATTCATTACTTTGATTCATCTGTTTTCCTTCATTTAAAAGTGAGTTATCGTACTTTTTGTTCACTTAAATTGTTCATCAATACCAACGTGACTCGATTGATCATGTGAACTAGACCAAAAACATTAAGAACTGTAGTGTCGCCGAAGGCATATACTGAGGTGAAGCACAAAATTTGCTTGAACAACCAAACTTAAAAAGGCTTTGATCATGACTTTTTATACAAAAACCATCTCCTTGCGCCGATAGCAATATATTTGGCGACACTCCACAGTCTACTGCAATCTTTAGTGATTATCTTGTTGCATCTTCCATACCATCGTGCTACTCATGAACAGTAACTATATCGCGTATTATAGTCCAGCTGAGACATGATCTCACTAGTATAATTGGTCAATACACATTGGTTCATGCTAGTATAGTCCAGATGAGAATCAAACCAACACAAGGTAACTGATATGGGTGAAACTGTATGATCATCAAAATTGAACCCATTCATCTATTATAAGAACGTTAACTTTCTCGACCATAGATATTCATTTGATGAGATTCTAACTCTATACGATGAAATAGATATAAACAACAAGCAAACTGAACAAACTGAACTAGGTTGTCTGTATCTTTCTAAATAATGAAATCCGTTGTTATAAACAGTGACACATGCAAAGCTTCGTCCTACTCGCTTTAAATCAGGTCTTTGTGGGATCAAACCCAAAATATTAATCACATCGTAAAGACTTGTAGTTGTACATTAATAGTCAATATGACATTTCTGTAGGGAAACTGTGGGATCTAGATGCCTCAGTGATATAGTATGACAAATATGCAAATTCCAGTCAGTGGTATCTTGTTTAAAACTTTCGACTCGTTGTTCATTCTTCTTATATCGAATATTCCCAAATATTTATGCCTTTTGTTACATAGACGGATAGAAATGATTTCATATAGACATTTACCAAACAAAAATGCAACTCTCTTTAAGGTAAAATGCTCTGTTTCACATGGTAGTGTTTCAAAAAAAGTCTATACTTTCGATAAAAAAAAAAAAGAAAAAAAAAAAGTCTATACTTTTATGTTTGGAGAAATCTATAATTTGTCCGCACTTACAAATGTAACTATATTTATAACACCCAAATAAATATAGTGCACACTTGTAAGTGTGAATAAATTTTAGATCTCTCTACATATAAACGTGTGGACTTTTTATTGAAACAAATATATATGTGAAAAGTGGAAACTTTTTTGTTTTTCAAAATTTGTTCACACTTATTTATGAAACCAATTTTTACATTTATAAATGTTAACAAACTCAACATATTTTACACACCTTTTAAAAGTGTATACAAACTAGTGTATTATTATTATTATTATTATTATTATTATTATTATTATTATTATTATTATTATTATTATTATTATTATTATTATTATTATTATTATTATTATTATTTATTTTTTGTTGTTGTTGTTGTTGTAGTGAATGGATTTAAACGCTCAATTTTAGTTTTCATCTAACATGTCCATAAACACTAAAAGTTATAATATCTTGGTTGCCAGTGGCTGATCGTGTGCACTATTTTGGGTCATGTTTGTTGTTTCAAAAACAAATGACTGGTGATAATGAGTTAAGACCTTGTTAATAAGTTAAACTTAATTCAAAACACCTCAAAACTAAATTTTCATTTTAACATTGCACACAATTTTAAAAAGTAATAATGTTATCTTGAGTTTTTAAAAGTAAACAAAACAAAATAGAAAGTTGAATTTTACATTTAATAATTGTAAAGAAAATCAGTTTATGGTTATTTCCTCGTGATGTAAATTTGGTTAGAGTTGAGATCCATGAATAACCCATACATGCCATAGAACCTATCAACCAATCATAGCCACCCATTTATATTTTCCATTTTTTTTTCAAAACAACATATCTTGTAAACGGTAAATCTTCAAGCTACAAAAAAATATCATCGCGACGAGAATTAAATCATCTTTCTATAGATATGCATTGTTATATACTTTCGACGATTTTTTTTTTTAATTTTCGCACAGAAAGAATCATATATGATTCGTAAAATCATATATGATTCGATTGTTACGAATCATATATGATTTGTTAAAATCGAATCATATATGATTCTTACGAATCATATATGATTTTTCTGGGCGAAAAAAAAAAGTTCATCGAAAAAAAAAAATTCGTCGAAAGTATATAACAATGCATGTCTATAGAAAGATAATTTAATTCTTGTCGCAATGGTATTTTTTTTGTAGCTTGACGATTTACGGTTTGCGAAATATTTAATTTTTAAAAAAATGGTGGAAGTTTATTTTTTTATTTTGATAAAAAATGAGTGGCTAAAATTGCTTGATGGGTCTATGGTAAAAGTTATCTATAAAAAACTTTTGGCTACTGTAATATAATTCACTTTTGCTTAAAAAAAAAAAAAAAAAAAAAAAAAAAAAAACATAAAAGCCTTAGCAACGCCCAAAATAAAAACTAGTTACACAGTAACAAACTAAAACAATTACATATATATATATATATATATATATATATATATATATATATATATATATATATATATATATATATATATATATAAACAAGTAGGGTTGGATCAGTTGGAAAACCCCTTGTCTCTTAACCAAGAGGTTAAGGGTTCGATCCTCACTCCCTATAAAAGGCCGGAGGTCCTTTTCTACCTTAGGTAGAACCGGAAGCAGCCTCTCTACCTTTGGTAGGGGTAGATACTGAAATTACATATCCTTGTCCGACATTCAAGGACCAAGGTTACCTTGCCCTTGCGTATAATGTTTGCATAATAATCAATTGGACTAAGGCAGTCAAGGTGAAAAGAATTCTTGCAATCGTGACAATGATAGAGTGGGTGTTTAGGGTGCATTTCTTTCTCACAAATATCACAATAGAAATCTTCAGGGTGATCTTCAACCGGAGGATACGTCAAAGGGATTTCATGTCCTCTGCAAAACCTGTGACCAAGGGAAATTGGCGACCTCATTGCACAAAACATGCATAGTTGGAAGTCACAAGCCTTGCAAGCATAGCTTATACCAGTAGACGATTTTTCACATGCCTTACACCGTGGTTTGGGATCTATAACTTGGATAAGTGGATGGTTGTGGGTTTTGTGTTTGATGATGTTGGGTAGATATGCACAGTTTGGACAAAGGTGAAAATCGCAAGTTTCACATCTGTACACGAACGTGTTACCATAGCTGTAGCAACCAGTGCATTTATAGAAGTACTCATCTTCCCATGTGTCTACCAAGTCAAGGGAATGATCTGGGTGAAGTTGATGTTTTAGTGTAACAGGTAATTGGGCACAATATTTGTGAAGAGTGAATGAACATCCCTCATTGCAGCATCTATAGTATGGAAATGACAAGGGTCGTGCACACACAAAACATACCTCTATTGGATCATTAACATCGGGAATATTGTTATCTTGGGGTTTTGCAGTAAGGATTAATGGATGATTGTGACTTGGATGGGTGATTTCTACTTCATCATTGTTATCAAGAGATAACTCTTTGAGATGCAGTTGTTTTAACGGATCCGTAAATGGTACCCACATTGGAAAATGCAGCAAATCGTTTGTGTCTTCATTAGCAGTAGAAGTACTTGGTGTTAGTTTGACGGATAATAAATTAATATATCATGACCGGATTCGAACTCGAGACTTCGGGATTGCACACTTTACGTATGAGTTTCAATGAATTAATAATTATTGTTTTAGTGACGAATAATTATTAAATACACGAAATATAAACTTAACGGTAACTAACGACCGTTGGACGAGACATGAAGGACTAAATGTGGATAAGAGTGAAAGTTTGGTTCGGGTTGGGCTTTGAAAACCCATGGCCGGCCAAGGCCCCTCTCCCATAGGGTTTTGGGATAGCTTTTGCTCCAAGCCTCTTGATTAGTATATAATGAGACCCCTCTCATTCATTCTAATCATCCCTTGGTTCCATTGCAACCTAATCTTCTCTAATCTCTTTCTTTGTGTCTAATTGATCTTTGATTGATAGGACCAATAGTTTAATCTTTTCGTGTACTACGAATCTAGCATTTCCATTGAAACGCTTATAGTATGTGTGTGTGAGAACGAAGTGTTAGCATACTTTTGCTAACGGTGATCTTGCCTTGTGACTAGCCCTAGTCGATCCATATAAGCCCTCTCCTAGGGTTTATAAGTTCTTGTTCTTGCTAGCAATCAAGAGGTATGTATCCATTTATATTTCGGTTAATTTATTATTTGTATTTGATCTATTCCGCTGCGTACTCTTTGATGTTTATATGTTTATTGTTTTATATTATTCATATATTCCAACAGTGGCATCAAGAGCCGTTAATACATTATAATGAATTACCGAAACACATAAAATTGAATCGTTTGATTATAACATGCTTGGTGTTCTTATGTTTTTATATTTTTCATAAACCCTAGTTTTTATTATTTTTTTTTATTTCGAATTTATTTAATTTATTATATATATGTCGAAAGTTTTTTTTTTATTTAAAAAGAAATTAGGGTTTGATGAATTATGTAATAAAAACTTGTAGAAACCATAGGTTGCATGTAATTTATGTGTATGGATATTGTTATATGCCATTTGGTTGCGTTCCTTGATTGACATGATTATTTGTATAATATGTGCAATATGGGCATCCATGACAAACTATGCATGTGTTGTTATGGATTATGATTTGTTTTGATTTCATGCTTATTTATGCGATTTATTATAATTGATAAATGGTTTAGTAAATATTATGTATAAAGATTACTAAAATTGGATTAATTATAAAATTAGGGAAGACCCTATTAATCGTATATTAAATCAATAGTGTGTTTTATATTGATTGTAATTTGCATGACCATTATTGTTGTTGTTTGTTTATTTTATTTTATTACTTTTGTTTTATATGTTTTTTGCAACATGATAGTAACAAAGGGTAATTTCAAGAAATAAAATATTAAACGGACTTAATAATGGTGAAATCTTGTTTTGAGCTTACTTATAAATCTTGAACTTTTGGTTGATTGATCGCGACTGTATTAAGTGGTTGAAAGGTGGAACTAATTATGACAAACTATTAAAGTGGGTATAAGGTTGGCTACGCATTAAATTGCGGCCTTAGTGAGCCTCCATTCTGGCTTACCGCTCGCCTGTGAGTCATATTTTAGTCTTCACCCAACATCCATGATAACTACGAAGCACTTAAGGCAAAGTTGTAAGTTTCGCAACGCCTCAATCAAAAGTTTGGAGATTTAAGCTCGTAAAGAAACTAATGAGTAAAAGTTTTTTTTACATGAAACATATGCTACAAGATGAATGCATGACATCTTTGTACATATATTTTGATTACACACATCAAAAATACTACCCTTAAATTTAAGTTATATGCCATCCAATGAAACGGAAACACCTGAAATTGGATCTACGCCAGGGCGTAACCTGACTAGATTGCAATGGAAGGACAAATTACATGATTTCATCACTTGCAGATCAACTGGTGTGGTGTCATTATGTAAGTTTGTTGTTTCTTAAATTGGTTAACTTAATTGAGTTGATAGTGGGAACTGATCACTCAAGGCATAAGAAGATGGGGATAAAACATGTTTACATTGCAACTGCGGTTGGCAAATAATGTAAATCCCATCGATTCTAGGAATTGCAATTGAATATTGGCAATTGGGACACGACCCGTACCTTATTGAATAACGTCATCACTAGCAGATCAACTGATGTGATGAACTTATGTCAATTTGGATCCTAGTATTTCAATGTAAAATTAAAATGGTTATATGTTTATGAACCTAGGGTATTTAATTTTATTGAAATTTAATTATCGAAAGTACTAACTTTTGAATTTTTTCTGTAGAAATGGCTACACCTGAAAACACTAATATGAGCAACATGAGTTCTGCGTTCAAGCAAATGATTGATCGAGACAAGTTGACTGGTGAAAATTTCAATGACTAGTATCGATCTTTAAGAATCACCTTAAGGATGGCCAGAAGATATGATTATCTTGGTGAACCTCTACCTGAGAAACCTGCTGATGATGCAACACAAGCCGTAAAGGATGCATACAACATTGAATATGAGAAGCACAATGATGTGGCTTGTCTCATGTTGGCTGGGATGGATACTCAATTGCAAAAGCGATTTGAGAACTTTGGTCCCATGGACATGATCAATGAACTCAGACGAATGTTTGAGAAACCACCTGCTGCAGAATTATATGATCTAATAGAATCTCTGCACAATTGTAAGCAGGAAGCAGGAAAATCCGTGAGTGCCCATTTTTTGTCCATGAAATACTATATGGATCAATTGGAGCGACTTGGTTGCGGATATCAGGAAAGTGTGTGCATTGGTCTCATTTTGCGATCCCTTAATCAGGATCTGTATAGTGAGTTTGTACGCAACTATAATATGCATTGCAAGGGGAAGACAGTAAGTGAAGTTCATGCAATGCTTATAGATTATGAGAAAAGCCTGAATAAGAAGGCACCTACACCTGCTGTAATGGCGATACAGGGTGGTAGGATCACCAAGAAACCCAACAAACCGCATAATGCGAACGTCAAGGGTAAAGGCAATGGTAATGGTAAAGGCAAGCAGATTGCAAATCACCAACAGAAGCCTAAAAAGCAAAATCCTCCTTTTCAGAAGAAGAAGGAAAATTTCAATAAGGATTTGGCTAAATGTCACCACTGCAACACTCCTGGTCATTGGAAGAAAAAATGTCCATTGTTTCTAGAGGAGTTGCGCCTCAACAAAAGTAAAATGCCTGGTAACGTCGCAAGCACTTCAGGTATGTTTATGATTGAGTTATTTTCTTTTCCTCGTAAGAATAATTCCTGGATATATGATACAGGATGTGGTACTCACATCTGTAATACGTCGCAGGGACTTAGAGGAGCAAGGAAGCTGGCCTATGGAGAAAGATACTTGTACGTAGGAAATGGAGTACGTGCAGCAGTTGAAGCCATAGGGACTTTCGATTTAGTTTTACCTTCGGGAATGATACTAGTATTGAATAATTGTCACTTTGCACCCTCTATTGTTAGGGGTGTCATTTCAGTTTCTTTGTTATTGGATAATGGTTTTGTTCACACATTTATTAATAATGGAATTTCTGTTTCTTTAAATAATGTTTTTTACTTTAATGCAATTCTAATAAATGGTGTGTTTGAAATTGATATGGAAGAATCCATGTCCAATAGAAATAATTCTGTGTATAGCATTAACAATAAGAGAATCAAGTCTAACTTGGATTCGTCTTATCTTTGGCACTGTCGTCTTGCTCATATAGGCAAGGATCGCATGCAAAAGCTGCAACATGATGGGCTTTTACAAAAGATCAATGATGAATCATTTGATAAATGCGAGTCCTGCATATCTGGGAAGATGACAAGGAAACCTTTTTCACCACAAGTGGAAAGGGCAACAGATCTACTTGGATTAATACACACTGATGTGTGTGGTCCACTTAGACATGTGTCAAGACGTGGTGCTACCTACTTCATAACCTTCACGGATGATTATAGTCGTTATGGTTATGTTTATTTACTTAAACATAAACATGAAGTCTTTAATACCTTCAAGGTTTTTAAAAGTGAAGTAGAATTACAACTCGGTAAGAAGATTAAGGCACTTCGATCCGATAGAGGCGGTGAATATTTAAGCCAAGAGTTTAAAGATTATCTAACTGAGTGTGGTATAGTCCAACATCTCACGGCTCCTTATACTCCACAGCAAAATGGTGTATCTGAAAGGAGAAATCGTACTTTGCTAGACATGGTACGATCAATGTTTAATCTTACATCTCTACCCTTATCCTTTTGGGATTATGCCCTTGAAACTGCTATTCGCATATTGAATATGGTTCCAACAAAGAAGGTTGATAAGACTCCATATGAATTATGGATAGGAAAAGCTCCTAGCTTTTCTTACTTAAAGGTCTGGGGTTGTGACGCGTTTGTTAAACGTGATTCACCAGATAAACTCCAACAGCGATCTGTTAAGTGTATCTTCGTAGGATACCCAAAGGAAACAATGGGTTACTACTTTTACTTTCCACCAGAGAATAAAGTCATTGTGGCTAGGTATGGAGATTTCTTTGAAAAGAATCTCATATCTCAAGAATTCAGTGGGAGAGTTTATGATCTAGAGGATGAAGATACATCACCTTCTGAAAACACTAGCACACTTCCTGTGGAACCTGAAAGTTTAGGTCCTCCACCTGAAGTGGAAGTGGTACCCATTCGCAGATCTTCAAGAACTGTGAAAGCACCCGAACATCTATGTCTTAACATAGAGTGTGAGGAAACGATACTAGGGGATCTTAATGAACCTACTAGTTATAAGGCTGCCATTAATGGTCCTGAAAAGGAGAAATGGCAGAGTGCTATGAATGGGGAAATGCAGTCCATGAAAGACAATGAAGTCTGGGAAGAAGTAGACTTACCTCCAAATGCTAAGGTAGTTGGAAGTAAATGGCTCTACAAAATGAAAACAGACATGGATGGCATTGTACACATCTATAAGGCTCGTTTGGTAGCTAAAGGCTATACTCAAACATTTGGTGTTGACTACGAGGAGACCTTTTCTCCTGTAGCTGACATTAGAGCTATTAGGATTCTCTTAGCCATAGCTGCCTACTATGACTATGAGATATGGCAAATGGATGTCAAAACCGCCTTCTTGAATGGTCGCCTAGATGAAGACATCTATATGGCGCAGCCTGAGGGGTTTGTGAATCCAGAATTTCCAAACCGTGTATGCAAACTTAAAAGATCCATTTATGGATTAAAGCAAGCATCACGTCAATGGAATAAGAGATTTGACGCAGAAATCAAAAGTTTTGGATTTAGTCAAAATCTTGATGAGCCATGTGTATACCAGAAAGCTAGTGGGAGTAATGTTACTTTCCTTATCCTATATGTCGATGACATATTAATATTAGGAAATCATATACCAAGTTTAAACGAAGTTAAAGCTTATCTTGGTAGATGTTTTTCTATGAAGGATTTAGGAGAAGCAACATTCATCCTTGGAATCAAGATCTACAGAGATAGATCAAAGCGGTTGATTGGATTAAGTCAAAGTACTTACATTGATAAAGTATTGAAGAGATTTAATATGCAAAATTCCAAGAAAGGATATTTGCCAATGCAAGTGGAACATGGCTTAAGTAGCAAACTATGTGCCTCAACACCTGAAGAGGTTGCAATCATGAAGAAGGTTCCGTATGCTTCAGCAGTAGGATCTATCATGTATGCAGTTAGATGCACAAGACCTGATGTGGCGTTTGCACAAAATATGACCAGTCGTTATCAACAGAATCCAGGTGGAAAGCACTGGCACGCTGTTAAAAGCATTCTTAAGTATTTAAGGAATACTAAAGATATGTTTCTAGTGTATGGGGGAAATCCAGAAGCAGAACTTGATGTTACAGGTTACTGTGATGCGTCCTTTGAAACTGATAAAGATGATACAAAGTCTCAGACGGGTTATGTCTTTGTTATTAATGGAGGAGCAGTTGACTGGAAGAGCAAGAAGCAGACAACAATTGCGATGTCTGTTACAGAAGCTGAGTATATTGCTGCATCGGAAGCTGCGATGGAAGCTGTTTGGATCAGGAAATTCATTTCGGGGCTTGATATTATGCCGTCAATTGAATTACCTATTAATATGTATTGTGACAACTCTGCCGCAGTTACATTCGCCAATGAACCTGGAGTTATGAAGGGCGCCAGACATTTTCCAAGAAGATATCACTATGTTCGAGAACAAGTCGACATAGGTGAAATCAATCTACTCAAAATTCACACAGATAACAATCTAGCTGATCCATTTACGAAGGCTTTATCTAAGGAAAAGCTTACTCGACTTGCTGATGGCATTGGACTTCGTTTAGCTAGTAGTTTCATGTAAATCTGTGGTTAGTATTTGGATAAAGGATTGTAAACAATAATTATTCGAATGAAATGAAGTATTGTGTTATGTTTATTTCTATTCATAAATATTGTATCCTATATTTGCATGTTTAATCCATGAATAACTTAAGTTATTCTAAAATTGTCCGTTGTCAATTAATGATATGGGAGTATCATTGAACTAAGACAAATGTGAGATTTGGTATAATATATATATATAAATTATATTGGTGCGTAGACACGCCAAATTCACATGATATTCAATACTGGATAAATTGAATATAGGACAAAATCCCAACTACATGATTGTACTTATGGATGTTGTCATTATAGTAAATCATGAATATTTATCCTCAGACTTGAGATACTAGGTAACTACTGTGGATGTAGCTCATTTTCTGTGAGATAATCTAACGCTATCCGTAACTGGTAGTTATAAGGATTATTTTCAGAGGTGATGCGAAGTTCATAGGTTATGCTTGTAGTCAATACAGGATTTGGTTCCTTCAAATTTGTTTTGAAGTATAATACTGTTTGGCCGCTCGTAGGATTAACAAGATGTTTGCATGGCCATGCCCAAGGTCTATCTGGAATACGTTCAGAAGAGTTGGTAATCTTGCTTAATCATAAATAACGAGAAACACTAGTTAATTATGGAATGACTTCAATCCATATCCAAATTAACATAGTATTAGAATCAAAAGGATAAGTATGATGATGAATCATCAAAGGTGGTTTTTTCCAGGAAACCATACTCGAGATCGTTCTGGGGGCATTGGCGTGTTATGCTAGACTAACCATTGTCATTGTTACATTAATCTATATCCGAGTGGGAGCTGTTAGTTTGACGGATAATAAATTAATATATTATGACCGGATTCGAACTCGAGACTTCGGGATTGCACACTTTACGTATGAGTTTCAATGAATTAATAATTATTGTTTTAGTGACGAATAATTATTAAATACACGAAATATAAACTTAACGGTAACTAACGACCGTTGGACGAGACATGAAGGACTAAATGTGGATAAGAGTGAAAGTTTGGTTCGGGTTGGGCTTTGAAAACCCATGGCCGGCCAAGGCCCCTCTCCCATAGGGTTTTGGGATAGCTTTTGCTCCAAGCCTCTTGATTAGTATATAATGAGACCCCTCTCATTCATTCTAATCATCCCTTGGTTCCATTGCAACCTAATCTTCTCTAATCTCTTTCTTTGTGTCTAATTGATCTTTGATTGATAGGACCAATAGTTTAATCTTTTCGTGTACTACGAATCTAGCATTTCCATTAAAACGCTTATAGTATGTGTGTGTGAGAACGAAGTGTTAGCATACTTTTGCTAACGGTGATCTTGCCTTGTGACTAGCCCTAGTCAATCCATATAAGCCCTCTCCTAGGGTTTATAAGTTCTTGTTCTTGCTAGCAATCAAGAGGTATGTATCCATTTATATTTCGGTTAATTTATTATTTGTATTTGATCTATTCCGCTGCGTACTCTTTGATGTTTATATGTTTATTGTTTTATATTATTCATATATTCCAACACTTGGATCCTCTCAAATCATGCATTCCTAATTAGAAAGAGAAAACAATCAAAAATGAAGAAAAGTTATAATTAGTTACCTGGAGGAGTAGGCGGCCCTGCATTTAAGGCACATTTGATATGAGTAAAATATCTGCAGTTTGCACAGTGATACAACCATTCATTCCGTCGAATGTATTTGTTACAAAATTCACAATAGTGCGCGAAATTAAAGAAATGATCTGGAAGCGAATAGACGAGAACAAGTGAGTGTTTAGGATGATGTGGTAGATCAAGAGTAGGGGCTAAGGAAGAACAACCCTTGTGGATACAGAAGTCACAACTCACAACTATTGCATAGATAGAATAAGTCTTTTTCTTCAGTTTTGCAAGCATCACAAAGGATTGCAGCAGGCCTTATTTGAAGGGTTAAAGCGTGTTGGGGGTGACCTTTATGTTTCAACTTGACCATTGCCTCTTCCTTAATAGCATCAGCTTCCGACTTGCGACCAGACTCGACAGCACCACAATTAATGCAAATGCCAAATAAAGGTTCATCAAGATGAGAATAGCAAAGCCCATGAGTTAAGCCTTCAAGACGGCACAAATCACAGAAGAAACTTATGAATCCTGTTGTTCTAAAATTAATGAGTTTTAGAGGATGCTGAAATAAGGAAGGGAGGTTAATAGTGAGTGGAAGTTGTGCACATGATTTATGCAGAAAAAAACGACACTCGGTGCAAGCATATGCAGAGCCACTTGAGGATATGGGTCCTTCACATCCAAAGCAGCGAACTATGTCTCCTTTCTCTTCAACGTCACCACCGTTGCTGAAACCAACGCCTACAACTGTCTCCAAGTTTTCCATGAGCTTCAGTGGATGGTTTTCATGACTAAAATGATTAATCTCTTCCATTCTCTCAACGCCGAAAGTTAAATCTTTGATATGATCTGTTTGAGTGTTGATCTTTGAAAATATGCAACTTTCTCGTTAGGTTAGAAAGCTAATGAAACACAAAATCTTATCAACAACGTGAATGGGCACCAATTCAATCACACCCACAACTTTAGCCGCTACCTATCCCACTTTCTTTCTTTTTTCACGTGATTATTTTATTTATTTATTTTTACGAAAAACTCAGAAAGGCTGGCCTTCTTTTTATATAGTGTAAATTGCAAAAATACTCCCTATAGTATGTTCAAATTGCATGCACAGTCCTTAAAACTAATGACCAATACACAAGTAAGCCACACTTATATGGATACAAATCGAATCACATCCTGAGTTTCATTTTGTGTCGCGACTCAAGGAAACCAAACCATAAGCTCGCCCAAACACCCCTTGGTGTTATCGAGACTGAACCGAGACAAAACAAACACCCTACTTGGGTCGTGACTGACTCGAGCCAAAACGCAGGCAAGCACAAACGAGTAACCCAAATCCGAACCGTACTCAACAAATTAACATAAGCGAATCCAGTATTCGAACCAAACAAATAACAACAATAACAAAAGCAAAAACACGGACGATTCGTGAGTTGTCTCGCTCACTGAGTTGACTCAGTTTAAAACAAACAAACACCCTCTTAGACCTGTTTCTTACCACACGAAAACTAGTCCAAAACGTTTCCATTTTCCATGATTAATTCACAAAACGTAACAGCTCATTATTATATTTTAAGATCCACGAAAGCTAGTATGACAAACACCAATCGGTTTTTAAACAAATAACAACAACAACAATCTGTGAACTCCACATACCACAAAAATATGAAAGAGAAAAAGATGAGGAGGTGGTAGAGCTGGAGAGGCGGCGGTGGTGGAGGCTGTGGAGGTGGCTGCTTACGGACACGAACCAAACATAACCTTCAACAATCCTTACATCCTTCGATCTAATAACCCTCGACATCAAACCCTAACGGGAGAAAGACAACGGTGTACGGCGTGTGTTCTTCGAATAAGAGTCACAAAAGATGAGATAGAGGTGTTTATGGCAGGGTGTGATGTTTCACATCTGTACAGTCATTATCCCATATATTTATATTTTGCAAATAGAGTTTGGGATGTAAAGCTTCATTTTACCGATTTGTAGTAATTTATAATTATGCACTTTACCAATTTCATGCAGACAAGTGAAAGCTTATATGATCAGAAGCCCGAAGAACCAGTAGTACAGGTGTCCACCTCGACCAACAGCATACCACCACCATCAGCTGCAACACCTCACATCTCTCGCTTTGACTATACAGATAGTTCCGAAACTATGGAAACAGGTCCTGGAGGCGTGAATACACTTAGTCATGTTGCACCTCCTAAGTCATCCAGCTTCTTTGCAGATTATGGAATGGACAGTGGTTTCTCGAAAAAAAGCACTTCATCAAAAGTCCAGGTAAATTATATTTTATTAGATATTGGGGACTGGTTCTTAGACTAGATTTCTCTGTCTTGTTTTATTGTATTGGAACCGATCATACAACTTCCTAATTTATTATTCTGATGAACGTGATTAACCATATCAATAGGGATCCTACTTGCAGTAAGTAAAACTTTTGAATTTCTGGATGATTCTTATTTGATAAAAATAGCATCTGCGTGCCTCTTTTTGCGCCATGATGATGTCCATGTATATTGCTTTGTAACTTGATCATCACAGATCTATTACTTTGCTTTGTTGAGTGACCTATTACTAAATGAATTGAAAGTTTCTAATATGCATCAACAAGCCAATTTACTCAAATGACAATTGTTTCTTTTTATCACTGTTGGATCACTCTTTAAGATCACCACTATTCATTTTCCAATTAAATTGCATACTTTTTGTATGTTTATTATTATGATAGGCATAATTATATTAATGTTATATGCAACATTGCTATCATGGATCTCCACCAATTACTATCCCTTGAATTTCTAGTTTTATTATTTATCAAATTGCTTGAACCTTGTGACTATAGTTTCGTGTTCATCTGGTCGACGCTTAGGATCAATGTTGATTTTTGCCCCATGTTTTCCATCCAATACTCCCATTTCCACATTTCACTAATATAGCATTGGCCGGGCTAGTGCATTTCCATGTCATCCTTTTGGGATCTGGCCTTATATAATGCATGGCATATGTTCAGGTACAGGAAACTGATGAAGCAAGGAAGAAGTTTTCTAACGCTAAATCTATCTCTTCCGCACAATTTTTTGGGGACCCGAACAAAGCTGATCTTGATGGCCAAGTCGCCCTGCAAAAGTTTTCAGTATGTGTTTTCCCCTAGCTATTTTTATTTGATATGTTGAAATTTGAATCATCTTTTCTTTATTTTAAATTAAATGTATGGCATTTCTCTGGTTAGCTACAAACATCATAGTCTCTTTTGAATTTTTAATACGATTTAATGAGCCACAGAGTAGAAGGACTTATGCACATCTTCTAGTGGACAATCACATTTATTTACTTTAATTGGAGATACTGGTGACTGGTGAGATATAGTTTTAGGGATAATAAACAAACCAGCAATCCATAGATACATCCAAGTGTTGTTTCGTAAAGTACTAAAGCTTGTACTTGGGTTGCCATTTGCGAAATGTTTAGAAACATGACTGAATCATTTTCTTTTTTATTGGTTTCTAGGGCTCAGCAGCCATCTCAAGTGCTGATCTATTTGGTCACGGCGATTCTAACCTAGATTTGAGTGCCAGTGACCTTATCAACCGGCTATCTTTCCAGGTAAGGACATATGTTCATGTATACATATGCCAAGTTTCAACATTTCTTCCTTCCAAATTTCATAGCATCGTATTTATACTTTCAAAAAACACTAAGAATCAAATTTACTCATCTCATGCGTAATGCTGTAAACTTATCAGAACATTTCTCATAATATATTTTTTATTTTAAAAAAATGAATGACTTGTAAGAATATATGTTTAATCTAATAATCAAATACGGGGCAGAACATTATGTGGTAGCTGATTCACAATAATAACTTGTTTTTATATTATTTTGTTTGGAGAAACAAGCTTTTTAAAGTTACTGACTATTAAAGTTACCATATAAAATGAGTAATTATGGTATCTTTGTTTTTAAAGGATGAATTTGATATTTTGAAAACTGGAGGGGAAATACGAAATTCCGAACTTTCAGAAGGCTAAACATGAAACTGATCTTTGAAAAGGATCATCTTCGTGAGACTCTTTAAAGTATACATTATAGATAATACTACATTGTCTAAAAATGGTACAGTCGGCCCAGTAATTGGTCCAGGCTGTCATCACCGACGAAAACGGTGCTTTGGGCTTATAATAATCAAGGTTTATTAGTAAAAAATTATGTTTTTAAATTTATAACTTTTGCAATTTCAGGCACAACAAGATATGTCATCCCTAAAGAACATAGCAGGAGAAACCGGAAAGAAGTTAAGCTCCATAGCCTCGACTTTAATGAACGATTTCCAAGACAGAATCCTGTGAGACTATATGAGAAAGACGTTAATTACAGAAATACCCTTATAAAGATCGTATATGTAAAGGGCGAAAATTCTCTCATATTCTACTCGGCTTCTATCATCGTATTTTGTAGGCGAAAAATTCTTTCTTAAATACTGTGATGTGTGTGTCTTATCGTTTTCGTGTCTAAATTTTAAGATTTAGAGAGCTATAAAGTGAGTCAGGACATTTATGCAGTTGAGACAAGGTGAAGGTGATGGTGATGTATAAGGTTAAATCCTCCGAAACTGGCGTATGTATTTTACATTTTTATTAAGACTATATCAAATTTTAAACTGTTGATGAGATTCGTATATTTATTCGTACAATTCATAATCTTGTTTTAAGAGATCAACTTTAAGGAAGTGATTCAATTCTCTTAACGAAATTCATTAGTTTCTATAGACTTGTTTTTGTAGTTGTTTACTTTGATTCAACTGTTTTCCTACATTTGAAAAGTGAGTTATCGTATTTTTGTTCACTTCAATTGTTCATCAATACCAACGTGACTCGATTGATCACGTGTACTACACCAAAAACATTGAGAACTGTAGTGTCGCCGAAGGCATGTACTGAGGTGAAGCGCAAAATTTGCTTTAACAACCAAACTTAGAAAGGCTTTGATCATGACTTTTTATACAAAAACCATCTTGTTGCGCCGATAGCAATATATTTCGCGACACTCCACAGTCTACTGCAATCTTTATTGATTATCTTGTTGCATCTTCCATACCTTCATGCTGAGACATGATCTCACTAGTATAATTGGTCAATACACAGGTTCATGCTTAATTTACAAATTTAATTAGCTAATGTGGATGAGAATCAAACAAACACAATTTAACTGATATGGGTGAAACTATATGACCATCAAAATTGAACCCATTCATCTCTTATAAGAACGTTATCTTTCTTGCCAAAGATATTCATTTGATGAGATTCTAACTCCATACGACGAAATGGTGTAAACGATAAGCAAATAACTAGGCTGTTTGTTTCTGTCCTAAACGATAAATCCGTTGTTATAGACAGTGACACATGCAAAGTTCATCCTACTTGCTCTTATTAAAAGACTATGAATATGATAAAAGTGGTTTAAATCAGGTCTTTGTGGGATCAAACCCAAAATATTAATCACATCGTAAAGACTTGTAGTTGTACATTATTAGTCAATATGACATTTATGCTTAATCTGGTCTTTTCAGTGATTGTACATTATTAGTCAATAAAGACTTGTAGTGTACGTTTTGTCTTTCATAGCTTGGAGTAGCACATTTGTGTTGTAAAAGTGTGCAATGAATTCCTGAGTACCTGTTCTATGTGCAAAGGCGTTTCTACTGCACAAATGTTTATTATGAAACATGCTTTCAATCTAGTATAGAAGTCTAATGTCCTAAACTGTTGTTCTATGTGCAAGGGCGTCTTTAATCTCCAAGTATGCAATGAATTTAACTCCCAAGTTTTCGGCATATACTGTGAGATGTTGTCTTGATATTTCTGAAATACCAGACATGCAGGTTGCTAAAAGTTACGTATAAATATTAATAAGTAAATGACTAGTATCGAACCCGAGACCTCGGGATTGCACACATTACAAACGAGAATAAAGTATAATAAATATATGTATATGTTATATGTATCGTATATATATATTTATATAAACACTTGAAGGACTTAATGATCGTTAAATGTTAAATGTAAGTACTAACTATCATTAGTAACGAAAGAAAAGGACTAGAATGTAATTTGGAAGACAAGAAGGATCTGGAACACCCTTTGAGGGTGTATGGCCGGTCGACCCAACCCAACAGGGTCGATCCATGCCTTGCTTGGTCTCCAAGAAATCATCTAGTATAAATAGAAGGCCAAGGGTTAGACTTTCACATCTTTTGTGCACACACACAAAACCCTAAAGCTTTTCTTTTCTTTCTTTCTTTCTTGGCCGATCGGCTCACAACCCACAAGGGTTTTGGGTCGATTTTTCCTAAAGCAAAACAAGTGTTTTAGTTTACTTGCATAAACCTTTATTCGTTGGTAGTTTGTGTGTACAAGAACGAGGTAATTACTCACTATAGTAATTATCAAGAGATCGATAAACAAAACGGTAAGGGGTTTATCATTTATCTATTTTACACAAGTTCAAGGTTTATTGAAGTGCATCGGGTACGTTACTATTTATGTTTTAGTTAATCTTTATATGTGTTATACTTGATCATAGCTTCCGCATAATGTGTTTATTGATTGTCAAACTCTAACAGTGGCATCACGAGCCATGTATAACATGTAATTGATTACTAAAACGTAATAAAAATCGGATCTTTAATTGTTTTAGATACATGTTTTTGATCTAGGGTTTTCATTAAATTTTTTTTATAAAATTTAAACCCTAACCCTAATTTTAGGGGGGGGGGTCGATTTCCACATAAAAACCCTAATTAGGGTTTGTGGTTTAACTTGATTAATTTGTAATCACTAGAAACCCTAGGTCTTTAACCGGTTATGTGAACGTACTTGTGACCTATGTGCTAATTGTTAGGTTTAATCCATGACGAAACATGCATGTTAATCATGGATCTTGTTGTTTGATTTATATGTCACATGTGTTAGATAGATCTAAAATTGGGGAAGACTCCAATACATATATATTAAAATCAATTTATATGCTATGTGATGTGCATATTAACTTTGGCCTACGCAATTGATTCGTCAATGTATGTGGCTCTCCTCCATTAAGAGGAGAAGGCCTTAGTTGATTACATGCATTATTATACCTATAATTGATTTTATTAGGATCTTTTAACAAGGTTTGCATGTGGCTAATTGTTTCACGTTATTATTATTAGTTGTTTATTTTTCTTTAAATTACTTGTCTTTTTATTGTTTCTTAATTGTTGGACTAGTTGTAAGCAATAAAAAGGGTGATTTTCATAAAAGAAAATAATATGGACTAATAATGGTGAAACCCTAAGTAATAAAGATTGAATCTTACGGAGTCTTAGATGCCAACAATGGTTCGCTTCACACGGTAATTTGCTCCAAGGCGAGACTAGAAAGATTCATACTTTATTCCATGATTTTGAGATTGAATCCATAAACTTTTGCTTGATTGATGTTTTGTACAAATATGCTTTTAAAATTAAATCTTTTAAGACGATATTCATAACCGTGATTTGAAGGCTTAGAAAAGAGCCTTAGAGTCTATCTTGGTTATCACAATCTTGAATATGTCTTAAACGAATTACTTTTAAAATCATAATTGTAGAAAGTCATCTTAGGGTTTTTTAAACCTCAAGTAAAACTTTGTGTATTAATTTCACGAATTGGTAATAAAAAGGTTTTGAAAATTTATGCTATAATGATGAGTGCATGCATCTTTATACATATTTTGATTTACATATCAAAATTGAATACCCTTATAATTTAAGTTACATGCCATCTATCTATAAGGAACACTTGGAATTTTAATTTAGTAAACGTGAGACCTAGGCTAAATTACTATAACAAGATAAAATTCTTTTATCACGTGAGACCATAATTGTAATTTTACAGTTTCTAAGGTAGACGACTTAATTAAGTTGTGCGTGAGACCTAGAACTTAAGGTATGAGATGGGATGAAACATGCTTACAAGGCAAATTGATGAATCAATTTGATGTAAATCCCATAATGATATAGGAATTGGAAATCTTGTTTGCCAATTATTGTTCGACAGATTACCATCTTTTGTACTTTCACCACTAGCAGATCAACTGATGTGGTGGAACTATGTAAAGTTGGATCCTAGGTTTTCAAGAAAATTTTGGTGGTTATATGAATATAGCCTATGGGTATTTTATTTTCTTGAAGATATTAATTATCGAAAATATTAATGTTTGAACTTTTATCTGTAGATATGGCTCAACCCGATAACCCATCTGTGATTTCTGCTTTCAAGAGTCATCTTGAGAGAGAAAAATTGACTGGAAAGAATTTCAATGATTGGCACCGTTCGCTTAGAATTGTCTTGAGGGCGGCCGGTAAGCTCAATTTCTTGACCGATGAATGTCCTGCTAGCCTGCTGTTACTGAACCAGAAGCAGTTAAGGCGGCATGGAGGGAGAAACATGCTAAGTTTAATGAGGTTGCTTGTTTAATGCTCACTAGCATGAGTGCTCAATTACAAAAGAAGTTTGAGTACTTTTTCCCAAAAGATATGCTTGAAGTACTTCAACAGTCTTTTGAGAAACCTCCCACAGTTGAATTGTATGATGAACTTGACAAGCTACACAACTGCAAGCATGGTGATGGTAAACCAGTTGAAGATTATGTGACTGAGATGAAGGAATCTTTTGATCAGCTTCACAGAATTGGATTTGGTTACCCTGAGAATTTGCAAGTGCACTTGATCAACAGGGCCCTTAACAAGGACTTTGCTGGTTTTGTGCAGAATTTCAACATGCACTGCTCGGGGAAGACAATCTCAGAATTACTCGCACTGCTTGTTGATTATGAGAAAAGTCTACCAGCCAAGGTCAAGGCCCCTACCCCGCAAGTGTTGGCAATTCATGGGGGGAGAATCCAGAAGAAATCGCATGTGAACAAAGGCAAGGGGAAAGGTGATAAAGGCAAGCAGGTCATGGCCTATCAACCTCAACCCAAGGTGAAGAAGCATCAGCCTAAGCAGAACAAGGTGAATCCGCCAAACAAGAAGGATCAGGCTTGTCACCATTGTCATGAAAAGGGCCATTGGAAGCGCAATTGCCCTCTCTACATTCATGACTTGCGACTCAAGAAGCAGGTAACCCCAGTTCATCAAGTGCGTTCTTTATGATTGAATTATTCACTCTTACTCCTAAATTGAATTCATGGGTATATGATACGGGATGTGGCATTCATATTTGCAATACCTTGCAGGGGTTTAGAGTTGAGAGAAAGCTGGCCTATGGACAACAATTCTTGCACGTTGGTAACGGAGCGCATGCAGGAGTTGAAGCTATAGGAGTTTATGATTTAGTGTTGCCTTCGGGCCTAGTACTATCTTTAAATAATTGTCATTATGCACTGTCAATTGTTAGAGGTGTAATTTCATTTTCATGTTTGTTGAACCTTGGTTTTCATCATACTGTTTCTAGCAATGGAATTTCGGTTTCTTTAAATGGTGTTTTTTATTTTAATGCTATTGCTGTGAATGGTGTGTGTAAACTCCCGTAAATTTCCCTATAAATAGTAAAAGTAAATCAAAGACTAATATATCATTTTGTTAATTAATAACGTTTTTACCGATAACAAATTTTTTTTATATATATTTTATTATCAAATATGCTATGTTACTTAAAATCACTACGATATTCATGATTCTTTTTGCTTGGAACGATGCTCACACATGTACCACTATAGTCTAAAATCGCGAGAATATTAAAATTTTCTTTTATTCATTACGAACCTGCATTTTCGAGACATTTTTCAAAAATTACTATTCATCGGTTACTATTCACCGAACACTATTCATCATTTCACTATTCATCATTTTGGGAGTCGGTTAGTGATATTGAGATATTTTTCAAAAGTTTTACTATTCACAAAAACACTATTCACTCTCGGACTCTCGTAAACGTCTCACTAATTAATTTCTAAACTTTTCACTAACTATAATTTATAAATTTTACTAATTATAATTACCCTAACCGGACCCTTAATTACACATTAAGCCCAAAAACAATTCCTGGTCTGTTACTATTCATGGCCCAAAGTAAACTTAGCCCATTTCCCCTTTGCTTTGTTTTCATTCCACTCGACTAGGACGACTAGAAACGAGCCTCGTATGCTCAAATCCTACACACGACACCCCTATATTTTTACACATACTCATTCCTCCCCTAGCCAACAATTAGAGTGTCGATTTTTAGCTTCTCACATTGGGTCTAGCTACGATTTTACTAGGCAAAGCAATTGTCCGAAAACAATTTCATACGATTTTTAACTAATCCAAAACTAAACCATTTTTACTCTAGTTTGTTTCTAATAAGTTCTAAAAATATTTCTAAACACAATTTCAAGTCTAAATATTAAATTTGATCAAGCATCACCAAGTCATACATGAAATTCCAAACCGTGTATCAAATAAAATAGGTGTCGACATGTATATTTTAAAACAAATGAGTACTTCCCTATTTCAAGCTTACACACATACATATTTTATTCATCTAGGCCTAGTACTACACTCTTTTAAAATGTATTTCACAAGTACCATGCCATTTTATATTTGCAAAACCCACGTTTTCTTTTGATGGAGCATGTCAACACATAAGAAAACAAGAACATGGAGTAACTTGTTTACTTGTACAACTTTAGGACTTTTGGGATACAAGTAACAATCAAATCACATTAAATTTTAGATACTATCATACACTAGACACCATATATAAACCCATGCATGCACATTTTCGTTTCTACTTCCATGTAAACCGAACACTCACCTAAAATTTCTAAGTATTTAGTCTAGCTTGGGTCGAAGCATTTGGGTAGGAAATTCAAGGGATTCGTGTGGGTTTAGGAGGAACACGTTATTGTTTGTGAACCTTGGTCGAGCACACAATCACACTACGTACTCATATCACTCACTTCTCGACTCTACGTCTTGTTTTACCCACCATTTTGGTGTCGTAAGTTACTAACAAACTCTTTGCAATATTTATATAAAACTTTCATTTGCATTATTTTTATACGCGACACACACAAATGCACATCATTATTCAAAAACTAAATAAATGACATATATATATTTTACGTTCGTCTATATATTTCACACCTTAACAAATAAACTATGTAGAGTTTTAAAACTAAAAAGCTACGTACGAACCATTTTGGAAAACATTCCTAGCGTACCACAACCATTTTGAAAAACTCTAAAAATTTTCTAAGTCTTTTGTTGTATAAAAACTCGTCCAAGGCTAGCCCAAAACACACGTATAACTTTAATATTTACTTAACGAGCATGCCTTTTTATTTCACAAACCAATAGACCTCATGACACACAATCAATTTTGTATAGAAACCTTGTAATGAAAATCACGTTAGGACCTAGTAATCGACCAAAACCAAATCGGCATAGGAACAAATTTTAGAAGTTAAGTAGTATCGATTGGGCCTTAAGGCCCAATCATTTCAAAATAAGCCGAGTGAATAAGCTGAGGCTATAAGCTGTTGGGCAACTTTTTCATAGTCCTAACCTTAGCCCAAAACCCTCGTAGGCCCATTGGATCTAAAAACACTAACGGGCCTTACATTTTCGTTAAAAAGCCCATAAGCTATCAAATAGGCTTTTCGAACTAATAAGCTGTTACGAAAAGCTAAATAAGCTATTTTGAAACTAATTAAGAAATAAAAACACTAAGTTTTGAAATTAGTAAAGTTTGGACTAAAATTGAAAATTTTATGAAAATCGGGTCAAAAGTGTCAATTTTTCAAAGTTGTGGTGAAAACTGTCATTTTGAAAACTTAAGAGTAAAAACTGATTTTTATAAACTTTAGGGTGAAAAGTGTAAGAAATATAAAGTTTTGGACGTAAAATGTAAATATATTAAATTTTGGACTAACGGCGTAATGCTAACGCCGTTAGGGTAAAAAGTGTAAATTTTTAGAAAATACAAGGGCCGTATACTAAAATTAATATTTTTATTTCTACTTTCCATTTTTACGAGTTCACGTCACGACGTTACGTTTATTTTCAAACTTTTATTATTATTGAACGTTACGTTTATTTTCAAACTATTATTATTATTAAACGTTACGTTTATTTTCAAACTATTATTATTATTAAACGTTACGTTATTTTCAAACTATTATTATTATTACTATTATTATTATTAAACATTACTTTTATTTTCAAACTATTATTATTATTAAACGTTACGCTTTATTTCAAACTATCGTTATTATTTTTATTATTAAACCTTACGTTATATTTTTATATATATATATATATATATATATATAACTAAACTAAACGTACGATATACGATAAAATCCAAAAGTTTTACTAACGATAAATTAACAAATCACGCATTCAAAAACTACTCGCGATTAAAACATTAAGACTACCAAACACTAAAACATGCCATATATTATCTAGGTCGTGTGTGGAGCCGTTCCCATTTTGCAAACTGAGTATCGATATTTTATTCACTAAACCACTAAGGTGAGTTCATAGCCTCGCCTTTACATATTTAAATGTTTTATAAACCCTGCGAGGGGGATACATGCTAGTTTTTACAAACCGAACACAAGTATTTTCTTGGTATGCTTTACCTGATCTCGTTATTGCTTAAGTACCTTTTTGCCAAAAGCCCCTCATATCATGAGCCTTAGTCACCCAGAGAGGTGAACGTAAATAATTGTGGATAGATCTATTAGGGATTGACAATCCCCGTTTGGGCGTTGAGAAAACAACCAAACGCACTTTATTTGAAATCTAATAGGTTACTGGCAAGGACGTATCCCGAGGGCCCCTGTTACTATAATCCATCATTTATGATGAGATCTGTTAATCGGCTGAGTGTCATGAGCTTAATGCAATAACAACTGTTTTTAACTTATAATTGTATGACGGTGCAATTATCACTTATAACTTGTGTTCAACTATTAAAAATTAAACCTATGAATATCACTCAACTTTTGTTGATTTTTAGCATGTTTATCTCAGGTCTATAACGAGCAAGGATGGAACGGAAGAGCACGAAATTCTTACAAAGGCTATAAATTTTTATTATCATTCGAAAACCTATTTAACAAAGTTTAAAACCACTGGGACCTCATTTTGAAAACTCTGATATTTACAAAAACGTCGAATGATAAATGTTTTAAAAAAATCATTTTCTACTGAAAAACTATGAGCTGTGAAGTAACACCCAATCTTTATTCCGCTGCAAATATTTTAAAAATTGGGGGTGTTACAGATTGGCATCAGAGCTTTAGTTATAGCGAAACGGTCTAATACAGATCCGAACTATAACTGTTTTTACAAACCAAAACATTTTATAGCCTTACACTCTTCATGCCTTCCGTGCCTGCAGACTACCTTGCTCAGTACATTACCTGTTAAGATTATTCTGCATGTTTAGAAATTGCGCTTACATAAGTTTTATTTCATCCGTACTATTATAGCTTTAACGTAAAAATTACTTATAAAATACTATTCCCGGTTACTACAGTAACATGTCTCCAAAAACTTTCGTGAACGCCAAAACTACTCTCCGTAATACTAATACATCCCCCGTCAATCAAAATTCTCCGAATACTGAAGATCCCTACGTACAAATATCACAGCCCCAACTTAATATAGGAATCACTCAAAAATCACTCCCATCGTCACCTATTTCTTCACCTCTACGTCAAAAACTTAGGAGAACTATTGAATCATATGAAGATATGATTGGTGGTCAGGCAACATTCGAAGTTGGACAAAGTTCACGTCAAGAGAGACCGTGGAATAATGTTGAGCCAAATTCTCCGTTACCCTACACTTCAGATTCCCCAATACCAGATATTCCAAATAATTTATCCTCACCTAATTCCCCCAACTACAATATAAGCACACCTGATTCAATATGGACTCTTGTTTATCAACAAGCCAGCATATTAGAGGCTCGCCCTGAACAGCTAAAAGGTTTACGACCAACAAAATTTGAATGGTATGACCGTAACCTTGACGCATTGTTCAAAAGAGCGGATGCTGAAAGACGAGCAATATGTGAATTAGGAATAAAGATTAATGAGATAAAGGACAACACCAACCAGGAACTTGGAAGCTTGGATTCCAGGGTCCGTTCTGCAAGAAGAGAACACGGTCATACACATGGTAGAATTGAAGACATTGAAAGGACCCTATGGATGGCTAGAGAGACAGCCAGGAGCCAAGGTCAAAAGATTGCCGCATTAGAGAGTATGTTGGCAAACCAAATGAACATGTGTCAGGAACGTTTCTCAAACATGGAAGCAGCACAACTTGAACTTGAGAAAGAGATTAGATATTTACGTCAGAGGCGTAACTAATTTTAAGTTTACAAGTATCCCTGCTGCATCTACTAAACCAGACAAACTTGGTTAGCATTTCATGTAATGTTCAATAAATCTGAACCTTTCAGAATTTATAATCAAATCATAATATATAATAACCTTCTCTTCCGTTACATCTCTCTGTTACGAATCAATCATTTCTTCCGTATCAAGCATGCAAACTATGAATCCTCATACTTTCATGCAAAAATCTCATCAATTGTTACCTTCCTTGATGAACAAATAACTCCACGTAGATCCATGACATATTAATAAGAGACCTTGTACTAATCGTTTTACAAAGACGATTAGTCAAGTTATTAATATTATGATGACTTCTACAATACTATTCAAATCTACCGTGAGATTTCTTAACAATTGTAAGAAATTCTTAAACATACTATAATTCACCAGAAACCAAAGGACTGTCTAAAAATAAAAATTTTCAAGAGAGAGCTTGAAAATGGAGAGAAATTTATTTTTATAGACAAACCCGTTTGATCCTTAGTAATCCCATATCAAGAGTTGATTATCTATCTATGATACAACACAGACATATCTTGAAAATAGATTACAGTAGGGATTCAATTCAGTCTATCATTAATGAAATAATTAACTCCATTTGAATTATTCTGACATCAGAAGGATTCTAAGTTAAGTTTCATTAATGATTTCAGAAGATGGACAACGTAAACAATACATGTACTCCATCATCATCAAAAATCACCATGACTACTGAAGATGTCAAGGAATTGGTGAGCAACATCATGTCAGTAGTACTTAAAGTGGCCACCATAGTTTATACAAAAGGAGAGTCGGATACGTCTGACAAGCAGAACCAGGAAAACTACATGGAATATAGGCCAACCCACTTTAAAACGCCAGAAGGAATGGCAAACCCTACCATCACCCATAACCAAGGAATTAGGCAAGGAGTTATACCTAATGGAAATAAACAAAAGCGAAAACTCTTAGAAATGAGGAACCTTTAAATACTTCGATGGTATCAAGGGAATGATTACTAGATTTATGCAGATGAACAAATTCCTGTTGTAAATAAATAAATCCTAGTTCGACAATTTCCTGAGATTGTATCTCTTCCCCGTATTTTACTTTAAGTTACGATGGATGTAACTTAAGTATAACAACTATCCTTCTACCGTATCGAAAAATCTACCTTGTAATATTTCCAAAATAATTATAATCTACGTCAATTTCAATTCCTATCCCATTTACCAAATAACAGCAAACTGTTATTTCCCTAGAAATTTCTGACTCATCATCATAAGACGAACAAAAATTTCCTACTTTATTCTTAAAAGAAATTACGTATTATATCATAATAACAAAACGTTGAACACCATCTAAAACAACTTAAAGAAAAACATAAATACCACTGTGACTGAGCCAAACATCACATCATTTAGTCCTCCATTAAACATAGCCTGGCCAACTATGTCTAATTTAGGAAGAATCATGTCATGATGGAACAATCATAATGTAAAATTTTCTAAATAACAATCTTCATGTAAAAGCAACAAATATAGATAAACTAAACTATTCATAAATATTACAAACTACAATAAATACCTATCTTATTCCTTCGTCATTATGACGAGAAACCAACGAAAGTACAAATAAGAAAACCCTAGTAATTCGCAAAGACTAACAGAAAACTCCAATAACTACAAATTTATCCGAATCCATGAAAATTAATAAATAAACAAATAATTAGCATCGAAAGCGCTAACGTCACAATAATTACAATATAAACCATAGAATCTCCAATAGGTTGATCCACTATGACAACAAAAACCTCCACCAATAAAACCATAGTAAGAGCCACCACAGGATGAATCACCTTAATTATGCTGAAAAATAAATATAAACAAATCATTAAAAACAATAACAAGACAAATTCCTAAAAACAAAACAAGTTTTATTCATTATTCGTTAAAAGTACATAGAAACACGACAAAGGCTAAATCCTAAACAACCCTAGCTCTAGACTAGTGCCTCCAGGTCTTATCAACAGCATATGATAGAACCGTGAGTGGTATTAGGAACCCCAAAATCCCGACCAAAACTGCATAATCTTCATCCGTAACAAAAGTCAAATAGGTGATGGCAACAACGATATATACCATTGCGATAATAGTAATTAGGCTCGGCATTTTTTTTCCGGAAGTATTTAAGGAGAGAAAAGGGTTAAGAATAGGATATGTGAAATGATAGGAAAATGGTTGGTGGAAGAAATGGAAATTTGAAAGGGGTATATATAGGTGGAAATCTAGCCGTTGGTCACTACTACGGACCGTTGGAAATTACTGTTGGCATGAATATTACGATATTTAATCTAAACATCCTCTTCATGTTTTGATAATGACAAAGATGTAAGTTACAACATATAACGTAAAATGTTTAAGTTACTTGTGAAAACAATTCTTCTATGCATTCTTACGTCAACAAGCCTCGACATCTCAACGTCTCGAGTTTGCCTCAACAATCACTTAAGGTATGGATAAACAAGTGCTTAATACATCTCATGATCAAAGGGGTATTTAATTAACTAATACAAAGTTTATTTAATTATATAAACATATTATATATTTTTGAAAAACACTTTTGGTAATAAAGAAAAATGTTTTAATCATACTAAATATATGATTTCAAACTTTTAACCAAAATCAGTTAGTTTTTCACCAAATAAACTTTCCCCACTAAAAGACAGAAAACCTGGCCGTTTCAGTAGGGCAGCCCCCTTAATTTTAAGGGGGCCGGCACACAATTAAGGGGACCGACCACGCTCCCTTGTCAGATTTGGTCAGAAATTTTTCCCTATAAATACCACCTCAAACCTGGAATTTTTCTCACCTTTTGCACACAAATTTTCAGATCCAATTCTCTCTAAACATCCTTCTAAAACCCTTTGATCATAAGATTATTAATCTTTGTTTCAAGTGATCCAATCTATCATCACTCAAAGTGCAAGAGAAGAATCCTCCCTATCATAAAGCCAAAAATGTATTAGGATCTAGTTAGTGCTTATGTGAAGTTGTGACTTATGTATATGTAATAAGTAGATCAAGATGATCTTACTTAGTAGTGATTTAATGAGTGAGTAAGAAGTAGTGGGAGGAAGTAGTAGTGTGGAGAAAACATGTAGTTGTGAAGATGTAGGTGTGTGAGTAAGTAGTGGAGTTTAGAAGAAGTTGTGATGAAGTTGTGAAGTCGTGAAGATGTGAAGAAGTTGTGAAGCCGTGAAGAAGTTTAGAAGAAGTTGTGATAAAGTCGTGAAGTCGTGAAGTTGTGTAGAAGTTGTGTAGTGATCGAAGTTGTGTTGTGAGATTGGTTCTAGCTACTATTAGAACTCGACATTTAGCTTAGTGTCGTTAAATGGTGTAAGCAAAAGTTGTGTACGGTTTTCTCCGCCAAAAGGGAGCTTGTTGAGTAGTGAAGAAAACTCTCGAGTAGGTGACTCGGGGAGTGGAGTAGGAACAAGGAAGGCGTCCTTGTAGCCGAACCACTATAAATCATCGTGTTCGGTTTGCATTTCCTTTCTCTTATCTCTTATCATTTGTTCTTGCATTTATCGCTTTACTTATATGCTTGCCTACATGTCTTAGTTGTTGCTTATATAGCTGTGATGATTGATTGTGTTGAACATAGTAGTTAATATTGTGATTGTGTGTATAATTGCATGATATGGTCAAATAGATTATTATTCACACTTCTCATATTAAGTTTAACTTGATAGATAAGTTGATACAAAACGTTTTAAGATTTTAAAAGGAAAACGTATTCATATAAAGATCGACCAAAGCTCCATTCATAAAACTAAGTTTTTCAAAAAGCTTACGTATATAATTGATCATATTGATTATATGTTGTTTTCATACTAAACTCTAATTGAAGTTTTTCAAACAAACAATTGAATAAATTTGAATCAACATTTTGAAACAAAGTTTTTATAAAATGAAAAAGAAGGGAAAACTATTCAACCCCCCTTCTAGTTTTCCACAATTACTATTCCCGACCGTTGGACACGGTACACCTAGCCGTTATTTTACTATTCAAAACCATTACCTCCAATATTCACAACCCTTAAATACACCAGTTACTAGATCCTGTCTAGCACAAATAAGTCTAAATAAACCGCGTCTCCTAAATCTTAATAATAAAAATCTCTCGACAACCCTCTGATCGAAATTTTCAAATACAGAAATTTCGTTAAACTTGAATTCCGGGACGGAATTCAGAATGAGGGGTAGGTACTGTAAACTCCCGTAAATTTCCCTATAAATAGTAAAAGTAAATCAAAGACTAATATATCATTTTGTTAATTAATAACGTTTTTACCGATAACAATTTTTTTTTATATATATTTTATTATCAAATATGCTATGTTACTTAAAATCACTACGATATTCATGATTCTTTTTGCTTGGAACGATGCTCACACATGTACCACTATAGTCTAAAATCGCGAGAATATTAAAATTTTCTTTTATACGTTACGAACCTGCATTTTCGAGACATTTTTCAAAAATTACTATTCATCAGTTACTATTCACCAAACACTATTCATCATTTCACTATTCATCATTTTTGGAGTCGGTTAGTGATATTGAGATGTTTTTCAAAAGTTTTACTATTCACAAAACACTATTCACAAAACACTATTCACTCTCGGACTCACGTAAACGTCTCACTAATTAATTTCTAAACTTTTCACTAACTATAATTTATAAATTTTACTAATTATAATTACCCTAACCGAACCCTTAATTACACATTAAGCCCAAAAACAATTCCTGGTCTGTTACTATTCACGGCCCAAAGTAAACTTAGCCCATTTCCCCTTTGCTTTGTTTTCATTCCACTCGACTAGGACGACTAGAAACGAGCCTCGTATGCTCAAATCCTACACACGACACCCCTATATTTTTACACATACTCATTCCTCCCCTAGCCAACAATTAGAGTGTCGATTTTTAGCTTCTCACGTTGGGTCTAGCTACGATTTTACTAGGCAAAGCAATTGTCCAAAAACAATTTCATACGATTTTTAACTAATCCAAAACTAAACCATTTTTACTCTAGTTTGTTTCTAATAAGTTCTAAAAATATTTCTAAACACAATTTCAAGTCTAAATATTAAATTTGATCAAGCATCACCAAGTCACACATGAAATTCCAAACCGTGTATCAAATAAAATAGGTGTCGACATGTATATTTTAAAACAAATGAGTACTTCCCTATTTTAAGCTTACACACATACATATTTTATTCATCTAGGCCTAGTACTACACTCTTTTAAAATGTATTTCACAAGTACCATGCCATTTTATATTTGCAAAACCCACGTTTTCTTTTGATGGAGCATGTCGACACATAAGAAAACAAGAACATGGAGTAACTTGTTTACTTGTACAACTTTAGGACTTTTGGGATACAAGTAACAATCAAATCACATTAAATTTTAGATACTATCATACACTAGACACCATATATAAACCCATGCATGCACATTTTCGTTTCTACTTCCATGCAAACCGAACACTCACCTAAAATTTCTAAGTATTTAGTCTAGCTTGGGTCGAAGCATTTGGGTAGGAAATTCAAGGGATTCGTGTGGGTTTAGGAGGAACACGTTATTGTTTGTGAACCTTGGTCGAGCACACAATCACACTACGTACTCATATCACTCACTTCTCGACTCTATGTCTTGTTTTACCCACCATTTTGGTGTCGTAAGTTACTAACAAACTCTTTTCAATATTTATATAAAACTTTCATTTCCATTATTTTTATACGCGACACACACAAATGCACATCATTATTCGAAAACTAAATAAACGACATATATATATTTTACGTTCGTTTATATATTTCACACCTTAACAAATAAACTATGTAGAGTTTTGAAACTAAAAAGCTACGTACGAACCATTTTGGAAAACATTCCTAGCGTACCTCAACCATTTTGAAAAACTCTAAAAATTTTCTAAGTCTTTTGTTGTATAAAAACTCGTCCAAGGCTAGCCCAAAACGCACGTATAACTTTAATAGTTACTTAACGAGCATGCCTTTTTATTTCACAAACCAATAGACCTCATGGCACACAATCAATTTTGTGTAGAAACCTTGTAATGAAAATCACGTTAGGACCTAGTAATCGACCAAAACCAAATCGGCATAGGAACAAATTTTAGAAGTTAAGTAGTATCGATTGGGCCTTAAGGCCCAATCATTTCAAAATAAGCCGAGTGAATAAGCTGAGGCTATAAGCTGTTGGGCAACTTTTTCATAGTCCTAACCTTAGCCCAAAACCCTCGTAAGCCCATTGGATCTAAAAACACTAACGGGCCTTACATTTTCGTTAAAAAGCCCATAAGCTATCAAATAAGCTTTTCGAAATAAGCTGTTAGGAAAAGCTAAATAAGCTATTTTGAAACTAATTAAGAAATAAAAACACTAAGTTTTGAAATTAGTAAAGTTTGGACTAAAATTGCAAATTTTATGAAAATCGGGTCAAAAGTGTCAATTTTTCAAAGTTGTGGTGAAAACTGTCATTTTGAAAACTTAAGAGTAAAAACTGATTTTTATAAACTTTAGGGTGAAAAGTGTAAGAAATATAAAGTTTTGGACGTAAAATGTAAATATATTAAATTTTGGACTAACGGCGTAATGCTAACGCCGTTAGGGTAAAAAGTGTAAATTTTTAGAAAATACAAGGGCCGTATACTAAAATTAATATTTTTATTTCTACTTTCCATTTTTACGAGTTCACGTCACGACGTTACGTTTATTTTCAAACTATTATTATTATTAAACGTTACGTTTATTTTCAAACTATTATTATTATTACTATTATTATTATTAAACGTTACGTTTATTTTCAAACTATTATTATTATTAATATTATTATTATTAAACGTTACGTTATTTTCAAACTATTATTATTATTACTATTATTATTATTAAACGTTACGCTTTATTTCAAACTATCGTTATTATTTTTATTATTAAACCTTACGTTATATTTATATATATATATATATATATATATATATATATATATATATATATATATATATATATATATATATATATATATATATATATATATATATAACTAAACTAAACGTACGATATACGATAAAATCCAAAAGTTTTACTAACGATAAATTAACAAATCACGCATTCAAAAACTACTCGCGATTAAAACATTAAGACTACCAAACACTAAAACATGCCATATATTATCTAGGTCGTGTGTGGAGCCATTCCCATTTTGCAAACTGAGTATCGATATTTTATTCACTAAACCACTAAGGTGAGTTCATAGCCTCGCCTTTACATATTTAAATGTTTTATAAACCCTGCGAGGGGGATACATGCTAGTTTTTACAAACCGAACACAAGTATTTTCTTGGTATGCTTTACCTGATCTCGTTATTGCTTAAGTACCTTTTTGCCAAAAGCCCCTCATATCATGAGCCTTAGTCACCCAGAGAGGTGAATGTAAATAATTGTGGATAGATCTATTAGGGATTGACAATCCCCGTTTGGGCGTTGAGAAAACAACCAAACGCACTTTATTTGAAATCTAATAGGTTACTGGCAAGGACCTATCCCGAGGGCCCCTGTTACTATAATCCATCATTTATGATGAGATATGTTAATCGGCTGAGTGTCATGAGCTTAATGCAATAACAACTGTTTTTAACTTATAATTGTATGACGGTGCAATTATCACTTATAACTTGTGTTCAACTATTAAAAATTAAACCTATGAATATCACTCAACTTTTGTTGATTTTTAGCATGTTTATCTCAGGTCTATAACGAGCAAGGATGGAACGGAAGAGCACGAAATTCTTACAAAGGCTATAAATTTTTATTATCATTCGAAAACCTATTTAACAAAGTTTAAAACCACTGGGACCTCATTTTGAAAACTCTGATATTTACAAAACGTCGAATGATAAATGTTTTAAAAAAATCATTTTCTACTGAAAAACTATGAGCTGTGAAGTAACACCCAATCTTTATTCCGCTGCAAATATTTTAAAAATTGGGGGTTTTACAGTGTGTTTGAAATTGATATGAGTGATAATGATAATGCTTTTGTTAAAAATAATTCAATGTATAGCATCAATAATAAGAGAATCAATAAAGGTATGGATTCGTCTTATCTTTGGCATTGTCGACTTGCTCACATTGGCAAAGATCGCATGAAAAAGCTGCAACATGATTGGATTTTAGAAAAGATCAATGATGAATCATTCGATAAATGCGAATCTTGCATTGCTGGGAAGATGACAAAGAAACCCTTTAAAAATAGGATTGAAAGGGCTAATGATCTACTTGGTCTTATTCACACAGATGTGTGTGGACCACTTAGACATGTGTCAAGGAGGGGTGCTAGCTACTTCTTAACATTTACGGATGATTACAGCCGTTATGGTTATGTTTATTTACTTAAACATAAACATGAGGTGTTTGAAACATTCAAAGTGTTTAAAGCAGAAGTAGAGTTGCAACTAGGAAAGAAGATTAAAGCTCTTCGATCCGATAGAGGTGGTGAATACCTGAGTCAGGAGTTCATAGATTACTTAGCAAAGGAGGGAATTGTCCAGCACCTTACTTCTCCATATACTCCACAACAAAATGGTGTATCTGAAAGAAGGAATCGTACATTGCAAGACATGATACGATCTATGTTTAATCTAACAACTCTTCCTTACTCGTTTTGGGATTATGCCTTAGAATCTGCAGTTCGCATTCTTCATATGGTTCCAACAAAGAAGGTTGATAAGACTCCATATGAGGTATGGTCTGGAAAAGCTCCTAACTTGTCTTATCTAAAGGTCTGGGGTTATGAGGCGTATGTTAAACGTGACTCAGCAGACAAACTCCAACAAAGATCTGTGAAGTGCATCTTCGTAGGATACCCTAAGGAAACTATGGGTTACTACTTTTATTACCCAACTGAAAACAAAGTTTTTGTTGCAAGGTATGGAGACTTCTTAGAAAAGGAGCTCATATCTCAAGAATTCAATGGGAGAGTATATGATCTGGAAGATGATCATGAAGATGTAGTACCTTCTGAAAACACTAGCCAACTTCCTGTGGAACCTGAAAGTTTAGGTCCTCCACCTGAAGTTGAAGTAGTTCCCGTTCGTAGGTCATCTAGACCTGTGATGGCTCCTACACGTCTATGTCTTAACATGGAGTGTGATGACAACTTGTTAGGAGATCTTGATGAACCTATAAGTTATAAAGCTGCCATGAATAGTCCTGAAAAGGAAAAATGGCAGGGACCTATGAATGGGGAAATGCAATCCATGAAAGACAATGAAGTCTAGGAAGAAGTAAACCTACCTACGGATGCCAAGTTAGTAGGGAGTAAATGGCTCTACAAGAAAAAGACTGATATGGATGGCATTGTACACACCTATAAGGCCCGTTTGGTAGCTAAAGGCTATACTTAAACTTTTGGTGTTGACTATGAGGAGACCTTTTCTCCTGTAGCTGACATAAGGGCAATTAGGATTCTTATAGCCATAGCCGCTTACTATGACTATGAGATTTGGCAAATGGATGTCAAAACCGTCTTCTTAAATGGTCGCCTAGATGAAGACATCTATATAGCGCAGCCTGAGGGGTTTGTGAATCCAGAATTCCCAAATCGTGTATGCAAGCTTAAAAGATCCATTTATGGATTGAAGCAAGCATCACGACAATGGAATAAGAGATTTGATAGTGAAATTAAGAAGTATGGATTCACTCAAAATCTTGATGAGCCATGTGTATATCACAAAGCTAGTGGGAGTAATGTAATTTTCCTTATATTATATGTCGATGACATATTGATCATGGGGAATGACATTCCAAGTTTGCAAAAGGTTAAGGCATATCTTGGAAGTTGTTTTTCTATGAAAGATTTAGGGGAAGCTACATTTATTCTGGGAATCAAGATATATAGAGATACATCTCAGCGATTAATTGGATTAAGCCAAAGTGCTTACATTGTTAAAATATTGAAGAGATTCAATATGCAAAATTCCAAGAAAGGATATTTGTCGATGCAAGAACAACATGGCTTGAGCGAGAAAGTTTGTGCTTCAACACCTGAAGAGGTGCAACGCATGAAGAGAGTCCCTTATGCTTCGGCTGTGGGATCTATTATGTATGCGGTGAAAAGCACAAGGCCTGATGTGGCGTTTGCTCAGAATTTAACCAGTCGATATCAGCAGAATCCAGGTGAAAAACACTGGACTGCTGTTAAGAATATTCTTAAGTACCTTAGGGCTACTAAAGAGATGTTCTTAGTTTATGGGGGTACTCCATCTGCAGAACTTGATGTTACAAGTTACTGCGATGCTTCTTGGAAAGGTGATAAAGATGATACGAAGTCTCAGACGGGATATGTCTTTGTCATTAATGGAGGAGCTGTGGATTAGAGGAGCAGAAAGCAGAGTGTACTGGCAATGTCTGCTACAGAAAGTGAGTATATAGCTGCTTCAGAAGCTGCAATGGAAGCTGTTTGGATTAGGAAGTTCGTTTCAGGGCTTGGGGTTATGCCTTCGATTCAACGACCTATAAAAATGTATTGTGACAACTCAGCTGCAATTACATTTTCCAATGAACCTAGAATCATGAAAGGCACCCGACATTTCCCGATTAAGCATCACTATGTTCGAGAACAAGTCGAAATAGGTGAAATCGAAATGCTCAAAGTTCACACAGATGAAAACTTAGCTGATCAATTTACGAAGCCTTTACCTGGCACCAAGCTTTACAAGCATGCTGAAGGAATAGGTCTTAAATTAGCTGAAAGTTTCATGCCCATTTGTGATTAGTATTTGGATAAGGGATGTAATGTACAATTATTATTTTAATGAAAAAAAGTATTGTTTATGTTTATTCATTCATTGTCTTAATAATATATCCTATATTTGCATGTTTAAGATCCATGAATAAGTTATTATTCTAAATTGTCCGTTGTCGATTAATGATATGGGAATATCATTAAACTAAGACAATTTTGAGTATTGGTTTAGGATATACTTGAAAGTATATTGATGCGTAGTCATACCAATTTCACATGATATTCAATGAATTGAGTATTGGACTTATCCCAACAATATGTTTTAAAATTTATTGTGAGAATCATATTTAAAGTTATCCTCAGACTTGAGATACCAGATAAGTGTCATGGATGTAGTGCATTTTTGTGGAACAATCTATCGCTTACCGTAATTGGAAGTCATAAGGGTTGTTTTCAGAAGTGTTGGGAAGTTCATGGGTTATTCTTGTAGTCAAGAGAGAATTTGCTCCTTCTGATTTGTTCAGAAGTTTAATACTGCTGGGCCCCTCGTATGGTTGAAAAAATGTTTGTGTGGCCACGCCCAAAGTCTATCTGGAATACGTTCAGATGTTTTGGTAATTTTGTTCAATCATAAAGAGACGAGAAATAGAATTTAATAAAGAACCTCACATCTTTATTAATGTAGTATTAGAAGCAAAAGGATAATTATAATGATGAATCATTAAAGGTTTTCCAGGAAACCTAGCTCGGGTCGAACTAGGGGCATTGGAGTGTTGCAAGACGCCAACCAATGTCATTTTACTATTAATAGACATACGAGTGTGAGCTGTTAAAAGTTACGTATAAATATTAATAAGTAAATGACTAGTATCGAACCCGAGACCTCGGGATTGCAAACATTACAAACGAGAATAAATTATAATAAATATATATATGTTATATGTATCGTATATATATATTTATATAAACACTTGAAGGACTTAATGATCGTTAAATGTTAAATGTAAGTACTAACTATCATTAGTAACGAAAGAAAAGGACTAGAATGTAATTTGGAAGACAAGAAGGATCCGGAACACCCTTTGAGGGTGTATGGCCGGTCGACCCAACCCAACAGGGTCGATCCATGCCTTGCTTGGTCTCCAAGAAATCATCTAGTATAAATACAAGGCCAAGGGTTAGACTTTCACATCTTTTGTGCACACACACAAAACCCTAAAGCTTTTCTTTTCTTTCTTTCTTTCTTGGCCGATCGGCTCACAACCCACAAGGGTTTTGGGTCGATTTTTCCTAAAGCAAAACAAGTGTTTTAGTTTACTTGCATAAACCTTTATTCGTTGGTATTTTGTGTGTACAAGAACGAGGTAATTACTCACTATAGTAATTATCAAGAGATCGATAAACAAAACGGTAAGGGGTTTATCATTTATCTATTTTACACAAGTTCAAGGTTTATTGAAGTGCATCGGGTACGTTACTATTTATGTTTTAGTTAATCTTTATATGTGTTATACTTGATCCTAGCTTCCGGATAATGTGTTTATTGATTGTCAAACTCTAACACAGGTTAGTGTTCGATTTGGTATGACAAATATGCAAATCAGGGTATCTTGTTTAAAACATACGACTCGTTGTTCATTCTTCTTAGATTGATTTTGGCACAACGTATATTGAATATCCCAAATATTTATGCCATTAGTTACATAGACGGATAGAAATGATTTCATATAGGCATTACTAGACAAAAATGCAACTCTCTCTAAGGTAAAATGCTCTGTTTCACATGGTAAAGATGTACAAACTTATTATGTGCTTCTTCATTTTCTATAAAGAAATTTTCTGATAAAATGTTTCATATGGAATGCAGAAATCAGCGGTGCATTGTAACAGTTAGTAGTACTTTTTAAGCACAAAAGTTGCACACTAGCATCACTAAAAAAGTCATTTTACCACACTTTTTTTACGCACATTTAAAAAGTGTGTAGAATATTTTGAGTTTATTAACATTTATGAATGTGTAAAAATTAATTACATAAATAAGTGCCAACAAATTTTGAAAAACAAGAGTTTCCACACATATATGTGTTCCAAAAAGGTCCATATTTTTAAATGTGGAGAAATTTAGAATTTGTCCACGCATACAGCATCTGCAATGCAATGGTTTATAGATGACTTTTTACTATTTAGAAAACCTATTAAAAGACTTATACCATTGCAACAAAAGCTTTGCAAACAATTTTTTGGAGAAAGACTTTCTATACACCGAGCGGTTCATAGAAAATCAAGAAGCTATTTCATTAATGGTATACTTTGTGAAAAGCTTTTAAAAAGGTTTGTTGCATTGGAGATGTTTTATGGAAATAACTTTTTGAAAGACAAAATTTTATTGAATATTAATGAGATATATTAATGTTTAGAGGTAAAAAGTCATTAAAGACTTTTACGACTGCATATGCTCTTACAAATATAGTGCACACTTGTAAGTGTGGCCTCTCTACACATAAAACTGTTGACTTTTTGTTGAAACAAATATATATGTGGATAGTGGAAACTTTTTTATTTTTCAAAATTTGTTCAAACTTATTTATGTAACTAGCAATTTTTACGTAGTGAGTGGATTTAAACGCTCAAATTTTAGTTTTTCATCTAACATGTCCATAAACGCTAAAAGTTATAATACCTTGGATGCCAGTGGCCTAATCGTGTGCACTATTTTGGGTCATGTTTGCTGTTTCAAAAACAAATGAGTGGTCATAATGACCTTGTTAATAAGTTAAACTTAAATTCAAAATACCTCAAAACTAAATCTTAATTTTAAAAAGGGAAAATTTCATGTATATCCTTGAAAATTCCAAAAATTTCATATATATCCTTTTTACTAGTTTTTAATGCATAAACTACAATGCATTTAATGCATTCAAAGGATATATATGAAATTTTTGAATTTTGCAAGGATATGAATGAAATTGACCCTTTTAAAAAAGTGATAATGTAATATTGAGTTTTTAAAGTATTTTTGGTTAACATTCAAAAGTAAGCAAAACAAAATAGAAATTTGAACTTTTAATAACAAAATCCAGACATAAAAACCTTAGCAAAGCCCAAAATAAAAACTAGTTACACAGTAACAAACAAAAACAATTGCATATATATATGACGTCATAAGTTGATTCAATCAACCGCTGTTTATTCTCCTACCTGTATAATGACATTGAAAGCAGATACTGAAATTACATATCCCTGTCCGACATTCAAGGACCAAATAACCATTAATGTCACGATTACAAGTAGAACACACATACTTGGGAGTACCTTTCTGTCTTCTAACAAATGTTAATGGATGTTTGTGATATGAAACGGTTACCCTGCCCTTGAGGAAGATGTTTGCATAATAATCAATTGGGTGGATTTTTTATGTGGATTTTGTGAGTGAGTCTAACATTGCTCGATGAAAAATCAAAAATGGGTCCGGACATAGTTTTTCAAAAAGTAGGCATGTTACTAGAGGTTCATGCATACCAAATATTGAGGACTTATTACTATATTTGGGGCCACAATAATACACCAAAGTCACCGAACAACTCATTTTCAACTTTCACCCCAAACCCTTGGAATCTAATAATGAATGGATCTGGTGTTTACTCTAAACATCATTACTGTTGATAAATTTTTATAGGAGATGTTACATCCTACTATTGGCTAATGCTAGAAGATAGTGCGAGCTGGTTATATAATATGAGAATCATATTGCCTATCCTAAATGCATACATGAAATGTGCATATGAAGTATTGAGATCACAAAAAAACAAAAAAAGAAATGAACGACATGAAACAATTAACTGGTAAAAAAAATTGTAATTAACTTGATAGGCTACAAATAGGTAATAAAAGTTGCTTAAGATATAATTGGTATATAGCTGTGACAATTTACCCTATTAATCTTTTGCGCGGATACAACTTTCCAGTATTTCTATCCATGTTCCACATGATCAATGTACTAAGTTTAATAACTGAAGTGACACGAAAATCTGTATTATGATCGACGTGAAATACATTGTTTTTTTGTTTGTTGATATTACTACTTTACGAATTTCTTAGTAGAGTAGAAGCACAATACATTGCATAAATGTTTCTTGACTTGCATAATCACAACCAAACCTAAACTAGAACTCCCATTATGACATATTTTAGTCCAGCTGAACCATGATCTCACAAGTATATTTGGTCAATACAAATTAATAAATGCTTAATGGCTTATAAAAGCTATACTAAGAGCATCGGGTGTGGTCGACGAAAAGGTATTCGCCGTCCGAGCTGGAGGTTGCAACGGCGAGCCGTTGCTCGCCGCCACACCGAGGCACGCTCGCCGTTGCTCGCCGTTGAAGAATTCGTCGTGGGCACGACGAAGCTGGCTTCTGACAAAGTTGCAGGTGGACGTTGGTTTGGTTTGTTTTTTTTTTTAAAATTCGACCGTTTATAAAACAACGGTTCATTTGTTTTTGTTTTTTTTTTTTTTTTTTTTCCCTACCCATTTTTACAACTATAAATACAACCTTCTTCTTCCATTCTCTTTACTACATTCACAAATCTAAACTAAACCTTTCTATACTTCTTCTCCTAATCAACAAAAAAATGTCTCAAAACCCGAACGAAAGAGGTTATTTCACGAACCTCTTAACGTCAAACCAACGTCCATACGGCGGAGCCTCAAACTCTTCTAGTCCCTCGTCTCCAAACCCTTCACCGCCATACGGTTCACAACCATTAAATCCGAGTGACATTTACCGTAACCAACAATTAGCCTTTCAACAAGGATTCACAAGTCAACAACAATTCAATTTATCGCCACAATTTTATAACCCGAATCAACCATCCACTTTTCCTCAATCACAACCGACACAACCAAATCAAGGTACTTTTAAAGTACCTAAGCCAAGATCACCGGCCAAAGGCCGAGGAAAAAAAACCAAAGCCCAAAGAGGAAAAAACGTCGTAAATTTGGACGCGGACGATGACGAAGACTTGGAAGAAGCTGTTAATACGCGTGCGCGAAAGTTGTGGTCGAAACAAGAAGAAAATATTCTTGCGGAAGCGTGGATAGAAGTTTCTCAAGACGAGGAGCTCGGAAATGACAAAGAGAATGAATTTTTTTGGAACGAAATTCATGCACTTTTCAACGAGCGGACTACTGAAGCCCCACGAACAAAAAACATGCTATCCGGTAAATGGACAAGGATCAATGCTGACTGCCAAAAATTCAACGCTATTTATAAACATTTAGAGCGTCGCAGTGGTGAAAATGAGCATGATCATGTCGAGAATGCCAAAACGAACTTCTCACTACGTTTTGGACAAAGGGGTTTCAATTTGGTTCACGTTTGGGAAATCCTGAAACGCTACCCGAAATGGGATGCTGAAGAACCTCTAGACATTACATGTCTTGAGGATATATTCGGGCCGGACAAACGACCTCGTCCCGAAAGAAGCAGCAGGCGACCCGGAAAGAAACAAAAGTCGACGGAAACGTCGAGTGCGGCGAGTTCCGGGGGTAGTCAAACGAGTACTTTTTCGGGACAATTATCCGAAAAGTATAATCAAGCGAAAGACGCTCAAACGGCTTGTTACGAGGCGCGGAGGAAGAGGGAGGAAAAGGCGTTCGAGAAAGAAGCTGCGTTGTTGGAGTGGCAGGATATGCAGATGCTAATGCTCGATCCAAACACTTGCCCTGACCCGATTAGAGCCGAAGTAATTCGCAAGAGACAAGCACGAATAACTCAGAAATACCAAAATCTCGACCGCGAAGATGACGAATAAAATGTTTTACTTTTCCTATTAGTATCGTATGTTTTATTTTCCGTATCGTTTTTTTTTCCATGTTGTATGCGTGTTTTTTTTTTCCTCGTATCGTATTTTTTTTCTTCCGTATTGTAACTTTTTATTTTATGAAATAAAATTAGTATGTTTTTTAATTTTTAAGTATTTGTGAAATTAATTTAATTTATTTAATAAAATGAATAAAAAAATAAGTGTGTAAGAGGTGGGGCCCGAATGGGGAAGTGAAGGTTTGTTGTTTGGTGAGGGGGGGTTTGTTGTGGTTTGTTGAAGATGGGGTGTTTTGGTGATGTGGCATGGTGGGGCCCGAATGGGGAGCCTTGGCCTTGTTGCCACACCCAATGCTCTAATAAACTTGCTACTTCAACCATTGCAGAGAATCGCTTAATTTCTCAATCTTCATATGGATTCGCTAATATGGATGAGAATCAAGCAACCACCATGTAACAGATATGATTATAACAATCCAGCATGAATCATGAAAATGAATAACCATCAAAACTTAAATCATAATTCATCTATTGCCACCAATAAATTGAAATAAAAATTTCAAGGAGTTCAATAGTTTACGTTCTCGGCCATAGATATTCATTTCATGAGAACCTAACTGCATACAATGAAACTGATACAAACGATAAGCAAAAGAAAGTAGGTTTTTTGTTTCTTTCCGAAACAACAAATCCGTTGTAATAAGTAGTGACAAATGCAAAGTTTCGTCCTACTTCCCCTTATTAAAAACTACGTACGAATATGATAAAAAGTGGTTTAAATCGATCATGACTTTGTGCTGATTAAATCCAAGATAATTGTAGTGTAAAGACTTCTGCATCATTAGTCAGCATCAAATTTATGCTTGATTTGGCTTTTTTAGTGATAGGAAGTGTTTTGGCTTTCATAATTTGGAGTAGCACATTGGTATTGTAAAAGTGTGCAATGAATTCCCGAGTGCCCAACATATTCAAATATGCTGTCTCGATCTTTCGAATAAACCATGCATTCTATATATTGTCAAATAAATTTGGTCTATATGCATTATGCAATGATATCTGTAACTCTGTACTGCTCAAGTGTGCAATGCAATCCCTCCCTAGTAAGGATGGCAAAACCCCAAATCCGAGGGTGAAAACCACAACCTGATATTATCAGCCGGAACCCGGGATCAGTTTTGATACACTGGATCAGAGGACTTATTTTGGTGAGCCCTGCCTCACTTACGCGAAACCAAAACCCGGTTATTAAAGTATTTTATATAAAATATGAAACCAAGATTTTTCTATTTCAAGGCTTTTATACTTCAAACGGTGATCCTCAAGGTATCTTTTTATCTGTAAACCTAAAACAAGGACGGGTTTCGTATTCGGGGTTGGGACTACCCTTAGCCACCCCCGAATCATTCCGACTCCCATGTTTCCAGCATATACAGACATGTTGTCTTGATATCTCTTAAATCATGTTCTATGTGCAAGGGTACGTATTTGTATTGTACAGGTGTAAGGTGTTCAATGAATTCTTAAAGTCTTCACTCTTCGGGATACACTAAGATGCTGTCCTGATTAATGTTTCTTATATACCACGCATTCAATTAATGTCGTTAATTCTTGTTTTATTTGTGCAAAACGGTCAATAATAGATTCATATATTACAAGTACAACCATAACAAAATTTACATCTACTACCTAATTCATCAAAGAACTTGCTATTAGATGCGATCATTTCAGCCTATTTAACTATGAATGGGTTCCACTAGTGTTGTGTTTTATCTCAAGTAGGTTAAATCAAATCTGACGAATACATTGATAGTCGTCATTTCAGTTATTTAACATGTCCTGCAACTACTTCATTTTCTGTAGGGAAACTGTGGAATTTAGATGCCTCAGTGACATGGTACGACAAATATGCAAATTCCGTCACTGATATCTTGTCTAAAACTTACTAGTTATAATACCTGTGCACGCACAGGTTTTTTAAAATTTCGTTTTGATTATGTATTATTATCGATTAAGAAATGAATCACAAAGAGGTTAACACATAAATCATAAATATAAAAGAATGGTTGTATCTCACATCCGTGACTACCAACTCAATAACATTATCGTAGTATAGTAATGTAATAACCTGATTAAAAATCATATATTCTTGCTTAATAATTATCATATACATACTTTAATTCCTTAACGGCCAACTATTACGTTTTCTTTTTGTTCTTTTTTTTATGAAACATCACATCAATGAATAAAGTTAGGCTATCATCTACGTAATATTTCTTTTTTTGATTTAGGAGGTGATTGTTATCAAATAAGGATTGTGAAGAGTGCATTTTTTTTTTTTTAAATTTAAAGAAAACACCTTCTACATTAAACAATGACTATCTAACCCATGTGTTTGTTTCTTCTTAATAATTAGCTTTGTATAACGTTTTTAACTGACAGACATGCTGAGGTTGATGTTGATGTTATTGTTTAACTTTAACTACTGATATAACTTTATACAAAATGTGCGAGTTTAGTAGCACATAATAAGCGTTAATGAAGTTAAATATGTTCCGTAAAGTTTTTAAAATGTTTTTATGGATTTTCATATACAAATTTTAAATAATAATTTCATGAGTCGTTGTTATAAGTAGAATCGCGTATATTTATTTTCATATCACAATAACTTGTGCTTACCATTTTATATTTATATTCATGTTACTAATAATTTAGCCGTATTTAATATTCAAACCCGTGTACGCATAAATTAAGCTTTTAAATAGTATAACATGAGTCGTTATTTAAAAAATATTCTAATGGATGAAAGTCTACAATTAACAATATTAAAACTTATTCGCAAATTTACAAAATTTTGTAATTTAAATATATGAAAGTCTGAAACAAATACTAATAGTCATGTAATTTTAAACAAAGTTCATATTATAAAGTATAAGGGGTATAAAGTGTAAGAGGTTATTTGTGTTTTTTCTAAAGTTATTAAAAAACATGAAAATTTGTAATTTTACACTTAGCTCCATATATTTTATTTAAAATTCAACCATCAAAGTTTTATTAATTACTTCCTCTTTTTTTAAGTTTTTGTTTTCATAAATTTGACACCTATATTTTTATACATTTTTTTTTCTCAACCAATTTTCTTCACCAAATTTATTAAGTTTGACCAAAATCAATTTAATTTTGACTTTCTATTGACGAGGTGAGATCTATGCAAAACAAGTATCACTTAAAAAACAAATAAGCCAATCTCAACCATCCATCCACCTTTCATCTAATGGCTAAGATCAAATCAAAAAATAACAAAGGGAGGGTAAAATTGACATTTTAGCTCATTTAATATAAAAACCCACTTTCCACCTTTTTTTTTTAAAACAACATATCTTGCAAACGGTAAATCTTCAAGCTACGAAAAATATACCATCGCGACGAGAAAAAAGTTATCTTTCTATATATATGCATTGTTATATACTTTCGACGATTTTTTTTTCAAAATTCCGTCCAGAAAAATTCTACGAGATTCGTAAAAAATCCCATGGGATTCGTAAAACGACGATTTTTTTTTTCAAAATTTCTGTCCAGAAAAATCCCACGGGATTCGTAAAAATCCCATGGGATTCGTAAAAAGACGAAATTTTTTTCCTCAAAATTTCCATCCAGAAAAATCCCATGGGATTCGTAAAGAAATCCCACAGGATTCATAAAAAGATGTTTTTTTTTTTTTTTTTTTTTTTTTTTGCAAAATTTCCGTTTAGAAAAATCCCATGGGATTCGTAAAATGACGATTTTTTTTCAAAATTTCTGTCCAGAAAAATCCCACGGGATTCGTAAAAATCCCATGGGATTCGTAAAAAGACAAAATTTTTTTCCTCAAAATTTCCATCCAGAAAAATCCCATGGGATTCGTAAAGAAATCCCACAGGATTCATAAAAAGATGTTTTTTTTTTTCAAAATTTCCGTTTAGTAAAATCCCATGGGATTCGTAAAAATCCTATGGGATTCGTAAAAATCCCATGGGATTCGTAAAATGACGATTTTTTTTCAAAATTTCTGTCCAGAAAAATCCCACGGGATTCGTAAAAATCCCATGGGATTCGTAAAACGACGAAATTTTTTTTCCTCAAAAATTCCATCCAGAAAAATCACATGGGACTCGTAAAGAAATCCTACAGGATTCATTAAAAGATGTTTTTTTTTTTTTTTTTTTTTTTTTTTTTTTTTTTTTTTTTTTTTCAAAATTTCCGTTTAGAAAAATCCCATGGGATTCGTAAAAATCCAATGGGATTCGTAAAAAGATGATTTTTTTTTTAAATTTCCGTCCAGAAAAATCCCACGGGATTTGTAAAGAAATCCCATGGGATTCATAAGAAGAGGATTTTTTTTTTCTTCAAAATTTCCGTCTTGAAAAATCCCACGGGATTCGTAAAAAGATGATTTTTTTTTAAATTTCCGTCCAGAAAAATCCCACGGGATTCGTAAAAAAATTCCACGGGATTATGTATGATTTATCTTGTCGATAAATCACAAATGATTCAGTATGAATCCCATGTGATTCTTTGGTGCATCCCATAATCCCACATGGGATTCTGTATGAAATCACAAAGGATTCATTGTGAATCTCAAGGGATTCATTGTGAATCCCATAGGATTCTTTGGTGCATCCCATGGGATTCTTTGGTGGTGAATCCCATGGGATTCTATATGAAAATCACAAGGGATTCATTGTGAATCCCATGGGATTCAGTATGAATCCCATGGGATTCTACTGAATCCTAAGGGATTCATTGTGAATCCTATGAAATTATTTGATGCATTATATGGGATTCATTGTGAATCCCATGATATTTTGTATGAAATCACAATGGATACATTATGAATCACAAGGGATTCGTTATGAATGACGAGGGAATTAATAAAAGTTAGTTTTTAGAACAAATTCGTTTTGGGTGCGCTTGGTTTTTATTTCTTTTTTTTTTCCTAAATATTCAAAAAGTTACACAAGACAGAGTCAAAAGCTTTGTAAACACACTTTTGACTTTTTCATGACTAGCCACCTAGCTATCCTTTTCTCACAATTAAAATATATAAAGAAACTCAACTTTTCTTCATTCACCAAACCCACATTCATTAATTGCTTTTAGTTCTCTCTTACGAGATCCACAAACACATCATCACTTGTTCTTCAAAATCAGCCATCATTTTCATTCACATCGATTACTAGTTAACATTCATATCTTTGCATTTTTTTTTAAAAGAAAGAAAAATGAAGTCAAACAGCTCGTAGCCCAAAATCATTAATCTGACGACACGGGCGGAGTTTCAAGCGCGTGAGATTCCGGCAATGCTCATAAAACAAAACTAATCCATCGTCGCCTATACTTACAAATCTCCGGTCACATCTTAGCGACAGTTTCGTGACGGAATCAATACTCACAAAAAGTGACGTCACCACCGTCCTAAGGTCCGACTGAGCATTTAGCGAGAGGCGGTGACGGCTCTGTCCTTCGATCTCTAACAACCGTTTCGAGACTAATGAGCATGTTTTCCGGTCACCGGAGGTGAGAAACTGAAACACACACGCGAGACACGTGTCTGGTAGGATTGAGATGTCTCCGGTGGTGGTGATGACGTCATCTTCTTCCGTTAATAATGAACGGAGCTCTTTAACGGTGTTATCACGGCGACGGTTGGTTATGGTTGTTGCTGCTGCGGCATTAATTGACGGTGACCGGCCCATTCATCAGATATTCAAATATGAGTGGACTTGAAAATGAGGAAGTCAAGGGTGCATGTGTTTAGTTAGGAATATGATATTACAAAAGTAACCCCCCCCCCCCCCCCCCCCCCCCCCCCTTTTTTTTTTTTGGTGTAATTAATATACACCGTTGGATGAAAGGGGAATGGATGGATGAGATCGTTTGATTTGTACTTTAGCTAAATGTAGTTTCGTATAGAACTTTTCTCTTCTATTGACCAATCATATTGCTCGATTTCGCCTACGTGGCAAAATCGAGCTCTCCTATTGGTCTAATTTTTTTTTTCAATAAGAAAGGTTTTGTAAAAATACTCCGAAATGATGTAATTCTTTTATTATATAAAAGATTACTTGTTGGTCATTATTCTTAGATTGATTTTGGCACAACGTATATTGGATATTCCCAAATGTTTATGCATTTAGTTACATAGACGGATATAAATGATTTCATATAGACATTTAATAGACAAAAATGCAACTCTATGTAAAATGCTCTGTTTGATATGGTAAAGTTGTACCAACTTATTATGTGCTTCTTCGTTTTCTATAAATAAATTTTATGAGAAAATGTTTTATATGAAATGCAGAAATCAGCGGTGCATTGTAATAATTGATTGTGGCATCGAGGCTAAAGAGGTTAGTAGTACTTTTTAAGCACAAGAGTTGCACTCTAGTATCACTACAAAAAAGTCATTTTACCATACTTTTTTACACACTTTTAAAAAGTGTAGAATATTTTGAGTTTATTAACATTTATGAATGTGTAAAAATTAATTACATATAAGTGCCGATAAATTATGAAAAACAAAAGAGTTTCTACACATATATGTGTATAAAAAAGTCCATACTTTTAAGTGTGGAGAAATCTAGAATTTGTCCGCACTTACAAATGTGTACTACATTTATAACACCCAAATTATCCACAAAAGAGCAAAGTGTGAAGGAATTAGGTGTTATAAATATAGTTCACACTTGTAAGTGGAAACTTTTTTGTTTTTCAAAATTCGTTGACACTTATTTATGTAACCAATTTTTACATTTATAAATGTTAATAAACTCAACATATTTTACACACTTTTTAAAAGTGTGTATAAATTAGAGTAGTAAAATGTGTTTTTTTTTTTTTTTTTTTTTTTTTTGTAGTGAGTGGATTTAAACGCTCAATTTTAGTTTTTTCATCTAAATGACTGGTGATAATGAGTTAAGACCTTGTTAATAAGTTAATTCAAAACACCTCAAAACTAAATTTTCATTTTAAGATTGCACACAATTTAAAAAACTGATAATGTTATCTTGAGTTTTTAAAGCATCTTGATTGGTTAAAATTTAAAAGTAAACAAAATCCAAACAAAAAAACCTTAGCAAAGCCCAAAATGAAAACTAGTTATACACAGTAACAAACAAAAACGATTGCAAATATATATGACGTCATAAATGATTCAATCTACTATTGTTTATTCTCCAATTTTCAATTCTTATCGCTTTTACGCAAGAAGGGGGAACCGACTGTTGCGGAGAAAGGGGACACCATTCTTTCTTTCTTCAATCCGATGACACTTAAAGCACTGAAATTACATATCCCTGTCCGACATTCAAGGACCAAATAACCATTAATGTCACGCTTACAAGTAGAACACACATACTTGGGAGTACCTTTCTATCTTCTAACATATGTTAATGGATGTTTGTGATCTGAAATTATTCTCTTGCCCTTGAGGAAGATGTTTGCATAATAATCAATTGGACTAAGGCAATCAAGGTGAAAAGAATTCTTGCAATCGTGATAGTGATAAAGCGGGCGTTTGGGGTGCATTTCTTTCTCACAAATATCGCAATAGAAATCTTCAGGATGATCTTCAATTGGAGGATATGTTAACAGGATTTCATGTCCTTTGCAAAACCTATGACCAAGGGACAATGGCTTCCTCATTGCACAAAACATGCATAGTTGGAAGTCACAAGCCTTGCAAGAATAGCTTATACTTGTATAACATTTGTCACATGCCTTACAAACAGTTTTAGGATTCATAAGCTGGATCAGTGGATGGTTTTGTAATTCATGTTTAATGGTTTTGGGTAAAAATGCACAACTTACGCAAAGGTAAAACTTGCAATTAGTTTCACAGTTGTACGCAAGCGTGTTGCCATGGCTGTAACAACCACTACATTCATAAAAGTACTCATCTCGTGACATGCCTACCAAGTCAAGTGTATGATCAGGGTGAAGTTGATGTTGTAATGTGAGGGGTAAGTTAGCACAATATTTGTGGAGATTGAATGAACATCCCTCTTCGCAGCATCTATAGTATGGAAATGACAGGGGTCGTACACACCCATAACATACCTCTATTTGATCACTAACGTCAGGAACATTGTTATTTTGGGGTTTTGCAGTAAGGATTAATGGATGATCGTGACTTGGATGGGTGATTTCTATTTCATCATTGTTATCGAGAGATAACTATTTGAGATGCAGTTGTTTTAACGGATCCATAAATGGTACCGACATTGGAAAATGCAGCAAATCCTTTGTGTCTTCATTAGCAGCAGAAGTACTTGGATCCTCTGAAATCACGCATCCCTAATTAGAAAGAGAAAACAAACAAAAATGAAGACAAGTTATAATTAGTTACCTGGAGTAGTAGGCAGCCCTGCATTTAAGGCACATTTGATATGAGTAAAATATCTACAGTATGCACAGTGATACAACCATTCATTCCGTCGAATGTATATTTTGCAGAACTCACAATAATATGAGTAATTATAGAACTTTTCTAGAAGTGAATAAGCAAGAACAAGTGGGTGATTAGGGTGATGTGGTTGATCAAGAGAAGAGGCTAAGTTTGTACAACCCTTGGGATATAGAAGTCACAGCTATCACATAGATAGAATAAGTCTTTTTCTTCAGTTTTGCAAACCTCACAAAGGATTGCACCGGGTCTTAATTGGAGGGTTAAATTATGTTTTGAGTGACCTTTATGTTTCAACTTGACCTTTGCCTCTTCCTTGATAGCATCAGCTTCTGACTTGCGAGTAGATTCAATAGCACAGCAATTGATACAAACAGATATATCTGTATCTGTATTCGTAAATAAATAAAATAACCCGTGAGTTGAGACTATTAGACAGCACAAATCACAGGTAAAAAAGGGGTATTCCTTAGTTGTAAAATTAGTGAGTGTTAGTGGATGATGATATATTGAAGGGAGGTTAATAGTGAGTGGAAGATGTGCACATGATTTATGCAGAAAAAAGCGACACTCGGTGCAAGCATATGCAGAGCCACTTGAGGATATGGATCCTCCACATGCAAAGCAGCGAACAACGTCTCCTTTCTCTTCATCGTCACTACTGTTGTTCCAATTCTCGATGAGCTTCAAAGGATGCTCTTGGTGAGCCAAATGATTCATCTCTTCCATTTTCTCTCTCAAACCTTAAATTGATGATGTATAAAAACTTTGATAACATGTCTTGAATTCTTATTTCCAGGATCGAATGATCCAAACAACACCATATACGATCATCAAAGAAAGGAGCAGTAAAAGGAAAAACAGAAAATGGGTTGAACCCTTTTATAAACTGATATATAATAACGAAGGGTTACTTTGTGATTACAGAAATCCTACATATATATACTTAATGAATCGGTGCCACAAGAGACATGTCGATTCATGAATAAACGTTGCAACCCTAACTAAACGTTGCATACTAGATAACTACTTAACTGCCTAAAAATGGGCCTGTTTGGGTTAATACGTTGGACCCATTTGCAAACTACTAAACATGACCCAATACTAATAATACCTACGAATTACATATACTAACTAAAGTCTTAACATGAAGATTTGATATAAATCATTCAAGGCTAACATTTTCCCCCCTAATGATTTAATATCAAATTCTTCTGAGTTGATCCTTCTGGTCTTTTTCAAACAATGACATCAAAATCATTGTTGTCGTGGCTGCTTCCTTGTGTCCATCTTCATCATCATCCAATCTAACGCCAAACTTGTTCTCTTGTTCATTCCATGTGCTCCATCCTTCACTCCCTTATCCTTCTGGCACGGCGGTCCTTGACAAGTCATCTTTGCTTGCTTCACCCACTTCTAAATGCTTTTCAACCCAAGGCACTTGGGCAGTTTCATGGTATATCACAACTAAATTAATGAACCTCCTATGGAAATCTTGTTATTGCCTCACTTCTTTATCTTTGTTAGACCGTCTTCATACTTTGATGGCTTTTGTTTATTTGTTGCAAAGGTTTTTATCATCTTCTGATCATCAACGTACTATCATCACAACATCATTCTCTACTTCTAACACTTATCTCTTGCAAACCTGGTGGACTTTGTTTACAAGGCCTATTCCCAAACCACCTCTTTCTTTGGCTTTGCCTACTTGGATCTTTGTGTTCCCTCATAGTGACTTTTCTTCTCGATCTTCTTATGAACAAACTGTTGTTCATTCTTTCTTTGTAACAAAACTTGCAGCCATGTTTTCTTCTCCTCCTTTCTTTCTATTCTTCTTCGTGAATCTGCCTTTTTTCCTTGGTTTAACCACCGGTCTTTGGTGGTAACCGTCTAAACCTTCTTTCTTTCTCTTCAAACGCCATTCATGGCAGATTTTCAGTGTGTTGTTTGATCCCTTCGCTCTGATGCCACTGATAACAGGTCTTGAATTCTTATTTCAAGGATCGAATGATCCAAACAACACCATATACAATCATCAAAGAAAGGAGCAGTAAAAGGAAAAACAGAAAATGGGTTGAACCCTTTTATAAACTGATATATAATAATGAAGGGTTACTTTGTGATTACAGAAATCCTACATATATATACTTAATGAATCGGTGCCACAAGAGACATGTCGATTCATGAATAAACGTTGCAACCCTAACTAAACGTTGCATACTAGATAACTACTTAACTGCCTAAAAACGGGCCTGTTTGGGTTAATACATTGGACCCATTTGCAGACTACTAAACATGACCCAATACTAATAATACCTACGAATTACATATACTAACTAAAGTCTTAACATAAAGATTTGATATAAATCATTAAAGGCTAACATTTCCCCCCCTAATGATTTAATATCAAATTCTTCTGAGTTGATCCTTCTGGTCTTTTTCAAACAATGACATCAAAATCATTGTTGTCGTGGCTGCTTCCTTGTGTCCATCTTCATCATCATCCAATCTAACGCCAAACTTGTTCTCTTGTTCATTCCATGTGCTCCATCCTTCACTACCTTATCCTTCTGGCACGGCGGTCCTTGACAAGTCATCTTTGCTTGCTTCACCCACTTCTAAATGCTTTTCAACCCAAGGCACTTGGGCAGTTTCATGGTATATCACAACTAAATTAATGAACCTCCTATGGAAATCTTGTTATTGCCTCACTTCTTTATCTTTGTTAGACCGTCTTCATACTTTGATGGCTTTTGTTTATTTGTTGCAAAGGTTTTTATCATCTTCTGATCATCAACGTACTATCATCACAACATCATTCTCTACTTCAACACTTATCTCTTGCAAACCTGGTAGACTTTGTTTACAAGGCCTATTCCCAAACCACCTATTTCTTTGGATTTGCCTACTTGAATCTTTGTGTTCCCTCATAGTGACTTTTCTTCACGATCTTCTTATGAACAAACTGTTGTTCATTCTTTCTTTGTAACAAAACTTGCAGCCATGTTTTCTTCTTCTCCTTTCTTTCTATTCTTCTTAGTGAATCTGCCTTTTTTCCTTGGTTTAACCACCGGTCTTTGGTGGTAACCGTCTAAACCTTCTTTCTTTCTCTTCAAACGCCATTCATGGCAAATTTTCAGTGTGTTGTTTGATCCCTTCGCTCTGATGCCACTGATAACAGGTCTTGAATTCTTATTTCCAGGATCGAATGATCCAAACAACACCATATACAATCATCAAAGAAAGGAGCAGTAAAAGGAAAAACAGAAAATTGGTTGAACCCTTTTATAAACTGATATATAATAACGAAGGGTTACTTTGTGATTACAGAAATCCTACATATATATGTAACACCCCCAAAATCGGGTCCAGCGGAAGCATACATGTTACTGGGGTGCTACTCAATCGGTATCATATCACAAGTACAAAGAACGGTTTTTATCTCAACCATTTAGAATAACTTTCATTATCAAAAATATTCAAATTTACATCGTTCAAAAATAGTGCGGAAATACAGGCCCATATAAGAGTTTAAGCGGTCCCAAATATATGTCAGAGTTGTCTATGACCATGCCATGCCATGCCAAAGCCATCAATAGTTAGCTATCGCCTTAACCTGAAAATACATGCTAAAAAGTGTCAACACGAGGTTGGTGAGTTCATAGGTTTATAATAAAACAGTAGTATTGTGAGTTCAATAAAGAGTTTTGTGACCATTGTGTCGCTCACAATGTCATGAAAATAGTGTTTACCTTACAGTAAAATCAGAATTGTGGACCATGAGTAGAGTGTGTGATCATTACAACGAATATAATGTCACATAGTAAAATAGTCTATTACGCTAGCACTAAGTTCATGCAACCGAAGCTTGACAGTGTGCATGCTCTAGAAGCACGTTTAATAAAGCCCTTGCAAGTGACTATCCCGTGACACTCGTGTTTCGACATGTTATACGCTCGCATTTGCCTATCCGGCCAAACCGAACGGGGGTGTCAACCCCAATAGATCTATTTATAGCATTCGCGCTTCCCAGCAGGAATTGACGGTTCATGAGTTTGGGCATTGTGGGATTCAGTGTCTTAGGCTAATCCGCGTAATAGTGTAAATAAAGCATAAGTTTCAGTGTGGTCCATAAAAGTGTTTGCATAAAAGCAATTGTCATTCAATAGAAGTGTTTGCGTAACAGCAATGATTTGTAAAGTGTTTTGCATACAAGCAATAGTTCATAGAGGGTGTAGCATAAAAGCAATAGTTCATAAAGTATGTTGTATAAAAGCAATAGTTCATAAAATGTATTGCATGTTTATAAAACACTTGTGTATGTTAGAAAATAATCAAGTATGCAACCAATATATACATAGGTGCATTTGAATAATCAATCAAGTATTGCGCATTCAAATAAAACAAGCGTCGAGTTTAGTTAAAAACGAGCATGTATTATCCTCCAAAACAGTTATAAAACAAGTAAAAGTAGGGGCCATGAACTCACCTCAGCAAATAGCAATCTGATAGTAAAAGTCAGGTAGTGATAGTGTGCGGCACCGACACGCGACCTAGATTAGTATGGCAAGTTTAGTTTACAGTTTCAAGTTCGAGACTTGATGAAGTTTAAATAAGTTAAAAAGTTTTAGAGTGTTTGTGCTATTGTTGCTTGTGTGGCAGCATTTAAGTTTAAACAGTTTTTGTAAATATTGGCTAGCATTGGCTTTCGGAAGTGTTTAAGTATATATGTAAAAGTATCACAAACGAAGAAGTCGTAGGTTCATAAAAAGCCAAAGGACGATGTACGGGAAGTAATCACAAGTAAATGATGGACGAAGTCGGATTAAAAATGTCGTTTAAGAGTATATATGTTCATATATAAGCAAATGTTAGTTAATAATAAAAGTATGTAAAATTTATACTTTAAGTAATGGCTTTATTAAAAGAGGTTATATTAAAAATACTCTTATAAGTTTTAAGTGTAGGACTTTAGAAAATCGGGCATGACCCGCTCATGGTTTTAGTTTCACCGAGATAATTAAATGTTAAAATTTTGATATTAACATGATAAACCGCTTTATAATGTTTATTAAAACCCAATAAATTTTTATAAGTATAAGGGTGTTACGTTGAGCCTAAATAAGCAAAATAAATAATTTTAACCAAAAAAAATTAGAACTTGTATTTTTACTTTAGTTTTTAATAAGTTTTAAGTATACAGTAACTTATAGTTTTATGTGATGAGTATATTTAGTTTTGAAAATTTAAGCTTTAGAATTTGTTTGTAAAATAAGTTGCGAAGCTCGCGATGAGTAAATTGAAATACGCTGGAAATCAAGAAACTAGTTCGGAGTTAATTGGGCGTGGTGTGGGTTCGCTCCAATCACACCCGCGGCAAACACAAAACGAAGGCAAACACACTTAAAGCTGAGTATGCCTTGCCCACTGTCGCTCTTGACTCGCAACAGGAACAACAACTGGTCTTTTAATTTTCTTAAATGTATTATTAGTGCCAACCCTTTTTAATTTTAAAATGTTCCTATAATGTATTTTCAAATACTTGAGATAAGTTTGATAAGTAAGCCAATGTTCTATTACTGCTAACAAACGCACCATGTGGAATTGTAGTGGGCTCCGGCCACATGTTTTAACTCTTTTATTAACCCAAAAACAATACTTAATAGATTGTAATATTAGTTTTGAGATGTTGTTATAGCAGGTTGTGTATGGTTGACACAAGAGAAGTAACATCACATTTTGAGCTCGAGTAACCGGTATTGACCTCGCAACGTGACTAGAAAGTTGGACTCACATATGGACTGTTGGTTGGGTTCGATGCCGCATTCGCACGACTCGCTCAGGATACTATCCATGTGTTACTTGGCAATGCAAACCAACATATCACATACCAACCAAAACATAAAAAAAAAAAAGTAACACAAGTTTTGTTTGACAATGATTTACCAAGAGTCACCACTGTGGTTCAAACCACAGTGGGTTTTGTCCCAACGCGACTAAAGTCTAAACGCAAAAATAGTAGTATCCCCTTAACAGCTCTTACGGGGTTCGAACGCGAGACTAGCAAAACAATGAGAAATCAGTTTTAACATAACTCAATATTTTAACCATGACAAGGTTTTGACAAGATTGTGACAAGCGGTTGCGTAGACTCAGTTTACCCAGTATTATTCCGACCCATGAAGCCTCCAATTAAGCCGATGTGCTCCATAATGCGAATAAGCAAAAACTAGGATAAGCTAACCAAAATAAACAAAAACCATACTAAATACTTCCATTTAAGCCAATACCAGGTTCTGGTTGTGAGATTCTTATTTTGCCACACAAACCCAACAATAGTAACGACCAAATAATCAATCACAAGCCATATACCACTCGATCGATTCACAACAGAATTTTAAAAAATCAATTAAATTCACAAGTTTAACAATATCACGAAACTACAAGTATGAAGAGATTAAGAAAACCCTTAATAGGGATGCGAGTGAGGTCGATTGGTGAAGAAGACCAGAACAAGATGGAATCCGATTACAAATTTATCCACTCCGAACCCAAGCGAGAACCACGGCCAAAGCTTCACCACAACTCTTAAGAAAACTTTTCTTGTGATAATATTGGGGTAATGAGGTGGGTGTGGTTCTACTGGTCTTCGAACGAGATTAAAAAGAACAAAGAAGGAAAGCCTTTGAAAAGCTTCTGGTACTAGAAATCGAGTACGACTGTTTTGAGCAAAGCTCCATCTTGACCCTCATCATCCTTGACTCATCACAGCGGGGACCTCCAAAGTCGAGACAAGGGTCAGACCTGGGTTGCTATGACACCCTCCCTCGTGGTTGATCAGATCTGAATCGGAGCAGGAGGTGGGGATGAAGAGTAGCAGAGGAGAGAGGGAGAAGAAAGCGCATGTATGTGGGGATAAGTGAGAGTGAAACAAAACCATTTTATCTTATCTCGTTTTTTTTTTTTAGTGAGTGCAAATTAAGATAAGTATTTTGATTAGGGGGTTTAGGTATCCCCGTGTTTTGTTAAGCTCCGGTTTAAGTCAGTCTTATCTGAGTTGTCGTGAGCATGAGTAATATTGTTTATGAGGATGTTTTTATAATGGTAATATAAGAATTAAATTTATTAATTCCTGATAACCAGTATTGAGTTTATGCCGTTACTACGATTTTGTCGGTACGCGTGTGGTGTTGTGCGCGAAATATTTCTCGTAATTGATCAGTAATAGTCTAATAATGAAAAATGATGAAATAAACTATGTAGTGAGTCACTATATGCTACAGTGTGCGGGTTAGCTTCCCGAAATAGTTTTGTAAGCTCATGTATTGTTAGGTAAATTGACATTTGTAATTTAAAATTAGTTTGGAAAATTTCGGTTTGTTACAGTCACACCTCCTTAAACGGAATCGCGTCCTCGCGATTCAACTCAAGTTACCCATTACGATAAAAAGAGATGAGTATATACGCACGAGGATTCATCTTCGTGTTCCTCACGTGAATTCAGGACCTTTTTTTTGTGAGTTTCTATGAACTGTGTTGATAGGGATAGGTGTTGGTACTCACAACTGATTTGAGTCTTACGAGATGGTAGAGGCTCCTCTTTGCCTATGAGGGAGTAATACAAAATTCTTTGCTGAAAATTTGTAGTTAGGTAAACTGATGCGACTTCAGAAGGCTCATGATTTCAGTAAAATAGTCTTTAAATATGGTGTGGGTAAAACCATGTCTCAAAAGTTAACATTTAGTCACCCCATTAATATACAAAAGTCTCAATAAAGTTTGACCAGAAAATTTTGGCACATCAAAATGGGTATCTCGGGAAAAATACCATTACGAGTTTTGTGATTTCTATAAACGCATTTTCAAAAGGAAAGTCCTTAAAAAGCAGAGATGTCAAGGAAAATGTGTAGTCAGCTATGTTCGTTTCAACAAATTTAAGGTGCTTAATGACGGAGTCTAGTTGTCAAGCCTGAGTGGGGTTCAATGTTTACTATCAAACGAATTTCATAAACATGAGTATTTAATTTACTTTAACAGTACCAAGAGGTGGTAACGTAAAGTGCTTTTCAATTGGGCAAATGGTTTACATGGTGATTGCAAAATAGTTTATATAACGGGTTGTACAATAGTTTATAGAGTAATAGGAAAACAATATATCACTTGTAAAATTGTAGCAAAAATTGTGGTTTAGTAGCAAAGCAGTTCATAGGGGAGTAAAATAGTTTGTAAAGTGTAGTAAGACTTGTATGATAATTGTAATATTGTTTACAAAATGCTAGCGAAACTGTGTGTTGTTTATAGAATGGTAGTAAGGTAATGAATCGGTTTATTACATCATCATAAAATAGTTGTAAAGATGATTCGTAAAACAGTTTATAAGACAGTAGGAAAACAATTTATTGTTTATAAAATAGTAGCAGGGTCAAAATCTTGATTTCATGAAATAGCAGTAAGACATTTTGTAGGATGACCGCAAAATGGTCTTTAGAATAACCAAAAACAGTTTGTATGATAATAGTGATGCAGTTTATTATCTTATAAGAGGGTAGCAAGGTAGAAAACAGATAATTCCGAGGGATAAGTGAAGGACTAGGTGTGTAGGATTAGGTGTTCCAAGGATAGTAGCTTGGGTTACTACGTAAGGTTTTTAAGGTTTCTATTGGGTATAGGATCTCTTGTAAATGTGGAGTTTGGCAAGTTTAGAGATTGGCTCTGAAGGAAGGTGTTGATTGCTACTAGCAATCAGTTGGTTGACTCTGTGGTGTACTTAGTACTTAACGCAGAAGGTACAACATCGATTGAGTGTTGGGCTTGAGGTGGAGGTGATTGTAACATAACTAGATAATGATAAAAGAGTATTTCAGCTAAAAAAAAATTATTGTGATGCCAGTGTGTTGTGTGTAGATGTGAATGTTCATGTTATGCTATGATTATGTACACACGGAGAAAATTTTTGAAACCTTCACGAATCAAGTAGAAAATCAATCTGGACATAATACTAGTATAACTACTCTCAATATCACAAAATTCACCTCTGAGTCGGACATAGGTGATCAGGCTATGTCCCACTGTCCCTGGTCGAATATAGGTGATCAATCTATATTCCACCGAGGTTCAATGAATTTTGAGATACTCGGCCCAGTTACTCTAGTAATATATTCCATACTTTAAAAGAAAATGTTTTATAATAAGTGAGGCAGCAGGCTTGGCAGGCAGGCATGTGGCGGTCATAGGGTCAAGTTTTTATAAAAGTAGTTATAGTCTAGGTTTTAAAAATACCCAGTTCTCTATAACCAAGGCTCTGATACCAATCTGTAACACCCCCAAAATCGGGTCCAGCGGAAGCATACATGTTACTGGGGTGCTACTCAATCGGTATCATAACACAAGTACAAAGAACGGTTTTTATCTCAACCATTTAGAATAACTTTCATTATCAAAAATATTCAAATTTACATCGTTCAAAAATAGTGCGGAAATACAGGCCCATATAAGAGTTTAAGCGGTCCCAAATATATGTCAGAGTTGTCTATGACCATGCCATGCCATGCCAAAGCCATCAATAGTTAGCTATCGCCTTAACCTGAAAATACATGCTAAAAAGTGTCAACACGAGGTTGGTGAGTTCATAGGTTTATAATAAAACAGTAGTATTGTGAGTTCAATAAAGAGTTTTGTGACCATTGTGTCGCTCACAATGTCATGAAAATAGTGTTTACCTTACAGTAAAATCAGAATTGTGGACCATGAGTAGAGTGTGTGATCATTACAACGAATATAATGTCACATAGTAAAATAGTCTATTACGCTAGCACTAAGTTCATGCAACCGAAGCTTGACAGTGTGCATGCTCTAGAAGCACGTTTAATAAAGCCCTTGCAAGTGTCTATCCCGTGACACTCGTGTTTCGACATGTTATATGCTCGCATTTGCCTATCCGGCCAAACCGAACGGGGGTGTCAACCCCAATAGATCTATTTATAGAATTCGCGCTTCCCAGCAGGAATTGACGGTTCATGAGTTTGGGCATTGTGGGATTCAGTGTCTTAGGCTAATCCGCGTAATAGTGTAAATAAAGCATAAGTTTCAGTGTGGTCCATAAAAGTGTTTGCATAAAAGCAATTGTCATTCAATAGAAGTGTTTGCGTAACAGCAATGATTTGTAAAGTGTTTTGCATACAAGCAATAGTTCATAGAGGGTGTAGCATAAAAGCAATAGTTCATAAAGTATGTTGCATAAAAGCAATAGTTCATAAAGTGTGTTGCATGTTTATAAAACACTTGTGTATGTTAGAAAATAATCAAGTATGCAACCAATATACACATAGGTGCATTTGAATAATCAATCAAGTATTGCGCATTCAAATAAAACAAGCGTCGAGTTTAGTTAAAAACGAGCATGTATTCTCCTCTAAAACAGTTATAAAACAAGTAAAAGTAGGGGCCATGAACTCACCTCAGCAAATAGCAATCTGATAGTAAAAGTCAGGTAGTGATAGTGTGCGGCACCGACACGCGACCTAGATTAGTATGGCAAGTTTAGTTTACAGTTTCAAGTTCGAGACTTGATGAAGTTTAAATAAGTTAAAAAGTTTTAGAGTGTTTGTGCTATTGTTGCTTGTGTGGCAGCATTTAAGTTTAAACAGTTTTTGTAAATATTGGCTAGCATTGGCTTTCGGAAGTGTTTAAGTATATATGTAAAAGTATCACAAACGAAGGAGTCGTAGGTTCATAAAAAGCCAAAGGACGATGTACGGGAAGTAATCACAAGTAAATGATGGACGAAGTCGGATTAAAAATGTCGTTTAAGAGTATATATGTTCATATATAAGCAAATGTTAGTTAATAATAAAAGTATGTAAAATTTATACTTTAAGTAATGGCTTTATTAAAAGAGGTTATATTAAAAATACTCTTATAAGTTTTAAGTGTAGGACTTTAGAAAATCGGGCATGACCCGCTCATGGTTTTAGTTTCACCGAGATAATTAAATGTTAAAATTTTGATATTAACATGATAAACCGCTTTATAATGTTTATTAAAACCCAATAAATTTTTATAAGTATAAGGGTGTTACGTTGAGCCTAAATAAGCAAAATAAATAATTTTAACCAAAAAAAATTAGAACTTATATTTTTACTTTAGTTTTTAATAAGTTTTAAGTATACGGTAACTTATAGTTTTATGTGACGAGTATATTTAGTTTTGAAAATTTTTGCTTTAGAATTTGTTTGTAAAATAAGTTGCGAAGCTCGCGATGAGTAAATTGAAATACGCTGGAAATCAAGAAACTAGTTCGGAGTTAATTGGGCGTGGTGTGGGTTCGCTCCAATCACACCCGCGGCAAACACAAAACGAAGGCAAACACACTTAAAGCTGAGTATGCCTTGCCCACTGTCGCTCTTGACTCGCAACAGGAACAACAACTGGTCTTTTAATTTTCTTAAATGTATTATTAGTGCCAACCCTTTTTAATTTTAAAATGTTCCTATAATGTATTTTCAAATACTTGAGATAAGTTTGATAAGTAAGCCAATGTTCTATTACTGCTAACAAACGCACCATGTGGAATTGTAGTGGGCTCCGGCCACATGTTTTAACTCTTTTATTAACCCAAAAACAATACTTAATAGATTGTAATATTAGTTTTGAGATGTTGTTATAGCAGGTTGTGTATGGTTGACACAAGAGAAGTAACATCACATTTTGAGCTCGAGTAACCGGTATTGACCTCGCAACGTGACTAGAAAGTTGGACTCACATATGGACTGTTGGTTGGGTTCGATGCCGCATTCGCACGACTCGCTCAGGATACTATCCATGTGTTACTTGGCAATGCAAACCAACATATCACATACCAACCAAAACATAAAAAAAAAAAAGTAACACAAGTTTTGTTTGACAATGATTTACCAAGAGTCACCACTGTGGTTCAAACCACAGTGGGTTTTGTCCCAACGCGACTAAAGTCTAAACGCAAAAATAGTAGTATCCCCTTAACAGCTCTTACGGGGTTCGAACGCGAGACTAGCAAAACAATGAGAAATCAGTTTTAACATAACTCAATATTTTAACCATGACAAGGTTTTGACAAGATTGTGACAAGCGGTTGCGTAGACTCAGTTTACCCAGTATTATTCCGACCCATGAAGCCTCCAATTAAGCCGATGTGCTCCATAATGCGAATAAGCAAAAACTAGGATAAGCTAACCAAAATAAACAAAAACCATACTAAATACTTCCATTTAAGCCAATACCAGGTTCTGGTTGTGAGATTCTTATTTTGCCACACAAACCCAACAATAGTAACGACCAAATAATCAATCACAAGCCATATACCACTCGATCGATTCACAACAGAATTTTAAAAAATCAATTAAATTCACAAGTTTAACAATATCACGAAACTACAAGTATGAAGAGATTAAGAAAACCCTTAATAGGGATGCGAGTGAGGTCGATTGGTGAAGAAGACCAGAACAAGATGGAATCCGATTACAAATTTATCCACTCCGAACCCAAGCGAGAACCACGGCCAAAGCTTCACCACAACTCTTAAGAAAACTTTTCTTGTGATAATATTGGGGTAATGAGGTGGGTGTGGTTCTACTGGTCTTCGAACGAGATTAAAAAGAACAAAGAAGGAAAGCCTTTGAAAAGCTTCTGGTACTAGAAATCGAGTACGACTGTTTTGAGCAAAGCTCCATCTTGACCCTCATCATCCTTGACTCATCACAGCGGGGACCTCCAAAGTCGAGACAAGGGTCAGACCTGGGTTGCTATGACACCCTCCCTCGTGGTTGATCAGATCTGAATCGGAGCAGGAGGTGGGGATGAAGAGTAGCAGAGGAGAGAGGGAGAAGAAAGCGCATGTATGTGGGGATAAGTGAGAGTGAAACAAAACCATTTTATCTTATCTCGTTTTTTTTTTTTTAGTGAGTGCAAATTAAGATAAGTATTTTGATTAGGGGGTTTAGGTATCCCCGTGTTTTGTTAAGCTCCGGTTTAAGTCAGTCTTATCTGAGTTGTCGTGAGCATGAGTAATATTGTTTATGAGGATGTTTTTATAATGGTAATATAAGAATTAAATTTATTAATTCCTGATAACCAGTATTGAGTTTATGCCGTTACTACGATTTTGTCGGTACGCGTGTGGTGTTGTGCGCGAAATATTTCTCGTAATTGATCAGTAATAGTCTAATAATGAAAAATGATGAAATAAACTATGTAGTGAGTCACTATATGCTACAGTGTGCGGGTTAGCTTCCCGAAATAGTTTTGTAAGCTCATGTATTGTTAGGTAAATTGACATTTGTAATTTAAAATTAGTTTGGAAAATTTCGGTTTGTTACAATATATACTTAATGAATCGGTGCCGCAAGAGACATGTCGATTCATGAATAAACGTTGCAACCCTAACTAAACGTTGCATACTAGATAACTACTTAACTGCCTAAAAACGGGCCTGTTTGGGTTAATACATTGGACCCATTTGCAGACTACTAAACATGACCCAATACTAATAATACCTATGAATTACATATACTAACTAAAGTCTTAAAATAAAGATTTGATATAAATCATTAAAGGCTAACAAACTTTGACAATATCTTAAACCAGAATGAAATTTTCTATTTTTATTCAAACAGAGCTGAGATACTTTTATCCGTTCAGCTATAGAAAAACCAAAGGTTTAACAGCCAATAAACAGCAGTTAGTTTATACTAACACTCATTAACAAAATGAAAAATTGAACTCCAGATAGAAAATGAGAGTTCAAATCTGAAAATGCAATAAAACTCTCACATTGAATGTTTGTGTGGCAAGGGTATGATTGTCATTTCACATTGAATGTCTGTGTGCAGAGTAAATAGTTGTGTGTACTTGTCACTAAAAGGTAGATGTAAATGGGGTCTCTCTCTTTAATAATTGTTTGGTACAAAGTTTTTGTACTTAAAGGGTTGATGTAAATGGGGTCATTCTCTTTAATAATTGTTTGGTACAAAGTTTTTTTTAATAAAAGCATGCCATGGTTATAGAAGATTGGCCCTAACAAGTCTTCAATCTTCATCAAATCAAATGGTATCATTGATAGATATTGTGCTGACTGATATACTATTGTTTTGAATATGTTCAAAACAAGATTTAGGGCCCGTTTGGTTTGTAGACGAGTGTAGGATTTAGATTTAGATTTGAATTTGGTTTAGAATTTGGATTTAGATTTTTGCTAACCACAACCCTATGGGTTTAGTTATTAAAGTTAATCCTTGGTTTCATTTTCATCATTTTTATGTCACAATCTACTTAAATGGCAACACAAGCCTTAATATTGAATATTTTTAATAGTTTAATGAATATTTGGCACGACAATGAACATCTATACTAAATAGTATATATTAAAAAGAAGTTGTGGCTAGCAAAATTTATTAGACACAGATATAACTGTGTTCCTGCTTTCCAAAAAAAGAAAAAAAAATGATGGTGGGTGAGTCTTTAAGTCCTTACCAAGTGGTTTGGTAGTGTAATCAGGGGCGGAGCTACACAGGGGGCCGCCCGATCTCTTAAAAAAATTTTGCGATGCAGGGGGTATATAGTTTTCGAGTAGAAAAATTTCTGTATATTCGGTTTCGACCCCCCAAAATTTCGGTATTACCCGAAAAATAGCGTTAGGAAAAAAAAATTATATCCCGACCCCCCACTGAAAATTTTCTAGCTTCACCACTGAGTGTAATAATAATATTTTCTGCAACTTATTTTATTGAAGCTGGTGTTACAGTCTGGATGACTTAATGAGAACTTTTGAATGACAAGTTTGATGAGATTCTTGTATTTATTCGGAAATTCATAAACTTGTTTAAGAGATCAACATCTCGGAAGTAAATTCATTAGTTTCTATTGTTTAACTAAACAGTTGAATAGATTTTTTTTGTTCATTCTTTACTTTTATTTAACCGCTTTCCTACATCTAAAGAGAACTTATCGCATTTTTCGCTCACTTTTGTATTCGCCAACATGAATGTGACTCAATTGAGCACGTGAACTAGACCCAAAACATTGAAACTGTAGTGGGATTCACTTTTGTATTCATCTGTTGTCATCACCAATACACTGAATAAATATGAACCAGATTTGAGTGCCACCTTTGTTAGATTATGGATATTATTTTAGTAGTTGTATGTTAGGATCGAACTCGAGATCATGAGATTGCACACTTTACGTATGAAAAGTAAATGAATAATAATTATATATAAATGTTATATTAATTATTAGAACGTAAACACATAATGATCGTTAACATTTAATGGAAAATGCTAACGACCATTAGACGAATAAAAGGAAATTGATTATAGATGAAAATTGGAATGTCAGGAAGGCTCTAGAACCCTTGTGGATTGGTTAGGGTCGATTGGCTAAGGGTATCCCACATCGCTTGGTGAAGCTTTTGTTCCAAGTTTTCTATCCTATATAAACACACAAGGTTTCATTGTTTTCATATAACTTGAACACATAATCTTGTGTGTTTTCTCTTCTCTTCTCCTTGCAATTTTTCGACACCCCATTAAAGTTTAAGGGAGTCGAAACTTTGTATTCTCTAGTGTTTGTGCTCGCTTTACTTGCATAAACGTTTACTTGAAGTAGTACGTGTGTACAAGATCGTGAATCAAACACATTATTGTTTGTATCTTGGATTTGTTCACATAAACCCTAATTAGGGTTCTTGAGTTGAAGATTGCATTTGATTCTTGTTCGGGCTAGAATCACTACGGTATGTTTACTATTTATATTTGATTAATTAATTACATATTATATGGTCTTGTTATAATTGCTTCCGCTATGCTCTCTTGATGTGTTTGATTTATTTTATATGATTGTCATGATATTATAATTCCAACAGTGGTATCAGAGCCGTTATAATGTGTAATTAATTATCGAAACGCATAAAAATTGAATCTTGATTCGTTTAATTACATGTTTTTAGGGTTTTCATATTCCTAACCCTAATTTTTTTTGGGTCGATTGACCTATTAGTTTGTTAGGGTTTTGGTTTTGATTTTAATATGATTAGAAACCCTACGATGTCATGTAATTGGTTATGCGTTTTAGTAAACGATCTTGGTGCAATATGTTAATTGTTAAGCATAATCCATGAAAAAGTGCATATTTGCATGGATTTTATTGTGTGATAATTTAAATGGTTTAAATTGGATATATGAATTAATTGTTAAGTTATATCGAAACATGTAAATTTATTAATAGATGTCGAATTGGGGAAGACTCAAATATTAAGTAATCAATTATGTGCTATGTGGTATTTGTTTAGTTTTGGCTTATGCAATCGATTTATCGATGTATGTGGCACTTTTTCTTAGAAGGAGAAAGCCTTAATTGAATAAATAATGTTATACACCTAGATTTGATTATTAATAGGAGTATTGAATAAGATTTGCATGTGGCTACATGTTTTATACATATTTAATTGTTATGATTATGTATATGTTTATTTGGTTATTTTATTTTTTTTATTATGTATTACTTATTTTTTTTGTTTATTATTATGTTAGACATGTTTATAAACGAAAAAGGGTAATTTTTGAATAGAAAAATAATATGGACTAAGTAAATGGCGAAATTGTTTTGGTTTTAAGAGTAAATTTCAAAGGATTGATTGATTGATGTTTTTGTACATAGTGTGCGAAAGGCGGACCGAAGGTTGCCATCCAATGTACTTGTAGAGAGGGGTTTTTAAAGCACATGCACCTACCGGTTCTCTACAACTGCTTGGTTGCCGACTCTAGACTTACCTATATCACTATATTACGTACACTGTCATCTTAAGGGTGAATTCACTACAATTCCATAATGATTATCCGAAACACTAAGCATTAGGGCTTATGCAAAAGTACGATATAAGTGGATGATAATTATTGGTAATTCTTTAATTGGTGAACCCGGTACCTCAATCAAAACTTTGTTATTTTACTCTTAGTAAATTGGTAATAAAAATGTTTTATAAAACCAATGTTATGAAGTTGTATGCATGCTTCTTCATACATTATTTTGATTACACGTCAAAATTTAATACCCTTATAAAATTAAGTCGAATGCCATCTAATTAAGTACACCTGAAGTTGTAATTTACGTCATGTGAGAATTTGGCGAGATTGCAATGGAGAGGTAAATTTCATAAATTCATTGCTAGCAGATCAACTGATGTGATGGATTTATGAGTTTGCAGTTTTTAAGTTAGACGACTTAAATTGAGTAGGAAGTGAGATCTTGGACTCAAGGCATTAAGATGGGGATCAAACATGTTTACATTACAAAAGTTTTGTGATTGTAAATCCCATAAATCTAGGAATTGCAATATGATATTGGCAATTATTGTTCGACAATTACCTTGTTGAATACTATCATTACTAGCAGATCAACTGATGTAATGGTACTATGTCAATTCGGATCCTAGCTTTAAGAAAATGCTATGGTTTATATGAATATTTACCAATGGGTATTTTATTTTCTTAAAGATCTAATTATCGAAAATACTGAAATTGAATTTTGTAATTCGTTTTAATGTATTAATGCAACGTCCAAACCGTAAACGCACTTTGGGCTTTGGTAAATTGATCTAGTTCTGTTTTCAAACAAATGTTTGATTAAGAAATATTTACTTAAAAGACAAAAGAAGTCTCCTTTCTATGAAGGAAGAGTGAGACACAATCCTATTCTTTTTCATTAATGAGAAAGGATAACAAGAATATTAGATGTGTCTAAATTCTAATATATAACTCATAGCAAATTTTTTAATAGTTAAGAAAATTGCGAATATTTTCCATAGAAATTTTATCATCCTCAATTGGTGATTAAATTCTTAGTAACAAATATGATATTTGGTTAACAGAAAATTATGTATGACATTTTATGAGTTATTATAATTAGAATCTAGACTAATTACCGCAAAATGTTTAAAGAAAAACTAGTTGTTTTGACTATTCTAAAGGTACTGCATACATTGTAGGATGGTAGACCTGTTAAGGAAGAAATTGCATGCTCAATTTTTCAAGTTAATAGCATTTGGTGGATAGTCCATCATTTACGTAGTAGAATACACTTTTAGTACATAAGTAATTGTTACGTATGGACATTCAAATGTGTAGAAAAGTTAAAAGCACACTATTTTCTTTCAATGGATAGGAAACATTTACAATGTTGTCAAATTCAGTGGGAGTATTGTGTACTTATCACTGAATAAGGAATTATTGTAATGATCTTTAATTCAGTGGGAGTTACAAGCTTTGACATCTTGGTAGCTAAAGATAATTACTTTCCAAGTGTAGACACTCATACTTTTAAGGATAGTCTTGTACGTTTCTTTACTAGACATTGTTGTTTTACATATACTTGTTATGCTAAAATCTATGACACAATCATATTGAACACATAAACAAATGCATGTGATGCGTAGGAATCGCAACAGGCTTTACCTCTCGAGGGATCTCGAGAAGCTTACAACCCCCACCAGGCAGTGTACCTGATCGTTGTAGTATAGTATAGTGACAAGTACCGGGGGATTGATCGTTCAGCTTAGGAATAGTGTCGCTAGGATTAGAAAGCCTAAATACTAGTTCTAAAGGTGAGAGATGATTATTTTTGTATTTTTATATTTTTTAGAAAGCAATTAAAATCTCGGGTTTTGGAAGAGTGGACGGAATTAGTTGCTATTCAACTAACCCAATACTAAGATGCAATCAAAATAAAATACTAGAAAATAAAAATAAACTAATTTATACTAAGGTTGTGAGCAGTAATTGGAGAAAATGTGTTTACTTAGATTTCACTACTCCCTAGATATCTTTTACACGTTAATTACTTGTTATAATTGCATGGATGACGGATCGTATTCCTTAATACCATTCATGGGGTGGCATACATAACTCCCCAATTCTATGAGCTCTTATCTCCTCCTACACCATGCCCAGCACAACTATAGGGATTGTAAACAGTTGCTCATGCATTAAATACAACCAATAAAGACCTAGTACGCCTCGGTTCATGTTTCTTAAGACGTTCAAGCATGTTACCATTTGGAGATCTGCCAGTTTTCTTAAGCCTAACATATAAATCATTCACCTAAAACAAGAATAAACAAGTAATCAACACATAATTAATATCTAGGTTTCATTAGATCTAAGCAAACACAAAAGAGATTTAGCCTAGCATAATGGAATTGAGACAAGAACAAGATATAGACAACCAACACATAGACATATTGATTGATTTAGAAGAACACTTATCTCAATTATAATGCAAGGTATCAAGGGTTTGGAACCCTTGAAAAACCTGTAAAAGTTGCACCAAAATCGTACTTAGGGTTTCTCCAAAACTTTTTTTTTTTTTTTTAATGTGAAAAATTAGAAAACTATATATAGAAAAACAGATCTGACGGCGTCAAGAGTAATCTTGTGACGCCGTCACCTCGCCGCCAAAACTCTCCTCGGACTGCCTAGATCTACTTCTGACGCCGTCAAGACTTAGACAATTCCAGGCCGTCATGACTCTTTTACTCTTGACGCCCTTCTCACGTGACGCCGTCAAAACTCTACTGGGTCGTCATGGAAATTCATGAAATTTGCTCTTGACGCCGTCAAGGATTTGCTCTTGACGCCGTCACCTACTGTTCCCAGCATGGAAAATTAAGACTTTGACGTTTTCTTCACTTTTATGCTCCAAAAACGTCCGAATTGCTTCCTTTTCCAAATTTCACTCCCAAAGTACCTAAAATCACAAAAGGAACGATTTAGGGCAATATTTGATCAAATAAATTCGGATTCGGGCTTAAATGACCCCCTAAAAATGGATCATTTTTCGCCTCATCATATACCCTTACACTTGAGATTTGCTTGTCCTCAAGCAAATGCGCTTTTATTCTACTCAAAAGACAAGTTAGGGGTCATTTAACACTAATATAAAAGTAATTACAACAAATAATCGTTCCACTAAAGACCAATAGACAAGCACGGAGGTCATATACTAGCACCTCACAAATAGTGTTTAGATACTCACATCTCTCGGGTGTAATAAAGTGTAAATTACAATATGGAAACGGAAAACATCTCTCACTACCTGTCATAGCAAAATAGATTACCATAGGCTTGGGAAAGGATCAAACCTCCACCACATGGCGTAAGCACCTAGGATAAACTATCAAAGAGGTCTTTTAAAGGGTTGTAACGTTAGGTGTAGGGATATGAAATACACGGTTTTGTTGGATAAAGGAAGTTTTACTGGTGGCGAGTTAACAATCTTAGTTAATTACATGTACAATGTGGCGTTGCTAAGCCAAGACTAGACTCGACTTAAGCTAATAAATGAGAAATAACAAAAACAAAAAATAAACATAGAATGAAACGGGATGGTAGTCCGTTTTTTTTTTTTTTTTTTTTTTTTTGCTGCATACACTCTTACCCTACCATCCAAAATAATACATCATAGGGGATGAGAATTCCCTTACACTTGAATTTTTACATACTTTACATTTAACTAATCTAATAACTCGAATTAAGAAAATCAAAACACTTGGAGCACTTTTAAGATTAACGTACATATGGGGGTAATAAATGATGTTCTTCCCCATTACTCCATAAAATAAGTACCTACCCATGAGTCCCAATCGTCCCAAAACAATATGTACAAGGATATGACTCGACTTAGCAACCATGTAATCAATTAGATAGTTAACTTAGGGTTTAACAAATAACAATAATGCACTAAAAATGAGCGCATACACGGAAGGCTAAGGCGATTTGGTTGTACATTTAAGTGGGGTGTAACAAATTCTTCCTTTAAGTAAGATGCTTAAAGTTAGAAACGAAAAGATAGGCTCGGAGGGGTGTACTAGGGGTTTCGTGTACTAAAAATGAGTACAACGCTAAAGGTGCGGGAAAAATTAGTTGACTTAACTAGCCAAGTAATATGACTTAAATGGTCAAATAATTATAATACGGGTTTAACACAAGGGTGATCCTAATGCCTCTTATCATGTGGTAAATCCTACCACACGAATGTAGTCTCACTAGCGGTCTCGGGATGCATCACTAACGCAAGTTCTAGAATCTAAATGCTACCGGTACACTCATAAGCACTAATAGTAAATGCTTTTCCTATCAAATCTAAAGGCGAACCTTACATATTTGGGTGGAAAATTTTTCTGAATATACGGTTATGTGCTAGTCATACAATCTCCTATCCATGAGACGCTTGCTATGGCTAAAGTTTCACTCCTAAATGTTGTAAAAAAATTTAAATTTGGCGCTAAAATTGCACTAACAAGTATTTCTCATAGTTTTATTACACATCTACCATTAAACAAAACAAACTCAAGCGAAAGTGCATATGTAAGGTATCATCTTTTTACCCTCCCCTTACACTTAAGATGAACATTGTCCCCAATGTTCAAGTAAAGAATGTAAAAGTGAAAAAGTAAAGAGAATGAAATCAAATACTCCCCTGATTCGCTCGGTATGGATAATAGGATGGCCAGGTTAAATCTTCCTCCACGAAAACGAACAATCAAAGCTTCCCTTCCAGAATATAAATCATCTTCTTGTCATACATAACCTGTAAAACCTGACAAAATAGACAAGACAACCTCGCGTAAAATCGGCGGCATCCTATATAAGTTTCTAAATCCTAGAAAACAAGATAAGATATAATGCTTGTGGAATGAAGTTTGCAGATCTCCTGGAGATTATAAAACTTAATAATTCACAAAAACCGTAAGACTCCGTTAGAAAAACAAAACGGGTAAAATTTCCAGATTTTAACTCCTGACGCCGTCAAGAGTAAACCTCTGACGCCATCAGAATGGACCTGCAGAAATTCTTATGTTAAGTTTCCGGAAAATTTCTGGAAAAAAACTTGGTCCTACTTCCTGGAAAATCCTGCAAAACTTCATTATGACTCAATACAAGCATTTGACTCTAACAAATACGAATATACATGCTCATTTAATATTGTGGAGAATCATGATCGGTTTGTTTCTTAAAAACATATTTGGGGTTTCCCCTTACACTTATCTTTTGCAAAAATACTTCTAGGTGGAGTTAAGACTAGGCCAAAACAACAAAGTAAAGTATTTCCACTTTTTAGTTTAGAAACATGATCAACCAACAATAAAAATAAAGCATGCATACGGAAGCAAATAACAATCAAACAAATAAAATCACACAAAACATGGGTTGCCTCCCAAGAAGCGCTTTTCTTTATTTACGAGTCTTGTAGCTAGACTCAAGGCTATGGGTTACTACGTGATTCCATCATTGGTTCCACTCTCTAGGTCGTCTTCTAAACCAGTTTCGCTTTCGTAGTGCAGGTACTTCGGGTCTTCGAACTCGTAAACATCTTGTCGATATTTAGAGCCAAGCTTACTAACATCCTTAAAGAATCCACATGATAAATCAGAAATGTTTTTACACCCTCTCCTAACATCTTCATCACACAAGATAAGTTGGGAGCTCATCATATCAAGCCCGTCACAATCTATCTCCTTAAGGTCTTTTCTCTTGTATGGCGTTTGGTATGAAATCCTCCTAATCCCATCAGTGAAGGTCATAATTCCGTTTAAGTCATCCACTATCATAATTAGTGATTTCACAGAAAGGTGCTCCCAAAACTACTTGTGATAACCTAGGGTCGACATAGTCTTCTATGTTATCCACAATCGTGAATTCCATAGTGAATGTCATATTACCTACAAACAAGCGTATTTCATGATCCTTACCAACCACTTTTTCTCCCTTGTAAATCATCCCCCATCTGCAGATATTGTTATAATGGAACAATGACATAACATTCTTTGGTAGGAATATATTTATGTAGATGTTATCGAAATACTTATGACCGATCATGCAGGGGATTTTGAGATTATTTGGATCACGCCGTCTTATATTCCTCAACTTGCCATCCTTTGACCCATATAGATTCCCCTCAAGGGAGGGACGATACTCGTACACCTCCTCACTCTCCTTACGAAAAATTACCTTCCTAACACCATTGGTGAGTAATACACTACCATCTTTCTCATCAAGGATTGCTCCCGACTCATTGATAAATGGTATCCCAAGGACAAGGTTGGTTAACGGTTGATTGGTGAGAGGGTCCACGTCATCAACCACGGTGAGGTCAGTATTGTAAACAAGCTCTCCAATCCTAATTGATAAATTTTCTATTACTCTCTCGCAAGCAATGTGTTCTGGGAAGGTTTTGTGGTATAGGGAAAGGGGAATCATGTTGACTGGGAAGCTAGGATCTATATGACTATCAGTTAAGAGCTTTTCCTTAATGGTACAGGGGATCTTGAAAACCTTAGGGTTACTTTCCTTAGTCTTATTGCTACTCCCACTAATAACATCCTCCATTTTTTTCTCAGGTTCTCCCATAATAGATTTACCCAAAATGGTTGGATCTCTCTCATGCTCTTCCGATTTCTCTTTCCCTTCATCCGGTTTGCCGGATTCTTGCGCGGTGTATTGCCCGGGTGAGTAGGTAGGTTTCCTTGCCGAAGCATGGTCAACCCTTGAGGTCTCATCTTTAGCCGTCCGATTGAATTTGTTAGTTTGTTGTTGGGTTGGGTTGGATGTCGAAGCAGATATTGTGGTGATGGTGTTTATGAAGTGGATTGGTCCTGGGGTGTTGACAGGTTCTTTTCCGTTAGGAGATAGATGCTTGAATAACTTGCTAGGACTTTTTATTTTTACAGGGGAGGCTGGTGGGCTCATGACGGTAGCAGATTTAACCTCATCAACGTGAATGGGCTTTTTATCAATATGCTCTTTGATAGCATTCAACAGATTACAAATCTTGTTGTTCACATCAGCCTGCTGTTGTTTAAATTTGGCCTCGAGCGTAGCGAGCTGTAGTTCTTGAGATAGAATGAATTTTTTTAAAGTATCTTCACAGCTTTGCCTAGGAATGCCTTGTGATGGAAAATGCTCGGACCAAGTGAGTGGTGAGGAGTCATTGAAGGATACGCTTCGCGTTTGGTACCCTCTAAAATCAGGTTTATCCTTCCATGCCTCATAGGCTTCGGCAGAAGTTCGAGGACCCTGACCCACGTGTGATGATGTGAATTCGTTATAAGCACGTTTTGGAAGTTCCATGCAGTTATGGGTCTCATGAGGGCCATTGCATAGTTTGCATGCAGAAGCGATTCTGCTTACTTGGCTTGAAGGTTAATGAGCTTCGTAAGATTTCATGAGAGACTTGACTCGACCTTCAAGTTCCATGATCCTACGGTGGGGAGTGCTAGAATTGTTCGAAGGCAAAGATATTTCCTTGATCGTTTTGTTCAAGTCACGGGGATCATTCCAACTTTCGTTGTCATAGAGAGCAAGATCTTCTATGAGTTCCCATGATTGTTCCGCACTAAGATCACGTAGCTTACCACCGGCCGATTGGTCAATGGCTCGCCTCGTGGAGATATCGATATGGTCATAAAAAATTTGGACTTGGAGCCAAAGATCTATGCCATGATGAGGGACTTTTTGGAGTAAGTCCTTGAAACGAGTCCATGCTTCATAAAGAGATTCATTTTGACGTTGTTGGAACATCAAGATGTCATTTCTAAGCTTAGTAGTTCTCCCCGGTGGGAAAAATTGAGCAAGGAAACGAGTGGTGAGATCATCCCATGTGGTGATGGATCCCGCGGGTAAACGCTCAAGCCATTGACTAGCTTGATCCCGTAGAGAGAATTGGAATAGGCGTAAACGGGTCGTCTCTCTAGTTTCAACACCTAGGTCTATGGAATCTACGATTTTGAGAAAGTCCTTAAGATGTTGGTTTGGATCTTCGGAACGAAGTCCATGGAATGCATATCCGCTTTGCACCAACCGGATGGTGTCGGATCGCAAGGGGGTCACATTGGCTCCGGTGAGCTTAATGGTGTTTCGGTAGCCTTGGTGGCTAGGTCGGGAATACTCTCCTAAGGTTCGGGGCCTAAGGGGTTCTAATGGTGGGTTTTGTTGTGGTGGGATGATGGGTTCAACGATGTTACCACCTTCCATGATGTCGGATGGTAAAGAGTTACGAACAAAAGCACGAAGAAATGAGATAGACTAAAGAAAACCTAAAAATAAAAATAAAATCTTACTAGAAAGGAATCTAGCAAGTAGACCTAATAAAAAGAAATTCTAACCTAGACAATAACTATTCCCCGGCAGCGGCGCCAAAAACTTGATGCGTGAGAATCACAACAGGCTTTACCTCTCGAGGGATCTCGAGAAGCTTACAACCCCCACCAGGCAGTGTACCTGATCGTTGTAGTATAGTATAGTGACAAGTACCGAGGGATTGATCGTTCAGCTTAGGAATAGTGTCGCTAGGATTAGAAAGCCTAAATACTAGTTCTAAAGGTGAGGGATGATTATTTTTGTATTTTTATATTTTTTAGAAAGCAATTAAAATCTCGGGTTTTGGAAGAGTGGGCGGAATTAGTTGCTATTCAACTAACCCAATACTAAGATGCAATCAAAATAAAATACTAGAAAATAAAAATAAACTAATTTATACTAAGGTTGTGAGCAGTAATTGGAGAAAATGTGTTTACTTAGATTTCACTACTCCCTAGATATCTTTTACACGTTAATTACTTGTTATAATTGCATGGATGACGGATCGTATTCCTTAATACCATTCATGGGGTGGCATACATAACTCCCCAATTCTATGAGCTCTTATCTCCTCCTACACCATGCCCAGCACAACTATAGGGATTGTAAACAGTTGCTCATGCATTAAATACAACCAATAAAGACCTAGTACGCCTCGGTTCATGTTTCTTAAGACGTTCAAGCATGTTACCATTTGGAGATCTGCCAGTTTTCTTAAGCCTAACATATAAATCATTCACCTAAAACAAGAATAAACAAGTAATCAACACATAATCAATATCTAGGTTTCATTAGATCTAAGCAAACACAAAAGAGATTTAGCCTAGCATAATGGAATTGAGACAAGAACAAGATATAGACAACCAACACATAGACATATTGATTGAATTAGAAGAACACTTATCTCAATTATAATGCAAGGTATCAAGGGTTTGGAACCCTTGAAAAACCTGTAAAAGTTGCACCAAAATCGTACTTAGGGTTTCTCCAAAACTTCTTTTTTTTTTAATGTGAAAAATTAAAAAAACTATATATAGAAAAACAGGTCTGACGGCGTCAAGAGTAATCTTGTGACGCCATCACCTCGCCGCCAAAACTCTCCTCGGACTGCCTAGATCTACTTCTGACGCCGTCAAGACTTAGACAATTCCAGGCCGTCATGACTCTTTTACTCTTGACGCCCTTCTCACGTGACGCCGTCAAAACTCTACTGGGTCGTCATGGAAATTCATGAAATTTGCTCTTGACGCCGTCAAGGATTTGCTCTTGACGCCGTCACCTACTGTTCCCAGCATGGAAAATTAAGACTTTGGCGTTTTCTTCACTTTTATGCTCCAAAAACGTCCGAATTGCTTCCTTTTCCAGATTTCACTCCCAAAGTACCTAAAATCACAAAAGGAACGATTTAGGGCAATATTTGATCAAATAAATTCGGATTCGGGCTTAAATGACCCCCTAAAAACGGATAATTTTTCGCCTCATCAGCATGGCATGTTGTTTATCAACTATATGAGGTTGTTCCATGCACAAGTGGGAGAAATATTATCTTTAATGTGTGCAAGAAACAACTCATAAAGATATGATTTAATGGATTCTCTTGACTACAAGGTAAGAGAATAATGTTCTAATATGAATTATACTAAGCTAATTCTAGAAACACTTGATGTTACAATTTATGTTATGTGAGAGCTTAGCTAGATTGCAACAACAAGGTGAATTTCATATTTCATTATTAGCAGATCAACTGATGTAATTGAACTATGAGAATTTGCAGTTTCTAAACCTATTAGAACATGTGTCAATATGATATCAAGACTACTTTAATTTATATATTTATGAATTCTTGGAATGACATAAATTAATAAAGTAATCTAATGCTACTTCAATCTGAATTTTTATGTGTTCTTGGAATGACATAAATAAATAAAGAAATAATGTTATTTACATTATTGTGAAGTAATAAATTAACTTGAAATTACTATTGAAATCAGAAGATGGTGTTCATAATTACTTTAGTTAAACATGTTTATGTTTCATTGTAAAGATATAAACATAAAGTCTTTTAATTGTTACAAGACTTATAATAGAGTAAGACGTTATCTTGTTATGTGTTTTAATTAAGACATATACATGAAGCCATTAAATTGTTAAATGACTTATAACGTATAGTGAGATTATAACAGTTTATGTTTTCTTGTAGAGACATGGACATGAAGTGACTTTATTAAAAGTACTTGTGTTATAAAGCATGCAATTGGCTTGAAAATTATTATACCATTAAAATGAATTAGTTGGTAAATTGACAAGTCAAAAGGAATATGGTTATCTTAAATATTGTTAGATAGTCTTACAATATTAATCTTAATGAAATGCCAAATGTTTATGGTATGTTCAGTTAGGAAAATCAAACTCTAGTTATATTGTTTGATTAAAGATAACTATGACTTCTTTTCTTCCAAAAGTTATCAAGGTTAGAATGTTGAGTATGACTTGGACATATTTAAGTAAACTCCAACATAGAAGATTAATAAGACATTATCATATGATGGAATGTGATGAATATGAGGAATCACATTAAGTCTTAAATTGAAGTTCTAAATTGTTTAACTGCTTATGAAGAGGTTATTAACAAAGTAAAGTCAGGAACTGTCAATATGTATTTGTAATATCCCAAAAGAGAATATTGTATTGTTGCTTTATTTGCTAAGTATTTAAAGATAGTCTTTAAATTGCTAAAAGTAAGTGGGAGTTTTGATCTTTAAAAGATAAAATTACAAGATACATAATCTTCTAAAATACACTAGTAAATATCATGATGAAGTTTGACATTTTAATGTTATATCTCAACATGATAATAAAGTTTGACATTTAAATGTTAAATCTCAAGATGATGAATTATCATTCATAGAATAGTAATATATCTCAGATATTTGATTAATATGCTGAGGGCTATGATTTACAGGATTATTGTTAACCTGATAATCATTATGATACATTACCAAGTATGAAATTGGGTATAGTATACATGATATGAATGATTAAGATGCTGTCCATAAAGATAATCAATTTTAGAAACTTGGTTTATCTTAATAGTTAGACTATAAAATGAAGATGAGTTTCTTCAAAGATAAGGTAACCATTGTGGTTTAAATCTTTGTATAGAAATCATATGGACAATATTGTACACGTATTTAATGCATGTCTTATGACAAGATTATTAATCTCACTTAAGCAATTAACTGTGATTGAATATTCTTTTCTAAATACATTAAATATATAAAGATTATAATTTTCATATTTATGAAATTGACAATGGTATATCAAAACTCTTTCTTGAGTGATTACTTGAGCGAGGACGATAAGTAATCAAAAGGAGTTTATGAATTCAAATAAATCTTTGAAAGTGTACAAGGTGCAATAATCCATGGATGGATATATGCATGCATCTAGAAGATTACTCTTATGTTTAATTATTAAATTCATGTTTTGATTTATAATTGAAATAAGATAATTTCTAAGTATTCCTAAAAGCTAGTGGGAGTATTATGTTTAATTTCTTAAATCATATATGTTGTGGAACATATAAAAAGTAACATTCCATATAAGTTAAAAGTTAAGTTTTAGTTTGGAATGAAACTTTACTTGAAAGATTTAGAAAATAATACATACAACCTTGGAATGAATGTTTATTGTTGAAACATGTGCGGTAAATGAATCTAATATAACATGATATATTATTTAGAAAATCTAAATGAATATGTATGACATGAATAAAATCTAAGTATGACTCAAAGATTTTTCATGCACATCATGTTTTGTTGTATCATGCTTGATTACAAGATGATTTGGCAATATTAATATCTAATTAAAAGTTATTAGATAACTTGTGTAATATTCTAAAAAGAATACGTTTGATTATAGAATCACATGCGAAATCTGGAACAGGTTCCAAATTCTATAGATGAACAATTTTTCAATTGTTGTGAAAATTGTCATAGTCAACAAACTTGAAAGTTTGAAGGGCATCAAACATTACACAACAGATATTAATGTTTACGGAAAGTCTTAATAGCATATTGTTGTTTGCATACAATAAGGCTAATGAAATTGAGATGACACTCAATACTAGTCATGGTAATGATTTTATCCTTGGTATTACTAGTTATGCTTACTAAAAGCATAGTTTCATTATACATTAAGAGAATAAGAATACTTTAAACTTTAAAATGTTTGGAAGTTTGATTATCATAAATTGGTGGTTAAGGATGTCACACATTTTATGAAATATTATATGGCATGCATTATCAAAATAGTTGAGTATGCATATACAAGAACTTCAATAGTTGAATTCTTGAAATAAGTATTCTTAAAATTCCGATAGATCAAAGTTGAATGATTTATGTATTGTCCACAAGTATGAATGTCATTACTTGAGACATAATTCATTAACAAGAGTTATCATGCATTGATCTATTTAATATTTGGATAAGGGATGTTAAACAATTATTATAATAAATTTAAATACATGGTATGTTTAATTTATAATATATTGTATCCTGTTTTTACATGTTTAAATCCATGAATAAATGTTATTCTAAAATTGTCCGTTGTCAGTTAATAATATGGGAATATTATTAAATCAAGACAAATCTGAAGGTTGGTATAATATACTTAAAGTATATTGATGCGTAGTCATGCCATTTCAGATGATATTCAATGTTACTGAATATAGGACTTATCCCAACTACATGATGTTACTTTATGGATCTTGTCATTAAGTAAATCATGAGAAGTTATCCTCAGACTTGAGATGCAAGATAAGTGTCATGAATGTAGTACATTTTTGTGGAACAACTTAATGCTATACGCAACTGGTAGTCATAAGGGTTGTTTTCGAAAGTGTTACAAAGTTTGTGGGTTTTGCTTGTAGTAAAGATAGAATTTGTTCCTTCAAATTTATTTTTAAAGTTTAATACTGCTGGGCCCCTCGTAGGGTTGGTAAGATGCATGTGCGGCCGCACCCAAGATCTCCCCTGAATATGTTCAGAAGATTTGGTAATCTTGATCAATCATTAACAACGAGAAACAGAATGGTTAATTAAGGAATGACTTTAATCCATATCCTTATTAACGTGGTATTAGAAACAAAAGGATAATAATAATGAGAAATCATTAAAAGGTTTTTCCAGGAGCCTTACTCGAGATCGTACTAGAGGCATCGGCGTGTTGCAAGACGCTAACCGATGTGATTACACTATTAAAATATGTCCAAGTGGGAGCTGTTAGATTATGGACATTATTTTAGTAGTTGTATATTAGGATCGAACTCGAGATCACGGGATTGCACACTTTACGTATGAAAAGTAAATGAATAATAATTATATATAAATGTTATATTAATTATTAGAACGTAAACACATAATGATCGTTAACATTTAATGGAAAATGCTAACGACCATTAGACGAATAAAAGGAAAGGGATTATAGATGAAAATTAGAATGTCAGGAAGGCTCTAGAACCCTTGTCGGTTGGTTAGGGTCGATTGGCTAAGGGTATCCCACATCGCTTGGTGAAGCTTTTGTTCTAAGTTTTCTATCCTATATAAACACACAAGGTTTCATTGTTTTCATATAACTTGAACACATAATCTTGTGTGTTTTCTCTTCTCTTCTTCTTGCAATTTTTCGACACCCCATTAAAGTTTAAGGGAGTCGAAACTTTGTATTCTCTAGTGTTTGTGCTCGCTTTACTTGCATAAACGTTTACTTGAAGTAGTACGTGTGTACAAGATCGTGAATCAAACACATTATTGTTTGTTTCTTGGATTTGTTCACATAAATCCTAATTAGGGTTCTTGAGTTGAAGATTGCATTTGATTCTTGTTCGGGCTAGAATCACTACGGTATGTTTACTATTTATATTTGATTAATTAATTACATATTATATGGTCTTGTTATAATTGCTTCCGCTATGTTCTCTTGATGTGTTTGATTTATTTTATATGATTGTCATGATATTATAATTCCAACAACCTTATCAACCGGCAGTCTTTCCAGGTAAGGACCATTAAAAATGGAATCATTGTCTTCTCGAATTTACTTTAGTACTATGAGATACCCGAGAAAAGAGGCAGTTTCATGTAACGCTTAACATCATGCCTAACCGGTCCAAATCGATCAAAACTGAACCAAAAACCAGTTTTGTAGAAGATATGAACCGAGAACCAAACCACAGTGACTCGGTCAGTTTCGGTTTTGTGTCGGTCAGTACGGTTTAGGTGTGTTTTTCTCGGTTTTGGCCGAATCAAAGTCGAAAACCGAAAATTTTCAAAACTGAAAACGAACCGGTTCAGTTTCGGTTGGACCGGTTCGGTTTTCGGTTTGTTTTGCTTAGCCTTATAATTTAATGTATACACCCCTCAAGTTTCAACATTTCTTCCTTTCAATTTCATAGCACCCTCAAAATTTATTCATTCCATGTGTAATCCTATAAACTTATCAGAACATTTCTAATAAAAACCATCTCATTGCGCCGATAGCAATATATTTGGCGACACTCCACAGTCTACTGCAATCTTTAGTGATTATCTTGTTGCATCTTCCATACCTTCGTGCTACTCATGAAAAATAACTATATCGCGTATTATAGTCCATCTGAGACATGATCTCACTAGTATAATTGGTCAATACACATTGGTTCATGCTTAATTTTCAAACTTAATTAGCTGATGTGGATAAGAATCAAACAAACACAATGTAACTGATATGGGTGAAACTGTATGATCATCAAAATTGAACCCATTCATCTTTTATAAGAACGTTATCTTTCTCGCCAAAGATATTCATTTGTTGAGATTTTAACTCTATACAATGAAATAGATATAAACGACAAGCAAACGGAACTAGGTTGTCTGTTTCTTTCCTAAATAATAAATCCGTTGTTATAAACAGTGACACATGCAAAGCTTCATCCTACTCGCTCTTATTAAAAGACTATGAATATGATAAAACGTGGTTTAAATCAGGTCTTTGTGAGATCAAACCCAAAATATTAATCACATCATAAAGACTTGTAGTTGTACATTAATAGTCAATATGACATTTCTATAGGGAAACTGTGGGATCTAGATGCCTCAGTGATATGGTATGACAAATATGCAAATTCCGTCAGTGGTATCTTGTTTAAAACTTTCGACTCGTTCTTCATTCTTCTTAGATTGATTTTGGCACAACATATATTGAATATTCCCAAATATCTATGCCTTTAGTTACATAGATGGATAGAGGTGATCTCATATAGACATTTACTAGACAAAAATGCAACTCTCTCCATGTAAAATGCTCGGTTTCACATGGTAAAGATGTACAAACTTATTATGTGCTTCTTCGTTTTCTATAAAGAAATTTTATGAGAAAATGTTTTATATGAAATGCAGAAATCAGCGGTGCATTACGAAAATTGATTGTGGCATCGAGGCTAAAGAGGTTAGTAGTACTTTTTAAGCACAAGAGTTGCACACTAGTATGCATCTGGTTCTAGTGGATTTAAACGCTCAATTTTAGTTTAACATTTAACATGTCCATAAACGCTAAAAGTTATAATTACTTTAATCTTGGTTGCAAGTGGCCTAATCGTGTGCACTATTTTGGGCCATGTTTGTTGTTTCAAAAGCAAATAAAGTAAGCTAACTCCCAATACCGTCTTCTACGGGTTATGGGTCCCAATACCGTCTTCCACGGTGTATGAGGGAGGTTGAGATGTAGACAGCCTTACCCCTACCTAAGATAGAGAGGCTGTTTCCGGTTCTACTAAAGGTAGAAAAGGACCTCCGGTCTTGCAAGGGGTTTGTTTCAAAAGCAAATGAGTGGTGATAATGACCTTGTTAATAACTAATAAGTAAAAGTTAATTCAAAACACTTAAACCTAAGAGTGCGTTTAGTTGGTGAAAAATATCTCATTTTTTAAGGAAATTTTTCATGTAAAAATAAAAAAAATTGAAAATCCGTTTAGTAACACTTTTTTCAACAATTTTCACAAAATATGAAATTCTCATTTTATAAATTTAAACTAAGAAATTGAAAAGCCCATTCTACCATCTCACTTTTTCCTTTCTCATTTTTTTTTCTCAACTCCAAATAAAACACATACATCATTCTACCCTAATTTCTTGTGTCATCCTCAACCGCCCAAATAAAACACATACATCATTTTACCCCTAATTTCTTGTGTCATCCTCAACCGCCGACCGTCACCGCCGCCATCGCCTCCGTCGTCACCACCGTCGCAATTTGAGGTAATATTCTTATCATTTAAAAAAAAATATATATATAACTCTAACTAAACGGATTTTCAAAATTCTCAACTCTTCTCTAGAGAAGAAAAATCATTCCCTTTCTCACTAAATTTAAAAACGAAAAAAGTGAAAAAATTTTCTACAACTAACTGCACCTAAATTTTCATTTAAGATTGTACACAATTTAAAAAAGTGATAATGTTATCTTGAGTTTTCAAAGCATTTTGATGGTTAAAATTTAAAAGTAAACAAAAAAAACTAGAAAGGTGAACGTTTGTGTACGTAAACAATATACAAACATAAAAAGTTAAAAACCTTAGCAAAGCCCAAATTAAAACTAGTTACACAGTAACAAACAAAAAAGATTTGCATATACTGTATATATGACGTCATAAATTGATTCAATCAACTGTGTTTTCTTCTCCAATTTTTATAATGACACTTAAAGCAGATACTGAAATTACATATCCCTGTACGACATTCAAGGACCAAATAACCATTGATGTCACGATTACAAGTAGAACACACATACTTGGGACTACCTTTCTGGCTTCTAACAAATGTTAATGGATGTTTGTGAACTGAAACTGTTCTCTTGCCCTTGAGGAAGATGTTTGCATAATAATCAATTGAACTAAGGCAGTCAAGGTGAAAAGAATTCTTGCAATCGTGACAATGATAGAGTGGGCGTTTAGGGTGCATTTCTTTCTCACAAATATCACAATAGAAGTCTTCGGGGTGATCTTCAACCGGACGATACTTCAAAGGGACTATTGTCCTCTGCAAAACCTGTGACCTAGGGAAACTGGCGACCTCATTGCACAATACATGCATAGTTTGAAATCACAAACGTTGCAAGAATAGCTTATACAATGACACGATTTGTTTCATGCCTTACACCCACGTACGTTTGGGATCCATAAATTGGATAAGAGAATGTTCATGGAATTTATGTTTGATGGTGTTGGGTAAATATGCACAACTTACACAAAAGTAGAACTTGCAATTAGTTTCACATTTGTAGGCAAACGTGTTGCCAAAGCTGTAACAACCACTTCATGTATAAGAGTACTTATCTTGTGACATGTCTACCAAGTCAAGTGTATGATCAGGGTGAAGTTGATGTTGTAGTGTGAGGGTAAGTTAGCACAATATTTGTGGAGATTGAATGAACATCCCTCTTTGCAGCATCTATAGTATGGAAATGACAAGAGTCGTACACACCCATAACATATCTCTATTGGGTACACACCCATAACATATCTCTATTGGATCACTAACGTCAGGAACATTGTTATCTTGGGGTTTTGCAGTAAGGATTAATGGATGATTGTGATTTGGATGGGTGATTTCTACTTCATCATTGTTATCATTAGGTAACTGTTTGAGATGCAGTAGTTTCAACGGATCCATAAATGGCACCGACATTGGAAAATGCAGCAAATCATTTGTGTCTTCATTAGCAGCAGACGTACTTGGATCCTCTGAGATCACGTAATCCTAGTTAGAAAGAGAAAACAAAAAAAAATGAAGACATGTTATAATTAGTTACCTGGAGGAGTAGGCGGCCCTGCATTTAAGGCACATTTGATATGAGTAAAATATCTACAGTTTGCACAGTGATACAACCATTCATTCCGTCGAACATATCGGTTGCAAAATTCACAATATTGGGGGAAGTTATAGAAATGATCTGGAAGGGAATACACGAGGAAAAGTGAATGTTTAGGGTGATTTGGTAGATCGAGAGTAGGGGCTAAGTTTGTACAACCCTTGTGGATACAAAAGTTACAACTATCGCATAGATAGAATAAGTCTTTTTCTTCAGTTTAGCAAGCATCACAAAGGATTGTAGCAGGTCTTAACTGGATGGTTAAATTGCGTTTGGGGTGACCTTTATGTTTTAACTTGACCTTTGCCTCTTCCTCAATAGCATCAGCTTCTGACTTGCGAGCAGATTCAACAACATAACAGTTAATGCAAATGCTAAATACAACTTCGTCACTATCACCATAACACAACCCATGAGTTAAGCTTTTAAGACGACACACATCACAAACAAACGAATCGAACATTGTTGTTCGCATATTAATGAGGTTTAGAGGGTGCTGAAATATGGAAGGGAGGTTAATAGTGAGTGGAAGCAGTGCACATGATTTATGCAGAAAAAAACGTCACTCGATGCAAGCATATGCAGAGCCACTCGAAGATATGGGTTCTTCACATCCAAAGCAGTGAACAACGTCTCCGTTCTCTTCATCGTCACCATTTTCGTTCCAATCCTCGATGAGCTTCAAAGGATGCTCTGGGTGAGCAAAATGATTCATATCTTCCATTTTCACTCTCAAACCTTAGATTGATGATGTATAAAAACTTTGACAATATCTTAAACAAGAATGAAATTTTTTATTTAAATTCAAACCAAGCTGAAAAAGTTTTATACGTTTAGCTATAGAAAAAAACAAACAATTTACAGCCAAAAAACAACATTTACCGAAGAGCCCCTCCTTCCTGTCAGGGGCGAAGCTTCATAGGGGCCGGGGGGGCGCCCGACCCCCCGAAATTTTTTTTACGATGTAGGGGTATATAGTTTTCGTGTAGAAAAATTTCGGTATATTCGGTTTCGACCCCCCAAAAATTTCGGTATACCTGAAATATAGCCTTAGGAAAAAAAATATTTAGATCCCGACCCCCCACTTACAAAATCCAAGCTTCGCCACTGCTTCCTGTGATGAGTATTTTCGTTGAGAAGTTTTTTTGCAACAATGATGTTTTCTTTATGAAAAATTGAGGTTGCTAGATGATTTTTTTAGATGGTTGGAGTAATAAGTAATAACTATAAGTATTTGGAAATTGGAGAATTAAATTGTTGGTTGTTGGTTTTATTGATTGGAGTATAACTATGATGTTCACTTCAGTTGTTTATCAATACCAAAAACATTGAGAACTGTAGTGTCGCCAAAAGCATGTATGAACAAATATTTGCTTGGACAACCAATTAACTGAAAGGCTTTGATCTTGACTTTTTATATAAAAACCATCTCATTGCGCCGATTGTTAGATTATAGACATTATTTTAGTAGTCGTATGTTATGATCGAACTCGGGATTGCACACTTTACGTATGAGATTCGATGTTAAATAATTAATATATAATTAGTTATATTTTAATTATTAAATCATAATAAATAAAGTGGCTAATATGTAAGGGACTTATTAGTACGAAATCCAAACTCGCAGGGTGTTGGATGAAACCAGTCGAACAAGAAAGTAATGGAGGGGTTCAAGTGTCGTTTTGTGAAACTTGAGAAGGTGATTGACTCTAACTTGGAGGACAAGTTTGAGGGCTATATAAACACCCATTGGCTTCACAAATATATGACAATCGATATAACCCTTACTTTGATACTTAATGAATCGTATTATCTATCTAACATAATATATTAATACGATTGGCATGTCATGTGCATGTTTATGTTCATTCTTTCCAATATTGTTGGAATGTGATTCGACTGATATAATATTAATAAGGGTTTGACCCTATTAAATTATTAATTACTAAAGTGTTTAGTTTGTTATTGTGATCAAGAACTAGCATTCACATCGAGTCGCTAATAGTTTGTGTGTACAAGAACGTGGTACAATCACACTATTGATTGTATCTTGGATTGAATAACAAAGAGGTAAGGGGTAATTCTTATAATCCATATAAACCCTAATTAGGGTTCTTGAATTGAAGATTGCAATTAATTCTTGTTCGGGCTAGAATCACAAAGGTATGTTTACTATTTATTATTGATTAATTAATTACATGTTATATGATCTTATTATAATTGCTTCCGCTATGCTCTCTTGATGTGTTTGGTTTATTTTATATGATTGTCATGATATCATAATTCCAACAGTGGCATCTAGAGCCGTTATAATGTGTAATTAATTATCAAAACGCATAAAAATTGAATCTTGATTCGTTTAGTTACATGTTTTTAGGGTTTTTTTGATTCCTAACCCTAATTTTTTTTAATTGGGTCGATTTAGACCTTTTAGGGTTTTAGGGTTTTGGTTTTGATTTTTTAATATGATTAGAAACCGTAGGATGTCATGTAATTGGTTATGCGTTTTAGTAAACGATCTTGGTGCAATATGTTAATTGTTAAGCATAATCCATGAAAAAGTGCATATTTGCATGGATTTTATTGTGTGATAATTTAAATGGTTTAAATTGGATATATGAATTAATTGTTAAGTTATATCGAAACATGTAAATTTATTAATAGATGTCGAATTGGGGAAGACTCCAATATTAAGTAATCAATTATGTGCTATGTGGTATTTGTTTAGTTTTGGCTTACGCAATCGATTTATCGATGTATGCGACTCTTTTTCCTAGAAGAAGAAAGCCTTAATTGAATAAATATATTATACACTTAGACTTGATTATTAATAGGACTATTGAATAAGATTTGCATGAGGCTACATGTTTTATACATATTTAATTGTTATGTTATGTATATATTTATTTGGTTGTTTATTTTTTTATTATATATATTACTTGTTTTAGTTTATTATTATGTTAGACATGTTTATAAACGAAAAGGGAAATTTTTGAATAGAAAAATAATATGGACTAAATAAATGGCGAAACTGTTTTGGGTTTAAGAGTAAATTTCAAAGGATTGGTTGATTGATGTTTTTGTACATAGTGTGCGAAAGGCGGACCGAAGGTTGCCATCCAATGTACTTGTAGAGAGGGGTTTTTAAAGCTCATGCACCTACCGGTTCTCTACAACTGCTTGGTTGCCGACTCTAGACTTACCTATATCACTATATTACGTACACTGTCATCTTAACGGTGAATTCACCACAATTCCACAATGATTATCCGAAACACTAAGCCTTAGGACTTATGCAAAAGTACGATATAAGTGGATGATAATTGTTAGTAATTCTTTAATTGGTGAACCTAATACCTCAATCAAAACTTTGTTATTTTACTCTTAGTAAATTGGTAATAAAAATGTTTTATAAAACCAATGTTATGAAGTTGTATGCATGCTTCTTCATACATTATTTTGATTGCACGTCAAAATTTAATACCCTTATAAAATTAAGTCGAATGCCATCTTATTAAGAACACTTGAAGTTGTAATTTACATCATGTGAGATCTTGGAGAGATTGCAATGGAGAGGTAAATTTCATAAATTCATTGCTAGCAGATCAACTGATGTGATGGATTTATGAGTTTGCAGTTTTTAAGTTAGACGACTTAAATTGAGTAGGAAGTGAGATCTTGGACTCAAGGCATTAAGATGGGGATCAAACATGCTTACATTACAAAAGTTTTGTGATTGTAAATCACATAAATCTAGGAATTGCAATATGATATTGGCAATTATTGTTCAACAATTACCTTGTTGAATACTATCATTACTAGCAGATCAACTGATGTAATGGTACTATGTCAATTAGGATCCTAGCTTTATGAAAATACTATGGTTTATATGAATATTTACCAATGGGTATTTTATTTTCTTAAAGATCTAATTATCGAAAATACTGAAATTGAATTTTGTAATTCGTTTTAATGTATTAATGCAATGTTCAAACCGTAAACGCACTTTGGGCTTTGGTAAATTGATCTAGTTCTGTTTTCAAACAAATGTTTGATTAAGAAATATTTACTTAAAAGACAAAAGTAGTCTCCTTTCTATGAAGGAAGAGTGAGACACAATCTTATTCCTTTTTATAAATGAGAAAGGATAATAGGAATATTATATATGTCTAAATTGTAATATAACTCATAGCAAATTTTTAATGGTTAAGAAAATTACGTACATTTTTCATAGGGATTTTATCATCCTCATTCGGTGATTAAATTCTTAGTAACAAATATGATATTTGGTTAATAGAAAATTGTGTATGACATTTTATGAGTTATTATAATTAGAAACTAGACTAATTACCGCAAAATGGTAAAAGACAAACTAGTTTATTCAACTAGTTGTTTTGACTATTTAAAAGGTACTACATACATTGTAGGATGGTAGACCTGTTAAGGAAGAAATTGCATGCCCAATTTTTCAAGTTAATAGCATTTGATGGAAAGTCCATCATTTACTTAGTAGGATACACTCTTTAGTGCATAAGTAATTGTTACGTATGGACATTCAAAGGTGTAGGAAAGTTAAAAGCACACTATTTTCTGTCACTGGAAATGAAACATTTACAATGTTGTCAAATTCAGTGGGAGTATTGTGTACTTATTACTGAATAAGGAATTATTGTAATGATCTTTGACATCTTGGTAGCTAAAGATAATTACTTTCCAAGTGTAGAAACTCATACTTTTAAGGATAGTCTTGTACGTTTCCTTACTAGACATTGTTGTTCTACATCTACTTGTTATGCTAAAATCTATGGCACAATCATATTGATCATATAAACAAATGCATGGCGTGTTGTTTATCAATTATATGAGGTTGTTCCATGCACAAGTGGGAGAAATGTTATCTTTAATGTGTGCAAGAAACAACTCATAAATATATGATTTAATGGATTCTCTTGACTACAAGGTAAGAGAATAATGTTCTAATATGAATTATACTAAGCTAATTCAATAAACACTTGGTGTTACAATTTACGTTATGTGAGAGCTTAACTAGATTGCAACAACAAGGTAAATTTCATATTTTCATTACTAGCAGATCAACTGATGTAATTGAACTATGAGAATTTGCAGTTTCTAAATTAGATACCTATTAGAACATGTGTCAATATGATATCAAGGCTACTTTAATTTATATATTTATCAATTCATGGAATGACATAAATTAATTAAGTAATCTAATGCTACTTCAATCTGAATATTTATGTGTTCTTGGAATGACATAAATAAATGAAGAAATAATGTTATTTACATTATTATGAAGTAATAAATTAACTTGAAATTACTATTGAAACCAAAAGATGGTGTTCATAATTACTTTAGTTAAACATGTTTATGTTTCATTGTAAATATATAAACATAAAGTCTTTTAATTGTTACAAGACTTATAATAAAGTAAGACGTTATCTTGTTGTGTTTTTTAATTAAGACATATACATGAATTTATTAAATTGTTAAATGACTTATAACGTATAGTGGGATTATAACAGCTTATGTTTTCTTGTAAAGACATGGACATGAAGTGACTTTGTAAAAAGTACTTGTGTTATAAAGCATGTAATTGGCTTGAAAAATATTATTATACCATTAAAATGACTTAGTTGGTAAATAGACAAGTCAAAAGGAATATGGTTATCTTAAATATTGTTAGGAATATGAAATACCAAATGTTTATGGTATGTTCAGTTAGGAAAATAAAACTCTTGTTATATTGTTTGATTAAAGATAACTATGACTTCTTTTCTTCTAAAAGTTATCAAGGTTAGAGTGTTGAGTATGACTTGAACATATTTATAAAACTCCAGCATAGAAGGTTTATAAGACATTATCATATGATGGAATGTGATGAATGTGTGAATCACATTAAGTCTTAAATTGAAGTTCTAAATTTGTTTAACTGCTTATGAAGAGGTTATTAACAAAGTTAAGTCAGGAACTGTCAATATGTATTTGTAATATCCCAAAAGAGAATATTGTATTGTTGCTTTATTTGCTAAGTATTTAAAGATAGTCTTTAAATTGCTAAAAGCAAGTGGGAGTTTTGATCTTTAAAAGATAAAATTACAAGATACATAATCTTCTAAAATACACTAGTAAATATCATGATGAAGTTTGACATTTGAATGTTAAATCTCAACATGATAATAAAGTTTGACATTTAAATGTTATATGTTAAATCTCAAAATGATGGAATTATCATTCATAGAATAGTAATATATCTCAGATATTTGATTAATATGCTGAGGGCTATGATTTACAGGATTATTGTAAACCTAATAATCATTATGATACATTACCAAATATGAGATTGGGTAAAGTATACATGATATGAATGATTAAGATACTGTCCATAAAGATAATCAATTTTTGAAACTTGGTTTATCTTAATAGTTAGACTAGAAAATGAAGACGAGTTTCTTCAAAGATAAGGTAACCCTTGTGGTTTAAATTTTTGTATAGAAATCATATGGACAATATTGTACACGCATTTAATGCATGTCTTATGACAAGAATATTAATCACAATTAAGCGATTAACTGTGACTGAATATTCTTTTCTAAACACATTAAATATATAAAGATTATAATTGTCATATTTATGAAATTGACAATGGAATGTCAAAACTCTTTCTTGAGTGATTACTTGAGCGAGGACGATAAGTAATCAAGAGGAGTTTATGAATTCAAATAAATCTTTAGAAGTGTACAAAGTGCAATAATCTATGGATGGATAAATGCATGCATCTAGAAGATTACTCTTATGTTTAATTATTAAATTCATGTTTTGATTTATAATTGAAATAAGATAACTTTTAAGTGTTCCTAAAAGCTAGTGGGTGTATTATGTTTAATTTCTTAAATCATATATATTGTGGAACATATAAAAGTAACATTCCATATAAGTTAAAAGTTAACTCTAAGTTTGGAATGAAACTTTATTTGAAAGATTTAGGAAATAAGACATACAACCTTAAATGAATGTTTATTGTTGAAACATGTGCGGTAAATAAATCTAATATAACATGATATATTATTTAGAAAGTCTAAATAGATATGTATGACATGAATAAAATCTAAGTATGACTCATAGATTTTTCATGTACATCATGTTTTGTTGTATCATGCTTGATTACAAGATGATTTGGCAATATTAATATCTAATTAAAAGTTATTAGATAACTTGTGTAATATTCTAAAAAGAATATGTTTGATTATAGAATCACATCCTAAATCTGGAACAGCTTGAAAATTCTATAGATGAACAATTTTTCAATTGTTGTGAAAATTGTCAAAGCTAACAAACTTGAAAGTTTGAAGGGCATCAAACATTATACAATAGATATTATGGTTTACGGAAAGTTTTAATAGTATATTGTTGTTGCATACAATGATGCTAAATGAAATTGAGATGACACTCAATACTGGTTATGGTAAAGGATTTCATCCTTGGCTATTACTAGTTATGCTTACTTACTAAAAGCATAATTGCCTTATACATTAAGAGAATAAGAATACTTTAAACTTTAAAATGTTTGGAAGTTTGATTATCATAAATTGGTGGTTAAGGATGACACACATTTTATGAAAGACAATATGGCATTATCAAATAGTTGAGTATGCATATACAAAAACTTCACTAGTTGAATTCTTAAAACAAGTATTCTCAAAATTTCGATAGATCAAAGTTGGATGATTTATGTCTTGTCAACAAGTATGAATGTCATTACTTGAGACATAATTCATCAACAAGAGTTATCATGCATTGATCTATTTAGTATTTGGATAAAGGATGTTAAACAATTATTATAATAAATTTAAATACATGGTATGTTCAATTTATAATAAATTGTATCCTATATTTGCATGTTTAAATCCATGAATAAAGGTTATTCTAAATCGTCCGTTGTCAGTTAATAATATGAGAATATTATTAAATCAAGACAAATATGAAGGTTGGTATAATATACTTAAAGTATATTGATGCGTAGTTAATTTATATTGAAGGTTGGTATATTGATGATATTCAATGATACCGAATATAGGACTTGTCCCAACTACATGATGTTACTTTATGGATTTTGTTATTAAGTAAATCATGAGAAGTTATCCTCAGACTTGAGATGCAAGATAAGTGTCATGAATGTAGTACATTTTTGTGGAACAACTTAACGCTATACATAACTGGTAGTCATAAGGGTTGTTTTCGAAAGTGTTACAAAGTTTGTGGGTTTTGCTTGTAGTCAAGATAGAATTTGTTCCTTCAAATTTATTTTTAGAGTTTAATACTGCTGGGCCTCTCGTAGGGTTGGTAAGATTTATGTGTGGCCACACCCAAGATCTCCCCTGGATATGTTCAGAAGATTTGGTAATCATACTCAATCACAAACAACGAGAAACAGAATGGTTAATTAAGGAATGACTTTAATCCATATCCTTATTAACGTGGTATTAGAAACAAAAGGATAATAATAATGAGAAATCATTAAAAGGTTTTTTTCCAGGAGCCTTACTCGAGATCGTACTAGAGGCATCGGTGTGTTGCTAGACGCTAACCGATGTGATTACACTATTAAAATATGTCCAAATGGGAGCTGTTAGATTATGGACATTATTTTAGTAGTCGTATGCTAGGATCGAACTCGGGATCACGGGATTGCACACTTTACGTATGAGATTCGATGTTAAATAATTAATATATAATTAGTTATATTTTAATTATTAAATCATAATAAATAAAGTAGCTAATATGTAAGGGACTTATTAGTACGAAATCCAAACTCGCGGGGTGTTGGATGAAACCAGTCGAACAAGAAAGTAATGGAGGGGTTCAAGTGTCGTTTTGTGAAACTTGAGGAGGTGATTGACTCTAACTTGGAGGACAAGTTTGAGGGCTATATAAACACCCATTGGCTTCACAAATATATGACAATCGATATAACCCTTACTTTGATATTTAATGAATCGTATTATCTATCTAACATAATATATTCTTGCCATGCATGCATGCAATACGATTGGCATGTCATGTGCATGTTTATGTTCATTCTTTCCAATATTGTTGGAATGTGATTCGACTGATATAATATTAATAAGGGTTTGACCGTATTAAATTATTAATTACTAAAGTGTTTAGGTTGGTTATTGTGATCAAGAACTAGCATTCACATCGAGTCGCTAATAGTTCGTGTGTACAAGAACGTGGTACAATCATACTATTGATTGTATCTTGGATTGAATAACAAAGAGGTAAGGGGTAATTCTTATAATCCATATAAACCCTAATTAGGGTTCTTGAATTGAAGATTGCAATTAATTCTTGTTCGGGCTAGAATCACAAAGGTATGTTTACTATTTATTATTGATTAATTAATTACATGTTATATGATCTTATTATAATTGCTTCCGCTATGCTCTCTTGATGTGTTTGGTTTATTTTATATGATTGTCATGATATCATAATTCCAACACCGATGGCAATATATTTGGCGACACACCACAGTCTACTGCAATCTTTAGTGATTATCTTGTTGCATCTTCATACAATCATGCTATTCATGAACAGTGACTATATCACGTATTCTAGTCCAGCTGAGACATGATCTCACTAGTATAATGGGTCAATACAAATTGGTTCATGCTTAATTTACAAATTTAATTAGCTAATGTGGATGAGAATCAAACAAACACAATTTAACTGATATGGGTGAAACTATATGACCATCAAAATTGAACCCATTCATCTATTATAAGAACGTTATCTTTCTCGCCAAAGATATTCATTTGATGAGATTCTAACTCGATACGACGAAATGATATAAACGATAAGCAAAGAACTAGGTTGTTTGTTTCTGTCCTAAATGATAAATCCGTTGTTATAGACAGTGACACATGCAAAGTTTCGTCCTACTTGCTCTTATTAAAAGACTATGAATATGATAAAAGTGGTTTAAATCAGGTCTTTGTGGGATCAAACCCAAAATATTAATCACATCGTAAAGACTTGTGGTTGTACACTAGTTATAATGCCCGCGCACGCGCGGGGTTTTTTTTCTAAAATTTTCAATAATGTATTTTTATTTATTAGAAAACAAATAGCTTATTTTTTGTTTTTGTTTTAATCATGTTTCTTAATATTTTATATTAGTATATAATGTTGTAAATAGTTTGTACAACCAAAAACAAAAATCAACCACAAGAAGTATCCATGGAAGACCAAATGGCCATGTTACCTAAAAAGTTCACACGATTGAGGACTTTTGAAAGAAGATTGAAAAAAAGAGGAAGCCAATAAATTTTAAAACTCCAATCACATATATTAAAATCAAATATTGAAAGAGTACAATCAGAGAAGAATAATTAAAGTAATTGTCAAAGACGTAATGAAGAACTACTTTGATTAAAATTCAAATGAAAGCTTCTTCTATTCTACCTCCCAAAGGAACCAATGAAAGAAAGACTTACTTCCAGTAGCTTGCTTCTTGCTTCTGGATTAAAGAAAGCAATGGATACAAAGTGAAAGATCGACATAGCGATACAAATTAATACATGTTAGGTAAATGATGCTTTAATCACTAAGAAACCAAATCAATGAAAAAAGCTACAGGTTGTAATGTTTTTTTCTCTTCAACCCCAATGCCTCAACTAAAGCCTATATAAGATGATCATTCATTAGTATCGTCTGATCCTCAATCAGTGGATCAAACTTGATTTCAACCATCTCAGTTAAGGGAAAAATTATACGCGAAAAATTTGTAAACCGCACATTATATCAGAAATGCGATTAAAACATACAAAGGAACTCAACTTTATATTTGTCCTGTTTCGCGTTCAATGAATAATAAGGGAATCAATTGATGATGGTTACTAAGTTACTAACCCGCTATGTGTCACACCCCCAAAATCGGGTCCAGCGGAAGCATACGTGTAGCTGGGGTGTAACTCAATTGGTATTACAACACTAGTTGAAAAATGGTTTTCACTTTAATCATTTAGAATAAAATCGTTTAACCAAAAATATTGAATTTACATCGTTAAAAGTAGTGCGGAAGTAGGCCCTTAAAATAGTTTAAAATGGTCCCCATAATAATTAATTAGTGTCTTCTATGACCATGCCATGCCCTGCCAAAACCTCCTGTAGCGTGCCAAAAGTTATATGTCTGGTAGTCAAGCACATGTGGTCAATATAGTTCACGAATAAGGGCACATAGTACAACATAAGTCAAGGCCGCTCCGAACAAGGGAGACTTGAAGTCACTCCGCCACCTAGGCAAAGAATTATTAGTCACTCCGCCGACTTGGCGAAGAATTATTAGTCACTCCACCATGGCGAGAATTATTAAGGATGCTCTGAACAGGAGAGACTTTATAGTGTTGCTCCGAACAAAGGAGACTTAGCACGCTCCACCAATAAGGTGAGACTTTAGGGTTAAGAACGCTCCACCAATAAGGTGAGACTTTAGGTCATAGTACATACGGTACATTAAGTTCAAAAGTTCAAGTCGTGTTCAAGAGTTCAAAACAAGTTATAAGGTCAAATGAGTTCAAAGAGTCAAGTAGTAATTTATGTAAAAACGAGCATGTATTCTCCCCCAAAACGTTAACAAAACAATTTAAAAGAATAGGGGCTATGACTCACCTGGTGCGATAGCTACGATGATAAAGTGGATACACAGAAATGAGGTTCGATCTCAAACCGCAACCTAATATGAATGATAGTGATCTACTTAGATCATGAAAAGATGTAATGAATGCACATGCACATGATACCTATACCACTCGTAACTTGAAAATACTTGTTATTGTCAAAGTAAAGTATTTTCCATACTTAAGAAAAATAAGTCCAACTAGAATAACAAAAACTTGTCGTAATATATCGTATATAAAAACGTTAGTGTTATATTCCTCGTTTTGAAAACCTTAAGATATCGTCTAGTAGTCGCATAAATAAACCTTGGGTCGTACGTATTTCGTTAGTTAAAAATAAACTCTTTGAATAAGAAATCTAGAAAATATATTATTTAGTACGTAGTTATATTTTTTTCTAGTAGTGACTATATATATATATATATATATAGTTTTGACGATTTTAAAACATGTATAACTTGGTCGTTTTAAGCTCATTTTACTCGTTCTTTATATCCACGGATTCGTTTTAGTATATACTAATATATTTTCGATAGCTCGGTTCCTCTAGGTTACGTTTAACGCCTCTATTTGCCCGTCGAAAACTGTCAAACAGCATGCAGTTTTTCAGAAAATAGTTTTCGTCGTTAAATTCGGAAAATCATATCTCCTTCGTTATTAACTCGTTTTAATCCGTTCTTTCGCCCACGGCTTCGTTTTTGAAAGTATTTTCTAAATCTTTGTTCAAAAATATCCCCTGAGTTACTGAGTTTCCCACGTTTTCAAAATAAGGACAGTAGGTATTTATATAGTTTCAAAAATCATTTTCCTAGTTTCAAACTTGTTTCAACTTCAACCAAACCACTTTCAATCACCACAAATCTAGTCTAATCTTACCATACACCTTCTTAGGGTGTCATGGGTTCCTAAACATCATAAATCAAGTGGATCTAACAAGGATCTAACTATAATCTATTTCTAGGGATCAAAAGTTATATATATATATATATATATATATATATATATATATATATATATATATATATATATATATATATATATATATATATATATATAAATGAGTGGTATAACTAACATATGCATGTAGATCTTGAATGGAAATCATATGATCATAAAAATAACATGAAGAAATTATGAACAAGAGTTTGACAACTTACATAGAAAGATTATAGAGCTTGGATGAGAAAAACCTAAGAAACCTTGAGTTTTTATCACAAAACTCAAACAAGGACAACAAAAGGAACTTGATAAACACTTGATCTTGGAAAATCCATGGTGGATGGTGGTGGTTCTTGTGGTGGTCGATCCAAGAAGAAGGGAGGAAGAGAGGATGAGCTGAGATTTTTGCTAGTGGTTTCTTGTTATGGAATGATAAATGGTGAAGATGGATGTAATAAGATGTTATATATATATGGACTAGGGGGGGCAAGATCCATAAAAGGAGGAGGCATTTAGGGAGGAAAAATTGGGTTGGTAGATTTTGTAAGAAATTTTGTAAGATTTGTTAATATTGTGTAGATATTTTGTGTTATAAATGATACCGGGTACCGAGTTTGCTAGAAATAAAATTTAACGGTACCAATTAAAATATAACGATGTTGTAAAAATTATAAAATTACATTCCTGATAAGAATCGGGTGTTAAAATAATTGTCGTGTTGAAATATCGTAATCCGACGGAGTAATAAGCTCCGACCGTAAATGTAGCAATTGATTTCAAAACACCGGGTAATTTAATAATATAATTTTTATATTATTATTATGAGTATAAAAATGTGTTAGGACCATAGTTGGGATTGTCGGATCAATTATTCAAAATAATAGCTCATAAGATAACGTTTATTAGGCTGATAATCGTACATGTATAGAAATGACGCAACTCACGTATAAATGACAAATTTTCTCCGGAGGTGAATAGTGTTTTATGAATAGTAAAATTTTTAAACGCTTATCAGAATATCAAACTGACCTAAAAAATGATGAATAGTAAAATGATGAATAGTAACTGATGAATAGTAAATGTGAAAGTTCGGGAAAAGACCAGAATTTACGAGTTGTGACACTATGTGAGTGTAGGGATGGGTTAACAAAATACTTGAATGTAGATACTACGTCTTCATGTCCATAGGATTTCTCAACCATAGTAATTGCCCCCAAGTACATAAGTTGTGCTTCACCAAAACTCAACCTGCAATCATTACCGACAACATACTCACGATAAAATCCAAACGCTTTGAAATTTTCACAAATATTGACCAAAACTTTCCTTTTTTTTTTGTTCCCCTGTTCAAAAAAATTCATTTGTATAATTATCTCAGAGTCAGCTTCAACGGCAACACTCAAAATGTTCAATTTATCTCAGAATACCTAGACAAAAACATCCCTAAACCTTATTCAACACAATGCATTTACACTAACAATACACACCAAGCAAGAACAAACCAAACAATAAAAAATGCATACATGTAACCCAAATACCCAAAATTCCTAATTCGAAACAATGCTAGTAAATATAGAAACACATATTACGGAAAACGAAAACATCAAAGCACAATCACAAACCAATAATTGCAATAGACCATCTCCAAACACATCGGAAATCTTGTAATGTTGATTTTATTGTATATACCATCCTAAATAGTTTCTATGAACTTTTCCACAAATATACAACTATAGTTACATGTATTTCAGCAATGACGAAATTTTTTTCTCCAACATCAAAATTTCCTTCTCTAGCTTCAACTTTGCCTTAATATAAGCTCCTTCCAGTATATTTGTGTTGCTCTTAACATGTGTCTTTGCCGATGTTGAATCTGTACCAAAAAAAGATCAGATAGATTAGGCCAGACTGTCAGCTTTGGGAGCATTTCTTAAGACAAACTACCTCAACGCCTATGATATAAAGCACAATTTTGATAAGAAATCTGAAACAACCCCTATAAAAGCTAAACAGATTCAATAAGTAATCCTAAATATCCCAATCAGTTTATGCTTCATAAACATCATAAATCAATAACCTATTTAAACATGTCATTAACTCCTAATTGCACAAAATGACCAACTATAAATAAAATAGGCTTTCATTTTCTATAAATCCATTAACACATAAATCTTAAACACAAACTAATCCCTAAAATTTATAAAAAAAGCTAGCGATAAGGTAAAAAAAACGAATTACATGTGGTAATTTTGTTTTCTGGTAAGCAAACTTTGACTTTATTATGTATAACTGTTTCAAGTGGTAAACATAACACACTAAGATGTGATAGATCACAAGAGCGATGTACCTCCAGCATAAGAGTTCAGTGTGGTCACGTTGCTCACCATGTTGTTAAATAGTTCTTTAGAAGGTTCAGCTACCATAACACCTAAGTTGAGTATGCTTTTAAGTTTGCACAAAATTTTCCATACTTGAATTAAACATCAATATTCTTGACAACATCAAGATAGACAAATCCAACATAAAGAAAAATATAATCTTAACAAATATCGGGTGTATTCATGAATCTTAAACTCTATACACGTTAAACTAAAATTCATTACAGTCTTCAAGTATATCCCTCAAATAATTGTCTTTAAAAAGAGCAGCAGGGGATGTTAATTAATTGTGGAAACAATCAAACCCACAAAAAAGCACATACCTTTATAGCAAACAACCACAAAACTGATTAAAATTCATTTACGTTTTTCATAAAAATCTAATATTTACCAAAAAAATTACAAAAATACCCTAAATCAATACATAAATCAATTAGCATACGATAAATAAAACCTGAATGCATTGATATAAAACATACCACTCATTAATCATATTGTAAGATGTCCACTTTTTTTTTTTTTTTTTTTTTTTTTTTTTTTTTTTTTTTTTTTTTTGGGTCGTTTTTTTGGTTGAGACCTATAGAAGATGGAAGAAAAGCTTGTGAAAAGAGAATGTATGGATGAATATGTTGGTGATGACCGAGATAAGAGTCCCTTTTTTTATAAATTACATTTTTTGGTTGCAAGTATGAAAGAATAGCATTCATGATTATGCCTATCATATTAGTGTAACCATAAAAATATGAGATAAAAATATCATTGTAGTAAATTTCTAAGAAACACAAAAGTTATTAAAAAGAAACGCTATTAAAAAAACAATGATCCATATATGAACCAATAAAATATTGTCACGTTACAGAGATAGTAGTGCATCTAATCAGATAGTGTATCTCATATTAGAGATCGAGATGATGCAACTTTACCTTTACAATTCATGTGAAATGTTAGCAAGAAGTCATCTTCTTGAGAAACATAACGCTACATACATCCTTATATAGTACCAACCTACAAAAACATATTATATAAATACGGTTACAATACCTTCTTGATTAGAATATTAATTACTTTACATTGTAAATTCCTCATATGAACTTTATGTTAACTATTTGCATATGATAGTAAGAGTAAGGCTTTTTGTTGTTCATAAATAGCAGAAGGATTAAAATAACTTCTCAATTCGCAGAATAGTTACTGCATGATGATGGTCATGCCTCGTGGTTCTATATTACATTGAAAAATAATTTTACTTTGACAATAAGTTACTAAGGCTATGTTTGGCGAAAGTAGCTGTGACTGAGCAGTAGCAGTGAGCTGTAACTGCAAGTAGTAGCCATAGTTCACTGCTCACCGCTTCTTAAAGAAACATTGGAAAAATGAGCATTCCTAAAAAATAGGAAAGCTCACCGCTCTTATGCCAAACGAACACTAATTATATAACTTTTTGTGTTACTCCACACCTCTCTAGTTAAAAATTCAACCACGACACTATCACAAAACCAATCATTTAGTAAGCTTCCCATATGAAGGTTCATTATACTCGCAGATCTCACCTTTTAAAAATAATTGAGAATATTTAAAAAAAAAAAAAAAAAAAAAAAAGAAAAAAAAGGTATTAAACTTGAAACTATACTAAACACCAAAGAGGTCTCCGAACTCATATCCAAACAGCCCCAATACCTTTTTTCATTACCAGGACAACATAACATTGCAAAGCGGCTTGATCATCTATTCACTTCCTTGAAAGTTTTGACTTTTTACATGATATTAAAAGGTCAAAACTTAATCATAAATCCTTCCTTTAACTTTAAGGTGGCTGCAATTTACTAAATGGTCGATACAACTTGCTTCGTATTTAAAACAACTCATTTCATTTAGTTAATCAAATATGATGTTTAGTTAATTAATCCCAAACACCCTTAGAAACACATATGCTGTACCAAAAGTTCAAAGGAGATTTTTTTCTATAAAAAGAGAGTGCGTAGTTGACTAAATACTTCATACTAAACAGGTTATTTCAGTTACAAAAATATAATACACGTTATAGTTGATTAATCCCAAACATCCATACAAAATAATCCCTAAAAATTAAAAACCACTTGACCAAAATCTGTTTTGTTGCTGCTAGTGGTGTGCAACAGCTCAAAACAGGACATTGCCAAACAAAAACAGAATATCTAAAAACACTACAACCGATTTGTTTCACTCAAGCTTTTTCAAAACATACGTAAACAACAATTATACCCAAATAAACTGAACAAAATATCTACCACTTAAAAGCACAATAATCAGATGATCATCCTCAAAACATCACACACATTATCACAAAACAACATAATCCAAATAAATTAAAAATAATAAGAAACAAAATTACCAATTTCAATGGCTTTCATGTACAATCGTCGCAAATGGATAACTAACACACACATGCCTCGATCGGATGATCTCCACACGCCACCTACAACACCAAACAACAAAAACACATTACTAAAAAACACACAAAGCCTTAAAACAAATGAAACTAATTGTGGTCTTGTTACCAATAGTGGCAAAAATAAACTGAAAAAAAAATATCAACATGCAAATGGTAATATTGAATTGTTTCATCAAACACATCATATGCATAAAAGTATGACATTATTTAACATATACTTATTTTACTACCCAACTAATGTGAATGTAACTAAAATAAGTAAATGAATGACAAATATTTAATACAATGACGGATAAAGAGCTTGAAAACAAACTTATAGTATCACTTAATGGTGTATATCCGTTTTCCATCCTTGAAATATAGTTGATGCTTTATGAGATTCTTGGTTACCTATTTGACAATGATAAAATATTAACATCAGCTCAAAATTAAGCACTCTATGCATATAAACACTTTGTATTCACTATCTCAAAAGGTGAAGTTGAGAACTAACTTGGATGTTTTCTAAGTAAGTGATGTTTCAATTAGAGGTCAATCTCACCGACACATCCCCCAACACCTCCATATCACCTAATTCAAGGTTTTAGGGTTTGATACTTTGATGAATAAGATTTTGTTTTAACTTTACACATAACAAATTAGCAATCTAACATAACCCCTTTGACAATACGCATAAATTAACAATGTAACATAAACCCAGTATTAACTAACCTTAGATAGATCATAAATCCGACCAAAATCAAAGAAAAATAATGTATCATTCAAATATAATTACAAATAATATATTGTTGATGAATAATGTTCATAAACATACCTTTAATTCTCGTATATAGCAGATTGCTGATATGATCTATTATAGGGCGTTTTATTTTTTGTTCGTTTGATGGAACGAATAGGGATGGGGTCTATTGACTCACTCGTGTATTCTTCAGGAAGGAATAAGAGAATGGATGTGTATCGATGTTTAGCGTGCGATTTTATTAAAAGTTTACAATTTCACCCAAAATTATTAAAGTTGACATATAAGGTACATGTGTTTTTCTAAGCTTTTTATTTAGCATCAACAAAAAATGATTTTTTTTTTTATAAATTTTGGCTAAATATAGAAATATTTTAGGCTTTTTTATAATTAAAAAGCTTTTTTAAAAATCAAATTAAAAAAATTATTACCATATAAAGTATGATTTGATTTTTTTGAAATGAAAAAGTCCCCACTAGGGGTTTTATTTTATTAGCTAAAAGATTATTATTTAGGGAAAATTGTCCAGAAATGCATCTAACTTGCCATTTTTTGCTTTTGTGTACCATGAATTTTTTTTCCTATTGTAACTACAAACTTTCTTAATCTTCCTATTGTATACACGAACTTTTTTAATTTTCCTATTATATACATGAATCTGACGTGACATGGAGTTAATTACATAAATTTACATGAATCGTTCCTGTGGCTCAAAACAACTACACCATTCGTCCTATAAACAATTACATAAAAGGTCCTTGTAGCTCAAGAGTTAAAATATTTGCATCACCCACCACCACCAACATACACCACCGCCACCCACCGCCACCACCACCACCACCACCCACCGCCACCTATCAACACCCACCGCCACCACCACCACTGCCCACCACCTCCACCCACCACCACCCATCGCCACCTACCAACACCCACCGCCACCACCACCCACCACCGCCACCACCACCCACCGCCACCACCACCACCGCCCACCACCTCCACCCACCACCACCACCACCTACCGCCACCTACCAACACCCACCACCACCACCGCCACCACCACCGCCGCCACCACCACCCACCGCCACCGCCACCACCGCCCACCACCTCTACCCACCACCACCACCCATCGCCACCTACCAACACCCACCGCGACCACCACCCACCACCGCCACCACCACCCATCACCACCACCACCGCCACCACCACCACCTACCACTGCCACCACCACCCATCGCCAAGTTTTTATACATGATTTTATACACGTGGTGGTGGCGGTGGGTGGCGGTGGGTAGTGGTGGCGGTGGTGGGTTTTGGTGGTGGTGGTGGTGGCGGTGGCGATGGGTAGTGGTGGCGGGTTTTGGTGGTGGTGGCGGTGGGTGGTGGTGCTGAAGGTGGGTGGTGGTGGGTAGTGGTGGTGGTGGTGTGTTTTGGTGGTGGTGGCGGTGGGTGGTGGTGGTGATGGTGGGTGGTGATGGGTAGTGGTGGCGGTGGGTAGTGGTGTGTGGCGGTGGGTAGTGGTGGCGGTGGTGGGTTTTGGTGGTGGTGGCGGTGGGTGGTGGTGGTGGGTGGTGGTTGGTGGATGCGGTGGTGATGGTGGTGTTGGTGGTGGCGATGGGTGGTGGTGGCGGTGGGTGTTGTTATGTGGCGGTGGGTGGTGGTGGCGGTGGTGGGTGGAGATGGTGGGTGGTGGCGGTGGGTGTTGGTAGGTGGCGGTGGTGGTGGTGGATGGCGGCGGTGGTGCCGGTGGGTGGCAGCGAGGACTAACGATGCAAATATTTTAACTCAATGAGGACTAACGATGCAAATATTTTAACTCAATAGTCAATGAGGACTAACGATGCAAATATTTTAACTCAATGAAGACTAACGATGCAAATATTTTAACTCTTGAGCTACATGGACCTTTTATGTAATTGTTTAAAGGACGAATGGTGTAATTGTTTTGAGCCACAGGGACGATTCATGTAAATTTATGTAATTAACTCCATGTCACGTCAGATTCATGTATACAATAGGAAGATTAAGAAAGTTCGTGTATACAATAGGAAGATTAAGAAAGTTTGTAGTTACAATAGGGAAAAAAAAAAGTTCATGATATACAAAAGCAAAAAGTTATATGCATTTATGGACAATTTTTCCTATTATTAGTGAATATGACATTTATGCTTAATCTGGTCTTTTCGGTGATAGGAAGTGTACGTTTTGTCTTTCATAACTTGGAGTAGCACATTTGCGTTGTAAAAGTGTGCAATGAATTATACCTGTTCTATGTGCAAAGGCGTTTCTACTGCACAAATGTTCATTATGAAACATGCTTTCAATCTAGTATAGAAGTCGAATGTCCTAAACTGTTGTTCTATGTGCAAGGGCGTCTTTAATCTCCAAGTATGCAATGAATTTAACTCCCAAGTTTTCGGCATATACTGTGAGATGTTGTCTTGATATTTCTGAAATACCATACATGCAGGTTAGTGTTCGATATGGTATGACAAATATGCAAATCAGGGGTATCTTGTTTAAAACTTACGACTCGTTGTTGATTCTTCTTAGATTGATTTTGGCACAACTTATATTGAATATTCCAAAATATTTATGCCTTTAGTTACATAGACGGATAGAAATGATTTCATATAGACATTTACTAGACAAAAATGCAACTCTCTCAAGGTAAAATGCTCTGTTTCACATGGTAAAGCTGTACAAACTTATTATGTGCTTCTTGATTTTCCATAAAGAATTCTTAGAAAATGTTTTATATGAAATGCAGAAATCAGCGGTGCATTACGAAAATTGATTGTGGCATCGAGGCTAAAGAGGTTAGTAATACTTTTTAAGCACAAGAGTTGCACACTAGTATCACTACAAAGTGTGTAGAATATTTTGAGTTTATTAACATTTATTAATGTGTAAAAATATTACATATAAGTGCCGATAAATTTTGAAAAACAAAAAAGTTTCTACACATATATGTGTATAAAAAAAAGTCCATACTTAAGTGTGGAGAAATCTAGAATTTGTCTGCACTTACAAATGTGTACTACATTTATAACACCCAAATTATCCACACAAGAGCAAAGTGTGAAGGAATTAGGTGTTCTAATTATAGTTCACACTTGTAAGTGGAAACTTTTTTGTTTTTCAAAATTCGTTGACACTTATTTATGTAACCAATTTTTACATTTATAAATGTTAATAAACTCAACATATTTTATACACTTTTTAAAAGTGTATAAATTAGAGTAGTAAAATGACATATATTTTTTTTTTTTTGGTAGTGAGTGGATTTAGACGCTTAATTTTAGTTTTTCATCTAAATGACCGGTGATAATGAGTTATTTAATTCAAAACACCTCAAAACCAAATTTTCATTTCAAGATTGCACACAATTTAAAAAAAGTGATAATGTTATCTTGAGTTTTTAAAGCATATTGATTGGTTAAAATTTAAACGTAAACAAAATCCAAACAAAAAAACCTTAGCAAACCCCAAAATGAAAACTAGTTACACTGGTACACAGTAACAAACAAAAACGATTGCAAATATATATGACGTCATAAATGATTCAATCAACTATTGTTTATTCTCCAATTTTCAATTCTGATCGCTTTTACGCGAGAAAGGGGGACCCGTACCCAAGATAGATCTGAACAGACGGTTGCGGAGAAAGGGGACACCATTCTTTCTTTCTTCAATCCGATGACACTTAAAGCAGGTACTGAAATTACATATCCCTGTCTGACATTCAAGGACCAAATAACCATTAGAGGGGAGGGTACCCTGCGTTTTGAGAGGCGTTTTCCGCCAAAACGCAACGCGAAGGCGCCAAGAGGGTACCGTCCCTCGCATTTTCGAGCGCTGAGCCATCATGACCAGCCGAGATGGTCCCGGAAAATGCAACACGACGACGCGAGAAGGGTACCGGGGGTCGTGTTATCCCGTTTATTTGTGGCGTTTTCACGTTCCCCCCCCCCCCCCCCCCCCCCAACTTTTTTTCTCGTATTAGGTTGATTCGGTGGCTGTTACTTGGTTTGAGCAAGAATCAAAGAAACGTTGTCTTGATATTTGGTGGATGCTTAATTTTTGCTGGAGAATGACTATGGAGATTTTTGGGTGGCTGTGCAACATATGAAAGAGATAGGGTTGAGTGACTCAGATTTTTTGGGTGGTTGTGCAACATATGGGCCTTTAAGATAAAAAGTGAAATGTACTGTAGTAAACAATATTTTTTAAATCGAATTATTGTGATGTTGTTTAGATGTCCACTGCATGCACATGCCACACTATCTATTTGATTAAATGTTCACAAGTACTTGAACATACATGGTGCGGATAAAACTAAAGTATGTACATTTGTTTTACTGTATCATTTATTTTATTCTATTTTTTTTAATGTATTTCTTAAATGAATGAAATTTTAATTTTAATTAAATGTGTTAGTTTATTTAAATAAATGAACAAAAGAAAAAGATATATGGATGTGGGGTCTAAGGGTGTATGACGGCACTAGAAACTGGTGTTATAGGAGGGAGGGGGTTTTTGGTGTTATGGTGAATTCTGGTGTTATGAGAAAAGGTGCTGATGTGGCAGTACTTTTTCTCACGACACCAACAGGACGGCACCACGATACCTAGTGCTCTTAATATCACGATTACAAGTAGAACACACATACTTGGGAGTACCTTTCTGTCTTCTAACATATGTTAATGGATGTTTGTGATATGAAACGGTCCACGTGCCCTTGTAGAAAATGTTTGCAAAAAGATCAACTGGACTAAGGCAATCAAGGTGAAAAGAATTCTTGCAATCGTGACAATGATAGAGTGGGTGTTTAGGGTGCATTTCTTTCTCACAAATATCGCAATAAAAGTCTTCAGGGTGATCTTCAACTGGAGGATACGTCAAAGGGATTTCATGTCCTCTGCAAAACCTGTGACCTAGGGAAAGTGGCGACCTCATTGCACAATACATGCCTAATTGGAACTCACAAGCCTTGCAAGCATAGCTTATACAATTATCAAATTTGTTACAAGCCTTACATAAAGGTTGGGGATCTATAACTTGGATAAGTGGATGGTTGTGGGTTTTGTGTTTGATGATGTTGGGTAGATATGCACAGTTTACACAAAGGTGAAAACCGCAAGTTTCACATCTATACAAGAACGTATTACCATAGCTGTAGCAACCAGTGCATTCATAAGATCCTGATGTGTCTGCCAAGTCAAGGGGATGATCAAGGTGAAGTTGATGTTTTAGTGTAAGGGGTAATTGGGCACAATATTTGTGGAGATTGAATGAACAACCATCTTTGCAGCATCTATAGTATGGAAATGACAGGGGTCGTACACACCCATAACATACCTCTATTGGATCACTAACGTCAGGAACATTGTTATTTTGGGGTTTTGCAGCAAGGATTAATGGGTGATCGTGACTTGGATGGGTGATTTCTACTTCATCATTGTTATCGAGAGATAACTCTTTGAGATGCAGTAGTTTCAATGGATCCATAAATGGTACAGACATTGGAAAATGCAGCAAATTGCTTGTGTCTTCACTAGCAGCAGAAGTACTTGGATCCTCTGAAATCACGGCTTCCTAATTAGAAAAGAGAAAACAAACAAAAATGAAGACAAGTTATAATTAGTTACCTGGAGGAGTAGGCGGCCCTGCATTTAAGGCACATTTGATATGAGTAAAATATCTACAGTTTGCACAGTGATACAACCATTCATTCCGTCGAATGTATTTTTTGCAAAACTCGCAAGATTGGGGAAAATTAAAGAAGTGATCTGGAAGCGAATAGACGAGAACAAGTGAGTGTTTAGGGTGATGTGGTAGATCGAGAGTAGGGGCTAAGTTTGTACAACCCTTGTGGATATAAAAGTCACAGCTATCACATAGATAGAACAAGTCTTTTTCTTCAGTTTTGCAAGCATCACAAAGGATTGCACCAGGTCTTAACTGGAGGGTTAAAGCGTGTTTGGGGTGACCTTTATGTTTTAACTTTACCATTGCCTCTTCCTCAATTGCATCAGCTTCCGACTTGCGAGCAGACTCACCAACACAACAATTAATGCAAAATGAATATACAGGCTCATCACTTTCAACATAACACAATCCATGAGTTAAGCAATCAAGACATACATCACAAACAAAATCTTTGGCTCTTGTTCTTCTCACATTAATGAGTTTTAGAGGATGCTGAAATATGGAAGGGAGGTTAATAGTGAGTGGAAGCTGTGCACATGATTTATGCAGAAAAAAACAACACTCTGCGCAGGCATATGCAGAGCCACTTGAGGATATGGGTTCTTCACATCCAAAGCAGCCAACAACGTCTCCTTTCTTTTCATCGTCACCACCTTCATTCCAATTCTCGATGAGCTTCAAAGGATGCTCTTGGTGAGCAAAATGATTCATCTCTTCCATTTTCACTCTCAAACCTTAGATCGATGATGTATAAACACTTTGACAGCTAGTATCTTAAACCAGAATGAAATTTTCTATTTTTATTCAAACCAAGCTGAAAAAGTTTTATACGTTTAGCTATAGAAAAAAACAAACAATTTACGGCCAAAAAACAGCAATTACCAAAAAGCCCCTCCTTCCTGTGATGAGAATTTGTGTTTATGATGTTCGTTGAGAAGGTTTTTTGCAACAATGATGTTTTCTTTATGAGAGATTGAGGTTGCTAGATGATGTCCGGCTATGGTGTTTGTATATGCGATTTTTTTAGATTGGTTGTAATAACTATGAGTTGTTGGTGGTTGGTTTTATTAGTGGGCCATTTATTAGTTGGAGTAATAACTATTGTTCACTTCAATTGTTCATCAATACCAATATGACCCAATTGATCACGTGAACTAGACCAAAAACATTGATGGCAAGTTTGGTTTATAGTTTTTGGATTCAAAAAATGATTTCACTCCAAAAATTAAGGGTCTGTTTGGTTTATAAGTGGGATTGGATTCGGATTTGGATTTGAGGTAGGTTTTGGTGAAAGAAATTATATTTATTTTAAATATATTTTATAATAAATTTTAAATAAAATATATTATTTGTATTATAAAAATAGCATAAGTGATCTAGATATAGAGAGAGGCAAAAAAAAAGGTCCACAAAGTACACATATTTATTTGAAACCTACCACAGTGCCTAACTATCAATATATCATTCAAACAATGACTCTTTTTTCAAAAGAATGAACCAAACAAATAATAAAAGTCTTTTCAATGCAAAAGTCATTCAAAAGTATCAAACCAAACAGGCCCTGATATTTGGTTCAAGCTTTTGGGAATCGAAGTGGGTCCGGTAATGATAGATTGATTCATGTCTAATGTGGTATTTTTTGTAAATAATGAACCCTGCATTTATTTCACACTCACAATTAATACATAAATTAATTATTAAAAAATAAAACTACCGACTTTCTTTCTAATAAATCATTTATCAACTATTAAAATAAAGTTTTATAAAATATTATTTTTTTCCTCTTACATCATTTTCTTTTATTCTAAACCGAATTCAAATCTGATTCGAAATTATTTTACAAACCAAATGGGCCTGAGAACTGTAATGTAATGTCGCCAAAGGGGCATGTATGAACCAATATTTGCTTGAACAACCAACTTAAAGGCTTTGATTTTGACTTTTTATATAAAAACCATCTCATTCCGCCAATAACAATATGTTTCGCGAACTCCATTCTTCTGCCATCTTTAGTGATTATCTTGTTTCATCTTCCATACAATCGTGCTACTCATGAACAGTAACTATATCACGTATTCTAGTCCAGCTGAGACATGCATGATCTCACTAGTATAATTGGTCAATAAACGTTGGTTCATGCCAGAGACACACCAGGGAATCTTGAGAGGGTGTTGCACAATTGGCATTTGTGTTAACTAAAGTTACACCATGAAAAACGAAAGTAGCAAAATTAAATTATTGGAGGTTGCCCATACTAAAAATCGACAATTATTGAAAATTTTGCACCTGGTGACTTAAAATCGGGGGTAGCCCGTGCCACACCCTTCACCAATATAGGTCCATCCCTGGTACATGCTTAATTTTCAAATCTAATTAGCTAATGTGGATGAGAATCAAACAAACACAATGTAACTGATATGGGTGAAACTGTATGATCATCAAAATTGAACCCATTCATCTATTATAAGAACGTTATCTTTCTCGACCATAGATATTCATTTAATGAGATTCTAACTCTATACGACGAAATGATATAAACGATAAGCAAAGAACTAGGTTGTTTGTATGTGTCCCAAATGATAAATCCGTTGTTATAGACAGTGGCACATGCAAAGTTTCGTCCTACTGGCTCTTGTTAAACATCTATGAATATGATAAAAAGTGGTTTAAATCAGGTTATTGTGCTAATTAAATCCAAATCAATCGTGTTGTAATGACTTATACTGTACATCAGAGGAGAGTTATTTTGGATACCAAAAATTTCTTGCATACGGATGACTCATCTCCACAATCCGTCTAAAAAGTTTAATAGCTGAGTTTAAAAACATTTTATATTTCACTTATTTTTTATAATTTAAATATCTCATTAACCGTTAATCGTTAGCCAAAACAAATTATACCCTCACGACCAGCATTTAATTATCTTTCCATAGCCGGGTACTTTGATATATTTTCGACAAACATTTTTTTTCCACTTTTTTTGAACGTTTTCTCGTCTTTTTTTTTTTTTTGAAACTTACATGAGAAATCACATATGATGAACAATAATTTGAATAACTAAAGTGACACGACAATATGTATTATGACCGACGTGAAATACATTGTTATTTTGTTTGTTGATATTACTACTATACGAATTTCTTAGTAGAGTAGTTGATAAAAGCACAATACATTGCATAAATGTTTCTTGATTTGCATAATCACAACCTAACCTAAACTAGAACTCCCACTATGACATACTTTAGTCCAGCTGAACCATGATCTCACAAATATATTTGGTCAAACACAAATTAGTTAATGCTTAATGGCTTATAAAAGCTATTCTAATAAACTTGCTACTTCAACCATTGCAGAGAATCGCTTAATTTCTCAATTTTCATTTTGATTCGCTAATATGGATGAGAATCAAGCAAACACCATGTAACAGATATGATTATAACAATCCTGCAGCATGAATCATGAAAATGAATAACCAACAAAACTTAAATCATTCATCTATTTCCACAAATAAATTGAAATAAAAATTTCAGGGAGTTCAATATATCATATGTTTACGTTCTCGGCCATATATATTCGTTTCATGAGAACCTAACTGCATACAATGAAATTGATACAAACGATAAGCAAAAGAAAGTAGGTTTTTTGTTTCTTTACGAAACAACAAATCCATTGTAATAAGTAGTGACAAATGCAAAGTTTCGTCCTATTTCCCCTTGTTAAAAAACTAGGAATATGATAAAAAGTGGTTTAAATCATGACTTTGTGCTGATTAAATCCAAGATAATTATAGTGTAAAGACTTCTGCATCATTAGTCAGCATCAAATTTATGCTTGATTTGGCTTTTTTAGTGATAGAAAGTGTTTTGGCTTTCATAAGTTGGAGTAGCACATTTGTATTGTAAAAGTGTGCAATGAATTCCCGAGTGCCCAACATATTCAAATATGCTGTCTTGATCTTTCGAATAAACCATGCATTCTATATATTGTCAAATAAATTTGGTCTATATGCAATGATGTCTGTACTGTTCAAGTGTGCAATGCAATCGCTCCCTAGTAAGGATGGCAAAACCCCAAATCCGAGGGTGAAATCTACAACCTGATATTATCAGCCGGGACCCGGGATCAGTTTTGATACACTGGATCGGAGGACTTATTTTGGTGAGCCCTGCCTCACTTACGCGAAACCAAAACCCGGTTATTTAAGTATTTTATATAAAATATGAAACCAAGATTTCTCTATTTCAAAGCTTTTATACTTAAAACGGTGATCCTCAAAAAACAAGGAGGGGTTTCGTATTCGGGGTTGGGACTACCCTTAGCCACCCCGGAACCATTCCGACTCCCATGTTTCCAGCATAGATTCATATACTCATGTTCTATGTGTAGGGGTATTTGTATTATACAGGTGTTCAATGAATTCTTAAAGTCTTCACTCTTCGGGATACACTAAGATGCTGTCCTGATTAATGTTTCTTATATACCACACATTCAATTAATGTCTTTAATTCTTGTTTTATTTGTGCAAAACGGTCAAGTATAGATTCATATGTTACAAGTACAACCATAACAAAATTTGCATCTACTACCTAATTCATCAAAGAACTTGCTATTAAAAGCGATCATTAACTATGAATGGCTTCGACTAGTGTTGTGTTTTATCTCAAGTAGGTTAAATTGATAATCTCGGCCAAAAGGGGAACAAATCAAATCAGATGAATAGATTGATAGATATCCAAAGTGTATTTTCGCAGCAATACAACATCTACGTTGTTTTAGTAAAATACTAAAATAATCTGTAATTAAAACTAATGCATTTATGTTTGTGAATCAACCCAGCTGTACTGAAATGTACCAAAAATGACCCGTTTCAACAGGAAACTAGTACAACACATAACACAACCACATCCAACAGGCACATTTTGTCACCTACACGATTCTACCTCTATAAGTCTAAGTATATGAAGCACTCACACTTTATATACTCTTTTTGTATAGTCAAAACCCAAACGTTTAGCGGTAAATTTGTAAGCTTACACGTCGACATGGAGATGCCTCTTCGAAAACCATATAGGCAAGTGAATAGAATTAACTTTTACTATAAAACCCAGAAAATACATACCATGTCTTGTCACTTGTGCCTATGCACAAGGATACTTAGTTTGACCTTGGGACTTAGGATGCGTTATAAAAACTAAGCTACATCCCTTGCTAATGTCAAAGATTTCGTTGTGGTTTGTTTTTAACATTTCCAATAAAAACAAAAAGCTACATTTATAAGAGGGTTAGAGACCATTAACAGAAATTCTTTTACATTCTCCCCCAAACACTTCAAAAAAGATGATTTCAGCAGTAAACATGTCTTGGCAAGACCAAATCCACCGACGCCAGTGCCACAAGGACCACCATCACCTGCAACCACCTTCAAATCAGTACCGGAGATGTTTGGGTAGTGATCTTGGTCCAAGAGTCTCAGAAGAATCATTTGAACGGAAGCACGTGGTGATAGTGATGGATGCCATGAAAGAGTTCTCGGTAGAGACTCTTGAATGGGTTCTCAAGAACATTGCACTTGACACTTGTTGCACCATAACTCTTTTGGGTGTCAAGCCATGGCTAACCTTTGTCTGTAAGTGACTCAAATGTAACCCATTAATCTTAGTTTGTTAATTTGTTTGTTTGTTTGTTTGTTTGTTTGTTTGTTTTTTTATTTATTTTTATTTTTATTTTTATTTTTTTAAATATCAACATGATATATAATCTTGTATATAAATTTAATATCTTTATATAGAAACTAAAAGGGGACAAGTGGATATTTTATGCAAAGAACCCTTTTATGTTTACTATGGTTTTTTGTAATACAATAGTAAGGTTATGTTGCAGTTTCTTGTAAGACCGAGACAGACATATGGAAGATGAAGATAGAAGATTTACTAAGTATGAATCCAAGGTGTCAAAAGGCTCAAGCTTTGGTTGATCTTTGTGTAAAATATAAGGTAAGTGAATAGTTTGTTGATAAACATAGAGGCTATAAAGAGTTTCTGATGATGGCTCGAAATACGCCTATCATCCTGCCCAGCCATAGGTTGTAGGTTAAGGTCCCGTCAGGGACATGTATGTATTAGTATTTGTTATAGAAAAACAAGTGTATTAGCTATTAAAAGCTAATATTTACAATGAATAATTCACTCAGGTTGCACCACAGATCGAGAGTGGGCAAGGTTTTCCAAAAAGATTACTTGTTCTTGAAAGAATCACAAGCGCGTACGCCACGTGGGTCGTTTTTGACAGGTAAATGAACTTTTTTTGAATCATCTTTGTATAATAATACTAAAAACAATGAAAATACATAACACGACTCCAGGCACCATAACAAGAAGCATATAGACTATGTTGCCAAGAAAGTGCCTTGTAACATTCTTGTGATGAACAACAAAGGAGAGGCAGATATGATTAAGGGCCGTACAACAACTTTTGACAGTGATGATGAGAGGTCAGAAACTTTTACATCTTCCACTATTCCAACACCAACCGTGATGCTCTCAGATGAATGCAGAAGAAGACTCAACCTCGCAAGTGCTTAAAAGTTGTGTTATATTATGTTATATTATGATCATATTATATGATTTACAATAAGGGTCTTTGATCACAAAATATCATTTAAGTTCATATCGTTCAAAGGTTTTACAGGGCATAAGGAAATAGACAAGGAAGGAGAAGTTATTAAATAAAAGGTTTTTAAGGCGTTATATCTAAGCTCGTGTGTATTGTAACATATTTACGCTAAAATTTTAAAAGTGTTTGTTGTTTTTTGTAATGATAAATAAACATGGTTATTTGCACAAGAAGCGAAAAGTTAATGCATTCGTTGTCATTTATGCCAATCAAAAGAAAGTATCAAACTTATTCAATGATAATTTTAAAAGTCTACGAGTAGCTTCTTGAAAGCTAAAATACATCACAGAAAAAACAAAGCACCTGAATTAACTAACAGATCTGCAAACATACTGAACTAAGATTCGAGAATCGAGACCACTTGCTTTTCTACTTTGCAGCATGCATTAGCTCTTGTTTTTTCATGGCCGGTTTATCAGACTGGTCCTGTAAAAAAGATAGAAGACGCTATAAGTACATAAGCTAAACATGCAACAAAGATCAACCCTATACATTATTCAATTGGCACAATACTTGATAAATTATATACTACCTCGATTCTAAAGTTAATCACCAAGAGGGTGTTTGTGATTGCTTATTAGAAGTTCTAGTCTTTGGATATGATAGACAAACAGTACTGAGTGTTTGGATAAAAGCAAACTGCTTATGATTATCCGGTTATTTGAGGATAAGATAAAGGGGTGTTTGGGAATACGGTTACAAACAGCGTTTTGTCTCTAAGAAGTAAGAAAACATAAATAATCACTTTTTCAATTGGTTTGACAAACACAATAATCTGATTATCTGCATTTTTGCAAACATAATTGCAAACATAATGATCAGATAACCTACTCCAAAACCGTAATCCCAAAAACCTCTAAGCAGTTTAGCAGTTGCTTATTCAACTTTTGATATAATTAATCACCTATTAAATGCTTAAAATAAGCAGAATTGCCAAACAACCGAACAAATGCTTATCTAATTATTACAGCAAAAGCAAATCAAAACACTCTCTCATACATGGTGCATTGTTACAGCTGATTATTAGTTTCTACTTATTTCAAAAAGCATAAGACGTTTTAAGGCTGTTTGTTTAAGCTTACTTTCGGGCTTCTATTATGCAAAACTCACAAGCCCAATTTTTCCTGGCTTAATTTCCAACTCTTGCTCTCGTTTTCCATATTTAAGTCACAATAAGCTCATAATTCAAAAAATAAGCCCATAAAAACGAACTTATAAAATGGGCGTTTGGATTAGCTTATTTAGCCGGCTTATGGGCTTATTTGATTTTGGAAAAGCTGAAAAGCTCACTTTTTAGAGCTTATTAAATTTAGCTTTTTGGCTTAAGCCAATAAGGTGAAGTTGATAAGGTCATCAGCTTCAATAAGTGAGCTTATCGGCTTTTCCAAAGTCAAATACGCCTATAAGCCGGCTAAATAAGCGGATCCAAACACCCCATATGCCAAGTTGAATAAAAGCCCAAAAATAAACTTAAACAACCAAAAATATCGGCTTGTAAAATATAAGCCGAAACCACATAAACTCATAAGCCCGTATATAAGCTTAAACAAACATCCCCTAAGTCATAATAAGTCCAAAAATAAGCCGGAAAATAATCTTAAGCCGAGTCGAACAAGCAATCCGAAACACTCTAAAAAAGTAATCATTGCTTGAAAAGGCAACACCAAATTATTGAATATCAACGTGCAAACATTATTAACAATCAATAAAACCAACCAAACACCACATTAAAATTCACATAAATCCCATTAAGAAATACCCAATTTAACATGAAACTGCTTGATGGATCTATTATTAAGCAAGGAATTAGAAATGTTTTGAAACCCGGTTAGACCCCGGCCGGTCAAACGGGTCACCCGGTTGAACCGGTTCCGTAACAAAAAACGGGTCAAAAAAGTGTTTAGACACAAGGTTTATGCTGATTTTTACAGCAAAAATAGTGTTTGAACAGGGTTGACCCGGCGGGAATGGGAATGGGTTTTGATACCCATATTTGTGGGTTTGATACCCATGTTTTAGTAATAAACACACTACCCAAATATTATGATGTATTGGGATAGTCATTCCTATATTTCAAACCCTTAAACCAAATGCACCCTCAAGGATAAACATTAAACATAACTTCAAGACAAACAACTAAAAATCAAGTATAACTTAAAAACAAAACAACTCAAAATACATTAAAAAAAAAAAAAAAAAAAAAAAAAATTAAATAAAAAAAAAAAATTAAATAAAAAATAAATAAATTAATTCTTGGCTTATCACTTATCTTTCGTACTAAATAAAATTTTATTTCCCTTCTCATAACAAAGCCAGTCTAGCATGTCCTGTGCTTCTAGACATAAGGTCATGCTTAAGCACTTGGGGGTGCGTCTATCACGTGTATTTGAGCCAATCTAGGGTTACCATATCAGTATGAGTTATGACTCTCATTTGCTTCTCAAGCTGGCCTTTTCATTTGTACCAAAACAACCAACGATTATTATAATAAAATGTAAATTACCAATTCAATTAGCTTCTTTATTACAATGTGGTCATCCATTATCATACTCTTATCTCACTAGAATATATTAAATAGCTTTGACATTTCTCTCCCATTCTCTATTTCATTAGACACACACATGGAGAAATATACATGTCCATTTTTTAATTTTTGGGTCCACAGCTGAGTTCTCCCTGTTTGAAAGCACATAGTGGTTCTGCGCATGGCTGAGAATGGTAGAGGGGTAGCCGTTAATGGACATTATGGGGAGACACTTGACATGATACGTGATACAATTCCTTCACGACCACGTCATCAAACCACACTTTTCACTCTTCCTTTTTGCCAAAAGGTTTTTACTTTCTTCTTTGTTTCTTCTTCAAGAGTTCAAATTATATGCCATGACCACCCAATTCTTCTTTGATGGTATTTTTGTTTTAGTTTATTTGTTACTACTATAACCCCCTTTTTCATAAATGAGTAAAGATTTATCATATAGCTCCTTTGTATTTCTAATTATTGCTTACGGTTTTAACTCTGTGGCAGCTGATAGCAGAATTTTTGGGCACGTACTTCATGGTATTTGCAGGTTGCGGCGTAGTAGTAGTGGACTCCAAAAGGGACCATGTGATTGGTCAAACCGGAATCGCCATAGTATGGGGGTTGGTGGCGATGGTGATGATTTACTCAGTCGGCCACATCTCTGGTGCCCATTTCAACCCTGCAGTCACCATTGCCTTTGCCTCTAGCAAGAGATTCCCTTTTAAAAATGTGAGTCAGTTAATATATTTAGGTTACATTATTGCCAATTGATGTTTGTTATCATTCTTTAGGTGCCCGCATACATGATTACTCAAATTCTTGGATCATTACTAGCAAGCGGAACGCTACGGCTAATATTCAACGGGAGAAACAATAATCTAGGAGCAACAGTTCCCACGGGATCCGATATCCAATCTTTGGTGCTGGAATTCATTATCACATTTTATCTCATGTTTGTCATCTCCAGTGTCGCCACAGATGATCGAGCTGTTAGTACCGAATTTCAAATTTAACCATTATCTGTATTATTTTAGATTCTTAACAAAGTTGATTATATATATTATAAATTCGGGTTGACCTAAACAATAACGACTACCAAAATATCAAATTCATATACAAATACAACTAGAGCTGATATTCTATTTTCGAATTAAAGAAGTTATATACTTATATATTATATATATATATATATATATATATATATATATATATATATATATATATATATATATATATATATATATATATATATATTATAAGTTCGGGTTGACGTAAACAATATCGACTACTCCTTAAATATATGTTTGACAACTAAGTGCCTTTTTAATTTCAGAATTCAGGAATATTCTTTAACCTTCACATTTCTAATTCTGTTGATACAGATAGGAGAAGCAGCAGGACTTGCCATTGGATCAACTGTATTGCTTAATGCCATGTTTGCAGGGTACAATAATTTTTATTACTAAAATGTGACTTTTTTTGTAATTTGTTTTTTGAAGAATTCAAAATATATATGTTTCTTTTGTTGTTTGTTGGTGAAGACCAATATCAGGTGCATCAATGAACCCAGCCAGGACGCTAGGCCCAGCCATTGTGTCAAACCAATACCGAGGCTTATGGGTCTACATGTTGGGACCAACTGTAGGAGCCATAGCCGGGGCATGGGCACACAATATAATAAGGTTCACTGATAAGCCTCTAGCTGAGATCGTCAAGAATCTATACTCCAAAGAATGGATGCACAATATAATAAGGTTCACACATATCTCAAGATTCAATTCTCTTAAGGCAACTACTTACATATTTATCACAATATGATTAGTCGTGACTCGTATCCTAAACTATCAATCAAATAATCAAAGAAATTATCAGTCCAGACAGACAATCAATGATTTCATAAATTTAAGTTGCATAACAGTTTAGACATACATCCAAACGCCCTCGTTAACAAAAGTAAAAACAACCTGCTGCAATTCTTATCACATACCTCGAAAATCCCAAGATTTCTATTGTAATCTGATTCAGGCAACGTCAACGAGACAGTCGCTTGCAGTTCATGACCAGACGGTATCACCCGCATTCCACCAAACCCCCACATCTCACTCTGTCCAACCGATCCCAACCCCTCACACGAAATTATCCACACAAAAGCCATAGGACTCTCTCGCGTATAATCAAAATTCAACTCCTCCGTTACCCTCACGGGCTCCTCCACAACCATCCCACTCACAACAAAAGCCGGAACCAACAACCCACCCGTAACAACTCCACAATAAACCATCCACAACAACACCTTCCCAATCCTACAACACCATTTCCAGTTGAATCATGCTTCTCAAACTAAACGTAATAAACCAACTTTACACCACTATAACATATCCCCCAAACAGTAGAGTAGACACATTCCCAAACATAAATTCCTCCCTAGTTTAAAACCCGCAAAAGGATCAGTTAACAACATGTAACACGAATGTAACAAACGTATTGGAAATGTAACTGAACAAACCAAATTATTCGCTTGATAGCCTATGATCGTAAATAAAAATTCAACTAATAACAACAAAACGCTAGGGGAACTATCTGCCGTATTGACTCATCATTTGTTACACCCGTAACGATCGATATCGCATCGTTTTGGCTACTTAAGGAAAAGGAAAAGAATAACCATTATTTTACAGGCAAAAGGTTGAATTATTGGGCCATAAATAACATAAGACACGTTAGAAAAACTTCAGTAGATCAACTGGTCTAAGTATGGAGTCTCAGATTGCAAGGCAATCTTCTCCCTGCTGTCCCAGGTTAGGTTGTTCATTTAAGCTTTTCAAATAAGTTGTAAATTTTCTAATTCTATAGGATAATTCTGATTAAGTTTTCATTTTACTTTTCATTCTTAATCATCATCTGACTATCACCCGAGTTATATTATTGAGTGAAACCTTTTTCATTTGTGCAGCACTGATAATAAGCCAAATTGTGCATGTCCAGAAGGATGGACATGCACCATCACCAAAACTGAGCCATCTAAGGTCGGCAAACTATACGCAAAATGTGGTGGCGGTAGTTGCTCCTTTGTCACGTACGTTCACTAATCTTCAAAGTTTATCGCTTTAGTATATAAACAAACATTAATTCAATATGGTGTTGCAGCGAAACAACTTTGAAACAGAAAGTGGTTACCTCAGGAGCCAAGGTATTCTGCGAGTGTGCTGAAAGCTGGTCTTGTGTTGTATCCAAAACCGATGGCCCTGAAGCTGGTAATACCTACTTTGAATGTGGTGAAGGTTGCATTTGTGTGATAGATGAAACAAACAACGTGAAAGTTGTTTGTGCTTAAAAGACCACACGAAAAAGATATAAACTATAGTGTGTCAGCTTATTAATTTCTTAATATTGTGTCCTATAAAATAAGCATGTGAAGTTTGTCCAGTTCTTAGTGTTCATGTGTATTATAATGTGTAATAAGTAAAGCCGTAAAGGACGATCAATGATGAACTTATAATCGTTGTCTGTTCTAAGTTATGGATTTATGTATGGATATGAACATGGGTAGATAATTTCTTAAGATGGATTAGAGTACGTACTACCCACAAAGTACCAAAAAATAAACGTTAAAATCGATAGTCAAGGGCCATTTTGTAAGCTAATTTCATACTATAACCACCTTAATTCCTAGATATAGCGTATTCGCTGGACTAAATCAAGTGCAAGTCAATCTGCAGGCATAGCTCAGAGAAGCCTAAATCTAAGCCATCCGGCTTGACTCAGAGATCCGTCCCTTGGCCTGTGATAGCAACCAAGACCCTGTACCAGACCAGACCCTCTATAACACAAAACCTAAATGCAAACCAGCCCAAAGATAAGTCATAAGTCCATATAGACGCCCGATTTAATCACTAGACCAAGATACTGGATACCAGCCTATCTCAGGTCTGAGTCTGAGGGATCTAGAAGAGAGTAGAATATATCACACAGAAAAAAAAAAAATAGTGGGAGATCAAAGGAGATAAGAGACTTCCCCTCCAGTTTTATGATTGATTACAGGTTAGATAATAACAATCATAAAATTAAAGGAGGATAAATACTAAATACGAATTGTTTTACAAGAAAAAGACTGAACTGGACCAAATCTCTCCACATCAAGCAAAGTGACGATATATAGCATAAGACGCAATACATCCACTTCAAGAAAGTAGATCAACTTTCCCTAAGCATTTTATTAACCAATTAAAGGTCTACGAGTAGCTTCTTGAAAGCTAAAATACATCACAGAAAAAACAAAGCACCTGAATTAACTAACAGATCTGCAAACATACTGAACTAAGATTCGAGAATCGAGACCACTTGCTTTTCTACTTTGCAGCATGCATTAGCTCTTGTTTTTTCATGGCCGGTTTATCAGACTGGTCCTGTAAAAAAGATAGAAGACGCTATAAGTACACATGCTAAACACGCAACAAAGATAAACCCTATACGTTAATCAATTGGCACAATGCTTGATCAACTGATTACTACCTCGATTCTAAAGTAAATCACCAAGACCGTGTTTGTGATTGCTTATCAGAAGTTCTAGTCAGCTTATTGTGTCTTTGGATATGATAGACAAACAGTTCTGAGTGTTTGGATAGAAGCAAACGGCTTATGATTATCCAATTATTCGAGGATAACAATATAAGATAATGGGGTGTTTGGGAATACTGTTACAAACAGTATTTTGTCTTTAAGGAGTAAAAAAACGTAACTAATCAGTTTTTTGTATTGGTTTGTCAAACAATATAATCTGATTATCTGCATTTTTGCAAACGTAATGATTAGGTAACCTACTCCAAAACGTAATCCCAAAAACCTCTAAGCAGTTTAAGGAGTTGCTTATTCTACTTTTGATATAACTAATTACCTATTAGAAGCTTGAAATAAGCAGAATTTCCAAACAACCGAACAGATGCTTATCTAATTATTACAGCAAAAGCAAATCAAAACACCATCTCATACATCGTGCATTGTTACAGCTGATTATTACTTTTTACTTATTTCAAAAAGCATAAGCTTACATTGGGGCTTCTATCATTCACAACTCACAAGCCCAATTTTTCCTGCCTTAATTTCTAACTCTTGCGCTCGTTTTCCATATTTAAGTCATAACAAGCTCATAGCTCAAAAAATAAACCCATAAAAAGGAACTTATAAAATGGGCATTTGGATTAGCTTATTTAGCCGGCTTATGGGCTTATTTGATTTTGGAAAAGCCAATAAGCTCACTTTTTAGAGCTTATTAACTTTACCTTATTGGCTTAAGCCAATAAGGTGAAGTTGATTAGGTCATAAGCTTCAATAAGTGAGCTTATCGGCTTTTTCCAAAGTCAAATAATAAGCCCATAAGCCGGCTAAATAAGCTGATCCAAACAACCCAATATGCCAAGCCGAATAAAAGCCCAAAAATAAACTTAAACAACAAAAAATATCAGCTTGGGAAATATAAGCCGAAACCACATAAGCTAATAAGCCCGTATATAAGGTTCAACAAACATCTCCTAATTGATAATAAGTCCAAAAGATTGATTAGAACTATAAGAAATAAAAATAAAATATGGGATTACTTTTTGGCGGAAGATGTAATCGACGGCGATAAAAGCTCCGGCGATGCCACCGAATACGGCTGCCGGACCGGTGAGGAGACTCCATTTCCGGTATATCATCTTTTCTTCTTCTTTTGTTTGTTTGTTTGTGTTTGATAAAAAAAATTGTACTTTTACCACTTTGGTGTTGGAGTGAATTACATCTTTAGTCCATGTGTTTGTTCAAAACTTTCACCTAGCCAAATATAGTTTGGCATGCCATCACGCAACATATTATGCCACCTTATGCCACGTCTTTTTGTAAAATCGATATATATGCAATATGATATAAATATATAAATATTTTCATATTTTGTGTCGCATTATGTCATGCTTTATAAATGTAAAAGCTTTGCCTTGACCGCTAAGGCATGAGCCTTGGTCATACCGCCATGTCACGCTTTATAACCTTTGTTACAACTGCTAGTATCGTGTCGACTTTTGGATTTCATTTCGGTATCATACCTAACTTATTTTTTAACAGACAAAGTCCATGTCATGTGTTATGTGTACATGTCACGTCAGTATGTCATCTGCTATGTGTACATGTCACGTTAGTATGCCATCTGGTATGTGTACATGTCACGTCAGTATGCTACTCCATGTCATGTTGGATTTTGTTTAGTTAATTCTTCATCCTCTACCCACGCTACTTGTAAGGCGTTTTTTTTTTTTTTTTTTTTTTTTTTTTTTTTTTTTTTTCCTAAACGTACTGAAAGTGTGAATGTGTGTTCTTTTCTATAAAAGTTTGTTTTCATCGGCTAACACCAAAATCTTAATAAAGTTATCTATCAAAACATTACATTATTACAACAAGATCAAACATTTCATTCAAACATTATTTAAGTCCTTTCCTTATCACATGAGAATAGCTTCCTTAGTTTGTTTGCATAACCTCTATGATCAGTAGCGGAGCTAGAAAAAAATTTGTGGGAGGGCCGAAACAAATTTTCTGAAAATACATTAGATGGGAGGGCCGAAGTGAAACAAAAAGAAAAAAAAAAATTAACACATGAAATCGCGAAAAATTACACTAACGGGCTTAGGCCTAGGTTGGGCGGAACCCTTTCCGGTCCTCACTAAGTTCCGCCCCTGTCTATGATGGACGTCTGATTTACCGTCTATCATGTCATGTTATTTAAAGTATGACATCTGAATGAAATATGAAAATATGTATACCATTCTGGTATTTCTTTTAAAAGATTGCGCATGATATTTATATATTTAAAATTATTCTTTTTAAGGAAAAAAAAAAAAAGGACAAAACAATATCAAATAACTAAAGTAGTCAACTTGATTCGATCCTTTTAACACAAAGATTATAATTCTGGCAAATGTAGTGACATAAACATACGATTGGTGTATCATAAAAACATTTCAAGGTACGAACTTGGTGTATTTTATGATAAGCCATTTGCATGTAATTAGTGAACGTACAACTGCGTGTGTAGCATGTGGTTGTCTTGTAAACACATACGTAGTACTCCTTCCGTCCCACATTAAATGTCCTGTTTGACTTTTCAAAGTCTTTTTTTTCACAACTTTGACCTTAAATATTTTGGCTTGTGTAATATAGTATTTGATAAAAATTTATACATAGTGAAAATACATTTAATACTCAACCCATTCATATATTTTTCATCAAGTATTATATAACACAAACAAAATTATATAAGGTCAAAGTTATGAAAAAAGACTTTGAAAAGTCAAATAGGACATTTAATGTGGGACGGAGGGAGTATTAGATATTGGTTAAATGATCATATTTCTTTTAAATTGATCAAAACATAGAACTTAAATCAATTTAGAATACATGATTCAATGATATTTTCATTTTCGAACGGCAATTTCTTTCACACCTTATACCACTTATCTTACAATACATTTCGAAAATGAGTCCAGCGAACTTTGAACACACAATTTTTAAGTTACATATCAGTAAATCAAATTCTCGGGCTCCATGATACTTATTATTTTGTAGAATAATAAACCAAGAATTACTTAAATATGATAAATCTGTAATTTCATGGAACATGGCCACCATGACCACCACCAGCCCCATTTCCACCACCACCACCATAACCGCCGCCATGTTCACCACCACCACCACCTCCTCCCGATCCACCACCTCCGCCACCACCATACGCACCACCTCCATAACCACCATAAGCTCCCCCGGAACCACCACCTTCTCCACCACCACTACCACTTCCATATCCACCTTCTCCCCCTCCACTACCACCACCATGTCCCCCACCACCTCCACCACCATACCCACCACTACCTCCATACCCACCACCACTACCACTACCACTTCCTGCACCACCACCATAACCACCTCCATGCTCACCACCATAGTACCCACCACTCCCACCACCACTCCCTCCACCACCTCCCCCACCATACCCACCACCATGCTCCCCATATCCACTATACCCTGACCCACTACCACTACCACCACCACCACCATAGCTAGGAACATGCTCATAACCACCACCACCATAGCTAGGAACATGCTCATAACCACCAGCATACCCACCTCCACCTCCTTGTCCACCACCACCACCGCCACCATATCCACCACCATGATCACCTCCACCTCCATAACCACTACCACTGCCACTCCCTGAACCCTCACCACCACCACCATACGAACCATATCCCGGAACTACATGTTCACCACCGCCACCGCCACCGCCATCGCCACCGCCACTACCTCCACCGCCACCACCACTTTCGTAAGTGAAAAGTGATCTAGTGGCGGAGCAAATGCCAATGCAAAACAAGACAAAGAAAACATTACTAAGGATAACTCTCCTAGTAGCCATTTGTGGAAAGTTAATGACTAAGAACAAAGATTTGATATGTTATTTATAGGCATTCTTTCTGGGTGGATATGGGTACGAATGGGTAGAAATAGGTTCGGGTCTAAAACTGTTACTTGAAACCAACTTGGAATTCTGAAAGCGCAACCGGAAGTAGTATTTTATTAGTATGAACTTGTTTAACTTAAGATTTTATATATAATGGCTGATACAAATATACAATAGTAACTCTGGTTACGGTTATAAATATTCTTAAGGTAGAATTTCATGGATGCAAATCGATAACAACACTCATTTAAACTACGTATACCTGTATAACTGCATTCGTATAATCGTATGATTATTTAAGTTTTTAGTAATCTAATGAGTGACTCTGCACATGGCAAAGATGTAGTTGGGCTTGACCAACCAAGCCTTTATTTGGTCCAGACTCCACACTCTACAAGCACTGAGTCTGCATATATATGGAAAGAGCGGACCAACCAAGCCTTTATTTGGTCCAGACTCCACACTCTACAAGCACTGAGTCTGCATATATATGGAAAGAGCGGACCACAGCTATATATATAGCCAATATCTATAGTGCATTTTCTGCTGTCACGCACATCTTATCATCGTCTACAATCACTTGGTATTTCACCTAATTTACTTAGAAAATGATTAACAGGTCCAAACGGGTTAACATTTCTCAAACTTAAATATAAATTTGATAGTCAATAATTAAGAGCAAACTTTGTGAACTAATTGTTAGTCTCCATGAGCTAGTAGTTGAATGACCAAGTATTTACAGAATGCAGTAAATACCAACAGAAATGATGTTAGTATTATAAGAACCATCAAAAGTAGTCTACTGATAAAGAAATCTCATGTATCATTGGTTTTCTTTTGGTATTGATGGAAGCAAAGAGTGTGAATACAGCTAAAAATCCATTTTCATAGTGGGCACTATGGCTATTGGATCCTCCCTATACACTCAATCATTGGTTTTTTGTTTCACCCAAAAATGGAAATTAAGTCAACTATTGCCCATCATGCATACTCAAAATGATTTATCTACCACTTCTAAATGAAATAGCATTAGCTTAAATGGAACAAATGAGTAAAACTGAAGCAGAACTATATATATCATCTTTCATTTCATAAATTATCAACATAAAGTGTGGTGCATGTGATATAATTTCATTACAAAGAGTTGGCCTGATCTGAAAAGATTAGGCCCAAGGCCCAACTAGAACTACAGCGCGTAAAAGCTGCTTCAAAGCAAGCCAGCCTAGTCAAGTCGATTGGCCAATACCCTAGCTCTGCGTAATTTCTTTATAGTCTTTATCTAAGGTCTAAATCAATCCCAAGACAAGCTTTCAGCATAGCTTAATCACTAAACCTAGACCCCAGACAAGCGCAAGTTATAATCCTAATACCTCTAACCGACTAACCTGCCCAGCTTGACCTCAAGACCCGTACCCAGGCCTGTACCAACGACTTAGCGCAGATTAGCCCTATTCATGCGCCCACATCAAGTATCAGCCTACTCCACAGTCCTTAGTCTTTTTTACATTAGCCCAATCTGAGCCCAAAAGATGCAGAACAGCCCAAATCAAGTGCAATCTAATCTCAAGACTCAAAATTATAATTCAATCATGTAGTGGAGAAAAAACTAAAAAGTGATCATAATTCATCATATAGTGGAAAAAAAAGATCTTACATCCACTTTGATGATTGATTACAGATTATAATAACAGCCACAAAAAAATCATTTTAATAAGGAAAAAGGATAACCACTAACCAATTATTTTACAGGTAAAAGGTTGAAATTGGACCATAAATAGCATAAGACACATTAGAAAAACTTCAGTAGATCAACTGGTCTAAGTATGGAGTCACAGATTGTGAGCCAATCTTCTTCCTGCTGTCCCAGGTTAGGTTATTCATTTAAGCTTTTCAAATAAGTTGTAAATTTCTAATTCTATAGGATGCTTCTGATTAAGTTTTCATTATACTTTTAATTCTTAATCATCACATTTTTCACTTGTGCAGCACTGATAACAAGCCAAATTGCAAGTGTCCAGAAGGATGGACATGCACCATCACCAAAACTGAGCCATCTAAGGTTGGCAAACCATACGCAAAATGTGGTGGCAGTGGTTGCTCCTGTGACACGTAAGTTCACTAATCTTCTAAGTTACTATCGCTTTAGTATATAAACAAACATTAATTCAATATGGTGTTGCAGTGAAACAACTGTGCAACAGAAAGTGGATACCTCAGGAGCCAAAGTATTCTGCGAGTGTGCTGAAGGCTGGTCTTGTGTTGTATCCAAAACCGACGGCCCTGAAGCTGGTAAAACCTACTTTGAATGTGGTGAAGGTTGCATTTGCGTGATAGATGAAACAAACAACGTGAAAGTTGTTTGTGCTTAAAAGACCACACCAAAAAGATATAAACTATGGTGTGTCAGCTTATTAATTTCTTAATATTGTGTGTCCTATATTATAAGCATGTGAAGTTTGTGTCCAGATCCCAGTGTTCATGTGTATTGAATGTGTAATAAGTAAAGCCGGAAAGGACTATCAGTGATGAACTTATAATCGTTGTCTGTTCTAAGTTATGGATTTGCATATGGATATTAACATGGGTAAATAATTTCTTAAGATGGATTAGAGTACGTACTACCCACAAAGTGTCGATAAATAAATGTTAAAATCGATAGTCAAGACTCAAGGGCCATTTTGTAAGCCAATTGTTACTCTTCAAGAGTTAGTAATTGTCATGGTTTAACTTTAAACGACAAGGTAATTACCCCACAAGAAGGATGTTAAGTTAACTATTGCCCATCATGCATGCTCAATATCACTTAATCTACCACTCTTAAATGGAATAACATTTTACATATAAATAAATTCAAGGAGGATATGTATACAGTCATTTTTTTGATAGTTATGGATACTTAATTACTTATGTAAGTTGTATGTGATTTATCGTCATGACAACTTGGAGTTCGGCTGATCCACAAACGCGAGGATCTACGTCCATCTACAGCTATAGTCTGCAAGCCGTTAGATGCAAGCCAGTCCACGGTCTAATCCATAGGTTCATACATGAACCACCTCAATTCCTAGATATAGACGTATTCGATAAACTAAATCGAGTGCAAGTCAATCTGCAGGTGTAGCTTAATCACTACACCTAGTTTCAGACAAGCCTAAATCTAAGCCATCCAGCTTGACCCAGAGACCCGTCCTTGGCCTGTGATGGCAACCAAGACCCTGTACCAGGCCAGTCCATCTATAACACAGAACCTATTACCTAAATGCAAACCAGCCCAAAGATAGGCCCATATAGACGCCCGATTTAATCACTAGACCAAGATACAGGATACCAGCCTATCTCAGGTCTGAGGGATCTAGAAGAGAGTAGAATACATCACACAGACACATATAGTGGGAGATTAAAGGAGATGGAGATTTCCCCTCCATTGTGATGATTGATTACAGGTTAGATAATAACAGCCATAAATTAAAGGAGGATAAATATTAAATGCGAAAAGTTATTTCACAAGAAAAAGACTGAACTGGGACCAAATCTCTCCACATCAAGCAAAGTGACGATATATAGCATAAGACGCAATACATCCACTTCAAGAAAGTAGATCAACTTTCCTAAGCATTTTATTACTAATAAATATCATATCACAATAAACAAATTAACTGTAAATAAAAAACAGAAAATTAAACACAGACAAGAAAGAATCTTATTAAACGATAAGTAGTAAAAGGTTAGAGACATTGTCAAGAGTCAAAAGTGATGTGGAGTCAACTACTGTACGATGTATTCAAAAATGTCTCTTAGATATTTAGTCAGGACTTTTCAAGATAGCAAATGAACCAGATAAAGTGTATCCACCAAAAAGTCAAGACAAGTACGAGTTAGTGAAAAGGGAGGAACAATTGTCATCCCTGTTCCTAAAAAACAATTAAGGTTGTTGTCTTTTGAAGAATATAAACATTTAATGGAAGATGTACTTCTCCAGTAAATGCTTGACACGTCTCAACAACCCTCACGTGACATCCTCGTTTGTCTCCTATACAAAGAGAATGTTGGTTGGAGTAAATGATATTTCTTACATATTTGTTGTATCATTTAAGAAGAGCATTTACTCTCGTATTTGAACTCATTATAGTTCGTGAGCCAATTAGAGACCCAAAGTTCACTTGTAAACTCTTATATTTGTTTGAGTTAACTTGATCAGAGAGCAACAACTTATTGCCATTCAATTAAGTGTGTATCCGCAAGACACTTTGTAATTCTTTGATTCATTCAAATAAAAATTGTATGTTGAAAAGTTTATCATGTGTCTTTGTTTTAAATACTTTTCATTCATTGTTTTTCATATATCGTCATAGATTATGGAACTACAATAGGAGAAGCCAACTCCTCCCACCTTGACCCGGGGACCTTGGGGCGGGAATAGCAACCTAGAAGTATACTAGCCTTACTCATAGGGCCATCGAGTATCAGTCTCTAGTCCATACTACCTAGTTGGGTTACCGAAGCTTAGACCTCTAGACCAAAATGCAGACCAGCCCGAATACATGGCCCAAATCCAGCCCAATATAATCTGATGGCCTATATACAAACCCAGATTAACCATAGACCTAGATACGTACAAACCAGCCAATTTCTTATTCCTAGGTCGAGGTTCAAGAGGTCTAGCCCAGTATAGTATTAGACCTACATGCAAACAAGCTCAACTGATAGGCCCATACTGAAGCCTGATTGGTAATCCAAAGTCATGACTCATATCTGAGGGGTCTAGAAGTGAGTAGAATACATCACATATTGGGAGATAAAAAGGAAGATAGCTACAAAATCAAAGGAGGATAGCTACAAAAAGTTAATACGCACGAAAAAGATTGAACTGGACTAATTGTCTCCACTTAAAGCTAAGTGACAATAAATAGCATAAGAGGTACTAATAGACAACTTCAAACAAAAAGTAGATCACTTGCCCAAGTATGGAGTCCCAGAGTGTGAGCCAACCTTCTCCCAGGTCTTCTTTATTCATTTAAGCTTTTAAAACTGGTTGATTTCCTATTTCAGTTTTATTCTTAATCATCATGTGATTATCACATGAGCCCATGTTTAGGAACTCATGGCATATTATAGGCCAAAAGCCCTCTTAATCAAATTTGCAACATGTTGGGTGTTCATACCCAATCCCACATTGGTATAAATATAATCTCAAAGTTAACATATGAGCTTGATCGGATACTTCTTTTAATCTGAAATGGTTTAAGAATGGAATCCCAGTTGGGCTTAAATGTTGGACTTGGTGAGATGTTGGGCTGTATGTATCTCACTCTATAGCATACTTAAATAGTTAAATTAGTAGTAGCTGCAAACTTGCAATTTCAAGTTTCAACTCATTTACAAACATGGGCTGATTTGGATTTTGTTCATTTCTAACATGCTTAGACAACTAGATGAGTCGTATAAATATTTTAGCTAGAACATAACAAACCAAAAAGCCAAAAAGTTGCCCAAAGACCAAATTGTATATTTGATTCTTATAATTTACACCATCATAAATCGTTTATTGAATAATTAGATCATTATTGTAGATATACGGCTTAAATATTCGTATTCTATTTGTGATAATTTATACGAAATGGACCAAACACGTATTTACGAGTCAAACAGGCTGTAAAATTAATAAACCTACAAATCAGGTATTTGGTTGGATCTATAATTTGCACATGTATAGTATTTACTGATGCTTTTTCACTTGTGCAGCACTGATAATAAGCCAAGTTGCAACTGTCCAGAAGGATGGACGTGCGCCATCACCAAAACTGAGCCATCTAAGGCCGGCAAACCATACGCAAAATGTGGTGGCAGTGATTGCTCTTGTGTCACGTATGTTCACTAGACCTCAAAGTTTATCTATTTAGCATGTAAACCAGCATTAAGTCAGTTTGGTGTTGCAGTGAAACAGCCGTGCAACAGAAAGTGGATATCTCACCAGAATCCAAAGTAATCTGCGAGTGTCCTGAAGGTTGGTCTTGTGTTGTATCCAAAACTGCTGGCCCTGAAGCTGGTAAAACCTACTTTGAGTGTGGCGAAGGTTGCATTTGCGTGATAGATGAAACAAACACCGTGAAAGCTGTCTATGCTTAAAACACAAGAAGAAAAAGTACAAAACTTCCATGTGTCAGCTACTTAATTTGTTAATATTGTGTTTCCTGTATAATAAGCATGTGAAGTTTGTGTTCAGTTCCTAGTGTTCATGTGTATTATAATGTGTAATAATTAGTAAAGCCGTAAAGGACTATCAATGAAGAACTAATTGTAATCGTTGTCATGCATTATTTCCTTATAAGGTAATATTTTAATTATTATTTTTTAATTTAAAATTTTAAAAATTCGTTTTGTTGATTTACTACACAAGTAGAAGATAAATACAAAAAAAATATAGATAAGATGTAACTAACAACAAGATTAAACTTTTTAAATGATTATCTTTAATAATAAACAAATATAATTAAAAATTATAAATAAAAAAAACAAAGATTAAATTATTTGTTATGGAGTATTTAATAAATAAAAATATTTCGTTCAAAAAAAAAAAAAAAAAGAGAGAGAAAATAAAAAAAAACGCGTGTGCGCAGGTATTATAACTATTGTAGTAGTATTCAATATGTCGTAAGTTATAATTCACCTAAGTTTGATTTTAAAACTAATAACAGGGGTGAAGATTACGGGTTAAAGGTACCCATGGGATGACATCACATGCAGGCATGTTAACAATAAATTTCAATTTCTAGCCATTTTGTTATTGGAGTTTTGAGTTTAGCCAAATTTTTTATTGGAGTTTGAGTTCGATTAGGATGTTAGTTTAATAATTATAAGCTTATACGGAGTACGTACAATATAAATATATAATGGATTCTCAATATCTCCAAACACGTACTCGCTGGATCGCATATAAAAGATCAATCAGCAGACCTCATCAAAACCATAATATTTTCTAATACTGTATTTGAGATCATCTCAGTCGTGCTAAACATGCATCGTGATCATATTATACTTTCTAAGTACCAAAAGATGCACCCTGAAAAGAGCGAGTCCTACAAAAGACTCGAAACACCACAACCTTACAGATATTCGAAAAGAGTTATAGGAACTGCGGTGGGTATTAATATTGGAACAACATACTCTCGCGTGGCTGCCTGGTCTGATAAGCACAACCGTGTTGAGATCATTCCTAATAAACAAGGTAACAAGAATACTCCATCATGCATTGCATGGGATGGCACAGAACTCTTGACAGGTGAAGCCGCAAAAAAATTTCTAAGCACACCGACGAACCCTAAAACGAACGTATTTGGTAAGCTCGTCTAACAACCCTCCGTTAAGTATACATGTACTCTTATTTGTTGAACTTTCTAATCTTTAGTTTTCTGCTGATCTACTTTAGTATGTATAAATTGCTACTTTAGTAGTCTTGTTATGTACTATGAATCTGTGATTAAAATATAATCCAACCGATAAGATACATATAACCTAAGTTACTTAGATTTTATGTACTACTAACATACAAGTATTCCTCTTGTAGTAAAAAAAGGAATCATGGAGTTACCTGTTTTAAGCACATGTACCTTGTTTTAAGCACATGTTTAACTAATAATTAACTACGTTGATTCACAAACAGTGACCTATTTTGACTTTATTCATTCCCCAAAACTACCAAATTAATATTGTCTTGAATATACGTTAATTGGACTATTAATTAGTGGATGAAAACAATGTACGGACTAGCTGATACATTTGTGAGAATAAAAGAATGTCATCATTGTTGGACAATGAGTTTTCCTATTTTGTGTTAGCAGGTTATCTAGTATATTTATGACAACTTGCTTTTTTAGTTGATGAACTTCTTACTAAACAATTTTTTTTTCTAACTTTCAGATCTTAAACGTTTAATGGGAATCGGATTCAATAATGGTAGAGTGCAGAAGAACATTGAGTTATGGCCTTTTATGGGGACTCATGGAGATGCGGAAAATTCAATGCTTAAATTTGAACTTAAATCTTGGAGCGTAGGATTTTCATGTGAAGATATATATTCTATGATTCTTCGAGATTTAAAAGAGGCTGCTGAAGTATACCTTGGAAAAATAGTCACACATGTAGTAATTACTGTTCCTGACTATTTTAGTGACGAGCAACGACAATTAATCAAGGATGCTAGTACACTGGCTGGCCTCAATGTTATGTGCTTGATCGATGAGCCAACATCAACAGCAATTGCCTATGGTTTAGATAAGAGTATCGATTTATATTGTCCCAAAGAGAAAAATGTTGTCGTCGTTGACATGGGTGGAAGAACATTCGACGTGTCACTTCTTAATTTGAACAAGGCTGGTACCTTCAGTGTTAAAGCCTCGAGTGGTGACCCTCATTTGGGTGGTGAAGTTTTTGACCAATTGATGGTGAACCATTGTGTACGAGAATTTAAGAAAAAAGAAAGAGACGTGACAAAGAGCGCTAAAGCAATGATGAGACTAAAAGTTGCCTGTGAAAAAGCAAAGAGGGATCTATATTTAACAACTCAAACATTCATTGAGATCCGTTACAGGGGACTTGATTTATCGATTGGATTTAGCAGGGAAGAATTTGAGGAGCTAAATGCCAGTTACTATAAGGAGTGCATTGAACATGTGAAGATTTGTTTGAGGGATGGGAAAATGCACAAGAAAGATGTTGATGATGTAGTTATTGTGGGTGGATCAACAATATTGATTCCCAATCTGCAACAAATGCTTATGGAATTCTTTGACGGGAAACCACTTTGCAAGAGCATTAACCCGGACGAATGTGTTGCTTATGGTGCATCTCTTTTGGCTGCAAACTTAGGAGGTAAAGGTAATGAACTCGTGCAAGATGTCACTCCTATCTCTCTTTGTTATGGGATCGATGAAAGTGATATGTGTGTCGTCCTCCCAAGGAACACACCAATACCCACCATCAAGGAAGTCTTTTTTCTTACAGAATGCGACAAACCGGTAAGCCTTGTGACAATTAATGTATACGAGGGTGAAAGTTGCAAAACCACAGAAAACCACTTACTTGGCTCATTATTGCTCGATATCATTCCAGTAATCACTCAAACTGTCAAGCTTTGCTTTGCCATAGATGAGAATGGTATTCTCAATGTCTCTGGGGAGGTTTTATCTACAGGTTGTAAAAAAAGTATAACAATAGGTGGCAGTACTAAAAATTCGTGGAAGCAACTTATCAAGAAGATATTTTGCCAGAAGCAGGGTTAAAGCACTTTAGTCACCAAGTCTACAATGGAAACAGCAAAAGAAAATCAACAAGATGTTTCTATTAGCACAGGGTATATTCAACAGTCTTTTATCTATTCTATTTATTAATGTATGTTGCAAGTACTTTTATAATGGAACAACAAAGTTTTAGTCACTATGGTTTTGCATGCATACGTCTTTAAACATGTCACTAATTAAAAATTCACCTACACTTGGTCTTTCGATCGCTTAGTCGTGCAATTATAATTCCAGCAGAAACATGTTTCATGTAGGTGCAATATTTCCGGTTGGATCGGGTATATTGACATTGTTTTAGTTATTCGAATACCCAATAATCACAATGCATGCTAGTAATTAACATTTTAGAACTTGTTAGTTTTGTGGATGTATATTAATAAAGTATGACCGGATTTAAACACGAGACTTTGGATTGCACACATTACGTATGAGTTTCAATGTTTTAATAATTAATATATTAAGTTATGATTAATTATTAAATTCACAATAAACGACTAAGAGCGTTAGGTAATTAATGAAATTGACTAACGGTCGGTTAATGTCAACGGGATACGAAGAAAATGAAACAAGACAAGAGAAGGTTCTAGAAATACTCTCTTGGGCTTGTTTATGGCCAAACATTGGAATCACACATTAGAAACCATTGTAATTTTTTTTATTTTTATTTTTATTTATTTTATTTTTTTTTTTGTTGTAAACATGGGTTTCCGACCGGACATTGCGAGCCGACTAATCCCACGGCGACTACCCTTTTTGGATAGACCGGAGTCGGCGCAAGTGAACCTCCGTGGCCACAAGGGGATTAAGTAAACCATTGTAAACTTGATCTCAACCATAAGGGTATAAATACATCCCTATGTATTCATCCATTGGTACACTTGATTTCAATAGAAAGTCAAACTTCTTCTTTTCTCATCTCTTGTTCATAGGTCTACGAGTGAAGCCTCAAGAAAAGGGATTTGCTAGTAACCTTGACATTACAAAGTATTTGGTAAATCTATTGTGATTCAAGAACCTAGCTTTTCTCATTGAAACGTTAGTAATATGTGTGTACGAGAACGAAGAACAAACATACTTTTGTTTGTGTCTTTCCCTATTCGACTTGGTGTAGGTCGAATATTACTAAACCCTATTTTAGGGTTTAATTGGTTTTTGATTGTTTGATTTCTTGTTTCGCTAGAAATCATCAAGGTACATATTCTTTTAATTCGGTTAATAATTAAATATATTATGATTCTTACTTCCGATACATGCTTTGATGATGTTTACACTTTTTATATAAATGTTATTATATATAAATTCCAACAAAACTTACCCCAAATCAGCCCAAATACTGGTCCATATAGAGGCCCAAGTCATTCACCAGACCACGAGTCTGCCGAAATATTGGTCTCATTGGTCTATAGAAAGTGATTGATTACAGGTTAGCTAATAACAGCCACAAATCTAACGGGAAATAACTACTAAGAGATTACGAGAAAATCAATGAAATGGACAAAATTTCCCCACTTAAAGCTAAGTGGCGATATATATACTATCATTATATTACATGTGTTATGCCTATTTATGTTGCCCATATTTGTAGCCAGTAATGGGGAGTCAATAACCGTGCCATTGATACACCAATGGTAATGACGCTGTTGTGGAGGCGGGTTTTTGTCCACTGCATTCCCATTTGATTTGTATCGCTATTAATAGCACACCTAGCCCGTGTATATTATATGTATGTTTAGTCTAGAACTGGTATATGTATCTCTGTTTTGAAGGGAGCGTATGGATACATCCTAGGTATTTGTTTAGTTATGATTTTATATATGCTTGTGAATGGACTTGTGTGTGTGCAATATACCACATTTCACTATTTGGTACATCAGGCTAGCTACTCCATGTACAATTTGTTATATGATTTGTTGGGCATTTCCTTTGATATTGATATCCACATTATGTTCATTATTATGTTTTGATCTTTATCATATGTTCCATATTCTAATCTTGTTCAGCAGGTTCTTTGGGATTCATTCACTTATTCATTTCGATTATGCTTATTATCTTTCATATATTATATATGTTCACTGAGCGTTAGCTCAACCGCATTTTCTTTTCCTTGGTGTAGGCTATAAGTGGGAGGTTGGGCATGAGTATTGAGAGCAGAAGATAGAGGACCTACGCTTGATCAATTCCTATTATTGGATTTATGATGTTAGACACTATACTTTCGATATGTATTTCATTTTAGATTATTTTTTGGATTATATTTCGTAAGTCCTTGTAATTCTTGACTTAGTATTAAATAAGAAGTCTTTCGCTTGCATTTATATGTTCTGATTGACACAATAATGTTACACTTAGGCCCTTTTCAGGTTGGGATGTTACAGTTAAGTTGATGTGTATGAAATTCGTTTGTAATATAAAATAAAAGTTTGTGTTTAATAAATGTGGTTTAACCATTTTCCTCGGGACGCTTGTTATACAAGCCTTTAAAATATAATCCAAACGATAAGATATATATATATATATATATATATATATATATATATATATATATATATATATATATATATATATATATATATATATATAACCTAAGTTACTTAGATTTTATGTACTAACATATAAGTGTTCCTCTTTTAGTAAAAAAGAAATTATGGATTATCTTGTTTTAAGCACATGTTTGACTTTATTCATTACCCAAAACTACCAATTCAAATTAAGGGTCCGTTTGGTATAAGGTATGTTTTCACTGTGGGCATGGGTTTATAAAGTGGGGGTTTAGGATTGAGTACTATTACATGAAAAGTAATGTCTGGTTGGTCATAGGTTTAGAAATTATTTTCTGTAAAGGTTTTTTGCATTATCATGTAAAGACAAAAATGTTGAGCTTTTGACTTTAATCTCAAATGTATGTTAACAGCTAAACCAAGCTATTACAAATTCAATATATATATATATATATATATATATATATATATATATATATATATATATATATATATATATATATATATATATATATATACACACACACACAAATAAACCAAAAGATGTCTTAAAGCTGAAGGCACCAAGCAAATCAAGCTCTCTTACTCACATTTACTCAAACCTGAACCCAACCGCAAATCCGAGTCCAACACCCAGCCACCAGTTGAGCATAAAAAGGTAAAAAAAAATGCAGGAACATGGCCGACATGAAACTAGTAACAACAAACCAAATAGTCACAAGACACAAGGAGAAGGAAGATCATCCGATAAACAATATAATGAAAGTCATCAACAATAATAAATTAAAAAAAATCCTATGAGTTTTGGACGTACTATGATTAGTGGATGAAAACAATGTACGGACTAATTCATACAGGTTTTGCTAACAACAATCCTATGAGTTTTGGTTAATCATTTTTTAATTAACAAATTAGCATTAAATTAACTAATATATTCTATAATTATATACATTTATTCGTTTTAAACATAAAAAATGATGTTAAACATAGTATGTTTGATATTCATTGATTGTTATTTTTTAATTAAAAAATGCTTAACCACAACCCATAGGGTTGTTGTTAGCAAAACGCAAAATAAAAACCCATAAAAGAATGTCATCATTGTTGGACAATGAGTTTTCCTATTTTGTGTTAGCAGGTTATATTAAGAGGGACGGAGCCAGGGGTGTCCGCGGGTGCACGTGCACCCTATGGATTTTTTCGATATAGTGTTAATCTTTGAAAAAATTATCGACTATTTCTAAATGTATCTTAAATGCACCCGGTGCATTGAAATGTGTCTCTAATATTATTTAGTTCGTATACTTACAATTATAAAGTAAATATAAAATTTTGTAAAAGCCCAAACATGAAACAAGTTTAGTAAATTAAAGCACAAAAGCCCATGAAATAGGTTTTTAATGGAACAAGTTTATTTATCATCCTAACAATTTAAAAAATCCAAAATTGAACCAACACCATAAAGATAAAACAGGTTCGTAAGTCGTAACATATATCTTTCATTTGTTTATTATGTCTTTTAACGTTTTCATGTTTTGATTGGTTGTATGAAATCTTGACTAATTTGTTGGTTCCGTATAGTCTATCATCATCAATAAGGGTTTAAGGTAATAAGAATAAGTGTATAACTATGCAATTTCTATTAAGACAAATAGAGATAACAAGTTTAAGTGATAGTTAACAGTATATTAGAATATGAATAGTACCTCAATTTACAATATATATGAAAAGTATTTACAATATATATGAATAGTTCATGTGACATTTTAGAATATGAATAGTTCATGTGGCATTTTTATTGTTGTCGTATTTACAATATATATGAAAAGTAGTGCTTAAATGAAGTTGGTTTTAGTCTTGCCTATTGCTACCGCTACGATTGAAAGATGTTTTTTTTTTAAATGAAGCTCATTAAAACTGATTTGCGTAATCAGATGAGTGACGATTATTTTAACGGCGCTTTAGCATGTGCTATAGAGAAAGAAAAACTTATTAATATTAAAAATGAGGGTGCACGTAAGTGTTTTTTTTGCTATGGGAGATCGTAGAATCACTAATTAAAAGGTAATATGTTCATTTATTTATCGTTTTAATGAAATGTTTATTTTAATCCACTTTTTAACTCTATTATATTACGCTTAAAAAAATTTGTGAACCCGGTCATATTTCTTTCTGGCTCCGTCCCTGGGATCAGGTATATTGACATCGTATTATTCGAATACCCAATAACACTACAAGTCTACAACAAAACATAGAACATGTGACCAACTTTTGGCGAGGACACGTTTGTCCTCGCCAAAAGTCACTAAACGACAAATATTTTGCTGTCCTGGAACGCCAGAACAAGAAAAATTCAACACAAACTTTTGGCTAAGACATGTCCTCACCAAAAGTTTGCACAGTTTGACCAAATTTTGTATCCTCTCTTGCTTTTGCTAGTTTAGTCTTTTGGCGAGGACTTGGTTGATTAATTAACATTAATAGCTTAATTAATTAACGTTTTGGCGAGGACACGTCCTCGCCAAAAGAGGATTGCCATGCTGGCATAAAGTTTGACCTGAGAAACAGATGTAGACCCCACGCTCCTCACCAAAAACTAAAAAATGTCCTCGCCAAAAGAATCCACGACTAGGTATTAGCGGGGACTTTTTGGCTAGGACATTGTAAGTAGTTAAGTGTCTCATATCATTAATCAATACCGAAACATAAATAATTAGTATCCAAACCCTAACAAGTGATACTTGGGCCTTAGCCCATACAAACTACTATCGGGCTATGCTAAATATACGAGTAACACTCTCTCACAGTTTGAGCAGGAGAACACTGGATACTCAAACTGGTACAAAACTTCTCAAACAAAACTAAATGTAAGCCTTTGGTAAAAATATCCGCATACTGATAACGTGAGGGGACATGAAGAACTCGAACTTAACCAACAGCAACCAAATCCCGTGTAAAATAAGTATCAATCTTTATATGTTTTGTACGTTGATGCTAAACCGGATTAAAAGTTAAATACATAGCACTGACATTATCACAATAGACAAGCATAGTGGAAGACAAAGAGGTGTGCAGCTCACGTAGTAGGTTCCTCAACCAACAAGTCTCAGCAATAGCATAGGCAACACCACGATACTCTGCCTCTGCACTAGAACGAGAAAGCATCGGTTGACGCTTAGAGGACCACGAGAGTAAGTTGTTGCCTGATGCGTAGGGATTGCACCAGGCTTTACCTCTCGAGGGATCTCGAGAAGCTTACAACCCCCACCAGGCAGTGTACCTGATCGATGTAGTATAGTATAATGACAAGTACCGGGGGATTGATCGTTCAGCTAGGAATAGTGTCGCTAGGATTAGAAAACCTAAATACTAGTTCTAAAGATGAGGGATGATTCTTTTTGTGTTTTTATATTTTTTAGAAAGCAAGTAAATATCTCGGGTTTGAAGGATTTGGGCGGAATTAGTTACTAGTCAACTAACCCAATACTAAGATGCAATCAAAATAAAATACTAAAAATGAAAATAAAACTAAATTAAACTAAGGTTGTGAGCAATAAGTGGAGAAATGTGTTTACTTAGATTTCACTACTCCCTAGATATCTTTTACACGTTAATTACTTGTTATAGTTGCGTGGATGACGGATTGTATTCCTTAATACCATTCATGGGGTGGCGTACTTAACTCCCCAATCCTATGAGTGCCTACTTCACTCCTATGTCGAGCCGGCTAAGAAGCTCCTAACATGGGATCATTAGAATTTACTCATGCATTAAATACAACCAATAAAACCTAGTACACATCGGTTCATGTTTCCTAAGACGTTCAACCATGTTACCATTTGGAGATCTGCCAGTTTTCTTAAGCCTAACATTGAAATCATTCATCCAATACAACCATAAACAAGTAATCAACACATAATCAACGTCTAGGTTTCATTAGATCTAAGCAAACACAAGATAAATCTAGCCTAACATGGTGGAATCAAGACAAGCACAAGATATAGACAACCAACATATAGACATATTGATTGAATTAAAAGAATACTTATCTCAATAACAAATGTAAGGGTTCAAGGGCTGAAAACCCTTGAAAAAGCTGTAAAATACGTATATGGTTCGGCCTTAGGGTTTCTCCAAACTTGTTCCTCCTAATGAATGAAAATTAGAAAACTATATATAGATAATAGAGTCTGACGGTGTCAAGAACAACCTTGTGACGCCGTCATCTCGCCGCCAAAATAATTCTCAGACTGCCTTGATCTACATCTGACGCCGTCAAGTATTCCATTTTTCCAGGCCGTCACACATTTAACTCTTGATGCTCTACTTTGTGATGCCTTCATTTCTGTACTGGGTCGTCATGATCTTTACTCTTGACGCCGTCAACTTCTTCCTCTTGACGCCGTCACACACTGTTACAAGCATGGAAAATTAAGTCTTTGGCGTTTTCTTCACTTTTATGCTCCAAAAACGTCCGAATTGCTTCCTTTTCCAGATTTCACTCCCAAAGTACCTAAAATCACAAAAGGAACGATTTAGGGCAATATTTGATAAAATAAATTCAATTCCGGGCTTAAATGACCCCCTAAAAGTGGTTCATTTTTCGCCTCATCATTGCCAAGAAACACATAATAGCCAGAAGTGGATCTCCGAGTAGTAGGGCAACCAGTCCAATCAACATCCAAATAAGCAACCAATGAGGAAGTAGAAGATGAAAACAACTGTAACACATAATGTAAAGTACCCCAAACATACCTCAATATCCGTTTAAGAGACGAGAAATGTGAGGCTCCTACAAATCATGCATATAAAGAAAACCTGCTACACTACATAAATATCAAGGTGAGTAAAAGTGAGATAGTGAAGAGAACCCGCAAGACTCGTATATAAGGTTGGATCAGAAACTGGATCACCATCATCACCAAGTTTAAACTTAGTATCAACAGGATTTCGACTGGAGTTACAACCAACCATATGAGATCGTTCAAAGAATCTCAGTAGCATACTTACATTGAGATTAAAAATAATAATAATAAAATAAAATTAAAAAAAAAAAAAAAAAAAAAAAAAAAAAAAAACACCTTAAAGAATCACGCGTAACATAGATACCCAAAAAGTAGTTAAGAGAACCCAAATCTGTTATAGAAAAGTCTTGATTTAAAGAAGCAATAATCTTCTATACAAAATTTCAGATGAAGCGGTGAGGACAATATCATCAACATATAATAAGAAAATAAGCATTGTCCGTCCCCTGTCTATATATAAATAACGATGAGTCACAACGACTATGAATAAACCCAACCCGAGTAATATAAGCGGCAAAGCGCTGAAACCAAACTCGAGGGGCCTACTTAAGACCATAAAAAGACCTCTGCAATAAACAAACATAATCATGATGCGCAGAATCCCGAAACCCAGGCGGTTGATGCATGTAATCTGTCTCAGCTAAATCACCATGTAGAAAGGCATTTTTTACATTCAGCTGATGAATCGGCCAATGTCGTGAAATTGCCAAACTAAGAAATGTTCGAAAGTACTTGGTTAAACAATCGTGCTAAGTTGATGCGCAAAATTTCCGATTCACATTCCAATTATATTCGATCCGCGATTCAGTTACATTAATTTTGATTTCCTTATGAGTTGTCAAGTTACATTCATTTGTATCAAGATGTTGCTAATAAAAGGAAAGAAAAGAGACTAAGGTCGGACTAAGTTTAAAATATAGTTTTTCTTATTTTTAGTAGAAACTTAAAAATTACAAAACAATGTATTTATGAATTTTCATAATATTTAAGTTCAAAACAAAGTGATCAAAAATATTACTATCTGTTATACTATCTATCCAAACCCCATGCGTACACGGGTTCTAAAACTTGTTTTGTAAAGCATGGATGTTGTTTTGTAGGATTTTGAGTCTCATTTCTAACAATTAGGGTTGAGTCTGTCTAATACGAAAGTTAAAAGGGCTAAAGAAAAAGTTACATATTAATAGGTCCATAACCATTAAAGAAAGGTTTTAGTGTGGGCCCACATAGAGAAAAGGCACCGGGTCATCTTCCTCATTCAAAAGTCATAATGTATTTTACGCCTTCGGTTATAGAAAGCATATTCTCCATCATAAACACCACTTAGAGCAAGGGAGTGGTAGCGCAAGACTTGCGTTATTCTTAGGTGGCACTCATTCAACGCACGTTACCACGTTTTCGTCATTTCCTAGCACATGGCGTTGGAGCAGCGTTGAGGAGCAAGTTAACGCAATAACTTGCGTTGTAACGTGGAGCTGCAGGTTTTGAAGTTTGCAAAACAAACCCCTCGCATATTTAATTCATTGTAACGGCTAGTTTTGGGTGGCCAAAAAAAAATTATGTTACCGTTTTAAAGGTAACGGCTAACTTTCAAAAAAAATTTGCACCTTATAAATCAACAACAAGAAGTGTATACAATATCTTCTAAAAAAAAAAAAAAAAAAAAAAAAAAAAACTCATACACTCATATTCCCACAAAATCAAAACCATGTCGGGACGAGAGGATTCAAGTTTTTTAAATTTGATGGGGCTTGTAAATGCTAACGCTAACCCGAACGTCGGGTCTTCTTCAAATCCTAACCCATTTGCTAACTTGACACTCGAACATCAACAACAATTGATGTATATGTGGCAACAAAATAACGTGGTGCAACAAACACCGCCAATTCCACAAACCCAATCCTCACAAGTGGCTAGTGTGGAACCCGAAACTACGTCTCCACGAAAATCCAAACGTGGAGGTAAACGAATTGCAAAAAAAGGCAAAAAACTAGTCGAATAGGTGTTTGATGAAGAAAATCCCGACGTGAGCGAGACTACGTTACGTTGGACACCGGAAGAGGAAGTTTTACTTGCCGTGTGTTGGGTGGCCGTTTCCGAAGATATGAATGTTAGAGTTTCTCAAAAGGACATCAATTTTTGGTATAAGGTTATCAACGAGTTCAACCGTCAAAATTTTCAAGTTCGTAACAAAGATATGCTAACAAGCAATTGGCATATGTTGAATGCAAATTGCCAAAAGTTTCTAGCGGCTTACCAACGTGCTAAATGTTTGACAAAAAGTGGTGAAAGTGATATGGATGATATGAGGCACGCTAGACAAATGTATCGTGACGAGCATAAAGGTGTTGCGTTTGCTCAAGGGGAAGCGTGGTTAGTTTTGAAGAAGTGTCCAAAATGGGACGCACCGGCATCGATTGACTTAACCGGAGACGTCCCTGGTCAAAGCAACCAAGAGCTATTTGGTGATGATGTAAATCCACGTCCTGTCGAGAAACCAAGAAATTCTAAAAAACAAAAGTCCGATACATCGACTAGCACCGGGGGAAATGCGTCAAGCAACTTGAAATCTATGACAAACGAGCTTCGACTTAGACTGGAAGCGGCCCAAGCGGCGTACGACGCGGCTAGGATGAAAGACGAGACGACTACGCGTTTGGAGGAATTTAGATTTCTCGATATGAAAATGAGTGAAATCGATCCGGAGGAGGTGCCTTGGATCAAAATGAAAAAACAGAGAATCAAACAAAAATATAATTTGCAACATCCGCCAACCGAGTAGTTTAAATTATCTACTTATCGTATTTTATTTCGTATGTTTCATTTCGTAGTTTTTTTCGTAATTTCTTTTAGAGTAAATTACACTGTTCGTCCCTATGGTTTGCTCCAAATCACTACCGTAGTCCCTGATCTTTTTTTTTTTTTTTTTTTTTTTTTGCTTTTTTGATCCTTGTGGTTTACATATTGCACCCTGTTAGTCCTTATTACTAACTGTCGTCATCTTCTCCGTTAATTCCCAATCGTCAATTGGCAACGTTAGTCCATTTACCAAACGATCATTTGCAACGTTAGTCCTTTATAATAACGACCGTTTCTAATTAACTAAAATTTTGGTTTTTATTGTTTTCGCCCGTTTTCTTACATTTTCGCCAGTTTTCATGCATTTTCTTACGTTTTCGTCTGTTTTTTTCCGTTTTCGTCTGTCTTTATACGTTTTCATATGTTTTTCCTACGTTTTCATACATTTTATCCATTTTTATACGTTTTCATACGGTTTTATCTGTTTTTATACGTTTTCCTCCTAGTTTTACAATTTTGTCCGTTTTTCTTACGTTTTCATCCGTTTTTATACGTTTTCATCCGTCTATATACGTTTTCATCTCTTTTTTATACGTTTTCTTGCGTTTAGTCGGTTTTATATGTTTTTATCTGTTTTCATATGTTTTATACGTTTTTATCTGTTTCGATACGTGTTAATTATTTTTTATACATTTTCGCTCGTTTTCTTATGTTTTCACCCGTTTTTATACGTTTTCATCCACTTTTATACTTTTTAGTATGTTTTATACATTTTCTTGCATTTTTATATGTTTCTATATGTTTTTATGCGTTTTCTCTTGTATTATTACGTTTTCTTACAAATGAAACTGTATAAAAACAAATGAAAATAGATAAAAATGGATAAAAACGTATGAAAACGCAAGAACAATGTATAAAGACAAACGAAAACGAATATAAACAGACAAAAATGTATAAAAACATAAGAAATCGGGTGAAAACATAAGAAAATGAGTTGAAACATATAAAAACGGATTAAAACGTATAAAACAGATGAAAATGAATGAAAACGTAAGAAAAACGAACAAAAGCATAAAAATGGAGGAAAACGTATAAAAACAGACAAAAACGGATAAAACCGTATGACAAAACAGAAAAAAAACGTATGAAAACATAACAAAACACACAAAAACGTATAAAAACAGACGAATACATATAAAACGGACGAAAACGTATAAAAACAGACGAGAACGCATGAAAACGGGTGAAAACAGACAAAAATGTATAGAAACGGATAAAAATGGATAAAAACGAATGAAAACGTAAGAAAAACAGATGAAAACGTATAAAGACGGACGAAAATGTATAAAAACGGACGAAAACAAAGAAAACACATGAAAACAAGTGAAAACAACAAAAACCATGTAGAAATGAATTTTTTTTTAAGAAAACCAAAATTGGAGTTGTAGAACCCAAGAATCACCTTCTGAAGGACGAGGTTGATCAAAATATGCCATGTTTCTAGAGAGAGAAAGTAGAGAGAAGGTGAGGTGAAACAAAGATGTTTTTATCTACTATCTATATAAAACAGGGTTTTGTTGACCAATCTTGTCTCCAAAATACCTCTAAACCTGCCACGTGGCATTTCCCCCTATCCAACGGTTCTAATTCATTTCAGATAAAAAAAAGTCAACACAAGCAAAAATGGGGCGGCATTCTTGCACACACTCTCATTTGCTATTTTCTTCCATCAATGAAATCACACACACCTCTCTCAATTAATTTCCTTTCTTCCATAAACCCAATATCAATCCAAACACAAATAAACACCACCACAAATAATGAACAATATCTTCAACCGGTTGATCCTCAGTATGTATCGATCGAGCCTCATACATCTGATCTTCAAAATGGTAACTTTTAATTTAAACTTGATTTGGTCTGATTCATTATTCATTATATTCTTTGAATTCATATTTTGGGATATTGAAATTTCTTTTATATGATTTAGGTGTCATCATTATTGAGGATCAATTGTTAAACCAAGAATGGATTCATCATTATCATCGATTTATCCTTTAGATATGGTTCGAAGCTGGATAATAGATCTGATATTCCAAATGGTAATTTTTACAACATATTTCTTTTGTTTGCTTCATTATATACGTTTGATTCATTATATTTGTTTTGTATGATTTAGGTCTCATTATGCTTTTCTTCAATTATATGAACAATAATATGCACGTAATGTTTTACTGCAAATGATTTTGAGGTTTTTGTGGATTTGGAAACAATAATTGTTGCTTGATAATATTCAGGTCCAATATTCCATGTATCTTAAATTGTTGATCATGTTCTGCTATTCTAATTTTATGCTTGATTATAGTGTTCTGCATAAACATGTTATGTTCTTAATAAGTTTTTTATTTTCTGCAAAAAACATTTGAGCTTCTACATAAACATGTTATTTTTATTTAATGTAGCCAAATATTACATGTTAATGTTATTTTTAGATTAAATCTCATGGTATTCAGTATCAAATTAATTGTCAACCTTTAATGTGGGTAAGTTTTTTTTAAACATCCTTAAAATTCGCCCCTAAATAAATGTAGTTAAACAGAATCCCATGATTTTTGTGCATAATTAATTTTTTGAAATTATTTCCTTAATTATCTACCTTAATTTTTAAAATTTGAAAGCCATTTTAACCTAATCCATGATCTATAAAAAGGCAATTCATATGCACATATTGTCACTTACCTCTTCCCTCTTTACTATCTATTATCCTGGTAACAATTTTGTGTAGTTTGAGTATTAGCATTTCTATTTCTAATAATGACTTTTTTTTTATTTTGTTTTTTATTTTGTAGATACATAAATGGAACAGAGTATCACTCTCTTGTGCGACATTGATCCTATGTTAGATGATGTTAAAATACTTGCTCGCTGTGTAAGCATTTGGAAATCTCACCCGGCAGGAAAACCTCATGAAGTATGGAGTTTAGATATGGTTTTGCAAGATGAGCAGGTTACTTTATATATACACTTTCAAATGTTATATATTTGCTATGAATTCAATCCATTTCAAAAACATTTACATTTGCTGTATGGTTTGCTTTTGAATGATATATAATATTTTTGGATTTAGGGTAATCGTGTACAAGCAACGGCAAGGACAAAGGAAGTAATCAATAAGTTTCGCCTTTTAATCGATGAAGGTGCATGTTATCGCATCAATAACTTTGGAGTAGGTGAGAATGGAGGAAAATATCCATTCTTGAATCATCGATACAAAATATCTTTCTTTAGGAATACTACTGTTACAAGGATTGCAGCCTGGGAACGAAACCCCCGTGGTTTCAAGTTTGAACCTTTTACTAATTTTTTCACCAAAGATTTCAAAGAAACTGATGTTGTCGGTGAGTTATTGTTTGTATCTTCCTTATACATTAATATAATAGTACAATATTTATATTACTTCATTCTATTTACTTTATATTAAGGTATTTATTTTTGCGCAGATGTGATTGGTACTATTGTCTCCATTACTGAGCCGATACCCTTCAACAATTACGGAGAGAACAAAATAAGGAGAAATGTCATACTGGAGGATATCAAGTATGAATCTTCTTATCTATCACATTTAACATCAAACATATTTTGTTGCATTTAACGTATTAATGTTTTTATATAAATTAACAGTGGCAAACAACTTGAGTTGTATTTCTTTGATGAATGGGCTAATAAGTTCACATCTTATGCTGAAAACAAGGACAAGGCTGGTCATGTTGTCATGATACTTCAACTTGCGCGAGTGAAGTATTTTAATAGTAAGTGTTGAGAAACATATATTATTTTTCATTTAATTTTCCTTTGTAACATTTCCATATCTCATTTACATTATTTTATTTAGAGAAACCATCTGTTCGCCCTGCTCTCTTTGCAACCAAAATATACATCAATGATAAAATACCTGAGATCGAGGCATTCAAACAGAGGTAACTCATTGTAATTCAATTTGAATTTTTACAAAAACATACACAAGTAATATAACATTATAAATTAATTTTATTCATTATACACTTTTATAGGTATGCAGAGGTACCTGGTTATGATCCTTCAAAGCATACAATAACTGTGTTCTCACCCGCCAAAAAAATTATCACCCCGGTTGAGTTTTTGGAAGGTGCTGTAAAAAAAATGGTGGGCAGTATACGTGAGACTAACAATGTAAGTTAATAATAATAATAGTGTTTCAAATTTATCTTAATGACATATATTATATATATTATTTGTGTCTTTAATACAAGTCACTATACTTTCTTATCAGGCATGCCATATGATTGTTTATGCCAAAGTTCACAAAATCCATAGAGAAAATGGATGGGCATATCTTGCGTGCAAACGGTGTGGAAGTTCCGCCAAAGAAATTGCTGGTAGTGGTTCTTCATCAAGTTCCTCTAAATTCAAGAAACAACAAAGTTGGCATTGTAAACAGCATGATGAGATCACTTCTGTTGGATACCGGTATTACAACCAAACATCCTTTTAATTTTTAAACTCTTACATTTACAATGAATTTTTTAAATGACTTATAATTTATATTTAAATTACTATTACATATGAAATATAGGTACAAGGTTATTGTACGTGTGATTGATGATACCGGATCAGCATCATTATTGCTTTTTGATGATCATGTCTTCGCGCTTTCTGGCGTTCACTGTCAAGCTTTGATCAACCAGTATGGAGAAAACCATGAAGACTATTTCCCAGATGAACTTAACGTCATGATTGGAAAAAAGTTGTTATTCCGTTTTGAGTATACAGATTTCTGCATGAATAACAATCACCATGTTTATCAGGTTAAGATGATGTCTAACGAAGATATCACCATCAATTCATTCAAGTCTAATTTCATCCCTGAGGTAAATTCAAAACTCTTTTACTTTCCTTTATCATGAATAGCACATTCATTTAATTTAGTCATAGTTTTGTACATTTATCGTTGCACCAGCTTTTCCAATAGCATTACTAACAGGTCCTATTGCATATCATTATTATAGGATGGCGTTAATGCTGAGAGTCTCCAAACACCTATTTCATCTGCTTCTCAGTCAAGTATTTTATCAAGTGGTGATACTATACCTTTCAACCTTGAAGTTACACCACCCACTTCCAAATCAAAGGAAAATGCTACTTTAAATGAAGTTGTCACACCATTGGAAGAACTTTTCACACCATCCAATCCCATAACAAATGAAGATGTTGATTTGGAGTCAGGAAGCTCTGGTGGTCTCAAACGTCCCATGATCGATCTTGATGAGTATCCTGAATCAGATGAATTCCCTAAAAGAGGAAAGACCTTGAATAAGGACAAAATAGATCCGAAAGTCTGATCAATTTGCTCCTTGCTACATCATCTTCTCTATGTTGGACATCATTGTTTGTTTATGTTTATTGTGTCTATCATTTTAAAAACTATTGTTTGGTGATTTGTTTTTTTTTTTTAAATACTTCCTGCTTTAGACTTTCTCATTATCTGTTTGTGTTGCTTTTGTGGGCTTTTGTCCCTAAATAAGATGTCCTTTATTTCATGACATTTAGATTGTATTTTTCCCCAGGTTTACTTTTCTATTGTTTGTTTCATTTATGTTGCACTTACCAAACCACAAGTAAAGATTTCAAGTAATATATTAACTATTTACACTTATATAAATTATAAGTTAATGTACTAAATTGAAATAACTTTACACTATACTCAAACTATGTATTTGGACACGTTTTGCATTTACTACTTATTAAACATTCATTAATCATTTGTGAAAATAATAACTACTTAAACATGCACCTTCACCATGCACAGGAATGCCAAAAGATTTTCAAATACTTATAAATGTCTGTTAAACCTTCTTCTACATATACAAACAAACGATTATTCTTATTCCATATCTACAAAATGTCTTCAACAAACAAAAGAGCAATTGAAGAAGAATGGGCAGTTAACAAAGCCCAAAAAAAACAAAGGTATACTGATTGATTTACTTAAACATTTTTTTTTTTGCAAACTATGCATCAAGTTACATTCATAATTTTTTTTTGTATGTTCAGAACACATGAGGAAGATGAATGTATTGAAAAGAAATCTCAAACACCTCATGATAATCAAAAGAAAGGTTATACTATTTACTTCTATTTTATTTTTCAAAACATGCACAATTGTTACACCTCATTAGAATAATAAAGATTATACAATTTATTTATTAAATTTTTAGTTTCTAATTTTTTTTTTCTGTTTCAATACAGTTGGTAAATATGAAAATCAAAATGAATCCCGTCAAGAGTTATGGAAACCAGATTATTGCTACTATGAATTTGAGAAGCTTTTTGACGAGTGGTACTTTGAACATCAAAAAGATTTAGAAGAACAAAAACATGCTGAACAAAAAGCTGATTCTCAAGTAGAAACAAAGGATGCACTTGCTAAAGACCATGGAAAAGACATTGCTTCGATGCCAACTATTGATAATTTTGCTGACCATTCCGACAATGAAGGCAATGATGTTGAGACCAATGATATCGAGAGTTTTGATTATGACAACCTACATCTTTCATGGTCTCCGGATTCATCTCCAAAATTGCATTTTTAATATGCTAAGAATGTTTTGATTGGCAAGTTTATGTTATATTTTATGAATCTAATATTAAGAATTCTATGTCTTAATCATCTTTTAATTTCATTTACTATTTTTTAAGTTATCATATATATTATTCAATATATACATCCGAGTTTTTGGATTGTTACAACAATTAGAAAAAATAAATATTTATAAAAGATACACATCAATAACAGAATCTCATCTAAAAATATTAAACATGATTATCTCTAAGATATCCCTACATAATGTAACAAACATTCAAAATTATTTGGAAACTACATTAAATATATATAATTTCACCTATCAACTCCTAAAATTAAGTGTTTTTTAAAAAAAAAAAAAAATCCTAAAATTAAGCATTTTGGCATCTATATATATTGGTTACTTTTGAGTCTTCCAAACAAAAAGAAACAAAGTTAAAAAAATTTAGAAAAAAATGGCCAAAGAAGATTCCAACAAGGTGCATATTATTTATAATACCTTTTGCATACATGTTTATACTTAATTCTTATACTTATATTACCTTTTGGCCTTTTATATATGCAGGAAACCAAGAATCAACTCAACTCACAATCAAAAAAACATTCTCTTGATTCAAAATCCATACCACAAGTCATTCAGATATCGGATGATGAAGTGGTATAAATTACAACTCATTACTTTAATTTACTGTATAAAAATAACATTTTTGACATTTGGTTTTATGCTTAATCAAATTATATATTATGCAGCCGTTAAGTGTCACATCAAAACGTCGACGTTTAATGAAAAATGGTGACTTTGTTGGCAACAATGTCGTTGAAATAATTTCTTCTGATGAAGAAAATACACAAAAGAATATAGAAATCATTCATAAGAAGAAAGAAGATCTTGAAAAAAAGGTTTGTTAGTATTAAATATTGCATAACTTTTTTTTACTAACTTTTTAACCACAATTGTTTAAAAATTAGGATTACAATTTTTTTAATTTTTCACATAGGGATTTGATGATGATGTTCCTACAAGGTTTAGTCGTTTGTCAAAACATGGGAAAAATTCACTCTCCAAAGACAATAAGTATAGACTTATTGATGAGGACACTGATGAAGATTCTGGTAATGATAATATCATAGATAATTTTAGCACTGACGAAGCTACTGATGACATCCAATATTCTAACAAGTTTGTTGGTGATCAAGCTGAAGTTGATGCACAAGTTTCTACATTATTTACTGATGACGTTGCCTACAATGTCGACGACGATGTACCTGGTATTGATTTACAGAATTCGGAAAGCCGTAGTGATGAAGAAACAGATGATGTTGGAAGTTTGGAAGATTTCATTGATGATGGAGATGCTGATGATGATTATGATTCAAACCCTGAAGATTCGGATGATGATTTTTGAACTTTACACCTTTAGTTTGACATTATCAACATGTCTTCAATAAATTTCCTTATGATGTTATATTATTTGCATTTAGTAATATTTAAAACTTGTGTGCCAATGAAATAATTTGTTCCATGTTTTATATCTTTTATCATGTTATATTAAAATTGGCACAAATATATAAATACCATTCGACATTATAGTTATTCAATCCTAATTATAATCCTTACATAATTAAACATAATAACTTCAAAACAAGCATACCATGACCTAAGTCATAGAATACTAAAACATCCACATTACACTTTTAACCATATTAAGTCTTAAGAAGCATACCAATTATGTTACCTAAGGCATACAAAGTCTAAAACATCTACATTCCATAATTAAACATATAAAGTTGATTGAGGCCATGTTTTTCAAAAGAAAGTCTTCATCCAGATAATTTTAACACACATGGAATATTGGAACCTGAATCTGCCTTCCATCAACATACTCAGGAATGATTCGAACCATCTTAAACCGCATCATTTTTGGATGAACAAATCCACAAATACTTCCAAAACCCTTCCAGTTTCCCTTCATCACCACATGATTTGTTCTCTGTGGTTGTGACCTATGCACGACCATCTCTACCACCATCGGAAACCTGACATGGCGGTGCACAACATATGCCTTTGTGTATGTGTGCATGAAGCGTGGCGGTCCACAGAAGTCGGCTGGTATTGTCTGTGAATATGAAAGAAATACGCTTTATATTTTTGCAAAATTAGACCAAAAGCATCCAAACTTATGATATACATTGAAATACTTACGAGTCTATATGCGTCACTCACGTATGCACATAGAGGTGTATAAAATACATTATCTTCATCCACATGATCAGCATGTAATGGCCAACGACAAACTGACGCAAGCCTTTTATCTGTCTTATAACAAATCAATGATGTTCATAAACCCAAAATAAATTATACTTTTAATTTTTAATGGTTGTATGACATTACCTTTGCGGTCACGGAAATCAATCGGACGTGGATTTCTTCTTATCATGGTTGGAAAGATTTCCTCTCTGGTAAGTCCGAGACCATCAGCTCCAATAACCACAACAGACAAGTTGTTATTTCCCCAATTTGTAAAGATAATAATTTGGTCATTTACTACACCAACTTCATTCCCAAATGCTTCCCATCCTGTTCCACTAAAAGAGTTATCCCTTTTTGGTGAGTTTAAATCCATCTGAATCCTATCATGGTTCACATTGAAAGTCAAATTTTCACACCGAATTCGAAATATGTTCACCCATATGTCTTGCAAGAATTCTCCCGGTAGTATCTATCATGGTTGAAAATAGACAATATAAATTTCAATATCAACTATTCTAACTTTGTAAATGTAATAACCTTTTTATGTTACTTATGAAGTTGTGGTTTTAAAATTTACCTGCATTGTCGGAGAGTACTCAACAAGGCAGCGAGTAAGTCTTGGACCTACTATATTTTTGTCATATCCAAAGCACTCTGACCCGTCATCCTTATAAACATTCACATAATAAGAGTCAACTCCTTGCTTGATGAAATGCATGTCTACGGCATTTGCTGGTACATTTGACTTTACAAAGTCAATCCAATGGTGATCCCACAATACCCAACTTCCGTTAATCCTTTCAATCTCCACCTTATACCTATCCCTATCATTCCCTGTAAGGTAAAGCATGTCGTTGCCAGTGTAGAAGTGATCATCAAACACTTGTGGTAATCTCTGTCAACAAATAGATGAGAATAATGATATCAATAGTAATGCACAATCATATCATGTGGCAAAACATATTTATATAAACAATAACAATGTCAAACTTCAACCTGTTGTCCTTTGAATGTGTTGTGCATATACTTGAACACAAATTGCTGAGCCATTCTGCAATTTCATTAACAATCTAATTAATATCAAATACAACATACAACTCATACATTTAGCTGAGATTGCCAATTACCATCCAATGACAATAAAAAAACATACATTTTAATCATTATCCGCTACCAAACAACATTATCTCTAATATGCTCTGTCCCATTAGACATACCCTTGACTAAAATCCTAATTTATGATCAAACATTTTAAAACATATGTTACATGTTACAAGTCAACACACGATGCACATTACAAAGTAACCCAATACCTTTTCAACCACAAATCCATAGATACCTGTAACAAATTCATTTTCCGGGAGAGTTTGTGGGTCTATTATAACTATTTATAATCAGAAAACAGAGTCTATGACTTTGTATCCTTTGTAGAACAACCTATATAAAAAATTATTGATTTTCCAATCTATAATATTAATCTATGTTACCTAACCAAAATTTTTTGAAGTAAAACTATCAGTACTTTGACAAAATTAAGAACATTAACAACATGCATCCATGTTTTGAAGCACTTATGTACCCTTATTTAAGCTTCACCAAAATTAACAACATTCATGATCTAACTATTATCATCAAAAATACCATAACATTAATTTGTAATATAACATGAATTTCTAAGTTCATCAAACAAACCTGGTCACTAATCTAATCAAACATACTATTTCATAAACAGTATATAAACAAAAGTACTATATGAATGTTAGATTCTCACAATTTTTAGCTAAAAAAATGAGAAATATACTAACCTCTTTTTTTTTTAACCTTGATATGATAACTGATAATCGGCAGGTGAAGAGATGGTTATTGAGCCAAGAGATACTTTATTGAAGGTAATGATGTTTTCAGAGATTTTATACGCAAGTTGCATGCAGGTCAAGATTTTATAAAAAAAAGTCTTATTCCATTTTGGGCTCAATTACTCCAAACCTATAAATGGGCTTAATAAAGGGGCTCATTTATTTAACTTTAAAACCTTTAAAACATAAACGCATAAACGTTTTTTTTAGGTTACAACTTTGTGATCACTTTTCATAATCTCTCAAAAAAAAACAACAAATTGATGATAACAATCTATTTTACAGGTTGGAGATCATTGTGTTAGCTTATCAGTTTATTTGAATAACTGATGAATAACAACAAGAATACCTGGCAACCTATGCATTCAAATAAAGAAAACGAGAATTCCAATCCTAACATTGTGAATAATGTTTCTACCGTTCCACAAAAACAAGTCAATCATTCAAACCATGGTATAGCTGCTACTAATCTATTTTTTTATGTTTTTTACTATTCAATTTATGATAATGAATATCATTGTAACAATTACTTTTGCACAATTATAAACTTGCAGCTAATCGGAACAATGGAAAAAAGAGAAAGTCTGTTACAGGTACGTAATAAAATTTTGACATCTTTTGAATTAACAAATTGTATTTGTCTAATATTCATTATATATGATTGTAAAGCTAATACGACGAAGGAACCGGTATCGATGTTTGATGCTAATAATTTCAACTATCAACCGATACATATGCCATCTACAAATATGCAAGTTTCAATTCCGTCTAATGTTGTCAACCAACTTTCTTCCATTCAACAACAAAGTAATCCGCCAGCACAGAATATATTAGGTAATTACTCTCCAAATGCCCAATTATTAAGCCATCTACTATATATTTTTTTACGTAATGTATTTGTATATACTTTCATTAAGAAATATTATTTGCTTATTTTATGTTGTAAATTTTTTAAAAGCTAATACGAGGAATGAAGCGCCGTCTATGTTTGATGCTAATATTCTCAACTATCAACCGATATATATGCCATCTACTAATATGCAAGTTTCAAGACCGTCAAACTTTGTTAACCCACTTTCCACCATACAGCAAGAAAGTATTCCGCTATCCCACAATAGATTAGGTAATTACTATCGTAAGTAAAATTTTTTTTGGCCATTATTTAAATTATTTTAGATAATATTTTTTTGTATGCATTTTCATTTTTTTTCATCAAGCTTTACACCTTTTCGGAATAATTTGTTAACACAACAACCTAATAACAATATTGTTTCAGAAACCGGAAACATAGTAACACCCAAACTGGCACCTGGACGTCCCCGTAAAAATCCTCTTGATATACCCATTCTCCCAAAAAAAACAAGACAAAGAAGAAACACACAAAACTGTTCTCCAATCATTAATACCCAATTAGGTACATCGTCAAATGTCTCCAATATTTTGTCCAGTTCATCAACTCAAAGAACTCCTCTTTCCGACATCACAACAAGTAATGTTCACAAATAAAACTCTTTCTTTAAACTAACTATACATTTGTATGTCATACAATATCTTATTTGTATAACATTTGTTTCTCTTTTGAAGATACATTTTCTTCCACAAATCAAAACATAGGCAATCAAAGTTCTCATGTTCCATTGTTAAGCCAAGCAACAAATTTGATGGTTGGTGCATCATCTCAAAATGTCTCACCGGCTATAAATCGAGGTGGACGCCCTGCAAAAACTCCAGTTCAAAAAAAAATAGTTAGAGCAGTAGGCAGGCCTCGCAAAACACCTCAAAAAAATTGTAAGATAATTGTTGTATATTTTTATTCATATTATTATGATTATTACACTTTTTTTGTTTTACTATGTTAAAAGCCAACCAGCCTGTACAAAATCAAGAGACATTTCAACCTGCATCAAATTTTCAAAACACCCCTATAAGCATTGGTGTCACTTCTTCCTCTCCCGCTTTGTGCACTCCTGATATAAGAAATGGCAAACGGCCCATGGGTACCACTTCTACAAGTAAGTTTTTTTCTATAAAACTTGATTATTGTTTTGATTAATCACCTTTAAATGATATTTCATTGAATTAACTTACATATTATAGGCAACGCTACTAAGAGTAATCCACGAGTTAGGTTCAGAAACAATTCTCCTGTACCATTTTACATTGGTACGCTATAATCAACTTTATATTGTACATATTAAGCAAGTGTTATTCTTCACTATTTATAGTACAACCAAATGTGAATCAATGTACATATATTTGTTACAGGCAGCCCTGCTAATATACAGCCAAATTCTGAAACCGATTATAATGTTGATAATACCTCAGAAAGTACTACCATACAAAAAGGCAACTCACTTTCAGATATACCTTCATTCGAGATGTCAGAAGAAGATCCTGAAGATGAATATGGCTATATGGATCGTATCCAAGGCATATCAAAAGGTATTTATGACGAACAAAATTTACTTTTTTCCATATTATTATTATCTTAATAAATTATAAAGACATTATTGGTTATCTATTCTTAGAATATGTTGACCATGGAGATCAAACAAAGCAATGCATCAAATGTGGTGCATTGTTGTGGCTTGCCGAAAGTAAGGTAGGATCTTCTAATGGAAACAACAATGATGGATATTCTATTTGTTACAAAAGAGGGAAAATAAAACTACCTGTTAAACTTATGAATCCTCCACCTTTGTTAATGGGACTCTTGAAAGGAGAAAACCCGAAAAGCAAATCATTTATGGAGGACATTCGTCGCTATAATTCTATGTTTGCCTTTACTTGGATGTCTGGTCAGCAAGATAAGAGTGTTAATAGTGGACGTGCACCGTATTGTTTTCGAATAAAAGGAAAAAACAATCATGTAATTGGAGATATGTTACCTAAAGATGGCGACTCACCTAAGTTCGGACAGCTTTACATTTATGATCCACCAAATGAGATACAAAACCGCATTAACGCTGTTAGGTAATATGAATAACTCATTATTTTATATCTATTTACATGATGTTTATATTGCAAATACTAACGACAATTCTTTAACATTAGTAGTACTTCTTCAAATGACGCATCGTCTTCCTCAAACAAGCACATAGACCTGCAACTAACCAAAGAAATAAAAAGCATGCTTGATGAACATAATCCTTTGGTTCAAAACTATAGAATGGCTGGAAATATAATGGCTCATGGTGAAGATAACGTTAAGATCAGACTCATAGGTAGGCGTGACAAAGATGGTAGACAACATAACCTGCCAACCGCAAACGAAGTTGCTGCACTTATCATTGGTGATTTTGATTCTATGCCTAATGAAAGAGACATCATTGTGCACAAAGTCAATGGCAAGTTGAAAAAAATTAGCGAACTGCATGTCTCATACCTACCGTTACAGTATCCGTTATTGTTCCCATACGCAGAAGATGGTTATAGGACTGACATATACCACTACGGTATTACTGACCAAACACCAGATGACAAAAAAAAATATGTCACCATGCGTGAATGGTTTGCATACCGTATTCAAGACCGGCCAAATGTTTTCTCAACAATTCTAAATGGAAAACGCTTATTTCAGCAGTTTTTGGTTGATGGTTATACCATGGTTGAGGCTGAAAGGCTGGCATATGTACGTAGAGAGAATTCCGAACTAAGATGTGACACTTATGACAGATTAGCTAAAGCTGCTCAAGCATCCAACCCGGAACAAAAAAAACGCGGAACTAAAGTAGTATTACCTTCGTCCTTTACAGGTAGCCCGCGTTACATGTTACAAAATTACTTGGATGCTATGGCTATGTGCAAGAATTATGGATATCCGGATTTGTTTATTACATTTACATGTAACCCAAAATGGCCCGAAATTACAAGGTATCTAAAAAGAAAGGGTTTGAAATCAGAAGATCGACCAGACATTACTTCCCGAGTTTTTAAATTCAAGCTTGATCAACTGATAAAGGACATAAAGGAGAAACGTATTTTTGGCCGTGTTAAAGCAGGTAAATTGCATCATATGTTTGTATAGTCAAACAAACAATTCATTTTGTTTATCATTATATATCATATTCATTATATTTTTCTTCTTAAATTTTTCTCATTTTTTTCAGAAGTATACACTATCGAGTTTCAGAAGCGAGGTTTGCCTCACTGTCATTTGTGTGTATGGTTGGAAACACAAGATAAGTTGAGGTTTCCCGCTGACATAGACAGGTGTATATCAGCTGAAATACCTGATAAAGATTTAGACCCCGAGCTACACCAATTGGTAAAAGAGTTTATGATGCACGGCCCTTGTGGACCTGAGCACAGAAACTGCCCTTGCATGGTCGAAAATAAGTGTTCTAAGAAATTTCCAAAGAAGTTCAATGAGCACACTTTCATTGATGAAAGTGGATATGCTATATACAAAAGAAGCGACAATGGAAGAACAGTTAGAAAGCAAGGTGCTGACCTTGATGGTGGTTTCGTTGTTCCATACAACCCTACGTTATTGAAAAGGTAATATCAAATATAAGTCATTCATTTAAACATTCTTAGTATGCAAACTATTTAAATTTTGACTGTTGTAATTTTTTTTTTATTTTATTATTTTTTTTTAATATATTAGGTACCAAGCTCATATCAACGTAGAATGGTGCAACCAATTCGAATCTATCAAATACCTTTTTAAGTACATTAACAAGGGTCCTGACAGAGTAACAGTTGCTATGGATGATGAAGAAAAAGATGAGATTGAAGATTATTACGATTGCCGTTATTTATCATCATGTGAAGCTGCATGGAGGATCTTCAAATTTGATATACACCATCGTAGTCCTGCAGTAGAACGTTTACCATTTCATCTCCCGAATCAACAATCTGTCATATTCGATCCATCTGAAAGCATCGATTATCAACTTGAAAAGGCTTCATCTAATATTTCAAAGTTTTTGGGTTGGATGGAAACAAATAAGATAGACGAGGAAGCGCGTAAATTGTTGTACGTTGACTTTCCAAAACATTATGTTTGGAATAAAACGGACAAAAAATGGACTAAAAGAAAACAAGGTTAGATATTTATTTTTCAAAATATTATTATTTTTTTAAATGTATGATTATTATCAAATTTTAATCATATTTTTAAACCAACTGCTAATCAGCAAATTATATAATTATTATCTTATACAGGTAAAACCATTGGAAGAATTCATCATGTTCCTCCTTCTTGGGGTGAGCTTTTTTATCTACGTAGGCTATTAAACCATGTTAGAGGTGCTCGAGAGTGGGAAGACTTGAGAAAGCATGATGGTGTAGTATATCCTACATGCAAAGAAGCTTGCTTCGCACGTGGTTTGCTGGATGACGACAAAGAATACATTGACGGAATAAAAGAAGCAAGTGAATGGGGAATGGGTGATTACTTGCGGAGTTATTTTGTAATGTTAATAATATCAGATAGTATGTCAAGGCCTGAGGTTGTTTGGGAAAAAACATGGAAGCTTTTAGCCGAAGATATTGAACAAATAGAAAGAAAAAAAAGGAACCATCCAGGTATTATATCAAATGATGTTTCATGTAATTTTATTTCATTTTGGTATAACAATGTACTTAAATCATAACCAAAATTCATTTTCTTTTTCAGATCTTCAGCTAACAGATCAACAACGATATAATATATGCTTAGCATATATTGAAGATAAACTGCTTAGCAGTTCCCGAAGTCTAAAATATATCGTCAATATGCCTTATCCAGCAGCTGAATTTACATTAGACGGATACAATCGCTTGATTTACGATGAACTGGATTATAACATACCAGATTTAATAATCCAACATCAAGCACTCCATGCAAGTTTGACTAATGAACAAAAAGGTGTATACCAAACCATTGTTACTGCTTGCAACAATAATAAAGGAGGTATGTTTTTCGTTTATGGTTATGGAGGTACGGGTAAGACCTTTTTGTACAAGACATTGACAGTTGCTATAAGGTCAAAAGGCCAAATTGTTTTAAATGTTGCATCCAGTGGTATTGCATCCCTGTTGCTTGATGGTGGAAGAACAGCTCATTCGCGGTTTGCCATACCTATAAATATTGTCGAGGATTCTATGTGTACAATAACTGGAGATAGCGACCTTGCAGATTTGGTACGTCAAACCAAGTTAATAATATGGGACGAAGCTCCAATGATTAACAGACTTGCGTTTGAAGCTTTTGATAGAACACTAAGAGATATTACTGGCGACAATGATAGTGTTTTTGGCGGTAAAGTGGTTGTTTTTGGTGGAGACTTTAGGCAAATTCTACCTGTTATACCTAATGGGAGTAGGCAAGATGTTGTGCATGCTTCACTAAATATGTCCTATCTATGGAAACACTGCACCGTTCTTAAACTTACAAAGAACATGAGGCTGAGGGTTGGTTGCGATCCGGCTGCCGCAGAAGAAATAAATGAATTTGCCGACTGGATTCTCAAAATTGGTGAAGGAAAAATAGGTGGAAAAAATGATGGTCATGCTGAGGTTGTATTTCCAGAAGATATGCTTATTCCTGATTCTGATGATCACGTTGGAGCAGTCATAAAAGAAACTTACGATAATTGGGAAGATAATAAGTGGGATCCAACATATTATCAAGATAGAGCAATTCTTGCACCAACACATAAAGAGGTTGACAAAATAAATGACAGGATGATGGAGATGCTTACTGGACCCGAGAAGGTGTGTTATAGTTCTGATACAGTTACAGATGTAGATACAGATTTCAACTACAATGAGTCGCTATACACAACAGAATTTTTAAATTCAATAAAAATGTCAGGAATTCCTCATCACAAGTTAGTATTGAAGGTTGGTGCGCCTGTAATGTGTTTGCGAAACATTGATCAAAGAGGAGGACTTTGTAATGGTACAAGGTTACAAGTTGTCCGGATGGGAATAAATAACATTGAGGCAAGGATTATATCTGGAGGTCAAATAGGTACTGTTGTTGCAATACCTCGGATGGTAATTAGTCCATCAGATAAGAAGATGCCGTTTCAACTAAATAGGAGACAATTTCCCTTATCTGTTTGTTTTGCCATGACAATTAATAAAAGTCAAGGCCAAACGTTATCAAAGGTAGGTCTCTATTTAGAACGACCTGTTTTCTCACACGGACAACTCTATGTAGCTGTATCAAGGGTGAAGAGCAAGAAGGGTTTGAAGGTGTTATGTTGTGACAATGAGGGAAAGTATTGCAATTATACAACAAACGTTGTATATAAAGAAGTTATTCAACGTCTATAATTTTATTTGTCTTTTAGTAGTCTGTCCTGTATGTCAAACAGTTTACCTAATTCTATAATCAAATAACAGATGCATTTTTTTTATGAATATATTATTTATATGAATTGTGTTTATAGTTTTATTCATCACATATTTATCTTGCAAATCATTTTTATTTTAAACATTATATGAAATCATTTCCATTAACATTTTATCAAATAATTTCCATGATTTTATGGGATAATTTAATTTTCAAACTATTTCCTTACTTATCCACCAGATTTACAAAATTTTGAAACTTTTTTAACCTAATCCTTTATATATAAAAATGCATTTCATATGAATATATTATCATTTACAACTTCCATCTCATACTATCTAACATTCTGTTGCAGAGTATATTATATTTGATCTCAATGGAACATAATTTGACTAAATTGTTTGATAATCACGCAATGTTGGAGGATGTTAAGATGGATCATGGAGTTTCTTTGCATAAGCATGAGGAGAAGTCATCAAAGCTAACAAAACTGGTAGTGTCTATAGTTTATTTACTTCTTTCATGCTAATTCAATAATTGTCTATGAATACGTTAAGTGCATGCTTATAACATCTATTCCTTTCATTATAAGCAGCAACCAGTTGAAAAATCATCACCCAATGAATTTTGGGTCCAAGATCCACCCATAGTAACATTATCAAATGATGAATGGGTATGACTTTCGTTTGTTTCAATATAAATATTAACAAACACTTATGTATTTTTACTTATAATAAATTTTTTTCAGGAATCCGAAGACGATAATGATAAATGGATGTGTGTAAACAAACATTGCTTATACCATAATCATCACGAAGACACATTGGTGGACGATAAATCTGTGGATGATGAAGTTGTTGCGTATGATGACAACCATGAATGGACATGTGTTTACAAAGATTGTCTTTACCACAAACATATTCTTGATGATGATGATGCAAATGATGATGATGAAGTTGTTATCAACAAATGATATTAATTTCCTCATTACTATCAATAATTATTCCATTTGACCTTAATAATAGTATGCTAAATATGTGATCATACTTATTTTTCTATTATGTTTTTTATGTTATACTTTGTTCTTGAATCAATATTTGTTTCATATAATGCTTATATCCAATAATCACGAAATTTCCAATATGCTACATTACAGACATTGTATACCTGTTACAATTAAAGCTATAAATAAGACTTAATACTGTACTAACAAAACATAAACGTTTTTAACTATAAACTACAAAACAATAAAGAAGTACATATTAAAAAAAAAAGCATATATCACTTCCTAAAATACACTGCATAATTTCAGTTTCAATTTTACATTTAAAATGGCCATATTTTGATTGATATATGTTTTAAATTTAAATTATACTCTATATCACCTCCTCAAATATTGCAAATCAGTTACTTATATCGACTCTAATAGCTTATATAAATCATTCTGAACACTTTCAAAACCCTAAACCTGTCAATACAAAGTCACATAGTTATGTCGACACTTTCAAACCCTTCACAAACAAATGCATCCAGTTCTTTCAAAGGAGAAGCACGCAATACAGATGGCCGAAACATTCTTTCTGAAACATCTACAATAGGAAACGGATCAAATCATGTTAACAAGGCTAATCAAAAAGAAGGAAAGAAGGTGAAAACAAAATCAGAACATGAAGGTATATTTAACTTTATGTAAACATATATAACCCATTCTATAATATATTACCCTTAATACTTACTTTTCGAATACTACTTTGAAACAGATAGGTACATCTACTATAGAGGTACTTGGCGTAAGATGAAGAAGAGGTTTAAGTGTGATTGTTATCACCTAATGACCGAGGTTGATGAACTAATAAATGAAGTCGGTCCAGAAGGATACAACATGGCGTATGAATTTTTGGTTCGTCTCAACGTTAATCGTGATGAATAATAACTTACCTTATGTTTGATGAAGAATAATGTTAATCGTTATCAAGAATAACTTTCCTTACTTTTTATGTATTGTCTATTACAAATGTCTTTTTATTAATTTAGTTGTTTCCAATTTTGCAAACACATGGTTGTTATTTTCCTTTATGCATTATGACCATTAATTTTATGTTATATACAACTAACATGATACTAAATTATATAGAATCAAAAACTGTGTTGCAATTTACATTGTTAATATATTATAAACACATTTGTACTATTTTCTTTTTTTTTTAAAAAAATTCTTAAAGCAATCCGGCCATCGGCCGGGCCTGGAAGCTAGTTATTATAAATTATGTTGCACACCCATACCCCTCAAGTGAAGCCTTGAGGGGTATTTATATGCCTTACATGAGACAAATTTTACAATATTACATTAATAGTCCCTGCACTTTATGCATTCTAGTTGTCTACTCCAATTCACGTAAATATCGCTCAGCTTCATTTCTAACAATCTCCCTCCAGCTGGAGATATACGTGAATTGGTTACAATGATTCCTAACAAGTAAATAAAACAATCAAAGTAAGCTCAGCAATGCTGAGGAAGACTTCATAGCTCTTTTCTTCATAAATATCCCCAGCAATCTTTCTTTACTTGTAGACGAATCACTTGCTAATCTAATTGGGTTATTACTCCCTGCCAATTAGTAAACCATTTTCTTTTACATGCTCCCTCCCAAATAGACAACCCGTTTGATATAACCTTGATGCTTGTCGAAGAAGTACCTTTGAATTCTGCCCATATAATCTTCAGTCTCATGCACAGCGGAAAATGAATCTTAGACTGATAATATGTAACTTCTTCACAGGTTTGTTTGGGGAGCATCATATCGTCATCTTCAACTCACTTAGAATGCTTCCAGTTCTTCAATAAAAGCCCCGATGTACACATTTCTCTCTCCTGGATGATGACGATCTCTCGGAATCATCATAAATATGTGTACATAAAGATATCAAATGGAAGCAACATACAAATCAATACCCCATGAGTGAAATGGCAATAACTATTCTCTCTACAATTGATCTCAGATCAACCTCTTTTCACTTCCATTGGCTAATAGTAAGTGACCACGTGTGGAGACAACCCGATATGACAAACTTGAGTGTGAAGTAAAATTCTCCAGGCTTGTGACTTACGCTTGTACTATCCTGATTAAGAACCTATACTGAGCACAACAACGTTACTCCTTACAATATAGGTAGTTGCATATACCCAACCATCCATCCTTTATTGTATATCCGTCTCTTGAACAATCCACAACCTTGTGTGACACTGAGCACTACAACGTAACTCCTTAAAGTGATAGCTATTGTGAGCATTAAGAACCAACTTATGCGTTTATAGATCTCACACATAGCTAGATGTCCAAGTCCTAATCACTATCCCATGAATGCTCAAACAAGGATCTTCAAAAGTCTTCATCCAACCAACCCCTATACTTTGAGATACTAAGTGCACGAACCCGTGAAATGTCACTTCAAGCTCAAATAAGTAATAAACAAATTATCCCCGTAGTCACCTTTGATAACGTTCAAATTTTAGCCATTGATCTTTGGTGAAACTTGATCAGGATCTTTTAAGCAATTCGTGGTGTGTTTTTGGTGAAGCTTGACATTCAATCTCGTTGATTCGTAGTGATTTCTGATTTTCCCTCCAAAAATATAACTGGAAAATTTTCTCCCTCAAAATTTGGAAATCACTAAGAAATACAATGCTAAGGTTACCAGAAAAAATTGAGCATTAAAAATTTTTACGCAAAAATTCACCAAAAAATTTGAATTTTGGCCTAAAAATTTGAATTTCGGGCCAAAATTTTCAACGTTATATCAAAATTTGAATTTCGCGTAAAAATTGAACGTTTAGTCTCTTGTAAAAAATAAATTTTACTCAAATTTTCCCGCCAACTATTCAATATAGGTCAACTATTGCCTTCGACCGAAGTTTTTCGGTGCTCTGTGGCTAGCCTTATAGTCACCGTCAAACGAAATAATAATAATAATAATAATAATAATAATAATAATAATAATAATAATAATAATAATAATAATAATAATAATAATAATAATAATAATAATAATAATAATAATAATAATAATCCAATTTATAGAAATATAACCTGCATACACTCACAAACTAAAAAAATAAAAATAAAATAAAGGTCGTGCACCTCATCACTATGTGCAAAGGTGATGCAAAAATAAAGGTGATGGTGAGGTCTTTTATGAAGGATCACTCGTGATAGGTGGTGTGAAGGTGATGCTTCATCCCTATAAAATTATTTTCCAACACACAGTTTGAAAAAATGTCGTCATTACACTCTTTAATCAATCAAATATCATCTTCACCCATTAACCTTTTTTTTTTATTAGTTGAAATGAGAAGTGGACAATTATTTTAAGACAGGCCAGAAAAAAAATGAACTCTAGTTTTGAGACGGGTAAAGCAATAATTCGTTGCTTAAATATTTATCGATTTATTGAAAACGAATGTTAAATATTTTGATGGAAAAAAGTTGCATATTTAATCTAGAACGGATAATTTTTTATGAGTTCAGGAAACCTGTGGAGTGAGTTTTTTTATATACTTAAATGTACACGGCTTGATCGGTAAATCTATGTGACCGTTTTTGACCCTTCGTGACCACCCTCAAATACATAACTAGTAAGGTTTGACAAGTTGACTTATTGAGAGGAGGTCAAATGTCTTACAAATGTGGCATATATTAAGGCTGTAAATAAACCGACTGTTCAATAAACAATTTATGAATGGTTTAGTGAAAACTTCATTTATAACTGTTCATTCATTAATTAAATGACAACGGCAAAATTTTGTGGTCGTTTATTTAAATATACGAACATGAAGACAAGCTTTGTTTTCTTGTTTTACGTTCGTAAACATCCAGTTATACGGTCATTGATGTTCACTAATATACCTTTATTTGTTTATGTTCTAATAAACTTATAAACTCGTATATTAGCTCAAACAAACGCCACTAAGAGTGTAAACTTCCATTTACATAGTCATGTACATCAGTACATATGTTGCTACATTTTACAAGTAGTTATATAGTCATTGTTTAGGTACCACAATCTATACTTATGTAGAGAAAGTAATGTGATTCTCTTTTGTTTGAGTGTCATGTTCTTTAGTTTAGATCGGGCGTTATGGTAGACACCACCAAACGCGAAGGGATGATTTGCCGCACGAACAACCATGACGAGGGAGGGGATGGCGCGGGAAGACCGAGAATTGAGGTTGGTTCGGTGAACGTCTTCATCGAATAAAAGAAGAAAGAAAGGGTGAGTGAGGCCTACCTTTTTATTATTAGAGGGTTGCGCGTCATGGCATCAAAGTGGCGCCCTCTATCGTGTCCACCCCATTGGGCTCGTTGTTCCAACGCCAACCCACCCCCGCACGCCATTTCCGATGTGAGTTAACTAGCGCCGCGCCAGTTTGGTTTTTGCTTAAAAAAAGTTGGGTGTGTGTTTTATGTTGTGTTCATGTTTGGTGTGTGTGTTTTAGGGTGTTTTTTTTTTTTTGGTCCAACTCGATAAAGCTTGTAACTCGGTAAAACTCCCTAACTCGCAAACTGTCCCTTAATTCGATAATCTTCCTAACTCGATAAGCCCCTAACTCGGTAACCTTCAAACACGGTATCCTGAATATCTAACTCGATAACCTTACTAACTCGATAACAATTCCCTAACTTGCAACTTTCTCCTTCTTCAAACTCGGTAACCTTTCAAACTCGGTAAGATATGTCAAACTCGATAACCATTTCAAACTCGGTAACCCTATTGTAACTCGGTAAGATCTTGAAACTCGATAAGATCTTTTGTAACTCGATAAGCTCAGAAAAATTTGGCAGAGTTTCGTTTAGGTATTAGCCTCAAAGAACCTTACTCGATAAACGATAAGGTGTTTAGCTAACTCGCTAAAAATGGCTAACTCGCCAACAATCCTAACTCGCTAAATTCTGACAACCAAACTCGGTAAAACATCGCCAAACTCGATAGATTAAGTTCAAACTCGCTAAGCAGAATCCAAACTCGATAAAAAAAATTTCCTAACTCGAAAATTTTTCTAACTCGACAAAAATGGCGATGAACAGTACCAGATCCGCTTTTTTCCACCAAAAAACATGATTTTTCACCCAAAAACACGATTTTTCACCACAAAACACCACGATTCGCCCCCGTTTAGCTCTGATGCCAATTGTAGAACCCCAAGAATCACCTTCTTGAGGGGTATTTATATGCCTTACATGTGACAACTTTTACAATATTACATTAGTAATCCCTGCACTTTATGCATTCTAGTTGTCTACTCCAATTCACGTAAATATCGCTCAGCTTCATTTCTAACAGGAGTTAATTAGTAACGGTCGTTAGTTTAAAGGATTAAGGTTGCAAATGATCGTTTGGTAAATGGACTAACGTTGCCAATTGACGATTGGGAATTAACGGAGAAGATAACGACAGTTAGTGATAAAGACTGACAGCGTGCAATATGTAAACCACAAGGATCAAAAAAGCAAAAAAAAACAGATCAGGGACTACGGTAGTGATTTGGAGCAAACCACATGGACGAACGGTTTAATTTACTCTTTCTTTTATGTGTGTTTTTTTTAATTGTAATGTTTTTATTTCGTAATGTAATGTTTAGTTTTATTAATAAAATGTTTGAATGTTTAATAAACGAATTTGTTGAGGGTAGAATTTGTAAATTTGTAAAAAGTTGTGTTATGGTTTTCTTTTGTTTTTTGGTGTTATGTTATTTGGTGTTGAGATGATGTAGAGCTAATGTAGAGTTGACGTGGCGCTAAATTATTTCATAACTCAAGTTATGGTTCCTTTTGCTCTTAGTACACTTATATAATAACTTCAAATATAAAATAACATCATTTGAAGTTCAGAGTATGCACAAAAATAATAACTTCAACTATAAAATATAATGAGAAAGCAATTAAATAGTATAAAAGCAGCCACCTTCACTCCTTATCGACCCTCAGCAACAGTGATGGTCATATTGTTTACAGAGCAATCACCCGGTAAGATTTCATTTGAAGTTGATTTTGACTCGGCCCTGCCAAGGAAGAATGCTGGTTTGTTTGGAGTAGGTAAGGATATGGTGTCACTGAGAAGCATGGAGATCATATCTGAAGTTGTTGGTCTATCCATTGCATCTTCTTGTACACAGAGAAGAGCCACATGAACGGTTCTCAAGACCTGTTGTATATCAGAAGTACTTCCAACTGATGGATCCTCCAAATCCAATGCATTCCCTTGTTGCCATAGCTCCCATGCCTAGAATTTCATAAGGCGTACTTAAATAGTCATTTATGTTCACGAAGATATGACTTGGTGTTTTTATAAGTCATTCTATGTGATGTTATGATAAGCAGACCTAGCTAAAGCCTAGGGAAAAACAAGTTTATGCTTCCTTTCGGTCTATTCAATAAAACGCCATTAGTAATGGGAAAACCCTCAATTCCTATCTTGACTCGTAAGGAAATGATCAAAAATTGTTAGGAGAAGAGCATAACAATATGCATGTTATTCAATAGTATCTTCAACTGAGTTACTATATAGCATGTGATGTAGAAAAATGATATTAGTGAGACTCACATATCCGAGAAGATTGAACGTCCGACCAAGATGATTGAAACTACTATTTCTTCTTCCACTGACAATTTCGAGAATCAAGACTCCAAAGCTGTAGATATCAGACTTGATAGAGAAAGTTCCTTCCATTGCATACTCAGGAGCCATATAACCACTGAACACAAAATGGTTGACTTAATATTACAAGATACATATAGTATCAAACTTACCAGTGACAAGCAACAAATTTATGTTAAAAGTACTCAAATATTGGTTGAAGTTATAATGGAAAAAGAGCATTCTTACTATGTCCCGACCACCCTATTGGTCATTGCCTGAGTCTCATTTGGATTGAATATTCTTGCCATACCAAAATCAGAAATTTTAGGATTCATACTCACGTCTAAGAGAATGTTATTAGCTTTTAGGTCTCTGTGGATAACTCGCATTCTCGAGTACTTATGCAGGTATAACAACCCCTGGGCAATTCCTTCAATGATGTTAAATCGTTTAGGCCAATCTAACTCAGACTTTTTGTTTGAATCTACATAGTACAATATTAAGGTCTTTATTAGGAATGAAAATCAACAAATGAAATTGATGTGATAAACTCCCTTACGAACTCTGCATACCGAAAAGGAAATAATCTAAGCTTTTGTTGGGCATATACTCATATATTAACATCTTTTCTTCCCCGTGAATGCAACAACCAAGAACCCGAACAAGGTTTGTGTGCTGAAGTTTGGCTATAAGTATGAGCTCATTCTTAAATTCCACAAGACCCTGCCCTGATGCTCTCGAAAGCCTTTTAACTGCAATTTCTCGTCCATCGCTTAGTATTCCCTGATTTTTATAATTTATGAAATCTCTGTCTGTTTGAAAGGTTAGAGTTTATGAAAAATACAAAAGTAGGTTAAACATGGAAGTAAAGTTACCATGTAAACAGGTCCAAAACCACCTTGTCCAAGCTTTTTTTCAACTGAAAAATCACAGGTGGCAGTCATAATAGAGGCAAAGCTAAACAACAGTAAAGCATGCCCATTCCCACCGATACTTTCAAGCTGATGTACATCTTTGAAGCTTTCAGAAGCTGTCAGCTCCAGAAATTTTATATCTCTTTTTCGTCTTTCTTCTTCTACAATCAGTTACAATGGAATAAATGGAAGGAAGCAAAGATAATGTACAAACATATACGTAGTAGAAGATTTAGAGGACTTGTGTTTTATACCTTCTCGTCTCTGTTTTCTTTTCTCTGTATACCTTAAAAGCCCAAAAGAGAGAAACATTAAAAGAATGGCTGCACCCACGGGTATCCATATCCGTTTCATGCTCTTTTCTCTTCTATTTTCTGTTTAGACGGAAATGGCTAAAACCTTTAGTAAATACCAATAAAATCCCACTTTCCTAATTACTTTGTGCTTTCTTGATCAAAATTCTTACCTGCTGTACTTGGACTGAGTAGATGTTGTGTACTGATCACGTACTTCCATGTAGAACTCTGGTGCGGACTAACCACAAAGCTAAGGTTTCCAGTCCAAAGAACACACCCAATTCCATCATTGGTGTTGCTTTCAAACCCGACACAACTGCAATTATTCCAACACTTGGAAAAACACTCAGTGATGCTTAGGCTTGAGTTTTCATCGGTATCATTTCTTGTCATTTCAGAAGTAAAATCTCCATTTATTTTATTGAAGTTATCATACTTTGTCCTGCACTGAGGCAAACTCGATTCTTTCACACAACCATCACCTGAATCATACCCATAACAAAACTCAGGAGTCCTATCAGTAGAATTACTAATAGAATTTGTGATTGTAATTTGTCCATCTGGTTTCAAAATCCACATTGGTACAACATCATATTTGTAATTGTAATTGTAATTTCCCTGATCGATGATCGTGTAGCTAAAATATTGTTCATCCTTGTTGTACACGGAAGTGAGATTGTAGCTATATATATCATATGGATCATTTGTTGTAACAAGATATGGAAATGTTTGATTTATGAAATTCCCACTAGTCCAGTAGGGTTGACCTAGTCTTCGGATCATTAATCCCTGAGATGCTTCATCATTGGGTTCCCAACTCAATGTAAAAGCTCCAAAATGAGGGATTTCATTGGTCAACCAAGAAGTCAGGGTGAAATTCCGCCCTGTTGCCTTGTCATACCCCAACTTCATACCCGGTAAAAGTACGTTGACAGGGTGATCAAAACTCTGCCACAAAACCCTCTGGTCGGGATTGTTAATTAGCAGGAAGTTACCAGTGTCTTGGATGTAGGCAGACACGTCTGGGTTTGGACCAACTCTAATATCAGTAATATTCATTACTGTCCTTCCTTCAACAGTGATGATCAAGTTTCCAGTGTTGGGGTGGATGGATAGGGCATGGGCACTTGAGGTGACCATGATGGGTTCATTTGGATTGGCTACCCATACTTTCCTTGATTGATCATCGTTAGTGTACCAAATTCCCAGGTATCTGAAATCTCTACCAAAGAACCCTAACGTGAATAATCCAAGTCTAGAGACAAGCTGGTTGGTGGATTTAAGTTCGCTGCCTAATTTGATTATTGAAAATACTGTGCGGGAACAAAACTTGACAGTGTAATCAGCACCCTGACACCAATTTGATGCAGAGGATATTATGCAACTATAGTCATTCATGTTGTCACTGCAACCCTTACTTTGGCATGGACCTGACCCACCAGTCGCCTCCACAGACATCCATAATTCATTATTGTATCCATCCTGACTTACATCATAGACTGAACGCTTCATGTCGAGTTCAGTCAAACTGAAAGATGCCACTGTAAGGGCTGAGGTAGCGTTTCTTCCAAAGCACTCCATTTCACCGGAACCGCAGTCACCAGTGGAGCAAGAACCCTGACCAAACTGGTTGAAGGTGCAATTAGTTCTTCCCCATATATAACCATCCCAGCTATGTGTAACTTGGAAAGACTGTGAACTATTCTGCATGAGCTCAAACCCAGTGCTGTTGAAACCAGGTGTGCCTGAGATTCCAGGCCAAACAGTGAAGCTACACTCATTGACCAAAGTAAATGTAGCCCCTGAAGCACCTGCAAATGTAGAAGAAATTGCATTAAGTACAAAATCTATGTGCGAGTGTTATGCAAAGAGAGACTGATATATTACTTTTAACAAACAAGAAGAAAAGCAAAATCACAATATGAGGAAGCATTTTCGTATTCAGTAATCACACTAACGATGTATTTCCCTTAAATATTGATGGATACTTGTATAAATTTTCATAATAGAAGTATTGTTAACCCAAAAGGTTTTTGGGTTGACTTCCTCAACTGTACCCAAGTCTTAATTTTTCTGTAATTTAAACAAATGTTTGTCTAACCAATTTTCCGACATTGGTTTAGATGATTAAATAAGGAAATTTTATAGTAGTAGATACTATTAAATTAAAATTTTAAATTAATTAAAGTAATTTAGAAGTTTAAGAAATGTGTATTAAATGCATTATTATTTTTTTTAGAAAGGCAATATATTATAAAGAACCTCGAAAAGACAACAATACAATACAAGGCGCCCCAGACGATTAACAAGATAATTAAAAGAGGAGAGCCCTAAAAAAAAAGAAAAGAAAAGATACAAAAGCTTATCACACTATTACAAACTCATGAAGATAATTTGATCACTGACTCAATTAGTACCAAATAACCACGTTTAAGGCACTTGTTAGAAGGAAAGTTCAAGATGACTAACAAATGCGTTTAAGGCACTTGTTAGACAATCCTGGTAACAAAGTTACTTTTTTGTAATGCAAATTAATTAGACTCTCATTGGAATTCCCACTTTGTGACAAGCTTATTAATAATATATCTTAAGGCTATTATTAACATGCCAACTTGTTTGTTTTACTTTGGACGGAGCAGACTTTGCGTCCTTTTCTTTGAAAAAATAGTCTTTGTTTGTATTGATGTTTGTTTCCAATAAATGAACCATTAAAAGGGACTGGTTTTATCGTCTTTATCTTACAAATAACAAATTTATTAAAGAAAACTGTGCATACAAGTGGAAGTCAGAAATTTACAAAGATTTTTTACAAACATAACATCATATATTATTAAGAAAACAATATATGTTGTTTTCTTTCTACAATACTTATTCGATCTTCATTGAATATTTTCCTACCAACTTTACCCTTTGACTACCTCTAGTCGACTCAATCTGACTGAGTCATTTCACATGTACACGCTCGTGAATTTGCTTAAAATGGTTAATAAGCAGTGACGGAGCCGGGATTATTCAATCGGGTAGGCCAAAACAAAAAACTTGAAAACGCTACCGACAAAAAAGTTTAAGAATTAAAAAAGTCGTACAATATGAGTTTTCCATTTCAAACGGACACGCGCGATGTTTTTTAGCATTATTAAAATCATCTAAAACACTATTTAAACTAAAAGTATTTGTGATATCCTTTTCAATATAAGTACTAAACTATCCGAAAGAAATTCATCACCCATTTATTATATAATCTGTTACGGAGTATTCACAATTTTCATGGCTGAAAATGCACATTCAAAACTTGCAGTAGACACCGGAAGATTCAACACTAGTCGTATCAACATGTCAATAAGATAATAATGACTTGACTTTTATGATAAACCTTGTCATAAATCAGCTATAGATGATGACTTTCCCAACTGTGGATGATCTTTCACATCAAGTTCATAGTGCTTCAACAGTATTTCTTAGCAAGCCTTAGAATTGAATTTGAATTGAAAGATGTATATCCATCCCTAGGATCCAAAACTGATATGTTCTAAAAGTTCCACAATTTCCTCACTAAACCTTGAGTCAAATTCTGGCAACTAAAAATCTACTGTTTCATTATTTATCTCAAAATGATAGTGATGCTCATTTGTAGTGTTATCTTGATTCCTTACGCTTCTCCCTTCAAAATAAGGAGCACTCAAATCAGGAATACGAATAGCATGGTTTTTGCAAAAAGCAATGACACCGTCAAGAAAAGAACCCCATTTGTCATATCTTAGTGTTTGAATCAGCTTTCTTGTTTGTGAAACCATTTTAATTGCAGTTATGACCTCTTGAGGTGTAAGTATTTCCGATTGTGGGTCTTGTAGAATCGCGAAGTAGATTGTTGTTAGATGGCATGTGTAACGAAGATGGTTAACATTTTGCAAAATGCTAGGCCAGCATTCATTATCAGCCCAGAACATACTCCCTCTGGTTGCCTGGTTCGTTACTTTAGCCAAGCCAAAATCCAGTGCAATCTATCAGAAGACTACATTAATCACTGGACCTAAACACCAACCATTCCACTTTTGTATCTAAGACACAAGTTTGAGGTCAGCTATAATGCTAGAACTTAATACAAACCAGCCAAAATACTGGGCCATATGCAGGACCAATTCATTCACCAGACCAAGAGTCTGCCAAATTATTGGTCTGAGGGGTCTAGGCAGTGATTACAGGTTAGATAATAACAGCAACAAAACCAGATAATAACTAAAAGATATTATTTCACAAGATACTCATTGAAATGGACAACATTTTCCCACTTAAAGCTAAGTGTGGAAAAATAGCATAAAACGTAGTAATAGATAACTTGAAACAGTCCCAGAGTGTAAGCCAACCCTCTCCTATGTATTCCTTGTTCGCTACAGCTTTTCATACCTATGAATGTTCTAACTCGTTTCTTATCTCAGTTTCAGTTCTTAATCACTTACAGGTTACTCACTTAGAAATGTGTCAATTTGGGTTATGGTTTAATGCTAATACATATGGTCAAACAAATGCTATACATTTTTTAACCTAGAAACACAAAGAAATTAAATGGGTCATGAGTTGCCCAGAAATTAAGTTGTATGTTTGATGCTTACAAGTTGCAACATATAAGAAAAGGTAGATTATTATTGTAGTTAAGTAGTTTACATATTCATATATATATTAGACTACTTAATGATAGCAAATTGACAAAAGAATGTTCGCTAGTCAAATCAGACCAGTAAAGCAAATGATCCGTCACCCAATTCACCCATTTTGCAACTTCCACTATTTAGTTACTTGGCCGGGTATCTACTTGGAACATGTTGTATATTACTTACTATTTTACCGATACCTTTTTCACTTATGCAACACCAGTAACAACACAACTACAAGCGCCCAGAAGGATGGACATGCACCATCACCAAAACTGAGACATCTAAGGTCGGTAAACCATACGCAAAATGTGGTGCCAGTGGCTGCACCTGTGTTACGTTCGTACACAAATTCTCAAAGTTAAGTTCTTTAATACATGAACCAGCAGTAATTCAATATGGTGTTGCATGGAGACAACCGTGCAACATATGGTGGATAGCTTTGCAGGAGCAAGAGTATTATGCGAGTGTGGTGAAGGTCGCATTTGTGTGATAGATGAAACAAACACCGTGAAGGTTGCATATGCTTAACCATCACAAAAGAAGATGCAAACTCTTTTGTGAATATTATAGAAAGTCTTTGTGATTGCATATAAAAAGCATATAAAGTTCGTGTTTAGCCGCTATTTGTCCCCCTTATTGTATGTATATAGTGCGGGATTGTAAACCATTGTCACCATAAGTTACATATCATGTGTAATAAGTAAATGGCAGTCGATACATAACTTCTTATAGTCATTGTTGTAGAATGTATAAATGCGTACATGATATCTTAAGATGGGTCAGAGTCAAAACCACAAAATCAGAATATGATTCTTGTAAATTGATACAGACTCAGAGAGTTTGGAAAACAGAACATGCCATCATCAAGATTACAATTAATAAACATGAATCAATGCGCACACTCATCCTTAGATATATACTTACACTGCAATCTCGCTGCGACTCTTTAAGATTCACAGAACAATGTCATCCATGCTGAAGCTTGAATGAAAAATTTATTCAGAGCACATAGCAACTTCAGTTGCCTCTTCCACAAGCTGTCAGAACAGACATTTAATAATTAAAAATATAATAAAATAAGCACTCTTCAGTGAATGGCTAAATTTTTAAGCATTAAAAGCCAGATTCTAGTAAGTATGTCTGTAAAATTATCAAAACCAGAAATCAGCAATAATAAAAGCCTGCAAATATACTGTTTGGACTTTGGATGTGTGTCAGCTGTGTGAAGTGAGATAATCACACTATCAACCGTTCTGACTATGGGACTGAATCTTATACAAGGATCTACATATAAAACGCACATGAAACTATCAAATTTCAGAATTTTTGATAAATCTATTCCTAAATCATTCTTTTCTAAACCCAAATATTTGATTCCTAGTTGAAACTTCCAGGAAATTAAAAAACTTCGAATTGGGAGGGCAATCAATCTCTCAAATACACATTAAGATGTTGACCCTTTCTCTTTTATTTGCAGTGATGGTATACTTGGTGTAAGTGAGCACTAAGATCACTTCTGAGATAACAAGAACCCGTTCCAGTTTTAGCCAAACAATCTACAATTTAGAACGCATTACTCTCTTTTAAAACACAATGCATAAGGGTTTCAGTTTCTAAGGGTATGTTTGGGCGCAGAGCATTTTGGAGCAGTTATCCACAAAAAAAAATGTGAATTGGCGGGAACACCCTGACCCGGGTGCCTTTTTGGCACCCGCCATTATCCACCCCACAAGAAATAGCACCGGCAACTCTCCTGGCACAGTGGGGCACCAACTGGAGTGAGCACGAGCCAAGACTCGGACTCGTGACCTTTTATCCACAAAATTTCTTTGGTGGGCCCATGGGTTTTTCGGATGTGGGTACCAACTAAGCCAAAGCCCTTTGGTGCATTAACGCTACTTTTACTTCATTTTACACATTAAAATATAGTCACAACTAAGCCAAAGCCCTTTGGTGCATTAATGCTACTTCAGTTACTTAACAAAAACAAATTAAGCCCAAACCTCATAAACCCTCGGCGCAAAACACCTCAATCATTTCGCGAAAACTCCGATCTTTCGGCCTCAAATCCCTCCTAACATAACCTTTCTCAACTTCACGATCAAAACATTTAAAACCCTTTTCACCATTCCTCCTCCACATCTCCTCAGCAAAGCTCCTATGTCCGAAATACGCCTCAGCCATCACCACCACTTTCTCACCACCACCACCCACCTGCCTTAAACCAATAGGCAGCCTCTCGTAATGACCCAACGTCACACCTTCAAGCACGTCCAACCGTTGGAGCCCTTCGTCAGAGACGGAGTAGAGTTCTCCCGAGACATGGTACGAGGAGGTCGTGCATGGGAGGTTGAGGAGGAAGGGGACGCCGTGTGGGCCTTGTACAAGAGGGAGCTTGAGGTCTGTGGTGTAGTTCCCGATGAAGAAGGCGTCTTTTTGGGAGATGAGGGTTTGCATGAGTTTGTGATTTGCGAAGCCTTTTTTTAAGGTGCCGTATGAGAATATTAATGTTTGGTTTTGTTTTTGGGTGATGGTTGGGGAAGAGATTGTCATTTTGTTTTTCTGATGAGGTGGGTGTTTTTGGGGGTTGTTTATTGAAACCACAGTTTAGTGTGTGTTGTTGATGTTGATATACACTACACCAAATGAGCACCTTTGGGACGGGGCAAAAATTTGGAACGACATTGTCGTTCCATGCCAAAAGTTCCATGTAGATCTAATATTTACCAAAGATCCCATCCATTCATCCCGTCCATCCATTTCTATTCCTCCCAGCCGTTAGATTATTTTGTTTTTTTTTTTTTTTTTTTTTTAGTAATAACCAAAAGGGGCAAAAGTGACAATTCACTTATTAGTATATACGCTACTCAAACCCTCTCTTTTTCATAAATCACAAACGGTTACATTCTTCGTCTCTCACCCACCCCATTCAAACCCTCCCATTTCAATCTCAATCTCTCTCAATAACCGTTAGCCGCCGTCGCCACCGTTAACCGCCGCCGTTAAACCGCCGTTAAACGTCTTATTTGTTGTATTAATGAAGTCAGTTGCTGAATCGATGGGTAAAATTGCTTATTTTGTTTATTATTTACGTTTTGTTTATTTTTTTGCTTATTTTGTTTCTTATTTTGTACATTTTTATCTATTGCTGATGATTTTATTGTATTATTAAGCTATTTTGACCTAATTTTGAATCTGATGCTGAATCTGATGCTAATTTTGTATTATTTTGTAGATTTTTATCTATTGTTGATGATATTATTGTAATATTAAGCTATTTTGACCTAATTCTGAATCTGATGCTGATTAGATTAGGTTTGTAGATTTTTAGGTTTGTTGATGATATTGTTGCTGTTGTTAATTGATTGATATGTGTGACTGTCGTGTTGAGTGTTGAGTTTTTGATTAGATTATATTAGGTTTGTAGAGTTTTTGTTTTTGTTATTGTTGCGTTGAGTGTTGATTGACTGTCGTGTGTTGAGTGATTGTTGTGTGCTGCAAGTGCTTTGAGTGTTTATTGACTGTCGGTGTTGAGTGACTTGCTGAGATGTAATTAGATAGGGACTAGCATACACGTGAGAAGTGTGCATTTGAGTAGACTTGCTGAGAGACGTATAAAGCTGCAAGTATCCAGACACGTTAGAAGTTTTTAGTGTTATTTCAGCTAAAGAGGTTGAAACTTGTGATAAATATTGCATCTCAGCTATAGTGATAAATATTGCATCTCAGCTGTAACGTTTGAATTGAGATTTTGAGTTCTGATTGTTAATTGTTATATTTTATTGTTTATTTAGCTTCTATCGCTGTTAGTGTAACTTTTTTGATCATCTGTTTGGTAGCCTGTAGTTGTTTGATTCAATTTTTAGTTTTAGTAGTTAGAATAAGGGGTGTTTGGCTTAACAAGATATTAAGTAGAAAATTTGTTTGGTTGCTGATTTGGTATTTCACATATGTTGCATAAGAGTAGTAATAGATTTTGAGTGAATCATATATGATTCTGAGTGAATCATATATGATTCTGAGTGAATCATGTATGATTCTGAGTGAATCATATATGATTCTGAGCTAGTCACTTTCCTTAGGAATTTTTGAACCATGTACCTATGAAGTTAAGTGCCTTACCACTAGGCCGTTTGTGATGGTTTTTCCTATATATACTTAGTTATATGCAGTTAAGTTAGGCGTTCGTGTCATTTAACGGATAAGCACATACAAATGAACGATATGTTTTGTAGATGAAGAATTTCTGTGATATTGTATTACTTGCAGTTTGGTTGCGTCTTTGTGTTAGGTATCGAAGTGTGTACATACTAATTAATGAGATGTTTTAGAGCTTCTGTAGTTTCAAGCTGTTTAGAAATAGTATATGTTGCACACTGATATATGATATGTTCTGAATTGTATGCAATTAGCTTATCGTTTGTGTGGCATATCGATTTGCATATACAAGTAAATGAGATGTTCTGACACTGCTATTATGAGTGAATCATATTCTGATTTCATGCAGCCAACAGGCTGCTGAACTTACATCTTTTTAGGGAAATTTATGGTTAAAACTGAGTAGGATTTTAGCTGAATTGTGTTCTCAGTAGTTTAGAGTGTGATTTGCCCCCAAAATATTGTAGCTTAGAGCTTATTATGTGCAACTTATTGGATTTGATAAGTAGTTGTTTGGACCTGTTTTCTGACTTGTACAGTTAGGGCTGTTTTCTGATAAGTAGTTGTTTGAGTTTGTATTTGTGTTTTATCAACTGCTTATTGTCAAATGCTTATTTTATTGATGTATATGATGTATTTTCTTTATAAGTGTATTTTGTCATATATGATTCTGACAAAATCATATATGATTCTATGAGAATCATATATGATTCTATGAGAATCATATATGATTCTGATAGAATCATATATGATTTTGTCAGAATCATATATGATTCTATCAGAATCATATATGATTGTATTAGATTATTTTATGGTTATTAACATTTAAAATTTTTATGCAGGTCGATCAAAAACTTATGCACGTAAGCCAAAAGATAAGATAACAAATGAATCATCTAAGAAGGCTACGACAGCTGATAAACCAAAGTTAAAAATTGTCAAACCTAAACCTCAACCTTCTCCTGTAAAACAAAAAACTCAACCTCCTCCTGTAAAATCAACTAGGTTTAGGTCTGATAAGAAAAGTGAGTCTAAGGATTCGTCTGAAGAAGAGTCTGAAGAAGAGTCTGAAGAAGAGGTTGAAGAAGATAAGAAAAGGGAGTCTAAGGACGAGTCTGATGAGGTTGAAGAAGACGAGTCTGATGAGGTTGAAGACGATAAGGAAAGTGAGTCTAAGGACGAGTCTGGTGAGGGTGAAGATGTTAAGGATAGTAGTGAAGATGTTGAGGATGAGGGTGAAGAAGGTGAAGATGTTAAGGACGAGGACGAGTCTGATGAGGGTGAAGAAGGTGAAGATGTTAAGGATGAGGACGAGCCTGATGAGGGTGAAGAAGGTGATGATGAAAGTAGTGAAGGTGAAGAAAGTGAAGAGGAGGCAATAACAAATTATAAATCAAAGGTTGTAGTGAAGAAAACAAATGTTAAGAAAGTCGTTTCTGATTCTGAGAGCGATTCAAATGAAAAGAGGTCTAAAAAACAGAAGCGTGTTGCAACAAGTAATAAACGAAAGCGTGTTTCTGACTCAGATTCTTTTGTTGAAGAAGAAAAGGGCTCAAAGCCTAAGAAGAAATCTTTGAAAAAGGCTATTGTTGAAGTTAAGTCTGAGAATGTTTTGAAGCCGAAGGAGCGTGCAGTAAAGGCACAAGAGAAGGTCTTGAAGCCTAAGAAAGTTTTGAAGCCGAAGAAGCTAAAGTCAGAACCAAAGGAGCTTAAGTCAGAACCAATTGAAAAAAAGAAGAAACCTGTTTCCGATGCACAAATTAAGAAGGAAGAGTATCTGAGAAAATTTCCGGCTCTCCTTTCTAGGACAGTACCTGCGAGTTTGTTTTCTGCTATTCGTGATGCAAGAGTTGATATGAAATCTTTCTTGGAGGATATCGGGTTTTCTTCACTTGACGGGGTTAATATAGAGTCGGTGCCTTCTCGTATGGCTGGGTTTGTGGTGGCAAATTTTAATAAAGAAACTTACGAGCTTGTGTTGGAGAAGGGGAAGATTCTCGTGACTCCTGAGAAAATCCATGAGATTTTAGGAGTCCCTCTTGGTGGAATAAAGTTTTTTGAGTTACCCGAGAGATCTTTGGATGATCCTTTTGTGAATCTGTGGATTAAACAATTTCATCCAAAGAAGTATAAAGAAATCAGAGCTAGTGATGTTGCTGGAAAGTTGATCACTGCAACGGAAGTTGACTTTATGTTTAAAGTCAACTTCCTTACTCTATTTGCCAATGTTATGGCCAAAGCTCATACAATGAAGGCGCTTATAGATTTGACGGTTGTTAGGCGTATTACTGAAGAAATTATCATTCCAAACATTGATTGGTGTGATTATATTTACCACTGTCTTAAATACAGTGAAATACCTAAAACGTCTTCAGGCTTCTACAATGGCGCATTGTGCTTCTTGATTGTAAGTTTTTCCTTTTTTGTTTATAGATTTTGTGATTACTTTTTATGATCTCATTGTGTATTATTTCCTATTAACAGCTCCTGTATTTTGATTCCACAAAATTTGAGGGTTTGCCCATTATTCGTTACCGTCCTGCTATCCGAAACTGGAGCTCAAGTTTGATGAATCAACGTCAGAAGCTTGAGATTGAACGAGAGGAAATAGGTACAATGGAATTGCATGGGGAGTGGAGTGAATCTGAAGTACAAGGTACTGAAGGTTTTTTTGGTGGTAGTGTCAAAGTGAGTCAGGCTCGTAGTTCCCGTGTGCCTCCTACCGACAAACAGGTTCGACTATTTTCTGTATACTATTTTTTTAATTTTTTGTTTGTACTGAATCATGTATGATTCTGAGTGAATCATATATGATTCTGAGTGAATCATATATGATTCTGAGTGAATCATGTATGATTCTGAGTGAATCATGTATGATTCTGAGTGAATCATATATGATTCTGAGTGAATCAGCTGCGCTAGTCATTTATGATTCTGTGTGAATCATGTATGATTTTATTTATTTATTTATTATTATTATTTATTATTATTATTTTTTTTTGCAGAATTTTTGCAGAATGATTAATGAGAAGCTTTCAAGCATATCTCGTCAAAAGGTTGAACTTGAAAATCTTCTAAAAAATGCTAATACGGAGTTCCCAAACGACGAAGATGTGCTTGAATTATACAACAAATATGGAGCTCTTTTCAAGGAAACTGTAGCTCTTGAAGATCTTCATATTGATCATTCTGAGCCACAAGATCGACAAGATGATGATAGCAATGATCGTGGCAAGAAAGATGGTGATGCTGCTAAGAAAGATGTCGGGGTAGACAAGGTGGTTTCTGAGAATGTTGAGGTAGATAATTTGGTTTCTGAGAATGTTGCTGCTAAGAAAGATGATGGTGCCACGAAAGATGCTGAAATTGAGCGAGAGTTGAGTGACGAAGAAGAACCAATATTGAGTCAAGACAGTTTTACGCAATGGCTCCAAGATAACATTGACTGGATTGGAGAGGTGATTGACTGCATTTACGATGCATACTATGATGTATGTATCGGCCAGTTTTTTTAAATACTTTTCTTTTTATTAATTTATTTAACTATAAATTTGTTTTGATTCAGGATGATTTCCTAAACTGGCCTCGGGTTGTACAGCCACTTAACACAGATTGTCCTAAGACTCCAGAACGAGTGGTTACTCGTTCATCTCCAAAGAAAAGAACTGTTAAGCCATCTTCTTACCTCTCATCTCCATATGAGAATAAGCCGACAAAAGTTATTGCTATGGTTCAGAGGATTGAATTTGAGTTGGGCAATAGTTTGTTTGCAATGCAGGGCGATAAGATGTAAGTTCATTGTTTAATTCCCCCTGCCATAATTAGGCATATCTACATAATAGTGTTCTAATAGTTATTTGATTGTTTCTAGTGTTCAATAAGCCTTTAATACAGTTAATAGATATGTCTTGATCATTAGTTTAGGCATTGAGAGCTTAATTCTTAGAATCATAGTGTACCTGCCATTTGAGAGGGTGTTTGGATTAATTGAGAATGGTGTGTTCTAGTTGTTTGTGTTAGGTGTATTCTGCAACCTTAGACTCATTTAGGGACAGGTAGGATAAAACAAGCTTAGTTTTGCAGGTTACTACATCTAAAGTCAAAATTGCATCAAATAACAATTTATTTCTTCCTTAGTTGTTAACTGATCATACTATTCTACTCAGTCAGTGGATTATGTTATTGTGTTTATGTTTGTAGTTCTTAAACCAGTTAAATAAACACTTAGGGTAAGATCTGAGCTATCATAATTGAGATTGGTCAAAGTTCTTGTGCAAAATAAAAAGTCAATCCTACATGATTCACTCAGAATCATACATGATTCACTCAGAATCATACATGATTCACTCAGAATCATACATGATTCACTCAGAATCATACATGATTCACTCAGAATCATACATGATTCACTCAGAATCATATAATATGTAATTTAAAAGTTCTAATTCACTTTTTTGTTTTTCTAATTTTATTTAGGGAAACAGTTTTTCAAACTCGTTTTGGTGATCATGAGGTATCAGCTGTAAGAGTGAATATGGAGACATTGGCACCAGGTTTGTGGATAGATAACAATGTCGTTGACTGTTGGGGAGCTATATTGAATTATGAAGAATCTGTTAAAAAGGATCCAGCACCCAAAAGGCATTTTTTTCCAACTGGTTGCATTGTAAGTGTTTTAATTTTTATGCATAATATGTTTACTTTTATTATCAAGTGTATTTATTTTTACACTTGTTGTTTAATACAGACAGATGCTATGGTGGAAGGTACTATTGGTAAAAATGAGCAGTGGGATGTATTTTTAACGGAGATTACGGCTCATTTTAAAAATGTCAATGTCCCTAAGTTTCTTGCAGAAATTGAATTGGTAATTTCTCATTTCATTTACATATATAATTTTTGAAAGTCTTAATTGGTTTTTTAAGTTTCCTTTTTTTTGTTTTTTATAGGCGATCTTCCCAATTCAAGTCTCCAATCATTTTTACGTTGTTGTTTTTAACATTAAGAAGCCTGTTTTAACAATGATCATCCTTGATAATTCTCCACAGACGTATGCCTCAAAGTACAAGGGTGCGTGCGATATTCTGGTAAGTATTTTATTAGACAGAGCTCATTAATAATGTTCTTATGATTATGCTTATGATTTTCTAAAATGATATATTATTTTCTGATTATTTTTTGTTTCTACTACTGATTATTTAGCAGTAGGATTAGGAGTAGGTATAAATTAGTGGTAGTTTAGTAGTTTTTAGTGTAATTTCTATGGCTTTAGCTTATTGTAATCTCATCTTTCAGTTTTCAATTGAATTGTATTCAACTCAAGTTTTTATAAAATTTAAGCTTTCATTATTGTTGCTTTCTAGCTTGTTTGAAGCTCTCGTTCTAGGACTGTTGTTACCCCCTGTCATCAGATCTGTCCCTATAGCTCCAGTTCATAAGTCCATATATGATTATGTGTGAATCATATATGATTATGTGTGAATCATATATGATTCTGGAGAATCATAGTATAATTGATAAACGTATTTTTTGTTTTTCTTTTTTGTAGAAGGACTTTTTTTCCAGGTTTCTGCTGCTACATCGACATCCAAAAACTCATGACGTTGTAAATGTTAGACCACGGGTTCTTCAGCCGAAATGGAAGACTAAAAACAACCATTCTGACTGTGGAGTTTTTGCAATGATCCATATGGAGTCCTATTTTGGTGAAATTGCAGCAAAATGGGATGTTGGTTTGTGTAAAGAATCGGAGAAGCAAGTGTCGTTGTTGAGGCGAATGAGGTTCAAAATTGCCACCAAGATTCTGTTGCATAAGTTGAATTTGCATTCGCAAAAGATGTATGATTTGGCTTTCAAGTTCCAGTCAGATATAGATGAACAAACAAGGATCTCGATTATTGTGAAGGCAATCAGGAACAGGGCTGCTCGTGATCCAGGAAAAGATGTTCATAAAGAAGATGTTCATAAAGAAGATCTTCTTAAGAATGATGTTGATAAATAGATGTCATTAAGAGATTGAAAACTGATGTCGTTAACTGATGCTATTTGTATATTTTGAAAACTGATTGTAGTATTGAAAACTGATGTCGTTAACTGATGCTATTTGTATATTTTGAAAACTGATGGAAGTATATGAAATGGTAAATTGATGCTATATTGATGTTTTAAATTTTCTGATGGTATTTAGGTGCTTCTCTTATTTTTAATAACATATATATTTTCCAGAATCATATATGATTCTGGAGAATCATATATGATTCTGGAGAATCATATATGATTCTGGAGAATCATATATGATTCTGTGTGAATCATATATGATTCTGTGTGAATCATATATGATTCTGGAGAATCATATATGATTCTGAAGACTTTTTCTTAATATATATGGCACAAAAAGTAGATGAAACCAACCACAAGAGTTTGGTTGATGCAATTAAATTAACATTGAATCCACTTCATGACACAAGAATGAAAAATAAAAATAAGTCCAAAACCAACATGTCTAAATCTAGTTCATTTTGGATTTTGTACAAAAAACAAATCTGCTTTATTGTTTAGATTAAGCGTTTTCATACATACTAAGCGTGGAAAAGGGATAATGTTGGATTATATGAAATTTTGCAAGTTCTAAAGTTCTAAAAATAGAGTATGAATAGAATCATGTGAAAATGAGTTTGAAATATGACTTTTATGATTGCAAAGGTGAATGCTGGGAACAAAAGATCCAAATATGCATGCCTTACTCATAAAAATACTACATGATGAAACAAAAGAATCATATATGTGTTTAAAGTGGGAAATCATATATGATTCTGGAGAATCATATATAATCATATATGATTCTCCAGAATCATATATGATTCTCCAGAATCATATATGATTCTCCAGAATCATATATGATTCTGGACCAAAGTTGTCCTTGTCTCAAATTCTCAAAACCTGAACCAAAATTAAATTGTTTCATATAAGATTTAAAGTGCAATAAACAAAATTTTCCAACAGTGCAATAATAATAAACAAATTTAAAGAAATTGTTATTCAAGAAGCGTTAGTCGCTTTTTCAGTTGCGACATTTCTTGTTTGTTGTACACCTGCATCAGTTCCACCATTTTGTGCAGCAGCAACTCTCGCAAGTTTTGCAATATACTTTGGATTTTGTGGACATGTCGACTTTGTGTGCTTGTTAGTATTCTCACCACAGTATCCACATTTCCTTTTCCGCTTAGATGATTCTTCAAGTGCTATTTCTCTTGCACTCTTTCTACGTTCTTCTTTAGACCAACCTTTGGTTTTAGCTCTAGATGGATTGTTGACCACTTGTTTCTCAGGTTTCTTAACTGCATATACATCCTCAAGCACATTCTCAATTTCTTTTTTCCGTGAAGGAGGTTTAGGCGCTTCATCCTCAATTCCTTTCTTGATTGATTTCAATTGTTCCACAAACTTCCCTAACTTTCCTTCATCTTTACCCAACAAATATAGACACTCGTCTACTACGAACGTAGCCTCATTTGTTAATTTCTCAACTGGTATATTCTTTTCACCATACCTATTTGTCATTCTTCTCAATGCAGGTGGTATTATGTCCCTCCTCCATCGCCTCAAGATGTACTTTTCTGGAATCTTTTGAACATCACGGTTCTTCAAAGCGCAGAATGCATGTCTACATAAAAATCCAAATCGGAGAAAATGCCTACAAGTACATTCCACTGACCCGTCTTCAAGAGAACGTATAACCTTATTACAGAAAAGAAAGGGAAGAAAATTAGAACCTATATTATTCATTAACTAATGTTCAGAATCATATATGATTCTGTAGAATCATATATGATTCTGTAGAATCATATATGATTCTTGAAGAATCATATATGATTCTGTAGAATCATATATGATTCTGTAGAATCATATATGATTCTGTAATCATATATGTAAGTAAATTTACCTTGTATTCTACTACTTTTTCACATTCCTGCACTTGTTCTTCTCCTTTTTCTTTATAAAGTGTCCTATAAGCAGCCGCATTTCTATCTCTAATCCTAAGCATCTCACAGCCCTCTTCCGTTCTAAACTCTTCTATTGTGCAATTCCAACAAGCTTCCTTTAATTCCTTTTGAACAAGCAGAAACATTGTTCTTGTGTATACTTTAGATGCATGACGTTCCATACTCAATTGTGTAGAAAATTTTGGAGCTGAGTCATATGTGTTAAAGTCCATTTGTTCTTGCCGATACCTTTGCCTCTCCATTGCAGATTCGAAGCACATCATGAAATGAACCAATGTTGATCCGTGATTTGTGAAATTTTTGAAGAATGCGTTTTCACTCTCAGACCTTGAAGTAGTTCTCATTAATCCAAACAGTGGTGAGTCAATAAAATACGCTGGTATCCACATTGCTCGAAGTCCAAACATCTTCTTCATCCATTTGTGGTCTTGCAATTCAAAATCTTCAATCAATTTTGCCCATTTTTCTTCAAACTTCAACGGTTCAATGAACATATTCCACATAATCTTGTTCAAACGCTTTTTGAAATCAGTTTCATCATATATTTCTTTACAAATCTGTAAAAAAAAAAATTATGTTATTCAGTTGATTCTTCAAAAATCATATATGATTCTATGAGAATCATATATGATTCTATGAGAATCATTCTCAAAGAATCATATATGATTCTCATAGAATCATATATGATTCTCATAGAATCATATATGATTCTATGCATACTCTGTGTTTGGATTCAGTAAAATACCTTTCCTGGAATTTTTTGTGAGATATGCCACATGCATAGTCTGTGTTTGGATTCAGTAAGTACAGCTTCAATTGCTAACTTCATGGCTCCATCTTGATCCGTTACAATCATTTTTGGTTGTTTCCCATGTGCCTTCATGAATGATTCCAGTAGCCATGTGTAAGCTTTTGTATCTTCTCTTAGAAGCATTCCCGCACCAAAAGTCACACACTTTTTATGATTATCTACCCCGGTGAATGGAACAAACACCATTTCGTACCTGAAAATCATCAGTTTCACAAAATTATTTCAAGAATAGAATCAAGAGTTTCAAATCTCACATAATCATATATGAAAAGTTACTTACTTGTTTGTTCTGTATGTTGCATCAAATGACACTACATCTCCAAATTCCTTATAGTTGCATTTGGCAACTTCATCCGCCCAAAAAAGTGCAACCAACTCACTTTTTTCAACCATATAATGAAATGTAAAGTTCGGCACATAAGTCTGTCGATTTTCCATTTTGTTTATCAGCATTTGCGCGTCACTTTCACCTATACATACATTTATATCCCTTTGATGATTCTTGAAATCACTGCTTGTGCCATGAACATATTGATAACCACCTTTAATACCACATAACAAACGGTGTGCCTTTGTTGCACCAAGTTTCATATTTGAAGATTTCACAACGAACACCTTTTCCGCTTGAGTCATCTTCCTTTGTTTTTTTGTTAGATGCTGATACTCTTTTGGAATCATTAAATGATTGTGCTTAGAATGGAATTTATGAACTACATATTTTCCAGAAACCTCATCCAAAGTTATTAATACTCGCGCCATACAACCTGTTACCCGTTGTCTTGTATTTCTTACTTTCTTGTCACTGTTTTCAGGATCCAATGTGTTTATATTTATCTCTTTTGGAATCCCTTGCCTATTACACATAAGGTACTTACTTTTTACCAAACCACTTCTTGTATTTTTTTGCGCCGATTTTTTAACTTCAAATCCTGCTACTTCAGCATATTTGTTATACATTTCAACGCATTCCTCTATCGTATCATACTTTTTCCCCTCAACAGGTATATAAATATCATCAACTACTGGTTCCCAAGTAACAGATCCCCCGGGAGTTTCTTCATGTGCGTATAAAGTTGGCCTTGGTGTTGTCACAGATGCTGAAATATAGTATTTTCATTAGAATCAGATATGATTTATGAAGAATCATATATGATTCTTGAAGAATCATATATGATTCTTCAAGAATCATATATGATTCTACAAGAATCATATATGATTCTACAAGAATCATATATGATTGCTTTTTTTTTATTATTTACAGAAAGTATAAACCAGATTCCCAAATAGAATCATATATTATTCAACAATAATCTATTAATAAGATTAAAAAGCAAAAAAAAAAAAAGCTAAATCAATATTACCTTGAATGACAGCAATATTTTCTTCTTCCACATCAGCATCTACCAATATTTCATCAATATTTTCTTCTTCCACGTCAGCAATATTTTCTTCTTCCACATTAGCATCCACCATAACGATCTGAGATTCTGTTTTTTAAGAAAATCACATGTTATTTTGTTTATATATATATACATTATATATATATATATATATATATATATATATATATATATATATATATATATATATATATATATATATATGTTATTAACATTACAACGATCAAATACTCTTTATTTTCTGAATAGAATCATATATGATTCTCCAGAATCATATATGATTCCACAAGAATCATATATGATTCTGTTACAGATAAAACAGAATTTATTCATACCTTAATATCTGATCTACATTTCATATAAGCTTAAAAAGCAAAAAAATAAGCTGATTTACAATTCATATCTGATCTACTATAAAAAAAAAAAAAAAAAAAAAAAAAAAAAAAAAAAAAAAAAAACACACATAAGCTACCATGTCTGATTCTATATATATATATATATATATATATATATATATATATATATATATATATATATATATATATATATATATATATATATATATATATATATATATATATATATATTCATACCTTCATCCACATCAGCATCCACCATACCTTCTTCCACATCAGCATCCACCGTACCTTCTTCCATATATGATTCGACGGTTGTGAATGACGACTGTTGGGGATGACGACGGTTGGGGATGACGACGGTTGTGTATGGCGACGGTTGGGGATGAAGATTGGGTAGGTTTTCTACTGGGGATGACGATTTGGGAGTTGCTGAAGGGTTGGAGATGACGGTTGGAGGTGGTGAACGGTTGGAGATGACGGTTGGAGATGACGGTGGAGGTGGTGGACCGTTGGAGGTGGACGGTGGAGGTGGAGGTGGAGGTGGAGGTGGGGAAAGCATCGGAGAAGAAGGATGTAAAAAAACACACCGGTGTGTGTTTTTTTTTTTTGAAGAAAGGATGTAAATGATTTTTTTTTTAATTAAGTAATTGCCTTTTTTGCCCCTCTAGTGTAAATATTATATCTAATCTAAGCCATTGGATCAAATTAGATTGTATGGTTATGATTTGTTGATTAGATCTATGGCAAGGAGGGGATCTTCATGGATCTCAACTCGTCGTTCCATTTGGACAAAGGGTCCCACTTTCTTAACCAAATATAGCAGTCAACGCGAATATTTTGGGCCCACACATTTTGGAACGACAATGTCGTGCCAATGGTTAAAAAATCAATTTTATTATATGTAAAAACAAAAGGAACGACATTGTCGTTCCTTCTGTTATTTTTTTTTTTTCCCAATTAGCTGTTGTGAAAAAATCAAATTTATTTTATATAAAACCAAAGGAACGACAATGTCGTGCCAATGGTTTAAAAATCATTTTTATTTCTTTTTTTCCCAATTAGCTGTTGTGAAAAAATCAAATTTATTTTATATAAAAACCAAAGGAACGACAATGTCGTGCCAATGGTTTAAAAATCATTTTTATTTTTAAAAAAACCAAAGGAACGACATTGTCGTTCCTTCTGTTTTTTTTTTTTTTTTTTTAATTTATCTTTTGTATACTAAAATGATTTTAATTATTTAATTAATACTAAATAAATTAAAAATGATTTAAATTATTTAATTAATACTAAATAAATATATAATGATTTAAATTAATTAAAAAAAATATTTAAATAAATTAAAATTATTTAAATAGATGTTGTAATCTTGTTTTGAATTATTTAATTAATACTAAATAAATACCAAAAACGAGACAATCTTTTTTTTAATAAAAAATATTTAAAATTATTTAATTTAATTTAAAATTAAATCCAATAATCTATGCATAACGTGTTAAACGGATGAGTCGAGTTATTATGGATATGCATAACATGTCAAACGGATGAGTCGAGTTGTTATGACATGCATAACATGTTTAGCGGATGAGTCGAGTTGTTATGGATTTGCATATATAACAAGTTTAACGGATGAGTCTAGTTGTTATGGATATGCATAACATGCTAAACGGATGAGTCGAGTTGTTACGGATATGCATAACATGTTTAACGGATGAGTCGAGTTGTTACGGATATGCATAACACGTTAAACGGATATGCATAACATGTTTAACGGATGAGTCGAGTTGTTACGGATATGCATAACACTTGGCCCATAGTTAGGAGTTGCATCTTTCAAACTAGAACAAGATAAGCTGGAACTTTGTTGTTGAGCACGAGTTCCATAATTGCCCTCGTTATGAAACAACGATAATAAACAACGACAATAACATCGTTAAACAACGACAATAACATCGATAATAAACCATGACTTCTCCCAGCAATTCCCATATGACAACAACATTTTATTAAACAACGACAATAACATCGATAATAACAGCAGCAACGATAACAGCAACGATAACAGCAACAACAACAACGATAACAACAACAACAGTACTACATATGAAAATTATCCATGTCATCTAAAAGGAATCATCAGACACATAGCCCTTTTGTTTGCACCAAAATTTTTCACACCAGTTTGGTTTTTTTTTTAAATCCCCTAAACCATTGGGACGACAATGTCGTCCCTTTTGTTTGCACCAAAATTTTTCACACCAGTTTGGTTTTTTTTTTTAATCCCACTTAACCATTGGGACGACAATGTCGTCCCTTTTGTTTTCACCAAATATTTTCACGAAAATTTGAATCAACCCGCCAGGAAATTAATAAACCCGCCACAACCATTGGGACGACAATGTCGTCCCTTTGGATCAATTATTGATATACCCTTGACAGATCTATTCATCTCAGTTTTACCAAAACAAAAAAAAAATCCCACGCTATATTCATCTTCTTCATTCATCTCCTTCTTCAATTCGACACTACCATTACCAAATTAATACCACATTCGACACGACTATCACCACTGCGCACGTTTTTCATCTTTTTCTTTTTTCTTTGTTTAATTTTTGTTAATTTATTTTGTATAAAGGTATGTTATTATTATTATTTTTTAATTATGTTTTCTTTATTTATGGTTTGTTTAATTATTGTTTGTATGTTGTGTTTGTGTTGGTTAGATGGCCCACCGCAGCAGCAGCCCACCACCGTGAACCACCACCGGCAGCAGCCCATCGACACCACCACAGCCACCTACAAGATCTTGTAATAATTGTGTTCGTGTTAGTTTAAAGGTATGGTTTTTTTTATTGTGTTAATGTGTTTTGGGACGACAATGTAGTCGTAAAAAGTTGTTATTAATTAGGTTGTTTTTTTATGTGTTTGTATTTGGTTAGCCGGGATAGCCTCGGGACAGCCGGGACAGGACAATAGCTCCACCTCTTTTGGTTAGTATGGTATTAAAGTTATGTGACTTTTTTTAGAATGTGAATATGATTATGCGAATAAGTTAGTGATTAATTCTTAATTTGTGAATATGTCTTTGGTTAGTATTTTAATATGAATGTTAAACTTGTGTAAATAATTTTAGTCGCGAACTTGATTATGGGTGTTTGGCTAAGCTTATTAAATGTAAGCCCATTTGGGCTTATTTTAGATAAGCTCCAATTTTGGGGCTTATTTTGAGACTTGTCGGCTTATTTAAGTTTATTATGATATGATAAACTTATAAAAGCCGACAAGTCTAAAAAATAAGCCCGAATCTTGGTTTGTTTTTGTATTAAGTTCGTATTTGTTAGTTTAATTCGTATCGTATTTGTCGAATTTAAGTCATAGATGAGTAATTTGGTATTGTATCATATTGCCGAATTGGTATTGCGAATATTGGTTGATTTACAGCTTGTGTAATGGTAGGTTTTTTCCGGAAAATATTTCGGAAAAAACCTGGAAATGCAGGCTGCTGCAGCATTTTTTTTTGTTGCATATTTCACAAAATGGGACGACAATGTCGTCCCAAACATGCAAGCAAATAATCGTGCCATTTGGTAAAAATGTTTAAATATTTAAAACCTTTGGAACGACAATGTCGTTCCATTGGGTATTTTTGAAAATATTTTTAGTATTTAAATAACTGATTTATGGAAAATAAATCAATTTTTGGTACGACAATGTCGTTCCATTGGGCATTTTCGAAAATATTTTACGAAAAATAAATCAACGTTTGGAACGACATTGTCGTTCCATTGGGCATTTTTCAAAATATTTTTAGTATTTAAATAAATGATTTGCAAAAAATAAATAAAGATTTGGAACGACAATGTCGTTCCAAACGTAATATTCATGTTTGACTGGTTAGTGGGTCCCCTTTCTATGTCGTGCCATTGGTTTTAAAAATATCGTTCCAAACGTTTTTGGGACGAGGAAATTGGTACAACCCGGAAGGGTCGAAATTGTCGACCCAAACCGTTTGGTACGACCCCACTTCAACCTTTGGGTCGACATTGTCGACCCAAATCGATCCCATTTTTGTAGTGATATATAGATTATAAAATACGGCACTTTGAATTGAGTATATTTTGTAATCTATATATACTAGTAGGTATCCGCGCGTTGCAGCGGCGGGTACCCTGAAATAAATTTTTTAGATTAAATTAATAAAAATGTCATGGGATGTCATTCCGCCACTTAAATTTGACTCGAAAACGAAATACTAAAAGATTTGGTAAACTACACTTCCCACCCTAGCATATATTTACAATCTTAGTCCTTATGGGAGCAATAAGGTTCACACAAGGTCCAAAACACTTTTCTATATAAACCTCATTATACCCTCACTTATGATTTGACACCCTTTCTCTCTCAAACCAGCCGCACCCTATTTCTTCTCCTTCTCCAGTCGTTTTTCTGGTCAAACAAACACCACCGCCGGTCACTTAAACTCACTGCCACCACCACCACCACCACACTCCTTACAACCTCCCCATCATTTTGGCGTACATCACGCGCCTAGAAACACCTCACAATATCACGATTAACACCACCACAGCTCGAGTTCATCACCAAATCCATCTCTCTCTCTCTCTCTCTCTCTCTCTCTCTCTCTCTCTCTCTCTCTCGTTTTGTTGATACTGGTGGTCGAAGGTAGGAAAACCCACCACCCCTTTTGTCGTTCTAGCAACGGTGGGGGATAAGAACATGAATTTTCAAGAGTTTTTGATTAAATAAAGATTAAAACTAATAAATATGAAGCTAAATAATTGTTTGGTATAATTTTATTTCTTTTTATTGTTGTCATTGTTATTGAGTCGCGAAAAAAAGGGATGCCGTGAGCTTGAGCTCACAACCTTGTGTATCGAGTCGAGTTTTATTGAGTCGAGTCTTGGTCACAGGTTCGTGTCTAGGTTAAGATGGAGGGTATTGTGTTTAAATGATTGTAATATTGGGTGTAGGGGTGTTTTTAATGATATTAATGTAAAATGATGGTTGTACATTTGTTTAAATGATTGTAATATTGGGTGTATGGGTGTTTTTACTGCTATTAATGTAGAATGAGGGTTGTACATTGTGTTTAAATGATTGTAATATTGGGTGTAGGGGTATTTTTAATGCTTTTAATGTAGAATGAGTGTTATAAATTGTGTTTAAATGATTGTAATATCGGGTATAGGGTATTTTTAATGCTATTAATGTAGAACGAGTGTTGTACATTGTGTTTAAATGATTGTAATATTGGGTGTAGGGGTGTTTTTAATGCTATTAATGTAGAATGAGGGTTGTACATTGTGTTTAAATTATTGTAATATTGGGTGTAGGGGTGTTTTTAATGCTATTAATGTGGAATTCTAAGGAAAGTGGTCTGAATTTCGATTTATGCTAATTTTTGTTGTACACAATGCTTTGGTTGTTGTAAGTATGAAAATTGCTTGCTTTAAAGTGTTGTAAACCATGCATCATTTTTTGTACATCCGAATTTTTTGGAGAGTGAGTCATTCCTCCATTATAAGTAGTATAGATATCAAGTGACACGTCAGCTTTTTCTCTTCGGTGACTATACATAATCTATGTGTCACGATTTTTTTTTTAATTTTATTTCAAACATTTTTAACAACAAATATAAAAACATAAACGTTCAGATTTAAAAACACAACGTACGAAATTAAAATGTTGTGTAGAAAACTAGAAGGGGGGGTTGAATAATTTTGCGTCTTTCTCTTTTTAATAAAAGTTTACTTTCAAAGAATTTGGTGTGTACGGTTTTCTCCGCCATAAGGGAGGGTTCTAGTAGAAGTATTTTTCTCTTTGCACTTGAGTGTTGAGGCTTGAATCACTTTGAAACAATGATCAAAGTATATAAGATCAAAGAATTTTTAGAAGATGAAGAGGGATGTTTAGATCAGAAAGTTTTTAGTGCAAAAAGGTGAGGAAAATGTGTGAAATGATCCAATATTTATAGGGCCAGATTTTACTGTTCGGGAACGTGCCGGTCCCCTTAATTATAGGTCGGTCCCCTTAATCATTAAGGGGGCCGCCTAGTAAAATTAAGGGGGCCGCCCTCCTGAACGTTGGAAAAGTTTTTCTGGATAAAATTTGCCTTTTTTGGTTGGAAATTTGAAATCATATCTTCGTGGTTTAATATAGCATTACCAAAAATGATTTACAAATATATATAAAATGTTTATATCATTTTATAAGATGTTATGTCTTAAGACAAAATTTCCTTTGATCTTGTAATACATTAGACACTTTGTTTATCCATATCTTAAGTGATTTAATGGTAAAGATGAGTATTTACTACTAAATACTTGTTTATGTCATAATCTTTGGTTTGATGAGTTTTCGTTTTGTGATTATCAAAACATAGAGATATCGAAAGATATGAATAACGTTTTTAGTCATTTATTTATATCAACAATCTTCCCCTTTTTGATGATTACAAAACCTAAACTCATTAAATCCAAAAATTAATTTTTAGACAAGTATTTAGTGAGTTTATATTCACTTCTCCCCCTTTTTGTAAAATCAAAAAGGTTTAAGCCAAAAGAAAGGAAGCTCCCCCTTGATGTATGCTCCCCCTCGTTTGAGGGCACCAAGGGTTCGAGAATTGGGATTCTTGCAAGAAAAATATTAGAAGCACAAGCATAGCACAAGCAAACACATATATCATAATACCAACAAGTAATAAGCATGGCAAAAGATAATGAGGAACACATATTAAGTCATTCATTGATAGAAAATGATTATGTCAACCCATAATTATTGTTACAAAAGCCATAAATATAGAATACTAAGACTAAGTATAGCATCCTACTGTGCTAACAAGGAGTGTCACCAAACTTTCTTGAATCCCAAAATGGTTGAAAGGTTTTATTTGAAAATGAGAAACACAAGCATAAAAAATGCTTGGTGGTTTAGTGGAGATAAACTTTTGGTTGCATGAATATTGGTGAGTTTGGAGATGTGGAACTTGTAGGTGGTGGGTTAGAGATAGGGTTTGTTGATTGAGGGTTTTGATGTTGTTCAAGTGATGATGTTTGTTGAGATCTTGTAAGAAGATACTCAATCCAAGTGAAGTGCTCATTCAAGGCAATGGTTTGTTGTTGAAGGAAGATGTAACAAGGGCAATTGTTGACATGCTTCTCAACTTGGTTGATGTTGTGTGGTGATGATGGTGATCTTGATTGGGTTGGATCCAAATTGCGTTGCGCAAGATGTAATGCTAAAAGAGCACTAAGCTCATGAGCCTCTTTTAGCTCCTCAACGAACTTCAAGTGTTCGGAGGAAGGTGATGATGGTGGAACATGATAGTTGTCTTGGGTGAAGGTTTGAACATGCAACATAGGAATGGCATGTGAGGTTGTAGGATGTGGTGGTGGTACTCTTGGTGGTGGAGACATGGTTGAGCTTGGGTAGTCATGGAAACATGAAATGGGTGGAAGAGGTTCTCCAAGAGTGAGTGGTGTTTTTGTTGAATGAGCAACATGTGAAGTATTGATTAAGAGATTGGGATTGTTGTTTTGGGATTGAGCATGCTCATCATAAGAAGAGGCATGAATGAGGGAATGAGTGGGTGATAGGTTGTGAGATGAATCATTATTGTGGGTTTGAGGTTTAGTAGTTAGTTGACTTGGAACAACATCACTTGAGCTATGACAAGAATCAAGTTTCCTCCCCCAAACGGGTTTGACGGAGATCCTTGCGGTTCTTGAAATCTTAGGTTTTTGGTTGTTGGGAGATGACATGTTTGGGTGTGATGGCATTAATGATGGGAAGAGGGTATTTATAGTGTATGAGAAAAATGGTTTAGGAAGGTAAATTTTGAGGGATAGCATGGGACAAAATATGTTTGTGAATTTTGGGAAGTATAGGCTGAAATGGGTCAAAAAGTAATAAAGAAAACAGTATCCCCGACCATCAGATGGCCGGTTCCCTTAATTAGGGGCCGGTCCCCTTAATCATTAAGGGGCCGCCTTATATAATTAAGGGGGCCGCCCATCTGGTGATTCCCAGAATGCCAGAAATGGGTTTTTGGCAGAAAATTTTCAAAAAGGTTGTGTTTTTGGACTTGGATTCAAGTAAGTTCAACTCTTTGAGGCAATATAGGGCATACTATTCATGAATATAGAGAGTGATATAGAAATAATTGAAATGGGCAATAAATTTCTAATAATCATGCTATCTATTTATTTATCAATTAAGAGGCAATAAGGCAAATGAGCTAAATGTGCAACTATATGAAGATGATAACATTTACCCTAGAGCAAACATGTTGATGATTGTTAACAAGTAACAAATAGGTGGATATGATTATGTGGACTTCAAGACTTGTTACAAACAAGATCCATATGGGCAAGTCATGATTCTCATGAAATGATTTGATAAAATTGTGAATGTCATTTCCAATAGAAGTGTATGACACATGTGAGAAAGTTAAATATGTTTTAAGCAAAACGTTTTTAGTTTTATTCAACAATGTTTTGAAGTAAATTCAAGTGTGCATTACAATAACATAGATTGAATTTTGTTTCATAACGTGTAACAATAAAATATTGCAATCTTGTTTTTTATTAAAATAATGGTTATGAAAGAAGTTTTAGTTAAGTAAATTGTTTCAAAAAAAAATATTTCATTCAAAAAAAGAGAAGTTTTAAACATGATGTTTTGATCATGATAATCAAGAAGTTGCAAGTTAAGGATTTGAAATGGAAGCTTATCATGCTCAAGAGAATCAATTAAGCCCATTGTCACACATAATCATCTTTAATGACATCTAAAGATATGATAGATACTTATGATCTAAATGCAATGGGACAGGAAGGAGCAAGGTAAATAGTTCATGGATACAAGATAGACATGTGTGTATATATATATATATATATATATATATATATATATATATATATATATATATATATATATATATATATATATGTATATATATATATATATGTATATATATATATATGTATATATATATATATGTATATATATATATATGTATATATATATATATATATATATATATATATATATATATATATATATATATATATATATATATATATATATATATATATATATATATATATATTTATATATATATATATATATATAGGGTGGGGTTATTATAAAAAGGGTCTTATAATAAAAAGTGTAGGAAGGATTGTGGGAGTGACATGTGTCACCCCCTTGCCACATCATATGACACATCATATGACACGTGTCACCCCCCCCCCCCCCCCCCCCCCCCCGCCGAAAAAAAAAATTCCCGCCAAAAAAAAATTTTTTTTTTGGGCAAAAATTTTTTTTTTTTTTTTTCCCGCCAAAATTTTTTAGTGCATCACAGTTATAAAGTTACTGCATCACGGTTATAAAGTTACTGCATCACGTTTACTGCATCACAATTATGATTTTACTGCATCACGGTTACTGCATTCATGGTTTTAATGTTACTGCATCATGGTTATAAAGTTACTGCATCATGGTTATAAAGAAACTGAATTATCATAAGTTTTATACATCATATATGTATGTAACTGCATCACAATTAAAATACGATTCTTTTTTAAGTTTTGGTGCATCTTTATTATAAGTTACTGCATCATAGTTAATAGTTTGAGTGCATCAGCTATGTTGCAGTAACTTATAACCTTAATGCACTAAAATTTAAAACTGTGATGCAGTAACTTTTATAATTGTGATGCAGTAACTTTATAACTGTGATGCACTAAAAAATTTTGGCGGGAAAAAAAAAAATTTTTTTTGCCCCAAAAAAAATTTTTTTGGCGGGAAAAAAAAATTTTTTTTTGGGGGGGGGGGGGGGGGGTGGGGGTGGTGACATGTGTCATATGATGTGACATAGGGGTGACACATGTTGCCCCCACAATCCTTCCTACACTTTTTATTATAAGACCCTTTTTATTTTAACCCAAATCTATATATATATATATATATATATATATATATATATATATATATATATATATATATATATATATATATATATATATATATATATATATATATATATATATATATATACAAAGAACATCATAATATCAAGTTACAAGCAAATGTCAATTATAATGCATCTATTAATGCAACTAGTAAGATCATATAGCATAAGTGGAGGGGTTCTACTATAGATCATAGAAGATTAAGAAAAATGATAATAGACTAAACAACAAGAAGGTTAATAATGCTAATATCATGTATGCATATATTAGTGTTAACAATCTAAAAGCATGGCAACTTATCAGTTAAATCGTACTTACACACTAATTAAAACATTCTAAAATATAATGTATCATTGACAAGTTTTTGAAAAGAAAACTTATCTCAGGTCCAGCTTTTCAAAAAGAGTGGGCATGACGGTGATAGAAGAAATCTTAAGAGTAAGTCCAAAACATGTCGAAGTAGCCAAGTAATATTCCCATGAATAGAAATCAAGGGAACTAGATCCGAGATGCTCAATCGATCACACCAATCATCACAAGTCGTGAAGGTTAAAAGAAGTAGTACTTAGGAGGCTTCATCTTGAAATAGTAACGGACACACCATGATACCAATACTCCAAGAGTGAAGAGCAAAATTCCGAGACAAGAATAATCCCGCAACAACGTCATAGGCGAAACATTTGCAGAATGTGAAACAATGTGATAGAGACCAATATCTGTCAAAGGTAATAGAGCGAGATGAGTAAATCAACACGTAATAGACTCTTCATTCGTTAATTACCTAAACATGATAAACAGCTTGGTACCCAGATTCTCATGGGTCCTAGTTGGTTAGATGAGAACATCCATTGCATTTGAATGCACATGATGGGGATGTCGACGATAAGTACAAGAATTCATCAATAGTTTGTTTTAATTAACAAACAATGATTTTCTTGACTAGAATAATAAGTAATGAATGTTAATAGTATTAGTTCTAAATTTATTCACTAGATTTAACAAATTTTATTTGTTTTGATACATTTGTTGAAGGATCATTTACGATAAATCCTAACCCGGTTTTATCATAAAATGGCTTTTGAATGTCAAGAAGATATTTTAAAGATTTAGAACTATTTTCGAATTTTGCCAATGTTTTTGCTTTTTCATTTTCCATTTTAATTTCATGTTTGTAGTCTCGACATTTTTTACATTCAAGATCGATTTCAATATTACTTTTAAGTCTAGACATTTTATCTTCTAAAATGGTTTCTTTTTCAAAGTTGTTTTCAGCGGATGTTGAAAATTCGTTCTTAAAAATAATTTTTGAGTCAATGTTGCAAAAATGTTTGAAGTTGTTTTCCATTTTTTAAAATTCTAATATAAATTGATCATAGCAAAAATGTTTAGTTTTGGATTGTACCTTCTTTGTAGTTGTACATTCTTGACATGTTATACGGTGATCAATTCCATTTTCCATGTCGCTCCATGTTTTGTTTGTAGTTTCACTTGGATCTAGAAACATGTAGTGCTTGCCATCAATACTTGTGTTCTCATTTATTTGAATATTCTCATAAGCCGTATTATCATCGTCTTCTTTGCACTTGTTGCACCATGATTTATTCACGCTCTTTCTTCGGATTTGGCTAATGTATTCTTCGTTGTAGATACCTTCAATGATCACATTTGAACTAGTAGTACATGTGTTTTTTTCAACTAAATATTTATTTACTAAATTTTCTAGATTAACTATTTCTTGTGCAATATCAAGTTTATCATCTTTGGTTTTACATTTCTCTTGGTGAATTTTTAAAAGACATTTCCAAATATCATTTGCCGTTTTACAACGAAATAATCTTTCATATTTAACTTTTGGTAGAGTTTTGAAAATAAGTAATTTCGCTTTAGTGTTTTTATCAATTTTAGTTTGAAGATTATTATATTGATTTTCAAAATCTATTTTGGTTGGTTTAAGATCACCAATTGAAATGATATTGCCAAAGATCAAGATCTATTGATTTCACATAATTTTCAAATTTGTTTTTCCATTCAAGAAAATGATCATTTTCAAATAAAGGTGGTTGTTGTGCAAATTTCCCTTCTACATATTTTTCATATTCCATCGATCGTTGCAAGTTTTAAAATACAATCTATTTTAAAAATCTTGCTAAACGTGGCTCTTGATACCAATTGTAAAAAACTAGAAGGGAGGGTTGAATAGTTTTGCGTCTTTTTTGTTTTAATGAAAGTTTACTTTCAAAGAATTGATGGTAATTTGTAAAAACCTTTCAAGCTAAAGTATAGATACAAATTAATTCACATATGTCACATAAATACTTCTTATTTAAAGTGTTGAATAGAAATTATAATTTCATATATCTCACTTAAATATAAGTTTGTATTTATATGTGTATATGTGTTTTAATGATTGTATATACTTTAATTTACTAATGTATAATTAATGTTTTGAATGGAACCTCGTTTGATCTTTATGTGAAACCAATATATGCACAACACACAATAATAATGTACGAGAAGCAAGTAAGTAAACGAGTAAAGAATGAGGGATGGAAAGATCAAACCGAGAGACAAAGGATTTATAGTGGTTCGGCTACAAGGACACCTTCCTTGCCCTACTCCACTCCCCGAGCACCGAACTCGAGAGTTTTCTTCACTAAGTCAATAAACTCCCTTATGGCGGAGAAAACCGTACACACCAAATGCTTACACCAATTAACGACACAAAGCAAGATGTCGAGTCCTAATTGTAGCTAGAACCAATCTCACACCAAATAGCACAACACAACTTCTTCACACCTTTGACTTCTTCAATATATCTTCACACCACGAGTATCTTCACACCTTCACAAAATTCTTCACGACTTCAATGTCTTGCAATCTTCACAACTTCAAACCAATATATGTCTTTGCACCTTCAAGCCACTAGAGTCTTCACAACTTTAATCTCTAATGTCTTCAAATCTTCTCCACTTGAAAACTTCACTTTCTTCACAACTAATCACTATTGCCACTTTCTCCTATCTTCACTAATATCCAACACTACTTCTTCACTTCAACTTCCACTACACACTTACAATTATTCTAGATTCTACAACTAAATCTAGCAAACTAATACATACACCTTATTCACCAAAGTATGAAAGATCAACAAGATGAAACAACCAAACAACTTAGATAGCAAGATGATACTAAGTTGTAATACTTCTAGTAGAAGTATTCTTCTCTTTGCACTTGAGTGTTGAGGCTTGAATCACTTTGAAACAAAGATCAAAGTATATAAGATCAAAGAATTTTTAGAAGATGGAGAGGGATGTTTAGATCAGAAAGTTTTTAGTGCAAAAAGGTGAGGAAAATGTGTGAAATGATCCAATATTTATAGGGCCAGATTTTACTGTTCGGAGCGTGCCGGTCCCCTTAATTATAGGTCGGTCCCCTTAATCATTAAGGGGGTCGCCTAGTAAAATTAAGGGGGCCGCCCTCCTAAACGTTGGAAAAGTTTTTCTGGATAAAATTTGCTCTTTTTGGTTGGAAATTTGAAATCATATCTTTGTGGTTTAATATAGCATTACCAAAAATGATTTACAAATATATATAAAATGTTTATATCATTTTATAAGATGTTATGTCTTAAGACAAAATTTTCTTTGATCTTGTAATACATTAGACACTTTGTTTATCCATACCTTAAGTGATTTAATGGTAAAGATGAGTATTTACTACTAAATACTTGTTTATGTCATAATCTTTGGTTTGATGAGTTTTCGTTTTGTGATTATCAAAACATAGAGATATCGAAAGATATGAATAACGTTTTTAGTCATTTATTTATATCAACATGTTGCATAAACTTCTTGGAATTAAAATAGTACATAGATTCAAAACATTACATAAACTACGATACGTAAATTTAATACAAGTGATCCCAAATTTGAGAATTGTCTGAGCGGTAACCGTCGTCGTACACAGTAGTTCGCAAACCTACTCTCTTCGTACTCTGCTTTCAATTTGCTAAGCTCCTACTCCTTACTCTCATTCCAACCCGCGTCTTGTTCATAACCTAGCACAAATTGAGTTAGCTGAGGTAGATATTCTTGTTGCTCAACAAATCTTGGTGCATCAGATGAAATTGATGCACCTTGCTCAAATTGTTGGTTCTGTTGTGATACAGAACAAGCAATTTTGTTTTCTCAAAATTCCAACGGATCTTGATGGTGATTTGTGCCTGTATCTTTTTTTTTAGAACGGCAAATTTATTAAAACTAGTAAGGAGTTAGGTCAAACAATTACATGATACGGATTTTTAAGCCAATCGTCCCATTTAAAGGAAGCTTTAAGTCTATACTTACACCAACTAAAAGAAACATAAACTAAAAAAGATTACCGCCTTTTTTGGGATCTTCTTGTCGAACAAGTACTTATTACGAAAATTCCATATAGACCACCACAAACCATACACACACCTTCCAACATGCCTTTCATTTTGTTCTGCATACGGATAGACTCCATCCAATCACACCATTCCTCATAAGAACTTGCTGTCGACTCATCAATGACTCATCAATATTTGACTCGTCAATAAGAACTTGTATACGGATCTTGTTGGTGATTTGGGACTGTATCTGGGAAACACAATCCCACAACGTCTCACTGATGGCGCCGTCTTTGCGAGCTTCATCGTTCAAAAATTGGTCGATCACAGCTTTTCTTTCTGTAGAGATGTCTTTGCACTCCGCGTATCGTTGTCTTAATCGTTGTTTCAGTGCCTTTCGCGAGCTCAAACTGATTGATAACTTCGACAAGAGCCTGTTGTCGAGTCGTGTCGTCTTTGTCACATTGTTTTTTAATGTACTTTTGCATTTGTTCGACGGTAAGGGGGAGACGACAAGCCGAAATTTTGTGTTTGAATTGTTAGTTGAATTATGTTTGAAATTGTGTGTTTAGAAGTGTGTTTGAGGTTGGTATTTATAGGATGTAAAGTGGTAAAGTGTTTTTTTTTTTATTTTTTTTTTAACGGTAACATTTTTGAAAATATGTGTGTGTGTTTAAACAATCGGTCAAAAATGCAACCGATATTTGGTTTTTGCATCTGTCGACTGATGTTTGCCCCTACACCCACAATGGGCATAACTGATTCAATATCGGTCAACTATTGCCTTCGACCGAAGTTTTTCGGTGCTCTGTGGCTAGCCTTATAGTCACCGTCAAACGAAATAATAATAATAATAATAATAATAATAATAATAATAATAATAATAATAATAATAATAATAATAATAATAATAATCCAATTTATAGAAATATAACCTGCATACACTCACAAACTAAAAAATAAAAATTAAATAAAGGTCGTGCACCTCATCGCTATGTGCAAAGGTGATGCAAAAATAAAGGTGATGGTGAGGTCTTTTATGAAGGATCACTCGTGATAGGTGGTGTGAATGTGATGCTTCATCCCTATAAAATTATTTTCCAACACACAGTTTAAAAAAATGTCGTTATTACACTCTTTAATCAATCAAATATCATCTTCACCCATTAACCTTTTTTTTAATTAGCTGAAATGAGAAGTGGACAATTATTTTAAGACAGGCCAGAAAAAAAATGAACTCTAATTTTGAGACGGGGAAAGCAATAATTCGTTGCTTAAATATTTATCGATTTATTGAAAACGAATGTTAAATATTTTGATGGAAAAAAGTTGCATATTTAATCTAGAACGGATAATTTTTTATGTGTTCAGGAAACCTGTGGAGTGAGTTTTTTTATATACTTAAATGTACACGGCTTGATCGGTAAATCTATGTGACCGTTTTTGACCCTTCGTGACCACCCTCAAATATATAACTAGTAAGGTTTGACAAGTTGACTTATTGAGAGGAGGTCAAATGTCTTACAAATGTGGCATATATTAAGGCTGTAAATAAACCGACTGTTCAATAAACAATTTATGAATGGTTTAGTGAAAACTTCATTTATAACTGTTCATTCATTAATTAAATGACAACGTCAAAATTTTGTGGTCGTTTATTTAAATATACGAACATGAACACAAGCTTTGTTTTCTTGTTTTACGTTCGTAAACATCCAGTTATACAGTCATTAATGTTCACTAATATACCTTTATTTGTTTATGTTCTAATAAACTTATAAACTCGTATATTAGCTCAAACAAACGCCACTAAGAGTGTAAACTTCCATTTACATAGTCATGTACATCAGTACATATGTTGCTACATTTTACAAGTAGTTATATAGTCATTGTTTAGGTACCACAATCTATACTTATGTAGAGAAAGTAATGTGATTCAATTTTGTTTGAGTGTCATGTTCTTTAGTTTAGATCGGGCGTTATAGTAGACACCACCAAACGCGAAGGGATGGTTTGCCGCACGAACAACCATGACGAGGGAGGGGATGGCGCGGGAAGACCGAGAATTGAGGTTGGTTCGGTGAACGTCTTCACCGAATAAAAGAAGAAAGAAAGGGTGAGTGAGGCCTACCTTTTTATTATTAGAGGGTTGCGCGTCATGGCATCAAAGTGGCGCCCTCTATCGTGTCCACCCCATTGGGCTCGTCGTTCCAACGCCAACCCACCCCCGCACGCCATTTCCGATGTGAGTTAACTAGCGTCACGCCAGTTTGGTTTTTGCTTAAAAAAAGTTGGGTGTGTGTTTTATGTTGTGTTCATGTTTGGTGTGTGTGTTTTAGGGTATGTTTGATTCAAACTCGTTAATGGAAAAGAGAAAGGCAATGGAATTGTTAAGGAAAGGGAAAGGAATCCATTCTCCTCATTTTATTGGGTAATGAGTCATTCCATTATAGTCAGCCAAGCACATTTTTTTCATTAGTTTACCCATTCCTCAACCCAAAACCATCTACCAACCACGCCCTTAATGTTTAATTTGTTTGTGTGTGGTTTTGTGTGTGTGCAGCACGAGTGAAAAAGGAAGAAGACCTTTTTGTATATCCTATTTGTTTAATAATGTTAGTGGTGGTAGTTGGTTTAGTTAATAAGGTGGAGATGATAGTCGAGTGAAAATTTCACCTAGAGCTTTAGAGGACATGCAATGGTTGGTTTGAAGAAAAGCTTTTTACTATTTGAAAAAGCTTTTCAAAAGCTTTTTAGCATTGCATGGAATGACTTTTTACAAAGCTTATGGTGCGTTTGGTATGCCGCCATGAATCACAATTGGAATGATTTTGATAGTAGTGATGGGCCCCTTGGTATGAAAGATCAATACCTTACCCTTTTGAGGTATATGGAGTATGGAACATCTCTATCATTCATTACCATAGTGGTGGGCCTCTTCAACTTAAACAAACGCATTTAATCACTTTCATAGTAATAGTCCCATTCTCATAATGGGATACCAACCGCACCCTTAAAAAAGAAAGACTTGGCACCAGCCAAGTGTTTGAAGGCAAAAACTTTGTACTTGCAAGGATTGCTATAAATGCACAACTTTAATATTTATGATCATAAATGCATCAAGTCATCAATAGCTTGAACCCATTGCATATGCTCTTAGAAGAGGTGTTTTTATTAGATTAAGTTTAGGAATGTACAACTTTATGACTAACCACACATCAAATACATGTACTGTATGACAGTTTAGGAATATTTACTGATTCGTTTGAACATAACCTCGGATTCAGTTTAGGAATACTTATACAGTTTAGGATCACATTACTATCTTCATGCCGAAACATATCAGCTTGACTAATATCCAAAGTTTTGCTCTCGGGTTCTTGTAGACGATAACACCCGTAAACTAAAGTTGATTGAAATTAAATATTAGTGCAACAATTAACTTGATTATAAAACGTATGTCAAGTCTCAAATACATAACTGAAAACAATATAAATTTTTTGGTAAAGGTTTTATCCATGTTTTAAAAAACTAAAAGTGAGCTCTGACCATGCTCATCATGAGTCATGAGGTAGGTGAAAAGTTAAATAATGGATTTTGTATAGATATTCAACTTGGTTATGTATTTTGGCGTATTACATGCAAGTATGCAACTTACGTATGCCAAAGAGCATAAAATATTTTTTTCCAAATAGAGACTACGTACGTACATAAAACATCTAAAGATGCAAAAATAATACGACTATACGAAACTCGGCTAATGATCTCCAGGTTGCATTGACGATCTTATTAATTCCTACCATCAGAACTGTTAAATAATATTTTGTATGTACTGTCGATTAATATACGGGTTAAACATTGAGGTACGCTTGTGTTCATAGTCAAAGTATTCTTCATATTTCAATCGCTATCTAATAGAAGTGCATGAAATTTTGTGACCTTATCAAGTGCTGGCCTTGTGTAATCCCAAAGCTTGCACTTTTTAAAGACGGCCCTGGTTACAAACATTCCTAAATCATATTCTTTCATCGATTATTTAATGAAAGTTCTAGTGACTTTTAAGATTAATGAAAGATCAGGGGACAAAATTTAGTGTTACAAAACCCAAAATAAGTAGTTACGGGCAAAGAGTCAAAGGGCGTGTGTGAAAATGGCCACGAGTGGTGTGCCGTGTGCTTGTTGGGGTCAAGTCAACATTTTAAATTCTATGGTTCACTCATATGTTCCTATTTTTTTTCCTCTAGAAGAAATCAAATGACATAAAATTCATCAACTTATCTCAAATTTTCACATGTTTATGCAATTATGCAACACAACAAGTTGTTGACGGTTTGAGTGGGTCGTTTGAAGCGAACCACAAAACATCAACTTACGTCGATGTTCAATAGTTAAGAGTCATGTATTGGGCACTAGACATTATGCACGTAGAACTTGTATCAATGTTTCAGGTTAGATCGACTCACATATTGGGCACATGGCAGTCTCACTATGCAAATACATCCATCTATGAGTGAGATTAACTGTGTGAGAAGGATATATTGATGTTTTAATTCAGAAGTTAAGCGAAAAGATTACTCTTTTAAACTAAGTTTATCTGTATGCAGTGGTGCAAAATGTTTTAGACCATGTCGCCACGATACTTGCTCCAATAATTAAGCCGGTATCCTTTGACTTTATAACATACAGATTGTAGCTGCATTTGTACAATTAAATTATGTAAATTTTAGGATTAGGTATATGTAGTTATCAATCTTTTGTTATACGAGACATTTTAATCATACAAGAAAGAATCAATCCTATGTTAATGTGGAATTTGCAAACAAGTTGTGATGGGTTTTGACTTGTTTGTCATAGTTACACAAGCACATCAATTTCATTCAAGTGGCGCACACTAGTATACTACAACATCCGTCAAAAAATAAGTCGACATCAGTTTCTCTTCATGTTGTAGCACTTAAAAGGTTACAATAGAAGTTGAACTTGCACAATAATGTCTCCGAGTCAATTTATTTAGAAAACCATCCTCGCAAGAAACACTCGTTTCTATCGTACTATGACATCGTAGTATGCATACCACGTCTCTATACAAGTCCTGATTTCATGTATATATGGTCGATGGTATGTCTGACTTAAGTAGATTTGTGACAAAAAAAATTTAAGTTACGTGTATTTCGTGAAACTTGTTTTTCTATTAGCATTATTGATGTGGATTAAGATGTTTTGAATATTCAGATGAAATTAGGAAATTTGTTAGTGAAGTCAACTTAAACTAGGTATAAACAAACACCAAATATATGACATATTCCTACCCATATAATTGAACCTTGATGTGAAGCATTGATAGGTTGATGTGTGCCTAACAATATACAAAAAGATATGATAATGGCTTATAGAGAGCATGAGATGCCACTTTCATAGTATATAATTTTCTTTTTTTGCATGAAGTGAATGGTTAGAAATAAAGATACCTTTTCATGATTAAATAACCTATCTTTGTACTAAAGTGGGTCTAAACAAACTTTTATATGAAATTTATAAAGTTAATACATGTTATATCTTTTTCTTAATACTTGTTAATGTTACACTTCGATCTTTTAGCATCATACTTATTAAAACATTGTAATTCGTACGTATATCACTTCTATGGGTATGTTCAAATTGCACGTTGCTAGGCCCAATAGAGCTAATATATAACTTTCACACTCTAGTTGTAATAAGGTACGTGATAACAAAGTTGTTTTCTTATTCTGCTTCACCTGATAATGAAAAATCGGTTTATTAGCATTAAGAGAGTCTCTTACTGATCGGTTTCACGAGTCAAGACTAACAAGTGAGAAGTAGATCGTGTGACATAGTGATTAAAAGAAATTGAGGACGGGAGACTAAACATGGATCTTCTACGTTAAGCTACAAGTCCCCAACATAAAGCTACAATCGCGTAAACTTAACATTGGCTTAGCTTTGCTTAGAAACCCGAGACTAATAACATTATATAGATTTAATTTCATATAAATCAAATTAATTCGATAACTAATAACAAAAGCCGGGTTTAATTACATTTCATTTGGCTTAATTTTCTTTATTTTATCTTCTTAACCAATAATTAGACACACGTCAAGTCATTTTCTTGGATTAGTCAATTTTATACTAGTAGTTGTTTAAGGGGGTAGAACAAGTGGTTAACCAAAACGATACTCCATTTTGATGAGCATTATTTTTATATTCTATTTATTTCAATAGAATGTTATGGTTGTGGGCTTGTGGCAAGCAAACATTAGAAGCTAATAAAAAATTGGTTATAAAGCTAAAAAATGGCTAATGTTTTGTGTACAATGCAATAACCTGAATGGTAAAAGTCTAGTGGTTGATAAGAGGTAGGAAAAATGCATGCTACCATTATGGTATGTAAACTAATTATTTTTCTGATCAACGTCTTAAACAAGTTAATATCATGTCATATTTTAATTTTCGTTTACATAACAAGATAGAATAATGGAAAAACTAAAGGTATCAAACAAACAACATCAATCTTTCACTCAACCAACCTCTTCACGTACTTATTATTTTTAGCAAAACTAAATCAGAGCGATTGACCTTAAACGGACGCAATCAACATACAAACTAAATGATTGTCATAAATGAATGCAATTGAAGAAATACAAACAACTTACAGCAATCAACCCTAGGTCGGGGAATAAGAGGGATATATATCTCACATATTTTCGCTTCAGACTATATAGAAAGAAAAAGTATATAACAAGCACAAAGCTATAAAGTTAGAAATAAATGGCAATATCATTTATTGTACTTTATAACTATGAGTTTGCATAAATCACTTATACTTTTAACATCCCTTCTCAAACTCATACACTAAATATATCTGCCCAGTTTTTCACAAAATACTTTATGTTGAGCAATATTCAATCTTTTGTGAACACATCTGCAACCTAATGCGTAGAAGACACTTTTACAGTTTTAGTAACAATTGATGCAACTTTCTCACTTACCAAATGAACATCAATTTCAAAGTGTTTGATTTTCTCATGAAAAACTAAATTAGCGGCTATATGTATAGTTGCATTACTATCACAATAGAGATCAAAAGAAACAATCCCTTAGCTTCCAGATCTTTTAGAATATTGTGAATTCATGTGATTTCACAATTAGCTGATGCCATGCGTATGTATTCAGCCTCAGCTGAAGATCTTGCTTGAAATTTACTCTTCCAAGAAACCAATGATTATACATATATACACAGTAACCAGACGCAGGCTTCCTGAACACATGACATTTAGCCCAGTCTGCATCTGAGAAAGCATGTAGACTCAACCTACTACCTTTGTTAAATTATATACCAGTTTCAGGAGCTTGCTTTAAGCACCTCAGAACTCTTAATGCAACAGTAAAAGGTGACTGTAATGGAGAATGCATGTATTGACTAAGACAATGAATTGCATAATCAATGCATGGCCTAGTAACAGACAAGTAAATGAGTTTTCCCACAAGTTTTTGATACTCAGTCATATTAGGAAAAAAGTTTATCAATATCATACTTTTTGTAATTTAAAACAACATTTTGCTGCAAAGGAGTTGCATATGGTTTGCAAGCTAGCAGATCATGCTCACACAACAACTCAAGACAATACTTTGTTTGAGAAAGACATATATCATTTCTATTTTCCTAAAACTTCAATGCCTAGAAAATATTTCAAAATTCTAATGTCTTTTATTAGTAATTATGAACTTGAAAACCTTTTGAAACTCTCAAATTCTAAAACATCATTACATGTGACAAGAATATCATCAACATATACTAACAAAACCATAAACAACTAAACCTTTCTTACTCTTTACGTACAAAGAATATCATCTTTGCTTTGAACAAAACCATTTTCAACCAAGATAGTGGTAAGTTTTACATTCCACTGTCTAGGTGCTTATTTTAAACCATAGAATGATTTTACCAACTTACAATCTTTGTTTAAAACTAGGAGGTAAAAACATATATACATCTTCATACAAAGGTATCAAACAAACAACAATAATCTTGCACTTAACCAACTTCCCCACATGGTTATTATTCTTAACAATACTAAATCATAGCAATTGTCCCTAAACGGATGCAGTCAATATATAGACCAAATGATTGACCTCAAGAGGATGCGATCGAAGAATATAAACAACTCACAAAAATCAACCTCACTACACCTCTCAAACTAACTAACTAAAACCATATTACAATGATCAAGCTGATCAAAGAAGTTATGAAAAACCATATTTAATGATGTGAGAAAATATAGATAAAACACACACAAGGAAAATTGTGATAATGAAGCCTAAATCTGGGAATAAAAGAGATATATACCTCACATTTTTTCACTTTAGACCTGGTAGAAAAAAACAATACAAAAAAAGTAAAAAGTTATATATTAGAAATAAATGGCAATATCAGTCCCTCTACTTTATAACAAAGAGTTTACTTATATCACTCGCACTTTTAACAAATAAATAACCCCAACTAACTATTTCAGAATTTGTACTACAACGTTTACAAGATTTGAGCACACAAATATTTAGTTGAATAGTTTCTCATACAAAATGAGGTATATTTGCGACACAAACCACTTTAACACCATTTTTATGTAAAATTGGAATGCAGTTGCTCTTGTGGATGACATTTGCTTATCGGCAAAGAATATGCAGTTATCGTTTTCATGGGTGATGACATCAAATGAGTACATATTATTATCATTATTTATCCTATTTATTTTACTTGTTTTATTATATTTTATATGAGAATTGGTGCTTTAATGTTTATTTTAGTAATTCCCATAATAAAACAAGCAATTGGTGAAACCTGGCAATTTTGGATGAATTATGGAGCAAAACTAGTAAGATGTCAAAAGTCTACTGAAATCCAGAAGATACGCCGTATCTCTATCAACAGATACGCCGCAATATCATACTTGGATGAATTCGAAGAACATTTCCTGACTTTGAAGAATGCGCCGCATATGAAACTTTGGTCAACGAAGAAGATCAAGCTTGTTCTACTCCAGATACGCCGCATTTTACTTCTGACATATGGCGTATCACTATTCAGACCTCACCAGATACAATCCAAGATACTGAAGGACATGCGTCGCTTACAAGATCAAGTTACGCCGCATCTGAAGACAGTGTATGAATATTCCAAAATATATTAATCTTGGACCCCACACGAAGTTAAGTCAATGCGCCACATCTACTTACTTGATGCGCCGCATCGTGCCCTCAGAGAGAAACTATAAATACCCCAAGACATATATGAATTTAGTGTGCAACAAAACCCTAAGGAGACGAATTCAGTCGAAGAAGCATCACAAGACACACTCTAAACAAAGATATTAGAGCTGTAAGAAGGTCTTGCATGTATTTAATTCATTAAGTAGTTTTGTTTATTGTATTTGTAAGCTTTAATTCATCATGATTGATGGGCATACTCGGTTACCATACCTGATCCTCTTAAAATTGTTTTCCCATCGATTAAAGTTTATATGATGATGTTTTTGGTGAATTGTATTTGTGCATTGATAACCTATGTGTTTAGTTTAGCTTTCTAGGCTACCATACCTATTCCTCGCCTACTTATCTAGCGTCTAGAGGGTAGGATAAACATAAGTAATCATTAAGAGTTTACTCGTTGATATTTAGGATCCAACGAGACAGATTAGATTACGATACTCATCATATAAAACTAGGAATAAAACAAGTGACAAGCTACTTAACTATCAGGACAAGCCTTCTTTTGCTTCTATTATATATTTGTGTACGTGTTGCTATTCGTTGATTCGTGCTCATTAGTTTAATTACTGTTTAATAAAATCAAACTGTGCCAGTCTCTCAAGCTGAACCTCCTTTCGTTAGATTAGATTGTAAAACTAACTTAGGATATTAAAATTCTGATTAGGTTAACTAGATAATATGTTCCACTCTTAGTGATCGACACTCTACTTACCATTATATTCATATTGATCAGGTACACTGCTCGTTAGGTGTGTGTTATTGATAAGTCGGCTAAATATAAATTTAAAACTTGAGTAGCCATTAATACTGCTAAACCGCAACTACACACGACATAAAACCACATCATTGGGTTAATCGAGAAAAGAACCAAGTAGCTCACTGGGTTGCTTGTCATGCGTTTTCTACCACTTCAAAATTTAGTTGGGATGTTTATTTTCCTTAAGAACTAACCTTGTTTGCAAGGAGTGATCTGTATGCATCTTAAGTTTTTCTAATGCAAAAAAAAAAAAAAAAAAAAAAAAAAAAAAAAACGTCAATTCTTATTTAGCTTTAGGGCAATCGTTTCATTCATTTGTGCCGAGCTATATTCGTTAAGACTAGTTTGACAATGAATTTATAAATATGCTAGTTGGATACCCGCGCACAGCGGCAGCGATAAATATAGTTATATTATAATAGTAAACGAATTGATAGCCCAATTTTTCCCGCAATTCCCTACCCGCTTAATGAATTTGTTTCACAACACTCCGAATGTATATGTTAGTTGTATTTATTTGATTGGGTTTCCTGTTGCTTTCCCGTGACATTATTATTCCCGTATATAGAAAGACTCTCACAATCTCTTACCCGTCAAACACTCCCCCCAAATGTATATAATTTTGTCGAATCAAGATTGTATTTATTGAAATAAAGGTTAAAGTGGTATATATTTGAATTAATAAAAATAAACCTACTAAAAATGTAAAAACAACCTACTAAAAATGTAAAAACTAAAAACTCATAAAAATGTATCAAAATGGATGTCGAATTGAAAAGCACAAAATTTTAAAAAATATGGTGAAATTAGATCTTAGGTAATATGTATTGTTATTTGACGAAAATTTAATTTTTATCATTATCTTGATTAAATTTCATAAAGACACATTGCCTAAAGTTACGAAAATTAAATTCATGTGCATTCGACATTATCACGACGTATTTGTTAACTTGTCACAAACATAATGCAATATACAGCTAGAGGATCCTCTTATCTTTTGAGATATATGGTCTAAAAAAGTGCTAGTTTTATGGTACATTTGGACAAAAAAGAAGTTTGCTTTCCAAAGAAGAAGTCCATAATTTGGGGCAACTTTAAGCAATATAACAAAGAAACAAACAAGAAAAATGAGGGCTAAGATCATAATTCAACTATATAATAATCAAAACTATGATTGTTCCAATAAACTAATAATAGCATGCCAAAAAGAAGGCTTTACAAGCATCAATACCATGAAAGCGAATAAGTTTTAAAAATTCTAAAAAAAATCAAAAAAGAATAATGTGCCACCTCAACTTTTGGCATTAACAAATTCATTTTATGGAATGCTTATCTCATTTAGATAATAACTTTATAATCTACCATTAATTCATTTGTCTCAAGACAGTAATTTAATAAACAGGCTAGATACAAAACATCTATTTATTGTACCATAATAGCATTAACCCATTTTGTAAGATAAAATATCTGATTACATAATAATATTCCTAAAATAACATCATAGCCTAATATCCTCTGAAATTTGCCCATAAAGCAAATATAATTGATCAGGACCGTTTTATGATCAGGCAATCGTCCATAGGCTAGGGACTGTCACGAGGATTGGCTAATGACCAATTCTAGAAGCATCTTTGTTATATATTCACATTTCAACATCACATAATAGTAATATTTACATATTTATTCTTTATAAATTCAAAGTACTCTATCCACTAATCTATTTTTTATAATGTATAACAAACAAAACATTATTTGAAGAGCATTTGAGAAAAATAACATTCCAGTCAAATTAACGAGAACTTGACTGGTCAATAAGCCATTTTGTTTTATAGTCTTGTCAGAATTGATTTAAAAAAAATATATGAAGAAAATTAGGATAAGGATTCTCTCATACTCCGTATTTTATTTAAACATGAGAGGTAATGTTGTGTTGTGATTGTACATTGTAATTATTGCAAAATATTTACTTTATTTTAATTCAATTATATAATCACAACAATCACAACATTAAAACAACGTTATATTATGATTGTCTAATGTAATTTAAAATTAAGCCCAAAACTTTAATATTAATTTTACATATAATTTTATGCCATTAAATGTAAATAATTTCGTTCATGTAATTATTAATAATTTAATAAGTTTAAAAGATATCATAGATTTAAGAGTTTTTATCTTCAGAAAATAAGATTCATTATTTTAATTATATTGAAATGCTGTAATACAAAAATTTCCACACACATAAAGGATCATAAATATCAAAATAGAAATATAAGTCGATATAGTAATTGTTTTCTTTTTCTTAAAAAAAAAAAAAAAAAAAAAAAAAAAAACCTTCAATATATATATATATAGTTAAGATCAAATAGGAAGAATAATTAAAATAGGAATGATAATAAGTAACCATAACCACACATTTCAGACGCACCTACAAAAGTGGATGTATCTTTCTTCAAAAATTTCCTCCTAATTTGAAATGTGTGGCTAAAATTACTTCTTACTATTCTTATTTTAATTATTCTTCTTACTTGATCCCTTCTATATATATATATATATATATATATATATATATATATATATATATATATATATATATATATATATATATATATTGAAATAATAATTGTTTTCTTTTTCTATTACATAAATATTTCATTCTTCTCAAAAATTATTGTTTACGAAAAGATTGTGGTGTTTAAAAAAAATGATAATATATATATTTTTTTTATTTCTTAAGCCAACGCCAAAGTTAACTAAGGAAACAAAAATGTGATTTCTTAAAGCGGTATACAACAAGCTTAACTAAATCCTGGCCAATGTTTTATGTTAAAAGATGGCTTAATATCTTAATAACCAGAATAATTCTTACACCTGTTTTAAAAACAGAAAAGAGTTTAAATTAAGTTAATGTACTTGTCATGCCGTACATGTGAAATAACTTTTTACAATTTAATACGAAAGTTAGATTTTTATCTCGCTTATTAACGATAAGTAAGGTTTTCATGTGAGTTATTAACAATAAATATGTTTAGACATTGCATTGCAATCAATTTCGGTATCCATTTCACCGTACAATTTTAAAATTCGTTCATAAATCAAAATCGTGTAAGATTTTTGTTATCTTAGTTATTAACAATAAGTTAAGGCTTAAATTTCGCAACTTGTTACAATTAAAATGGTTGTAAGATCTTTGTCTAACGAATCTAGGCACGAGTTCAGTAATATGCTGAGACTGGTTTCGTACTTATCATATCATACATCTTAAATGTCAATTCCTTTCCTTCCCATGCTATATGTCCTATTAAAATATAATATACGGTTTAAAACAAACAAACAAAGAAAATTATATATATATATATATATATATATATATATATATATATATATATATATATATATATATATATATATATATATATATATAGCTAGCTAGTTGCCCCACCTCCTAATCAATCTTGCCTTCCTCTGGGAGAGTGAGTTTGTATGTCTTTTCCTGGCTTTCTCACTAGGCAAGTTAGATAGAGAGTACGGGCTGTTCTTTTGTTTTGTTTCGTGTTGTCCTCTTTAACTCGTTGACTCAGTCGGCCTTACTTAGGCCTTAGGTAGAGTCCTGGTAAGGTAGAGAGGGATAGGATCTCTAGTCCGGTAAGCTTGTAGTGGATGAACTTGCAATGGCTCTAGCTGATTGAGATAGGTTGCCTTATTCTGTATGTAGAGTCCCGGTTGCGGGCTCATTCCCATTCACAGGCACCTCAGCCAAAGCAGATATCTTTTCAGAGTGACCTAAACTACCATTCTTTACTGAATTCGATATGCGTAGATTCGATTCGGAGAAGAGATTCTTCAATTCAAGTTCAGCTTGCTGCTTTTCATTTTGATAGGAGTAGGTGCTTGCTGCTCGCTCGCTGTCTACTAAATGAGCCTTTACTGCCCGCCCGACCCCTCTCTTTAATCTTAAGTAAAGTGAAGTCAAAAGTTCATGTAATCCATAGCCTAACAGAACGCAGCAGCGAGGGACAACCCGCCCATACAGCCAGCGGGGAGGATGGCACTACTGGCAAAGACCGTCTGGCGAAAACGCCGCAGGCGCGAAGCGTGGTAGGCCTGCGCCGGGGGAGCATAGGGAGGAAAGGGAGCCATTTTCAATACCCATGTTTCCTAAAGCGACACTTTGTTTCACTCCTTTCATTTATACTTTAAGCGCGATTGCTATAATATATACTTCCTTGACCACGGCGGCCAGCGCTCCTAAGATCATAGAAGCAATGCTGCAGAAAAAGAAGATTTGTTGCAATGTAGCTCCATAAGAACCATAAATAGAAAGACGTGAAATATTAGCAGAAATAGAGATTTTAGGCGCAATAGAAAGGAATGATGTAACCGGGGTGGGTGAACCCTCATAGATATCAGGTGCCCACATATATCTGTAGCTGCTTTTCCCGCACTCTCTTTTATCCCGCCGAAGGTCCCCCTTACGTAATAGGGGTTAAGTTAAGGGGGTGCACACCGTGGTCAAATCTGCATGAAAAACCGCGGGGAATCATTAGTATTAAGTATTATGCTCCCGCACCCCCTATCTCTTAAAGGCTCTGCGCTCCCGCAGAATAGCCCCAGTGGGAGTAGTGACTAGCGTTATAGGTCGTTGGGCGGCCGGAAGGTTGCCACGAGTAAGTCAGTTTGGGGGACCAAAGGCAGTATATATATATATATATATATATATATATATATATATATATATATATATATATATATATATATATATATATATATATATATATATATATATATATATATATTCAACTCCCGGCCAATATGAAGCTAGAAGCACATTATAGAAATGTTGTGATCGGTTAAAACTTGAATATAAACATTTCTATCACAACAAACAAAAATAGTAAAGTGAACACATATTATAATACAGAAAAATTTACATAGACAACAAATTAAACATTCAATTACCATAGTCAAAATGTATACTACTTATTAAGAAAAAACAAATTTGTTTAAAACTTAAAAAACTTATAAAATTAGTAATGTTGTTAGACTGATATACCCTTACTTATAAAAGACAATGCATTCTATTATGGGTTTTTCTAACTTGTGCCCTAGGGGCACAAGTTAAGCACATCAAAAGTACAAAAGGACCTACATAAAAGTACACCTGTCTGTACTTTTATGTAGATCCCTATGTACTTTTTCGTTGGCTCTTGTTTACTTTTGTTGTGCTTAACTTGTGCCCTAGGGCACAAGTTAGAAAAACTCTTCTATTATATATTTAAGGGTGTGTTTGGTTTGATACTTTGGTACGGGTTTTAAGTTCGATGTGACAATAATATGTTGTTTGGTTCACTCTTTTAACAAAAGAAATGATAGATGGAATGAAATTTCATTTCATATCAACTTGGAGACTTTTGGCAAAATCCATAGGACCTACCACTTTCTACTCTCACATACCATTTTTATTTAAATTTTTAAATGATATTTTTTATTATAATTTTATTATAAAATACATTTAATAAATATATTTTCTCTCTTCAAATCTTAAACCAAATCCAAATCATAAACCAAATCTAAATCCTATTTCAAACCCACTTATAAACCAACCAGACCCTAAATAGTTAATTGTTGTATAATTTACTTTACTAACTTTTTTTCACCATCATTTACTTCACATTACTTATACCATAAAAAAATGCATATACAAATTAATGCTACTTTACAACATCGCCGCTATACACAAGTAACTAGGAGTGTCATTCGTGCTGACCCGACCCGAGTCAATTCGGGTCAAGTCAATCGGGTTCAAAATTATATTCGGGTCAGTCGGGTCAAACCGAATTGACCCGAGTTCTAAACAAGGTCAGGTTCGGGTATGTTTATTTTAGCCTTGACCCGAACCCGACCAACCTGAGTCAATAAACACTAAACATATTGAAGTAAAATGGACCTAGACCCGAACCCGAGTTGACCCGACCCGAATTGACCATAACCCGAATTGACCTGACCCGAGTGACCCGAGTATTAAACAAGGTCGAGTTCGGGTATTTTTTTTGGAGGCTTGACCCGAGTTGACCCGACCCGAGTTGACCCTAATCCGACCGACTCAACCCGAATGACACCCCTACAGGTAATAGTCTTGTATCTCCAAAATAAATCAATACATTACTAAAGAGAGTTTATTTGTACACTCTTTATTTTGATTTGCACACTCAAATGTATAAACAGATAAAACAGACTGTAAACAATGTACATGCATGTAATGCGTAAAATTGAGTGTGCTAATAAAAAAAATGTGCATGTGAAAATTAATTCTTATTAGTAAAAGCATAAACCATACATTGAATTCACAACAAAATCTTGAGACAATAATGTTTATTCCATCACCAAATATTCCAAAATAAGAAGAAAAATAAACCCATTACTAATAAATAAATAAATAATCAATATTAAAGAAACCAGCCATACCAGTTTGCGTCAAGAGCAATGACCCTATCAGATTGACACATACATCAAGCCCTCCGTCGAACGAGTAAAGTTACATATCAGTTGGATGTAAAAGTTTATTATTATTATTATTATTATTATTATTATTATTATTATTATTATTATTATTATTATTATTATTATTATTATTATTATTATTATTATTATTATTATTATTAAACATCATTTTCATTAGAAACTCATATGATTTAGTGATTTACAAGAAGTTAGTGGGAAGCCGAAATACTAACTAGGCTCCCACTCCTCTAGCTATAGAAAAACTAATCCTACTAAAGATATGAGCATCAGCACATGCTCTAATGTCTTGGGTCATAGAGAACTTTCGGATTCACTTCAGAAAGGTCACTGCATCCTTCTCAAGTTCATCAAAAGAAGAGAAAGAGAAGGGGAGGGACCCATATCTATTATTATTATTATTATTATTATTATTATTATTATTATTATTATTATTATTATTATTATTATTATTATTATTATTATTATCACTTTATTAGAAACTTATAGGATTTACAAGAAATTAGTGAGGACCCGAGATACTATCTGAGCCCCAACTCTTCTAGCTATTGCAAAGCTAATCCTACTAAAAATATGAATAGCAACACGTGCACCAATGTCTTGAGTTACAGAGAACTTTCGGATTCGCTTCAGTAAGGTTACTGCATCCTTCTCAAGTTCCCCAAAAGAAGAGAATAAGAAGGGGAGAAACCCGTATCCAATATTGGCACACTTAGCCTCATACTTGACGCGTTTACGTTGTGCAGCCTCAATCATCGCACGACCCGGTACAAAATCAACCATACTAGTTTGAGTCAAGGGCGATGGCCCTGTCAAATCGACACAAACATCAAGACCTCTGTCCCACGAGTAGAGCAACATATCAGATGGATGTAAGGGATTGTCCCTTTCTCCATTAAGCCCAATATCAACTTCTTTACGAGTCGAAATCCCCGAACATTAACAGATGTCAACAGGAGTATCGCGCACCACGTTGTGCCGATGTTTAACACCAATAATACCAGCAGACGATACACCATTGTACCCATAAATATCCCCCGTAAAGACCTTGGAATAAGCTGAACACGACATCTAAACATAGAGCAGGGGAACACCTAGCCGGTAACATAACACACAACGTAGGTCTTAGCATTCATCGTCTGTCCCAACCCAGATATTAGAACCACCCTAAGCTAGTTCAAATTGTAGTACTCCACTTGCGATCTCCATAACGCCATCTGTCTAGTAGATAAGGAAAAAGTGGATTCAGCCGTTTGGGGTAACATGTGTGAAATTTATATCTGCTAATTTTTTCATGTGTTTGGGGGCAGCGATACTTGGATTACTCAAAAGGTTAATCTCCATTCTCGAATTAAAAGTACACAAAACATCATCAAACAAAGGCCTAGAAGTTGCAATACCAGAATGTCGGAGGAAAAAAAAACTTAAATTGAGTTTCCGTACTTGTCATGCCTTACATGTAAAATAACTTCTTACAATTTATTACGAATGTTAGATTTTATCTAGCTTATTAACGATAAGTGAGATTTTCATCTGAGTTATTAACAATAAATAAGTTTAGACATCGCATTGCAATCGTATTTACTACACCGTACAATTTTAAATGTCGTTCACAAATCAAAATCTTGTAAGATATGTTATCTTAGTTATTAACTATAAGTTAAGGCTTAAATTTCGCAGCTTGTTACTATCATTTTCCGTACCTATCTTGCCGTATAATTGAAAAAGGATATGAATTAAAACGGTTGTAAGATCTTTGTCTGAGTCTATCACCAACGAATCTAGGGCACGAGCTCAGTAGTACGTTGAGACTGGTTTTCATAATTATCATACCATACACCTTAATTATCAATATTCTTCCGCCCATACTAAATGTCATATTAGAAGATAATACACGGTTTTAAGAAAACGCAATATTCAACTCTTGTCCAAGTTAGAAGTACATTTTAGAAATATTATGATCGGTTAAAACTTGAATATGAACACATATTACTCCCTCCGTCATAAACACACATAAGAAAAAAACCTCATCATTACAGTTTCCTCTTTATCACATTTTGTAGAATTACAGTTTTACCATTAACTAATTAATTTGAGAGTGGACAATTAATTTGGGACAAATTGAAATTAAAATGTGAACAATAAATTTGAAACAAAGAGAGTATAAAACATAAAAAAATTACGCATACAACAAATCATGAGGAATACTACACTCACAAAAAAAACATCCACGAAATGATGTGTCAAAAAGTGATTGATTTAATCAGAGAGAAGAGAGAGAAATTATAACAAAATACACCAATTATTCTCTGACACATCATTTGTCGACATTTTGTGCTTAATTTTTGTGAGTGTAACATTCTTGATTATACATTCAATTAACATAATACCACCAAATACATTACATCAATGCATATTACAAAAATCACAATTCACACATTTAATTCACACCAAAATCTTGACAAAATCATATTTATTCCATGACCAAATATTCCCAAAAAAAGAAAAAAAATAAACCCCCATTACTAAAAAAAGACCAAAAATCAATAAATACAAAAAAGCAATAAACAAAAAGGTGGGTTCCTTGCGCCCGACGTTCATACCCGAACCCAAACCAAAACCCAAACCATAGCCTCGGATAACACCCACTTTCCAATATAAAAACACCAAAAATAAACAAATACCAACTACTCTATATTTCAATTCAAATTCACTTTTTGTGTGTGTTTTTAGATAACCAAAAAAAAAAACAAACCCAGCCGCCATCTCAATACCAACAATGGCTATTGAACAACAAGAGTCTAACGTTGTTCGTGACATTAAGCCTATCAACCGCCGTGCTATGGTTAGTTTCTTGTTTTTTTGTTATGTTTTTTGTGTGGTAATTACAATGTAACCCTTTTTTATACATGTTTTATAAAAATGTTGGAGTTGTTTTTATAAACTTTATAACTATATATGTAATTTGAAAATGGGTCACTTTTTATTTTTAAAAATATGTGTTTTGTAATTTGTAAATGATTTTTGTATAAAAATGTTACTCTTTATTTATTAGTCACTTGTTTTTTTTTCTACATTTTTTATGGGTTTTGTGTGTTAATTACAATGTTACTTTTATTTTTTTGAATATTTTATAAAAATGTTAGGTTTGTTTTTATAAACTTTATAACTATATGTAATTTGAAAAGGGAGGTGATTTGCACACCAATTTTTTTTATTCTTGCACCACATTCTGTGCATTACAGTGTTGTACTGTGTACTCTCTGTGTATTACAGTGTTGTACAAAATAGTGTGTTTATAAAAAAATGTTGTGTAAATCAATCCCTATTTGAAAATGGGTCACTTGTTTTTTTCCTATGTTTTTATGGGTTTTGGGTGTTAATTACAATGTAACTTTTATTTTTTTTGAATATTTTATAAAAATTGTTACAAAATAAGTATAACCAACTGGGTCATAAGGGGTGTTTAGGGTGTTTGGGATTATGTTTTTTTTGTTTATTTATGTTTTATAAACTGAATACCAAACACACCTTGAATTACATACACAGTGATTAAAATGTGACATATGAAAAAGTATATGAAGTATCATGTGCAAAGTTCACAACACCTTTATTTTGAAATGACCATAAATTTCTCACTTTTTTTAACACATGAAGGGCATTTTGGTAATTTTGTGATTTTTGGTTTTGGTTTGGGGGTTTGATGAATTTTGAGGAGTCAAATGTAGAAGTAATCAGTAATTTTTTTTAAATGACCTTAAATTTGAACTTTTTAATACAAGAAGGGCATTTTGGTAATTTTGTGAAATTTGGGTTTTTGATGAACTGTGGTTTTATGCAATGTAGGGTGCTGGAGGACTTGAAGATAACAAATGGCCACTATGGTTGAAGCCATTGCTTGGAGAAAAGTTTTTTGGTCAATGCAAGCTACATGCAGATTCGCATAAATCTGAGTGTAACATGTATTGTTTGGATTGTGTGAATGGTCCTCTTTGTTCTCTGTGTCTTAATCATCACAAGGACCACAATGCTATTCAGGTTCTTATTCCACTTTTCGCCATTTGTTCGCTTCATTTATTCACATTATCAATGAATTTATGCTTTTTAGGGGGTGTTTGGGTATGTTTGTTTTATAAGCTTAGCCAAACGCCCCCTTGTATGCAAATATAAGTATGTTACATAAGAGCAAATTGTATTTGTTGTTGTGATTTGGTGAGCACGTAAAATCGACGGAAATCATATACATTGTCAATACTATTTGCGTAAATTGTCTCTAGTTGTTAATTGCATTGTTAGCGTAAATTTATGGTCCTTAAGTATGTAATCAATTTTAGCTTCTATAAAAGTAGGAGACCAAAATGAATGCCAACTGTGCAATTAAAGGCCATTTATGTTAATAGTATCGAGAATGAAAGATTTTCTTTACTTTCATTAAACCACGCGTGACTTCTGTAATTTACTTTAAATACCGTATTAAGCTATATTTTGATGCAATAAATTATATAGTAATCCATTAATTGAATTGTCTGATGTTGATTTATACAGATTAGGAGGTCATCATATCATGATGTGATCAGGGTATCCGAAATTCAGAAACATTTGGACATCACTTCAGTTCAGACATACGTGATCAACAGTGCAAAGGTTGTCTTCCTTAATGAAAGACCTCAAAGTCGACCAGGAAAAGGTGTCACAAAAAGCTGTGTAGTTTGTGATCGTGGTCTTGTTGATTCTGTTCGGTTCTGCTCAATTGGATGCAAGGTAATTACCATAATGCCCTTATTAATTCAACCTTTATAAACTGATTGTTAGTACACTCTTTTTTACAACGGAATCTTATGAGTTATTAGCTTCAATATAAATAGATAGACAGTTCACAATTAAACTAATTGTATGTGTCATTCTCATCCCATTGGTCTGTGGCTTATAGTTTACTGATGTGTTTTTAATGGTTGCAGATTGCAGGGACCTCAAGGAACTTTGTGCCAAAAATGAAGGGTGCTTTTGGAAATAAGCATTTGATGACAGCTATGTCGGATTCCGATGACTCTTCCACCAGCAACGGGTTCGGCCTTCGGGTCTGTAACAGCAAAGTTCGTGGCTTGTCTCCGTCAACACCACTAGAGACGCCAGCCGTAGCCAGGATTGCCAAGAGGAGAAAGGGGATTCCTTGTAGAGCACCCATGGGACATCTATTTTTATGAATAATACCCTCAAGTCCCTATAATATTTATTTATTCAAATGCACCCCTTTCTCACTTTGTGTGGGAATATACCTTTATTACCCTTTAGTTTCCTTGTTTGTACAAAGAGGCAGGCTATAGGATAGAGTGGGATTAGTACTAGTTTTCTTGTCTCTAAAGGGTAATAAGGTGAAAAAAAGAAGAAGTTACTTATGATGTTGGTTGGTAAAGGGTGAAAAAGTCCAAATGAGTAGTTGGAGTTGGTTAATACAGTTTTTTCATATCTTTTTCATAAGGAAAACAAAAAACATGTAAGTATGGTGGTGTGGTAGATGAATGGTGGTAATGTACTTTTGTGAATCATGAAATATGTGTTACCTTTTTATGAAATGAAATTAGTATTGTACTATTTCTTTTTTTGGTTATGGTACTTGTGATTTTTGGTCATCATCAAGGTTTATGACATTTTCTTGATTATTATTGAATGATATTTTGGATGTTTAGTTAGTGTAATATGTGATGGGTCAATATTGTCTAGCACAAGTGGCTATTATTTGATAGGTAGAATGTAGGATAATAGAGTTGACTTGATGTTTAAAATATCTAGTTTTTGGGAATGACTCTTCCTAGCTTTGTGGGTTATTCATCTCTGCCTTGTAAGACTTGGTAAACCTTCATAACTTGCCTTGACTTGACTTGATGTAACCTATGTCAGGGTAAACTAAAATGTAAGAAAAAGTAACTTGAAACAACTTACTGTATTATTTTGCCTTATGTTGCACTAGTATATAAAAAGGGATTAATTTGCATACTCCTCAAATTCATTGACACATTATAATCTAGATTACTCATTTTTACACTGTGAGGGTATAAATGTCAAGACACTATGTGTCAATCAATTAAGATAGCATGCAAATCACCTCTCATATAGAAAAGTTTAGTACCTCATCAAAATCCTCACGGGTCCTGTGAAATGCATCGATGCAAATTTTCGTGTTTGCATCTTTCACTTTTGCCCACCAAACGCGGGTTTTGACCAACTTTTTTGGCTAAACCCCAGAATAAGGTGATGAATGCGCGAAATGTTATAATCAAAATCCGTGATAAAGGTGTTAAATCCGTGATTTATGAAAACCAAATCAGCATAAATGTATGCATTTGTGACACATAAATACATAATGTGAAAACCATGACATAGATACTTTTGTTAGCACAAAACATGTGAAACAAATCAAGTTTTTCAAATATGGAAATTACTGGTTCAATAGATAACTATCGTTAAAATGTGATTCCTTAAAAGTAATTATTCTGAAGTAACACGTTTTCTTTTTCTTTTTTATTTATAGGATTACTTTCTAGCGATCGTGTGGATTGGTCCTAGTAATTATCGACATCCTAGGGTATTTAAAACGTGATGTTCTTTTTCCTAGGGGTATAAATGTCTTCCCTTTTTGGTTTTGTTTTTTGTCAAATTTGGCATTAAGTATTGAAAAAAATGAAAATGCGACAAAGAAGTAGAGGAAATGCAAGTCTGCAAAAAAAAAAAATATATGCCATCTCAGCTTTTTTTCTTATACCTCAGAGCTTAAAATTTAAGCAAAAAATATTCTCTTTTTCATTACTCAAGTTATGGGACGCCCTCTAGTCCACACATAACCCTATAAAACATAAATACAATAGTATAAAAATAACAATAAATAAGAAAATACCTTTGGCTTGGCTGGTGGGATGGCTCTATATGATATAACTCAATGGGGATGTCTTTGTTGAGTTATAGGTTCGTGCCTTAAGCTATAATGTTGCCAATGACTTGGAATACCTTATGCTCTAAGAGACACGTCATGGTAGCCATGGTTGCACCACTCTTTTAAAGGAGGTTAATAGTTAACGTGGGTTATGGGTATGTTTCTAATTTTATTATTGTTATTATCATCATTATTATTATTATTATTAATGTATATTATTAAGAATTGTTTTTGAAGTTGCGTTATAACAATGTTATAAAATAAAAGTTGACATGCCAACACTTAGAATTTACGCACGTAATTTAAGTTTGTTGTATGTGCCTGTGCAAGATTCCAAGTATGTCTCGAAGAATCACATTTCAATTCAATGCAGTAATAAAAAAACTCTTTCTTCAAATATTATATGTTGTTAAAATGATGGAAGTTACGTAGCAATATTTTTCCTTTCAGATAGAAATATATAAAACCAATAAAAAATGATACTCATTAGTCATTATTTAATAGTGGCGAAAAATATAAGTAGTCAACGTCATGCAACTTGGGCGGTCAATATAGTTCAGCTCACCAACATCCTATACCATCAAGCCAATATATTTTTGACACGTGGATCTAAATTCTTGCTTACGGAGCATCATAACGCGACACGTGCAACTAGCGTGACTCTCCTTTTTCATTTTTTTTTTTTTTTTAATTATTGATGATTGTGTCACTATGATGGTTAAGATTTAAAATAAAAACCATAAAACTTTTATGTTAATATGTGGTTAACTTTTTTTTAGAATGATAAATCTTTTCACATCTATATCATCTATTTCACAATATTTCTCATAAATGTTTTCAGCAATATTTAAACTCACAATCTTTATATTGATAAACAACTCACATACTCTAAACCAAAAGCTTTAAATACTTATTGTTAACTTAAAACTAATGTAATGGTGATCAGTATCACCATCGGTACACCAACTACATGTTAGCATTCAACTGATCACTAAACTAGTTGCCCAAAAGATATTGTGGCGATTACCAAATTAACCACGCAAATACACAAAATAACTTAGATATTGTTAAGTGAAGTAGATGACCAAACCTTTATCAGATCATTGTCTTCACGCATTAGGGGTACCCATGTAATGGTGATGCGTGATGGTGGTGACAACTCACCCAACCACACGTGAGGTGTTCAATCATCACCCAATCCAATAGTTTCTTTCGTATGCATATTTTGAAGGTTGTCTACAATAGTGTCACAAATGATCACTAGATACTCCGGTTAGACAATGTATAAATCATTCACCCTCGTCAATTAACTTTGAAAACACCCTCGTTCATTTTGGTTTCAACTATTATTCCTTCGCGATTTCCATTTGTTTGAGTTCATATTTTTTTTTTAATTATTATTTTCTTAATTATGTAATTATTCTATGTTTCATAAGTTAAAACAAAGAAAAAAAAAACATTAATGGTGTTTCATTAAAAATGATTATTTATTCCTGAAAAACTTAAAAACTTAAAAACTTAAAAATGATAACAAAATCCATCAATAAATTGTTAGTTTAAATATTGTTTAATCCTTTAATCTTCAAATTCTTAAACTTTTATCATTTTTCGTTTATAACTTATATTTTTTTCATGCAATGACTACAAATTAAACTCGTAAGTGTTGCATTAAGAGTCACACCAAAACTACAAATTCGCATGTATAATTATTTGTCGCTATAAACCGTCGGCCCGTCTCTTTGTACGAATATTCGTTCTAGGTTGAAAATGCATATACATCAATATTGACGATAAACTATGTCTATGTTTGGTATGCATTTTGGGTGATTCTTGTAGTATAAGGACAAATAAAATTAGGTAAAATAACACAAGAAACAAATGTGCTTAAGACAGAATTTAATGGTGATGAACATATATAATTAGGTAAACTGATAAACTATGTCTATGTTTGGTATGGACAAGATATTACACCAATAGTGCTTTTTACAGAATTTAGTGTCAATCTTTTACAATCAGTTTTTATGCATTATGTTGATAAAAACAACTTTTTTTAAGTCACTTTGTATGATGGGCAAAGCTTTGTCCTTTTTCTTTTCCTTTCCAAATGTTCAAAGGAATTTTTTTTCAAGGCGTTTATTGTTTGTATTGAAGATTTTGAGTATGTCAGGCGCAACTAACTGTTAGCTGAGCTGTTGTTGGAGCTAGAGTTTATAGGAATTGAAGCATATGATAATCGAAGTTTGAGTTTTTATTTTTAGATGTGTTTGACAAAATCGATGAAGCTTTAGATTATGAATCTAAAATGAATGAAAAAAAAAAAAAAAAAAAAAAAGTACATTACAGTTATAATTAGCCATTTTAAAAGTTCAAGCTTCTTTAAAAAAACTACTTTAAGAAGATTTTTAAATAAGAGATTGTGTATTTTAAAAGCTTCTAATTTTGTTGTTACCAAACAACATTTATGTTATAACCTTAGCTTATTTCAAAAACTCTAAGAAATACTCCCCAAACACAACCATGTAATTTCTTTTTATGTTTCAGCCTTATGGCCTATCGCGAACAAGGCCTTGGCATGACCTCACACACCGACTCGGTCTTGTGCACCATCCTCACACTTCAACCTGTGTCCTGGTCTATTGTCGTGCTTGGAACACAGTTTGCAAACATAGGACTCCCGAGTTCAAACTTCAAAGGGTACGACAAGCTTATACTTTCACATGCATATTATTACTCCTTAATAAAAACCTTTTAATCTTTTTAATGAAAAAGTGGTACAATCGTACAATACATGCACTCAATAATTTATAGAATCAACAGTCAGTTCAACTGTAGCAAAAGTGGACGACCCACTATTTCATTGATGGTCTTAACTAAGTCTCAACTTTCAAACTACGGATATTGAACTTCATTGCTAAGAGCATCTACAATGCATCAAGTCTTTAAAGACTTGATGCATTTAATGCAATAAATGCATACCACAATTAATAACAAAGACTTTGAAGAATAACTTGGAGTTTACCAAGCTTTTGTAAAAAGCTTTTCAAAAAGCTTTGAATGCAATGCTAAAAACCACTCTCAAAAAGCTTTTTAGAATAGTAAAAAGCTATTGTTGGTTTTTGCATTGGAGATGCTCTAAGAAAACTTAGAAGCTTTTAACTTATATTGAATGTACTCATGTATGTTTGGGGAAATATTACATGTATTACAAAGCAAGCAAGTTGCCTGCTTTTATTTGTAAAAAAAGAGAGGGACATGAATTTAATAGAAAGAACTATGAAAGTGTAGGGAATTAATTATAAATTTTTTACAAAGAAAAACTGGTAATTTGCCTGCTTTGTAATGTAGGTAAGATTTCCCTTATATGTTAATAAAAGTTTTAAAGTTTATAGACAGATGGACAAACATTTTATGTTATGTTTGATAGACAAAATGTAATGGTTATCAAATCATCATTTACACGTCAGCCGTCAGCGTTACATCATCATTCAACATGTTATATAATCCTCCATCAAACAGAAACAGATGTAGTGGTGATCACCAAATCAAACACGTAAAAATACTAGGGGTCGAATATAACAGACAGTGGACGGAATTGAAACGAGAAACCGGACCGAACATATTTCGGTCCGGTCCTCGGTCCACCTTTTTCCTAAGATTCAGTCCTCGGTCCGGTTCGGTCTTACTTAAAACCGACCATTATGCTTTATTATACCGGACCAATGAACCGGACCGCTGAACCAGAGCCAAAAAAAATCTACACGGACCTGGATCGAACATTTCGGTCCGATGTAGTTCTCTAAATCAGTTTTCGGTCCAGTCCGATTTTTGAACAGTGATCAGCGCGCCCTAAAAATACTCACTTAAACACAAACATATTTCATTAATTATATCTCACATATCTCCAACGAGACTTGAACCTACAACCTCTAGATTAATGAGCCACTTACATACCGTTATACCAAGAGGACCTTTGGTCAAACATATATCACAATATACACCCTCACACAGACAAAATGTGCACCACCAAACCATGGTATCTTTAGTCTTTTCATGAGTGGCTAGCCGAAGGAAGGGGAGACGGTCGATCATCGATGGGTTTGATGACCATTAGGATGATGCTATATAATCTTTCTATAAGACATATTTGCCCAATGACTTTAGTATAGACAAAGCATTTACAAAAATCAACGACAGTACGACACCTATTTATTTCTTTTATGAATTCAATGTACTTCTAGTACTTAATAAAAAGTTAGGAAGAAAAAGCATGAAAGATGTCACTTCAAGAAATAGACTTGTGGAGGCACAAACATCACAAAAGTTGACATGAAATGCCGTTAATGAGACGTACAGAAAACAAATACCCCAAATTAGTGAAAGCACCCAATGTCATCAAAACTTTAGAAGAAAAAGTAGCATCTTTAATCATTTTTCTTATTTTCTACGCACAAATTGATGTATATTTAGGTGTAAGGCTTCTTTTAGTTGATTAGATTGGCTTAAAAACCCTCATCTTATTATCTTGTAATTTCTAGCTTCTTGCTAGTTTTTTTTTGTTAATATATTTCCGCCGTTCAAAAAAAAAAAAAAAAAAAAAAAAAAAAAAAGAATCAAGTAACAACTATTCGAATTTGATTAAGTCAATGTTTCTCTATAATACAAATTTCAGATTCTCTTTTGCCTTTTAAGTAGAAAGTATAGTAAATGAGAAGAATTCTTAAAATAAGAAGAATGAGAAATAATTATAACAACATATTAAAGATGGATCAATTTGAATTAGATGCATCCCTAATCTTTTAGATACATCATAATATATTTTTTAGCAAAAAATTAGATGCATATACATATATTAGATGCATTTCATCAAATTAGACGAATCATATGTATTTTTCATCCTCTACGGGTCAAATTTGTTGCTAGTACTACTTTGCATCGTTTTCACTTCAAAATCACTTTCGAAACTAATTGTGATGCATCTAAATAAATAGAGGTGCATCTAATTCAAGTCGATGCATCTCAAATATGAGATTATAGTTATTTCTCATTCTTCTCATTTTAAGTTTCTTCTCAATGGATCCTTACCCACGAGAGATTTAGAAAAACTGGCAAAAGATGGTTGAAAAACTCAAATGGATTAATGAGAGCGTATCATTCTGTCTACTCGACAAAACTAAGCATTACAAAATTGGTTTCAATTTAATCAAACTCATCTAAATTTTATTCAAAACTCATCTAAATTTTATTCAATAAAATAAATATTGATAAAAACACATGTGTCATTTTGATAGAAAAAAAAAAAGAGAAGAAAAAAAAAGAAAAAAAAAAAACTAAAAAGGAGGAGGTAACTAATAAAAATTTAATTTTTTTCATGTTTTATAATAACTTTACAAATTTAATAAATATTCTTAAACTTTATACCGCATTTTTATATTTTACAAATAAATATGACAATATATGTTGTTATTATTTATAAATATTATTATCAGTATATTAAATTAATGTATTTGCATGAAATTATAAATATAAAAAGGAAAACACGAGTTATTGTGACATATAAATGAATACACGAGGTTATACATATACGAATAACTAATGTTATTCCTCTTTTTGAGATTAGGTAACGATATCCAGATAATATTTGTTTAACTAGCCGTATTCAATGACGAAATATGTTATTCCTTTTTATAAGTATAACCTGCACACGAGTTTAAAAATTAAATGCGGCTTAAACTATTATTAACAGTTACATAAATATCAAAATGAAGGCATGACCTCATAGGTTACAATGAAATGAAAATAAATAGATGAGATTGACGACACATATTTTTTCAAGAATCATTAATTTATGAATTAACAAACAATATTAACTTTAAAACAAAATTATTAAAATATTATCATTCATTATACTATTTGCCAAAACTCCGTGCATGCACATATTCTAACACTAGTTAACAAAGATGACAACAACCTAAGTTGTGTAACTTACGCTCGCTATAAGATTTTCAAAATAAAAGAAGAAAACAACATGAGATGGACGGAACATTATGTTAGTGGACTTATATTACAATTAGACTTGTATAATTGCATTTGGATTGCTCAAGTCCAAAGCTAAGAGATCATTGATATAAATATCTCGTATTAACATGATATTGAGCGATCCTAAAACCTAAATCCAATTTTTCCGATTCTCTTTTCCATGGGCAGAGATAAAAAGGCGCAAGGGGCAGGTGACCCTTTAGCGGAAAAAATTTGTAGAGTAAATTTTCGAAAATATTTAGATTTTTTTAATAATTTGTCTCCCTTAAGTATTAATTTATACTTATAGTATAGCTTTTAAAATTAACAAAATGTGCCCTCGACCAAAGAATTCCCCCCCCCTACTCTTTTCATCGACTTTAACAATAGTCGAGTGCAACAAGTTTTTGTTTAGTCGACATTACTACTACTTTTTAAGGTTACTATTTCTGACAATAATTCTAAGCCATATTGCTGACAATTATGTTAGTCGACATTATCCCTTTTCATTTGTCGCCTATTACTTGCTGATAACAGAGTTCACCTGTTACTGACAATTATCGCAACACAACAAGTCTTTTTAAGGTTACCTTTTAGTCGACTTTCATATTAGTTGACTATTTCTTTTTATGTTATCCTTTAGTCGATTGTTAATTTTACTCATATGACGAACGATGCTCTCCTTACTCCTACCCTATCACATATTCCGTTAAACTCTATGCCGTTAACTCAATCATTAATCAATTTCTCATTAAACTTAGGTGGTGTTTGTTTTTTAAAAATTGCCTTTTAACAACATCTTAATCTGACTCATTCAGATGCGGTCAGACATTTGAGTCATTAAGACTGTTTGTTTTTTTTCTTCATGTCATTCAGATGTGGTAAGAGCCATTCTATGTTAAGAACGTTTGTTTTTTTCTCAAAATTAAGAGACAATAAGAGGCATAAACCTCTTATTGAACTAGATGTGTAGGGGCTGGCTTAACACCTCTTAATTTTTTTTTAATCCATTTTTTGTCTTGTTTCACATTTGTTTTTCGTATTAAAAGTATTAAATAGAATCATTTCATATATTTTGTTAGATAAAGAATGTATAATATGATATGTGACAATTCATATTTTTTCAAGTTGAAGGGTTCGGTTTCATACTCATATTTCTCAACTCTAACACGAGCTATATAGTTAATCGTTTTAAAAAGTTTAATTTAAACTCCGACAGGTTTATTTTGTCAAATAAACATTTTAACTTATTTATTTTGCGAATGTAATGGTTTTATATTTATATTATAAAACTGACAGTTTAACACATCCATATATTCTACAAAAACAAACAGGTTTATTCAAGTCGGATTCAAATTTCTCAAACCACTTATTTAGATTAAGGTTGTGTTTGCTTTTTGTTTTTTGCCTCTTAACAGCCTCTAAATGGGCACTGTGTCTAAATCGGTCAGACATTTTGACGTTCGGACCGTTTGTTTGTTTGTTTTTTTTTTTCTTTTCCGTTCAGACGCGTTCAGATACAGTAAGATTTTAATGATTTAGACTTGAGAGGGGTGTCTGAATACGTCTTGTTGCCTCTTGCTGACAAAAAAAAAAAAAAAAAAAAAAAAAGTACGAGCAAGCAAATGTGTGGTTCAAACATGAGTTTTTTTTCCCGTTCAGATGCGGTCAGATTCAGACATTTACGCATCAGATTCAGATTCAGATGTGCGGTTCAGATTCAGATTCAGACCCTCTTAACAAACAAACACCACCTATGATTGGAATCAGATTCAGACTTTTCAACCGCATATTCAGATTCAGATGTGCGAATCAGATTCAGATTCAGAGTCTCTTACTAAACAACACCTTAATGTATTAAAAGAACTATATTGCATTGTATTATTTCTACAAGACCCATTGTGAAATTTTTGATGTGTTAAAACACATCACTGGCATGTCTTCTAATGCAACTAGTTCTACTCCTCGACCAAAAGCGGACTCCATAGTTAAATCTTGGATTGAAACCCTTTAAGGTAGGCTTGTTATGCCTAATCCCAAGTTTGCTAAGCAAGCATGGGATCTTCTTGGAAGCATTGCTTTAAAAGGTAAACTTCGTGTCATACAACTTGGTGATCGTACGATTGATGCATAATTTCAAAAGATCGAGTCCATTGTTACTTTGCTTAATGCTCTTGGTTCACCTTTAAGTAATGATGATGTGGTCACGTATGCAATTAATGGTTTGAGTGAAAAATTTGATCACATGGTCGGTATAATTGCTCATCAGGATCCCTTGCTACGGTTCGCTTAATAGTCACACCGAAGTGATGAATCTTAACACCAAGCAACAACCTTTATCTACTGATGTGTCACCCTCTGCTCCTACGATGCTTCTAGCCAGGAATGGTACCTCACGGGATAATCATAGCCGCGATACACGTGACTCACGGGACTATCGTGATTCGTGCTCGTTGTTTTTGTCATTTTGGTAACGTTTGTATGTTTATGCATGATAGTTCAACTCCTGTTAATAACCCCTCTTTATGGCAAAATCAACAATATATGTCTTCTACCAGGTCGAATAACACAACTCCATCTACTCGGTCTGGTTCATATAACGCTACTGGCCATGCCTTAACTTCGACCAATGATCAACAACCTTTTAACTCGACTATGGAACAAGCGTATGTTAATTCGAATATGGGACAACACAACTTTAATCAATATTTTAAAAACCGGGTTTTTAATCTACCCAGTCGAGTCACTGGGCACCGATTTGACCGCCGGGTCAACCCGGTTCTCCATTTGATTTTTTTTCCGACCGGGTCAACTATTTCTACCACCGGATAAACCGGTTTTTATAAAAATAATTTTGAAAAAACCAAACCCGACCGGGTTTCATGAACCGGGTTGACCAGGGTCACTCAAAACCGGTACCCAGTTTTAGAAACCCGGGTTTTTTGACCCGTTTTTGTGGCCGGGCACCGGTCCGACTGATTGTACCGGCCGGGTCGACCCGAGTTTCAAAATATTACTTTTAATACTTTTATGGATTAGACCCAACTTCTCTCTATTCTTCCAGTCCAACAGAAGCTTATAGCTACTATGGCCTAACAACCCAACAACTTGGTCAAGCCAAATCTTTGTCCGTGACCCAACAATAACCTTCCAGGACTCCTCTAGGTTTTGGACCTCTGTTCTAGCAAGAACCAACAACCTACCGGTCCCAAACACAAGCTTCACAGCCGAGCCAAAAGATGGTTAATAATGCTACTATTCCTACTCATTTATCTGGTGCTTCTAATTTTTTTTACAAGACATGAGACTTTGCTTCTTCAAGCGTTTAGTACGATGGCCATGCATGATCCTAGTAACCTAAACTGAAAAAAATATGGACACGTATGCATCCTCTCATCTTAACTATTCTCTTCATAATCTTAGTACTGTTTTTAATACATGCATTTATCCATCTATGTATGTTGGTGATGGTGATGGGAAGTCTATTCCTAACACTAACACTAGCAATAGTTTATTTATTTTTAACATATTCATTTAAATAATGATCTTGTTACTTCCGATATTGTAACAATATTAATTTATATGCATCAGTTTGTTCGTGATTATCTAATTTTTTGTTGAATTTGATCCTTTTGTTAACTCTGAAGTTTTGTCTAAGTTTATTAATATTCTTGTTAAAAATAAAGTTAGATGTTAAATCTTTGCAATGTGATCAAGGTGGTGAATTTGAAATTCATGCAATACACGAGTTGTTTGCTACCTATAGCATTACTATCATTTTTTCTTGTCCCAAAACTTCTTAACAAAATGTTAAGTCCGAACGTATGATTCGTACCATTAACAATCTCATTCGTACCCTTCTATTTCAAGCCCATTTACCTCCCACATTTTGGTTGAAACACTTCATATGATGGCATATCTTTTATCTATATTACCCTCCACCTCCATTCATGACGAGACCCCTCTCTTTCGATTATAAAAGACTCACCTCGATTATTTTACTGTTCGTGTTTTTGGATATCTATGTTTTCCTCATCTTTTCACCAACAACAAACTCGAGCCCAATGCCACTCCTTCTGTATTTCTTGGTTATCCCACTAGTCACTGTGGGTATTGTTGTCTCGACTTGAAAATGTTTTTACAATTATGTATGTGATCTTTGATAATGTTATTTTCTATTTTCGTTTACATGATTTAAGGTTTTTTCAATCATTAAATATTTAAACTTGTCCATAAAAAAAAAAAAAAAAGTTTCCCCCGTTCTTTTGTTATCATCAAATACGTCTAAGTAATTGACCAAACGGATTTTTATTCATGTCTACTGGTGGTAAGGTCAGTAAGGAAAAAACAATGGCACTGGTCCTTAGACGTTTGAATCTAAAATGCACCATAAATGTTCTAAAAATAATGGCGCTCTTGATTTAACACGTATGAAGTACGTACTTGTAGATGTGACCTCTGAGGAGGATAATGATGGCCCTCACGCACTTGTGAATGATACCTTCCACAAGGATGACATATACTCTTGCAAAAGGTTGGATGAGCCGTCGAACTAGGATAGTGGAGAGTGGAGACCCTTAGTGTGTATATGTGTTTTTCTATGTATTAGGTGGTTATTATCTTTGCAAATTTTTTTATTCACCGATCTTTTATTTTTCTTTTGTAATGATTTAGCTTTCATTAGTGTTTTCTAAACAGTATTTAACCTCAGTTTGTTATTTATATATTTTCGTTAACTACGTTGTTTATGATTATTTTTATATGGATTTATTTTAACTCTCTTTGTTAAAACTATAAGTTCATATCAATGCAACTTATTCCTTATTATAGAAATAAATGACGTAATTTCACCGATTACTAAAAAATAGTTCATTCATGCAACGTCCGGGTATAACTTCATGTACGCTTTAGCATTTTACCACTATGATGATAAAAATAAGTTACCGGAAATGGCATATAAAAGTCATCAAGTTGAATTAAACAATCGAAAATTTTGATCTCATTTGCTTTTTGTTGAAAAGATGTGAAAATGACGGCTTACATTTTGGTGAAATGTGAGCAAGTCAATTGTTGTTAGAACACTCTACTAAAAAAGTAAATTATATTACATTGTAAACTTTTTAATTGTGTTTTTCCACATGTCAAATGTCTAACCTAAAAGAATCACGAAAAAAAAATATCTAGTTGACGATAATAACTTTGCTTAGTCATTCTTTTATCGTTTGTGTTTTTACTTAGGGCGTGTTTGAAGCAGAGTATTTGTAGCATTTATGAGCGGTGAGCGTTAAGCATTGTGATTTTAATGCTGATTTATCAAGCATCAAGTAAGTTTATCTATTTTTTTGAAATGCTCATTTTTCGATGCCACATGAAGTAAAATTTAATAGCTGTTTCACACATTATAATTACAACAATGTAACATTTTTATATAAAAATATAACACTGCTTAATGCTATTACTCGTTGCTACTGTTGTTTGTTTTTGCAAAACACACTCAAACACTCAGACTAGTATCTCTACAAGACACATGGACCGTATAAATTATAACGTATAAATATATATGTATTTTAGCTTAGCGGAGTGTGAGTAAGCAATGAGTCAGAAGATTACGGGTTCGTTTGGTTGGACGTAATGAAATGTTAAATGAATGGAATAAGCGATGTAATGGAATAAATGATGTAATGTAATAATTCATTACCCTTATTAATAATATTTGGTTGGTATGATAAGACGGAATGCAATCGATAAGAAAAAGAAAAAAATGGTCATAATTAATAAGAAGTGTATTTAATATGGTTAGTTAATGATAGGCTTTTATGTAATTTTGATTATATTACGGACGTAATGAAAAAAAATGAAGGAGCCTCTATGGAATGAAAATGATGATTTTTGATGTAATGAGTGATTACATGTAATGAGTCATTACATTTCGTAATTAAAAACAAACATAATTTTCTTATTCCGTCGTAATGTTCTTTTTCATTCTTATTTTTATTACGATGTACCAAACACTATGTACGTGTTTACAAACCCGGCGAGAAGACCAATGTGTGAGATATTATGACGTGTAAAACATTTGCCAATATGTGTCTTGTTCAAAAGAAATAACAGATATCAATTAGGTACGGTAACTTAAAGAAACGCTAGACACAAACTTTTTATAAAAAGAATCTCACAACGACATATCAACTAAGAGCAAGCACATCAGTAATTCAAGTTATAACTTAACTTAGTGCCACGTCAGCGTTACATCATCTTAAACACTTTAATTTTAACTCACAAAAAAAACATCCACAACAATAACTCAACCTTAACTCACTTTAACTCAACTTTTCATATATTTTCAATTACAACCCTAAACTAAAACTAATACTTCATTTTTTTAAAAACCATATGAAATAAAAAAATATATTACATTACGAAAAACCAACAATATATTACGAAATTAAAATTACAATATGAAATAAAAAAAAATTACATTACGAAATAAAAATAAAAAACATTACGAAATAAAAAGACATAAAAAAAAACATTACACCACAACACATTTATTCATTCCGTACATTTTGGCAACCCGTATTTTTCAATGATACGGTCCTTTTCCATATTCACCAGCGTCACGTAGTAAGGATCTTTCCCGGTAGTGTCGAGCAACAAAAATTCAAAGTCCCTCGCCCGTATTGCTGATAATTGATTTTCAGCGGTTGCTTTTTAAGCCAACGACGCATCTTCACGTTTAGCCCGATACTCCTCGAGCAAAGCGTCCCCGAATTGGGCGGACGAAACAGATCCTCCGGTACTCGCACCCCCAGTGCTTGTGGTTGTCTCAGATTTTTGTTTCTCCGCAGCCCGCTTTTTTCCGATCGTCATGACCAAACAACGCCTCGTTTGCTTGGCTTGGGACATCACCGGTTAAATCAACCGTCTCCGGTGCGTCCCATTTCTTATGAGTATGCAAAATACCCCAAGCCTCCTCATTATTAAACGGCGCGTTTTTGCTCTCAGTACGGTACATTTCCTTGGCATGTGTGAGGATATCCATGTCATTTTCCCCACTTTTTTGATCTCGTACGGCCCGTTTGAAACACGCGTTGAACTTTCCGCAATCACGGTTCAACGTTCTCCACTTTGACTGTATCATATCTTTGTCGCGCTTGTGATAATTTGTTTTGTTGAACTCAGTTTGAACCCGCTGCCAAAACGTATCTTTGGGTTGGGAACGACCGACTTGTTCATCCTCACTTGCGGCCACCTAACACGTTGCAAGTAATTTTTTTTCACTTGCAGTCCAACGTTCATGCCTGTTGCCCCCTGCTTCGATTTCGTCATCTTCAGTGATTGGTTCTTTGTTTTTTTTGGACTTTCGTTTAGTACGACATTTGGTTTTTTTTAGGAGACGTAGGTGTTTCGGGAACTTCGTTAGTTTCCGTTTGGGAATGTTGGGATTGTTGAGTGAACTGGAGATTTTGAAAATTGGTGTTTAAGGTGTTTTCTTGCCAAAATCGTAAAGCTTCATGTTGTTGGTAAAGTTCTTGGTTCGACATACCGAATAGGTTTGGATTTTCCCAATTCGGATTCGGATTCGGATTGGATGATGAACCCGCGTATGGGTTCCCCCACCCACCGAGGAGGTTCGTAAACGAGTTAGGATTGTTGTTGTTGCCTTGAAACATTTTTTTTAGATATTAGAAGTTGTAGGATAGAAGATATTGAGTAGTGAAAGTGTGGGAAAATAAAGTGTGGTAAATGAGTATTTATATTGGTTGAAAAAAGGTTTTGGAAATTTTATTTTTTTTATTTATTTTATTTATTTTATTTATAATACAAAGCGCACCCTTAACTCGGCGTTATTATACTAACGTGGCACGTTAACGCCCCGTTAACGCACAAGGTCCCAATGGTTAACGCACCCTTAACGCGCGTTATTGGGCTTTTAACTCACCCTTGGCGTTACCACTGCTGCTCTAAATATCGAGAGTGCGTTATAAGAAGATAATAACATTTTGGAGTGTTGCGTATTTAAAAGTTGTTTTACACATTATGGTTGTACATATAGCTACATTACAAAACATTTTTATATAAAAAAACATACTGCTCACTGCTAATGCTTCTGTTACCAAATACACTCAAAATATATATTCTAGTATAACTTATTTTTTTTTCTGTTGAAAAGATGAATATATTAACATTCAAAGTATAGAACACTTTAAAAAGGGTAAAAGCTATAAAATACCATCGTACTTTCAAAAATGTATCAAGTTGAACCATGTACTTTTTTATTGCTTACTTGACCAAAGAACGTTCAAAATTTTATTCGACTTGAACCATATCTTATTTATTAAAAAAAAATAAAAATAAATTACACTTGGATAATTAGAAAAGATATGGTTCAAGTCGAATAAAAATTTGAAAGTTCATTAGTCAAGTAAGCAATAAAAAAGTACATAGTTCAACTTGATACATTTTTTATCCCTTTAAAAACAAATAACCAATAATGAAGGTTGGAAATGCCCAAAAACCATCATGCAACAACAAACATGAGAGGAAGATACAAAACTCAATACTGAAAACAACACAATGAGCTGAGGCCTGAGGCTATATATCACAAACCTTTAAGCAAGAATCTATATTTAGTTCAAAAAAAGAAGAAGAAAAAAAAAAAGAAAAAAAAAAAAAAAAAAGGGAAGTACCTAACTTGCAGCCCGGCTTGCAGCATTTTAAATCACAAGTACAAGTGAACACAATAGGCATCATTAGAAGCATTAGTATTCTCCGGCCATTATGATCCACCCTTTAACCTCATGACCCTGTGTGGCTGTGTATAATAATTTGCAATTACTGTTAACCTCAAGATTTGTAAGCATAGAATGACTTAACTTGCATATTTGATAGTACACGCGCATTAAGTTGAAAACGACTCTATGATTTCTCGTAGAATTTATATATGTTCATAAGACTCGTACTTTATGAAATATGGTGGATCGAGTAATTGCTTTCCTCTATTCATGCTGCCCTTTAGTTTCATGAATAGGATGGTTATTTGACATCGTATTACTGTTTTAATATGGTAGTTTCTTCCACATTCGGCCATCCGGGTACATAAAGTAACGGGGCTTTGTTCTTGTGTTACCAAGCCGCTTGTCTTAGTCGATCATCAAGGCTTTCTAGGGGTGGTAAAGGAAGCCGAGCTATGAACTGAAATGAACCGGGACAAAGACATTTTAGTTGTGAAGCTCAAATTAACACATTGAAAATTTTGAAACTAAAGCCCATAAGACATGAGGGCTGATATTGGGCCTTAAGGATGGGTCAACATGATCAACAATTTCAACATTTCATAAGTTGCTAAAAGATTCACCAACTCCACAACATCAACATCTTTCCAATAAAAGATCATGTCAATATGATCTTAAATTTTTTATTTTCAATCGATATATTTACTAATGTGTACCAGAGGTGATAAAAAAAACCAAAAACCGGTTTATCAAAAAACCGATTTTTGGAATACTGGTTTAGGTAAAACCAAACCGCCGGTTTAGAAACCGGTTTGCAATGTTTGTTGTCAATCGGTTTGAGAACCGGTTTTGAGTAAAACCCGCTTAAACCAAGCCGGTTTTTGGTTTAAACCAGACATTTTATCTCCCAAAACTGATTTCAAACCGGACCAGTTTTAAAAAATCGGTTTTTCACTATTTGACTAAAACCGAAAAAAACCGAAACGTGCACTTCTAACGTGTACTACCAACATTTCAGAAAAGAATACATCAATATCATTTTGACAATTCGCATATAGTCCTTAAAGCTCAAGATGGAACAATTTTTTTTTTTTTTTATTATTATTATTTTTTTTAATTTTATTTTATTATTTTGTATACGTTGTTGTTGTTGTTGTTGTTGTTAAAGGGATACCGGAAAATAAGATGCCTTTTTTTAGTACACATTCAAAGTTCAACATTGCAATACAATATTTTTGCTTGAAGTGCATTAATTAAATTACAATACATGCACGCATTTAAACATCCAAAAATTGACAATAAAAAAAAAAAAAAAAAAAAAAAAAAAAAAAAAGCTAGATTATCAACACTCTCTAGTATAAAATTTTTTACCACTTGAATATGATCTTTTCAAACCAATATGGCTCGTTAAACCCTTGGTTCCCTTCGAAACATTTTCTGATGGTCCGGCATCGCCCTGAAATCCAACTTCTTGTCGTACCATTTTTTCGGCTTGATCAAAGAACAAAACTTGAGCTATTATTGAGACCCGATTTTGGCACAAATAGTGATCCATAGATTTAGATCTTGTGATTTTTCTTTCACCATCTCTAGTCTCAAGTGTCGCATTTCTTCTTAACGACTCACTAGTCATTGGCAACGGCGGTGGTGGTGGAGGCATTGATGGTGAAATAAGCGACGAATCTTCAACTTCAAAGCTCACATTAGCTCTACATAACGGGCAATTCGAGTGAGTCTTAAACCAAGTATCAATACAAGAGACATGAAAAGCATGGCAACATTTTGGTAAAAGCCTAAGACTGTCATCTTCTTGAAACTCCCCTAAACAAACCGAACAATCGGTGCATGAAACCAAACCATCTCCTCTCTTGTACTTACATATCGTAATTGACTTGATCAAAGCCTCATCCAAACCCTTGCCTAAAACTAGCCAAGGTACGTAATTTGCATGATCATCTACATGATCATGACCATGCACTCCCACTTCATGATCATGTGTTTCTTGATTCTCAACCACTCTTGTTTCAAGCATAGATGATCCATTGTTCCTTGAGCAATATCTCGATATTATAACGTAGTAACCTATCAAGATTAGCAAGGTTCCGATAAGAGCAACTACTACTATCACTACGGGTGACACGAAGGTAGCACCTAAATGATCCTTAACTAGTGGTGGTGGAGGTCGAGGTGGAGGTGAAGGTAGGATGACAAATTTACACCACTTTGTGCAATATATATTGCACACCTTCTTGGAACAATCTTTAGGGTTTATATGAGGAATCCATGTTTTTGGATCCTTTAAAGACCCCATAAGACAAGAATTTGTATACAAAAAGCGTTGTGTATAGCTAAAGTATACATTAAAGAAAGTGGATATTATCAAATTTCAAAAATTTAAACACCAACCATATATGTATATAAAGCTTCAAGAAACTTGGAATTATTGCATCAATAAAGTTGTACAAAACTTGGAAAGATGAACAAAATGTTTTCGTGTATATCTTTTTCAATATTTTATTTTTTGTTGGTGATATTTGATAAGTGTTGGTTAGGAAGTCATGAAAGTAATCAATGTTCTTTTATTGTTTATAGAAGGCTAGTAGTGGTTGGAAATTTAAATATGATGTCTCCTTATTTTGTCAAAAAGGAAATGTATTTTTTGGCTTAACTTATGTCAGTTGAGAATTCGTTGAACTAAAGATCAAGTTACTAAAATGTTTGGTGAGAAAATTATATAATCTCTTGAGTGTCTTATTAAAATGTTTATAGCTATGTACCAGGGTTAATAAATAAAGGGCTAATGGCATGATAATGTATCATGGTTGTCATGATTTTCTTATATGTATCGATCAAATTTTTTTAATATTCTGTTTACTAAATTTGATTTAGTTGTATTTTTTGTGTACTTTATGACAACTATGATACATATAGTAGTAAAAATTGAGGGCCAAAATGGTTGTAAAGTACACAAAAAATACAATAAAATCAGGTTTAGAACATAGAATAGCAAAATAATATGTTCGGTACAAATAAAAGAAATTCATGACAACTATCAAACATTTAGAGGCTATTAACCTGTAGATAAAAGAAAGTCATTATACTTTCAATTTTTTTGTTTACTTGAGTTATTGCAATACTTCTAAAGATTTTTAGCTCAATGTATTATACAAAAACGTTTATTACCTTTATTGTACTAATAGCATCTGCAAATACTGTTATTTAGAAGTTAAAACTAGAAGATGTAATCAAAATATATTTATGTGGCTTAGGTCAACTTTTTTTTTTTTTTTTTTAGGACGAGGATATACACCAAAGATTTAATGAAGAAAATTTAATAAAATCTTTTTAAAAACAAGTTATAAAAATTTGAGGCGACGTTTTAAGGACATGACACGTGATGTAGTGATATTAGACACATTGTTACCGAAATAATCTAAATTCATCTTTTCTAAAACTATATAACTATATAAATAGTTGAGTGACTTCGATGGACAAGATCGCAAAGCACATTACATTATTTAGCAAATTTTGATAGAACAATTACTTCATTGAAAATTTTTGATATTTTACAGTGACTGAAAAAACTATAAAAAAATATAGTGATTAAATTGAACAACAACACAAAATAAAATAACTTTTTTGAATGAATTAACATGATAAACAAATAATAAAGATATTTATAATTTTTTACTCCTTCAACGAAACTATTACTCCGCATCTTATTTTTTGTATTTTTTTATAATGAACCAGCAGCAGCAACAACAAAAACAACAACAATAACAACAACAACAATAATAAAGTGATGAACCAGAAGTTAGTATCTCAGCTTCCCACTAACTTCTTGTAAATTCTACGAGTTTATAATAATAATAATAATAATATGATTAAAAGAAAGAAAAAAAAAACAATTTTTTTCATTAGGAAATTATGAAAAATTAAATACAGTAGAGCTTATTGGACTAAGCTTTTTATTTTCTTTGTTAGAAAATTATGAAAAATTAAATACAGTAGAACATATTGGACTATTAGCTTTTTATTTTCTTCGTTTGAGCAGTATATAGATTGAATGTTTGATAATGACGGGTACCCAACTAGTCACCTTAAATATATTACGTGACGAGGAATTTATCACGTAAATTGATGTTGGGAAAAGAAAAAGAAAAAGTGAGAAGGTAACGAAGCAACACTAGGTGTGTACATTTGGGGTGACCACAGGAGGGGGGGGGGGGGGGGGGTGTCGTTGGAGGTCTCGGGTTCGAGAATTGCCAATAGAGTTTTCCTCTTAGGCGAAGCCAAAAAAAAGAGGAGGGGGGGTTATTTCTTAAAGGCGAAGGTTTGAGGAAAACATACTGCCCGCTTGGATGTCACTGCACGACTCAAATCAATAACTACTAACTAGCCGTTCTTAAAAAAAAAAAAAAAAAAAAAAAAAAAAAAAAAAAAAAAAATCGAAAGTGTAGCATGAAATTGTTACTATACTAAGATAATGTCATTAATAAAAATAAAGTGATTTGCACACTTAAATTTTTCATTGACACACGTCAATGTATAAACACAATAAACATCATGTAATATACGTGCAATCTTTTATATTTATTTATATAATACAATAAAACCTCTATTGGGAATTTTTCATATCAAAAAAATGCATACATACCTTATTTAGTAATAATTTTATTTAAAAAAAAAATTATTTTCTTATTAGGTAATATTTTATATTTATCTATAACAAAAGTAGAAGATAAATACAAAAAATATAGATAAGATGCAATTAATAATTGGATTAAAATTTTTAAATAATTATCTTTAATAATAAAAAACTATAATTAAACATCATAAATCAAGCAAAACAAAGATTAAATTATTTGTTTTTTAATAAATAAAAATATATTATTCAAAAATTTAAAAAAAAAAACCCGCACGTGCGCGGGCGTTATAACTAGTTGTTTACTATACATGATAGATACATGATAGAGTGCGTATGATTTGAGTGTGCAAATGGTTACTTTTGATTGGTATATTACACGGATGACCACCATTTGAATTTTGGGCTTACTTAAATATATATGAGACTGATAGTTGACTCAAAAGACTCGATCGGTGAAGGAGTAGCTTTCTTGGGCCCATTAGTTAAAGTGTATCGTAAGTTTGAACAATTCAAACTTGTAGCATTAACCAAAATTAATTAATAGTTTCACAAAATGAATTGTATTTCAATGTTAACTTTAATTTATTTATCCTGTTTTTCTTTTCTCATGAATTCAGGTTTTTGTTAGGTTATGCGGAGTGGAGGTGACTTGGGTCGTGAGTGACCAAGTCATGCTCGTGACTTCCAAAACAGCAATCCCAACTCATGGTGCAAAATGGGTGAGTACTCACCAATGTATCCGGCTGACAATTTGGGCCCCACTCACAGTATTTTTTATTTGTTTTATGAGTGTGTATGAGATATTTAGTGGGTTATATTTGTAAAAAGTTTGCATTTGAATGAAATGTGAGTGAGGGTGACTAAAACGAATGTATGGTGAGTGGGAGTGAGAGAGAGAAAGCTGAGATGGCGCTGAGTGACTCACTACCACTACTTTCCGCCTTATATAGGCTAAGGTGACATGGTAAGTAGGATTAGTTTTTAATCCAACACATATGCGGTTAAAGATTTGGGTAAACGAAGCGGTTTATTTATTTATTTATTTATTTTTCCTCGCCATCGTCGTTAAGAGACGATACAGTTGCTCATGGCTCCATTTCATAAAAAGAATTTTTAGGATAACACGCAAAATAAGATATTAGTCCTACAATGACACTCCAAAATAAGTGACTCATGTTCGTGTTTCAGTGCCTTCAAGGATTCAACTCCATTGAGCCTATTCATCCCTATTTCAAAATATGTAGTCCGAGTTAACCTGTGGTCAACAACGTTGACTCGGGTCACCGAAGAAACAAAAATTGTGTTCGAATAGTACAATTTCCTTCAAAAACATATACTAAATCAACCATCATGTTTGTTTGCTTCCACCATAATTCAAAATGTACCGAAAACTATATATATATGGCACTTTATCTTAACTAAAAAGTTCTGCAGTTCTGTAACTACTAAATACCGCCAGCACAAAACATTTAATTGCAACTAATGCTGACAGTAAATTCACAAAAAACCCCAGAGAAGATGGCATTGACATGCATATGCATCCTTTGTTTATATTGTGGAATCAAAAGGTAGGATAGTTTTTGCTTAAATAAGTCCAAGTATGCGGTGAACTGCATTTGCAATTTCATCTGCTGAATCAAGACCACATCCCTCTTCTACCTGCCGAGAAAATGTACATTAGTACAAATTGTAGCAATAGAAAAGAATGGATGTGTTGATGTTAAAATAAGGATGAACCAGAGAGATGTTTCTATATGACATGTCAAAACAGGTCACTTTTTTTTGGTTCTCCATTAAACAATAGAACATAGCCGAAACTGACTGGTTTATACAGTGTTAAAATCATTGGTACAAGAGTTCATCCTTAACTGCATTCCTAAGTTACATTGCAAGGCTAAACATAGTATAATCGACATCAGAAAATACTAGATCAATAAAGCTAGTGAAGGAACGACTATGCACTCATTCTTTGCATCCAAATATTGTACATACCTTAAGACTGATGGAGTAGACCACAAACGGGTCCAAAGTGGTGACATTGAGGTGGAGAATGGTGAGGCAACTCGTTTCCAAGAAACCAACAAGTTTAGAGAGTTGAGTTAGCTGTTTTCGCATTAGGATCCGAAGATTGGCTTGTTCATTAACTAAATTAACCTCTATACTAGCAATTGTTGAGTTGCTCCTTGAAAGGTTGTTCTTGTAGGGAAGTTGAGACCATGTGTATTGCGGGGAAGAGAAAAGTTTGTGAAAATAGAGGGGCGGTTGTTGCATTTCAGACTCGTTCATATTGTTAGTGGCAATATCACCATTTGAGTCATGAATGATAGCATCCTGTTTTTGTTGTTGGGTTAAGGTAAACTTTTTAGCTTCAAGAGCTTGCAAGTGGTGTTCAAGCTCCTTCACATAGCTTATTGCACCACCAACTATTGAAGCTTGATCAAACTAAAAAAAAATAAAAAAAATACAGATCTATTAGTAATTATTTACAGTATTAAAAAATTAGTAAGTCTTATATTATTCTCATATGACTATCACATATAGTCTCTATATCCTTTTGGTAGTGTAATGTTACTTATGAGTCCAACTCATATGGTCAACATACACAAAATTAGTATTGAGTAAACAAAATACATATCTAGACAAGTTTTCCATAAACAGCACTAGTGTGTGACATGATAAATCATCATACTTCACTATACTGTCAATATCATTACACTTACAAGAATTTTCTAACTTTTTATTTTTATTACTAAAGGGTGTTTAAATAAGCTTAAGTTATATGCTTTTTGCTAAAATTTCAAATTCGTAATATCAAGTTATTTGATCTCTTTACTCACAAATGCAAATAAGTTTTTAGCATAAGCTTTTATCCAAACACTTTTCTTGACCTTATTGTGGTTTGAAACAACATTAAGCTAGTAAGCACTAAAAATGACATTTTGAAGCATGGATTTTCCACCAAAATGTAATAGAAAACTAACGATCCCTAATTGTACATGCAAATGGAGGAGAATAATATTCTTAAAAACTGAAGGAGGTGATTAAGATCATTTGTATAATAATTAACAAGTGCATACTTACAAATAAAAAAGGCCAAATGGGCGAGGTTATCTGTGTTCAGGTTACCGAGAAGGGCGAGTGTTTCACTCAAATGGACTTGGCCTAACTGGGGTATCCCGTGACTGTTTCCAGCCAATTCCTTGGCCAACCCCAAGATGTGTATCTAATGAGGGTTTGAACCAAAGTGTTTATCATATTTTCAAAAGTAAACTTGTAACTTATAATCCTTCAAATAATTCCTTGAATATAAGTATCTTATGAAAGTACATATCCTTTAAACTTGTAACTTATAATGCTACTTATTTTCCAAAAATAAGCACTTTAAAATTAAGAGATAAACATCTACCTTTTTTTTTTTTTTTTTTTTTTCCAAAAAACTTAAAATTGTCTTATATCTATTTAAAATATACAAAACGCTCAAATAAAGCATACCCAAATGATAACCCGCGTACATATTAGTTAAAGACTCGCCCTCTCAGTTTACACATGAAAAACCTCATCCGTTTATCTGTTTAAAAATACAAAGGATAAATTAATTTAGTACAAGTCTTTTTCCTTAAACTAGTTTCCGACTTTTACCGCGCTTAAGCCAGCCAATGTGGGAAACGGTGAACACTTTTATTTATAAAATCAGATTATAATAAATAAATAACAGAAATTAAATAACAGAAAATTAAATACAGACAGAATGGAGTAGAAGCAGAAGACAGACACTATATATAACATAAATAAAAGAAAGCAGTAAAAGTCGTGGAACGAGGCTCGTGTAAACACGATTCCCTTAAAACAGATTCGCGGTCTGTTTCCCAGGGTACAACGTCCAAAGCTGTTGTACAGCCGGACTTGACTTACTTGCCTGAAAGGTCACGGAAATCTTGCGTGTTTCTGATCGACGAGAGTGCTGGAATTCGTATGGTAAAGAGCAGCGTTTTTCTGTGTATAAAACTGAATGAGGTAGGCTGTATTTATATTGAAGACTCGACTTATTCTTCAAGATAGCCGAAAATAACACAATCTGTTATTTATAAACAGACTTGTTCTTCAAGATAAAAGTTTGGCCGAAAATAACAAAATCTGTTATTTACAAAACAGATTTCCAAATCTTTTATTAACACAATAATATTCTGATCTGATAACTTATTTTCAATCCATTCCAAAATTATCTGGAAATCGGACACTCAAATCTGCAGCAAAAAGATACGTTCGGAGCTGCATTCGTGTCCGCAGGTCGCGCGGGCTCGCATGAGTTCAGAAGCTTCGAACTCATTTTGGCCCAGAAATCCACAATCTGCACCCCCCTGCGCGCGCGCACGCAGGAGTGGGAGCATAACTCACTTAAAAGAATTTGAAAGCTAATACTAAGATTACCTTATAAAGTAGCTTTCACTTCTTGTTTTGGGCGATGTGGGATGCAACACTTTTTCCTTATATTGTGTTTTATGTGCCTCACTTTGAGACACGATATCTCATTCATCTTAGCTCTATTTTGGACATACTTAAGCTTGTTACGAAGCTCTCTTGGAGGAGAACAAAACGCCCCCAAGAAACATAAATATATATAACATATACATATATTAAATTATGTCCAAAGTTTTACAAAAACTCATTTTGTAAATCATTTTTCCAACAGCCAACACACAGACTGGAACAAAGTAAACCCGGAAATTAAGACCATATAAATTATTCAAGAAAGTAGAACAAACCCTTTGGATGTAATATTCCGGCATGAGAGAATGCAATACAGCGAGGTGTTGATTCACCATTTTCCTGCGGTTTTTCTCGACAGCAATGTGATTCATTCTTTGTCTTTCTTCTTCTTCTTTGTTGCTCTTACAAACCATTTGTTTTTTTCTTCTACCACTTTCTAGCACCACATTTTGGTTGGTTTCTTGGCTGTTTTCCGCTGGAGAAGAAAGAAAGGTGGTTTCATGGCAGCTGTTTGCAAAGATGGTGTCATGTACCATCTCTTTGTCTCTTTCGCTCTTTCTTACTTTTTACTTTTTGGTTATATATTTAGTACCATTTAAGATTGTGTTTTCAAATTATAATTCCCTCCTTTCATTTGCTATTTTTTTTTTTTTTTTTTTTTTTTTTTTTTTTTCATTTAGAGGTTGTTTGGCTAAGCTTATGAGTTAGGCTTATGCTATGTTATATAAACGGCTTATTGCTTCTATAACATAAGCTTATAAGCTCATGCTTAGTGAGTTAATGTTCGGATTAGCTCATGTTTAATAAGCTTATAAGCTCAAGTGTTTGGTTTGACCATTTGACTGATGTTGGTAAATGACCAAAAAATACATGGTTTAATAATCAAATATTAAATGTCACAATCTCTTTTTTTTCAAATGTCACAATCTCTGTTTCACTACTACAACCAATATATCAAGGAAAATAACAGTTGATCTTAAAGAAAAAAAAATGAACAAATTTGTATTAAAGAATTGATGAATACCTGATGAAAAAGATAGGGGCGCGTAACAAATGAGGGTAATGGAGGCGTGTAACAATAATGAGTTTTATATAAAAAAAAAATATATGAACGTTAAATTATTAGGTAAAATAAGGGTAACGTTGTAATTTGTATTGAAGTATGTTATATAAACTCAAACTTTCACAAAAAAGCTATACTTTTGTGGCTTATCAAAGTACCTACATATAAGCTCATAAGCGACTCATATAAGCTTAGCTAAACATTTGATTTGAGCTTATATGAGTTGGATAAGCTAATAAGCTCATTTGCCCAGTATATAAGCTAAAACAAACACCCCTACTTTTCTTTTTCTCTCTTGAGTGGCAATTGATTCATTTGCTACTTACCTACATAAAAAACTAATTTTTTTTTTAAAGTTTGCAAAATAAGTAAAATCATTTTACTAAAATACTCTCCATTAAAAAATCTTAAATGCTAATTTGTCACATATAACACAATTTAAACAAAACATTAAAAATGTACGAGGTCTCAAGTTAAATTCCTGCTAAGTGCTGGCCACGCCAACCTCTTGAAAAAGGAGGGCTTTACTTGGTTTGAGTTTGTGTGGTAATGGTTCAAACCCCGTGAATTAGTCGGCAAAAAGTCCAAAACCATGGTTACAAAAAAAAAAAAAAAAAAAAAAAAAAAAAAAATTATACTATTTTCAACTTTTCCCCATCCTTACAAAATTGGCATTCTCTTATAATAAATATTATCATACATAATTCTATCATCACTTAAAAAAAAAGCTCACACTATATCCACAAAACCAAATTTTATTGAAACTATACATCACCGCCGCAATGTGCGGGTACTCGCTTAGCTTTACATTATCTCCTTAGTTACAAGGAAGCGAAGATTGTTAGGGGAACTCGGTCTTTCTTTCTAATGCACGCGATCTAATCGGTATTTTTGTGATCGTTTACAAACTTTTTGTGTTCATCCTAAAATGTACACTCAAATGAGATTTGAATTCTGTTGTGATACGTTAATAACACATGACCACTAGATCCGGACATGTTGTCCCCCAGCTTTTTTGAGATGTTGGTCACCAGCAAGACCGACTTGAATAGAAGGTGGTGGGGTGTTATTTGGTGTATGTGTGAGTATATTGTGAAGTATATGTGTGTTTAAGGGGGTTATATTTTATTGTGGCGTTAATCGACTCATTACACTATGTTGACTATGATATTTGTGGTGGAGTGAAAAACGGTGTTGACATGAACGCAGTTACTATTACATCCCGTCTATTAAAGTATAACTAATGCATTAGTCAACAAAAAGTTTTAGGAAAAATGTTTTCGTTTTTTTCATTTTACCCATAAAAAAAAGTAATGCAACTTTATGATTCTTAGCATTTTCGAACCATTCAATTAATGATGGTTAAAAACTTAAAAGTGATACTAGACTAGGTTGCCTTTTTTTCATTTGTCTTAAACATTTACGCCTTTTTTATGTGGTAAAAAATGAATCCCACAGTGAGAAACAAGTCAACTTTGGGTTGAATCTTTGTTGGAATAATGAAAATTAGACGTTTTTTTTTTTTTTTTTTTTTTTTTTTTTTTTTTTTTTTTTTTTTTTTTTTTACCGAATCAATGAATAATAGTTGAGGACAAGTCACACGGCTTTCATTCATCACTAGCTCTTTCCCTCTTCGTTGCACTTAAGTAGGACGTAAATTTTCGACACAACACGATAAACGATATGAAATTAGCACGAAGTTAAATAGGTTCAAGTTGAGGATAGAAATGTTTGGGTCAAAAAAAGGTGAGTTTGTCTAACCCATTTTATAAACCGGTCGGTGTTTGAGTTGAGTAGTATTAAACATGTCAACCCGTGAATCAGTTTAAGTATATAAAACTGCAAAAAATAAAATATATAGCTTTGATTTTAGTTGGATTTGGATTAAAGCATTTTGTTATGTACATACTAAGACAATGAATTACGATTTTGACTCGTGTCATTGAAATTGTTTTATAGTTATTTGTATGTTGCGTATATCATTTTTGGATTTAAACTTGTTGAATGAACAAGTCACCAACCTTTTTCACCTCTTGATCTGTTTACTTAAATAGGTTAAACGGATAACAAACGGGTTACACGTGTTATGCAGGTTATGATTAATTTTCTTGACACAATTAATGAACGGTTTGTGTTTGGGTTATGATTGAGTTTCATGACACGATTAATAAACGATTTGTGTTTGGGTTAGAATTGAGTTTCTTGACACAATTAATAAACGGTTCGTGTTTGGGTAGAGACTATACTAACTCACCAACCCGCAAACCCGAATAAACCAACCCAAACATGAATTGATCGGGCACCCTCATACTTACCATTGCATTCAAACTTTTTTTATTTTTATCTTTTATTATTATTATTATTATTATTATTATTATTATTATTATTATTATTATTATTATTTTTATTTAGAGAAGGATATACATGTAATTTTCCCTTTTATTAATGTACCCGCAATATTAGCTCAACGCATGAGGACATGTAGCCTAATGCGACACTCATATGTCTATATGTATCCTTTATAATGTTACGTATGTGAGCCCTTAATTATACTATTACACGATTTACCTTTCTCATATTAGTCCGAAAGCCCATATAGAGTCGAATCGGTCGATTAAACTCGATAGAAATATATTGTTGACACGCCCCTGATTCCACGATTGTGATTCCCCAGGCACAAGGGACACATTATCTCAATTTTCGATGTATACATAAAAATAAGGTTTTAAACCCATGTGATCTCCCTCCCCACTATATCTAAGGGCAGGAAAACTTGCATCGAGCTCATTTGGACGAACTAACAACCTACCGTACCATTCATGTGTGGGATCCAATGACAATGATGTGTTTCCTGTTTTATAGTGGAAGATCCCAATCAACATATAAGGAAACAATGCACAAGCATTAGCAGATGTGGTGTGGCCTTCCTTGGACCAGGGTCCAACCTGTGAGACACACTGCCACGGTATACAGTCATGTGACTTACTGAGTTATCGGTCTCAATTTTCAGTAAAAAACATGGTAAAACTGAGCATGAAATGAAATGATTTTATAGTTGAGAACATGAAACAACGTTGTCGCATATCACAACAAAAGCATAAAAAGACATCAAACTTGACAAAACCTCCAAATCCGCGAATTATTAACAATAAAATTCAGAAAACTAAGTCAACCATGGTTTAATAGTAAAAAAGCTGAAATAAGCAGCAAACACAAACAAACTGCAACCAAGAAGGTGGATCCGAGTTTTTCCACTTATTGAAGGATTTGAAAAATATAGAACTTACTCAATGTCAACAATCCACTGATCTCTGCTCAGCACCTTGCACCTGTGCAGCACCACCTGCGACAGCAACTGATGAGCCAGGGGCTGCTACAGTGTTTGGAGCATTGAAGCCTTGGTTTCTGGGGTGGACAAGCGCACCACCATATCGCCGCCATTCTGTCAATAGAAGTATTAGTTTATATTAATTCTTTACACTTTTAGATATTCTTGTACTCAGTTATGGTACTTGTAATGTTTTACAGTATAACTTTTCTTTCCAAAGTAATAAACAAATTATTCTGAAATTTGAAGGTATTCATTTGACGATCAAAGTCAAAAGTATGACCATGAAAACAACAAGTTCATGATCATACAATAAAATGAGGAACACAACTTTTTGGACATTGTGTCAATATTTATATGTATCGGTTTAACCTCTCTAAAACTCTTACGTGCTTGATTCCCTGTTAGTTCTCATTGTTTGACTTTAGATGTCAAACTTATCAATCAGTCTTCCATTGTTCCTAAACTATGTCTATTGCTTTTCTTATGTTCCTAGGCCCCTATAACTCCCTTACGAAGTTATCAAAAAATTTAACTAATTTATTTGCAGCGTAAAATCTGGAATCTCAACAGAACTGAGACAATGTTAATAGGCTAAACTACTACATCAACAATAACAAAATTCTAGGGAAAATTGTCCGGAAATGTATCAAACTTGCCACTTGTTCCTATTGTATGGTGTGATTTTATTATTATTTTTTTTCCTATTATATACATGAACTTTGTTAATCACTTTATTTTATCAATAAATCGCCTCTATGATGAGGTGGCATGGATTAACCTCACTAACCACTCTTTCTAATTACCAATCCTGATTTTCATTAGTTTGGGCCTCTATTGACAACTTTAAAAAATAATAGGGGAGAAATTTGTAACTTAATCTTTTTACTAATAAGCGTATCACCCAATTTTCCCCCAATTTCATCCACGACCTAATTTCACTCACAAACCCTAATTTCACGCATGACCTAATTTAATCAGAGACCAATTGATGTGTGTTGTGATATTTCAGGTATGTTTCTTTTAATTTGTTCATGTTATTCTTAATTTGTTCCTATTGCATAAACCCTAATTCGTTATTATTGTAAATTTTGTAACAGCATGATACCTGGTACGAATTTGCACTAATTTGATGTTTGGAATGATGGGTATTTTGCACATTTACCTCTTAGGTATAAAGATGGTGTTAATCTCAATATGGTTGTTGAGAGGATGCGTTATGAAAAATTTGCTGAGTTCTTGGAAGAAAAATGTGGTAACCCCTTTCTAGGGTTGTATTACAAAGTTCCAAATGTTGAATCAGAGAATGGTTTAGTTAGAGTAAGTGATGATAAGCAAATAACATACATGTTTGATGTTGCTGACTTGTATGGTAGGCTAGAGCTTTATCTTGACCACATAGGTATGGATTTGTCAGAGTATGAGGCTAAAGCAGACACATATGATATGGATGCCTGTGTTTTTAAAGCAAAAGCTAGTGTCTGAAAGCAAAAGAGGTATTGCAATGATTTTTCAGTAGATGAGTTGGTAGATTGGGCTGAGATGGAGGCTGAGTATGAGGGGTCATCTTCTCACCATGGTGATTTGGCTGGGACTAGTGCAGATGGTGATGTGGCTTGGAATAGGGTAGATGTTGATAAGGGCAAAGAGAAGGTTACAGTAGATGAAGAAGAGGGTGAGTATGATTCTGACTATGATTCAGATCACTCACATCAACGCAATCGAAGTGACCATTCGTCCTAAAACGGCGACAATTCCATGTAAGACCATGTTATGCAATGACAATTAACAAAAGTCAGGGCCAATCACTTAATTACGTTGGCCTTTATTTGCCTACTCCCGTGTTCAGCCATGGTCAGCTATATGTGGAGCTATCTAGAGTTACCAGTCCTGACGGCCTTAAAATACTAATGGTTGAAGACAAGGACCCAGAACTTAAGCACTGCACGCGTAACATTGTTTTCAAAGAGACTTTCACCAACCTATCGTAGCACGTCTATGTCATATTCAATCAACATTTATTTATTTTTACTTTATTATTTGCCACAAGCACTCTTAAGTTACATTATACTATTCCAATTTTTAACAGCTAAGCATTATATGTGTTTCCATATTTAGAGCCACATAATATAATTTAAATGCCAACACTTATTCATAGTGCAACAAATTTATTTAATGTTACTTTATTGTTTGCCACAAACACAACTAAATATTATAATACTATTCCAACACTTAACATATATTCATTATTTGTGTTTCTAATGCATTGTTTAATAACTTATTGACTACCCCAAAAGCATCACTGAACACTTATAAATCAGTATTATCAACAGTCATCATCAAGTAACAAGTGCTTTTCATTTCATCAACAAATGAATAATGTCAGCAGTCAATATCTAATAAATTGATTTTATGGTTAATTAGCAGTTACATATCCTTTAATAATTTCAGGACATATCAAAAGATTGGGTAGACATTTAAAAACCAACTTCTATGATCAACATACACATATCATATTATTTATTTTCACACAGAAACCAACAAACTACATTCTAAACTAATGGCATTCAGCAGGTATATCATCTCACACTACTTTAATATGCCCTTACACAGAGCTGCAAAATCCTTAAATGTTAGTTTATCTATGTTTAAAATACATTGTCGATCTGTTGGAATTCAATGTTGGCCGTATCGAAAACTTCTCAGCTTACAAAGGTTGATTAACTATTTTCAGGTTAGTAATTAATTTACCCTGTCAATATTTGTAAATAAAAAGTTTTCTGAATATTTTAATAATGGTTTTTTTCATTTCCAAATATATGCACAATTTAATTTATAATGATTTCCAATTTTGTATTCATTATAGAGCAAGGATGGTGGTGCACAAACAAATGAAAAGACACAAGAGATAATTACAATGCTGCAAGAAGAAAAAAGACATATAGAAGAAAACCTAGAAATACCAATTGCAAAAAACACAAAAATATTGAGACAAAATTTTTTTAAAGCCAACTTCATAAAAAAACAAAACATCAATTTGGAATTGTCATTGGCAACACCAGCAGCAGCAAATGTGGAACCGTTGCAGGTTGTATATCCGGACAATTACTCAAGTTACAAAGAAATATAGTTTGCTTATGGTCTTGACTATGAAGAGCAATAATCCAGTACCTTTTTTTATGTTTCCAAAATATGTGGCTTGAAGTGTGATATATTAGTATCTATGTTTTTAAAATTAATAATGTTTAAACAACAACCTGTTTCCTATGTTGTTTACTCAGCCTTAGTGAATCGTAATACATCTATTGTTATCATAATACCATCGCTTATGATGTAATATTCCCTTTTGTTATGTTGCATAACTGTATTTTGTTGATGAAAGTCACAACTCACAAGGACTTTGCCACCTTAGGCCGTACATAACAGATACTTCCATTTTATAATTTGGCATTTGTACATGCCAAATTAGCACATATCCTACCGAATCTAAAAAGACAAACCAGATTAACTTTCTAATGGTCAAAAGAATATTTTCAACCCCTAAATTAGTATGTCACTATGTATATGATAAAGTAACATATATTGACGATACTTTTACCTATTAAATCAACTCGCCACTTACAACGCACACGTAAACAAACTACCCCTAAACGAACTTTACTACTATTTACAATCATATATCTTATAATTCATCACACATGCCTATGCAAAACTTAACTAAGTACCTTAAAACAGCCCAAATTTAAAATGAAAAATTCAAACTCATTCTATTCATAACTTCATTTCAAACAACAATCCACACTATGCCAACATATAATCAATATGCTTAAAAAAACTAAACAAATTGCCAAGTACCTTACTTTGAGCTGAACTTTAATTAACCTAATAAGCTTATTATTAAAACCTAAAAGCATATTTGGAATCCTTACACTACAAACTATATAAAAATGGCAAAAGCCCTAATTTTACATCTTAATTGATCACTTAATTAAAGCGTAAATCAGATCACTGAAAACACCCCTAACTGATTAACAGTTCAAGAGGACAAAAAACCTGAAACAAACCAATAATAAAACCATACACAAACAACGGATTGGAAAAATGATAAGTTTAAATCCAATCAGCACGAAAAGGGCATTCAATAATTTCACTCAATATCAAAAAATCCACATCAAACATCAAATAATTTATATAAAGAACTTTAATATTATCATAATAAATTACAATACCTGAAATTTTTTGCCGCAAACATCAAACAATCAAATCATTTAAGATATCCCCCATAAATATTTGATTGTTTAATCTTCAATTAGATTAATATTGGATCAAATTGAAAACCCTAAATCTGATTTTAGATCCAAGTGTGTGTTTTGCACGACTGTGAGAGAGAAGTGTGTGAGACAATAAAGTCAAACACACAATATTTTTATATATATTTTACCATTTACAATTAAAAAAACAAATATATAAATTCCTAAAAGCTAATAATAGAGTATAAACTAAAATCATCACCGATACTTTAATCAGTGGTTCCATTAATGTTTCCAAAAAAAAAAGATTTTTACATCATCAAACATGTTCCCAGTCAAAGAGAACATGTATAAATACCAACTACAAACATCAAAACACAAAAAACAATCCAAAGCATCCTAATCATCATTGACATCAATTTCAGCTTCATCCAAATCCTCCAAAAGCTGCTCCTTCTCCTCCAAACTTTGACGGCAAAGCGTCAGTAGTTGGGCCAACAAGTCAAGCTTCCTACGGTCCTTCATTTGAATTTCCATCAAACAATGGTACCCAGTTGCAGCCACAACATTAAAAGGAGGAAATCAGGAAGATGCCTCAGTGATTGTTTTTCTGTCTTTTCAATAACGGCCCTTAGTTGGCTGCTCTCTTCGCCGATACGAGCAATGAGGCTTTGTTCTTCTGTTTTTCCATGAACAATAAAAAGCATGTATGCATCGACAAGTTTTCCGGATTCTGTTGCTGCTTTAAGTTCATCAATATTAGGTGCGGAAGTCATTGTAATATTAGGGTTAAAATTTGTGAGATTGTATGTTTAAATTAGGGTTCAGATTATATGAAGTTTGATAAATTATGCAGCTTATATATAATTAAGTGATTTGTCATTAGCAATTAATTCAAACACTGTACACGTTTTTTTTTTTTTTTTTTTTTTTTTTTTTTTTTTTTTTTTTTTTTTAATTTCGGGAACCCAAAGGTTGCAAAAATAACCACCAAAAGCAACTCATGAGGCATTGGAAACTTAAAGTTGATGTTAATACAGTCTCTGCATCTTCAGCATGCATAAGTGGGAGAATGAGTATTTAGCAAAAATGTCCAACATTCAAATATAAACCTCTTATTTATACATTGTTTATAAAATAACCCCTCCACCCAAAATGCATTACAATAACCATCATAAACTTAAAATAATTATTATAATTTATCTTTATATTGATATATACAAATTTTCTGGCTATGTTAATTAAAACTTTTCGTTAAAATAAACATTACAATGCATCTACCGTCATATGCTTATACAATAATCTGCAAGCTTTGTTTATTCAAAATTTCATAAACATAAAAACAAACAAAACATCAAAGATATAAATACCAACGAAAACATCTAAAAGAAATCGACTAATTATACTCATTCATCTTTATAGCATTTGATTCTTCCTCACGAACACCAGCTTTAGCTTGATTAAATAAATTAACTAACTTTTCAAGCAATACACGATGCTTCTCTTGAGTCTTTCTCAAAGCATCGAGAGAATCTAAAGCTACACCACGAGGACCTAAAACTTCCGTGTTCAAAATCATGGTATGGTTTATTGCCATTACGCGCCTCAAATGGTGACAACAATCGAAAAACAACTTTGAAAATGCATCTTTTTCACATGACTGTTGCACAAACCATAAACGCATACAATCATGCAATTTAGATGATCCTGAAATATTCATCAAATTCTCTAACAAGTCAAAATTTGCCATTGAAAAGTACAAATAGTTATATAATTTCCAATGACAAAAGTGACGAATATATTGGCAATAAAAAACTTATGTAACTTACTAAAATTAAAATACTACGCATAAAAGGATTATGTTAATTAAAACTTTTTAATAAAAATTAACTAACATAAATACAAAAGAGTAAATTGCATGTTTCGTCCCTGAACTTTGGCCAGATTGCATGTTTCGTCCTAACCATTGCGAAAGTGCAAAAATCGTCCCTGCAGGAAACCTTTGAGCAAATTTTCGTCCCTGGTTGGGACGAAAATTGCATAATTCGAAAGTTTGAAATTGCATATTTCGTCCCTATCAGGGACGAAAATTTACTCAAAGGTTTTTTACAGGGACGATTTCTGCACTTTTGAAATGGTTGGGACGGAATATGCAATCTGGTCAAAGTTCAGGGACGATTTATGCAATTTACTCAATACAAAAGTAATGATAACATTACTAGGCATCTAAATATCAAGTCCATTAAAATAAATACAATGCAAATTCTCTAATAGGTAACTACGTACCGTCATATACGTATAGAATCGTATGCACAAACATTACGAACAAACACATATCTAATCAACCAACAGACCGTGCAACGCACGGGTTGGGTAAAGCCTCGTAAAAATAAACTTATGGTGAGCGACTCACTTTAATTACAACCGAGTGAAGTGGAGTCATTTTTTGTTTTATTGATATTTTATTTTATTTGTGAGTGTATGTATGGTATTTAGTAAAGTATATTTGTATAAAACGCATATCTTAAATGAAGGTAAGGGATCAAATAAAAAATGAGTAAAAAGTAAAAAGTGTAAAAAGGTGGAGTTGGATTGTTGTTTTCTTTTATTCTTATTTTCCAGTTTTGTTCAAATTTAGGAATGGACGTCGTTAAAAATCATTGACGCTTAATTATAAGTTAACTTTTTGGCAATTATTGTTTCTTATTACTCTATCACTTAGATATTGAATTTTTTTTTGTAATATTATTAAGACAAAAATACACCGTTAGTCCCTAAACTTGTCCAAAAACATCGCCATGTCTTCTAAGTTTGCAAAATCGTCGCCATGAGTCCAAAAGTCTGGTTTTTGAGGCCAAATGCGTCCTTTGACCAGAAATGGTGAGGTCAACGCTCATTTTTTGTTATATTTTCAAGGGCATAATAGTCCAACAACATTTATAATTATAATATGGTTAAATCTAACATGACACTCCATTCTTATCATCAAACGGGTCTGTTTTGTTAGGGAGACAAGTACATTGTTGTGTGGTGAAATATGGGTTTGAGTGGCATGTACATGTGAGGAAAACATTGGTTCATATGTATGGAATGGTGAAAGAGGTTCGGGTAGCACGTATGTTGTTTGATGAAATGCTTGAACCGAACTTGGTTGCGTGGAATACGGTTATTGAACCAGCTTTCCATTTGATGAATATGGTAGGCGTGTCCTTTTATTTCAGAGAGGGTAAAATGTGTACATGATTTCTTGTTATATTTTCTCCAAAGTTAACAAATTTTCAGTTGGTGAAAGAAAGTGATAAAGCAAGGATGAAGAAACTAAAGGAGCTCAACAAGATCATAGAATCCTAGATCGTTCATGCTGATAATGTATCTGTGATAATTGATTATTTTCTTTTTAAATACTAAATTACTAATGGGATTTATGTTACGAGCCTTTGGATAACTGTCTTTTGTTTAGTCGTATTTGAGTCATGTTAGGATTGTGTTATGTGAGTCATTATCTAGGAAAGTGTCATTGTGGTATGAGTTATCTACTCGAGTTAAGAGTTATCTTTAATGTGTATTTATACCGCGTTATTATGAATAGAATCATTAAGCATTTGTCAATTAAAATATATCTGGTCTTCGTTCTTTTTTCTTAGGAGCTCGCACCCGCTTGAAGTGGTGCCATATCCCGATACAACCCCTAACCGGGTCGTATCAATTGGTGCTTTCATTGAGAGCTCTCGTTGAGAGGGCTTACGATTAGGGTTCCAATTAAAAAAAAAAAAAAAAAAAAAAAAAAAAAAAAAAAAAAAAAGACTGTTCATCGAGTACTATTCATCAGGTACTGTTCTTCGGAGTTACTGTTCATCGATTTTTTTATTTTTATTTTTTTTCGAGTTAATGTTCATGGCATCGAGCGGATGTGATCGGGACGCGAAATATGCACTATCTAAGCTCTTGCAAATGGGTACGGTGGCCGAATATGAGAGCGAATTTGTGGTACTTGCAAATCAAGTAACAGGGATCTCTGAATCTTTACTTACATCATTTTATATTTCCGGACTTAAACTGACATTACAAATAGAACTGTTGAGGGTAAGGCCTACATCTTTAGGAGAAGCCTTTTCCTTAGCCAATATAGTCGAGGCTCGTTTTGAGGCAATTAAAGAGAAGGAGAAAGAGCATATAATTGAAAAGAAATCAGATACCATTCCATCATTACGAAGTGAGATCGCTTCACCTGAGATTAAAAGGTCGTTAGATGCTGATAAATATATTGGTGTTGATGTGGTTAATAACGTGATATATGGTATTTTTGATATTGGTAAGAGTTTTGTTGTTATTCTAAAGTGGGTACAGACCGGCACATCAAGGATATTGCTATTATTGGCAACTTTTGAAAATATGAATGTTGCCATGGGAATGGAGGCAAAAATTCAAAGAAGAACATGGGATCCCGAAATCAAGATTTTTTTAGACAACACCTTGAGGACAAGGTGGTTTTTGAAGGAGTGGGGAGTGTTACACCCATGGTTAGGATATGTGTTATAGTTTATTTTGTTTAGGATAAGTGTTTGAGTTGTATTAGGATAAGTCTTCGTATTTGTGTGAGATTATCTCATAACTAGTATTTAATGTTTTACAATGAATGAAAGTCATTAAGCTTTGTCAAATAAAAATATATTTTGTCTTCTTCATCTTTAATTCTTAAGGTGCCCGCGCCCGCTTGAAGTGGTGCCCTATCCCGATACAACCCCTAACCGGGTCGTATCAATTTACTTGTGTATAATTGGTTTTTATTATGATTTATTGATTTTATTTTTATGGGCTTGTCTACCTGATTTACAATGTTGTAACGTAATTAAGAAATCTTGAGTTTGAATCCTATATTATGCTCTTTTCAGGTGATTTAGATTGAATGTGTTAAATATGACTACAATTACTATGGATGAACAACAAATGGATTGAGTTTCAAGCAGAATTTTTCAGCATGTATAAAAATGGTCCAGGTCTAAGTTACCACCAAGTTTGGCCATTTTGAAATTTTATTGTTTTATAAAAATGGGTACTGCATTTCATTTGACCACTATACAATCACAAAATAAACCTATAATTTTCTAAAAAAAAAATGTTATAATTGGTTGTATAATAGAAATACACTTCGGATAGTTTTTACCCGTTTAACCTATTTGACAAGATATTAACTTCCAAAATCCAACTTTGCAAATGAGCATGCTTGACTTTTAAAGTCATAAGGGTACATTAACACCTGAAGGCTCATAGTCGGTTGGTACCCATGTAATGTGAGAATTCTTACCCGTCAGGTGATTGTGGGTTAAGTCCCGTCTTGGACATGTGTACGTAATAGATATATTTATGGTGTATGTAGTTCTGAGATAGTCAACAATCCAATCACTGTACAACAAGAAGTTAATTTTGTGGTATTCACTTCATCTATCAACTCATGTAAAATAAGTAGATCGAAATTGTAAATCACTTATACTTATTTTCTTATTCAACACAAGATTACTTCAATGAATACCATATCAAAATTTCATTTCTCCAGTCTTTAAAATACAAGGTTGAAATTTGTATCTAATATAGTGATTCACACACTTTTACAAAAATGTAAAATTTAAAATACAAGGTTGAAAGTTGTATCTAATATAGTTTAGTTTCTCATTGACTAGTTTGAGACTCAGAATAAATACTCGAGGCGAGAGTAAGCTGCTGCTAAATGCTATTTTGTACTTGACTCCATTGATGTTCTAAGACATGTCACGTTTCGGGCCATGGAGATTAAAACTACTACAACTACCTTTTGGGTTGGGATCCTGATTTAGCTTATCGAGTAAGAGTCTTAATGTGCTGTTACCTTTGGTTCCCTGTCGTTAAGTGAAGGGACTAGTTTCATTTTTTGCAATCCGAATGGAGCTTTGACAAAAAAAACCAACTATATACTTTTTCGGGATCAAAGCAAGCAGAATCAATTCTTCGTGGGCTCAACTGGTAATAATCGTACAATTATCATATAATCCTATATGGTTTATTTACCACAGGGCCTGATCATTATCAGTTTTCTGACAAAACCCCCTGATGCAAGTAATATTTGCTCCAAAATATGAACTTTTGCCTTATTTTTCTACCTATAGTACACTCAATAACAACTGGTTTTATTGGTTAGTTTTCCGATTGTCACAGTCATTACTGTTCTTAGTCTTATAATCCAGTTGCAATGCATTAGCTCTAACCTTAGTTCTTAAAAATCCTGTGGCATTTTCATGAATATGCTATATATATCTATTCCATTGACAAAGATTGTAATGTAAGATTCATTTTCTTTATCTGCTTGTATGCTGGATTTGGTTGTTTTGATGGTAATTATATTGTATCTTTGTTGTGCTACCTCGGTTGTTTAAATGTTGAGATGTCATGGCTTTCTATTAGTGCTTTTTGCAACTCTATGGAATTTTGGGTTTATATGTTTGCATTAGAATGCAAGTGATACTTGGATGTTCGGGATTTCTATATGCATTTATCTAATCGTATAGTTTGTAGCAATGGTTCATTGAAGAACATTTAAGCCTATATTTGTGTTGTCTCGGATCTTAGCTGTTTTTAATTAATGGCAAGAAACAATAAATCTAGTTATCCACTGCCGCACCCAAAATGGACAGTTTCCGAGATGATGGAAATGTCAATCACATAATTGGTGGAGATGATAAGCCGGTTTCAGCAACAGGAAATGAGTATGATAAGGTTTCTGATGGTACTACTTCCAATTTGAGTTACGGTGAATCAATCGCCATCCAGAAATTTGTAACTTAATCTTTACACAAAAACCCCACACCACTTTCCCATTTCCCCCCATTAATACTTCCCCATTCCCCCCCCCCCCCCCAATTAATCCCAAACGGTTTCCAAAAATCAAATAAGAACCCTAAAAATGAGTACCTCTAGTTCAGCCCAATCCCGTCTAATTGGAGGTAAGATTGAGTTCTTTTGCAACTGTAATCGTCAATTAAGGGTTCAAACATCAAGCTCAAGGGCGAATCCAGGCAAGAGGTATGTAAAATGTGACCATTGTCGAGTGTATGAGTTTCTTGATGATGACCTTCCGAGTCAATATTACAAAGACTTGGTGTATGGGTTCTTACAAAGGCAAAGAGGAATGGATAATGGACCAATGATTGAGTCACTGGCGTTGGAGAAGTCAAGGTTGGAAGAAGAGTTGAAGGTCACAAAGTCAAGGTTGGGAGATGATTTGAAGGCTGCAAAGGCCAAGTTGGAAGTGTACGATAAGTTGTTTATAGTGATGTTAGGATGTTTGTGTGTAATATGTGTTGGGATAGGTATGTCACTAGGCAAGTAGTGTAACCTGTGTTTGAGTTTGTTCATATTAGGTTGTTGATGGGTGCTTTAGAAGAACTTTGTAAGTTAGTTTCAAATGTTGAATGCTAAGTAAGTTTATGAAATATTTGCTTCAGTGTTGGTTTTACATGCTTGTTTTTCCTATTTGAATTTGGTTAACAGTCAAAGTGTTGGAAAATGAATAAGCTTTGAACAGATTTTAGAAAACCATTTCATTGATTCATGGTAGGGCTACAATGGTTTTATTGTAGGATGGTTACTGATGAGGCGAAAAATGATCTGTTTTTATGGGGTTATTTAAGCCGGAATTTGAATTTATTTGATCAAATATTGCCCTAAATTGTTCCTTTTGTGATTTTAGGTACCTTTGGGAGTGAATTCTGGAAAAGGAAGCATTTTGGACGTTTTTGGAGCATAAAAGTGAAGAAAATGGCAAAGTCTTAATTTTCCATGCTGGGAACAGTACCTGACGGCGTCAAGAAGATTTTGATGACGGCGTCAAGAGCATTTTTGGTGACGGCCCAGAGAAAACATGACGGCGTCAAGGAAAGGGCATCAAGAGTAAAAGTGGTGACGGCCCAGAGCAGCAATACACTTGACGGCGTCAGATCTGGATCTAGGCAATCCGATTATATTTTTGGCGGCGGGTTGACGGCGTCAGAACTTTCTTCTTGACGCCGTCACCTTAGTAAATCTATATATAGTCTTTGTAATTTTCATTCTAAAAAGAGAGGAGAATTTTAAGGTCGAACTTAATAAACCCTAGCACGACTTTTACAGTATTTTCAAGGGTTTTCACCCCTTAAAACCCTTCATGTTCAATTGAGATAAGTATCCTTTCAATTCATTCAATATGTCTATGTGTTGTTTGAATTTATCTTATGCTTGTCTTGATTTTAACATGCTAGGCTAGATCTTTTGTGTGTTTGCTTAGATGTAATGAAACCTAGATGTTGATTATAAGTTGATTGCTTGTTTATAGTTGTAATGGATGAATGATTTCGATGTTAGGCTTAAGAAAACTGGCAGACTTCCATTGTGTAACTTGCTTGAACGTATTAAGAAACATGAACCATTGCGTACTAAGGTTTTTATCGTTGTATTTAATGCATGAGCGAATTCTAGTGATCCCATGTTAGGAGCTTCTTGCAGGCTCGACATAGGAGTGAAGTAGGAGCTTATAGAGTTGGGGAAGTACGTACGCCACCCCACGATTGGTATTAAGGAATATAACCCGTCATTCACGCAACTGTAACAAATAATTAACCTGTAAAAGATATCTAGGGAGTAGTGAAATCTAAGTAAACACAATTCTCCCATCTATTGTCACACCATTAGTTTAATTAGCTTTATTTTCATTTTTGTTATTTTATTTTGATTGCATCTTAGTTATTGGGTTAGTTGACTAGCAACTAATTCCGCCTACTCTTCCAAAAACCCGAGATTTTTATTTGCTTTTAGAAAATATAAAAAATACAAAAAGAATCATCCCTCACCTCTAGACCTAGGTTTTAGGCTTTCTAATCCTAGCGACACTATTCCTGAGTTGAACGATCAATCCCCCGGTACTTGTCACTATACTATACTACAACGATCAGGTACACTGCCTGGTGGGGGTTGTAAGCTTCTCAAGATCCCTTGAGAGGTAAAGCCTGGTGCAATTCCCACGCATCAAGTTTTTGGCGCTGTTGTCGGGGAAATAGTTATTGTCTAGGTTAGGATTTCTTTTTATTAGGTCTACTTGCTAGATTCCTTTCTAGTAAGATTTTATTTTTATTTTTAGGTTTTCTATAGTCTATCTTATTTCTTCGTGTTTTTGTTCGTAACTCTTTACCATCCAACATCATGGAAGGTGGTAACATCTTTGAACCCATCAACCCACCACAACAAGACCACCCACAAAGCCCACCACTAGCTAACCAACCTCTTAGGCCCCGAACCCTAGGAGAGTATTCTCGACCTAGCCACCAAGGCTATCGAAACACTATTGAGCTCACCCAAGGAGCCAATGTGTCCCCCTTGCGATCCGACACCATCCGGTTGGTGCAAAGCGGATGTGCATTCCATGGACTTCGTTCCAAAGATCCTAATCAACATCTCAAGGACTTCCTTAAAATCGTAGATTCTATAGACCTTGATGTTACAACTAAAGAGTCAACCCGATTATGCCTATTCTAATTCTCTCTACGTGATCAAGCTAGTCAATGGCTTGAACGTTTACCCGCAGGATCCATCACCTCATGGGATGGTCTCACCACTCGTTTCCTTGCTCAATTTTTCCCACCGGGGAGAACTACCAAGCTTAGAAATGATATCTTGATTTTCCAACAACGTCAAGGTGAAAGTCTATATGAAGCATGGACTCGTTTCAAGGACTTACTCCAAAAAGTCCCTCATCATGGCATAGATCTTTGGCTCCAAGTCCAAATCTTCTATGACCATATCGATCTCTCCACAAGGCGAACCATTGACCAATCGGCCGGTGGCAAGCTATGTGATCTAAGTGCGGAAGAATCATGGGAACTCATAGAAGATCTTGCTCTCTATGACAACGAAAGTTGGAATGATCCCCGTAATTTGAACAAAATGGTCAAGGCAATATCTTTGCCTTCGAACAATTCTAGCACTCCCGACCGTAGGATCATGGAACTTGAGGACCAAGTCAAGTTTCTCATGAAATCTTACGAAGTCCCTAAGCCTTCAAGCCAAGTGAATAAAATCACTTCTTCATGCGAATTATGTAGTGGCCCCCATGACACTCGTGATTGCGTGGAACTCCCCGGAATAGCTTTTGCGGACTACGCATCCTCGCGTACCGACGAAGCGGGAGATAAGTGGTACACTTTCAAACATGAGCCAAACCCTTACGGTGATTCCTACAACCCTTCTTGGAAAAATCACCCGAACCTTAGGTGGAAACAAAACCCAAACACTTCTTCCAATCTGCCTAATCGTTACCAACCCAGCGGTCCACCCTCCAACCGTACTTTCAACAACAATCCTTCTAACAACTATGGTAGTTCCAACAATCTTGAAGGATTGATGTCCAAGTTTATGGCATCTCAAGAAGCTCGCATAGCTAAGTTTGAAACCGAATTCAATCAACAACAAACGGAGATGACCAATAAGATTGACAACTTGTTGAAAGCCCTCAATAACCAAGCGCTAACTACACCTAGGAAGGACACTAGGGACACCAATAGCGGAATCCAAACTAAGGACCCCTCGTCATCCAAACACGTCCACTTTGTCAATGTTGTCACCATTAAGCCAATAGATAAGGATATAAAAGAAAGTGACAAGGATGAAGTTGGAGTAGAAACCGAGACTAGGGATGAAATTAAGGAAGTTGAGGTTAATAAGGGAGAAAAGTTAGAGGAAGTAGAAAACGTAGAAGAATACTTTGATAAGTTGCCCACCAAGGAAGAACGGGAATATCACAAGGATTTATTCGATGACCCCGAGACACCATATATCCTTGGTTTACCCCTTATTAAAGTAGGTGACCCCTCTAACATCAACATACCATGCAACATTGGGCATATGCATGTATGGAAAGCTTATATCGATCCTAGGTCTCCTATAAATATCATGACTAGGACTTACTATAATTGGATAATGAAGAAGCAACTTGGTTATAGGATGATGCCCAACAAGAACTTGCTAAGTAATTTTGTAGGTAGAGTGAAAGGATTGCATGTGATTGTCGGAAATTTCACTTATGAGACCGATTTTATGATAGTGGAGGATACTCGTCCGGTGATAGATGATTGCCTAAGCCAAGTAGTGTTCGGAAAACCGTTCGTTGAGGCTTCTAAGATGAGTTATGATCCGACTCTGAGCATAGTTAGATTCAAGGACGAGAATGATGAGATTGCTTACCAAATGCCCTATAAGATTGAACAATACCGCCTCCTATCGAACATAGAAAAGGAACACAAACAAGCGGTCTACTATAGGAATGATGAGGATAGACGTAGAGGAGTAGAGTATGTGATGAATAGGATACTTGGTTTCTACAAAGAATGCTTGCAACTAGGTCCAGAATACAAACTAATATAGGAGATGACCTAGAGAGTGAAACCAATGATGAGGTCACGTAGTAAGTAGTAACCCATGACCTTGAGTCTAGCTACAAGACTCGTAAATAAAGAAAAGCGCTTCTTGGGAGGCAACCCATGCTTTGTGTGATTTTTATTTGTTTGATTGTTATTTGTTTCCGTATGCATGCTTTATTTTTATTGTTGGCAGATCATGTTTCAAACTAAAATGGCGAAAATACTTTATTTTATCGTTTGGCTTTGTCTTAACTTCATCCAAAGGTATTTCGCAAAAGATAAGTGTAAGGGGAAACCCCAAATATGTTTTTAAGAAACAAAATTGATCATGATTCTCCACAATATTAAATGAACATGTATATTCGTACTTGTTAGAGTCAAATGCTTGTATCGAGTCATAATGATGTTTTGCAGGATTTTCCAGGAAGTATGACATAATTTTTCCAGAAATTTTCTGGAAATTTAACGTAAGAATTTCTGCAGGTCACTTCTGACGGCGTCAGGAAGAAATTCCTGATGGCATCATGTGTAAAAATCTGGAAATTTTGCTAGTTTTGTTTTTTCTAACGGAATCTTAAAGTTTTTGTTGAATCTTTAGTTTTATAAACTCCAGGGAATCTGCAAACATTCATTCCACAAGCATTATATCTTACTTTGTTTTCTAGGATTTATTAGCATATATAGATTGCCGCCGATTTTACGCGAGGTTGCTTTGTTTGTTTTCTCAGGTTTAACAGGTTATGTATGACAAGAAGATAATTTATATTTCTGGAAGGGAAGCTTTGATGGTTCATTTTCTTGGAGGAAGATCTAACCTTGTTACCACACTATCCATACCGAACGAATCAGGGGAGTATTTGATTTCATTCTTTTACCTATTTCACTTTTACATTCTTTAATTGAACATTGGGGACAATGTTCATCCTAAGTGTAATGGGAGGGTAAAATGATGATACCTTATAGTATACACTTTCACTTGAGTTTGTTTGTTTGATGGTAGGTGTGTAATAAAACTATGAGAAATACTTGTTAGTGTAATTTTAGCGCCAAATTAATTTTTTTTTACAACATTTAGGAGTGAAACTTTAGCCATAGCAAGCGTCTCATGGATAGGAGTTGTATGACTAGCACAAAACGTACCACTTAAAAAATTTTCCACCCGAATATGTGAGGTTCGCCTTTAGATTTGATAGGAAAAACATTTATTATTGGTGCTTATGTGCGTACCGGTAGCATTTAGATTCTAGAACTTGCGTTAGTGATGCATCCCGAGACCGCTAGTGAGACTACATTCGTGTAGTAGGATTTACTACATGATAAGAGGCATTAGGATCACCCTTGTGTTAAACCCGTATCATAATTACTTGCCCATTTAAGTCATATTACTTGCCTAGTTAAGTCAATTAATTTTTCCCACACCTTAGCGTTGTACTCATTTTTAGTACACGAAACCCCTAGTACACCCCTCCGAGCCTATCTTTTCGTTTCTACCTTTAAGCATCTTACTTAAAGGAAGAATTTGTTACACCCCACTTAAATGTACACCCAAATCGCCTTAGCCTTCCGTGTATGCACTCATCTTTAGTGCATTATTGTTATTTGTTAAACCCTTAGTTAATTATCTAATTGATTACATGGTTGCTAAGTCGAGTCATATCCTTGTACATATTGTTTTCGGACGATTGGGACTCATGGGTAAAGTACTTGTGTTATGGAGTAACGGGGAAGAACATCATATTATTACCCCCATATGTGCGTTAATCTTAAAAGTACTCCAAGTGTTTTGATTATCTTGATTCGAGTCATTAGATTAGTTTATTGTAAAGTATGTAAAAATTCAAGTGTAAGGGAAATTTTCATTCCCAATGATGTATTATTTTGGATGGTAGGGTAAGAGTGTATGCCAAAAAAAAAATAAATAAATAATAAAAAAATAAAAAAAAACATATTGACTACCATCCCGTTTCATTCTATGTTTATTTTATGTTTATGTTATTCTTCATTTATTAGCTTAAGTTGAGTCGAGTCTTGGCTTAGCAACGCCATATTGTACATGTAATTGACTAAGATTTTTAACTTACCACCATTAAAGATTGCCTATATCCAACAATACCGTGTATTTCATACCCCTACACCTAACATTATAACCCTTTAAAAGACCTCTTTGATAGTTTATCCTAGGTGCTTACGCCGTGTGGTGGAGGTTTGATCCTTTCCCGTCACCTTAGGGTCGAACTTAGTAAACCCTAGCACGAATTTTACAGTATTTTCAAGTGTTTTCACCCCTTGAACCCTTCATGTTCAATTGAGATAAGTATCCTTTCAATTCATTCAATATGTCTATGTGTTGTTTGAATATATCTTACGCTTGTCTTGATTTTAACATGCTAGGCTAGATCTTTTGTGTGTTTGCTTAGATGTAATGAAACCTAGTTGTTGATTATAAGTTGATTGCTTGTTTATAGTTGTAATGGATGAATGATTTCGATGTTAGGCTTAAGAAAACTGGCAGACTTTCATTGTGTAACTTGCTTGAACGTATTAAGAAACATGAACCAATTCGTACTAAGGTTTTTATGGTTGTATTTAATGCATGAGCGAATTCTAGTGATCCCATGTTAGGAGCTTCTTGCAGGCTTGACATAGGAGTGAAGTAGGAGCTTATAGAGTTGGGGAAGTACGTACGCCACCCCACGATTGGTATTAAGGAATATAACCCGTCATCCACGCAACTGTAACAAATAATTAACCTGTAAAAGATATCTAGGGAGTAGTGAAATCTAAGTAAACACAATTCTCCCATCTATTGTTCACACCATTAGTTAAATTAGCTTTATTTTCATTTTTGTTATTTTATTTTGATTGCATCTTAGTTATTGGGTTAGTTGACTAGCAACTAATTCCGCCCACTCTTCCAAAAACCCAAGATTTTTATTTGCTTTTATAAAATATAAAAAATACAAAAAGAATCATCCCTCACCTCTAGACCTAGTTTTTAGGCTTTCTAATCCTAGCGACACTATTCCTGAGTTGAACGATCAATCCCCCGGTACTTGTCACTATACTATACTACAACGATCAGGTACACTGCCTGGTGGGGGTTGTAAGCTTCTCAAGATCCCTTGAGAGGTAAAGCCTGGTGCAATTCTCACGCATCAGTTACCTAAACGATTCCTCATACATACATATATTATAACCACATAGCATATGTTCATGAGCTAACCTAGTACTTTTTGCCCTTTCCCTTTGGGTCTTTGGGAACCCAAGTTTTGATACCACGATCTTTCCATGTTTTCGGAGCTGGCAGGCCTAGGACTTTCTCCCTTGCATCAAGGGCCAACTTAGCTTCCTTTTTGTCAATCACAGTTGTTATGCTTTCCACCCTCTTAGAAGTCAGTTTGAAAGGATTTGGCTGGTAATTTTTTGGAAAGTAATCCGACCATCCAATGGATTCATTACTGTCTGAAGAAAAGGCAATTGTAGGTGGATAAGATGAAATTGCCTCAGAGCTGTCGCTTGAAATGGTGATTATTTCTGCCAAAAAAATGGTAACAAGAAAAAGTTATTAACAAGAAAAATGGTAACAAGAAAATGTAACTGACTAGTAAAGAACTTGGAAGAACACCTTTTCCTTTGTTGGAAGCCATTTGTTAAATGTTATTAACTTTTGATGGATGTTGGTATGTTATATAGTGCAAGTAGTTGGCGTTTTAATTACAAGTAGGTGGCGTTTTAAGCCAATGCTATTAAAGAGGATCACAAGTATTAATGATCACAAGTTACATAGTGAAGACTCCAATGAAGGCTAAGCTAGCATAGATGCACTTTTGCAGTTTGAAAAAAATAGTGGTGTACCATCAAAAGAAGTTACATAGTAAAGATTCCAATGATGGCTAAGTTCCATATAGGCCTGTATCAAATGTGCCCTGATAACATAAAAGATAGCATACTAAAGTAACATACACTTGATTGCACAGATGAAAGATAACATAAAATATTGCATATTTCATTGCATTTAAGAGTTGAACAATGACCATCAAATGTGCCCTGTGTGATGTACAAAATGGGCTAATGTGTGATGGTCATTTCATCAACTAAACATATTAGTTACTGCAACATATTAGTGGTTATAGTTAGTCATATTACAGACCCATAATTAGTTACTAAAGAGTTTACATTAGTTTGCCCTCAAAAGATGTACAAAATGGGCACATGTTACTTTCTTTCCTCAAGCATCATCTACAACCAGTGCAGCTTCAAGAGTGCTGCCCTAGCCATGGATCTTGGTAGCCAAATTGTTCTTCATGATTCTTTCACTTGGCCTCCTAAATCTTGCATGTACAACTGGAGCTTGTGGAATTTGTTGTTGTTCCTCCTCTGATTCTTGCACTTCAGGATCATCATTCTGAGTTTGAGATTCATCTACATGCATGATTTCAGTTTGAGTACCAGTCAACTCAATCTCTATTTGACCTTCATTTTCAACATGTTCATGAGTTTGAGGCTCATCATTCTGAGCTTGAGGGTTAACCCTTTGACTATCATCAACTGTAGGGATCACTTTCTGGATCACCCAACCATCTTGCATAAGCAGATGTACAAGATCTTCTTAAACTATTCCTACCTGACCTACTGCTCTTATTATTTGACCCACTTTTGGCACCTCCCCTCCTATTTGAGCCAATTGTGCCAACTCTATTCCTATTAGCTCCACTTCTAGCAACTGTCTTCATTCTTGGCCCATTTCTAGCACCTGCCCTAATATTTGACCCACCAACAGTTGACCCACCAACATTTTCAACTCTAACATTTGTTTCTCTAGCACCTGCCCTAACATTTGACCCACCACCAACAGTTGACCCACCAACATTTTCAACTATAACATTTGTTTCTGTAGGCTCATTAACATTTTCATCCTCATTCAACTTACGCTTTCTAGGCCTTCTTCTAGGTTTTTTCTCTTTAGGCACTTGTTCAACAGGTTCATTTTTGCAACTTTTTTTGTTGTGCCCAGGTTGGTGGCAGATGCTACAACTCATTACTACACCTACCTTTGATACTCTTGTTGAGCTACCCCTTACCCCTTGATCTAAATCTTTTCTTTCTAGGCCTACCAGGCATTTTTTTGGGTTTGGGAGGCAAAACAAGTGAGTACATACTCTGATATGGCCGGAAATCAATCCCATCTAAGGCAATCACTTTCCTACACCTAGTCCTCCAACCATTTACTAGACCAGAAAAACAAACATAAAACCTATCAAAGTAGGTTTTCCCATCAGGATTGTTAGTGACTCCTAACTTCATAGTGGACCCAGGATTTGAATCTAATATTGCTCTTCCATAGGACCTAAGCAAAGCATAATGTTCTTCAACTGATTTTTCATACTCTGTCAAAGCAAACCTTTTGGCATTTGTACACTGATTTGGGGTTACCTTACACTTATATTTCTTCATCACTAGGTCAGCTATGGCAGACAACTTAATCTCAGGATTAGCCCTAATCTTATCACCAAATACTGTTCCTATCCACCTAAAGTTCACTAAAGACCCAAATTCAAAGTTCCTGACACAAGTATGTTCATCATTTAGGGTAATTACTTGAAAAGTTTTCTCTTCAGTCATCCACCTAGCATAACATCTCCAAGGACATGAAGGTAACTCAGAAGTAGTAACACAAGGATACCTTTTATTCTTCCTTTGTTTACCTTTGTCGGGATCAACGACTCTTGGTGGTCTCTGTCCACATTTTGCAATCATATATAGACTTCCACTCTTCTCATACCAAATTGAGAATCCATTGGCCAATGCATAGAATGTTAGACCCTCTTTAAACTTGTCAATATTCGGATACTTTTCACCTACCTTCAAAACAAACAAAAAAAATGTTTACAAACAACATCTCCAAGAACAATATCACAACTCACAACTCCAGAAAACTAGAAACATACCTTTGGATGCCTAAGTCTCCAATGGGTACTTTCATCATAGACAGGATACCTGTCAAGATGCTTCTCCACACACATGAATGGATCATGCTGAATTCCATTCTCATCCGGTAATTGAAGCCTACTCATCAAATTAGCCATGAACACATCATGTTCTATGAAAGTCTCATTTCTACTTTGACAAGTGTTTTCAGTAGGTATAGTGTTTTCATTATTTGTTTCCAGAATCTCTGGCAAAGCCTCAGGTTCTTTCTCTCTATTGGCTTTGATCCTCTTTCTAAGTTCAATCAACTCCTCTTCACCAGGACTGAGATAGTCAACTGACTTATCTGTGTATAATGACACTATCCCCTATATTGCTTATCTGTGATGAACAACCTTGTTCCGTTACATAGCCCTTTGCTTGGATTGATATTCCGCAATAACATTATTGGTAATTCCTTTTTTTTAAGTGAAGAGCATGTGGGGGACATCCCGGAGAAATTAAAGGAATTAAGAAATTCAATTGGATAGTGTTCGTGTTGTTCTAGGTTGTCCGTAGATGCCTTGCAAATCTCATCTGCGCTATTGTATGTAACAGACTCCCCTATTAACTATTTAAACATGTACTCATTGATGGCATCAGCCTCATCATTCCGAGGAGTTAGTATTGCCCTTTCTTTGAGGTACACATCGTCAGTTTGCCTTGTTGTAAAATTAGGGTATGTCTCTGCGACAATCTGTTTTATTGGACAATCCCATGATTTAATTAGGAATATTTCAGGAATGTCAATCCAACTTGGGTCATCATCACCTTCTTTGCATTTTTCCGGTACCTTTCCATCTCCCACAGCCAAAACCCATATATTGAAATCTTGTTTTCGAGTATCAACCTCACCATTTTCACTATATTCATTCACACGCATGCTGCGTGTAAGTTTGAATACCTTGTGATGAGGCGAAAAATGTTCCGTTTTTAGGAGGTCATTTAAGCCCAAAATTGAATTTATTTGATCAAATATTGCCCTAAATCGTTCCTTTTGTGATTTTAGGTACTTTTGGAGTGAATTCTGGAAAAGGAAGCATTTTGGACTTTTTGGAGCATAAAAGTGAAGAAAACGGCAAAGTCTTAATTTTCCTTGCTGGGAACAGTACCTGACGGCGTCACAAAATTCTACATGACGGCGTCAAGAGTTTATCGCTTCTCTCCTGATACCACAAAAGCGCCTTGCAATTTTGACACTCAAATGATGGAGGGCCAACATTATAGTATACAATGGGAACACCTTGCCAAAACAGGTAAATATTATTGAGAATAATAACATTTTTATCCAATAAATGACAGAATGCATCAATTATAAAATATAAAATTACCTGCAGATGCATTTGCGGCTCCATGTGGGATTTTTTTAGCTGCACGCTAAGAGAGTGTTCCTGTACGAAGAACCATTAAGGTATTATTAATTCTTATGAAAACAATTGTCTGCCAAATATAATTTGTTTAATTAAACACCTGGTGATCTTCTTTTTTTATACATAAAGGGTGTTTTGGAAGTAGAAGCCATTTGATTCGGCGTCATATCTGTTACACTACCCACTGAGCATGATGTTTGTCCTAACAAATTACAGTGAAAATGCGAATCAGGTATTCATTGTCGCAACAATTTTGAACTATAATAATGCAAATGAATGTTTGGAGATGGTGCATATCTGGAAATGATGTGACAATTTCATTTAGCCGTAAACCACAATAGCTTTGTATTTTTCCACTTTGACTGATAATTGTTTTTGTATCAATGACAAAAGTTTTATGCAACATGTCTGAAAGGGATGGAACCTTACCACAATTATCTTGCGACCCTGTAATGAAAAGACAAAGATGGATTTTATCATATACATAATTTGAAGATATGGTAAATTGTTAAATTCAAATGTACCTGTATTCATTTATTATTTTGATGATTTGTCTCAATTTTGCAACACATAATCTTGCAGGTTTAGTAAGATATAGAAGCAATATCTCAATTCAAGCACCTCTTGTGATTCTACTGTTGAACTGATGCAATAAGTGTGGTGAACAATGAAAAAGGCATGTATGGTAAGTATCTCCAGCTTTTTAAGATTCTTATTATTGATCTAATAATGAGACTGATTTTTTCAATAATAACAAACTAATGCAAGTTTATAAAATAAACATATGTAGTGGAGGATATAAAAACATATAGTTTATCATTATATCTATTGTTATGAGATGAATTATGCAACTCTAAATCTATATTATGTGTTGGCGGATTAGTTGACAACAAATGCAAACCCTTGGTTTTCCTTATTGTGTATGTATATTTAAAATAATACTGTCTCAACCTTAGCGTACTTTCGGAAAGTTCTGAATCAGGATTATGTTTAACAATTTTATTTTCTTCTTACAAACTTGTTAGTATTTTTTTAGTTTTTTGATAAGCTTATGCATCTACAAAAAACAAAATGTTATATTCAATTGAACCATGACCTGTGTAGTGTTATCAATAATTGTAGATTCATCAGCTTACGACATGACTAACGCTGAATACCCATTTATCAACAACGCCTTTTGAAAATAGTTAAACATACATTGGATGTATTTGCATATTTTGCTATTGGCAAATAGTGGTATTGGGAAACCATTTCCCTATTGAATTCAATGACTTTACTGGATGAATTGAGAAATTGGATACAATATGGCTTTTAAAGACATCAGTAACCAAATAAGATTAAATATATCTTAACAGTTTTTGTGATTATTAGATTTACACAAACACTATTTATTAGGTATTTACAATGGGTTATCTTTCCATAAACATTTTTTTTAGGTATTAATAATGAATTATTCACACGAATTTTTTAAGTTAATGTCCCTTTATGTAATTTAGGGTGATCAATTATTTAAATGGTTATATAAGCGAATGAAAATAAGGAATACAACAGAACAATTAGATAATTATATAAAAATTAATTTCATTAATTAGAAATTTGGTTACACGACTATCATATGAAATAATATACAGATATCAACATCTGGATCATTCATAGATTCAGCTTGTACATTAGAAATTACATTTGGCAACCATGTCTGATGGAGAAATTGAAAAAAATCATCGCCTTCATTATCATTTGTCATTAGCAGCACGCATATATATCTGATCTTGTGTACCAAGTGTCCAAAGTATATTAATCTTGGAGGTACCTGAAATGGAATTTAGAACATAACAAACAATATTTTGCTTGTTCGCAAACCAAAATATATTGTCAAACAAACATAAAACCAAAGGCAAATAAACGGTTGAGTTTTGTGTCCTCCAAACAACAATTAAAACAAAATCCCAAAAATAGTTTTAATCAAATTTATTATTATTGTCATAAGTATATATTTTATGGTCTTGTTAGGGTGCATCTTGGTTGGCCTCATTCTGAATATTCAACAACAAACCTGTTAATAAAATATTTTAGGGAAACATGATAATATGCTGTCAAATATAAAACAATAAGTTATCAGAATCCACAATCAACATGTGTTAACCTTCTTGTCTTCTTCTTGGCAGTTAGAGTGTTATCATCACCATCATGCTCACCGTCTACAGTTATCATCTCAATATCCGCGTCTGATAACTCAACATCCACACTGCACACAATGAAACAATGTTTATCATGTTAAATGTATTGCAGAAGTAATATACTTAGGGTACAAAATGAATTGTTGTTACCAAAAGTTATACGTTTTTATTAACCTTTTTTTTATTATCATCAACAGGGTTGGACTTTATAAGGCGCTTGAATGATGAATTATTAATGTGGGTACTGGACTTATCACCATGGGCATCATTTATCGGAAGTGAATCATTTTCTGTTTCTGAATCTTCAATGTCCACACTGCAAAAAAATGGTATTGCATGAATAAGGGTCCATAAAGAAAGACATGTTTTTATGATTGTGTTTTTTTGTTAGGTAAATACTACATGTTTTGATTACCTATTTCTTCTCTTATCCTCTGCAGGTTTGGATGGCGTAGTGAGTGTTGGAGTCTGAGTACATAGACTGGACAATGAGCTTGAACCGATAGTTTCATTATCAACAGTGCTTGAGCATGAGGTTTCAACTGACGGGTGATGCGGGTCAACTTTCCAACACGTAAAACTCTCAAAAGTTCCATATTCGAAATACGTGTGGCTTTTGATTTCAAATACGTGTGTTGTGCCAATTAGGTCAGTTATAGGAGTTGGCAAGTTTGTGTCCTCGTCCCTGTGGATTAAGATGTGATTAATGGATATTGGGGAATGGGGATTAAGCAGTCAGTGACTTATAAATGTACCTCATCCTCATCTGCCACCAACGTCCAAGCTGGGAACTTGACCAAATCAACCGATGGCTCATCAAAAAGGACCACCACAGTGTGTTCGGTATCATCAGATATACCAAGCTCAAGGCGATATCTGAGGGAAACATGTGGTAAATGGTAAGTGTTAATGTGTGTAAATATATTTGTTACATACAAAATTTTAAACTATAAGTTGCGAACATAGCATTATCTTATTACCGGGTATTCAATCGGCCTATCACACGAATCACACCAAAACCGCCCATCCTTCCTAGTAGCACCTTTTTTGCATTTGTCACCACCACATGACGGGAAATTCCATCCCTTTCTAGTACACACATTATCAATCTTGGCTTTAATTATGAAAGTGGCAATCTGTGTTTAAATAGGATATATAAATGTTATGCAGAATAAAGAGACTATAAAGATGGCGGGCGCAAAATAAGACATACATCATTCTTTCTATTGCGAGCCCACATGAGCAGATTCTCAATTGACCCTTCTTTTGGTTCAGAGTTGTCTACACCTTTTGAAGGCCCGGTATTGCTAACAGATAGGTAAAAGATTCATTATAATATGTTTACTTCGGAACTATTGAATTATAAAATTTAAATTCATACAATTTCCTACCCGATATCTGACTTTGATGCCTGGATTGCAGGGATATTAGCAGAATCTAGTATCTGGGTGGATGAACTACTGGATAAATATAACTTATCTGAAAGGTAAAATTAACAATCAAAATATAATGAGAAAGGTGTTTAACATGTAAAAGGTAAATACTCTAAAGCCACTCACTGTTATAATATTTTGCAGATGTGGAACATGACACATGCCTACATGTGTTGCCTTTTTCTCAATTAACATATAAGCAAGCCCTCCCCACAGAGTCATCCGTATGGACTGGCCCCTGAGTACAAAGGAAACAGAAATCAAACAAACGGTTTGTTCACTAATACACATTGGCAAAAAATTTATCAATTTACAACATCCTTTGAAAAAAAATATAAATTCCAACCTATGATTGGCCAGGTAGAAATCAAGGTTTTTGGCGCCTGTCTTCGTATAGTTCACCCTTCCAACATTTGTCACATAGCCTGCAACATCTGAAAGGTAACAGTTTTTAGAGAAACAATATTTAAAGACAAATAAATTTATCATATATAAACAAATAGCAAATTACCAATGAGATATTTGTTTTCTGTAGCTTGGATATGATCAAAATCCACCAACTCGAACGAATACCTAACAAATCCTTCAGATATAACCAAAGATTTCCTTATGGTGGTTGCTCCATCAAGCTCAAGCATAAAGGTATCGTCCTTCCTAATTCGAAAATCCTCCTTGTTTTGCATTACAACAAAATTTTTAACTGAATATACACCCCCCTCTTTTAATCTCAAAAAGTTGTGAGCAACTGTTGCCTTGGCAGTACAATGCATAACATTACCCTGCACCAACAGTATGTAACAAATAACTGTTAAATAACACAGATATTTGATTAAGCTTTATTATACATTGTAATTATTCAGGTTTTCAAGCATGAATGGCAATAAACCTTAGCATCAGACACCAAAAAATCGGTGCTCAAGTATCGCCCGGAAGGAGCATTTATATCCCACATCCTACACAACATCACAACAACTGTACCCGTTTCATCCAATTTCAATTGGTCCAAGAACATTATAGACTTTGGGCCTTCAATTTCTGCAGCCATAATGTCAGACTCAATGGACTTTTTTCAATTCGAATCCCACCCACAATGTTTGGGCAGGAACTGGGCTTCATGACTTATTTATACACATTCCATTAATGAGAGTTTTAATTGTAGATTGATTCATATACTCTGAGCATGTAAACTCGCAAGGCTTTTGTGTTTCCAGCATTGAAGTTGTGTTTATTATGTGCATCTATTATACTTAAAGCATTTGCATTAAACTTGAGCCTCTTCATAAACCAATTTGTTCCTGCATTCAATATGAGATTATTCTAAATCGAGATTGTTTGTAGTAATTTCGGTATGCATAGTAATGTTTGTACCGTACTTATAGTTGTACACAACCCCCTTGCACATTAAATTAAGGGGGATAAGCTTTAATTATAATAGATGCATGTCACTTACGGCTTATTTGTTAAAATTTTTATTAAGTCATGTTTAATTAAAAAATAACTTAATGCAGACAATTTCAGTTTTATTAATTATTGGAGTTCTTAATATTTTCAGTCATCTTTCTCTATTAAGTCACAAACAAACAGTTTTCTTATAAATTAATTAATTCAATTTTTTTTCCATATTCAGTCAATTAAGTTGAAATCAAACACCCACCGATGGACATAGAGAGCTTACCATAAGTGCACCTCAGTGAGTATTTACACCCATGTCCTTTAGCCTTATGTGGTTTTGTTAGTGTGTGTATGGTATTTTGTAAGCTATATTTATATAAAGTGGAAATTTTGTAAGCTATATTTATATAAAGTGGGTATTTTATTGAAAGACGAGGAAGGTGTGACCAATGTGGGTGAAAAGTGAAAGGGAATGAAGAGAGGTAAAATGGAGAGAGAAATCTAAGCTGACGCTGATGTAGAAGGTAAATGAAGATTTTTTTGATGACCACTAAAGATAGTCTTATATCAAAAAGAAAAGGGGATTAAACCACCACCAACATGGTCAAGTCGTGTGAGCGCAAGGTTTTCCAAAAGGTCTTGAGTTCAAATCTGAGTCGCAATCTCGCGAAAATTTCATTTGTTTACACATTTAAACTAAATTTAGTATAAGTCCTCTTTTCGTAAAATTCGTTTTCGACCTTTTAACCGACTAGGTAACGCATTTAAACTTGCCGTCACACGAACTTAAGGGTAAAACTATACCTTCATAATACCAATTTATTTAAGAAAGAAAAATAAACTAGAAACCTCCTAAAATGTTTACATAAACAATTCGCCTAATTTTGAATGAAAAACACAAAAAAATAATAGAGTTGCTCGAAAAATATTTACAGAAATTATTCACCTTAAAGAAAACTTTTCCTACATTGAAAAATAGTTTTTTCATCTTGAAAGAATTTATTTCAACAAAAAGAAAGCAATAAAATATATACTATCAATTTTTTAAACCAAATTTTCATTATTTCTCAATAACTTTTATGTTAGTTCATTAGAAAGCCTTCTACGAAAATCGATATTTTTTACACTATGTAACAAAGTATAACCAATGCATTAGTCTACACAAATTTCAAAAAGACCTTTTTCAGTTTTTTCATTTAACCTATGAAAAAGTAATGCAGCTTTTTAAGTTGAGTACATTTACAGGTAGGGTGTTAGTCGAGTAGGGTTGATTGGATTCGGGTCAATTCAGGTTAGGTCAAAGTCAGGTTGAGACTAGAAAAATCATACCCGAACCAAGCCTTATTAAAATCTTGGATTAGTCGGGTTCGGGTCTATTCGGGTAGGGTCCAATCGGGTCGAGTCTATTCGGGTTTGAGTCGACCCAAATAAAGGTAAAATGATTATAAAAATTTGTCTAGTTCATTAAATACATATATATTTATAAAAAAATATATCAAAAAATAAAAGACCCTTATTTGAGTCAATCTTGTCGATCCGAACTCAAGGTTAGCAAATTTTTTTAATCTGATACCCAACCTTATTTAGTATTCAAGTTACTCGGGTTAATCCGAATAAACCAAATAAAATTATTGACATGAGGAATAAGCTTATTCGGGTTCGGTTCCATTCAATTTTACTTTGTGCAGGACTATCTATGACTAAAAACTGAAACTAGACTATGGTTGCCCTCTTACTTCATTTGTCTATTTACGTCTTTTTTATGTGGTCAAATATGAATCCCAAGGTGAGTTTAGGGTGCATCTTAGTTGGAATATGCAAATTTATGACATTTTTATTGTGTCATAGTCGAGGTCACATAGCTTTCAATTATCAATAGCTCTTTCCTCTTCATTGCCTTTTCCATTGCTTTCCAAAATTTAACTTTTTAATGCATAGTATACATGGTTCTGCAATAATAGCCCAACCGTTGAGAGTTGGGACATACATCGTTAATCAGAGGTCATGGATCATGGATGATTATATTCGTGTCCTCATTCATAGTCTTGCACAATTGTTTAACCCATGTAATCTCCCTATAAGTACTTTTAACTATGGGCAGGGAAACTTGCATGGAGCTCAGTTAGACAAACTAATGGAAATATGGGCGGGTCGGGCAACAAGCCAAACGGGCTCAGGTCAAACGGGCAAAGTTGAAAGTTGAAACCATGGTATACAGTCCATGTGACTTCAGGTTCATTTCCTCTATGGAAAGTTGGCCTTATCGAGTTATCGGACTCAATATTCAGTAAAAAACATGGTAAACTGAGCATGACATGAAATAATCTTATAGTTGAGAACACAAAACAACGTTGTCGCATATCACAACAAAAGCATAAAAAGACATAAAACTTGACAAAACCTCCAAATCCGAGGATTATTAACAACAAAATTCAGAAAACTAAGTCAACCATGGTCTTAATAGTAAAAAAAGCTGAGATAAACAGCAAACACTAACAAACTACAACCAAAAAGGTGGATCCGAGTATTTCCACTTATTGAAGGATTTGGAAAATATAAAACTTACTCACAGTCATCAATCCAGTCGCCGTAAATACGATTAATCTTCTTTGTCATCAGACGTGATCTCTTCTCAGCACCTTGCAGCTGTGCAGCACCACCTGCGACAGCAACTGATGAGCCAGGGGCTGCTACAGTGTTCGGAACATTGAGCCCTTGATTTCTGGGGTTGACAAGCGCGCCACCAAATCGTCGCAGTTCTGTCAATAGAAGTATTAGTTTATATGAATTCTTTATACTTTTAGATATTCTTGTACTCAGTTATGGTACTTGTAATGCTTTACAGTATAGCTTTTGACTGAAATTTGAAGGTACAAGTTCATGATCATACAATAAAATGAGGAACACAAACTTTTGGACATTGTGTCGATATTTATATGTATAGGTTTAACCTCTCTAAAACTCTTACGTGCTTGGATCCCTATTAGTTCTCATTGTTTGACTTTAGATGTCAAACTTGTATGAGCTAAACTGATAGTAAATGCTATACATCTTTTTACATGTTCTCAAACAAATAGGGGTAGTGTCGAGCTTGTTGCACCTTTGCTTCTTCTTCTTTTTTTCTTTACAATAAATAACAGTTTTTTAAATTTAAAGCAACTCACTGGTATTAAAATTAAAATTGTAAAGTGATAATCAATTTAGCCACAAATATAGAACCATATAAACTCTGAGAAATATCCACTTTTATCCCAAGGGTAAGACAAGAATAGCCTAGTGTTATTGGATTAAAACTCTCTACTTATTACTAAGTTAAACCATTGTTTAAGCCATCGACTTATATCTTAAGGACAAGATAAAATAATCTAGTGCTATGCTATTGGGTTGAAACTCTATACTTATACCAAGTTATACCCTTTTTAAGGCTTCGGGTTGATTCATAAAGACTTATCAATCAGTCTTCCATTGTTCCTAAACTATGTCAATATTGCTTACGAAGTTATCAAAAAATTAAACTAATTAATTTACAGCGTAAAATCTGGAATCTCAACAGAACTGAGACAATGTTAGTAGGCTAAACTACTACATCAACAATAACAAAAATCTAATATAACACTGCAACGAACACGAGCATAACTATTGTAAACAAGCCTTTCAGCACATGTAATGGTAAACAAAAAAGAAGCATAACAGAATACAAGAAAAACCACTTAGTTATCTTTCATTGTTAACTGCAAGTCTTTCAGTTAACTTGTACTTAGTGGGGAATAAAAGGAGGTGGACAACCTTTACTTTCATGGCATGAAATGCATGACTATAAAACATGAATATCTAAGTCAAAGTATCTGTTAAAAAACCGTTAGACGGATGATTGCCAAAATTTCAAACAAAGTAACAATCTTTATAACTAGATCTTAGTCAATAACTGAAGATAGATAATCAAACCATTCAATGTAACTGTAATTTGTGGTTCCCAACATATAATTGAGAAGGAAAATTAAGATTAATAGTATAATGAATTAAATAAATTTAATGAACTATACCCGCTTCACCGTGAGCAAAGTCACACTTGCTACCATACCAGCAGGAGCCTGAAGACTCCCATGTCGTACAGATCCTTGTTCGCCAATTCGGAGGCTTCACAGTTGCATCAGCCTCTGCTGCTGGCAGTGGTTGTGGTGCTACTGGTGTTGTTGGTGCTGCAGATTGTGGCCATGCTGGCAGTGCCGCTACTACCGATGGTGGTGCTACTAGTGGCAGTGCTGCAGTGTCTCTACCGTCCCTTTTAACAGAACTATATCTGCCACCCGAAACTACTATTGTTGTTCTTTCACGATACTTGGATTCCAAGTCGTGAACAAAAGGACAGCCGTCACCAAAAGGGCAGCCCTCTTCACTATAGAACTTCTTGCAGTGTTTCAAAGATCTACTATAATTAACCGTTCCAAATTGCGGAAACGATTCCCTTAGCTTATCCAAAAGATGTTTATACTCATTGGCAAGCCCAAAGTCTTCATAATTCTGCTGAAGACTTCTGAGTTCTGAACTCCTATGTGCAAAATTGCAGTTGGTGGCATTCTGGCATGTTCCTGATCCGAATTCAACACACCATTTTGTCTTGAACAACAATTTCTGGATGGCGATTGATTTACCGTAACTCAAATTGGAAGTACTACCACCAGACGCCTTATCATACTCATTTCCTATTGCTGAATCCGGCTTATCATCTCCACCAATTATATGAATGACATTTCCATCAACTCGGAAACTGTCCATTTTGGGTGTGGCGGCGGATATTTTTAACAAAAGTTTATATTAAACGAAGTGGGCAAACCCTAGGCTAAACAGGAGTTTAAATAGGTAGTAAAACCTCCAAAAACGACGTCGCATACTAGATTTATTGTTTCTTGCCATTAATTAAAAACAGCTAAGATCCGAGACAGCACAAATATAGGCTTAAATGTTGTTCAATGAACCATTGCTACAAACTATACGATTAGATAAATGCATATAAAAATCCCGAACATCCAAGTATCACTTGCATTCTAATGCAAACAGAAAAACCCAAAATTCCATAGAGTTACAAAAAGCACAAATAGAAAGCCATGATGGAGGATCCCATATTCAAATTCTAAACAACAGAGGTAGCACAACAAAGATCCAATATAATTACCATCACAACAACTAAATCCAGTATACAAGTAGAACATTCAAGGCCAATAATGGAGGATCCCACATTCCATAAACCCCAAAACAAGCCAACTTTATCAGAACATTCCTCTTTCAAACACACAAAGGTCAAAACCCAATAATTTTATCATATTGCCACTCGAAATGTTGGATAGGCAACTTAGTGAAGCTTGGGGGAAAATAATACAGCACACACTCTCGTTCCTTTCTAACAGGATACCCAAAATCCCCATCCCAACATCAACCCTTGATGCACAAAGTATGCTGTGAAGTTCTAAATCATTGTTTCAACAGCATCATCATGTTAAGGGCTCTACATAACTACACCCAAAAACTACACAAAGGTCCAGAACCAAACCCTCCAAAAAGGTCCCTAACTACCCAACCCTTAACTTTTTAATCTTATATGCCAAGTGCTATGATCATTCAATGCATCTAATACAAGAGGCAAAGTGGACAGCTGCATTTTTATTTCCGATACTAACTATAAACAAGCCACACAGACTCAAACACAATAAAACAAAAACACTACCAACCATTGTTTAGTGAGTGTCTGGGATTGCATCTAACCAAATAAGCAAAGTATCTGTTACATAAGGAAATGAGTATGATAAAGCGTCTGGTGGTACTACTTCCAATTTGAGTTACGGTGAATCAATCGCCATCCAGAAATTGTTGTTCAAGACAAAATGGTGTGTTGAATTCGGATCAGGAACTTGCCAGAATGCCACCAACTGCAATTTTGCACATAGGAGATCAGAACTCAGAAGTCTTCAGGAGAATTATGAAGACTTTGGGCTTGCCAATGAGCATAAACATCTTTTGGATAAGCTAAGGGAATCTTTTCTGCAATTTGGGACGGTTAATTATAGTAGATCCTTGAAACACTGCAAGAAGTTCTATAGTGAAAAAGGCTGCCCTTTTGGTGATGGCTGTCCTTATGTTCACGACTTTAGAATCCAAGTATCATGAAAGAACAACAGTAGTAGTTTCGGGTGGCAGATTTAGTTCTGTTAAAAGGGTCCGGGAGAGACACTACAACACTGCCACCAGTAGCACCACCACCGGTAGTAATGGCACTGCCAGCATGGCCACAATCTGCAGCCCCAACAACACCAGTAGCATCATAGCCACAGTAGAGGCTGATGCAACTGTGAAGGCTCCGAATTGGCGAACAAGGATCTGTATGACATGGGAATCTTCATGGTAGCAAGTGTGACTTTGCTCACGGTGAAGCAGGTATAGTTCATTAAATTTATTTAATTCACATAGTATTAATTATTAATCTTAATTTTCCTTCCCACTTATATGTTGGGAACTACAAATTACAGTTACATTGAATGGTTTGATGATCTATCTTCAGTTATTGACTAAGATCTAGATATAAAGATTGTTACATTGTTTCAAAATTTGGCAATTATCTGTCTAACAGTTATGTAACAGATACTTTGACTTAGTGAGTATCTGGGATTGCATCTAACCAAATAAGCAGTTTTAGTATGCAATCCCAAACACCCTCAAAACTGCTCATACATGGTCTCAAAACGCAAATTTAGATAATAGTCATATAAGCAGTATGGATAACGAATCAGAAACACCCTCAGAGATTCCACTCATAAGTTTACCCAAACACCCCCTAAACCGTGTATAGCTTATTGAAATTAACCACCACCAAATGGCTTGCTTAGTGGTCAAGGCTTCAAACCTCGCTGGTTGTGTACATTTGGGCGTGGCCAGAGAAGGGCTGAATATGGTCCCGGGATCAACCATGTACATATGAGTCAAAAAGGCTCGCCCTTGCAGGTCAGCTAAACATTGAAAACCTCATTAGTTGGTTTTTGTTTTTTCTTATGAATAAGCAGACTCACAAATAATCAGAAACTAACATATTAAATCAATGGGTCTTCTTCTTTCATAGGGGTCATAACCAAGTCCATTTCAAGCAAATTTTATATAAATACTAACATTCACCAACTCTAAAACTCTATTCCGTAACTACAAAATGGTTTTTTCTCCTGCCGAAACTTGCGGTCATAATATATCTAGTTATTATCAAAATGCATACAGCCGTTACTGGATTACTGCTAAAATTTGTATTTACATTCTGTTAACATAGCCTACCAGAAAGCTACATGTAATATGACAACTGACTCAGTGAAAAGTGAAAACTTATCTGTTATCTCATCTGCTACTGCTACTGGCTTTAACATAAATTTAAAAAACTGTGAGCTTCGAAGTCCACTTTCTGCATTGTCATTGTTGGACAATTCATCGTCTAGGCTTCTTTAACGGGATTACTCCATTTTTTAGTGCAACACAATACACACACGTCTCACTTTTTACCATTCCTTGTCGATTCATCGCCTTAATCAAGACATCAAAGGCGACTCTGTCAAGCATTTCACCTCTTCCTTTGCATACCAAAACCAAAAGTGACATGGCTTTCTCAACCTTTCCCTCAATACAAAGCCCTCTAATGACGATGTTCAATGTGAACGATCTTGGAGACAACCCCATCCTTATCATTTCACACAAATTAACATAAGCCTTGTCCACCTCATTCCCGTTACAAAAGGCTTCAATCATTAACTCATAAGCACAAGGGTCAATATCGCAGCCTCTCTTACACATCTCATCGAACACCTGATAAGCATTTTCCAAAAACTCTTTTTCATCTCTAGATCTCCTACATACGCCTCTCAACAAAGTATTCATCATTCGCCCATCAACCTCAAATCCCACATCCAACATCTCATTAAAAACCACAACCCCCGCCCTAAACTCGCCCCATTGTAACAACCCATGTAACAATGTACTATAACTAACATAATCCGGAACACAATTCCGCTCTTTCATCCGCTCCAACAAACCAAACCCCTCCATCGGTCTACCTTCCTTAAAGTAGCCATTCAAAACAGTATTATAACTCACTACACTCGGACTCAACCCCATTTCAATTGCTTCATTTAGCAACTCTAACGCCTCGTCCGACCTACCCACTTTGCAAAAACCATCCATAACCGCTGTATAACTATAAACATCCGGCCGCAAAGAACATTCCTTAATTTTCAATAACATTTCATAAGCTTCTTCTACTCTACCAACATAACACAACCCTTTTAACAAACAATTATAAGTATTAATATTAGGATCACATTGTACCATACTCATCATCTCAAACACTTGAAAAGCTTCCTTAAGCTTACCTTTTTTGCAAAAAGAATTAATAACCTGTGTAAAGGTTTTAACTTTATTGTTATCAAACACAAACCCATTATTAATCATATGTTCCAAGACCTTTTTAGCTTCCATTGGGTCATCTTTTTTGCAGAAATAGTTTACAAGTATAGAAAAAGTCAACCCATTAGCACAAAAGTCAAAGTTTGATAAACTAGAGTATAATTTATGTGCATAGTCTAACTCATCATTAAGAACCAAACCCATAAGCACATGATTAAACTCTGTTAAAGTCTTAATGTTTCCAGCTTTAAGCCTGTGTGCTAAACCTTGAACTGGGTTGTGTTTTAATAGTTGTGGTGTTGGTGTTGTTGCAGAGATGATAAAGTGGGTTGGTCTTTTTTTGGGGTTTAAATTGTGATAAGGTGAAGGAAGTTGAAAAGGAAAATGGTGTTGGATGGAATTCATGTTGGACAACAAAAGAGTGAAAAGGTTTCAAGATACTGTCTTGAAATAAGAGGACTAGGTGAAATGGTGTTGCGCCTCCAACTATTCGGTTCAATTCACTTAGTTCAAAGATTTAGGGTCGTTTGGTTTGCTTATAGGAATCACAATAGATATTGATATGATAATATGGTGGTATGGGATTGAGTTTGAGAGTTCAAAAAATGTTGTTTAGTTTATATATTTGGGTTTGAATATTGTTTGATAAATATGAAGAAAAAAAGTGGGGTGAGGGGGCGTTTCTTTTTTATGTTAATGAGTCTTAATGGGGAGATAGTGGTAGGGCCACACATATAATATGTTTCTTTTTTTATTAAATGGTCTATATGAGGAGAGGAAGCAAAAAGTGCTCCTCCCCATTAAGATTTATTAACAGAAATGGGCCCACCCACTTAATCTGGAAAAAAAAATAAACAAGCCCTGAGTGAAATTAGTGGTGAAATATAACCCACTTGAATGGTTTGGCAAAATCCACCAACTCCAAGTGTAGGACCCACATAAATTATTTGGCAAAATCCCTCAACCAAATGACCACAAATGGTATCAAACTCATACCCTCATTCCTACACCCCTATAACAAACGGACCCTTGTATTATTTGTTTGGATGAGTAATTGATTTTACTATCTCAAAACCGAAAGGTATTAAGCGGGTAACCGGACATGCGGATACTCGAAATGAGCGGTTACATGCTATTTGGGTCATAGTTAACTGTTTTAGAGGTTTAATCGAGTTTAATGTATGAACAATAACATGTTCTAAAACCTAAAATGTCATTTTAGTAAAATTAAATAACACCGGATATATTAAAGTTTTTCAATTACTCCGTACAATAATTGCATTCAAATAAGCATACATAACAAATCAACAAAAAATATTTGTTCGACATTAATAAGTTACGACCACATAGTGCACATTCAAATGAGAACTCTAAATTTGGTGAGAAGGTGAAAACTAATCTTAGTCACTCATTTTATCCTTTTTTTTAGTTTTGATCTAATGGCTAATATTAATTAACTAGTTTTTTGAAAATTTCCAAAACAAATCTAAAAAAAATCAAAAAATAATAAAAAAATCAAAATATTTTCTCATGTGACGATTTTTTTTTCACATGTGAAGAAAAAAAAAATTCGAAAACATAAAATTCGAAAAAAAAAAAAAAAAAAAAAAAAAAAAAAGAATTTCAGAAAAAAAAAATCAAAAATTTTCAGTTTTTACATGTGAATTTTTTTTTTCACATGTGAAAATTGAAAATTTTCATATGTGAAATTTTTTTCACATGCGAACTATTTTTTTCACAAGTGAAAATTTTTTCGTAAGGCGAAAAAAATTTTCACACATCGACGTTTATTAAACAATTTTCACACATAGATGTTTAGCCGAATGTTTACATTAGGAACAAAAAAGTCGTCATACAATAAAAGTACCGCATTAATATAATCAAATCTTTTACAATTATTTGAATATTTAGTTTAAATTTATATTTTACACGGTTCGGTTATGTTAACCGCGGATATCCAAAAATAAAAAACAGCGAACCATGATAAGCGAGTTTCTTCGATTTCAGTTATTTTAGGTTTTAGGTTTTTCAGTTTCGGATTGAGCGGTTCAGCTCGATTTCAGTTTCTCAGGATTTTTGAACACCCCTAGTTTTTATCTTATAACATTCATATAAAATTGATCACTATGGTCAAAAGGTGAGGCCCCCAACATTACTTTGATATAGGGGTGTTCATCGGTTCAGTTCTCGGTTAATCGGTTTATTCGGTTCTGGTTGTTCGGTTAAAATTTTTTTCGGGTCATAACTGAAAACCAAACCGAACCGAAAATATCTATAACCGAACCGAACTGAAGTTCGGTTGTTATGGGTCAAAACCGAAAACTGAATTTTGTATTTGAATTACGCTATTTATAAATTTTTTTAATTTAATTATATATATTTTTGGCAAAAAAAATAGTTCAAGCATAAAAAGTGTTTTATATTAGTATAAAATTTTAATTGACACTATTTATATATAAAATAATATAAATATATAAAAACATTTTGTATAAGTTTAAAAATGTTTGTCCCACTTTATAAAAAATGTAAGGTTTGTAAAAATAAAAATTCCTTTGATCATAAAATGGATTAAACATTTTGTTCATTCATACCTTAAGTGATTTGGATGTAAAGTGAATATTTATCACTAAATACTTGTTTACGTCATAATTTTTAGCTCAATGGGTTTACGTTTCGTGATTATCAAAACATAAAGATATCGATAAATGTTAATAATGTTTTTAGGCATTATTTATATCAACAGTTTTTTTTATCCAAAACAGCTTCTCTATAACCAACTTCAAGTTCTTCATTTCTTTTTAAAAGTGGTTTGACAAACTCTCCATTCATTTCAAACTTCCGAGCTTGAGATTTAAGGTTTGAGTTTTCAAATTCAAGTTCAGCTTTTCTTTTTGTTACATTTTCAAAACCTTTTTCCATTTCCTTAAATCTCTCAAGCTCTTTTGTCAATAAGACATTCGTTTGCTTAGCTTTGCGATTGTCCTCTTTGCACTTTTCAAGTTCATGTTTGAAATTATCGATTAAAGAAGCAAATAAAGCATGATCTTGTTCATAAGAAGATCCATCCTGGACAGGCTCACCTCTATTAGGATCCATATTCGGAGTAGCAAAAGTGATATTACTATCATTTTGTTCCACCACATATGTGTCACTAATAGACTCAGAATGCTCAGGATGTGTCTGATTATGAGCAAACACATTGTCGAACAAAACAACATTATCATTATTGTTTGAATGTTGTACCGTAGCCAATATCTCTGTGTCTGATGAAGGTATGATATGATCATCTTCGGTGTCCCAAATAGCTTCATTCCTTTGTGTACCATCAGTATCTGAATCATAGTTAGGACTGCTGCTTTCAACCTGCTGTTTTGAAGATGAAGCACTTCCCGTGAAAACCAAACTATCATCAGATGCTTCACCCTCGTTGACCGTATCCTCTTCTGTTTGAAAATCTTTGTCTGTCTCTCTTTCAATCACCTTTGTTTCCTTTAACTGCATCTCTCTTTCAATTAGCTCTCTTTCTTTTAACTGCATATCTTTTTCAATCTGCTCTCTTTCCTTAATCTGCATATCTTTTTCAATCTGCTCTCTTTCTCGTTTTAGCTTCTCAATCTCATATAACTCAGCTTCCTCAGCATCAAGTATCTTATCGAGTTCACCCATGTCATTTATGCATTTAGTTCTGAAGGTCGAATAGCTTACACAAAATTTTTGGTAAAATGCATCGATAAACTCTGACTGGTTCATTATCCAAGGGTTAAAGATACTCTGAAATTGAGTTTGGATCACTTTAAGAGCTTCCCTGCAGTCACGCGTATGAAGTTCTTCTTCATTAAGTAGCTTTTCAAGTTGATTCAGGCGTTGGATGAGTTTTTCTTTGAAATTATGAAATCGGACTCTGACGTAGTATTCAAATGCTTGATCGAACCTTGACTCATATCCAGATTTGTTTATAACCTTCTCAACCTGTGAGTTGAACACTGTAAACTTTTCTTAAAATCTTTCTCCTTCATTTGCATTTCTTTTTCCATTAGGTTCTGATGTGTGATAAAGTTGATCTTAGATCGTTGAAGATAACAAAGGTTGTTGTTGAAGATTAGATGTTTTTGGCGAAGTTAGAAAATCGTATATGGTTGATCGTAGTGATTTCGAATTTTCCCCCCAAAAATATTTTGAAAATTTTCTCTACCCAAAATTTGAAAATCACTATGAAATGCAATTCTAAGGTTACCAGAAAAATTTGAGTTTTAAAAATTTTTACGCCAAATTTTACCGAAAAAATTTGAATTTTGGCCTAAAATTTGAATTTTGGGCCAAAATTTTCAACGTTATACCAAAATTTGAATTTCGCGTAAAAATTGAACGTTTAGTCTCCTCTCAAATATATATATATATATATATATATATATATATATATATATATATATATATATATATATATATATATATATATATTTTGTTAACTCGGTAAAGTTTGTCTAACTCGAAATTGCTTCTGTTACTCGAAAGGTTTTCTAACTCGATAAAATAATCTAACTCGGTAACCTTTGCTTACTCGATAAACTTTGCAAACTCGGTAAAACTTTGTAACTCGGTACACCTTGTAGTTCTAACTCGAAACAGCTCTAACTCGATAACCTAATGAAATTTCGGCAGCGTTTCGTTTAGTAAAACCCAAGTGAAATCCTTACTCGATAAACGATAAGGTGTTTTAGCTAACTCGCTAAAATGGCTAACTCATCAAAGTAAGAAACTCGATACAAATAGCTAACTCGGTAAAAAAATTTCTTAACTCGATAAAAACACCACCTAACTCGATAAAAGTTTTCTTAACTCGATAAAAAATTTTCTGAACTCGATAAAAATTTTCTTAACTCGATAAAAAAATTTCTTAACTCGATAAAAAATTTCTTAACTCGAAAAAAAAATTTCTAACTCGGAAAAACGCCGATGAACAGTAACCTGATCCGAAAATAAGCTTTAAATCCAAGTTTTTTCCAACCGAATCTAACCTAAAACAACCTATATCATCCCTTGGCTCTTGATACCACTTGTAGGACCGTAGATCTAGCTTTATCACCTAAGAATATGATGTTAGAGAGAGATAGAAGAGCTAGAGAGAGAAAGTAGAGAGAGAAAGGTGAAGAGCACTATGTGTAAAATAAACCTGGAATAATATGAACTCCCACCCTTCCTAACAAGCTTAGGAGGGTATTTATAGTTTTTACATATGCCACCATGGGCTTTCTCTTGGGCCTTCTTTTGGGCCAAGCCATTAAGGCTTTTACATAATCTTAATAGACTAGCATTTCACTAACTATTACATGAATATATTTAACTAACTATTTAACTCAATAATGATCGTCACTTTTAATCCTAACAGTAAAGGTGAGAACGTATCAATTTATTCAACGACATGATAAAGGCCGGTGAAAAGCCGACAAAAACCACGTTTATAAACTTATTATCAGCTTGTGCTCATTCAGGTTTAGTCAACGAAGGTTTAAGATTATACACATGTTTGATGAATATGGTGTGGAACCGGTTATGGAACATCACGTTTGTGTAGTTGATATGTTGGGTCGATGTGGGAGGTTAAATGAGGCGTATGAGTTTATAAAGAGTATGGCAGTGAAACCAGATCATGGTATTTGGGGTGCAATGTTAAGTTCATGTAATTATCATGGCGACATTGAAATGGGGAAGAAAGTGGGTGAGATTTTGTTTGGCTTGGGACTTAAGAATGCCGGGGTACTATGTTTCTTTAGCGAATACGTATGTTGGTGCCGGGAGTTGGAGTGATGCGGTGAAGTTGAGAGAGTTTGTGGATGATGTGAGATTAAAGAAGCCGGCAGGCTGTAGTCTTGTTGATGTTGGTTAACAGTGACTTTATACTTTATGTTGTCCGATATGGTTAATTATAATGTAAATTGTTTGTGTAAATTACTTCAATTATGAAGAAAGTACAAAGTTTTGACTAAATCTAAAGATTTTGTTTGTTAATTACTTGTTACTGTGATAATTATTGTGGTTATACATACGTTTTTCATAATTCTAATTGTAAGAAAGTTAGATGAATTTTGATTACAACAACATAATCTAATAAAGTTATGCCAAAAGAACCGAAAAAATGATGGTTGCAAACAGATAATATTACGTATATCAGTTTAAGAAAAAAAGATACCAATAACAATAACAGTCATGTTTATTCGACTTCTGTACCTCATGTTTTTAAATTGAACTTAGCTCACTCATCCCACTATCGGGTAAAAAACTGGTATCTCTCAACACATTACATACCAGTAAGAAAACGGCAGGAGGCAACAATTTCTTGTGAATAAACTAAAATAAGCCATTGGCAGATTCAAAATGAAAAAGATACTTGTTTACTTTTTGTGCAATAAGTTGCTAGCAATAGGAAAATCTGGTGCTATATCAACTGGGACCTGCAAGTTTAAACAAAATACATGTCAAATGAGCTTATAGAAAAATAAAGATAAATTCCTATTTGCCAGGGTGCAGGATTAAAACTTTCCATTTGGACTTTTTTTGGGTAAACTGATTCTTCCGTTATGGACTTATGGGACTCACTAGAGTAGACCACTAAATTTTACGAGCGGAGAGCCCAGATGGAATCATCTAGAATATGCCTATGATATTCAATAAGGCAGAATAATGGGCGGGTCGGTAAACAAGTAAAAACGGGTACTTTTTGGTACCCCCGGTTGGGTTGGATTAACCCAAAACATCTTTTGATTATTGACTAAAATGACTTACGAAATTTTATGCATTAGAAAATGCCTTTCCAACTTTCCGTCCATTCATTTCTTCCAAGCAATTTTTTTAGTTGACATAAACATAAACCAAATCAGCCTATTCAAAGGTAAACTGAGTAAAACGCTTCAACTATGAGAAATTACACCAAGTAAAATTTACCTGAACTTTGGTCAATTTTTCCAAAGCAATGGTCAAAGGTTGTGTCATTTGACCATATTTTTCAAGAAGCTTTTGTGCTGCATCTTTATCGCCTTTGGCTTGTATGGTAAGTATTTCCCTACTTAAGCTCTCGACCGCATCTTCAATCTATCACAACACATGAAACGATTCAGATAAAAAAAATACATACTTAATCTGAAATTTCCTTCATTGCCATTTTTAACTCGGGTCAACGGATATTAGAGGATATGTTATCTTTTCAATATCTGACCCAATTTTAAAAATAAAAAATACTTGAGAAAACATACCTTATCAAAGTCAACAGAGAATGTTTGGTCAGGAAGCAAAACAAAGGCCCCTTTCTCGAATAACCAGTTAAACTGTAGTGCTTGTCCTTTGCTGATATACATAATGAAGATCAATAATATAAGACCAAAAATCAATATAAAAGGAAAAAAAACAGGTGATTAGTGAGTTACCCATGAGCTTCCTCTAATCCAAAACGTACTGAGCGAAAGCATCCAGCAAGGAAAGAAACATACATGGACTTCTCAAGGCTCTTTGGAAGTAATTCCTGGCCAAGCCAAAAAAAAAAAAAAAAAAAAAAAAAAAAAGACAATCAAAATTTATAAGGAAATCATAAGTATTTAACTTATCCCAATTCCGGCTAAACATATGCAGGATGGCGAAAACGCCATGAAAATATCGAAAATACAAAAAACTTCATGTTGATGCATCATAAAAATAATTGTCTTTTCAAAATTTATAAGGATGTGTTCGTCATTTGGCATGTTTTTTTGCCAGAACTAGTACAAATTATAGACTATATCTCACAATACCCTAACTAACCTTTGCAATAAGGAAATTAAGGGCCCAAAGACCAACAATGTCGGCTTTAGCTTCTTCAAGAGCAGAGTGAAGTTCTTGTAGCTCCTGTTTCATCAAATACACAAAGAAACAAATTAAATAATGTCTCCCATGAATTTCAAAATAGAGTTTTAAAACGAAACTGAGAAACTGACCAATCTCACAGTAGAACTCTGACCACTTGGAAGTGTAATTTTATGTGGCCCGATCCCGTGACAACACTCGTGACATATTGTGTGAGTGAAAAAAGAGTCAAAGTCAACAAGCTCTCGTTGTTCCTTTATAATACACAACTCAGCTATAGGCTGAAGAATTAGCTTGAACCTGTTTCGGATAATAAATTTGGTAAATTTATTAACACAACTTCATTCTAAAAGGTTTTAACTATAGTAAAAAAAATGTCTTTAAAATTAAGAAATATGGAAGAACATAATCAAAGGTTTGATGACTTTACTTTGCCTCAGAAACATTCTTCAGCATGACCATTGATGACCCACGATCTTTTATGATACGCTCATCATTCGGAAGATTAAATGCCACAGTTTGAGGTCCTTTCACACCCTTCATCAACATAATAAAATAATATCATATTTTAATCATATATTACGGGTCAAACATGTAAAATGAGACAGGGAGCATGCCAAATGGGCCCAAAAAGTCGCTAGTGTACGCATAGATTGGCATGATCCATTGGTATTATGTATTAGACTGATAACATATTTACTCAACTATCAGGCGGGTCAAAGGTTTCATTTTATGGATGGAGAGCTCACCCCTGAATTGTATACAAGCTGAATGACGCGAATAGGTGCAGATATAACATCTTTTGATTTGTACATGTCATCCATTGGAAGATTTTTTTCCAAAACCTACATAATGGAATTCGCTAGATAAACAAAAGCATCATTCATAAATATACTATAATTAAATTAGTTCATGAGTATAATCCAAATTTGTACCTGCAACTGATCTCCAAAGAGTTTGAGCTGAGTGGTTGCTTTATCATCCCGAACACCAATAAATGCCTCAAATGTGGCCTGAGTACACAACAGCAAGAAATACTTGATATTTGAACTAGTAAAACCTCAAACTAAGCAAAAATACTACTCCGCATTTCTTTATGCCACTAAATACTTATAAGATTAGAACCAAATTGTCATACGAGTAAACAAAATTGAAAGTTGATTTATCAAACTTAAATCAAATATACTACTAAATGAAGAAGAGACACGATTACCTTGTATCCGAATAGAACATCTTCATAAGTCTCGTATGGGCCAATAGTAACATCCAATTTAGAGTCCTTAAGAAAATGAAAAATGCATGCAGTTAGAGCTATATAAAAAATAGCAATATAATAGTGTCGTATCTACTGACCAATTTCATCCAGGCTATATCAGAGTCATAATAGTCATTTGAGAGGAAAGCATCAGCCTTGCTATGTAACAGTCGCTTCAAACTACAAGATCGCAGATGATTTTATTAAAAGCATGTACTAATAAATACATATGAATCAGCAAAAGTTTAAATAAGAATGTACCTAGGGGAACTAGTCATATCCCCTGCTTTATGTAATAATTTAGCGGCTTTTGCGAGATAGGCAGAATATTCTTGAGAATAAGGGACGAAGATCACTGGTACTATTGGAATGAGTGTCATTATGCCTTTTAATAACATTGAAAAAACCCGTTGCTTCTTGTTTTTCATTCTCTGAAAGCCCTTTCATCCATAATTCGAATTCCTGCCATAATAAACGAAATGGTTAGTCAGGTAACAAGATGGGTGCAATCGGTCAATTAGGTTGACCCGCAAGCTTTTATTACCAAAATTTTGAACTTTAAATACTTCAACTATATGTGATTACAGAAAAGTGTTATTACAATTATTAAAACAATGCGAAATAGGCGGTTTTATGCATACAATATACACGTATAGTGACATTATAACCCATTTGACCCATTTTTAGCAGAAAATTAATTTGTCCACTTTAAGATAAAACACGACTCAAAAAGGATTCTATCCAAATTACATCTCAACTTAATAGCATATAAGCCACATTTTCCACAAACTCAATTTGAATGAATTTATAAACATAAAAAACGGATACCATTTTATCCATATCTGGAGGGTAGAAGCTAGCACCGGGTGGCTTCAAAATGGGGAATGCAGCTTTATATTCAACACCTTTCCATCCAGCCACTTGTTTTGTTGCTTCAGGAAGCAATCTAACAGCAGAGTCTGCAGTTGTCAAAAATGCTTCATTTTCATCAAGACAAGACCTGCAAAATACACACATAAATTCAACTTTTTGATATCACAGTGAGTGACAAGTACAGTAATATGAGAAAATCATATTGGATATATGCTATAGTACTTTTAGGGGCAGTATCTTACCATGGACTCTTGTTTATCGAATAATATTTCCATTTTAGCATGTCCAACTCAGATATTTCCCCACGTCCGTTTAACCATCCCCTTAAAGATGTGTTGCTGTACCAAACCTAGTTCAAGAGACGACCGGGGGGGGGGGGGGGGGGGGGGGGGGGGGGGGGGATGAAGGGGGATATTTAATCAAAACGTTTACCTTAATTTGTCTAAATATAACATAGATAAATCATCATTCAGTAAAGTAATCACATGCGCATAAAACTTTAAAACAATATTAATCCATAAGTTTTTTGAAGTTCAAAAGAAAATATACCTGCTTGTAAAAAATATCATCCATTATTTTCGCGGCTTGAATGAGTAAGGCCAGAACTTCCTTGTCCTCTTCTGACAGACCGGTCAACTGTCATAAAACGTTGAGTTAAATTCCTTTATATCTTTTAACAGTTATGGTTAACAGATATAAGTGGGAAAAGAAAACCTCTGCTGCAAGTGAGATCGGAGCATAACGAGCGAGCTTTTGTTGCAGAAGCAAACTCTTTGTTTCTGCGTTTTCTTGGTACCTATAAAAGTTGAGAAATTTAATTTATATGGATATACAATAAGTGTACCTTATGATTTGAAATGGTTCACGATTCACTAAAATGAAATAAAGGATGATATAACAGTACTTAGATGATCAGGATATACCTTTTGGTGATTATATCAAATAGTTGACCATATGGTCCATCAACATTATACGGTGCATAATGAGGGTCTCCGTTAGCGAGTAAGTGCCGGTACTCTTCAACTGAGATATATTTAACGGCTGAAACCTCAGATTCCTAAACAAAAATAAAAATAAACTTTGATTGATCAACCTTTTTTTGCTACCAACAATGAGATGCTACTTTGGTATATCTTCGTTACCTGAAGAGTAAAAGCTTCCAAGGGGATGGGGTCTAGTGTTGTCACGAGATAAACATCATCAAATTCATTATCGATGAACTTTCCGTCATTTGTAGCACTACAATCAAATGTGAGACATTAAATCAAATAACATCTAAAAATGGAAGATTTATCTGCATATGTGAGTTATTAAGCTCTTAAACTAAAAACCACTTTGGTACTTGATTATTAAAAAATATGATATTCCAAACAACCCGTAGATTCCATGCGCAGCAAAAGGTTTCCATTTTCAAAAAAAAAATAATAAATAAATAAAATAAAATAAAATAAAATAAAATAGCAAGCTTTTTATATAATTAAACCAACACGCTGATCATATAGAAGGTTTACCATTCTTGTAGAAAAACAAACAGCAATTCAAAGGCATCGTTTGGGAGGGTTACACCTAGCTCTTCTTGAAGTTCTCTCCTGCAAGCATACAGCATAAATTCATAATAAATGATGCTAAGTTAGTAAGTTTTAAGCAAATAAGTTAAGCACAAGTGTTGCAAAATGACACAAGAGAGACACCAAACAATCTTTTTGTGACTCGAATGTAAAGAAAAAAGCTACAATGGCTAAAATTGGATAAATGAAAAGCAAGTTGGTACTACCCTTATGCATAAAGATTCTGGTTTATCATTGGGACCGATTATATACCTCGCTGTGATAAGGGATGTATCACCAGCAGATACATGACCTGCACTAGAAATATCCCACAATCCGGGCCATGAATCCTTGCAATCGGCACGTTTTTGGAGTAGAAGTTGTTGTGTACTTTCGGCAAAGATCCATACGTGAACGGCTCGGTGGTAATCGCCATCTCTGTGAACAGCACTTCTGTACAAAATAAGTATTAATATGTTAGCTAAAGACATTATGTATAATCATAAACACTAACTCATCTATCCACATTATACATATTCCACGCTGATAATAAGACTCAAACTGATAAGGCCTACTCAAAACTTGTTGAAAATTTTGTTTCGGAAGTGATAATGTGATATGAGACATGATGCTGACATGCTGTAACAAAAAAGGCTACAAACGATGAGTTGTTTGAGGGGCGTTTGGGATTGCTTACTAAAACTGCTTATCTACTATTGGTTTTTACTTGATCAGTTCAAAATACACAACTCCAAACTACTTATAGGCTTATTGCATTCGGAAATAAGCTAGCATCAGCAACTCTAAACTGCTTATTCAAAACAGCTTATTTCGTTTACAAGTAATCAAATTAGCAATTTGGATAAGCAATACAGTTAAGCGATCCTAAACACTCTGAAGGGGGTTATTTTATCGGCTAATGAGCTTATTTGAATCCGGAAAAGCTCACTCTTTTCAGCTTATGAGCTTCTCATAAGCCGAAACAAACAGGCTTACAAGCTTTTCCCAAAAAGGCTGAAAATGATGACTTGTTTGAAACTGCTTATCTGATATTGTTTCTAATAAGCAACTCCAAACTGCTAACCGCTAATTGCTTTTTGAATTAAGCATTCTAACTTAAGCAACTTCAAAATACCTATTCAAAACAGCTCATTAGATTCTAAAGGGAGAAAGGGTCTTCTTTTTTTCTTTTGGTTATAAGCTTGTTCTCATAAGCTGAAACAAATATGAGGTTTTTTCGAAATTCAAATAAGCCCATAAGCCGGCAAAATAAGCTAACCCTAAAAAAGTAGATACTTAAGTAATCACATACCAATATAAATCAAGAAACAAGCTAAGAAACGATTGAGCCTGCCTGGGTTTAGAGAAACCGGTTTTGAGACCAGTTTTAGTCAATATGTCAAACTCTTCCTCCTCTTCTTCATGTAACTGATGTTGATCATCATCTCCATCGCCCATGCTGCTAATTGTTTTGTTAATTATAATTTGTTTTAAGTTAATGATTCACTAATTAGAAATGGGTTGTGTTTGGATTTTAGGCATATATTCATTTTCTTTTTAAAGGTATCGGCAAAGTTATAAATAGCGTGAGACGTGCCGTCGCGGCGAAGCCAAGCCTCAAGCAACACCCGCTATAGCGAAGCTACAACGTTTTTTGAGGCGTGACTCAAGGCGGCATAATTTTTTATAGATTTGTATATTTATATCATATTTCATACATATATATTATCTTTTAGCATATTCACATTCACTTGTTATATTATCTTTTAGCATTTGATTTATAAAGTTAGCTCAAGGCCAAGTTCTTTCTAGCCCAATAATAGTAAATCACTAAATCCTACAAAAGCTTCAAAATAAAGCGCCACGCTTCACGCTATAGAGCGTCTTACCACGCTTTTTCGCGCTTCATAACACGCTACGCCTTAAGAAGACGTCTTGGCCTGTTTCGTAACGTGGAGGCCACGCCTTGGCTATAGCGCCGCTATGGCGCGCTATTTAGAACCCTGGGTATTGGTACTCACTTTTACCTCTATTTAGTAATACAAATATACAATATACTTTGTTATGTCGTTTTTTGTTTAGTATTTTATATTAAACCAAATTACCAAAATGAACGTTATACTAAGTGTATTTACGGAACTGAACATTTTTTACATGCTTTACCAAAGTGACCAATATATGTCACCATCAACTTTTTCACTTTTCCATTCGCCCTAATAATCGCCGGAATTCAATAAGATTCGCCCAAGTAAAGTGGGATTTTATTCACTTGATTGATGGTTTTTTTTTTTTTTTTTTTTTTTATTGAAATCATGATACTATTTGAGCAGTGAAAATGCCTTTTGATACAACAGTTGATAAATGCTGACAGGTTTTACTGTGCAAGTGTCTGGGTACCATCATCTAACCCTTGAATAAAATACAGTAACATTCTTTTTAATAGTTTTGACAATGTTGATGTTGTCATCTTCTTCATTTTCCCATGCAAACCCTCTAAATTTTATTCCATGCACACGAATTCATTCAGAGAACTATTTTGAAATTTCATTTTCTGCTTTGTTTTCTTAAAACTATGGCAAAGCGTAGAGACCTCGAGATAGGCGGTAATAAAGCCCACAATGATTTGGCAGAACCATTTATTGACCTCGCCTAGGACCACGCCTCCCCTCAACTTGACCTCGCCTAGGACCACACCTCCACCTGCCCGTCACCTCGCCTTGGGTTGAATCACCTCGCCTGGCTTGAATCACCTCGCCTAGACCTTCCCTTTCGCGTAGATCCTCGCCTAGACCTCCCCTTTCGCACAGATCCTCGCCTAGATCTTCATCACCATCTTCACCACATATGGGCTCGCCTAGACCCAAGAATCCTCGCTTGATCACCTCGCGTAAGGCCTCTGGTAACACGTACAATTCAATTCAACTCGCCTACACCTCGCCTAAACCCTCACCTCGCCTAAACCCTCGCCTACAACTCGCCTATAGCTCGCCTAAACCCTCCTATCTTTCTGAATCACATAAGCATCGCCATCACCTCGCCTAGTATTCCTTTTACTAGATCTAACGGTTAGAAACTAATTTAGTAATACATCTAACGGATAATATGTGAAATGTTCATTTTCGATAATTTTATGTGCGACGTTTATATGTGTAAACTAGTTGAATAAAACGTTCATTTAAGTAATTTACTCTTTATATTATGTTAAGTGGTCCCAAACACTCTAAAGGGAGAAATGATTGAACGTGCCTGGGTTTAGAGGAGCCGGTTTTGAGACCAGTTTTAGTCAATATGTCAAACTCTTCCTCCTCTTCTTCATGTAATTGATGTTGATCATCATCTCCATCGCCCATGCTGCTAATTGTTTTGTTAATTATAATTTGTTTAACTTAATGATTCTGACTAATTAGAAAGATGGGTTGATTAAATTCCAAACACTTTTTTTGTGTTGAATAACAGAATAATTTGTGTTTGGGTTTTGGTTTCGGGCATATATTCATTTTCTTTTTTAAGTTATTGATAACTAGTTCAAAAAAAAAAAAAAAAAAAAAAAAAAAAAAAAAAAACTGGTGACCCACTTTTATCCTTTTAATAATACAAAATAGTACACTTGTTTTGTGTTTTTTTGTTTCGTATTTTATAGAGTAAATTTCATAAATCGTCCCTGTAGTTTAACGGGTTTAACGGATTTGATCCCTCGAAAGAATTTTTCTCGGATCCTCTCCCTATGGTTTAAACCCGTAACGGGTTTGGTCCCTCTGGCTAACACTCGTTAGTTTATCCCGTTAAGTGGTGTCACGTGACTATCACGTGAGGGGTATTTATGTACTTTCACGTTTGGCGCTCTTTTGTATCATTAATATAGCGGGGGCAGGGATTTATAACACACTTCATCCCCAAATTATTTCACCCACCCACTAAAACTAATCTGATTAAACCCTAAACCTAAACCTAGAAACTGTTAATCCCTTGATTTTGATAGCAAAATCAACAATGTTGTGTCAATGGAGGGTTCGAAAAAAGGGAGAAAAAGCAAACCCCTATGTAGATTATCGTAAGTGTTTATCAATTAATAACATTTGGTTTTAATGATTAATATTGTAGTTGTAATTAATATTGGGTATTTTTTTTTAACATGTAAATTCCCTACTGTTTTTTGTCTTAAGATTTACCACGGAAAAGCCTTCACAAGTCCTCCTAAGATAAGGTACAAGGGTGGGAAGGTAAATTGGGTTGATGATATTGATGCCGATTTATTTTCTGTTGTTGAAGTTAGTAGCATGATGGAAGAGTTAGGTTATGAAAATGCATCAATGGCCTATTATTATAAGAAACCTAACACTGATTTGGACAATGGCCTTACAAAATTAGAGATTGATAAAGATGTTTTGGATTTGTTGAATTATGTTGATAAGTACAAGGTTATGGAAGTATTTGTTGACCACTCTGTTTCTAAGGAACCCAAAAGTGTTGATGAGGGTATGGGTATTGGTCAGACCACTCAACCAAAGGATCAAGATAGTTTAGGAGATGATGATAATGATGTAGAAGTTGATGTAAGTGAGGATGAGTGGTTGCAGAATACATTAAAGAAGTTGCCTAGATTGTCTAAGGATGCTAAGAAAGACTTAGGGCAGTCTAGTAGGAATAAAAGCATGGTTGTAGAGGTTGTTAACAAGGGTGAAAATGCTAAGGAAGATGGTGCAGGGCAGTCTAGTAGGAATAAAAGCATGGTTGTAGAGGTTGTTAAGGATGGTGAAAATGCTAAGGTAGATGGTGCAGGGCAGTCTAGTATGAATGAAACAATAGTTGTAGAGGTTAATAAGGATGATGAAGATGTTAATGAAGATGGTGCAAACACTTCAGATAGTGAACAAGGTTCAAATACTGAGAAGGATTTAGATAGTGAATAAGGTTCAGATAGTGATGACTCTGAATTCATAGTTGATGAAGAGCACATGATTGATGATGCAGAGGTTGATATGGATGAATTTTACAGGAACACATATGGTAATGTAGAATGGATTGGATGCACAGACATTACAGAAAAGGTAACTGTTGTTGATGATGAAACAGTTGATGAGTTGATCATGAAGCTTTTGATAGTTTGAGTGAATCAGATGATGAAGTTGGTGTTAGGAAAAAAGCATTGAGGATGGTGGCTAGAAAGCAAAAGGCTAAAGTTGCTAGTGGTGGTCCAATTTGGAAGGAAAATTTTTATGTTGGACAACAATTTGCAAATAGTCAACTTATTAAACAAATGGTCAGTAGAGTGGCAGTGGAACAAAGGAGACAATTATGGTTAAAAAAGAATGACAAAAAGAGAGTGAGGGCTGTTTGTAGAGGTCAAGTGCCAAACTTTGCAAAAGGTGATATGTGTTCTGTTAATGGGCCAAGTTATTCTAAGGGCCCAAAAGGAGGTAATGAGTCCAAAGGTAAGTCAACTAGTGAAGAAAATGCTTTATGTCCTTGGGCTTTGCAATGTTCCAAATTTCCAAATGAAGATACTTGGGCTGTTAAAACATTTGATGATACCCACACTTGCTTACAATCCAGAATCATAAAAAAATGCACAGCCACTTTTCTTTCTAGGGATGTAGAAGAAACTATTAAACCAAACCCTAAAATTCCATTGTCTGCACTCAAGGAACAGTTGCAGAAAAAATTTGATGTAGGAGTTTCAAAGCAGAAGGCATTTAGAGCTAAGAAAATGGCTAATGATAGGGTGATTGGTGATTATACTAAACAGTTTGCACAGTTAAGAGATTACTGTATGGCATTAAAAGAAATGAATCCTAATACTACTATTAAGATTGAGGTACAAAGGAATTCAGAGGACATAGGTAGGAATGAAAGAAAGTTCAAGAGGATATATGTGTGTTTAGGTCCATTAAAAGAAGGATTCAAGGCAGGGAAGACAGATCTATTGGGTCTAGATGGTTGTTTCATGTCTGGTCAATTCCCTGGTCAAATTTTGACTGTAGTTGGAGTAGATCCAAACAGTGGAATATACCCACTTGCTTATGCAATAGTTGAGGCTGAAACCAAAGATTTTTGGAAGTGGTTCCTAGATTGTCTTGGGGATGATCTTGGACTTTTCAGAAACTCAAATTTCACATTTATATCAGATAGGCAGAAGGTATGCTTTCTTTTAATCTTATTATTGTTATTTTAAATTTTTTGTTATTTTTTTAATTTTTTTTATATAAGTTATCAACATGTTTCAGGGTGTGATACCTGCAATTGCTGAGACATTTCCAAGTGCAGAACATAGGTATTGCCTTAAACACATCTATAACAATATGAAATTATCTTGGAGAGGACAGATGTACAAGGAATTATTGTGGAGATGTGCAACAGCTACTACCATTCAGTTGTTTGATAGACAAATGGAAAAGATGAGAAGTCATAGCAAAGAGGCTTATGAATGGTTAAAGAAAATCCCACCACAACATTGGGCTAGGTCTCACTTTTTTGGTAAAAGTTTACTTTTTATTACCTTATGAATTAACATATGTATGACAGAATAATAACATCTTTACTTATGATATGACAGGAAGGCCAAAATGTGACATCCTGTTAAACAACATGTGTGAGGTATTAAACAGGCAGCTTGTTGATGGAAGGGATAAACCAATCATAACTTGTTTGGAATTCATAAGGGAATACCTTATGAAAAGGATTGTCAATGTTCAGAAGGTTATTAGCAAGTATGATAGACCTCTAACACCTCATGCTACAAAATTGTTCAAGAATATTGTCAAAGATGCTGGACAGTTAAAGGTAAGTACAATGTTATTTTGCAAAATTCATAGTAGAATGTTAAACACTTGTTTAAAAAGTTAGGGTAACTAGACATTGTTGTACTTGTTATAGGTTGTTTGGAATGGTGGTGACCTGTATCAGGCTACTTGTCCCTGGGGATCACAGTATGTAGTTAATATGAAGGACAAAGTTTGTAGTTGTAGAAAATGGGAGATTAGTGGGATACCCTGCAAATATGCAGTTGCAGCCATATGGGATATGGCTAGCAATGGAGTAGAAACAGCAATACCTGAGGCTTATTGTAATCCATGTCATTGGTTGATAACTTGGAAAGAGATGTATAGGTTTAAAATTAATCCTGTGGAAGGTCCTCATTCCTGGCCAAAATCAGATTCACAAACTATTATAGTCCCACCAGTGTACCACAAACAGATTGGAAGGCCAAGGAAGAAAAGGAGAAAGAGTGCAGCTGAACTTGCTGATGCAATAGAGAAAAGTGGAAAGCTAACAAGGGTTGGTAAGAGTGTGACTTGCACTTTGTGTAAGCAGGTTGGTCACAACAAAAGGACCTGCAAATCTAACAAGAATGTTGGTGGTTCACAACAAGGAGCACAAAATGTTGGTGGTTCACAACAGGCTGCAAATTGTGGTGCCATGGGTTCACAGTCTACAAAAGATGGTGCAATTGGTACACAAGCTTCAAGTACAAGAGTTAGAGTACATCCTTCAGTACTATATCTGTTAGGAATACAAATATTCCTGTAAAAGTCTCGGTCACCCGATTATTGTAATAGCATTAAGTTAGCTCGTAGTTAGTTTATATATTAGATAGTTAGTATTAGTTTAAGTAACACCGTGGAAGAAGGACGGGTCTTCACCCACTGTATGCCTGATCCACAGCCCGTGTGTGGGCGTTTATGTTGTAAGTATAAATACCCCTCTCCACATGTGGAGAGGGTTGGACCTTCATTCAATCTTAATCTAACTTTCTATTTCTCTCTCAAGGTTCCACTCTCTCCTTCTCTCTTCTAATTCCAATGCCACACAACCACAAGGAAATCATGTTTCCAACATAGTTAGTATTCTACCATTGGTATCAAGAGCCAAGATTTCATCTTAGGGCCTTGTAGAATCAGATTTGATGTGGTTTTGTGTAGTTTTGTGAGTTTGAAGTCGCTTTCTTGTAAAACATCTTGGTTTGATCTTTCTAGTGTCATTAGACATGTTAGTGATGTACTTTTATGTTCATTGGTGTTAGTAGAACATTGTGTTTTAGTTGGTTATACCATATCCTTAATCTATTTGAAGTTTGGTTTAGGTTTTAGGTGTATTTCATTGTTGCGGTTAAGTCTACTGTTTCATTGCTTGTCTGCGGTTAGTTCCTGATCTTTGTGGTTAGTTTGACCGCGATTACCATTTTGGGTATACAAACAAATCGCAAGGAAAGTGACAGTTTTGGACTTTTGTCTCTGCGATTAGCTCCTGCGGTTAAGTGATCTGCGGTTAGTTCATTGTGTTTAGCTCCTGTGGTTAAGTGGTTTGTGGTTAGTTCACTGCGTTTAGCTTCTGCGGTTAAGTGCTCTGCGTTTAGTTCACTGTGCATAGCTTTCTGCGGTTAAGTGGTTTGCGACTAGATCCTTGCGGTTAGCTTCACTTGTGGTTTGAATATTCTGCGGTTTGCTTAATTTGCGGTTGGATTACTCTGCGGTTTGCTACACTCTGCGGTTAGTATCTTGCGGTCATCGTTCATTGTGGTTAACCTATCTGCGGTTCATAATTCCTGCGGTTTGATCTAATTGTGGTTAACTATCTCTGCGACTTGTGCACTTTATTGCGAGTATCTCCTATTCTGCGGTTTGGTAGTTTCAATTTTGTGATGTCGACATCCTCTGATGACATTCAAGCTGCTGGGTCCGACACCCGACCTCCGATGTTGGACAGAACTGACTATGAATCATGGGCACAAAGGATTCGTCTCTATTGTTTGGGTAAGGAAAATGGAGTCAACATTTTGAAATCTATCGATGAGGGACCCTTTCAAATGGGTACTGTTAGCATTAAAAATATGTATTATGAAGTGATGGTCATTCTCATATTGTAACTTTGTGTCGTGTGTTAAGATTAGTAATAGTTTAGTCATTGGGCCTTGGACTTGGCAAGCTAATATGTTATATGCTATGTTTCATAAGCCTAGTTGTCCAATCATGTAACCAAGTCCAAGCCCAAGCTCATAGAAAGCCCATCAAAGCCTATGTATGGAACTATATAAGGCACCTTACCTCTCATTTGTAAGGTGTGCTTGTGTGTGTATTATGTGTGTTTCTCTTAATAATATTCTCTCTTCTTTCTTTCTCTACTTTCTCTCTCTAACATACTTCACATATCAAGTCACCAAGGCTATTATAAGTGATAAAGTTGTCATCTTTATGTTCCTACAAGTGGTATCAATCGCCTAACAATGATTTAGGAGGGTTGAGGGGTTGTTTGTTTCGTATTTTTTAAGCTTTATTCTCATTTTTTCTCTCAAAAAATCATTACTTTTCTTGTTTGTTTTGTGTTTTTAACACTTTTTTTATTACAAACTAGTGTTATAAACCTTTCCCAACAAGAAAGTTTTAATCTTTTTGAACATTTCTAGCTTAAAAATTCGAATTTGGTTTTGTACTTGTTTTCGAGGTCTAAAAAAGTTTTTATAAAAATCATCAAGTTTGGAACTTTCTTCAAGTTTTGGTGATTTTATGCATAGAAGTACAAGTATCTTGGAACACAAACTTGATTTCGGAGTTCTTTAAGTCTAACGATTTTTGTTGCCAAATATCGAGAACCTCAAACCCTCTTCTATCGAGGACCTTCTTAAAGTTATCTTCAAACGATTCCGTGGTTTACTCGGTGTTTTTCTTACTTGTATAAGTTAGTAAAAACACTTCGACTTGGGATAACTTTCTAAATTGTATAATTTAGAAAGTTTTGGGTGATAATTTTATCTAAAACGTATTCTAGATAATTTTATCTAAAACACATTCTAGATAATTTTATCTAAAACGTATTCTAGATAATTTTATCTAAAACACATTCTAGATAATTTTATCGAGAACAATTCTAGATAATTTTATCGAGAACACTTTTCGAGAATTTTCCTGGTGACAAAGTTTCGAGAATTTTTCTGGTGTCAAAGTTTCGAGAACAACCTTCACCAAACTCAACTCCTATTTCGTTGGAACGATCCAAGTATCAACTTTATCCATCTACACTTCATCAAATGGCATCTCAGCAAGATATTCATGCAGCCGGTGCAGAAAACCGACCTCCTATGCTTGAAAAAGGTGGATATCTCCCATGGACAAGCCGCATGATTCGTTACATCAAAACAAGCCTGATGGTAAATTAATGATCAACTCCATTATGAATGGTCCATTTCAGCCAAGACAAGTTCAAATTGCCGGTAATCCAAACTCAACAAATCCTACTGAACCATACATGCGTTTACAAACAGAAGAAGATTACACAGATGAAGACAAGACGCAGATCAAAGCTGATGATATGGCAATGCATCTAATCCAACTTGGATTACCTTGGGAGATCTTTGCTGCGGTCGACAGCTGTGAAACTGCTCATGCTATGTGGGAACGTGTTAGAAGGATTTGTCATGGAACAGAGATTGGACAACAAGATGTTGAGAACAAACTTCTTACTGAATGGGAGAACTTCACATCCACTAAAGGTGAACAGATTGAGTCATACTACACAAGGTTTTGCACGTTGATGAATGAGTTAATCAGAAACAAGTTGACACCTCGAACAATTGCAACAAACATCAAATTCGTCAATAACCTTCCAGAAGAATGGGGTCGTTATGTTACAATTGTTAATCAGACAAAGGACTTACATCAGGTGAATTATGATCAACTCTATGACTTTCTGAAGCAAAACCAAGCTGAGGCTAATGAAGTTAGGAAAGAAAGATTGGCAAAGAATCATGATCCTCTCGCACTAATTGCTAATACACCAACACCATTACAAGTGAACACTCAACAACCATCATCATCCACTCACAACTACATGCAACCATCATACATTCAACAACCATCACCGGTCTACCAACAACAATTCTACCCACAACAAAGAGAAGTTATTCCACAACAGACATACCCACAATTCCAAGAACCAGAATTCACTGACACTGATGAAGCTGCTGCAGCATTGACTCAAGCGTTTGCTTTTCTGTCAAAGGCATTCCAAGGACGCTATTCTACACCAACAAACAACAACCAAAGGATTTCATCGAATACTCGTAACAGGCAGATCGCTCAGCCGAGTTTCAATATGGGCAACGGAGGCCAAATGGTTGGAGTTTATGGGAATCAGCAAGGATATGCTACGGGATTTAATATGGGCAATTAGAATATGCAGAATGCAGGTCAGTATGCAGGGAATCAGTATGGTCAGAATGCAGGGAATCAGTTGGGTCAGATTGTTGGAAATTAGAGGGGTCAGAATGTTGGTAATCAGGCAATGGGTAATCAGAATAGAAATGTTGCAGCTCCAGTAGTTGGGAATTTGGGAAATGTGAATCAGGGTAATCCGGTAAAGTGTTTCAACTGCCAGGGTGTAGGTCATATGGCAAGGAACTGTCCTACTAAGCCAAACAAGAAAGATCTAGCGTACTTGCAGAAAGCAGTGATGTTGGCACAAAAGGCAGAGGCAGGGTTTCAGTTGAATGCAGAGGAGAATGACTTTTTGGCTCTTATGGATGACATGGAAGATAGAGAAGATATCGATGCGAACTTCATATTCATGGCGAATCTTCAGGAAGCTAAGTATGACACGGATTCTGACACACTTCCTGTTTATGACACCAATGCACCATCTGAGGTATCTAGCTTCAACACATGTCACAATAATGATATATTTGATATGTCTCCTCATGAGAAACAACATTTTGAGAAGCAAGCAACCACTTATGATACATTCCTGGACACGCCAAGTAGTAGCAATACTCCTTCAGCAACTCCAGATATGAATCATAATGGAGGCTTCGTTTCACAGCATGCTGAGAATGATGAGGAAACACGTGCTTTGTTTGAATCATTGTTGAATAATTGTCGAATTGAAATTGAGAATGTGCAAAAGGTCAATCGCGATGTTAAGGCCGCGAATGTTAAATTGACCGCTGAGCTTGAGAGTTACAAATCAACCGTTAAAGCTTTTGAATTTCATAACAAAAGATTGTCTGAATTAGAAACTGGTTATCAAAATTCCGTTTCAGAGAAACAACAATTGCAACTCAAGTTTGACACACTTGATGTTAATTCTTTCAAAAAGATAAAATCTTTAAACACGGAAATTTCTGATTTACAAAACCAACTTTCTAAACAAAAAACAGCTTATTCCAATCTTGAAAAAGAAATGGATGAGTTGAAAAAGGATTTTGTAAAGAAAGAAGACAAACTTTTGGAAGAAATCGTAGAGTCAGAACACATGATTGCTCATTTAGAGGAATTAGTGGTTAAGTCGGGTCAGTCGAGTCAAACAATGAAAATGATTTCAAATCAAATTAATCCGATTTACCATACGAAACATAAAATGGCTCTTGGTAACAACACCCCGTGTAATCTCAAGAAAGCTCAGCAAAAACATAATGTTTTGTACAATGGTAATGTGATTTATACCAAACATGATCCTCCCGTCGTTCGGGATTCTGTGCTAACGATTGAACATGTCGAAAAGAGCATAAATAAAATGAAACAAAAGGATTTGAAACCCATTGATTACAGCAAATTGAACAAACTTTCGGGAATCACTTTTGTTCCACAAACAGAACCATCTGCGTTTTCCATAAAACGACCATTTGCGAAATTCTTGTCTAAAAAGAAAGTTGTTTCCAAGTCTCTTTCAAAACTGGAACAAATTTCCTCTAACAACACTTTTAATACAAGTGAGGCTAGAGAAATTCTGGATGACGTTAAAAAGAGAATTCAAGAACTTCAAAACATTGTTAAATCTAAAACTTCCATCGATATTAACAACTGGCATTCTAGTTTACACATCGAACAGAAAAAGGTGTTTCAAAACGAAATTACTATTCCACTGAATAACATCAGCGCGAGTGTAAAAAATTTTGAACAAGTTTTCTTAAAAGAAACGGCCGACTTTGCAAGGACCACAAATCCCTGGTAACCGAAGCTAATGATATTCGTGAAAACATGATTGTTTTGGAAAACCTAAATGATTCTCTCTTCGAAGCTGTTATGACCACTGACATTATGTCCATCATTTTACAAACATATTCTGTTCAAGACGATGAACGACTAAGAGTTGAGAACTCCGCAATTGTTTCAAAATATGAAAATGCTCTTATAAAGCTTGAAAAAGAAAATGTGTCATATTTTAAACAACTTGATCGGAAAAAGGAAGAATGCAAGTATGACAAATTGTCGTATGAGCGTGACTTAAAGAAAATGAAAGAGCAAAATGATCTTTTGAGGGCTCAGGTTGAAAGTCAAAAAGGAAAGGGTGAGGAAACTAAGTTTGCAAAACCATTGACTTCGGAGAAACCAAATGTTTCTAACACGGTTCAAAAACCAAAAATGTCAATTTCACGGTTTGTTCCAAAAGTCGATGAGAAAAAGGATTTGACAAAACCAGTCACTCCAACACCCTTGCCCAAGAAAAGTGAAAATGAAAAGATTGTTGATAAAGGAAAAGCGGTTGTCGAAACACCAAAAGTGATAGCACCTGGCCTTTTTAGGATTAGTCCCACTAGTGCGTCTGCCTCAACATCTAAGACAAATGACAAGTGCATAAAGGCTAATTCTAAAGAATCTAGGGATGCTAAAAAGGACAACAATATAAATCCTAATGTGTGTGCCTTACCTTCTACAGGATTAGAAAGCACCTTTAGGAGCAGCAGACTAAAGCCTAGGAGCAATACAAGGAACAATAGAGTCTCGCCTGTCTCTACGAGTAGTAGCAAGAATAAAGTTGAAGAAGTAAAAGAACACCCTAGGAATTTATCGCTTTTTAATAAGAAACATGATTCATCTGAATGTAATGTCGAAAGTACTGGTTCTAATGCATGTAATGACTCTGTTTGTTTAATATGCAAGAAATGTTTAATTAATGATGTTCATGATGAATGTGTTTCTAAGAATGTGAATGTTACGCCTGAATAGAAGAATGTTCCAAAAAGACCTAGTGCTAGATCCAGATCTATAGAAAGATTAGTTGCACGATTTAGGACTACCACTATTAGTCGAATGCCTAGGAACTATCTTAAGTTTTGTATGTGGATTCCGATGGGTAGAGAGTTCACTCTTAAGGACGGCAAATTAGAAATAACTCAAGCTAAACAAGTAGTAACTGTCTATGAGTGTGATTCTGCTTTTACTCCTAACCCCATGGAACCAAATTCAACACGGTTTCCAAATACAAACTCTTCTGTTCTTGGCAGGTTATCGAAATATGTCTTTAGATCGTCGACTCGGGTTGCTCCAAGCACATGACCGGGAATTTAAAGCTGCTGATCAATTTCGTCTGGAAATTCATGGGAACTGTACGATTTGGAAATGATCATGTAGCAGCTATTCAGGGTTATGGAGATCTTCGGTTTGAGAATTTTTTAATCACTCGAGTTTACTACGTCGAAGGGTTGGGACACAACTTGTTTTCAGTCGGGCAGTTTTGTGATGCAGATTTAGAAGTTGCATTCAGGAGAAACACGGTTTTTATAAGAAATTTGGTTGGTGATGATCTCATAACTGGTAATCGTGGTACAAACTTGTATGCTATCGACATCAACCAAATGGCTTCTACATCACCAATTTGTCTTATGACAAGGGCAACCGAAACTAAATCCTGGCTGTGGCATAGACGTTTATCCCATCTCAATTTTGACACCATCAACAAGTTAGCCAAAGACAACATCGTCACCGGACTTCCTAAGTTCAAATACACCAAGGAACACCTATGTCCATCATGCGAACAAGGAAAAAGTAAAAGAGCATCATATAAACCCAAAACTGTACCTAGTTCGGAAGCAAGGTTACATATGTTGCACATGGACTTATGTGGCCCAATGAGAGTTGAAAGCATTAATGGGAAGAAGTATATTCTCGTTATTGTTGATGATTATTCAAGATATACTTGGGTCAAGTTTTTGAGATCAAAAGACGAAGCACCAGGCATCATCATCACCTTTCTAAAGCGTATTCAAGTTCTACTTCAAGCTCCAGTAAGGATTATAAGAACAGACAATGGCACAGAATTTACAAACCAGGAGTTAAGAACTTACCTTGAAGATGTTGGAATCACACACCAAACATCAGTTGTTAGAACTCCACAGCAGAATGGGGTAGTTGAAAGAAGAAACCGAACTCTTGTGGAAGCTGCTCGAACAATGCTGATTTTTTCTAGTGCACCACTATTCTTATGGGCTGATGCTGTAGCCACTGCTTGTTTTACTCAAAATCGATCCCTAGTCCATCTGAGATTCAATAAAACCCCATATGAGCTAGTGAACAACCGTAAACCTGACATCTCTTTCCTTCACGTGTTTGGCGCTTTGTGCTATCCGACGAATGACAGAGAAGATCTAGGGAAACTAAAAGCTAAGGGTGATATTGGAATCTTCATTGGATATTCAGAAAACTCGAGGGCATTCAGGGTGTATAATAGAAGGACGAAAAAGATAATGGAGACGATGAATGTGAAGTTTGACGAGATTTCACAAATGGCTTCTGAGAGATACACTCTAGAACCCGCGCTTAATCCGATGGCTTCTAATCAAAACGGATTAGGACCCGCACCAAACCAGCAGACTTCTGGACACATCAGTTCAGGACTCGTACCTCAAGGAGCTCAGTCAACAAACACGGATAAAGCTTCAGAACAAGAACTGGAAAATTTCTTCGAGTTAATGTTTGATGAATATTATGGTGGACCCTCGACAAATGCATCTCAACAACATTCTGCTGCACCCTCTCAAAACCATCAACCACCACCACCATCACAAGATGCATCTACCACAATCGAAGCTGAAGCACCAACTACATCAACATCATCTACATCTACTCAAGCCACTCCAGTACTTGAAACTGAACTACCAAGAATTGATGAGCAAAATCAAAACACAAATTTTCAAGAAGAATCAACAAATAATTCAAACGATGTTGCGTTAGAAGAAGGAGAAGAAGTATTTGAAAACCCATTTGCAACAGACTCTGCTGAATCTTCTTCAAGGTTACAAGAACCATCTAACACACATTCGTTACACCCAAGGTACCCTTCTACGTTTCAATGGACAAAAGACCATCCAATAGAACATGTTATTGGTGAACCTTCAAAGCCAGTTCAGACAAGGAGACAACTTGCCACCGATCTCGAATTATGAATTTACGTTTGCTCAATCAGCCTCAAAGAACCTAAGAACATTCGGGAAGCAATGGCAGAAAACCCTTGGATTGAAGCGATGCAGGAGGAATTTCTTCAATACCTGTTACATGATAGTTGGGAACTTGTTGAACGACCACTTGATAAACGTGTTCTTGATCTCAAGTGGTTGTGGAAGAACAAACTGGATGAGGAAATGACTGTAATTCGCAACAAAGCTCGTCTCGTGGCTAAAGGTTATCCACAAGAAGAAGGGATAGATTTCGAAGAATCATTCGCGCCTGTAGCTAGACTTGAAGCAGTCCGGATTTTCTTAGCCTATGCAGCTCACAAAAACATCACAGTCTATCAGATGGACATTAAGACAGCTTTCTTGAATGGAACTCTGAAAGAAGAAGTGTATGTGAGTCAGCCAGAGGGATTCATCGACAAAGATCATCCAGACTACGTCTACAAGCTTAAGAAAGCAATTTATGGTTTAAAACAAGCTCCAAGAGCGTGGTATGACGAACTATCATCTTTCTTGCTCAAAAACAATTTCCCAAAAGGAACGGTTGATGACACCTTGTTTATCAAAAAATTCAAAGATGACATTTTGATCGTTCAAATTTACGTGGACGACATTATTTTTGGATCAACAATCCTAACCATTCAAAACATTTTGAAAATCTCATGAAAAGCAAATTTGAAATGTCCATGATGGGGGAACTAAAATTCTTTCTTGGTTTACAAATACATCAATCCCCTCGTGGTATTTTTATCAATCAAGCTAAATATACGATAGAGATTTTGAAAAAACATGAAATGGAAAATTGTGATTCTGTTGGTACACCAATGGTCAATTCACCAAAAATAGGTGTTGATTTGTTTGGGAAACCTATCGATCCGAAGAAATATCGGAGCATGATCGGCTCTCTCATGTACCTTACTGCTAGTTGACCCGATATTCAATTTGCTGTATGCTTATTAGCACGGTTTCAGGCAAAGCCTACCGAACTTCACCTCAAAGAGGTTAAACGGATCTTTCGGTACCTATGAAGCACCATTAACATGGGACTTTGGTATCCGAAGGATTCGGAGTTTAATCTAACAGCATTTTCAGATGCAGACCATGCTGGTGATCAAGTTACAGCAAAGAGTACATCAGGTGGAGCACAATTTTTGGGTGAAAAGCTAGTAAGCTGGTCATCAAAGAAATAGGATTGTACTACGCTATCAACCGCCGAAGCCGAGTATGTGTCTCTATCTGCGTGTTGTGCCCAAGTTCTTTGGATGAGGACACAGCTCACAGATTATGGCTTTACTTTTGACAGAATACCTATGTATTGTGACTCAAAAAGTGCCATAGCCATCTCGTGCAATCCCGTACATCACTCTAAGATGAAGCATATCAAAGTCCGCTACCATTTCATCAAAGAACACGTGGAAGAGGGTACTGTTGAATTATTTTTCGTTAAGACTGATTATCAACTCGCCGATCTATTTAATAAAACCCTTCCAAAAGAACGGTTTGACTATTTAGTTCGACGAATTGGCATGCGAAGCCTAACTCCTGAGGAGCTAGAACGTCTTCTCGAATCTTCTTGAAAAATATTTTCAAAATCACTTCGCTGTAAATATTTTTGAAAAAACAAAATACAAAATTTGAAAAACCAACATAAACAAAATACAAAAATATAAAATTTCAAAAAATACAAAAACAATATAAAATCAAAAAAATCCAAAAATATTCTTCTCACGACATGTCTCTCGTATAAATCAATATTCTGTACGTTTCTAGAAATGTTATTCAACAATGACACGGATATGTACAGATGCTTGAGCGGGAGTTCTTTTTAATGTTTTTCTAAAACATGTCATTTCTCAAAATTCTCTTCACTATGGCTTTCGTATACTTCAGTACGAAACCCGGACATTAAACGATGACTTCTGATTAATTTTCAAATCAAGGACTCGTACGTTCAATGATGAACTCTTTTTCAAAAAATTCGAGTCTAAACAAACGAAAAAGATTTCAAGCATAAACTCGTTTTCAAAATACAATTCTTGAGCACTTTTTCAAGATTGTTCAAAAGATTTCTCAAAATCTTTCAAATGAGTGCTCAAGATAACTCCCTCAAAACCCTTAATTGATTTTAAAATGTGCTATCATTAAGGGGGAGTTCAAAAACAAAATATTCCGATTTCATGCAAAATCAAATCTGTCTTTCTCTCCAAAAGCTTTTTATTAATCAGTTGATATAAAAAATATCACGATATGCTATTTTTGAGGGGGAGAAGACATGATTAAAATGTGATCAAAATGTGTGGCTGAATCTCAAAAGAGCTCGACTCAGATAGTACCAATGAATTGACGAAGCTTAAAATGTCAGTAATCGAAAAGACTTGTCCTGGACGGGTAATAATTTCAAGCTAGTCTAACTAGTGATGTAAACGTGTCTCGAATAGGACTTGTCTGAGTAGAGTGTACCGTATCGAGAGACTTTCTTTGGACTTGACCAGGACGGGTAATAACTTCAAGCTAGTCTAACTAGTGATGTAAGCGTGTCTCGAATCGGTCATGTTCACTGAAAGTGGATCAAATCAAAAAGTGCAAACTCCTCACGCATGTGCAAATTTCTAAAATATTCATGAGCACATGTGAAGGGGGAGTCCTTCAAAATTGCAAAACTCTCAAAGTGGTAACAACAATGTGTTTTATTATCATAAACACTTTGAGAGATTTTCAAAAAAAAAAGGTTTCATGGCAACAATAGGACAGTCATGGAGTTATAAGGTGACTAAGGTTAAGAAAAAACCGTCCTATGATCCGCCAGAGGCGGAGGGATCTACCCAAGGACAATTCCAATAGATTAGAATTAGAAGTCCTTAGGTATGATTGAAAAAAGGAGAAAATGAGAAAGGAGAAAGAAGGGGTTGAAGAATTAAAAAGAAAAGTTATGAAAAAGGGTGAAAAGAAATAGCCCTCCAAATGTTCAACCTTAGGGCAGACACCGGGTTCAACTCATATGCTACTGGTTGTTACTACGGTGACACCGGTATTGAAGACAAAGACGTCATGGACCCAGTGACGCACTGCACTAAACCTTCTTAACCACTCAAGTTCTCTTAAAAGAGCTTGTTTCATTCTCACGGGGAACCGGTGTAATCTATCGACCTGTCTCTTAAAGATGGTTGGTATTGAAGCAGGAGACCTCTCCCTAATCTCCGCATAGGAAACCAGATGTGCACTTATCGAGTCTAGAGCCCCGAGATTCATCAAAAGATCTCATAGGAACACATGATATTTCTACACTGGTTGTTCATCATTAAGGACGCCAGATGTAAACTTTAGAGTCCTACGCAGATCTTAGCAATCTGCCAGAACATTTATGAGAGGATTCACTTTTGTGATTCTCAATGATTGAATGGAAATTCCTGCCAGGGTCAACATCAAGCAGCCCTGACAGCAGGTCACTTCGGTAATTCTTTATGGGTTACGCTTAGTGTTCGCGGTGGTTTCAAACGGTCTACAGTCGTGGAGTGATCCCCAACGACTCACCCAGTCATTGAGCTACTTAGTAGGTCTTTTAAGCTCTCTCGAGAGTATCTGACATGGGAACGGCCTTGGTAAGGATTAGAAGGAGTCTTCACACTATGCTGTTGACAATCTCTAATTCCTTATCTGTAAGTACCGGATGTTTTATTGCTAACTGTTTATATGCAGGGACACTTCATCTCCATGGCGATAGATTCCACATGCTCATACATACATCTAGAAGTTAAAGAAAGCTCCCTCAAAGATCTATACAACACAAAGTTCAAAGAAAGATTCTACGCCAATAAGAAGAATCTACAAAGTATAAATACTAAAGATCAAAGTGAAAGAAAGGGAACTACGTGCATATGAATATCAAAGTCCAAAGATGTATGAGCATGTTGGAATGGCAAACAACCACCACAGACGCAGAAGTGGTGAATGGCATATAACTCCACATCACAAAGGAACAAAGAACAATGAAAAATCAGTTATCGAAGATCGCAAAGCATGAAGGAACAAAGACTAAAGACTATTCTACAATGACACACAAAGTTAAAGACAAAGAACACGGAAGATCCACTCACGTGGAGCATCATTCGAATGACCACCCCTTAGGGGGAGATTGTTAGCATTAAAAATATGTATTATGAAGTGATGGTCATTCTCATATTGTAACTTTGTGTCGTGTGTTAAGATTAGTAATAGTTTAGTCATTGGGCCTTGGACTTGGCAAGCTTATATGTTATATGCTATGTTTCATAAGCCTAGTTGTCCAATCATGTAACCAAGTCCAAGCCCAAGCTCATAGAAAGCCCATCAAAGCCTATGTATGGAACTATATAAGGCACCTTACCTCTCATTTGTAAGGTGTGCTTGTGTGTGTATTATGTGTGTTTCTCTTAATAATATTCTCTCATTTTCCATCTCTCTCTCTCTCTAATTTCGAAATACATATATATACATCAAGTCACCATCTTTTCTTCTCTACTTCTTCTAAGCTTCTATTGGTGTGATAAAGTTGTGAAATCTAAGGTCCTACAGGTACTACTAGAGACACGGTTGCAGCAACTGATCAACAACCGGCTGTAATTGGTCCAGATAGACCTCGCACTTACAATGAGCTGTCAGATGAAGAAAAGAAATGCTATGATGCCGACATCAGAGCATCGAATATTGTCATTCAAGGGCTTCCTAAATATGTCTACAAACTTATCAACTACAACACTGAAGCCAAGGCTGTCTGGGATAATGTGAAAATGCTTCTTGCGGGGTCTGAGTTAACTAAAGAAGATCGGGAGTCTCAGCTATATGATGAATTTGAGCATTTCAAAATGAACCCAGGTGAAAGCATCACGGACTATTACGTCAGATTTCACAAGTTGGTCAATGATATGAGAGCCATCAAGATGACAATGCCCAATATACAGCTTAATTCCAAATTCGTGAATAACATGGCACCAGAATGGGATAGGTTTGTCACAGCCGTTAAGCTCAACAAAGGTCTCAGGCATACTAATCATGAACAACTCTATGCATATCTCCAACAACATGAGAAACATGGTGCTTATGATCGGTTAATGCGAGAAAAGCTCAATCCGTCAATATCAAATGAATCTCTTGCCTTTGTCTCTAATGTTCAACAACTTACTCAAACTTCAAATGATCAATCTCAATCATTACAACCATCTTCCAGGTCTACGCCAACAAATGGTCAATCATCAACTCCCTCACCATCTGCTTTGAACACACAACTGGATTCTGGGTATTCTCACACTGACATGATGATTGATAATCTCTCCAACCAAGTTTCCTTACTGGTCCAACAGTTCAGGGCTGCACTTCCATCAACTAATAACCAACTTAGGACTTCGTCTAATCCACGTAATCAGGCAGTCATAGAAGATGGCAGGGTGGTGGTGCAGAATGTGCAGTGAAGACAAAACTTCAATCAAAGAAATGCTGGTAGAGATAATGGGCAGTACAGAGTTGGGAATGCTCTTCAAGTACAAGCTAAGCAGCCAAAGTGCTATAACTGCGGAGGGTTGGGCCATATAGCTAGGAATTGCACTCTCCCAAAGCATCCTCAAAACTCTGAGTACTTCAAAGACAAGATGTTGCTGATGCAGGCACAAGAGAATGGGACGGTGTTGGATGAAGAAGCTCTGCTCTTTCTGGCTGGTAATGACGGGAACACGTTTTTTTTGCTGATGTGGATGATCAGCCTGTTCAGGACATGGCTCTAAATGATCCGAATATCTTTCAAGTTGAAGAATGTGATGCATTTTACTCTGATGTAGATGACGAACCTACAGCTCAAACCATCTTCATGGCTAATCTGTCTGCAGCTGCATCCTCTCCTCAGCATTCTGACTCCTCCATCACATCTGCCATTTCTGAGGTACCAACGTCATTCAATCCTGAACTGAGTACTCTTACAAATTCACAGGGGGTGTGTGACTCTGTACAACTCAAGAATATTGTCAGCACAGACACCACTGATATGGGAAATACCAATAATATCCCATATGAAATGTATGTGAATGACAATAGACTTTTAGTTGTACCAAGTGACACGCCGTCTGTTGATCCTTGCGAACTTGAGTTACATGAGCACACAATATACAACCCTGATGATTCCTTAATTACTAGAGTTAACATCCTTAAGGATCAAGTGAATATATATGAACAGCGTGCTAAGTTTGAGCTTAATGAACGTGAGCAGAAAATGGAATGGAAAATGCGTACTTACATATCTGAAAACAATTCCAAACAAGAAACATTGCAAAGGGAATTAGTTTCTTTGAAAAAACAATTGGATCAAACTGTTAAACAAAAACAAGACTTTCAAAAAAGTTTGACTTCCATCAAACTCGAATACAAAGATAAAGAGACTAAACTTCTAAATGATTTCTCAAAACTCAAAATGTTGAAAAATAAATTGGAAGATAAGTTGTACACACAAGGCCAAACCATTCAATCTGCTCAAATGATGCAAAACCATAGGAAACTTAGTGATGAATTCAGTGAACAGGATGCCTCTAAGCCTAAAGCAAAATATCTTAGAAATGGTATAGGTGCTCAACCTGCATTATATGATGCAAACACTATGCTTGAACCTAACCATGCCCCTCCTGATATGAGATCCTATGATGAGATTGATGAAGCAGAGGATAGAACTAGGATAAAACTTGCTGAACGATTAAAGGATCCTAAGTGCATTGCTAAGAAAATTGCGTTTCACTATGAATATGCAAATGACAACCATACAACCATTTTTGTGCCTCAAAAGAGAATCCTTCCTAACAAAGTTTTTTGGAATATTGACATTGAGAAAATGAAAGCTGAAAGAATTGTGGGTAACACACGCACTATCTTTAGAATTGCTGACCCAACTATTTATCCCCTGAATACACCCAGGCACCTTGTACCATTTACTATCCCCACACAGTGTAATACTCTAATTGGGCTGTATGTTCTAGGTCAATTGTTTAATGACTTTGAGAAAAAATGTAAAATGAGAATTACACCAACAGGGATTACCGAAGGGGAAAGGGGTTTTGAGCAAACAAAACATTGTTACCTTACTGAAGTTATGCCATTTTTTAAACTTGTCAAAGAACATTTTTAGGGCCTTAAAAACACCATTAATGATGATGTGACTCAAATGAAAAAGGTTTTTGATGAAGTGGAAAGTGAGGGTAACCAATTAGCTATTGATCTCAAATACAGTGAAATTGACAGGAAAAACATTCTCATTATGAATGAAAATTTGATTGCTAAAGATGTGTTTTACACTGTAACCGACTCAACATTATCTGCTCGACAATTTCATGAAATGTCGGTTACTTTGAATGTCTTCCAGAATCGTGTGATTGAGCTTGAGGGGGAGAATTACAAACTTACTGAAAAAATTCAAAACGATGACCATGATAACATGGTCAGGAATTTCTCAAAACTAGAAGTTGATAATCTGAACCTACAATTAAAATATCAACATCTAGAAGAAAGCATAAAAATATCAAATGCCAAGACATCTTCGGATGCTCCTGAGTTTGACACATGTTTTGAATTAGCCAAAAAGGATGATGTAATTCAAGCTCACTCAAACACGATTCGGAAATTGAAGGTCCAAATTGCACAGTTAAAGTCGAACAAAAGCAACGTGACCAATACCAATTACCAGAAGTCGATATATTCTCAAAACTTTCAGAAACAAGGCATTATCAATGAACTACAACATGAAAATGAGTGGCTTCGTGCTAAAATGTCAAACGCTAAACATAGTTACAAAGAGTTATTTGAGTCTATTAAAATAACACGTGACCAAAACAATAAAAGAGTCACTTCTTTGTTAAACGAAATTGAGAATCTAAAGACTATGGTGAAGGGTAGAATGCCCGTCGTTTCATGTGATCATGCAATTTCCAATGTACATGCTTGTAAGAAATATGCGTGCGATGCTGTGAATGTCTCTCTTCCCCTTAGGAACAATAAGTTAGTTCATAGCAACTATCTTAGTAATCTTAAGGATTGTCTGGCCATACTTAGAGAAACCATTGAAGATGAGAGGATACATAAACCACTGGATGATGTTATTGTTGGTGCTTGCTTCCTCACTAATAAAGCCCAGGAATTATTAGAATATGCTATAGGATCATGCCCCAAGAATGATAACAAGTCAGATAGGTCATTTGCATCGCACTCTAACAGTGGCAACAAACATGTTACATTAGATTATCTCCAAACCATGTCACAATCCACCATCATGATCACCGGTAAACAAGTAGCATCTAATCATACTAATGTTCCCGTCATTGCTTCTACAGGAGTAAAAGGCGTATCTAATGCTAGCAAGTCACAGCCTAGGTGCAATACAAAGAATGATAGGACTTTGCCGGCTAAGAGTACACTTATGAAGGAAGTAGAAGAATCCTCTAGGAACAATAAAGTTATGCTTAATGAAAGGAATCGAGTTGATTCAAACATTTGTGTTAACAATGATGTAATTAATTCGAATTCTGGTGCTATTTGTAAGACTTGTAACAAATGTTTATTTTATGGCAATCATGATGCTTGTGTTGTGTCCTTTCTAAAATCCACTATGAAATCTCCAGTTATGAATGTCTCGAGTGTTAAACGGGTAAAACAAGTATGGATTAAAACAGGAAAAGTGTTCACTAATGTTGGTTATCAATGGAGACCTACTGGAAGGAAATTCACCCTAAGGGAAAAGTGCCCAATGACTAGGATCACTAACTCCAAAGTTGTGCCTATTAAGAAATGGAGACCTACTGGTAGAATGCTCCCATTAGAAGCACCTAGTACCACTCCTAGTTCTAGTGCATCAAAATGTGATAATTCTAGTGAGATATCTGTAACAAATGATAATCCAATATTTGTGTGTGCTAACCAAACGGACCGCAACTGTTTGTGGGGCTCCGGCCTTTTCAGTTATCCACCATCGTCTGGTTTCAAATGCAGGTCGTACAAATCGTCCTTTGGTATTTGGACTCAGGCTGCTTAAAACATATAACTGGTGATCGCTCGCGGCTCAAGAATTTTGTGGAAAAGTTTATTGGCACGGTTAGATTTGGGAACGACAATTTTGGATCTATAATGGGTTATGGTGATTACGTCTTTGGAGACAGTGTGATATCCAGAGTTTACTACGTGGAAGGACTTGGGCACAATCTATTTTCTGTTGGCCAATTCTGTGATTCTGATCTTGAAGTTGCTTTCAGAAAACACACCTGTTTTGTTAGAGAATTAGATGGTGTTGATCTCCTCAAGGGGAGTCGGGGCACTAATCTTTATACCATCTCTATCAAAGACATGCTACGGTCCTCTCCAATTTGCTTGCTTTCTAAAGCCTCCAAGAACAAATCATGGTTGTGGCATCGTCGTTTAAACCATTTAAACTTCGGCACCATCAATGAACTCACACGTAAGGATCTTGTTCGAGGCTTGCCCAGACTTAAGTATGAAAAAGATAATTTGTGTTCTGCATGTCAAATGGGCAAGAGCAAAAAGCACACCCATAAACCTAAGACTGTCAATTCCATCATGGAAGTTCTACATACTCTTCACATGGATCACTGTGGACCAATGAGGATACAAAGTATCAATGGAAAGAAATATGTGCTTGTTATCGTTGATGATTACTCTCGATTCACATGGGTAAAGTTTCTGCGATCAAAAGACGAAACTCCGGAAACCATCATCAAACTCATCAAGATGTTGCAAGTTCGCCTCAACAAAATAGTTAGATTCATTCGTACTGATAATGGAACGGAGTTTGTGAACAAACAACTTACTCAATTTTATGAAGGTGTCGGAATTAGTCATCAAAAGAGCATTCCACGTACTCCTCAACAAAATGGAGTTGTTGAAAGGCGCAATCGCACCCTAGTTGAAGCCGCAAGGACTATGCTCATCTTCTCTAAAGCTCCTATGTTTCTTTGGGCTGAGGCAATTGCAACTGCATGTTACACACAGAACCGATCCTTGATACATCCTCTCCACTGCAAGACTCCATATGAACTGGTTCATGGCAGAAAACCAGACCTTTCGTTTCTTCGAGTATTTGGTGCATTGTGCTATCCAACTAATGACAGTGAAGACCTTGGGAAGCTCAAGGCCAAGGCCGACATTGGTTTCTTCGTTAGCTATGCTCCATAGCGAAAGGAGTACCGAATCTACAACAAACGTACCAGAGACATAATGGAAACAATCCACGTTACTTTCGATGAGCTGACTGAGCAACCGGTTCCTGGACAGTCAAGTTCTGGACCCGTACCTAACCTTTTGTCTCCTGGACCTATAAGCTCCAGGCTTATACAGAATCCCACTCCTGCTACTCCTTTTGTACCACCTACAAGTGAAGATTGGAAGAAACTGTTTGACCCTATGTTTGATGAATACTTTGAACCTCAACATGTGGATGCTCCAGAAGCCCCAGTGGCTCAACAAATAGCTGGGGTAGCAAACGTCCTAGTTGATAATGATGGGCCATCCAATTCGTTGTCATGGGATCCTGAAGCCCCTACCATCAGTCGCTCAGTTACCACTTCTTATGACCAACCTTCATTTGTACAACGAGTAGCAACTGTGGATAATTCGTCTGAAGTAAATCCTTTCACTCCACCTGATAATGAGCCATTTGTCAACATCTTTGCACCTGAATCATCAAATGATGCTACATCCTCCGATGAATCTAACACGGCTACCTCAGTTCCCTATTCTCAGCCCCATGAACACCTTAGGAAATGGACAAATGATCACCCAATAGACAACATTATTGGAAACCCTTCGCGTCCGGTATCTACCCGTAAGCAACTTGCAACCGACGCATTGTGGTGCTTCTTTAATTCTGTCCTCTCTAAAGTTGAACCAAAAGATGTCAAGGATGCTATGTCTAAACACTCATGGTTCACTGCAATGGTGGACAAGATTCATGAGTTTGACCGACTGGATGTGTGGGAATTAGTACCGCCTCCCGATTGTGCTATGATCATTGCTCTCAAATGGATATTTAAGGTTAAGCTTGATGAGCATGGAGATGTATTGAAAAACAAGGCTAGGCTTGTGGAAAAAGGATATAGTCAAGAAGAAGGTATAGACTTTGAAGAATCCTTCGCACCTGTTGCTAGAATTGAAGCCATAAGAATATTTCTCGCAAATGCTGCAAGTCAAAACATGGTGGTTTATCAAATGGATGTCAAGACTGCATTCCTTAATGGCAATCTAAAAGAGGTGGTGTATGTTACTCAACCCGAAGGTTTTGTGGATCCAGAACGCCCGAATCATGTGTATCGGTTGAAGAAGGCTCTCTATGGGCTTAAGCAAGCACCTAGGGCGTGGTACGACACCTTGTCTAAATTTCTTCTTTCTAACAAATTTTCCAAAGGCGTTGTTGATCCTACACTCTTTACCAGAAAAACAGGCAAAAACCTTCTTCATGTACAAATCTACGTTGATGACATCATATTTGCCTCCTCTGATCCCAATGAATGTGATCGGTTCTCCCAAGAGATGAGTTCTGAATTCCAGATGTCTATGATGGGTCAAATGTCTTTCTTTCTAGGATTGCAAATTTCTCAAAATCCCAATGGCATCTTCATCAATCAATCCAAGTATGCCAATGAAATTTTGAAGAAATTTGGATTCGATTCGAGTGACTCAGTTGATACTCCTATGATTGAAAGATCAAAACTAGATGAAGATGATGTTGGAATCCCGGTCGAACAGACCAAGTATCGAAGCATGATTGGTTCCTTAATGTATCTTACTGCCAGTAGACCAGATCTTCTATTTGATGTCTGCATATGTGCTCGGTATCAATCCAAACCCACCAAGAAACATCTGGAAGCTGTCAAGAGAGTCTTTCGGTATCTTAAGGGTACAATCCATATGGGCCTATGGTACCCCAAGGACACTTCTATGGCTTTCACAGCATACTCTGATGCTGACCATGCGGGATGTCAAGACACTCGTCGCAGTATATCAGGGGGTGCTCGGTTTTTGGGTAATAAGCTAGTCAGTTGGTCGTCAAAGAAACAAATGAGTACCTCTATCTCCTCCACAGAAGCTGAATACATTGCCATGTCCTGATGCTGTGCTCAGATCTTGTGGATGAGATCTCAACTTTCAGACTATGGCTTCATATGCAACAAGATTCCCATATACTGTGACAACAAAAGTGCAATTGCACTTTGCTGCAACAATGTCCAGCACTCAAGGACTAAGCACATTGACATTCGACATCACTTCATCAGGGAGCAAGTTGAGAAAGGAATTGTGGAACTTTACTTTGTGAGGACTGAGTTCCAGCTAGCTGATATCTTCACCAAAGCACTTTCTAGGGAACGATTTCAATTCATACTCCCACGACTTGGTATGAAGTGTCTCACGCCTGAGGATCTCGTACGTCTTTAGGAAGACCAGGAGGAGTAAAGGGGTTACTTCACATATCCCTTGTACATAGTATTAAATCTAAAAGAAAATAGAAAAGTATAAAACAACTAAAACCCATAAAAATCTGAAAAATCATATAAAATACAAAAATATTCTTCTTTCGACATGTCTCTTGTGTAACCAATATTATGTACGTTTCTAGAAATGTCATTCAACAATGACACGGAATCATACATATGCTTGAGCAAGAGTTTTTTTATTTATTTATTTATTTATTTATTTATTTATTTATTTTCCCGGTTTCAAATAATGTTTTTCTAAAACATGTCGGTTCTCAAATCATTCTTAAAATTATGGCTTACAATCATTTCAGGCTGTAACCCGGACTTAAAATATATGGCTTGCTATTACTTCAGATAGCAACCCAGTTTTCAAAATTAAGGAAAACACGTCGCCAAAAAGAAGGTTGTTCCTAGCAAAGGGTGTCGTTCATCCGAGCGCGAATTACTTTATATTCGTGCACCCTCGATCTAATGTACGTTTTAGTGCATTATTTCTTGATAAAGAAGAGAAGTCTTCTTTTTATCGCCAAATTCTTTCCCTTCTATGATTTTTCCGGAAAGTATTTGTGCAAAACTTGGTGGTACCATGAGATTTTGATTGAAAATCAACTTGTACTCAAAATTTTGACAAAATTTTTCACTCAATCAATGACATCACTTATTTAAGCTTTAACATCTGTCATTGATTGAGGGGGAGAGTGATTTCTCAAAATTTTATGTATCATCAAAACTCTCCACACTTTGTACAAAATAAGCAATAATACATTTTGTGATGGTTATGTGTCAGAATGAGAAATTTTTAAAGGGTTTTCGTTAAAAACTTCGAATCTTTTATAAACTCTTCAAATCTGACACATAACAACCTCCCTCACAGATTGAGGGGGAGCAAGAAAAAGGTTCCTTTTTATCAGAAAATATTAAAATTGACCGCATTTCTCTCCCAAAAGCTTTCTAACTTATTTAAATCAATTGAGATCCAAAATCTCAAAAGATTTGAAATTTTTGATCGGGGGAGAGAATGTGATTTAAATATGAAATCTGATAATCAAATGTGATCTTTTGGACTCAATAATGTGCTCCCACATATGTGCTAAACTCTTTAGAATATCGATGCACATATTGAGGGGGAGCAAAAGGCGTTTGTGGAAATTATACCAAAGACTAACCATTTATCTTGATGCATGGAGTTATAAGGTTGGTTAAGGTTAGGTATGAATTCCCATGATCCACCAGAACCGGAAGGATCTTCCCAGGGACAATCCTCTAGATAGATTAGAAGTCCTTAGGAATGATTGAAAAAAGGAGTAAAGTGAGAAAGGGAAGAGTGCGGACTGAGATAGAGCTAGGACTGGAACAAACCCAACAAGGTTCTAGTGGTGAAGTCTCGGTAAGCACTGAAGGGGTTGAAGAATGAAAAAGAAATGAAATGAGAAAGGGTGAAAAGAAATAGCCCTCCAAACATTCAACCTTAGGGCAGAAACCGGGTTCAATTCATAATCTACTGGCTGTTACTAATGTAACACCGGTATTGAAGACAAGACGTCATGGACCCAGTGACGCACTGCACTAAACTCCCCAACCACTCAAGTTCTCTTAAAAGAACTTGTTTCATTCTCACGGGGAACCCTGTGCAATGTATCGACCGCTCATTGCGAGCTATGTTGATACCTAAAACAGCAGACGCCTCCCCAGTCTCCAGGAGCGGATCAAAACGCACTATTGAGTCTAAAGCCAATGAGATCATCCATAAATCTCAATAGGACACACATTCCAAATATGCTTATTGTTTCACACAATGTGGAAAATAAGATAAAATATTTAGAGTCCTACGCAGTATCCTTGTGGTATTGCCAGAACATCCGAGTGATATGAAAATATTCACAATGAAGATGGAAATCCTTCTAGAGCGAACATCACTCAAGCTCTTGGTAGGTGACATGTGAGATCCATCTTGGATCAATGATCAAGTGACAACTGGAAAGCAACAATGGTGCGATTCAATATTGAATCAAACTTGTTCCAGGATATGGATTGACGGATACTTTTGCAAAAACCTTTCAGTGTGCTCACATACTAATCTTCGAGCACATTGATTGTGTACAATATTTCAAACAAAAGTATTTTTGATGGAAATGTGATTCTAAGCTAAAACCTCTCGTCGTGTCTAAAAAATGTTTATCATATGACACGCGAGTGATTTCTATAAATCAATTTCTCATCAATCCGTGAATGTCAATTCACCGATTCACTCTATCGTGCTGTCTGCTTTGAGACGTTCCGGTATGAGAACATGCTAAGTAGGAAGATTCCAAAGTGGATTCTTTGGAAAATTCATTACTACAAGCTAGAAATTCCTGTCAAGGAGAGTCCTCTTTAAAAGAGACTCTACCTGATCACAGGTCGGTTTTCACAAAACCGGAGGGTAGTCTGTCCTCGCAGAACGAATGACAAAGCCATGTTCGTTCTCTATCTTTATTGCTAACTGTTTTATTTCAGGGACACATATAAAGATGGCGTTGTTGGCTCCAGTTTCCAGTTGAATATGGTCAATCCATACCTCATGCTCACACATCCTCCACACTATCAATGAAGATGAGAGACTTGCCACAACAAATGTTGAGAGACTACCAACAATGTTTCCGCAACTCTGATGATAAAGTCTCCTGATCCACAACTCTAATGCAAAGTCTCCAGATACAGAAGGGTGTGAGCATGATGGTCCTTTAGTCACTACATCACATGTAGGCAATACAACTATGGATGAGCTTGGAGATTTACTTTGGCTGATGATCTCAAAGAAGCTCAAAGATCACACTTCACAAAGGAATCCAAATCACAAGTTCATTTGCTTGAAGTACAAAGTGTGTAGAAAAGTGAAGAATTTGAAGACCAAAGTGCTTAACTTCAAAGGTGACCTCGCTTAGGGGGAGATTGTTAGGAATACAAATATTCCTGTAAAATGTCTCGGTCACCCGATTATTGTAATAGCATTAAGTTAGCTCGTAGTTAGTTTATATATTAGATAGTTAGTATTAGTTTAAGTAACACCGTGGAAGAAGGACGAGTCTTCACCCACTGTATGCCTGATCCACAGCCCGGGTGTGGGCGTTTATGTTGTAAGTATAAATACCCCTCTTCACATGTGGAGAGCTTCATTCAATCTTAATCTAACTTTCTATTTATCTCTCAAGGTTCCACTCTCTCCTTCTCTCTTCTAATTCCAACGCCACACAACCACAAGGAAATCATGTTTCCAACATAGTTAGTATTCTACAATATCCATCACCAACAAAAATGACAAAGACAAAGGTTGCTAATAGATTATCTTAAACTTGTAATGTTATGTCTGTCTTAATACTTTGGATGTTTAGTATTTATGTTGTGTCTGTCTTATGACTTAGGTATGTTATGTCTGTCTTATGACTTATGGTATTTTGGTGACTTGGCTAAGACTTTGACAGTCAATGGGTAATATGTATTGAAATTGTGACTTTTATGAAAGTCACTGTTTTGTTGTGTTTTTCTCAGTATTTGAAAAATGTTTTTCCTTTTTTTTTTGCATTCATTAAGTTAGTAACTACACATACCAACCAACCACATTTTCAATGGTTAACATGGTTAAGACTTTGAAAGTCTTTTGGTCAAGCTTAGAAGTTAGTAACTTCAGCAGGGTTTTAATGTTTTCACAGTCAAGTTGAGACTACATATCTACCAAGCCTTTAATAACATTTACTTTTACCTAGAGTGGTGTGTTTCTATCTTATTTAAGTTGACAACAACCTGCTCACACATTAGCACATCAAACTCTTTCAACACAATATACTACTTCCAAATTAGTACTAACAATGACTTCCAAGCCGGATGTAATTCAAATATCATCTGATTCATCCTCACTCATGTCAAGTGACAGTGGTTGGAGTAATTATTTTCCTCCAAAATCAACTACTACAAGCTCTGTTAAGAAAAAGGGGCATGCAAAGAAGGTTGACTCAATGACAAACAAAGGTTCAACTACACAAGGTGTGTCAAAGAAGGCTACATTGTCACACATTGCTGCTATTCCACCTCAGTCTCTCACTGGTAAAAGAGTTCAAGTCCTAGGCCTTGCCAATGAGAAAACTTGGGAAGAAATCAAAGCAAAGCAGTTTGGGGTAAAAAAACCACCAAGTGGCACAGGACCAAGTGCAGCCAATAAAGGAAAAGGGAAAAGGACCATGGGCTAAGTTTATGACTTTCTAATGTCTTTTGTTTACTATGTATGTTTCTACCTTTTGATGCTACTTTAACAGCTACTATGTAATCAAAATATGCATCTATGTATGCTCCTTATGTAATCAAAATATGCATCTATGTATGCTCCTAATAACAGTTGTTTCTCAAGCTGAAAATGCATTTTTTTCATTCATCTTAAAGCCAAAATACAACTTCACTAACTGTTAAACTACCCATTACCAAAATACAACTTGCTAAACTAACCATTACCAAAATACAAACTGATAACAAGCATAACCTACTTCCTAAACACCAACTGATAAAGAAAGAAAAACACCTAACTGATAACCAACAACTTCTTGAGTCTTTTAGCTTCAACAGTTTTTCCTTGAACTTCTCCTTGTAGCCTATTCATTGAATTTAATAAACCTGGTATGATTTGGACAGCCCTATCACACATAGGAGGATCATACCAATCTATTATCCCATGGCTTGATACCTATTATTGAGAAAAATTAATTAGGTCAAATTAGGTCAAATTGGGGGTTTTTTTAATTCACACGAAATGTAAGAACTTACTCTTTTACCACAACAATAAAATCTTCTACCAGGGTTGTATGGAGTCCATGATGTTTTGATTATGGCTGGTGTTCCACATCGATTGCATCTCACCATGGTTGATGATTATGTGTGCGTGTCTTTGAATTTTTTGTTTATGTGGATGAAACACTGGTAAAACATACATATATAAGTCAAACCAAACGTGAAAGTACATAAATACCCCTCACGTGATAGTCACGTGACACCACTTAACTGGATAAACTAACGAGTGTTAGCCAGAGGGACCAAACCCGTTACGGGTTTAAACCACAGGGAGAGGATCCGAGAAAAATTCTTTCGAGGGACCAAATCCATTAAACCCGTTAAACCACAGGGACGATTTATGAAATTTACTCTATTTTGTATTAGGGAATATATTAGCTACAATTAATTTGTAGCCAATTTGCTACAATTTTGTGCTAAAAACTGTGGGTCTCTTTTTATTTTTGTGGGTCTCTGATTCTTTTTTGTGGGTCCTTGATTCATTGTGTGTATATTTTTGTGAAGGATTGTAGCCAATTGGCTACAAAAATTATAGCTAAGCTATCCCCTTTATATTATGGTCTTGTCTTTTCAAATTTTATATTTTAAGTTTTGTATTAGTAAAAACGAGTTGGGAAACCCGCGTATTGCCGCGGGGTGGTTTCCCAAAGAAGTATTTCATGCTGTATTTAGTAACTGCTGTGGATTCTAAATGTGTAAATTCATATACTTGTCTTTAGCTACTAACATATCCATCTCATATCTTAAGTGCGATGCCAAAATGGTCCATTAAATTCATCAATTTCATGAAACAGTTAATATGCAAGTTCAGCGCACTAAAATTTACACCTAAGATAAAAACGTCACCTACAATTGGTAAGTATTTTAGTTGATATTAAATAAAGATGTGTTTGGTGCCTAAATTGTGTGTGAAAATCCTTAAGTAAAAGTGAGTGTACTTTTTTAGCACCTTTTATCCTTACTGTAACCACTTAACACTTTTAGTCATCAACTTTTAATTTATTTTCTTTTTATCTTGTTACATGTAAATTAGTTCTATGTTGCTGCTAAAAACAACTACTGATGAGCAGAAAAGAAATCGTCAAAAAATTATATGATCTATTATTTGTTTAAGTAACTATCTTTTTCAACAACTTGACACCAGAAAAAGCCATATTCAATAATTAGTACAGGTGAAAGACACAGAAACATGTATACATACAATTACCATTACTCCTGCTGACTTAAGTTACAAATCCATCACTTGGCAAGAATGACAATTATTGGTATCTCCTCTTCTGGGGTAATCTACAATCAAACCAAGATGGCATCAGCAACCCCACAATAATCCCAGTTCATTTAAAAAAAATTAATTTACAAATAATTCTACCCGGTTTGCAAGAACAAATATAAGCGGCAACAGGACAACAGATTGTTGTCTACGTGACCCAACTTCAATTTCTGCATTAACAATAATGTTTTTAAGTGCTTATAATGTCGGAAGTTCAATAACTAAATAATTGAATAATCAAAAAGGATCTTCACCTATTGTACCAGGACAGAGGCAATGTGTCATTAAGCGACATCTGGATACGTAAGGATTCATGCAAATTTTTTACTCAAACGACACAAACATTTTAGCACCCAAAAGAAAACATTAAAGTCTAAAACTGCTACCAGTTGACTAATAAATGTTCTACTTGATAAAAAGGAGTCCACAAAATTTTCACGGCAAAAACTATATGAGAGAAAAAAAAACATGCGTAAAGCATAAAATGGACATGCATAATTGCAATTGGAAGCTGAGTAACTACCTGATATTATCCCTGTTGCTTTTATAAGATCTCTAGCAATTCCTATTGTCAGTTTCGGTATGCAAGAACCGAGTTCCTCTAGAAATTCCTATTGTCATTCTCATTCTGAGTGGCCATTTCAAGAAATCATTTTTCTTCTGATTTGTTACAAACCCAAAAGCAATATATAAGTATTTGGTTATTTAAACCATTGTTCAACTCTGAATTAATAATTAGTATACAATATTATATCTGTAAGGTGGACTGTCAACGATCCGTTTGAAACATTTTTAATAACAACAAAGACAGCGCTACCTGAGTTGGGATGATCCACATATGAGACAATACAATGACCAAGAGCGCTCACCAGGTGCCGTTTGCAACCCAGCCCCCTGAAGACACCCCATGAACACACTCTCTGAACACGTCTCATGAACACACGCAATGAACCAACACATTCAACCAATAACTTATCTCACTCCCAGATCACACCCCACATCCCTTGATCACATAACCTAAACGCACCCACTAAAACACACACAATGAAACCTAAATATGTTGTTACCCAGCCATATAATCGAAAACAGGTCATTGATTTCAGTTCCCAATATGAGCCTCAGCTTGATTAGTAATCTCATAAAGCGGATACATCCGGCATGGCTGCAAACCTAATAGTTTGCCCCGCCAAGACACGGAGATTCACGGCTTTAATCAAACCCATTCAAATTCATCATTGCCTCTTATAACTAACATCACCAACAGTTTCGTTTCATACTAAACATAAACGATTATTATCGCCCACATCAGCTCGTAACAAAAGTTAACAACCAAGTGATGTGATTCTACCGTCTCGACAAATAGTACATAGTCCGACATGGCTGCAAGCTTAGAAAGCCTACCCTGCCATGATGGCACCCGATCACGTGACAAAGTCAAAAACATCCGTAACAACCCATGGCTGCAACCACAGTTTGAATGTGATTACCCTGCCACAATATTGACAATTCCCACGTGTTAAAATTACCACTAGTTTGAAACTCCCGCCATGGCTGCTACCACACTGGGAGTGTGGCTGCCTCGCCAAGATGCGGGCGCAAGTAAAATGATCATTCAAGGCTCATGATATGACTCTGAAATCATGATGCAAACATCAATAGTTAATAGCCTCATGGGCGATTTGGATCATAAAAGAACCAAACGATACGTAATGCTTCGGTCGCAGTCATGATGCAAACATCAATAGTCAATAGCCTCATGGGCGATTTGGATCATAAAAGAACCAAACGATACGTAATGCTTTGGCCTTATGTATCGCAGTCAATCCTACACATAACAAAATCATATTTTAGAAACAAAATTTAAAAGAATAAAATAAAGATAAAAAAAAAGGCGGTAACAATATCGAAAGCAACAAAACCCAAAATTTAAAGCATTATCTATAAATTTGTACATACACTTGCTGATTTAGAATGGTAAGTGCAAAATTCGCACGGGTTCATTAAACGTTTTTTAATTACTAAAATGAACAAACGTAAGTTTCACGCTAAATAGTAACAAAGGTATTGAGGCCAAAATCTACAAAGGTAATCAGGCCTATTCAACGCATCTTGTTACCCATCCCATCTTAACATTCTTATATACCTACATACAAAGTCGAAAATGTCACATAAGTGAATCGATATTTCAAACTCATTGTTTTTCTTAAAACATATAAAAACATATAAAAACGGATGAAAACATATAAAATATAAGAAGACGTAAGTAAACAGACGAAAACATATAAAAACGAACAAAAACGAATAGAAACGTAAGAAAAACGGGCGAAAACATATAAAAATAGACAAAAACCGTATGAAAACGTAGCAAAACATGCTAAAACGTATAAAATGGATGAAAACGTATAAAACGCAACAAAACGGGCGAAAACGTATAAAAACGGACGAAAGCATGTAAAAACGGATGAAAATGTGTAAAAACGAATGAACACGTATGAAAATTGAAAACGGATGAAAACCTATAAAAACCGACAAAACATAAGAAAATGTATGAAACGTACAAAAACGGGCGAAAATGTATAAAAACAAATGAAAACGTAAGAAAACATACGAAAACAAGTTAAAACGAACGAAAACATATAAAAACTGACGAAAATGTGGAAAAACCTAAGTAAAACAGACGAAAATGTATAAGACGGACGAAAACGTATAAAAACGGACAAAAACGTATAAAACGTAAGAAAATGGATGAGTTACGAGTTATGTAAGAAAACCAATTTTTTATTTAATTAGAAACGACTGTTAATGTAAAGGACTAACGTTGCAAACGATCGTTTGGTTAATGGACTAACGTTGCCACTTGACGACTGAGTGCTAATGGAGAAAATAACTACAGTTAGGGTGTTAGTCGAGTAGGGTTGATCGGATTGGGTCAATTCGGGTCAGGTCAAAGTCAGGTTGAGGCTAGAAAAATCATACCCGAACCCGGCCCTATTAAAATCTTGGATTAGTCGGGTATGGTCTAATCGGGCCGGATTTTTTCGGGTTTGAGTCAACCCAAATAAAGGTAAAATGATTATAAAAATTTGTCTAGTTCATTAAATACATATATATTTATAAAAAATATATCAAAAGATAAAAGACCCTTATTCGAGTCAATCTTGTCGATCCAAACTCAAGGTTAGCAAATTTTTTTAATCTGATACCCAACCTTATATTACTCGGGTTAATCCAAATAACCCAAATAAAATTATTGACATAAATAACCCGACTTGAATAAGCTTATTCGGGTTCGGTTCCATTCAATTTTACTTTGTGCAGGACTATCTATGACTTAAAACTGAAACTAGACTATGGTTGCCCTCTTACTTCATTTGTCTATTTACGTCTTTTTTATGTGGTCAAATATGAATCCCAAGGTGAGTTTAGGGTGCATCTTAGTTGGAATATGCAAATTTTTGACATTTTTATTGTATCATAATCGAGGTCACATAGCTTTCAATAATCAATAGCTCTTTCCTTCTTCATTGCCTTTTCCATTGCTGTCCAAAATTTAACTTTATAATAGCCCAATGGTTAAGAGTTGGGACATACAGCGTTAATTAGATGTCATGGATGATTATCTTCGTGTCCTCATTCATAGTCTCACACAATTTACATCTCTCATATTAGACGTGAGACCGGTCGATGAGAGCCACCGTTGGTATGTTACATTTTTATTAAGTGTTTAATATACGTTTAGAACATGTTATAACTTTTAAATTGAAACCATTCGACGTACCTCAGTATGAGTTAAAGTTGATAGAAATATATTGTTGACCCGCCCCGGATTCCACCATTGTGATTCCCCCAGCACAAGGGACATTATCCCCATTTTTGATGAATACATAAAAATAATGTTTAACCCATGTAATCTCCCTATAAGTATTTTTAACTAAGGGCGGGAAAACTTGCATGGAGCTCATTTAGACAAACTAATGGAAATATGGGCGGGTCGGGCAACAGGCCAAACGGGCTCGGGTCAAACGGGCATAGGACAAAACGGACTGCCTTGAACATTGGATGTCGTTTAGAAAAGAAGGATCTCATTTTCATTTATTAACCATAACTAATAAACTAAACTTTATTGCTATATTTATATCACAAAAAATAAGTTAAAAAAATTAAAATGAGCAAAAAAGTTCTGTCTATATATATATATAAGCTTTACAAAGTTTAAAAACACTTATTAAACAAAAAGGAAAACTAAAACAAAATAAAAACATAAACTATAACAGACAAAAAAAAAAAAAATCATCATTGTGATTTTACCGCAACTAGCTAGAGTCTACCGCCCCGTTATTAATAAAGCATACTATTATCTTTACCCATTTAGATCCATTGAGAATGTTTATGTTGCTCAAAGAAGCCCCCAACGGCCCAGCTTTTGCTTTTGAAAAATTGCCCATACCAGCCCAACTTTTTGCATATGGGCAGATTTTACCACCCTCTACTAACAATCCTACTTGCATCATTCGTCGTTTGGGATCTGACAGAGTCGAAAGATGGTCCAGTTTGACTTCTTAATGTCAATGATGTGTGTAATGTCAATGATGTGTTTCATATGTTATTGTCAAAGATCCCAATCAACAGATAAGGAAACAATGTACAGGCAATGGCAGGTGTAGTGTGGCCTTCCTTGGACCAGGGTCCAACCTGTGAGACAGTCTACCACGGTATACAGTCCATGTGACTTCAGGTTCATTTCCTCTATGGAAAGTTGGCCTTATCGAGTTATCGGACTCAATATTCAGTAAAAAAACATGGTAAACTGAGCATGACATGAAATAATCTTATAGTTGAGAACACAAAACAACTTTGTCGCATATCACAACAAAAGCATAAAAAGACATAAAACTTGACAAAACCTCCAAATCCGAGGATTATTAACAACAAAATTCAGAAAACTAAGTCAACCATGGTCTTAACAGTAAAAAAAAACTGAAATAAACAGCAAACACTAACAAACTGCAACCAAAAAGGTGGATCCGAGTATTTCCACTTATTGAAGGATTTGGAAAATATAAAACTTACTCACTGTCATCAATCCAGTCGCCGTAAATACGATTAATCTTCTTTGTCATCAGATGTGATCTCTTCTCAGCACCTTGCAGCTGTGCAGCACCACCTGCGACAGCAACTGATGAGCCAGGGGCTGCTACAGTGTTCGGAACATTGAGCCCTTGGTTTCTGGGGTTGACAAGCGCGCCACCAAATCGTCGCAGTTCTGTCAATAGAAGTATTAGTTTATATGAATTCTTTATACTTTTAGATATTCTTGTACTCAGTTATGGTACTTGTAATGCTTTACAGTATAGCTTTTGACTGAAATTTGAAGGTACAAGTTCATGATCATACAATAAAATGAGGAACACAAACTTTTGGACATTGTGTCGATATTTATATGTATAGGTTTAACCTCTCTAAAACTCTTACGTGCTTGGATCCCTATTAGTTCTCATTGTTTGACTTTAGATGTCAAACTTGTATAAGCTAAACTTATAGTAAATGCTATACATCTTTTTACATGTTCTCAAACAAATAGTGTCGAGCTTGTTGCACCTTTGCTGCTTCTTCTTTTTTTCTTTACAATAAATAACAGTTTTTTAAATTTAAAGCAACTCACTGGTATTAAAATTAAACTCTGAGAAATATCCACTTTTATCCCAAGGGTAAGACAAGAATAACCTAGTGCTATTGGATTAACAAAAACTCTACTTATTACCAAGTTAAACCATTGTTTAAGCCATCGACTTATACCTTAAGGACAAGATAAAATAATCTAGTGCTATGCTATTGGGTTGAAACTCTATACTTATACCAAGTTATACCCTTTTTAAGGCTTCGGGTTGATTCATAAAGACTTATCAATCAGTCTTCCATTGTTCCTAAACTATGTCAATATTGCTTTTCTTATGTTCCTAGGCCCCATACCTCCCTTACGAAGTTATCAAAAAATTAAACTAATTAATTTACAGCGTAAAATCTGGAATCTCAACAGAACTGAGACAATGTTAGTAGGCTAAACTACTACATCAACAATAACAAAAATCTAATAAGCCTTTCAGCATAACTATTGTAAATAAGCCTTTCAGCACATGTAATGGTAAACAACAAAGAAGCATAACAGATTACAAGAAAACCACTTAGTTATCTTTCATTGTTAACTGCAAGTCTTTCAGTTAACTTGTAATTAGTGGGGAATAAAAGGAGGTGGACAACCTTTACTTTCATTTCATGGCATGAAATGCATGACTATAAAACATGAATATCTAAGTCAAAGTATCTGTTAAAAAACCGTTAGACGGATGATTGCCAAAATTTCAAACAAAGTAACAATCTTTATAACTAGATCTTAGTCAATAACTGAAGAAAGATAATCAAACCATTCAATGTAACTGTAATTTGTGGTTCCCAACATATAACTGTGAAGGAAAATTAAGATTAATAATTAATAGTATAATGAATTAAATAAATTTAATGAACTATACCCGCTTCACCGTGAGCAAAGTCACACTTGCTACCATACCAGCAGGAGCCTGAAGACTCCCATGTCGTACAGATCCTTGTTCGCCAATTCGGAGGCTTCATAGTTGCATCAGCCTCTGCTGCTGCTGGCAGTGGCTGTGGTGCTACTGGTGTTGTTAGTGCCGCAGATTGTGGCCATGCTGGCAGTGCCGCTACTACCGATGGTGGTGCTACTGGTGGCAGTGCTGCAGTGTCTCTACCGTCCCTTTTAACAGAACTATATCTGCCACCCGAAACTACTATTGTTGTTCTTTCACGATACTTGGATTCTAAGTCGTGAACATAAGGACAGCCGTCACCAAAAGGGCAGCCCTCTTCACTATAGAACTTCTTGCAGTGTTTCAAAGATCTACTATAATTAACCGTCCCAAATTGCGGAAACGATTCCCTTAGCTTATCCAAAAGATGTTTATACTCATTGGCAAGCCCAAAGTCTTCATAATTCTGCTGAAGACTTCTGAGTTCTGAACTCCTATGTGCAAAATTGCAGTTGGTGGCATTCTGGCATGTTCCTAATCTGAATTCAACACACCATTTTGTCTTGAACAACAATTTCTGGATGGCGATTGATTCACCGTAACTCAAATTGGAAGTACTACCACCAGACGCCTTATCATACTCATTTCCTATTGCTGAATCCGGCTTATCATCTCCACCAATTATGTGAATGACATTTCCATCAACTCGGAAACTGTCCATTTTGGGTGCGGCGGCGGATATTTTTAACAAAAGTTTATACTAAACGAAGTGGGCAAACCCTAGGCTAAACAGGAGTTTAAATAGGTAGTAAAACCTCCAAAAACGACGTCGCATACTAGATTTATTGTTTCTTACCATTAATTAAAAACAGCTAAGATCCGAGACAGCACAAATATAGGCTTAAATGTTGTTCAATGAACCATTGCTACAAACTATACGATTAGATAAATGCATATAGAAATCCCGAACATTCAAGTATCACTTGCATTCTAATGCAAACAGAAAAACCCAAAATTCCATAGAGTTACAAAAAGTACAAATAGAAAGCCATGATGGAGGATCCCATATTCAAATTCTAAACAACAGAGGTAGCACAACAAAGATCCAATACAATTACCATCACAACAACTAAATCCAGCATACAAGCAGAACATTCAAGGCCAATAATGGAGGATCCCACATTCCATAAACCCCAAAACAAGCCAACTTTATCAGAACATTCCTCTTTCAAACACACAAAGGTCAAAACCCTAAAGACATACATTGCTTCAATCCCTTCCACCAACACATTCGGAATGAGGACAAGATCTCAAACACAGTTTACAAATAAATCAGGGGTGTTCAAGTTGAAATGAACCCAATAATTATATCATATTGCCACTCGAAATGTTGGATAGGCAACTTAGTGAAGCTTGGGGGAAAATAATACAGCACACACTCTCGTTCCTTTCTAACAGGATACCCGAAATCCCCATCCCAACATCAACCCTTGATGCACAAAGTATGCTGTGAAGTTCTAAATCATTGTTTCAACAGCATCATCATGTTAAGGGCTCTACATAACTACACCCAAAAACTACACAAAGGTCCAGAACCAAACCCTCCAAAAAGGTCCCTAACTACCTAACCCTTAACTTTTTAATCTTATATGCCAAGTGCTATGATCATTCAATGCATCTAATACAAGAGGCAAAGTGGACAGCTGCATTTTTATTTTCGATACTAACTATAAACAAGCCACACAGACTCAAACACAATAAAACAAAAACACTACCAACCATTGTTTAGCGAGTGTCTGGGATTGCATCTAACCAAATAAGCAAAGTATCTGTTACATAAGGAAATGAGTATGATAAGGCGTCTGGTGGTACTACTTCCAATTTGAGTTATGGTGAATCAATCGCCATCCAGAAATTGTTGTTCAAGACAAAATGGTGTATTGAATTCGGATCAGGAACTTGCCAGAATGCCACCCAACTGCAATTTTGCACATAGGAGATTAGAACTCAGAAGTCTTCAGGAGAATTATGAAGACTTTGGGCTTGCCAATGAGCATAAACATCTTTTGGATAAGCTAAGGGAATCGATTCCGCAATTTGGGACGGTTAATTATAGTAGATCCTTGAAACATTGCAAGAAGTTCTATAGTGAAGAAGGCTGCCCTTTTGGTGATGGCTGTCCTTATGTTCACGACTTAGAATCCAAGTATCGTGAAAGAACAACAATAGTAGTTTCGGGTGGCAGATTTAGTTCTGTTAAAAGGGACGGGAGAGACACTACAGCACTGCCACCAGTAGCACCACCGCCGGTAGTAATGGCACTGCCAGCATGGCCACAATCTGCAGCCCCAACAACACGAGTAGCATCACAGCCACTGCCAGCAGCATCATGCAACTATGAAGCCTCCGAATTGGTGAAGGATCTGTATGACATGGGAGTCTTCATGGTAGCAAGTGTCTCACGGTGAAGCAGGTATAGTTCATTAAATTTATTTAATTCATATAGTATTAATTATTAATCTTAATTTTCCTTCTCAGTTATATGTTGGGAACTACAAATTACAGTTACATTGAATGGTTTGATGATTTATCTTCAGTTATTGACTAAGATCTAGATATAAAGATTGTTACATTGTTTGAAATTTTGGCAATTATCTGCCTAACAGTTATGTAACAGATACTTTGACTTAGTGAGTGCCTGGGATTGCATCTAACCAAATACGCAGTTTTAGTATGCAATCCCAAACACCCTCAAAACTGCTCATACATGGTCTCAAAACGCAAATTTAGATAACAGTCATATAAGCAGTATGGATAACGAATCCGAAACACCCTCAGAGATTCCACTCATAAGCTTACCCAAACACCCCCTAAACCGTGTATAGCTTTTTGAAATTAACCACCACCAAATGGCTTGCTTAGTGGACAAGGCTTCAAACCTCGCTGGTTGTGTACATTTGGGGGTGGCCAGAGAAGGGCTGAATATGGTCCCGGGATCAACCATGTACATATGAGTCAAAAAGGCTCGCCCTTGCAGGTCAGCTAAACATTGAAAACCTCATTAGTTGGTTTTAATATATCTCGTTATTATCAAAATGCATACAGCCGTTACTGGATTACTGCTAATGACAACTGAAAAACTGAAAAGTAAAAACTTATCTGTTATCTCATCTGCTACTGCTACTGGCTTTAACATAAATTTAAAAAACTGTGAGCTTCGAAGTCCACTTTCTGCATTGTCATTGTAGGACAATTCATCGTCTAGGCTTCTTTAATGGTATTACTCCATTTTTTAGCGCAACACAATATACACACGTCGCACTTTTTACCATTCCTTGTCGATTCATCGCCTTAATCAAGACATCAAAGGCGACTCTGTCAAGCATTTCACCTCTTCCTTTGCATACCAAAACCAAAAGTGACATGGCTTTCTCAACCTTTCCCACATCACAAAGCCCTCTAATGACGATGTTCAATGTGAATGATCTTGGAGACAACCCCATCCTTATCATTTCACACAAATTAACATAAGCCTTGTCCACCTCATTCCCGTTATAAAAGGCTTCAATCATTAACTCATAAGCACAAGGGTCAATATCGCAGCCTCTCTTACACATCTCATCGAACACCTGATAAGCATTTTCCAAAAACTCTTTTTCATCTCTAGATCTCCTACATACGCCTCTTAACAAAGTATTCATCATTCGCTCATCAACCTCAAATCCCACATCCAACATCTCATTAAAAACCACAACCCCCGCCCTAAACTCACCCCATTGTAACAACCCATGTAACAATGTACTATAACTAACATAATCCGGAACACAATTCCGCTCTTTCATCCGCTCCAACAAACCAAACCCCTCCATCGGTCTACCTTCCTTAAAGTATCCATTCAAAACGGTATTATAACTCACTACACTCGGACTCAACCCCATTTCAATCGCTTCATTTAGCAACTCTAACGCCTCGTCCGACCTACCCACTTTGCAAAAACCATCCATAACCACGGTATAACTATAAACATCCGGCCGCAAAGAACATTCCTTAACTTTCAACAACATTTCATAAGCTTCTTCTACTCTACCAACATAACACAACCCTTTTAACAAACAATTATAAGTATTAATATTAGGATCACACTGTACCATACTCATCATCTCAAACACTTGAAAAGCTTCCTTAAGCTTACCTTTTTTGCAAAAAGAATTAATAACCTGTGTAAAGGTTTTAACTTTATTGTTATCAAACACAAACCCATTATTAATCATATGTTCCAAAACCTTTTTAGCTTCCATTGGGTCATCTTTTTTGCAGAAATAGTTTACAAGTATAGAAAAAGTCAACCCATTAGCACAAAAGTCAAAGTTTGATAAACTAGAGTATAATTTATATGCATGGTCTAACTCATCATTTAGAACCAAACCCATAAGCACGTGGTTAAACTCTGTTAAGGTCTTAATGTTTCCAGCTTTAAGCCTGTGTGCTAAACCTTGAACTGGGTTGTGTTTTAATAATTGTGGTGTTGGTGGTGTTGTTGTTGCAGAGATGATAAAGTGGGTTGGTCTTTTTTTGGGGTTTAAATTGTGATGATAAGGTGAAGGAAGTTGAAAAGGAAAATGGTGTTGGATGGAATTCATCTTGGACAACAAGAGTGAAAAGGTTTCAAGATAGTGTCTTGAAATAAGAGGGCTAGGTGCCCTGCGCGTCCAAGTGTTCTGTTCTCTGTGTTCTGTTCGGTTCGGTTCGGTTAGTTCAAAGATTTACATTATTCGTTGCTTGGACGGGTAATTTATTTTACTATTTGAAATCGAATGGTATTAAGCGGGTAATTAGACACGCGGATACTTGAAATGAGCGGTTACACGCGATTCGGGTAATAGTCATTTTAGAGGTTTAATCGAGTTTAATGTGTTTTAGAACCTAAAATGTCATTTTAGTAAAATTAAATAACATCTAATTTATTAAAGTTATTAAGTCACAACAATTGCATCAAATAAACATACATAACAAATCAACAAAAAATATTTGTTCGACATTTATAAGTTACGACCACATTAAACAATTTTCACACATAGATGTCTGGCGAATGTTTACATTATGAACAAAAAAATCGTTATACAATAAAAGTAATGCAATAATATAATATAATCAAATCTTATACAATTATTTGAATATTTAGTTAAAAACTTTCATGTATATTATATACAATTCGGTTCTATTAACCGCGGATATCCAAAAATAGAAAACGAAACCGATGTGATAAGCGGTTTTTTTTGTTTCGGGTTCTTGGATTTCGGATTGAGCGGTTCGGCTCGGTTTTTCAGCTTCTCGGGTTTTTTGAACACTCCTAGTTTTTACCTTATAACATTCATATAAAGTTGATCACTATGATGGTGAAGCATATAAAATATCACAGCGGAAGATAATCGGGGCATGATTTCATAGCACAAAGACATAGAATATGAAGAACAACCTCTAAATGAGTCGTTGAAAATACTCGTTTGATTACAACATAAAAGTTTTATACAAAAGGGCAAAGTTTAGAGTTCACAACAAATGAAAGAGATTTTTACATATAACCAAACGCTATTAGTAATGCACAGAAATCTTCAACATGATGAGGCATTGTGACTCTAATGCAATGCTCCATGAAATCCAAGCTAATGCAATTAAGAACCTGAGAAATACATGCTAAAATGGTCAATATAAAGTTGGTGAGTTCATAGGTTTAGTGTTAAGTAAAATAGTATCGTAGAACACAAGATTTAGAGACCATTGTATCACTCATAATTGAAAGTCTTAGTGAACATTGTATCACTCACAATGTTTAGAGATCATTGTATCACACACAATGTCTGGAAAAATATTACTATTGCACTAAGCTCATGACCACGAAGCCTTAATCGTTTCTAGTTTTGTGCCCCTACAAGTGTTCCTTTCTGTGAACACACAAGTTCCTCAAATGATTATTTGTCCATTTGACATACTAGTCAAGTAGGGCAACTACCTGGACGGAGATCTATTCACAACATCCGCGCTCACTCACATAACTAACGGTTCATGATAGCGGGGAGTTAAAGGAAAGTTGTATAACTTAAGCAATCTGTAAAAGTTTGAAGTACTTGTGTCCGAAAGAAAGTAATTGAGCATGTAATGAGTAAACGAGCATGTAATTGATATGACTTAGCATCTAAGTGTATTTTTTTCTTTACTAGCAGGGTCCCCGCGCGATGCAGCTGCGGGCACCCTGTAATTTAATTTTTTCGGCTAATAATTTATTTTATTTGTACATTTTTTGGAAATAGCTTTGCTGATTAGTTTTTTATGGCAAAAGTTTGATGAAATTTTGCTTAGTTTGTATTATTTTATTTATTTTTTTATTTAGTAGTTTGCTTGGTTTGTAAAATATGTGAACATATTTTAGTTTATTATGTTCTTTTTGACAATAAATTTATGGATATCAAAAATTTCGTTTAGCTCGTGTCCGTTTGAGCTCGAGCCCGTTTAACCCGTGCCCGTTCGGGCTCGAGCCCATTTGGCCTATTGCCCGTTCGGGCTTGAATATTTGTATAATATGCTTTATTATTTGTATTAGTGACATTTAATGCATGAATCTATAATACTATAAGATTCAGTCCCTAAATTTAATGTGGAGTTATGATGATAGAGTTTTTAGAGTTAGAAACAAGTTGGAGTCGTTTAGTAGTTGCATAAAGTACAAGATAGCTAATGCTCGGAATTCAATGCAGCCTCATAATAACTATACAATCATGAAAGGAGAGGAAGTGCAAGGGTTGCCCGAATTGATCACATGGCATTTAGTATAGAATTAAAAGTCGGTTAGATGAAGTGCAAGGGTTGCGAAAGGTTGCAAGAATAATTAATGATTTAACCTAATTCATGCCTATATAAACCAGCCAAAATCACATTTAGTATGTATATTGGAAGACGATTCATACATCTTTTAGATCTTTGATTGTTGGTAGCGGTATGTAAATTCTCTTTTGCAACATTTTGGAGATGATTCACACATCTTTTAGATCTTTATAATTAACTCGGTCTTCTTTTTCTCTTAATTTAGTTATCATACGCAGGTACCATGAAAATCACACAAGATCATGCATGCTCAGATAAATGGAACCAAAGATTGGGATACCAACTATTTTCTTTGTTTCTTACACATTTAGGTGATTGTTATAGATAAGCATATATATAGATATATGTATTATGTTAATGCATTGTCATATACAAGTAATTTATGTTCGTTTTCTATTGATGTAGCTCACATGTGCGAATTGATTCAAGAAAATGTGCACGAGCATGTATGTAAAGCAACATTTAAATGGATAAATGATACTTTTTAGCGTGATTAGTTTATGTAAGTAGTTGCTTTCGAATGCTCTTTGAGAAATATTAGAATGAATTTATCGTGTACAATTGAATTATTATTGAAAAGAAGAAGGTCCGCCCATTGCAAAGTGTTTTCTTTTTCTATATGTATAATCATTAGTGAGAAACCAATATTTACGCATATTAAATGAGTTTGCCATAATAGTAAAATACGACATATTAAAAATATCACATTGAGTAATGAATAAAAAGGAAAAAATACATAATTTTGACTTAAATCCGTTTGTAAATTATAATATCTATCTATAATACTATAAGATTCAGTCCTTAAATTTAATGTGGAGACGTCAAGATTGCATAGGGTACAAGCTAGCTAATGCTCGGAATTCAATGCAGCCTCATAATAACTATACAATCATGAAAGGAGAGGAAGTGCAAGGGTTGCCCGAATTGATCACATGGCATTTAGTATAGAATTAAAAGTCGGTTAGATGAAATACAAGGATTGTGAAAGGTTGCAAGAATAATTAATGATTTAACCTAATTCATGCCTATATAAACCGGCCAAAATCACATTTAGTATGTATATTTGAAGACGATTCATACATCTTTTAGATATTTGATTGTTGGTAGCGGTAAGTAAATTCTCTTTTGCAACATTTTGGAGATGATTCACACATCTTTTAGATCTTTGTAATTAACTCGGTCTTCTTTTTCTCTTAATTTAGTTATCATACGTAGGTACCATGAAAATCACACAAGATGAAGCATGCTTAGATAATGGAACCAAAGACTGGGATACCAACTATTTTGTTTGTTTCGTACATATTTAGCTGATTGTTATAGATAAGCATATATATAGATATATGTATTATGTTAATGCATTTTCATATACAAGTAATTTATGTGCGTTTTCTATTGATGTAGCTCACATGTGCGAATTGATTCAAGATAATGTGCACGAGCATGTATGTAAAGAAACATTTAAATGGTTAAATGATACTTTTTAGCGTGATTAGTTTATGTAAGTAATTGCTTTCTAATGCTCTTTGAGAAATATTAGAATGAATTTATCGCGTGCAATTGAATTATTATTGAAAAGAAGAAGGTCCGTGCATCGCAAAGTGTTTTCTTTTTCTATATATAGAATTATTAGTGAGAAACTAATATTTACGCCTATTAAATGAGTTTCCATAATAGCAAAATACGACATATTAAAAATATCACATTGAGTAATGAATAGAAAGAAAAAATACATAATTTTGACTTAAAGCTATTTGTAAATTATAATATCAAATAAAAAAGTTGAGTTTTAAACATAAGCAAAAGTTTAAACTTTTATGGAAAAACAAAACAAGTGCATTTAATGTGAAGTATATACAACATCGAGATGGAAGTGCAAGGCTTGCCGGAATTGATCACATGATATTTAGTAATTAGTATAGAATTAAAAGTTGGTTATGGATTGAGATAAAGTTGAAAAAGTTGTAAAAATTATTGATGATTTAACCTAATGCAGTATATTTAGATATATATATTATGTTAATGCATTTTTATATACAAGTAATTTATGTGTATTTTCTATCGATGTAGCTCACATGTGTGAATTGATTCAAGAAAATGTGCACGAGCATGTATGTAAAGCAACATTTAAATGGTTAAATGATACTTTTTAGCGTGATTAGTTTATGTAAGCATGCAACTTGAATAACGAATATAAAAGAAAAAGTACATAATTTTTGCTCGAACCCATTTGTAAATTAAAAAAATTAAGTTTAAGACATAATAGTGGTGTCCAAAGGTTTTAGGAATTTTTAATAGTGTGTTAATTAATATTCATTTGGTTAGCTATTTAAAATTGAGTTTATTGATAAAATTTATTAATATTTGTTCGACTTCAATGTTAATTTTCAATGAAATTAGTTGTACTAAAATGAGATGAAGCTAAAAAGGTTTATAACAATTTTTATACAGTTTATGTGGCATTGTTATATACATTATTACACAAACTTTAACTTACAAACTTAATAAAGAAAATATTTAACGCACATTAAACTATGAGCAATTAGATAGACCATGTGTGCTTCATATTACTATGCAAAAACCTTCTAATGGACAAGTATTGTAAGGCTAAGTAATAGACCAAAAGAAACAAAGCCATTTTTTTTATCATGCAAATAAGTAATAGGCCAAAAGAAACAAAGTCATCACAACTTAATAACCAAAAGCCCATACATAAAATACAACACCACAAAACCAAAATAACATCAAAAAATTTTAAATTTTTATACAACAAAGTTAAAACATTTCGTACAACATACTAAACAATACTTAAGTATACACTCGCAAATATACAGAAAGAATACACGATTAACAATTAGATTCACAGCCCGTGCGTAGCACGGGTTCTGCTTGCCTCGTTTTATTTAAGTTGGTTGTACAATATGTTTGATAATTTGTATTTCATATATAAGGGATGTTTTAATAAGTGCATTAATTGTATTTATTGACAAGTTAATTAATTGTATTTAATATACATAATGATTTATTTATTGTATTTAATGTTAGTATTAATTGTATGTTAGAATTAAATATGAGGGGAATTTCTATAAGTAGCATTTGTTGTTGTACTTATAGCTTTAGAAGTTGTAAGGCTTAATTTTAAGTATTCTATTAATAGTATGCCTTCATCCTTTATAATATAGTATGATATAAAAGAACAATAATATATAAAAATAACTGGTTACCTGCTGAGTTGGTAAACTCTTACACAAAATAATCAAAATTTGAAAAGATGTGCACGAAATAATCAGATTTTAACAACGGTGTATTTAATTACACAAATTGGCAAGTATACTACATTTTTATATAATTAGCCATTTTTTAAAAGTGTGTCGTTGTTTATTAAAAATAAACGAAAAGTTGAAAATTCGCGAAGTACAAGAAACATCGTAAGTAGATGTCTTTATGGTGCTCATGATCGTTTAACCGCCGTTTATTTTAGTGGGCATATGATAAATGATGCATTTAGGTTCTGAATGAGGAGAGCACTATTAACAAGCATAGTTGCAGATGTAACTAATCATTGTGAATTACTTCGTAATAATATTGATTTTACCGGAAGAGAAGGCATTTTGACAGTGATGAAGTGCACCTGCGTAATTCGTCAATTGGATACGACATCGTCCTAATGCCCTTGATGAATATTTGCAACTGGGTGCAACAACTTGCCGTGATTCTATTAAGTGTTTTTGTAAGTTTGTTATGGAAATATATGGAGCAAAGTTTTGCGAAAACCTACTTACATTGATGTGGAAAACTTTATTGGTTTCACGAAGAAATGCATGGGTTTCCGGGAATGTTAGGAAGCCTTGATTGTATGGATTGAGAGAGGTTTGGTTGTCCAAATGCATATCACTGACAATATTGTAGACATGATCATGATTCAAATCCATTCAATTTGCTAGAAGATGTTGCAGCACAAGACTTGTTAACACGAAATTCTTTCTTTGGTTTTTCTGGGGCGAATAACGACGTCAGCATTATACATCAATCTCCTATATTCAACGATACAAAAAATCACAAGAGGTTTCGTCTGTGGCTAATGGCGTAAGTTACAGATGAGGATATTATCTTGTTTATATATTAACATTAACTAATATGAATTCGTTATTCATCTACAATATATTTTAAAAATCTCCAAAAAACACACCCTCGTTTAGTTAAATAACAATTTAGTACTTTAGCATACTACTTTTATAGTTTGACATATTTAATATTTAGAATGTACCCCTTAAGTGTAATAATGATACAAATTTGGCCTAAACCGATTAAGCTTTATGTGGTGTTTGGTTCATGAATTTGAAATTTCGGACTTTCAAATTGTGGAAATTTCAGTTCTTAAGGATTTAGTATTTCGAAATTAAAAATACCTTCACATGTTTGGTTGACAGAAATTTATAGTATTTTGAATGTTGTCCTTATGTTTGTTATTGCAATTTTTTTAGTAAGTGACTTACTTTAATTAGACATACCAAACATAATATTTAGAAAAAATTAAAATGCAAATTCCATGAATCCCCCTACCCCCAATATAATACCTCAACCAAACGCACCCTTATAGCTTTATACTTCTTTCCTTATACTCACATAAGTATAGTAATATACAAAGTAATCCCTAAACCAATAAAGTCTATATGTTTACTCATTTACATCGATTTCTTTATTATTGTTAACATTCTTTATTGGAAAACATAGTTGATGCTTAAACATTATTTCGTAGCTACAAAAAAAATGTTTTTGCACCCACTGCAACGCTCGAGGCACACATATCCCGTTAAAAAAACAAGTGTCATGTTTTTGTGAGTGGCTCAGAAAAATAAATGTGCGATGTTTATGTTTTTGGATGATTTAAACATAAAACCTTCTCTCCCTATTCCAGTTCACTGTTATAACAATTCTGCAATTCAAACTATAGCTAATCATGTTTTCCATGAGAGAACAAAACATTTTGAAATAGAGTTGTTCTTTTTAAGAGAAAAAGTCTCTATAAGAATTGTTAAAACAATAAAAATCAAATTTGCAGACGATATTGCAGATATTTTTACAAAAGTATTGAATGCGCAGGATCGGATCACAAAAGGTTTTGTGATATGTTGGGGTTATTTGATATGTATAGAAGTTAGCTTAAGGGGGAATATTAAAAGGAATAAGCTAAATTATGTACTTTGGATGGTTAGTGGAATATGGTCTTAACTTCAGGTATGAAAGAGGTAATATTTATTTTGGTTTTGGATATCTTTTGTTTTGTTTACAAATATGCAGGGACTGGAAGTGTCAAAGTTAGGAAAATATGGGCTAAAGTGCTAGAAGATGAAAGATGGAGTAGCTAGGGTTTAAGGATATGAGCAATGCTACAACCACATAAAAACTTCCACAAACCTATCAACAAAATGACGTGTCATTGATTGATTGGTTTAAGTAGATAAAAGAGAGAGAAACTCTCACAAAATACACCAATCAACCACCAACACATCAGTTTGTGGATGTTTTTGTGGAAGTTTGTGTGTGGTTCTAGTATTCCTCGAAGGATATATAGACTCATTATCTCGACCATTCTTTTATGTGTGTGTAAATCGTTTTTTTCTCTCTTAGCTTGTAAGTTGAGAAATTTGTTAATTCTTGTTTTCTTTCTTGTATTGTTCTAAACTCAAAACCTATCTCTACATTTGAAGCAGAGGTTAGATGCAGTTATAAAAATTCGGTTGAATTCAATCTTGGTGTTTTGTATGTTATAAACCGATCTTTGTATATATTTTCGCACATATCCTAAACGGGATTCATTCTTGGCGACCAAAAATATTGTTTAGACTCGTAACATTACCGGTTTTGTTCATAAGCTTCTTGATCAGATACAAGAAGATAGAGCTTCTATAAAAAGAAAACTAAAGTAGATAACTAATATATTTAAAATCGACTAGATTGATAAATTCTATAGGAAACTAATCTATCATAACTCGAAAAACAATTCATACGGTCTTGTGGTACCATTAAAAAAACTCGATCTCCCATTTATTAGGCACTCCTGCATTGTTCTTGGGGAAACTTACATTCATGACTCCATCTTTCAAGCGCATGCTCCAATCGTTGTCCTCTTTGTAGACTTCGTCGTCCTTGAGTTTCTGTAATAAATCACACATCTTCGTTATTATAACATCTTTTGCCTCCTCCCGATGCTCTAAAGATTTTAAGGACAAAGTCATATGCATCTTTTTATCTCCCTCCTCAAGGCCTTCAGAAGTCTCATCATCAGTATCACATGCCTAAAACACATGAAAAAACAATTATAACCTATGTTTTTAATTTCATTACACAAAAAGTTATCAGCATTACTAAATAGCCTTTGGCGTAACAGACTAATAGTATGGTTATGTTTAGTGCAAAGCTTTTTAAGGCGATGGGCGGTGAGCAACGAGCTTTTTGATTTTTAGTGTTCGTTTGGCAAAAGAGCGGCGAGCTTTGCTATTTTTTAGGAAAACTTATTTTTTCAATGCTTCTTTAAGAAGCTGTGAGCGGTGAGCTGTGAGCTGTAGTGCTCACTGCTACTGCTCACAGCTACTTTTGCCAAACATAGCCTATGTGTGTCGCTCAACAGCTAAAAGGAAGCGAGTTCAATTCGATGCATGTATGAGATATTATGTGAGACATAGTAGCTAGTTGGTTTAGGTGTACGATTAACTTGTTTCTAAAAAAGTTATTATCATTTGGTCACGATCAAAAGTTGAACCATTATTGAGTACCTTGATAGACACGTCCCCAGCGTAATAAGTACCGCTATCATCCAAAGAGCCATCAGAATTACGGACGAACCAAGATGTTCCCACGGCAGGTATGATCTTGATCTCAAGTTTATTGAAAAGTTCTGTTGTAGTTTTCCACTGGGGCAAACATAGATTAAACACTGCATCTTTCATGTGCAGGCTGAAGTCCCCGCACTTGTAATCAAATTTACAGCCCTTCATGTATCTAAATAAATCACACGAGCCCATTTTGATTACAGACATTTCATTCTCCTTATGCATATTGCCTAACATAGACAATGTGATATAAGCCTTTTTGTCCCCCTTCTTAAGGTCTTTAGAAGTCTTGTCGACAGAATCACACTTCACGGTCTAAAATCACGGAAAAACAAATTTAACCTATATTATCAATATCATTACAACTAATGAATTAGCATTAGAAGATAATCAAAAGTAGTTGAACCATGCATACCTTATAAAATAGGTCTATCTGAGCTGAGTAACAAGGAGAGCTATTTGAAAAGTCATAGCAATCACGAATACTACTGCTGGTACTAAGAAAACGAGAAGATGTTGCCACAACAAGACGGTACGATCTGGTGACAAGGTTGGAACGAGAAGCAAAGAGCTGCTTTAGAACTAATGAAGAAGCCATCTAACTAGTTAACAATGAGTAGTTTGTAAGTGGTAAAGTGTTTCGTACATCCACAATAATAGTGAACCCTAACAATTAACATTAATATATCGGGCCTTAACCCATACACACAAGACATGGGCTATACAAGATATATGATTAACATAGTTTAGAAGCAATTTTCGGATGAAGAAAACACTATAGAGGTCATGATTTATATAGGCAAAGAGTACCTATTATATATATCTCTATCTATACGTAGTTTAGATATCTACTAGACATAGCAACTTTTGTCATCATCTTTATTTTATTTTCTATATCGTCTCAATTTAAATCCTTTTCCAAGTCCAGTAATATATCTTGAGCTATACGAATTTTGGATAAAATAATACTTGAAATCATCTGGATGAGCAATGCATTCATATTAAAACACTTTAGGGGACGTTTGGTACAACTGAATCACAAAGAATGGAAATGCATTGGAGAATGGAATGGCATAGAAAGATGAGTCTAATATAAGAGAATGAATTCTAGTGTTTGGCAAAAATAGAGAATATAGTCTCAGAATCGATTAAAGAATCCATTTCTTTGTTTGGTACATAAAAGAATGAATATATTTTCAGGTTTTATAGTTACGTTGATTATTTGATTTATTTGACGCTATCTGGTCACATAATTACAGTTATGCAAACATAATTCAAGTTTTTTGTCATATAAAAATCTATTATATCATCTCTACGATGAAACAAAAATGACAAAAGAAAAATCGTATTTCTACAACTTACACATTGCACTAAACACAACTAATAAAAAAAATGGATACTGTAAAAAAAATCAAATCATAGCACTGGAAATCTCGTTTTCATAGAAGTGTTGAATTATAGGATAGTATTAAACATATTATTGAGAAAAAAATGTATGTAAAAGTAAAGCTTAATGAGCAACTAATCTAAAGGACCAGTATATATACGACAATCATATACAAAGACTATCATATACATTTATTGAGAAAAAATGTGTGTAACTGTATAATATTAAAACCCTATTTCCAAAGACCAGTATATACAAAGACTATCATATGCATGCCAATAACTTTATAATATTCATGATCGAACTAGTATATACACGTAGACTAGAGGACAAGCAATTAAAACCTAATTTACAAAGACTAGTATATACACATCAATATTTGTATAATTTTCTGCTATAGGGTTTTTTACATGTTACGAATGTATATCATATATTTTTTGTCCGTGATTTTTTCATCAATTATTTTTTGTCCGTGATTTTTTCATTCACTAGAGAATGGATAGAGAGAAAGAGCCCTTCTAAAATTCTCATTCTCCACTTTTCTCCTCTTTTTTTAAAGAAACAAAATGGAAGAATGAGAATGGTAATTTAATTCCCTGTTCCATTCTTATGTCAAACAAACATGAGAATCAACCTGTTTTCCCTTTCTCAGCTTTCCATTCCTGCGCACCAAATATCCCCTAGGTATTATGGCAATTTCAATCCTTGTATTTTGAGTATTACAAACTGGTATATACTCAGCTTAGTTATGAACAACTTCATCATTAAACTGTAAAATCCCTGTGACCACTAGTCTTGCATGTTACTAAAATAGTCATAATAGAGACAAGCGATAAGGTTGTCACTAAATTCGCGACTAATTGAATGAAAAAATGAATAACACACACTTAGTGGCCATTTAATGACCTCTTTATGGTCTTAGCAGTGCAGTTTCTTGCCATGCGACCAACTCCCCATTCGGATTACCCTGATTCATATTTATATAATTCCCAACAGCTGAAGCAGCAACATTCCCATTCAGATTACCCACTATCTGATTCCCAACATTTTGACCCCTCTGATTTCCAACAAACTGACCCATCTGATTTCCAGCAAATTGACCCTTCTGATTTCTAGCATTCTGCATATTCTGAGTACCCATCTGAAATCCAGTAGCATATTACTGCTGATTTCCAATAACTCCAACCATTTGTCCTCCTTGACACTTGTTGTTGTTGTGGGAAGAATTGTTGTTCTGGAATGACATGTTGTTGTGGAATTACATGTTGTTGTTTTGGAATGAATGGTTGTTACATGTAGTTGTGAGTAGAGGTGTTATTTGGGTTGACCCGGTTAGGTTCGGGTCAATTCGGGTCAAAGCTAAAAAAACATACCCGAACTTGTTTAGAACTTGGGTCACTCGGGTCGGGTCAACTCCGATTCGGGTCTAGGTTGTTTAAAAATTATACAATCTCATCCATAACGGACACTTGTTCATGCACAAAATACTCTCTCCGTCTTAAATTATTTGCCCATTTGTTTTTTTGTTGTCTCAAAGTGATTTTTCACAACCAAAATAGATTGCGAAGTTTTATTAAAATTAGCTTATTACCTTAACTTGTACTAATTAAATAATTTTTAAACAAGATATTAATCATAGTTAAAGTTAAAACGAAATCATAGTTAAAGTTAAAACGAAATGTTAAGAAACATAAAAAGGGTAATGATTTGTATGATTTTTGTTTCTTGTAAGGTACAACGAACATTAAATTAGCAAGGTCGTTAATTTTCTCACAAGTGATTAAAGGTATGTTTTGCAGCAAGTATTTATGAGCATTTGGATCAACTAGCAATAAGCTACTAGCGGTTTAAGATATTATGCTTTTGGCAACAAGTAACTAATAGTTGAATTTTTTGTAACTGCTCGCATTCAAATCTTCATAAACATTTAGATCTAGCCGCTAGCGTTTTAGCTTTCAAATTAAATATATACCCCTTTTATTTATTTTAAGAATTTTTATGTTAATAGGTATATATCTTTTTACATCATTTTACATTTTATAATTACAACTACAAATACTTTACCAAACACTTTTATTTAACAAGCAACTACTGATTACTGTTACCGCTTACTGCTCCTGCTATAGCTACAACTACGTTTCACCAAATATACTCTAAGAGTTCAAACGTCTTTAGGTATGTACAAATGGGGGTGGTCCGAAATAATCAGAAATTGTTTTAAATTAACCCGCTAAGGCCGCGTATATCTGAGTCAAAAGACTCCCTTTTCGATAACCCGAACATGAATTATTTAAAATAATGCATTTCAAACATTTTCTCCTCTTTTCAAAAATAGATTTTAAGCACTACAAGTTTTAAATCTATATTTACACTTATTTAATACATCGATACATCTATACAGCACCTATAATTAATATTTTTTTAAAATATTCCTTCATTCAAAATTACAACTAATATACCATATGTTACAAACTAAATAAGCTACTAATCTATTAACAAAATCTTGACTTATGCTAACTAACAATTATCTCACCGCTAATCATCACAATTTTGTAATACCATTAGCTACTATTTTCATGTCACATTGGCATCGTGATAAAGCAATTCGCTAATATTATCGTTACGCGTAAAGCTATTATCACAAAAAGCATATATAACCAGATAATATTATTCGTCAAAAAATTTAATTACATAGTACCCGCCTACCTAAAGCTAGCCACAAAGGGCCGGAAAAACTTCGGTCGAAGGCAATATTTGACCGATATTGAATCGGTTATGCCCATTGTGGGTGTAGGGGCAAACATCGATCGAGTGAAAAAAAAAAAAAAAAAAAAAAAAAAAAAAAAAAAAAAAAAAAAACTATCGGGCGAAATTACGACTGGTTTTTACAACACCTTCTTTATAGTTTTAGTGATAAATATTAACTCGATCATCGACTGTGACAACTTAGGCATGTCTCGTCAGAGAAAGCTGATTTCGCATAATGATCCAGGTAGCCTAATAGTTTTTTAAACAAATCTAAAGCCATAAACCTGTGACTATTCAATTCAAAACCACCACGGATCCCAAATCACAATGACCGATCCTTCTTCAAACCCAGGACTAATCATCTCCAAAACAAAAACCATCCAATCATTCCTTGCCACGTCATCCACCAACACTCACCTCTCACCAGACCTCCGTGACATAGCTTCATCACTGTCTGATTACCAACATGGGTCTGTCCCATATAAGTCTTTAAGATCCATTTGGGTCGGGTCTGACCCGTTGACCCGACCCGATTTGAGTGTTTTGTTATCTGGGTCTGGGTTTGTGTTTACTAGTCCTAAGCCTCGTGAAAAGGTAGTTACTTTTGTTGGTTTATTAGATATAAGATAGTTGGCTTATGGCTTATTTGGTTTTGGGCTTATGTTTCATAAACTCACTTTTTGTGGCTTATTTTGACACTTTCCGGATTATATAAGTTCATTAGTATTTAGGGGTGTTTTTTTAATCTTATTTTAACTTACGAGCTTATTTGATTTCGGCTTATATAAGTTCATTTGTGGGCTTATATGTAATAAGCTTATATAAGCCCGTAGGCTTATTGTGTCGTAATAAGCTTATATAAGTCCACAAGTTTTAAAATAAGTCTGAAAAAGTGAGCTTGCAAAACATAAGGCGAAATCACAAATGCACGTAAGGCTAAAAATAAACTTAAACAAACACCCCCTTAGTAAAATGTGATGTAGTTAGTAAATTGATTTAGAGGGTGTTTGGGAATTGCGATTGTTGTTTAAGGGTTGTTATTTGATTATTGCATGGTGTTTATCCTAGGAGATAAAAATTAGCTTTTAAAAAGTAAGTTGATAGGTGCTTTTTGATAACAGGTAGTATTGTTAGATTGTAAGGGAACTGATTATTATGGGTGCGTTTGGTGTTGCGTGACTGCATGTCTGCATCTTGAGAACGATGATCAGTTTCTAGCGTTTGGATACGGTGAAACTCTTTTGGATTATATGGCCACCTATAGGTCAAATGATGAGTTTTGCATAATTAGTTTAGGAGTAGTTGCAACATGCACTTGTTTCGGTGATACGACAATTGCATTTTCCAACATGCACTTGTTTCGGTTATACGACAATTGCATTTTCGAGTCACGTATTAACAGTTTCTAGTATTTGGACATACAGCAACCAAAGTATTTGATAATCTAGGTGTTAGATAATCAGTATAGGTGTAGCAACCACAATCACATGGCTATTTCTGACTTTTTTGAATTGATGAATCATATCGAATTACAATCCTCTCTTTGGAATATGCACAAACACCCCAAAGCACAAAAATGAGCAAACCACTTACCACTCAGAATGCATGGCTTTGTGTATAGTAGTGAATGTTTGAAGTGCAAAAGATGTACAGAACTAACAAAATTGGAGGTGTGACATGTGATGACTATCTGTGACTTACAAACGTGTTGATTTTACATGTGTTTTAGAGTGAGGAGTTGAAAGCAAGGCTCAGAAAATTTGAGGCGGCGGCGGAGAGGAAAGCCTATCAGGAGCTAGTGAAGGACATTACACCAAAAGTTGACGAAACTGAGCCGTTTTCTTCGTACAAAGATCAAATAGGATTTGGTGAGGTTTTTTTTTTTTTTTTTTTTTTTTTTTTTTTTTTTTTTTTGTCCTGCATTTCCTGCTTCTGTATCATTCAGTTATGAATATGTGCCTTGGGTAGTTTGGAGAATTGACGTTTATTAATGTTTACTCTTTAATGCCTACAAGTTGTATTTGTGAAAAGTTAGAAACTTGGTTGGGTGTTAGTCGCATAGTTCATGTTAATTAGAGGTGGCAATTTGGAATCGTTTATGGAATTATGGCTAAATGAGTTGATTTGGGTAATTTGGTTGTGATAATATAATTCTTGCTATTAAAACTGATTATTTATAAAAATCAATAACATGTTTGTGGGTCAACCCCATTTCGACCTACTACAAAAAAAACTACCCGTTTAGAACTGAACCCGTTATGACCCATTACCAAAACTGTCCAAGCCACCCGTTTCGTGAATTTGTGTAAACTGTCTTTTGACATTGTACTGTGGAAATTAATATATGTAGTCACTATGCCTCCGAGACTCTGTTCTTGTTTGCCCATGAATCTTTGATTTTGGCCATAAAAGATTTGTCTGGATGAGGTTGCTCATTCTAGCACATTAAGGACAAGTGTCTAAAAAACGTTATTTTTTTATACATTAAAAAGTTAAATGAGTGGGCAAAAGTGGTACGATAATGATCAAATGTTGAATTATATTTTCACATATTCAGTGCATCTAACATTGATCTTGCATTGTATCAGGTTTACATGTGGCGCTTACAATGTTTACAGGCTATTTGCTTGGATATTATACATTCAGAGCATTGTTTGGTCATAGTCCAGTAATGGTACTACTTACACAACCATTACACTTTTTGTCTCATCACGCATCATGCAAACCACATACATGGTAACATAGTAAATTTATTATGAATACTGATTTATCTTGATTTGATTTCAGCACGCTGCTGGCGGTATCCTTGGATTAGTTTTGGGGATGCTTGTAGAAACACTTCTTTTTATTATAAGAGCGTCCAGCCAGGATCGTAAGACCACATTCACGGCTTCTAAATTAAAGAAGAATCAATAGATCTTCACATCTTTAGAGGTGATTTTCTTATATTTCTTTGTGATTTTTGTCTAGATGTCTTTTGCCATTTACAGGCTCAACCCTTTAGCAACTAGGAACGAGAATACCTCACACAATTGATTTTAATTGCAGGAAATGATGATAGCATGTGTTTGCTTGGTTCATCTGCAGGTGTTGCTAAGATTTTAATACAATATTCTTAACAACCGATGAAGTATGAGTTCTAAAGAAGGAAGCAAGACAGATTGGATCATCCTGTAGAACAAGCATCGTCCCAAAAATTTATTTGTTTTTTTTTTTTTTTTTTTTTTTTTTTTGGTAGATTTGATGTTACAGGGATTGATTTGTATAAATTATATGTGGTCCATGTAGTTTTGGACAGAATAAAGACCAAACTTAAAGCAGACTATTTGGAGACGTGGACAGAAAGATACTGGTTTGGTTTGGTCCTGATTCGTACAATGGCTCAATCAAAGTATGCTCGTTTTCATTACCATGTTTGAGTTGTTGAATAGTCATTATCGAATAGAAGTTTGGTATTTAATCATTCAGATGATGCTTGACATACAGATGCTGTTCTCTAAGTCTTTGTATACCTTTTGTTGTTTAAACGTATACGTTGGATTTTTGTTTGCTTGTTTTACAATTTTTAACCACCAAAGACTCGAATTATCAATTTAAATCAAAAACCACCGTTGGGAAACATAATCCGGATCCTTGATTAATCAGCATAATAATTATTGGTAATGACCAAAACATAGGTCGAGCCCTGTTCGAGTCTTTAGTATGGGTCATCTGGAAAGATAAAAGCATATGTTAAACTAACATATGCTTTACCCATGGCAGTTTGACAGCAGATACACTTCTTCCAGTGAAGAACCATATAAAGTAATAATTAAACAGCCAAGAAAAACAACTTTGCATAGACCAGATTCCACAGGGCATATGATTGTAACATGGTTTGTTGCATGACACTGAATACAATCTATCAACGAAAATCATGACAAAAGCCTTGCCAAACTTTGTGGGCGAAAAATAAGGGCAGGACCACAAGAACATTTGAATGAGCACCAACATCAACATGCATGAGTAACACAAAATGGATAGCGACCGACAACCATAGACAAAGGAACTCATAATGAACATAACCTGGCTACAATATACATATAGTACACCAACACAATCAAAAGTACAGTAGGGTTTGCCTACATTAATGCATTTACTTGCAATCACAGTATTGAAACAGAGGAGTTCTCAATTACTACAGTAGTAATTAACAAGCCGGTTTTCATACATCTATCATGCAAGTGAAGTATGGAACACTCAGCACCTTAAATATGACAAGGTTATGAACATTTAATCATTGTGTTGGTTACCAAATATTTAGCTTTACAAAATCAACATTTACCTGCTGAACCACCGATACACATACACCAACAAATAACAAAAATGCCACAATAGTAAGAAAAGAGAATAATCTCAGAATCCTAACAAAATAAGATGTGAGCAACTTACGACCGAACACATGTGTGATGCGGTCGCAAAATACATCCAAGGATGAGCATGCTTAAGATATGAACACGGCTAAACACTTCAGGGATTAAACTATGACCAGGTCTCACCTCAAGGCCTAGCGGTAACATCAAGCACCAGAATCTGTAAACTCGTCCTAGAACTGTATGATTCCTAATAATTTGTTATGAAACAAGCAACAAATTGTTTTTGATAATTAGAACAGTAAGCATGCTTTTAGGGTACAACATCCTCAATCATAATCGAACCTAATCAATACCATGTGAAGTGTCATTTTTCAATTCAGCAAGATATATTTGCATATGGAAAGTCAATCATGCAAGTCAAAAAAGATAATATGAAACCATCTTCTCTTATATTTGCGTACATTGGCTTTGATAATTTATCTCTACGAGGACCCGATCCCGTACGAAAGAAAAAACACAATTTCAGAGCACATTTTTTGTTTTCAGCAGTGACGTATATAATGTGACGATCTCATCTTTCACATCCTAACCTTTTGCTGTTATTGTATCTCCAAAGATGGTACACTCAACGTATAAAAGAAACATTCAGCACACAAAGAATTTAGATGCAGGACATGTGACCTGGGCCATGGCCTGTGGGGTACAAGAGGATTCGATTAAAGATGGTCACCGCAGGCACTTTATACAAACCGATCTACAATTCTACATATTCAAATGCAGAAGACAAGGAAGGCAGAAACATCAACAAAAAGGATCTCACACAAAATATATGGCTCCTCAGATCGTTAACATAGGCTCCCAACATCAAATAACGATTTTGTATGTTTCACCAGTACTTAAAACATATTACACTAACTATATGTTTGACGAATTCCTGCAAGCAATATCTGTTTTTAAAGCAGACCACAATGAAAGAGAAGTTTTAGAGTACAGAACCCCCTAAAACGAAAGCTAATTCATAAATCTCCCATTTCTTCTAACACGGTCACATCTACATATCTTAAATCCGTGATTTAGATAATAAATTTACCATTGTGGTGATGAACTGTCTATAATATGTTCCGCTAATCCAAAATCACAATTAATCAGAATTCCAAGGACTACAATAGCAGGAAGCTTGCAAGAGAACAATTTGCACACGGTCATCATATAATATGCATCAGATGCTTCATGCAAGGTTATACTAAGGACCGGGGGCGGAGCCAGAAAGTTATGATCGAGAGGGCAAACTTTAATAATTTTCAGAAACTACACTACAAATCGATTCATTGGGGGGGGGGGGGGGGGGGGGGGGGGGGGGGTTAGATTATGAAAATAGCTAGATATTTTAAAAAGTTGACACTACATTTTTTTTGCTAGAGGGGCACATGCCCACCCTACGCCCCTCCTGTCTCTGCCTCTGCTAAACACTAAGATACAAGTGGACATAATATCAGCTTAAAACAGTCTAGTAAGGGGGTATTTAGTTTAGCTTATTTTAACTGCTTATTTGACATTAAAAAAGCTAATAAAGCTCACTTTATAGGGCTTATGAGCTTATCAACTTGAGCTAATGAACTTAAATAAGTCATTAGCTCAAAGGAGGTAAGCTCATAAACCCAAAAAAGTTAGCTAATTGGCTTTTCCAATTACAAACATGCCCATAGGGCCACAAAAGCTAGTCCAAACACCCCCTATAAATGTAGTAAAACCTCACACCTGGGCAACTGTCAGAATACCAGCATCTACGCCATCTGGCATAGTTGATTGAATCTTACAAATGTACTACCGTCCAGACAGAAAAGTCCAAAAACACCTAGGAAGTAGAAAAGATGACCACGTTAGAACTAGTTTTTACTGATCACTTGTGCACCCCTCATAATCCTAAGGTAAAGAGACGCTAACCAATTTGTGAGACATTCCCATTCGCCCCAAGCCACAAAAAACTTATTTCAAACAGTTTGATTACCACATTTGTTTATATGCACAATCCGCTTTTTCACACTTACTGTTTCAGCCTAAGCCACAAGATCCTCCATAGTAGGTTGGATATCAGACATCCCTGATGTAATATATGTACAGCGTACTCATCACAAGGGCAAGCTTGGAGAGTAAGAGCCATAGTATATAATTGCATTGGATGACTAACTACCAATACCATTGGGCATTAGCTTCTGTACACTTCGATAACTTCCCTATATAGTAGTTGTATCAACGCAAATTACCTCAGTTATGCATACTACAGTATCACCCTATTGAGCATGACTAAAACTAAGCAACATTAAGCAAAGTAAGGACAGTTGGGTAGCTTGAGTGATATGCAAATAAGTTACAAGTAGTGGCGATATAACAAGTCAAACGGACTCTCTACACTATTGTAACCGAAAATTACCAATCTAGTATAATCATTCAAAAGCTAAAAATTCAATGAACAAAGCTGTCAAGGCACATATTGTAAAAGTTCCGAAAACATGGATTATAATATGCCTTGTGATGAAACTTAACCATCCTACAAACATCCAGAGAATTTTAAAAGTACCTATCTCCAAAGCAAACGATGAGATGTACATGATCAACAAGGAACACCAAGTAAATTGCCGTCAGGAGGCGTAAGTAAAAGTAAAGAACCCTATTCATAACCCCTGTACTAACAACTATCTAGAAGAAAATCCCCACAGCAAGCGCTCCCTTTGATCAACTTGCCCAAAGATCGACCCCAATCTCCACGTGCATTCCCAGACCTTTACGGTTTTCTCCTTTTCTCTAAGCAGGCGAATCATCAAGCGACCCTGTTTCCCCACCATACCCACATTTGTTATCTACCAACACCATCGATTCTTTCTCGCTACTGAAACACCTAGCCTCTTTCTTATTCAACACATCCCAAAAGAAATCAGTCAAAACCGATTCATAACCAGGCATCTTAGCATACCCCGGGAAATAGTTAATATCAATAACAAGATACCGATTCCCAACTTTCGTATCCCTAATCACATCAAAATTAAACAAATGCAACTTCATAGCCTTACGCAACCCCCTCGCTATATTCGTTATCAAACTCATCGGCGGCATAGCAGCATCTTCCAAATCCATCATCTTATAATACTTATCACCGTTCCTCTCATCCGACGTCATATTACTCACCTGCGAAAACGACAAAGAACCATTCAAACTATCCAACTTCGCCTCATCAATATCCGGCAACGACTTCCGTTTCACACACTTCACGTACTTCCCAACCACGTAAACCTTAAAAATCACCCCACCGTGATTCACAAACTCCTGCAAAACAGTCGGCGATTTCAGCTTCTCAAAACCCTCACTACTGAAAATCAACAACATCTTATGACTCTTGGCACTCCCATCCGCCACCAACGGCTTAGCAATAACCGGAAACTTCAATCCATTCATTCCATCATCCCACATTTTCACATCCCTATTCCTCAACTTCTCAACGTCGTATATCACAATCTGTTTCGGTATCCCAAACGACGAATTCATAACCCCTTCACCCTCATCCTCAATTTCCGCCACAACGTCAAGCATAGAAATCCGATTATGCAACCGATCAATCGCCTCAGGGAAATCAACCACAATAGCACTAGAATTACGACTCAAATACTCTTTCAACTGTTTCCTCCAATCCTCACCATACAACTTATGCAAAACACAATCAAATGGTCCTTGTTCGACTAATGGCTTATCCGTATCGATTTTAACCAATTCGATACCCCGATTTTTCGCTAAATTCACTAACGAATCCTGAATAAAACTCTTCTGTTTTTTCGATAACAAAGCGTAACCTATGCTAAACCGTTTTTTCGTCATTTCCGCCATTTTCGCAATTCAGTTACACTCATAACAATGATCCTGATACCAAACCTAGGGTTTCTTTAGCCTTACCGGCGCGTGTACCTACGCGCTAACCAACCGCCGTTAAAATTCTCGAAAACTAGGGTTTTGAGACAAACCGGCGCGTGTACCTACGCGCTAATCAACCAATTGACAAAATTCTCGAAAACTAGGGTTTTGAGACAAACCGGCGCGTGTACCTACGCGCTAATCAACCAATTGACAACCGCCGTTAAAATTCTCGAAAACTAGGGTTTTGAGACAAACCGGCGCGTGTATCTACGCGCTAATCAACCGATTATTAACAACCGCCGTTAAGATTCTCGAAAACTAGGGTTTTGAAACACAGTGGCGCGTGTACCTACGCGCGATTCAACCATTTAACAGAAAAAACTAGGGTTTTATGATAGCGATGACGTGTCACACACAGTAAAAGGTGTAACTGTGTGTAATAACAAACGCCGTTCAAAGGCTAGGGTTTTAAAATGTAACGCCGTTAAGATGACGTAAGATTCTTTGGAGTTAACGAGAGTGTGGTTGGGTGAGTGAGTGTGGAGGGTATTTATAGGGTTTAGTAAAGGGGAGAGATAAGGGGGGTGTTTGGGTTAAGGGATTTTTTTGTTAACTATGGTTAAGTGGTATGTATGGGAAGTCCACGTGGCATATTCTTTTTTAAAATATACGGATTCTGTAAAGCACTAATTTTTTTTTGTTAAGTTGTTGGATTAATCCACTTGCTATTTGCTAGAACCTTTTGGATGATTTTATGATAAAGGTGTGTATGTCATTTTTGTTGTGTGTCTCTATCCACAAGCATAAAGTCGATGTACTAGTTATAACAATTTTATTTAAAGATGGTGAAATGGTCTCTGAGAATCCTGAGGAGAGTTTGTGTTGAGGTGATAGCGGGTTAAGGTGAACGGTGAGTGGAAAAGTGTTGAATTGGCACCCGGACAATGTTGAATCGCCTTTTTGTTTCCTTTGGTCTTAGATGGATAAAACGGGTGGATAAGGCGAGTTCGGGTAGCGGGTCAAAACGGGAAGGTTTGGACTTAGGATAATTATGTGAGATCTGTCAATCAAAGTATATATACTTCCTCCGTCACAAATATGTGTTTACTTTTGGGTAAAAAGTATTTTTCACCTTGGTAAAATAAAATATGTGTTTACTTTGAAAATGCACAAAATTTTTAGAATTTCCACCAACACTTTCTATCTATAAATAACATCTTTACCTAGTAAAGTTTGAAGTATGATTATTTGAGCACCAATTTTTTTTTTTTTACATACCAAATGACTAATTTTAACCCTCCATCTTTATTTGATATAATGGATGAGATTAATTACAACAATTTAAAAAACTCATTTTCATTCTTTTTTTATCAAATATTAATATCTTTCAAACCGTTAATCGTTAAGCAAAAAAAAAAAAAATATATATATATATATATATATATATATATATATATATATATATATATATATATATATATATATATATATATATATACCGTTACGACGAGCATTTAATTATCTTTCTAGATAGGCACTTTGACATATTTTCGACAAATTTTATTTTTTTGTTTTTTTCACCTTTTTTTCGTGATCGAAAAAATCACATGTGATGTTACACTAATATCACATATGACACTAACATCACATGTGATATTACACTAATATCATATGTGATTTTTTCGGCTACGAAAAAAATGTGAATAAAACAAAAAAAAATTGTCGAAAGTATATCAAAGTGCCCGTCTATAGAAAGATAATTAAATGCTTGTCGCGATGGTGTAATTATTTTCGCTTTAACGATTAACGTTTTAAGAGATATTTAAATTATAAAAAATAGGTGAAATATTAAAATGTTTTTAATCTCAACCATTGGTTTTCTTTTTATATAGATGGTGGAGATAAGTCCCTTGGTATGTAAGAAAAGTTTGGTATTTAATATAACTCGACTCATAAAGTTTATGTTAATTGTTTGAAAGGTTTTCTAACTTGTGCCTTAGGGGGGTGGCAACCATGCCTAATGATGCCTAGAAAATAATTGTAATTAGCCAATAATGTTAAGCCAACTAATTTCATGCCTTTGGATGTCTAAGTCCATATGTTTAGTGGCAATGTTATGCCGATCGAAAATATTAAATGCAAAATCTCACACCGAATCGGTAATTGTTACCGAATGAATTGCCGAATTGCTCATGCCAAGGTTATGGTTTTGTTTTGCCGATTCACGCCGAGCCTTGCCGAACCCTTAACCGACTACGATGCCACCCCCCTTAGGGGCACAAGTTAAGCACACAAAAAGTACATCAAAGTACACAAGGACTCACATAAAAGTACATTTGGTTATACTTTTATATGTGTTGGGTCACTGAATTCCCCAATCTTTCTCTAACAAGGATTTGAACGTAAAATCCCCTAAGTGTAAACAAGTCACTGAGTGAACAGTAACTCAGTGAGTCACCTTCAGGGAGCTAAGACCGAGACTAAGAAGAAAGGTTCTCCATTCAGTGAGGCGGAACTCAGTGAAGTGTGATCTAAGCCAAGAAGAAGGTGACGGGTTCAGTGAGGATGACAATAACTCACTGAACCCCATGACTCCTCAACAACTTAATTGTACTGAAGACTGATGACAAGAAGACTGAAGTTTTGGCGGGACTGGGCGGGAAAGTCTGAGCTGCTTTATTAAAGTGCCTTATCACTTTAATGTCAAACTTTCCCAAAATGGTTAAAACCAGTCTGTCATCAGAAAGTGCCTTTCGGACCTAACTCAATGAAGGTTCCTTGCCAGAAGAATAATATCTTTTAAGATATTGTTAAGGAAGCTTTAGGTCCAATGTATATTTAGTTGTTCTATACTTGTGTATAAATAGGAAGCATATGTGAGGAGTAAATGTTGACAAGTTTGTGCAATTAATGCAAAGCATTCACAAACCACTTTACTCCTCCAAAGAACAACGCAAGCCCCTGAGATAGCTCAGTGGGTAATTTAAGTTGTCACTCAACATAGTTTGAGTTTAGTGAGGAGTCCATACAATACTTGTCGTTTCAACCCCAAGTGTTATTTCGCAAACACTTGGGTACGATTCTTTGTGATTAACTTCTAATAAAGAATTAAACGTTGGAAAATATTGTCTCTTATTTTTACGTTACTTTATTGTTAATCATTTTATACATTTGTGTTCAAGTCATATAACTTGGTTACTTTAGCTTATTAGTTACTGATAACCAAGTAAAAGGGACCAACAAGTGGTATCAGAGCCTCTGATTTGTAAAACTTAAACCTGTTTTCAAAACTTAAGAGTGCTCAAGTTTTTAAAATCAAGATCCCACTATGACTGACATAGATGTTCCCCAGCTTGTTGATAAAAAGGGTGGAAGTTATTCAGCAACTGCCCCTCGACTTGAAGCTGGCAAATTTAATAAGTGGAAAAAGCGAATGCTTTGCTACTTAACTGGGATGGAACCTTATTACATCAAATTGATTAATGAGGGTCCATATGTCCCAACAACTGCCCAAGGTTTAATCAAACCTGAAGCTCAGTGGACCCTAGATGAAAGGAGGGTGGTCAATCAAAACCAGCGCGTGAAAAGCATCATTATATCATGCCTTCCTGATGATATAATGGAATCAGTGATCAACTGTCCCACTGCCCAGCATACATGGACTGACCTGGTTCATAGCTATGAAGGGCCTTCTGATACCAAAGAGAATAGAATCATGGACCTGAAGCTTGAATTCAATACCTTCAGGGCCAAGGATTCTGAAAGTCTCTCTGAGACTTATACTCGGTATAAGACCCTCCTGAATGAGCTGACCAATGATGGTGTTATACTGTCAAAACATGAAATCAATGTTGGTTTTGTCAACAGTCTCCCTGAGAAGTGGTTAAACTTCTCTCAGGGATTGAGAAATGCAAACCACATTCAAAACCTTGAGCTCCCTGCCATCTATGGGAAGTTTGTCTATGAAGACAATCTTATCACCAGGAGATACCCTGGTAAAGCTCAGGAGACCAAAAAGGCCTTGACAATTACACCCATATCAACTGCTTTCTATTCAAAAGGTGTTGTGCAGGATTTTCAGGATGGATCTGATGATGAGGTTGATTAAAGAACCAGTGAGGAGTATCTTAATGATCTTCAAATTGAATTTCATGAAAGAGCACTCCTTGCTAATTCAAAAAGGTTTTTTAAGAAAAACAAATTTCCTTCTAAAGCAAATGACAACACTGAATGCTTTAAATGTGGCAAAATGGGGCATTTTGCTAAAGATTGTTTTTCAAAAACAACCTCAGAACCATCTTTCAAATTTTCAGGAAATAACTCTTTTTCAGGCCCCAGCAAATTTCAACCAAAAATGCTTCAGTCTAGTCAAAGATTTGAAAAAGTCCCTCAAATTGACTTTGAAGCAAAGTACAGAAAGGCAAAAGCTAAACTTGCCCTTCTTGAATCATCCTCAACAGTTTCTCAGCCTCCTCAGGCTCCAAAGCCTACTCAAGCCAAGAACAAAGGGCTTGTTGCTGAAACATATGACTGGGATGAGGTTGAAGTGTCCTCTGATGATGATGAAGTTCACATAAGTGCCCTGATGGCTTTGTTAGAAGACAACAAACTTGTTGTGGGGAAGAGTCATGCAAGAAATGGTGAATGGGTCAACATCACAATGAGGAAGGTAAATCTTTTACTTTCTATGGATGATAATGATGATTGGAAATCTTACTTAGACTATATTAATGTTGATCTTAAGTATGTTGAAGAGCAAAGACTTAATTTGTTTTCAAAATTTAACAAACTGAGTTTTGAATTAAATCATTGTAGAGATGAATTACTTGCCTTAAAACAAGCCAAGCTTGAAAGTGTTACACTTCAAATTCAAAACTCTGAACTTGTAAAACAAAATCAAGCTCTTCAGGAAGAACTTAAGAAAGAAAAGGAAATTATTTGGAAATAGACTCAGAAAAACCCCAAACTTTATGAAACACTGAGTCTCTCACCCAGCCCCAATAAGGCTGGTCTGGGTGATGATCAACTCACTGAAGCTTCTGGGGAGAGTAGCCATTCTACAATTTTTCTATTAACCAACATACTCTCTAGCAAAGAACTAGCTCCCAAACCCAATGATTGGATTGAAAGAAACAATCCTGATAGTAAATTGCCAAATTTTAACACTGGAAGAATCCTGGAGCCTGAAAGTCAGGCTATAAAGGAGCTGCTAGGAGTCACTGATGAACTTAGTCCTACTGAGTCCATCACTGAGTCTAAGTCTGATTCACCACTCCCTCCACTGAAACAACTTCAAGGAGCAGAACCCAATTCTGACCTTGCATCATTAGTCTTTCAACCACATTCTCCTAAAGAGAAATCAGGGTTAGGAAGGACTATACTGAAAAGACCTACTCCTGCACCCACTGAACACCAAAAACCTTCAGTAACTACTGAAGTGAAGCCTGAAAGCACTGATTCAAAGGTTGATCAGCTTGCTGAACTTGTCAGGATGCTGAGTGAGAAAATTGAGTCTACAGAGATAAACTCTGACTCTTTTACAAAGCCCTCAGTATCCTCAGGTTCTTCCAAACCAAAAACCACACCTAGACCCTCAGGGAGATGTGAACTGTGCAACTATCCAAATCACAGCACTGATAAATGCTACAGAGTCCTATTTTGTATGATATGCAAACAAGAGGACCACAGAACTTGTGATCACATCCCCCACACTGCCTCTTTAAAGGCAAGGGGTCTATACAAAACCCAAGGCTATCAGTATGCCACACCTTCCAAACAAAGACTGAAGGCTAAGCCTTTCTCACCATGTCCTCACTGTGGTTTCAATGATCATCTTCCTGATGATTGTATGATGAAAGAATGCTGTGACATCTGTGGAGATCCCTCCCATGAAACCAGGGGGCATGACAAAGTGATTTAGTCCAGAAGGAAAAACCAAACCAACACTTCTCAGTCACCTGAGGCATCAACCTCCACAAAATGTAAAACATGTGGAAGCTCAGGTCACACAACTTCAGACCATGATTCACTAACTGAGTTCAAAAAGTCCCTGAGGACTAAGCTCACTAGAAGGTGGGTCAACAAGCAAAACTAACCCAGTTTACTGTTTGTGCAGAAACACATCAAGGATCCTACCTGGCATCTAGACAGTGGATGCTCCAGAAGTATGACTGGTGTGAAAAGTTTTCTGCACAAATATGTGGAAGAACCAGGACCCAAAGTAGTATTTGGTGATAACTCATCAGCTCCCACTGAGGGTTATGGTTCAGTAAACTGCAATGGTATAGTTTTTACAAGAATAACTTATGTTAATGGTCTCAAGTACAACCTGATAAGTGTTTCCCAACTATGTGATGCCAAATACATAGTTCAGTTTGATGACAAGAGAGGGACCATCTTTAATGCCAATAAGGAAGTTGTGTTGATTGCCCCCAGGAGGGATGATGTATATGTCCTTGACATGTCATCCCTGACTCAAAATGGGACTTGCCTATTCTCAAAGGCAAGTGAGACAATCAACTGGCTATGGCATAGGAGACTCTCTCATCTCAACTTCAAGAGCATCAACAACCTGGCCAAACAGAACAAAGTTCTGGGCCTTCCATCCCTGGTGTATACCAAAGACAAGCCTTGTTCTGGTTGTGAAAAAGGAAAACACCACAGGGCATCATTCAAAACCAAATAAACCTTTTCCATCAAAAGCTGCCTACATCTTCTTCATATGGACCTTTTTGGACCTATCAGTCCAATGTCCATTCACCATGAGAAGTATACTCTGGTCATAGTGGATGAATACTCAAGATATACTTGGGTTTACTTCCTGACCAAAAAGAGTCAGGCAGCTGAAACAATCATGTCATTTGTCAGGAACATTGAAAATCAAAATGATGTCAAAGTTAAACAGATCAGGACTGACAATGGCACTGAATTCAAAAACCAAGACCTTGAGTGTTTTTGTGATGAGAAAGGAATTTCTCAAAATTTCACTTCTCCCTATACTCCTGAACAAAATGGAGTAGCTGAAAGGAGAAATAGAACACTCATTGAGGCAGCAAGAACAATGCTGAATGGCTCAGTCCTCTCAAAACATTTTTGGACTGAGGCAGTTAAAACAGCCTGCTACACTCAAAACAGGTCAATCATTGTGAAAAGGCATAATAAGACACCTTATGAGATATTCAAAGGAAGGATTCCTGACATCAGCTATTTTCATGTATTTGGGTGTCCTGTGTTTATACATAATCACAAGGATCACTTAGGTAAATTTGATGCCAAAGCTGATGATGGATACTTCCTGGGATATTCCTTGGTTTCTAAAGCCTTCAGGGTGTTCAACACAAGGAGACAACAAACTGAGGAAACTTATCACATTACTGTTGATGAAAGCACTGAATCCATCAGGTTCTCAAATTCCTCAGTAGAAGAGATTGGTATTGATGACTCATCAAGATATCCTCCTGATGAGTATCATCCTGAGAACAATCCCTCAACTCAATACCAAGCTGATGCTGATGTCTCCTACTACATCATCCCTCACAACCTACCCCAACCACCTATCAGTGAGTTCATAGAAACTCAGCCTGTCTCAAATGAGACTGACACCACTGAACAAAATGTTCAGGAACCCTCAGAACAAATTGTTCCTACAATTGTCACTGAAGCACATATTGATGAGTTACCTCATGTTCCTGAGTCTGAACCTAATCAGGCTCCTTCAAGCTCAAATCCTTATCCCAAACCTCAGGATAGCTGGACTAGATCCAAAATCATTGAGCTTGTGAACATCATTGGTGAACCCACTGAAGGCATGCTCACAAGAAGCAAGGCTGCTAAACTAAAGGCTGCCACTGCCAATATATGTCTTTATGCTGACTATCTCTCTGAGATTGAGCCTAAAAATGTTAAAGAAGCCCTGACATATGAAAGCTGGGTTCAGGCCATGAGAGATGAATTGGAACAATTTGACAGAAATGATGTCATGACCCTTGTTGAATGCCCCCAGGGTGTTTTAATCATTGGTATGAAATGGGTCTTTAAGAACAAGACTGATGAGAATGGCACAGTCATCAAAAACAAAGCAAGACTGGTTGCCAAAGGATATAATCAACAGGAAGGTATAGACTATGAGGAAACCTTTGCACCTGTTGCTAGAATGGAAGCCATCAGGATCTTCCTTGCCTATGCAACTTACATGAACTTTAAAGTTTACCAAATGGATGTTAAAAGTGCATTCCTAAATGGTAACATCAAAGAAGATGTTTATGTGCAACAGCCTCCTGGTTTCGAAAGTAGTGAATACCCTAACCATGTCTACAAGCTAAACAAAGCCCTCTATGGACTGAAACAAGCACCCAGGGCATGGTATGAAACTCTTTCAGCCTTCCTGATCCAAAACAAGTTTGTCAGAGGAAGAATTGACAACACACTGTTCATCTACAGAACAAAGGATGATGTCATTCTTGTCCAAGTGTATGTTGATGACATCATCTTTGGCTCAACAAGTTACAAACTTTGCAAACAATTTGAAAAACTTATGACCACAAAGTTTGAAATGAGCATGATGGGTGAACTCACATACTTTCTTGGACTACAAATTAAACAAACTGAAAAAGGAATATCCATTTGCCAAGAGAAATACCTCAGGAACCTACTGAAGAAGTATGAGCTCACTGACTGCTCTTCAGTAAAAACTCCTATGGTTCCTCCAAACAACCTTGGTCCTGATCTCACTGGAAAATCAGTGAATCAAACCCAATACAGAGGAATGATTGGCTCCTTGATGTACTTACTTGCCTCAAGGCCTGATATCCAATTCTCAGTCTGCCTGTGTGCAAGATACCAGGCTGACCCTAAAGAATCACATCTCACTGCTGTCAAGAGAATCATCAGGTACCTGAAGGGTACTCCAAACCTTGGTTTGTATTACCCAAAATGTTCAGGATTTGATCTCAAAGGGTACACTGACTCTGACTATGCAAGATGTAACATGGATAGGAAAAGTACTTCAGGATCCTGCCAATTTCTTGGTGGTAAACTTGTGTGTTGGAGTACAAAGAAACAACAGTCAGTGGCCATGTCCTCAGCTGAAGCTGAATATATGGCTGCTGCAGGATGTTGTGCAAATGTACTATGGATGAAAAGCCAACTGAGTGACTATGGCATTCAGTATAAGATGGTACCTATCTTTTGTGATAATACAAGTGCCATAGCCATCTCAAACAATCCAGTGCTTCATCAAAGAACCAAACACATTGACATCAGATACCACTTCATCAGGGACCATATATCAAATGGAGAAATTGAACTACATTTCATCCCCACTGAGTATCAACTCGCTGATATCTTCACAAAACCTTTGGATGAACCCACTTTCACAAGATTGAAAGCTGAATTGGGCATGTTAGACATAGAATCAGGTAACTGATCAAAAGTGTTCCAACCTGATGTAAATTCTCTGGGTCTCTGATCACACCCTTCCTGAATTTTTTTTTTTTGAATGACAATCCATTCAGGGGGCTCAGGATGAAAAATGGCATTGAATACCCTAACTAAATGCTCTAAGTATTTAGTCAGTTAATGTCCCAGGTAGGTAACTGAATCCTATTAAATATAGGAATATATGTCACTTACACAACTGGCATCCACTCCTTGGGCCCCCACATCCCTCTCACCAAACATCACTGAGCATTAAATGCTCCCTCACACACAAAAGTTGTGATAATTTCTCTCTGCAAAAGTGCATTATTTGCAGAGCCGCACAACTGTTCATCCACGATGTGAGAGAAAATAGGGTAATGGGAATCGTGATATTTAATGCGGATATCAAACCAAAATTATTATGCCGTTTCGGTTAAATAAATTAAACCTTTGGTATCCGCAACATCACCACCCTAATTCTCACCCTATAAATACCCCCACAAAAAGGGAAACACACACACGCTTTTAAAATCATAACTAAACTCTTGCAAATTGTTTTCAAAACTGCGCGTGTTTCCCTCACCAATACCATTTTTTCAAAAACCATACCTTTTTATCCAAACTTAATGGCTTCTTCAAAGGTCGTAAAATATGCACCCAATGTGGATTTCCAAATGGAAAGTGTAGACCTTACCAAGAACAATGTGGTGGGGAACTTTGCCTACCCTGCTGGGTTCCCTGAATACAGGGATGTGGTGAAGTTCCTTCAGAACTGCTTTCTGACCACCGCATTCACTAAAACCCCCTCAGTCATCTACCCTGAATATTTGAGGGAATTTTGGTGCACAGCAGTGGTTGAAAGCCCTGATGTGCCCAAAGAGGCCAAAATAAAGTTTACAGTCAAGAATGGAACTAAGTCTCTAACTCTTGACTATAAAACTTTTGTCAAAGCCACTGGGCTTGATTACACACAGACCTTTGTTGTCCCACCATCTGATAAAGATGTGAAGGAGGTCTTACTGACGCTAGGGCCTTATGACAAACTTCACCCTGAAGTGTCACCTGGGGCCCTACTATCCAAAGCCCCAATCATCAAGACCTGGTTCCCAGCTCCCTGGAGGATAATAATGACCTTTGTCATTCAGGTCCTCGGGGGAAATAAATCCTCTACTGAGCAATTGAACAATACTCAAGCAATGATATTGTTCAGTCTCATTGAGGGTAGATTTATTGACCTTGGAGAATTGATCTTCAAGGACCTCATAGCAAAATTAGGGGGGAAGTCTAGGCAAAAACTCATGTCATACCCTAGATTCATTTCCTGTGCCCTATATGACTTGCTTGGGTCTGAGTATGAAAAGCCTGATGCAGTAGGTTTTGAGCCTGAAGTGTTACACAAGGCTAATTACTCTCGTGACCCTCTAGAGGTTACACCCGTCACCCTGACCCAATATATGCGTATTGCTATCCAGGGTGACAATATTATATCACTAGTTCCCTCTCCCACCAAAAAGGTGAAGAGGAAGAAGGGACAGGGGTCCAGGAAGGTGGCTCAACCCAAGTCACTCGACACTGAGACCTCTGACCCTAAGGCTGCCAAAAAGGGGCATGAAATACCGCCTTTGACTGCGGACACCCTGAGTATAATAACCCAGTCACTAGGCCAGCAACAAAAGCCAGCGGAGGGCACTGAGAAATCCCACTCAGTGTCCTCGGGCATACCCATTTCCAAAGACTCTACTGTCATAAACAAGACAGTTGAGCCGAAACAAACCAAACCTTCACATCCTGCTAAAGGCTCTGGCAAATCACAACCAGAGTCTTAGGGAGTAAGGGATCCTAAATCCTCGGTGGGGCAGCACTACTCCACTGAGAAGGGGGTCCACAAACAATCACATCCTGCTAAAGGCTCGGGTAAATCAAAACCCAAGCATCAGGGAGTTCAAGTTCCTAAACCTTCGACAGGCCAGAACAAGCCTGTTGGAAAGGGGGACTCAACCACTCATTTGCCTGATGAGGACATTCGCAAATCAAAGCTTTTGTTTGAGGGCACCACTACTCATCCCAAAGACTCAGAGGGAAACATACAACCCGCTGATAGGGACACAACATTCAAGACTCCTAGTGATGGCACTGGGAAACACCCATCAGTGTCTGAAGGGGTCACGGGGGACAAAGATTCAGAGGGATATATACCACCCGCTGATATGGAACCCACAACCACTCCCGGAGGTGCGCAAAACTTGGGAACTGGCCTTAAAGACCAGGTAGGTAAAACCCAACCTACCGGATTTGAGGGGTCAGGACCTGGCCAAAACGAAGGCAAATCTTCTTATGAAGAGGAGCCGGATAACCTCCAGATGTTGCAGATTACCTCCCTGGCATATGCTCAGGCTCTTTTATTTTCTGATGATGAATTTAACAGTGACGAGGAAGTCTTCACGGCCGGAGATGATATGGAGGATGAGGAGACAATCCCTGAACCTGTTACTCAGTCTCCTCAAGCCTCTAACCATACTGAAGAAGAAACACATTCCGAGCCGGAAACCTCAGAAGACGCTCAAACTCCTCTCACTGAAAGAGCCTTCAAAAGATTCATCAAGAAAATGACCAATGTTTTGTACAGGGGGGTCACTGAAGAGGTGTTTGACATGCATGCTGAGCAAGCAGTCCACTACCACCTCCTCAAAGATGCTGTTGAAGACTACAATGATGATGTCAGGGAGCAAAATTCCACTGTCTCTCACTCCCTGACACAAATGGCTTCGCACATCAATCAGTTTTTGGAATCCCTAAAGGAGCTGGCTACATGGGTTAAGTCGGTTCAAGAATCAGTCAAGGATGATCCTGAGATCAACAAGAAAATTCTTCAGGCATCTGAGACGTACCAGGTCAACTCGGCGGCTCTTACTGAGTTACTTGGTTTGATAAGGGATTCAAATGTTCAGAATCTCAGCTTCACAGTGGAGGCTCTCAAGTCCTCCTTCACTCAGTTGGAAACATCAGTGACAACTCAATCCCTGAAGTCCACTTCTCTGGCATAGACAATGGGATCCAGAATGACTGCCCTTGAAAACTCTCAGGCTGCACTTGACTCCAAGGTATCTCTCATCCATCAGGATACTGCGGAGATCAAGTCAATGGTGACGGAAATGTTTCAAGTCTTCAAGGGTAACTCTACTTCGTCTTCAGTAACTCCAACACTTGCCATCACTGCAGCTCCAGCAATTGTTGAGGGGGAGAATGTTCCTGAAACCCCTATTACTGATGAACAGGAAGCTGGACAGCCCTCTCATACTGAGGGGGAGCATGTCACTGAAGCCACACAAATCACTCAAGTTCCACTCCAAGAGGAACCAGCCTCCTCCACTCTCATTCAGGACAGAGGAAAAAACATCGCTACCACCTCTGAACCTACAACTGTGCTCCAGCCTGCCTCCACTATGGTCAGAGTCGATCCTGATGAACCAATCAGGGTTCCATATGAAATCCATGGAAAAATATATCAACTCACCAATGACCAAATACAAGCCCATATGGAAAGAGTTGAGTACATGGCAAAGGTAGCTGAAGAAGAGAGATTGAGTAAGCCTGAACTGATACAGGTTGTTCATGAGGAAGCTGAAAAGATTGGTCTGGATGCTGAGGCACTAGCTACTGAGCAAGCTGGTGCAGCCTTTAAAAAGGCTCAGGAAGAAGAGATGAATGCTCTTAGAAGGGAAAGGGAAGCAAATATGAAAAGGGATGCTCAAATCAGGAAGACCAGGGTTGAAAGATATCATTGGGTGATGAAGGAAAGGTTGAAGCCTGAAACCATCACTGACATTAAAATCCACAGGAACACCAAACCCGCAATGATCACTGTCTTCAGGGGGGCTGATAAAAGAATCATGGACACTCATAACCCATTCAGATTTGCTGACTTTGGGATTACTGAACTTGATGAACTCCGTCCCATCATTGCCAAGAAAAATGGCGCCGTTGTTCATCACCTTCTCAAGTCACTGAATGAAAGGTATGAAAGACTGAGAGCAATGCCTGAAGCCCTCAACATTCCCTCCCTTCTTCCTGCTCCAACAACAGGAACTGCTTCATCAACAGCCACCAGGAGAAAAAGGAAGCACATTGAATCCGAGCCTGAGATCAAGGTCCCAGGATTGGATTGTGATAGGTCCGTTCCTGAAGGAATCACTTTCGTGAACAACACTGTGCTTGAACACCCTGAAAGAGGTCTATGCTTTACGGATGAATATGGAGACCTTGCTTTCCAAAGATGGTCTGATATAGACAAGGCAGGGGTCAAGGCAATGGTAACGTACCTGATGTTAGCTTCTCCTATACAAAGTGGTGCAAACCAAAGGTTCTGTAAGGACCTTAGGGCCAAGATTGAGAAGCATCCTGAGAAACACCTGCTGAGATCAAAGAAAGCTAAGATTGAGGGACTTGGCTATCATCTGAACATCTGATCTGCAACAACTATCTTTATTTTGTTTGTAATTTGTAGGAAAATGTAATAGCTATGAATAAACTGATGTTTTGTTTAAAAGTTATGTCCTACTTACAATTACAACAAACATTCAGCAAGAGAAAGATGGACCCTAACAACTCATGTTGAATCAAGAAACACTTAGGCTATTTGTATGTTCAAATAGGGGGAGATTGTTGGGTCACTGAATTCCCCAATCTTTCTCTAACAAGGATTTGAACGTAAAATCCCCTAAGTGTAAACAAGTCACTGAGTGAACAGTAACTCAGTGAGTCACCTTCAGGGAGCTAAGACCGAGCCTAAGAAGAAAGGTTCTCCATTCAGTGAGGCGGAACTCAGTGAAGTGTGATCTAAGCCAAGAAGAAGGTGATGGGTTCAGTGAGGATGACAATAACTCACTGAACCCCATGACTCCTCAACAACTTAATTGTACTGAAGACTGATGACAAGAAGACTGAAGTTTTGGCGGGACTGGGCAGGAAAGTCTGAGCTGCTTTATTAAAGTACCTTATCACTTTAATGTCAAACTTTTCCAAAATGGTTAAAACCAGTCTGTCATCAGAAAGTGCCTTTTGGACCTAACTCAATGAAGGTTCCTTGCCAGAAGAATAATATCTTTTAAGATATTGTTAAACAAACCACTTTACTCCTCCAAAGAACAACGCAAGCCCCTGAGATAGCTCAGTGGGTAATTTAAGTTGTCACTCAACATAGTTTGAGTTTAGTGAGGAGTCCATACAATACTTGTCGTTTCAACCCCAAGTGTTATTCCGCAAACACTTGGGTACGATTCTTTGTGATTAACTTCTAATAAAGAATTAAACGTTGGAAAATATTGTCTCTTATTTTTACGTTACTTTATTGTTAATCATTTTATACATTTGTGTTCAAGTCATATAACTTGGTTACTTTAGCTTATTAGTTACTGATAACCAAGTAAAAGGGACCAACAATATGTATCCCTATGTAATTTTTTGTGGGCCCTAAAACCTTTGTTTGAAATATAAATGAACATTTATTTTGACTTTTTAAGACATACAAAAATAAAAATGTGAGTGAGGAGTACTACAACTTCTAAGGCTCATGCTAATAGGAGGTTTTTCTAGTTTGTGTCTTAGGGGCACAAGTTAAGCACACAAAAAGTACATCAAAGTACACAAGGACTCACATAAAAGTACATTTGGTTATACTTTTATATGTATCCCTATGTAATTTTTTGTGGGCCTTAAAACCTTTGTTTGAAATATAAATGAACATTTATTTTGACTTTTTAAGGCGTCCTACCCTAACCTTTTTAATAATGATTGGGTTTGCTTGCCAACCGAAACAAGTGTTTGTGTGTATCTTTTTGTTATTTATTTATTTTTTTAGTTGGCAGTGTTTGCAGCAAATGAAGAAGAAGAAACATTTAAATTTTTTTTTTAATTAAAAACAAATTTACACTTTTAGTCTTTAAAGTTTTTTTTTTTTTTTTTTTTTTTTTTTTTTTTTTTTTTTTTTTTACATGAAAATAATCTCGTGCGATCGAAAGAAATCAAGAAGCGCTTAAATTATATTGTTTTTTATTCTAGTTGAATTATTATTCTAATGTTTATTTAATTATTAATGAAATAATAATAATAATAATAATAATAATAATAATAATAATAATAATAAGGTTTATCCCCTTCTCATTTTCCTCTTTGGGGGAACTTGAGACAGATGCTATGACCCTCCTTAAGCGGATCCGGAAGTTCTCTATAACTCAAGACATTGGGACGCGTGCTGCACCTCATATTTTCAATAGGATTAGTTTTGACATTGCTAAAGGTGTGGGAGCCCAGATAGTGTGGCTCCCCACTAATTTCTTGTAATCCTTCGAGTTTGTTTCTAATGAAATGGATGTTTATAATAATAATAATAATAATAATAATAATAATAATAATAATAATAATAATAATAATAATAATAATAATAATGCGAAAATGGAGATTGACCTTTTGAGTAACCTAAGTGAGATCGTTGCCCCCAAACTCATGAAGAAATTGGCAGATATACATTTCACACGTGTTACCTAAATGGTTGAATCCACCTTTCACCTATCTTCTCGACATATGGCGCTATGGAATTCGCAAAAGGAGGATTACACTTCAGATTGGCTTAGGGTGGTTCCAATATCTAGGTTGGGACAAACTATGAATGCTAGGACTTACCGATGTGTGTTATGTTATCGACTTGGTGTTCCCCTATTTCCTGTTCAGATGCCATGCTCAGCTTGTTCCAGGGTATTAGTGGGGGATGTTTATTGGGACCATGTTGTATCGTGTGCGAGTATTATTGGTATTAAACATCGGCATAATGTGGTACGTGATGTTCTTGTTGACATATGTTCTCGGTCAGGTATTTCGGCTCGTAAGGAGGTTGATATTGGGCTTATTGGGGATAGGGACAAAACCTTACATCCAGCTGATATGTTACTTTACTCATGGGATAATGGGCTTGATGTATGTATTGATCTGACATGGTCATCACCCTTGACACAAACCGGTATGGTTGATTTTGTACCGGGTCGTGCGATTTTTGAAGCCGCACAACGCAAACGCATCAAGTACGATGCTAAATGCGCGAATATTGGATATGGGTTTCTCCCCTTTTCATTCTCTTCTTTTGGAGAACTTGAGAAGGATGAGGTGACCTTACTAAAGCGTATTCGAAGATTCTCGTTGACTCAAGACATTGAAGCACGTGCTGCTGCTCATATTTTTAGTATGATTAGCTTCGCTATAGCTAGAGGAGTGGGGGCCCAGTTAATATCTCGGCTCCCCACTAATTTCTTGTAAATCCTATGATTTTCTAATAAAGTGATGATTATAATTAAAAAATAATAATAATAATAATAATAATAATAATAATAATAATAATAATAATAATAATAATAAGTTCCAAGTGGGATGCTATGAGTGTATAATATTATTATTTGAACTAAAAACAAGAATTGAGGCATTGTTTTTTCGGTGTATGCAAGTGTTAAATTATGCATGGCTTTGTTCCATATTAGCACTATCATGTTATAAAAAATTTTGAGTGTCAATCTTAATTGACTCTTTGAAAGAGCAAGTTCAACAAGGATGATCAACTATCATTACTTTAAGTTGACATATATTCTCATACGATGTTCTCGAATCAAGTTGAATTCCTCATGTCATCAGAGAGCATGCTATGTTAGATAAGAAACAAAATTGGCTTTGCTATTGGAAATACTAGTTTTATACCATGTGCACATAGGGCTTTGATTTAAATCTTTACTTAAAGCATTTTAATATAAATCATAATACATCTAAATTTTAATTATTTGTGCATATAAAATATTATAAATTGTACATAATATTATTTTATTAATAAACCTAGTTAAAAATGTAAAATTTTATCTTGTAAATTCTATTTTCTATATATTTTTATTTAAACGTTTAAAGAGTAATTACATATGTCGTTGTTATATGCCCAATATCATGTATGTGTTTTCATCTCACAGTAACCTGCGAGATCGTGCCTTCATTTTGATGTTTATATTCATGTTAATAATAATTGTAGCCGTATTTGATTTTTAAACTTGGGTACGCGCGAGTTAAACTTATAAAGATGAATAATAAGAGTCGTTATTGAACTTGAATAGTTAAAAACTATATTTTTTCAGACATCCTTGCTTAATCTCATAAAAAGGAATAATACAAGTTATTCGTATATGTACAATCTCGTGCATTCGTTTACATATCACAATAACTCGTGTTTTCATTTTAATATTTATAATTCCAATCATATACATTACTGTAATATATAATGATAATTTATAAATAACAACATGTATGTTTTTTATATATATAGAAAAAAGACAAAGTCTAGGAGTAAAGGAGGGGGGTGTTTTTAAAGTATATGAGGTATTTATTAATTTTATAAAATTATTAAAAAAAATATGAAAACTGATAAGCTTATTTACGTTCATGTAATCAATTTAAAACTTAAAGTTTTACCAAGCATCCTTTTCTTTCTTTTTTTTTTAGTTTTTTTTTACAAAATTGACACATTTACATATTTTTTTTTGAATGAAAATTACATAAGTTTTACTAACTTGTTTCAATTTTAACTTTCTATTATCCAGTGAAATGAATCCATTCATCCTATGTAGCAAAATTGAATACTCCGGTCGGTCTAATTATAGTCCATATTTTCTTTTCGTGATGTATCAAAATAATTGTTCACTTTTTTATTTTTATTTTTATTTTTATTTTTATTTTATTTTTTGAGTAAAAACTAGAGAATTTAGTGAGGGAATATTTTATTTGAGTAGTTGAAAATTAAAATAAGACCACTTTTATTAATTTATATGATTTTTGTTTCTTGACAGTAATTTTAAGACACAATAATTTTAAGACGGGGCCGGGGGAATATAAAAGAACTAGCCTAAAAAGGTAGTTAAGTACAGATCAGGACTCTACTAAAAGTGCATGGGCCTTTTCACGGTTGGTACAGCCCGTTAAGCATCTTTTGCTTGGCTCTAAAACCGCATAAGATCAATTATGGAAAATTGGAACCATTTTTTTTAGAATAAAAATTGGAACCTAGCTAAATGAATAATTGAGAACAATTTGCTAACGTGCAAAACGTTGTATAAGAGATGTGACATAAAGTATACATACTACAACCGGAACTAGGTTATCACGTCAGTAAAAATCCACCGAATGATAATTAGCGCATTTTTACAATGACGGAAGTAAGTTCTGTTTCTTCAATGATAGTATTAATTAGGGACTTCTCCGTGTCCTCACATGCTACTGCGCAGGGGCGGAACTCTTAAGGGGCAAGGGAAGGTCCCGGCCCTCCCAAAAGTTGCGGCAAGTAATGTAAATATTATAGGAGTTTAGAGGTAATTTAGTTGATAATGCAAAGTGTTAAATTATGCACAGTTTTGTTTTATATTAGCACTTGCATATTATAAAAATTTTGAGTGTCAATCTTAATATGTTTTATATTAGCACTTGCATATCATAAGAATTTTGAGTGTCAATCTTAATTAACTCTTTGAATTTTGAAAGAGCAAGTTCAACAAGGATGGCCAACTATCATTTCTTTAAGGCTTGAGCATATATTCTCATATGATGTTCTTGAATCAAGTTGATTTGCTCATGTCATTATAGAGCATGCTATGTTACATAAGAAATAAAACTTGGTTTGCTATTGGACATACTGGTTATATTATCTGATTTTAGTAATATAATTGGGTAATAATGTAAATTTCTATCTTGTAAATTTCTATTTTGACAAAGTAAAGCCTGTCAGGGTGCATATACGGAGTTGTTAGATAAGTTTGTTCTATTACAGTATGTAAAATCTTATATACTTATATAGTAATAATAGCCATGCACGTATAGATTTTTACATAAAATTTTCATTATGTATTGATATCGATTAACATTTTGTATATATTTTTGTTGAACGAATGATTTGACTTCGTGTTAACCAACATGCTGTCGAGATGGATATTGTTTAAATTTAAATATCGATATCATGTTTTAAACATTATACTTGTTTAATAAAATGTAATGAACTTTATTTTTATTTATTTATTTTTCCCAGATATCCATATTTAAAAAGAGTATTACATACATAATTTCGTGTTTATGTTTTCATCTCACAGTTACCTGTGAGGTCGTGTCTTTATTTTGATATTTATATTTATGTTAATAATAATCGACCGTATTTAATAGTTAAACTCATGTATGCGCAGGTTAAACTTATTAAGTGGAATAACATGAGTTGTTGAAATAATCATTTTTACATGTATCTTATATGTCATATTTTTCAATTCTAGCGAATACATTTTTTTGAAGTAACAAACTTTCAAATTTTGTCACTTTGATGTAACATTTTACCTCCCAATAGGTTTTGTCAAATTTTGTCACTTTCAAATTTTGACTGGGCTTCCCCAGTGTCATCATCGACCCGCTTCTGCACCATCTCATCCTTATTGAATAAAAAGGGTGTATTAAACAAGTCAACCTGTGAACCCGTTTAAATATATAGACCTCTAAAAATAAAATATTATAGATTTGATTTTATATTAGATTTGGATTAAATGTATTTTGTTACGTATTTAATATGAGTGAATTATGATTATAACTCACATATCATTGAAATTGTTGTATAGTTATTTATATGTTACTTTTTTATCAAATTTTAGATCCTTATATCTGTTTTGCTTCTAAATTAGTTGAATCGACAAACCATCAACTATATTTGCCGCTTTACCTATATACTTAAACATGTTAAACGGGTCACAAACATGTTACACGTGTTATGCAGGTCTGGGTTAGGTTTGAGTTTTTTGACATGATTAATAAATTGGTCGTGTTTGGGTAATGGTCATAATAACCCGCCAATCCGGATAGGTCAACCCGAACATGACTCGATTGCCACTCCTACCATTCATGTCACTTATTTTTTTGCCACTTTTTTCTTATCAATAATAATAATAATAATAATAATAATAATAATAATAAAATGACAAGGAGTTTGATAGAAGTCATAGCACCAAAAATCTTATGAAAGTGGCTGTTGCTGTCGAGATAATTGCAAGTCTCTTTAAAGGTATCTTTCTTTTACTCTTTATCTTTTTCAAATTCACATTGAACTCTTATAGGTAAATGTAAATATACAGAATTTGTTGCAAGAAAACAAAGGGTGAGTGTTGGTTGCATATCAACATGCAATGCAAGGCTCAAGTTAATGCAATACAAGAAAATTTTGGCAATAAGTACATGGGTTATGAAAATAACTTCAATGTGAATGTCCGATCTGTTGATGGGTCTATAAGGAGCGAGGAGGATGTAATAATCATATCCATAGTGAGATGTAATGGGAAAGGGTCTAATGGTTTCTTTCCGGTAGAAAGAGGTATCTGTACACGAAAACATAATCGCGCCACTGGTAAAAACATGTAACTTTTTTTTTTAGCGATAACTAATTATCTCACAATATACAACCACAAACTATCTCACATGTCCTAAGCAAGACTTGAACCCACAACTATTTGGTTGGGGAGCTTCTCACACAACAAGAGATACCATTGAGACACAAACTCTTTGATATTTGGGGTATTGATTTGTGGTTCGATCTAGCTAGCACCAGGTGGTGTAGTGGAGGGAGTAGTGATGGAATGATGGAAACGGTGAGTTGGAGGAAGAAGAAGGTTGGTGTTTGGTAATGGGGTAGGGATGGTGATGTGGTGGTTTAAAATGAGATGACAATAAAGAAAAAAAATATAAAATACAAGAAAAACCGGGTACCTGCTAGTCAAGTAAAATAATACACCTATAACACCCCTAAAATCTGGTTTAGCGAAAACATACATGTTTGGGTGCTACTAAATTGGTATTACAACACAAAGTACAAAAAACGGTTTTACCTCAACCGTTTAGGAGAAATTTCGTAAATCAAAAATATTAATACATCATTCCCGAAACAGTGCAGAAAATATAGGCCCATAAAAGAATTTAAGCGGTCCCAAATAAATCAGATTCATCTATGACCATGTCATGCCATGCCAAAAGCCTCCATAACTAGGCTATCGCCTTGAACCTGAAAATAAATGTTACCAGTGTCGAGTTCATTGATTTGTATAAATAGCAATTCAGTGTAAAAGAAATGTGACTTCGATAAAAGTTTTATGACCATTGTGCAGGAACAGAGCCAAGTGATATGTTGGATGGGCCATGGCCAACTCAAAAGTTTTATTAGGATACTAGTGACATACATATGTTGTTTTGGTTTAGTTCGTTACATTGTTTTAGGCCCACCCAAACTAAAAATTATATCAAGATTTTATCAGTGTATGTATGGCGTGTATTGAAATTGCAAATATTTGATCGGTTACTAAACGAAACATTTAACTAGATACCGCTTAATCACATCTACCCTACCCTTTAATTATTAATGATTTTAATTAAGGAGTGACGTGTGTTGTTTATGTTTGAAATGAACACCTTCTTACGTATAGTAAGACTTGTAAAATTATATATATTTATTTTTATCGAATCTTTATCGTGTTTGTTTTGGCCAACCCGATCGTAAAATCCTAGTTCCGTCACTGTCATTATGTCGTTCATAATGTCATAAAAATAATGTTTACTTTCAAGTAAAACAATAAATGTGGACCACAGAGTTTTCGAGCGTGAATAACCGTTCACATACAAACAAGTTCAGTTTTTAGTGACCACTGCTTCACTCACAGTGTCAGGAGAAAATAAGTCAAGTTCAGCTTATACAGTAAATCAGCACAGATGGACCATAGCAAATAATTCAGCAGGCACACACTAACCGCATACTAATACCAAGCTCATCCAACCGAAACTAGACAAACAATATGCCTAACGGCATAGCATAACAAGGGTGCCCGCGAGTGTTATGTCCAAAGAGGAAATATTTCTCCCGAAAAGGTTCCCTCATAAGACAACATCGTGGACATTCTATTCAAACCACTCTAACGAGAACTTCTTTACCTCCTACGTATAAATCTAGGAATGATGGAACATATCGTGTGAATTTCATAATTTACATGTGCTCAAGAACATCTTCCAAGTCTTATCCGATGACGATCCAAGTTTTTCACTGAAAGTATTAAGTCATCCATCATATCCTCTAATGACTATTTATTTATATCCTTGGAAATATTAAAGTCATCTCCCCGCGTCTATCTTCACCGTTCAAATCCTAATGGATTCATCCCCTAAAAGAGCTCATGACTATCTAAATATTTCATTGGAAATATTGAAGTCATCCCTCGTATCTCTATAATGACTATTTACGTATTTCCTCAAAAATATTAAGGTCATCACTTCTCGTCTAGTCTAGTTCTTCTCTTCAAAGGAGTTTATTAGGTATAAACTCTTTCCTCATGTCAAAAATTCTCACTAAATAAGCGAGATTTATTCGTCAAAAATGAAAATGGGACAAAAATCTGTCTCAGCAGTGCACGGCACCACTAAAGTGGCACGACACCACTAAATTTAGTGGTACCGTGCATCTGATACATCCCGTTTTCTTTCTCTTTCCCTATGTTCACTCATTCAAAACAAAACACCAACTCTCCCCTTTGCTGTCAAAACCGAACATCAAACCCAAAATTCAACTACACTCTTGCAAATCAAGATCGAGGCATTGCATTTAAAGATTATCAATCACTAGCTCTTCTATCTCTCTCTAAAATCATAATCCAAGGGTTAAATATAATCTGGAACTGAGTTTGGATCACTTTAAGAGCTTCCCTGCAGTCACGCGTATGAAGTTCTTCTTCATTAAGTAGCTTTTCAAGTTGATTTAGGCTTTGGATGAGTTTTTCTTTGAAATTATGATATTGGACTCGGTCGAAGTATTCAAACGCCTGATCGAACCTTGATTCATATCCTAATGTATTAAAGACTTTCTCAACTTGTGACTTGAACACTTTAAACACTTTCTTCGAATCTCTCTCTTGGATTTGCACTTTCATTTCCATTGTGTAACGATGTGTGATAAAGTTGATCTTAGGATCTTTTAAGATAACAAAGGTTGTTGTTTGAAGATTAGATGTTTTTGGCGAAGTTTGAAAATCGTATATGGTTGATCTTAGTGATTTCAAATTTTCCTTCCAAAAAATGAATTTGAAAATTTTCTCTCCCAAAATTTGAAAAACACTATGAAAGGCAATTCTAAGGTTACCAGAAAAATTTGAGTTTTAAAAATTTTGACGCCAAATTTTACTGAAAAAATTTGAATTTTGGCCTAAAAATTTGAATTTTGGGCCAAAATTTTCAACGTTATACCAAAATTTGAATTTCGCGTAAAAATTGAACGTTTAGTCTCCTCTAAAAAATAGATTTTACTCAAATTTTCCCGCCAAAAAACTCGATAATACCAGCACCTTACTCGATAAGTGCTAACTTGATAAGCTTACTCGATGAAATCCCTAACTCGATGAACTCTCCTTACTCGGTAACAAGTTCAGACTTAGCTTACTCGATAAAACTTGTCTTACTCGATATGGCTTATGTTATTCGATAACCAATACTCGATAAGCCTTACTCGATAATTCAGTTGCTTACTCGATAACCTAAGACGAACCGAGTAGAATTTCGTTTAAAAGAGGCCAAGTAAAAACCTTACTCGATGTACGTAAGGTGAAATGCCTTACTCGGCAGAACTTATGTTACTCGGTAACCCTTACTCGATATCCTTACTCGATGCAACAGTTACATAAACCACACTTACTCGATAAGCAAGAACCCTTACTCGGTAACCCGTATATCACGCTTAACCTTACTCGATAAACACTATACCTTACTCGATAAACCGCGGATGAACAGTACGAGATCCAATTTTTTCACCTAAATCGATCTAAAACAACCTAATATTATCTCTAGGCTCTTGATACCACTTGTCGGACCTTAGATCTATCTTAATCACCTTTGATTATGATGTTAGAGAGAGATAGAAGAGCTAGAGAGAGAAAGTAGAGAGAGAGGTGGAGAGCACTATGTGAAATAAAACATTGATTAGCATGAACTCCCACCCTTCCTAACAAGCTTAGGAGGGTCTTTATAGTTTTTACATTTGCCACCATTGGCTTTCTATTGGGCCTTCTTTTGGGCCAAGCCATTTAGGCTTTTACATTAACATAATGGACTAGCATTTACTAACTACTACATGAATATATTTAACTAACTATTTGACTCAATAATGATCGTCACTTTTAATCCTAACATGCATTTATAGACGCCAGGAAAGAGAGGGACAATCCCTTACATACCAGACGGTCCTTTATCAATAAGGGACTGCCGTCCAATTTAAGGGACCGTCCCGACAGACGCTCTCATTTTTGTCCTGATGTGGTGAAAATTTATCTGGTGAAAATTTTTGTCGGTTTTGAGGGGGAAAAATGGCTGTTATGCATTTGAAATTTGAAAACATTTTCTTAATTAAACATTTCTTTAAATTATACAAAAATACTTTTGTAAAAATGTTTTGTGACATGAAAATGTAAAGTTTTGATGAAATATAAGTCCTTTGATCACATACACAAGTTGGTAGATGTTTGTACATACCTTAAGTGATGTTGAAGACGAAAACGAGTTTTCTTGATTAAAAACTTATTAGTCGTAGTTTTACGTAACGTGTGTTTGTATTTTGTGATTATCAAAACTAATAGAGACCGATTAATGCAAATGACGTTTTTGACATTATTTATATTAACAAATATTTTTAGTAGAATCATGTCTAGGATAATTGAAATTGGATTAGAAGTCATTAACATTCAAGCTTTTCAACTTTAAAATTTTTTGGCGCCAAGATGGTACATTTTCCAAACACCCCAATTCCCTTGTTTTCAAAAACAATCTGACGTAATTAGGATCATGAAATATTTTTCATGCATTGTTGATACAAACTAAAAACGTTTTTTTGCATGCATACATGATCTCACAAATATTGGTTGAATTGCATAACCAATATGTATTATTCGACATATCTCTTTGAGAGTGAAGTTAGGAGCATTTGGGTTATCTCATTAATTTTATTTTAGAGTCGAGATCACCGCACCTCCACATTGTTTGCATATAGGCACACACTAGAGATATGATCATCATCAATAATATAAAAATTAACATGTATATACTTATATATTTTTGTAGGTAACAATGCCTAGTAATCATTACCAAGACACCAAATCATACATCCCTTTACTGATTGATGATCTAAACATTCCTCATGAGCAAAAATCTTATCTTCAAAAAGTCCAACATCGATACATACACGAAGGTTGTGTAGTCGATGCTTACTTTCCTCAGTTGGATGGCACAAATATATGCTTTCCAACAATCGGTTTTGATTGTTTATACAAAATAAATGATCAAATTTGTCCTCGTTTCGTTCTTGAGTTCTATAGTCGTGTTCGTACCTTCAATGATCTTGATGGTAATGTCTTCCTGGATTTCTGGATTTAAAATCAAAACATCGTTCTGTCCATTACCGAGCTTGGTGACATTCTTGGTGTTCCTTCTCATGGTCAATGTGCCTACACAGAAGACTATTCCTTAGAGTCCCTTTACTATCATCATGAAGTGAAGGTCCATATCTAACCGAAATTCCTGATCCTTAAACCATTAAACACCATGTTCAAACCCCTCGAGCCGCCAACACGTACCAAAAATGTGATGGTTCTATAGTCCACCTCGACTCAAACCGAATCTATCTCAAAGAAATCCTTCCAGATCTAAAAAATTAGGAACTCCTTCTTTGTGAAAATGTTTTGTCTCTTGTGTGGTAACCGGGATCATGTTCCGACAAGTCTAGCCCATATGCTCTATCGCCTTAGTAAAGAGGAACCATACAATCTCGCGTACTATATGGCAAAGAATGGCTAACATTCATGGTCGCTCTGATAAGCTCATGTCATACTGTATGTTGCTTACTCGTCTCTATCATTGGATCATGGCTAATTACCCTTTCCTAAAAAATGTCGACTATTTTCTTGTCAATCCCCTCATGAAACCTCTCGGTGGACCACAACGTTGCACAAAGCAACGTAGTGACAAAGGGTCAAAACGTGGTCGTAAATCCATTTCTGATGCTACTTTCTCTTCCCCATCCTTTCATCATGGATCATCATCTCAACATATGGATGAGGATGATGTTGAAATGAATGAAGAAGGAACCTCTCATGCTCATACTCCCTCTCCCAACACATACTTTCTTGGTCTTGATACATCGGACTTCACTACAACAGCCGACCTTCCTTACAACAACACCAACTTAAGTGCTGTGATGCGAAGGCAAACTACAATGTACAATCGATAAGTGTCAATGCACGAGCAAACCATCGGGGGGTTCAAGTCAATTGGGAAGGCACTTAAGGGCATCGACAACAAACTAAAGAAGTTAGGGAGGTCAAGAGATTAAAAACAATATTTAACTATTATTATTATGAGTTCAAGTAGTATTAAACTAACTTTTATAAGGCCTTGGCTATGGCCTTACTACATTTAACACTTGATCTAATGCTAACTTTGGATAATTATCTTTGCATGGATCACTTCGGGTGTGTCTTATCGTTTTACCACCCGAAGTTAATTATTAACCAAGTTTCATTCTTGGTTAAAATTGGCTCATGTGCATTATTTAGTTTTTATCTTCCCACATGCATTTTTCTATATGATCATGTTATTTGCTTTGATTATTCTACATGCATCTTTCTAGATAATCATATGCATGCCTATAATTAGATAATCACATGTTTGTGTTTATTACTAGTTGAGGCTATAGTTAGGAAATTTATGTGAATATTCTTTAGTGAATTGAGGAAATAGGATTTGCTGCAAATAGTGCCCCTAGAATTACCCACTTAGGCAGCCTAAAACTCGCAGAACTGGAAAAAACGTCACCAGCAGGTCACGGAACCACTAAATAGGGCATGGCACCACTAAATTTAGTGGTACCGTGGGTGATTTATTGGTACCGTCCCTTGGAAGTACGTTTTTAGCTGTTTGCTTTCACTTTTTGACTTTCTTTCCATTAGATTCTACAAACATGAGCTAATTTCAACACTCCTAATTCCCTAAACTTATCATCCCACCAACCATGCATGCTTTTGATTTGGCTATTTAAGCTTCTATCATGCATCCATTTTCCTCGTAGTCACTCACTCATCATAAACTTCCCATATGTTCCACCATCGCCACCACTTCACACAAAGCCAAGAAACCAAGACTCAACATCAAACCACCAAAGGAAATACTTCTCATTGATCTAACACTAGATGATGATGAAGATGTTCATACCCCATTGCTTTCCACCAATTCAACATTTCAACTTCATCAATTTCTACACCACATGCTCCTTCCAAAACTATATCCACTAGGCCAACCTCATCCTCCTCATCCACAATTAGGACAACAACACTCTCATTACCACCTAGTCCTCCTTAACCTTTGGCACTAACATTCAAACTATCACCAACAACTCTTCTTGAGCTTGTTTACACATCACCATCATCTTCCGCATCTCCATCACCACAACCACTAATGGGTCATCCCATTCTTTACCCACTTGAACTACAAAGCGTTAGTTGTCCATGTTGTCACCACAACCGCAACCTCATAGTTAACCTTAGAGATGATTTGGGTCTCATGTTCTCCTATCTAGAACACCTATTAACACCACCACAAGGACCCATCATACCACCTCCTCCACCAACCAATAACCTAAGCAACTAAACATATTCATGTTTAGTCATCAAGAATAAAAACCTTATGATCCCTTTTGTGAACCAAGAAGCAAATCTTAGGACCTAAAAGTCACTAAAGAATGTTATATGTTTCTTGTAGTTGTTAACTAGTTTAGTTGTTGTACCCATACTTTAAATATGATGTTTTTATTATAAATGAATGCATGGGCTTGTCTTTTTATCTTGGGTTTGTTTCTTTTCTTTGCGGTTGGATTATTCTTTTGTGTTTAGGCTTCTTAGCATCTTTGTATTATGGTTGGATATTTGTCTTGGTTGCTACATGTTAGATATGCTATTTGTGTCATCTAACTTTGTTTTATAGCAAGAACCATTGCTCGATTCCTTGGTGTACTACAAATGAGGGGGAGTATACATCAAGGGGGAGCCTTAGTGATCTTTTTGCTTTGACAAAAGGGGGAGAAATGGGATATTGCTCATACTAAAACCTTGTAGAACATAATTATTTACCTTTATGTCATCAAAAAGGGGGAGATTGTTGATTCAAATAATGTCTAAAAACGTTATTTCTATCTTTCGATATCTCTACGTTTTGATGATAACAAAATGTGAAAACATTTTACGTCAAAATTAACGTAAACAAGTTTTTAGTCGAAATATCCCGTTTATACGTAAATCACTCTAGATAAGAACAAACAAATTTACAACTTGACAAATGATCAAAGAAGTGAATTTGTGTTTAAAACTTCACATTTTTAATGTGACAAAACATTCTTTTCAAAAATACATTTTACAAATTATTTTTTAATTATAAAAAATGTTTTAATTGGAAAAATAAGTTTAAAAATAATAACAATTATTTTCCCCCCAAAACAGCTTCAAACTTCCCCAAATAAACTTTCACCACTAAAAACAAAATCTGGAGCGTTCTTGTTTCGCACGGTACCACGGTACCACTAAATTTAGTGGTACCGTGTGACAATTAGTGGTACCGCCCCCTTTAATGGGAAAATTTTTCCTGCCTATAAATACCAATCCATTTCACAGATTTTAACCATCCTTTACACACATAACTTTCTGTGATTAAATCTCTTATCACCTAAACTCTCTTTTGATCATTTAGTTATTTACTTTTGTTTTAAAGAGTGATCCTTTCATCCAACCAAGTGATCACAATCATTCCTCTACTTGTAAAGAGAAGAACACAAAGTATCAAGAAAATACAAAGTGTTAGAGTCTTCGTGTAGTGCACTTGCATTACTTGTAGTTTACTTGATTGTATCTTGATATACATCAAGTGCCATAGTCTTGTTTAGTCATCTTATGTTGATTATAGTGATCTTGTTGAGATCTTGGGGATCTCTTGTAGATTGTGTGATATTGTGTTGATCAAGTGGATCAAGAGTAGATTGTGTGGATCGTGTAGATCGTGTGAGAAATTAGGATCTTGTGGATCGTGTGAGATTGGTACTAGCTAGATTAGTACTCAACATTCAGCTTAGTGTCGGAAATTGTGATAAGTGACGTGTACGGTTTTCTCCGCCTGAAGGGAGATTTATTGACATAGTGCTTAGAACTCTCGAGTTGGGTACTCGGGGAGTGGAGTAGGGTGATACGTGGGAATCGCACCAGGCTTTACCTCTCAAGGGATCTTGAGAAGCTTACAACCCCCACCAGGCAGTGTACCTGATCGTTGTAGTATAGTATAGTGACAAGTACCGGGAGATTGATCGTTCAGCTAGGAATAGTGTCGCTAGGATTAGAAAACCTAAATACTAGTTCTAAAGGTGAGGGATGATTGTTTTTGTATTTTTATATTTTTTAGAAAGCAAGTAAAAATCTCGGGTTTGAAGGATTTGGGCGGAATTAGTTGCTAGTCAACTAACCCAATACTAAAGATGCAATCAAAATAAAATACTAAAAATGAAAATAAACTAAATTAACTAAGGTTGTAAGCAATAAGTGGAGAAGTTGTGTTTACTTAGATTTCACTACTCCCTAGATATCTTTTACACGTTAATTACTTGTTATAGTTGCGTGGATGATGGATTGTATTCCTTAATACCATTCATGGGGTGGCGCACTTAATTCCCCAATCCTATGAGTGCATACTTCACTCCAATGTCGAGCCGGCTAAGAAGCTCCTAACATGGGATCATTAGAATTTACTCATGCATTAAATACAACTAATAAAACCTAGTGCACGTCATTTCATGTTTCCTAAGACGTTCAAGCATGTTACCATTTGGAGATCTGCCAGTTTTCTTAAGCCTAATATCAAAATCATTCATCCAATACAACCATAAACAAGTAATCAACACATAATTAACATCTATGTTTCATTAGATCCAAGCAAACACAAGATAGATCTAGCCTAGCATGATGGAATTAAGACAAGAACAAGATATAGACAACCAACACATAGACATATTGATTGAATTGAAAGAATACTTATCTCAATTACACATGAAAGGGTTCAAGGGCTGAGAACCCTTGAAAAACCTGTAAAATTCGTGCCAAGTTCGGCCTTAGGGTTTCTCCAAAACTTCTCTTTTTTTTTGTGTGAAAATTAGAAAACTATATATAGGAAATAGGGTCTGACGGCGTCAAGAACAAATTTGTGACGCCGTCATCTCGCCGCCAAAATACTTCTCGGACTGCCTTGATCTACTTTTGATGCCGTCATGTGTTATGTGTTTCCAGGCCGTCATGCATTTTCCTCTTGACGCCCTACCTTGTGACGCCGTCATTTCTGTACTGGATCGTCATGGAAAATACTCTTGACGCCGTCCCCTACTGTTTCCAGCAAGGAAAATTAAGACTTTGGCGTTTTCTTCACTTTTATGCTCCAAAAACGTCCGAATTGCTTCCTTTTCCAGATTTCTCTCCCAAAGTACCTAAAATCACAAAAGGAACGATTTAGGGCAATATTTGATCAAATAAATTCGAATTCGGGCTTAAATGACCCCCTAAAAGTGGTTCATTTTTCGTCTCATCATATACCCTTACACTTGAGATTTGCTTGTCCTCAAGCAAATGCGCTTTTATTCAAGTCAAAATACAAGTTAGGGGTCATTTAACACTAATATAAAAGTAATTACAACAAATAATCGTTCCACTAAAGACCAATAGACAAGCACGGAGGTCATACACAAGCACCTCACAAATAGTGTTTAGATACTCACATCTCTCGGGTGTAATAAAGTATAAATTACAATATGGAAACGGAAGATATCTCTCACTACCTGTCATAGCAAAATAGATTACCATAGGCTTGGGAAAGGATCAACCCTCCACCACATGGCGTAAGCACCTAGGATAAACTATCAAAGAGGTCTTTTAAAGGGTTATAACGTTAGGTGTAGGGTTATGAAATACACGGTTTTGTTGGATAAAGAAAGTTTTACTGGTGGCGAGTTAACAATCTTGGTTAATTACATGTACAATGTGGCGTTGCTAAGCCAAGACTAGACTTGACTTAAGCTAATAAATGAAAAATAACAAAAACATAAAATGAACATAGAATAAAAAGGGATGGTAGTCCGTATATTTTTTCTCTTTTCTTTTTCTATTTTTTTTTCCTTTTCTTGATTTTTCGATTTTTTTTTTTTTTTTTTTTTTTTTTTTTTTTTTTTTCATACACTCTTACCCTACCATCCAAAATAATACATCATAGGGAATGAACATTCCCTTACACTTGAATTTTTACATACTTAACAATCAACTAATCTAATGACTCGAATTAAGAAAATCAAAACACTTGGAGCACTTTTAAGATTAACGTACATATGGGGGTAATAAAAGATGTTCTTCCCCATTACTCCATAAAATAAGTACTTTACCCATGAGTCCCAATCGTCCCAAAACAATATGTACAAGGATATGACTCGACTTAGCAACCATGTAATCAATTAGATAATTTACTTAGGGTTTAACAAATAACAATAATGCACTAAAAATGAATGCATACACGGAAGGCTAAGGCGATTTGGGTGTACATTTAAGTGGGGTGTAACAAATTCTTCCTTTAAGTAAGATGCTTAAAGTTAGAAATGAAAAGATAGGCTCGGAGGGGTGTACTAGGGGTTTCGTGTACTAAAAATGAGTACAACGCTAAGGGTGTGGGAAAAATTAGTTGACTTGATTAGCCAAATAATATGACTTAAATGGTCAAGTAATTATGATACGGGTTTAACACAAGGGTGATCCTAATGCCTCTTATCATGTAGTAAATCCTACTACACGAATGTAGTCTCACTAGCGGTCTCGGGATGCATCACTAACGCAAGTTCTAGAATCTAAATGCTACCGGTACACTCATAAGCACTAATAATAAATGTTTTTCCTATCAAATCTAAAGGCGAACCTCACATATTTGGGTGGAAAATTTTTCTGAATATACGGTTTTGTGCTAGTCATACAATCTCCTATCCATGAGACGCTTGCTATGGCTAAAGTTTCACTCCTAAATGTTGTAAAAAATTTTAAATTTGGCGCTAAAATTGCACTAACAAGTATTTCTCATAGTTTTATTACACATCTACCATCAAACAAAATAAACTCAAGTGAAAGTGCATATGTAAGGTATCATCATTTTACCCTCCCCTTACACTTAAGATGAACATTGTCCCCAACGTTCAAGTAAAGAATGTAAAAGTGAAAAAGTAAAAAGAATGAAATCAAATACTCCCCTGATTCGCTCGGTATGGATAATAAGGTGGCCAGGTTAAATCTTCCTCCAAGAAAATGAACAATCAAAGCTTCCCTTCCAGAATATAAATCATCTTCTTGTCATACATAACCTGTAAATCCTGAGAAAATAGACAAGACAACCTCGCATAAAATCGGTGGCATCCTATATAAGTTACTAAATCCTAGAAAACAAGATAAGATATAATGCTTGTGGAATGAAGTTTGCAGATTTCCTGGAGATTATAAAACTTAATAATTCACAAAAACCATAAGACTCCGTTAGAAAAACAAAACTGGTAAAATTTCCAGATTTTTACACGTGACGCCGTCAAGAATTAATTCTTGACGCCGTCAGAAGTGACCTGTAGAAATTCTTATGTTAAGTTTCTGGAAAAACTTGGTCCTACTTCCTGGAAAATCATGCAAAACTTCATTATGACTCAATACAAGCATTTGACTCTAACAAATATGAATATACATGTTCATCTAATATTGTGGAGAATCATGATCAGTTTGTTTCTTGAAAACATATTTGGGGTTTCCCCTTACACTTATCTTTTGCAAAAATACTTTTAGGTGGAGTTAAGACTAGGCCAAAACAACAAAGTAAAGTATTTCCACTATTTAATTGAGAAACATGATCTACCAACAACAAAAATAAAGCATGCATACGGAAGCAAATAACAAACAAACAAAATAAAATCACACAAAACATGGGTTGCCTCCCAAGAAGCGCTTGTTTTTGTTCGAGTCACGAGCCTGACTCTACCCTTATTTAACAGAAATAGGGGAGGTTTTCCCTACACTTAGGATTAAGTGCGGGTGATAGTAGCGATACACACCTTCTCGGTGGAAGTATGCCTCGTGAGGAAAGATTGGTAGATGAATTATATGCTCAAAGGGGTGTGCTCCTATCATCATAACCTTCCCTAATTCAATCGGGTTAATGGGTGGATTAAGATTTTCTCCTAGAAAGGGATCATTTTCAATCAACTTCAAGAGATTACTAGTTGGGGATCCATCTTGACCTAATAAACCTGGTTTAAACCCATAATGTGTTTTGTGATCAATCATGAATGGGTGATGTAAGCATGTAAGGTTATGTTCCACTCCTATATTGGCTTCCTCTCTACATGGCTTAAATTCTACCATCTTTATCCTAAGACTACCCGGACTACATGGTTTGATGGGTGGATCGGGACCTATTTCAATTCCTAAATTTTCATCCAAGGATGGAAGATTAGGTAACGGTTTTGGTTGAGGCTCCGGTTCATCAAAACTAGGAACTTCCCTAGAACTAAGAGTAAGGTCATCATTATAAATATTCAAACCTATATCCTCTAGTTGTCTTTGGTTCAAATGTTCTACCTCTACTGGGGTTCCTATAGTCTCTTCTACTTTTTCTGGGTAAGTCAAGGGAGGTGTGTGTGCCTCAAGTGATGATGAGAGTTGTGGGGTACTTTGTAGGTTTGTGTTATTTACCTCATCCTTCCTTGTGTCAAGATCACCTATATCCTCAACATGTGTTTCATTATTATCTAACCCTAACATTTTCCCAAGTATCTTACGTACTTCTTTAGGCATCTCAACTTCTATGTCCGAATCATATGGATCATCCTCAATATTCTAACTGCTATATACAAATTGCCCAAGAGATTCATCATATGTTTCTTGAGATTCATCATCATCGATCATAGGACCTAGGTCTTTTTGATCAATGTGATCATGTTCGGCTAAATCCTCCATCACATCAAGGTCACCTATGTGTTCAGCTTGTAAACTTGTTTCATGATCCTGGAAATTTATATTCAATTGACTTGTACTAACGTTTGTTGGGTTGTCTACCCTATAATAATATTGGGCACAATCTTCTATGGTATCCCATGCTTCTTCAGCACTTAATTCCCTAAAGTCCCCATTGGCAAAATTCTCAATGCGCATTTGGTCATATTGGCCAACACGATAGTAAAAGGTTCGGGTTAGGGATGCTAAAGCGAAACCATGAATCATATATGGGTTCATCTCGATATTGTTTGAAATTCGAGATGTCAATAGGGTAGAATGGCCTTTGTGGTTGGTGGTATGGTGGATTCGCGTACTCCATAATGGTGAACGGAAGAGTCAATGAAAATTACGAACAAACACACAAAGAAAAAGATAGACTAAAGAAAACCTAAAAATAAAAATAAAATCTTACTAGAAAGGAATCTAGCAAGTAGACCTAATAAAAAGAGATTCTAACCTAGACAATAACTATTCCCCGGGTTGCGGCGCCAAAAACTTGATACGTGGGAATCGCACCAGGCTTTACCTCTCAAGGGATCTTGAGAAGCTTACAACCCCCACCAGGCAGTGTACCTGATCGTTGTAGTATAGTATAGTGACAAGTACCGGGGGATTGATCGTTCAGCTAGGAATAGTGTCGCTAGGATTAGAAAACCTAAATACTAGTTCTAAAGGTGAGGGATGATTATTTTTGTATTTTTATATTTTTTAGAAAGCAAGTAAAAATCTCGGGTTTGAAGGATTTGGGCGGAATTAGTTGCTAGTCAACTAACCCAATACTAAAGATGCAATCAAAATAAAATACTAAAAATGAAAATAAACTAAATTAACTAAGGTTGTAAGCAATAAGTGGAGAAGTTGTGTTTACTTAGATTTCACTACTCCCTAGATATCTTTTACACGTTAATTACTTGTTATAGTTGCGTGGATGACGGATTGTATTCCTTAATACCATTCATGGGGTGGCGCACTAAATTCCCCAATCCTATGAGTGCCTACTTCACTCCTATGTCGAGCCGGCTAAGAAGCTCCTAACATGGGATCATTAGAATTTACTCATGCATTAAATACAACTAATAAAACCTAGTGCACGTCATTTCATGTTTCCTAAGACGTTCAAGCATGTTACCATTTGGAGATCTGCCAGTTTTCTTAAGCCTAACATCGAAATCATTCATCCAATACAACCATAAACAAGTAATCAACACATAATTAACATCTAGGTTTCATTAGATCCAAGCAAACACAAGATAGATCTAGCCTAGCATGATGGAATTAAGACAAGAACAAGATATAGACAACCAATACATAGACATATTGATTGAATTGAAAGAATACTTATCTCAATTACACATGAAAGGGTTCAAGGGCTGAGAACCCTTGAAAAACCTGTAAAATTAGTGCCAAGTTCGGCCTTAGGGTTTCTCCAAAACTTCTCTTTTTTTGGTGTGAAAATTAGAAAACTATATATAGGAAATAGGGTCTGACGGCGTCAAGAACAAATTTGTGACTCCGTCATCTCGCCGCCAAAATACTTCTTGGACTGCCTTGATCTACTTTTGACGCCGTTATGTGTTATGTGTTTCCAGGACGTCATGCATTTTCCTCTTGACGCCCTACCTTGTGACGCCGTCATTTCTGTACTGGATCGTCATGGAAAATACTCTTGACGCCGTCACCTACTGTTCCCAGCAAGGAAAATTAAGACTTTGGCGTTTTCTTCACTTTTATGCTCCAAAAACGTCCGAATTGCTTCCTTTTCCAGATTTCTCTCCCAAAGTACCTAAAATCACAAAAGGAACGATTTAGGGCAATATTTGATCAAATAAATTCGAATTCGGGCTTAAATGACCCCCTAAAAGTGGTTCATTTTTCGCCTCATCATAGGGTGAAGAAGAGCTTCGTGACTGAACCACTTTAAATCTCGTTGTCTCAGTTTGATCTTTCCATCTTATTCACAAAAGAATTGAATCAAAGTTTTTCAAAAGTAAACTTTTACAATTAACGAAAAACTGGTAAAACTATTCAACCACCCTTCTAGTTTTCCATATAGTTGATTGAAATTAAACAAATGACCAAAACTTGAAAACATGAGTTATGCCAAACACCCCTTTATGTAACAGATTTTGATTATTAAACTAAATAAGACCAAAACAAGCTAAGTTTTTGAATAACAAATGTTTAACTAACTATTTTAAGACATGAAAAGCAAAAAACAATTAAAATTAAGCACTAATAATAAGCTATCAATTTAAGCTATTTTTTGGGTTTTTTAGATTTTTAGACTTAAACTAATTCTAATGATACTAAAGCTAAAAATAAGCAACAAACAGCAATAATAGATAGAAATAAGCAGTATAAAGCAAAAATGAAACAAATAATCAGTAAAATGAAACAAATAAGCAGTTATAATAAGCTAAAATTGAAAAGTGAAACTTACACAAGCCTTAGCTTAACAAAGGCTTAAATAAGCTTGAGGAGCTACTCAACAAGCTCCAGCTTGTTGAAAACAAGCTGGTAAGACCCTATAATCCCTTCCCTTATTGGCTTATCTTCCACAATAGCTTATTTGACTTAGAAATTGATTTTATAAACTAAGATGCTTAAAAATTAATGTACTAGCTACAACCACTCACCATAAGCTATTAAGGAGCTTATATGAGCTTAATTGACAGAATTAAAAGCTTATGCAAGCTCATTTAACCATAAGTCAACATTATAAAAGTATAAAGAGTAAATTGGACTTGAATATAAAAGAAAACTAAAATTTTACTAATAAAAGTTGATTACAATACTATAAAAGGAAAAGGCTGAATTTTAAAAGCTAATACAATTAATCTAAAAGATAAAAGAAAGCTAAACTAGAATCGGGAAAAAAACTGCTCTCATGTGTGAATGAGGAGGGGTATTTATAGCCTGAGGAGTCTTCTAGGGTTTCAGGAAGCATCTGGAACACTCAATCTTGTCCCTTTGATCATTTCTTATACAAAACTTTGATTCTCAGCCTTTTGATCAATTATCCACGCATTTCAACCAATAATACGCCTCCAAACTACCAATGTGGCATCAAACGCGTCATTCCTGACATGTCAGAGCTTCTAGAAGTACTTTTAAGTACGAGTAAATGAGAGGGGAACAGGGTAAGTGGTGAAGGAGGAGATGAATAGTAAAAGTGGCGCGTTTTTATTTTTAGTGGTTTGTTTGACTGGGAGTTTGACCCGGGTAATTGTAAAAGGGTGGGTTTGACTCGGGTTATTGGACTGGACTATTATGGATTGGGCTTTTGGGTTTAATTTGGTTTAGGATTTAGTAATAGATAAGACTTAACACTGATTAAGTTTAGGGACTGATTTTGCAGTAAGTAGGACTAATGGTGCAATTTGTTTTAGGGATTAGGTGTGAAAATGATTTTGGTTTTGATATTTTTGGGATAAAGGTTGATGAAAAATGATCCAAAAGTAGAAATTATTCCCCGGCCTCTGCTTTTTGTACTCTTTCCATTTTCGTGCTCGATTTTGTCCATTTGTCTCGATTTTTGTCAATTTCTGATATCCGGTACCTGCACATGCACATGCACAAACACAAAAACAAGCATATATAGGGCATTTTAATTGGTTTTTGGTCTTTTGAGTCCATTTTTGATAAAGAAAAGGGTATGTGTTTTCACACATACCAGCAGGCCCATTAATGTATTTATATACTATACGATTGTAACTCATTAGCATCAATCAATACATACGGTTTACATGGCATCAGAGCCTGGTTTCAGAAGTTTGCTGCTTATGCTACTCCTGTTGGGTTTCACCATAGTTGATGTGACTCCTCGCTTTTTATTTATTAACAGGGATCGGATACTGCTTATTTATTGTTATATGTTGATGATATAGTTTTGACCGCATCTTCATCCACTTTTCTACATCAGGTTATTTCTTCTCTTCATGCAGAGTTTTACATGACCGACCTTGGCCCTCTTAATTATTTTTTAGGCATTTCTGTGACACGTAATACTTCGGGGATATTTCTTTCTCAATCAAAGTATGCCACTTAGGTTCTTGAGTATGCTAATATGAGTGCGTGTAACCCTTGTTGGACTCCAGTTGATACAAACACCAAACTTGCAGCTGACGGTGATCCTGTTTCTGACCCCACTTTGTATCCCAGTCTTTCGGGTGCCTTACAGTATCGTACGTTTACTAGACCGAATGTATCTTATGCTGTTCAACAGGTTTGTCATTTTATGCATTATCCTCGGGAGCCCCATTTCTCTGCTCTTAAGAGGATCTTACGTTATGTTCAGGGGACCTTAGATTTTGGATTACAGCTTTATTCGTCATCGACATCATCTCTGATTGCTTATTTAGATGCAGACTTGGCTCGCTGTCCCACTACACGCTGCTCCACTTCTGGTTATTGTGTTTTTCTTGGCAACAATCTTCTCTCCTGGTCCTCTAAGCGCCAGTTCACGATTTCTCGATCCAGTGCAGAAGCTGAGTATAGGGTTGTTGCCAATGTTGTTGCGGAGACCTTCTTGTTATGTAATTTATTACGTGAGCTCCATTCACCGCTTTCTACTACTATCATTGTTTATTGTGATAATGTGAGTGTTGTATATCTCTCTTCTAATCTCATGCAACATCAACACACGAAGCATATTGAGATTGACATTCACTTTGTTCGTGATTTGGTAGCCACTGGTCATGTACATATTCTTCATGTTCCATCTCATTATCAGTATGCAGATATCTTCACCAAAGGATTGCCTACAGCGTTGTTTGATGATTTTTGCTCCAGTTTGAATATTCGCTCCTCTCCCACTCCAACTGCGGGGGACTATTAGCAGATATATTCACAGGCCTTCACTGGACCACTAATTAGTTTGGTTATTGTGTTTTGCAGGCCCATTAATGTATTTATATACTATATGATTGTAACTTATTAGCATCAATCAATACATATGGTATACATAAATGTGAAACTTGCACTTTTCACATTTGTGGAAACTGTGCATATCTACCCAACATCATCAAACACAATCCAAGTTGTAGATCCCCAACCTATATGTAAGGCATGTAATAGATATTCTGTTGGGATAAGCTATGCTTGCAAGGCTTGTGAGTTCCAACTAGACATGTATTGTGCAATGAGGTCGCCATGATCCCTTGCTTACAGGTATTGCAAAGGACATGAAGTCCTATTGACGTATCCCCCAGTAGAGAATCATCCTAAAGATTTCTATTGCGATATCTGTGAGGAAGAAATGCACCCCAAACGACCACTCTATCATTGTCACAATCACAAATCCATAAGTTCTTTTCACCTTTATTGCCTTAGTCCTATTGATTTGTATGCAAATTTATGGGCTAAGGGCACCAGAAAAGATTCATATCACAAACATCCTTTAACATTTGTTCGAAAAAAGAAATATCCTCGGTATGTGTGTTCTACTTGCAATCAAGATATTAATGGTTATTTGGTCCTTGAATGTCGGGCTAGAGTATATAATTTCACTATTTGCTTCGAGTGTCATCAAAAAAAAGATTGTAAGCGCTGTGTGATTTCAATATTTGCCATTATTGTCATCAGATTAAGAAATTGTGACATTAGAGGAAGTAAGGAAGGATTGTGCGAGTGTTTCAATAATTTTTTTAATAAATTATACGAGTAGTTGTTTAACTTGACCACCGATGATCATTAGGAAGTAAGGATATAGGATATACTGCCATTGTTTCCGTTATCTGTCTAGGGTTAATTGATTGAAAATATATTATACTTTCATATAGACACTTTCAATAGTTATTCCAACGAAAAACGTCTTGAGAATTTGTTAAGGTTGTACTATTATCATAAACATTATCTATCTTTTGATGACGATGGAGTAAGTAGTTCAAACACCCCGAAGAGCATGCCTTTAGATTATGAAGATGCCTAACAACTTCTTTTCGAAGATTGTTTGGCGATAAACCAAAATACTTCAAACTGAGCTCAAAACCATTATTGGAAAAGTTTTTTTTTTTTTTTTTTTTTTTTTTTTTTTTTTTTTTTTTTTTTTGGGTTTCGACTTAACATTGCGAGCCGATTAATCCTAGGATGACTACCTTTTTAAATAGCATGGAGTCATCGCATGTGAACCTCCGTGGCCACATTGAGATTAATTTTCTCCTCAAAGTTTGAATCTGAGACCTCAACAGAGTTACCCACTTAGGAGACCAAATACAAACTACTGGGTCATCCCATGTGGTTAAAATGCAGCTCACAAGGATCGAACCCTGGATGTTAGGGGCAAATATAGAAATGGCTCAACCAAAACATGGGCATAACTATTTACTTAGCTTCAAGTCTTTGGAAATAGTTGGAGATATGTTGATTGTTGAGCACAAGATAATGTAGTTTGTTTTTATGTATTTGTAATTTTATTATTCATGAAATGTAGGTTTATTTATTTATTATTATTATTATTAACTTTTTATGAATTGTAATTTGTAAAAAATAAAATAACGTGTACCTATAACATGTACAGCTCAAGAGAGTGTTTTTATGAGTTTATGTTATACAAATGTTATAGAGTAAAAGGTGACGTAATGCGTGAATAACTAGCGGATAACCCGCAGTGCACCTATCGCTCTTATACGCACCAAAAGTACCTATAATGTCGTTATATGGACTTATATTGCACCGGGGTTAGGCGTTATCCACCTAGCATTATAGTGGTAACAAGAGTTATGCCTATCATTGTTATTGTAAAAGTGGAGTCAGTTGGTTGGTTGGTTGGTTGGGGTGTTTTTTTTTTTTTTTTTTTTTTTTTTTTTTTTTTTTAATGTTATTCGGAAGGATTCTTTTTTTCTTTTTTTTTAGGTTTGTGTTGTAAAAATATTATAAGGTAAAAAGCTCATGTTGCGCGCAGATAACTGGTGGATAAGTCGCACTGCCACCTGCCAAAAGCATAGAAGTTTAAAGCAAAATAGGAAATATGTGAATTCCTTTCTTCTTCTGGCCGTTAACAAAACCATAAAAAAACAATGAAAAATTACGACAGAAAGGGATAAGGGTTTCCTTTGTGATTAAGAAACCAAGTGCCAATAAAGCTCCTCATATTTTAAGAGAACACATATTTTATGTAAAATTCGTCCCTGTAGTTTTCTCAGATTGCAAAAAACGTCCCTGTGGTTGGCTAATTGCAGGCAGCCTCCCTGTGGGGGGAAACTTTTCATCATTTTGGTCCCTTTCTTTAACTGGCGTTAAATGAAGTCCGTTAGTAGTTACAAGTTTAGTCCTTGTGGCCCATGACCATTGCAGTGTCCATCCTTTTTTTGTCCGTTTTAACGTTTTCATCCGTTTTTACGTGTTTTCGCTAGCTTTTGCGTGTTTTCGTCCATTTTTTTACGTTTTACTTTGTTTTTTACGTTTTCGTTGGTTTTTTTAACACTTTCATCTGTTCTTTTACGTTTTCATCTGTTATTTTACTTTTTAGTCCAGTTTCTTACGTTTTCGTCCATTTTTTACGTTTTCGTCTGTTTTTTTACGTTTCCGTCCGTTTTTTTACGATTTCATTTGTTTTGCTTTCTTACATTATCGTCTGTTTACTTACGTTTTTTTTTGTTTTTTCGTTTTTGCCTGTTTTTTTACGTTTGAGTGTGCTTTCTTACGTTTTCATTCATTTTTTTACGTTTTCTTCAAAAATTAAGAAAGCGAACGAAAAAATGAAAAAACAAAACAATAGATGAAACATTAGAAAATAGAGGAAAACATAAAAACGGACGAAAATGTAAGAGACCGGACTAAAACGTAAAAAACAAAAAACATTAAAAAATTGATGAAATTGACGAAAACATAAGAAAGCGAACGAAAACGTAAGAATAGACGAAAACAAAAAAAAGCGTAAGAAAATAGACAAAACATAAGAAAGCCAACAAAAACGAAAAAAAACTTGATGAAATTTAAAAAAAAAAACGGACGAAAACGTAAGAGACCGGACTAAAATGTAAAATAATAGATGAAACGTAAATAAAAGACGAAACGTAAAAAACGGACGAAAACATAAAAATACGGAGCAAAACGTAAAGAAATGGACGAAAACGTCAAAAAACGGATGAAATCGTAAAAAAATGGACGAAAACTTAGGAAACCAGACTAAAACGTAAAATAACAGACGAAAACATAAGAAAGCACACTCAAACGTAAAAAAACGTAAAAAGGCATAAGAAAACGTAAAAAAACGGGCGAAAACGAAAGTAAACAGACGATAATGTAAGAATACAAAACGGATGAAATCGTAAAAAGAACGGACGAAAATGTAAAAAAACAGACGAAAACGTAAAAAATGGACGAAAACGTATGAAACTGGACTAAAACTTTAAATAACAGATGAAAACGTAAAAAACATATGAAAGTGTTATAAAAAACCGACGAAAACGTAAAAATAACAAATTAAAACGTAAAGAAACGGACGAAAAGGTCAAAAACTAGACAAAAACGTAAAAAAAATGGACGAAAACACGCGAAAGCTGACGAAAACACGTGAAAAAAAACACGTAAAATCGGATGAAAACGTTAAAACGGACGAAAAAAGGATGGACACTGCAACGGTCATGGACCACAAGGACTAAACTTGTAACTACTAACGGACTTCATTTAACGCCAGTTAAAGCCAGGGACCAAAATGATGAAAAGTTTCCCCCCACAAGGAGGCCGCCTGCAATTAGCCAACCACAAGGACGTTTTTTGCAATCTGAGAAAACCACAGGGACGATTTTTGCAGTTTACTCTAATTACATACACGCAAAAGCATATTTATTTCGTTAACTTTGATTTAGAATATCACTAACAAGGTTAATTACATTATACTCTAACATGATTCTGCTAGTATAATAAAAAATATAAGATTTCTATTTCGTCAATTTAAAATGAAAGATTGTGTTTCAAGTTTGGTATTCTGTCGAAGTTTAAATACATCATAGATTTTAACATTTAGTTACAACTAACACACACACAAACAAAACTACACACACAGATATTAGAGAGAATATGGAAGAGATTAATCATTTCTGTCACGAAAAGCATCCATTGAAGCTCATCAACGGGGAGACGATTGTTGGTGTTGGTTCCAATGGCGGTGACAATGAAGAGAAGCCAGAAGTTTTTCTTTTTGAAAGGCAAGAGAAGCCAGAAGTTGTTGGCTGCTTTGCATGTGAAGAGCCCATATTATCAAGTGGCTCAGCATATACTTGCACCGAGTGTCGTTTTTTTCTACATAAATCATGTGCACAACTTCCACTCACTATTAACCTCCCTTCCATATATCATCATCCTCTAAAACTCATTAATTTTAGAACAACAGGATTCAGAGATTTTACTTGTGATGTATGTCGTCTTGAAGGCTTAACTCATGGGTTGTGTTATGCTCCTAATAAAGAATATATATATATACATTTTGCATTAATTGTTGTGTTGTTGAGATTAGTCACAAGGCGGAAGCTGATGCCATCAAGAAACAGGCAATGGTCAAAATTGAACATGAAGGCCACCCAGAACACACTTTAACTCTCCAGCTAAGACCGGCTTCATTTCGTTGTGATGCTTGTCATACCAAGGATGAAGGCTTATTTTATCAGTGTGATAGTTGTGACTTTTGGATACACAAGACGTGTACTTCCTTAGCCTCTACCCTTGATCTACCCCATCACCCAAATCACCCACTTGTTCTTGTCTATTCACTTCCAGAAAAGTTTTATAATTACCCATATTACTGTGAGTTCTGCAATACATACATTCGACGGAATGAATGGTTGTATCATTGCGGAAACTGTAGATATTTTGCTCATATAAAATGTGCTTTAAATGCACCACCACCTTCCATTCCAAGGTAATACTCGTACAAGTTATCTTCCTTTTTTTTGTTTGTGATTCCACTTTCTAACAATTTATATGTCATTTCAGAGATCGTCCAAGTACTTCTGGTGCTAATGAAGACGCAAACGATCTGCTGCATTTTCCCATGCCATACACATTTACTGATCCATTGAAACTACTTCATCTGGATAAGTTATCTCTTGACGACAGTGATGAAGTAGAAATTAAGCATTGGAGTCATCATCATCCATTAATCCTGAATGTTGAGCCACAACATAACAACATGCCAAGCACTAGTGATTCCATTGAGGTATGTTATGGGTGTATACAAGCCCTATCGTTTCCATATTATAGCTGCAAAGATGGTTGTTCATTCACTCTCCACAAATATTGTGCCCAATTACCCCTTACACTAAAACATCCACTTCACCCAGATCATTCCCTTGACTTGGTAGACACATCAGGATATACGTACTTCTATAAGTGCACTGGTTGTTATAGCCAGGGCAACACGTTTGTGTACAGGTGTCAAACTTGCGATTTCTATCTGGATGTCAACTGCACATTTTTACCCAACACTATCAAACATAAATCCCACAACCATCCACTTATCCAAGTTATAGATCCCCAACCTTTATGTAAGGCATGTAACAAATGGTGTCCGGGTATAAACTATGCTTGCAAGGCTTGTGACTTCCAACTAGACTTGCATTGTGCAGCAAGGACACCACAATCTTTTGCTCACAGGTATTGTAAAGGACATGAAATCCCATTGACGTATCCCCCAGTAGAAAATCATCCTGAAGATTTCTATTGTGATATTTGTGAGGAAGAAATGCACCCCAAACAACCACTCTATCATTGTCACAATCACAAATCCAGAAGTTCTTTTCACCTTCGTTGCATTAGTCGACCTGATTGGTATGCAAACATATGGGCTAAGGGCACCAGAAATGTTTCATATCACAAACATCCTTTAACATATGTTCGAAGAAAGAAATCTCCTCGGTATGTGTGTTCTACTTGCAATCAAGATATTAATGGTTATTTGGTCCTTGAATGTCGGGCTAGAGTTTGTAATTTTAATATCTGCTTTAAGTGTCATGTGGATAAGGTAAACGAGTTGTTGTTTGGTCACCGCTGATCATTGGGCCGGAAGTACGGATATACTATCATTGTTTCCATTATTTGTTTATGGAGTATCAAACTTTAATATTCAATTGATATTGTATCAAACTTTATATCATCATTAATTCAACTCAATATATATTCGACTGTGAGAACAAATAGAATTTTGTTAAGTTAATAAATACTGTAAATACCTTTTTTTTTTTTTTTTTTTTTTTTTTTTTTGGGTGCAAATGGTGAATGTCTTATTAAATATCAGCAACTGCTACAAATAAGAGTCCCAATCTTTGATATACAAAATGTGAAGCTACAATTCAAAATTCTAACCAATACACATCTAGGATATATGTCTGACCTTACATAACAGATAACCTATAGAATTCAGATATCATGCTATCACTAGACCTCATCATATACATCAAAACAGATACATCTACCTTCCAATACTGCAATCACCATTTTTGCACCTACCATCTAGCTACATTTCCCTATCTCCAATCCATTAAGCTACTCAACCTGCCACCACAGTAGCTAAATAGATATGGAGTGGGGCTTCACTAGGAACCCATAACCCATCCATGGGGGGCTCTTCTAAACAGCCTACATTTCCCTCTCATAGGAATGCTTCAACTGTTTAGAAACACACACCCTCCATGATGACCAACCATTCCTCCTTTGATGATGCATTGGGGGGACCAAGAAGGTTCATCTTACATACCTCTCTATTCCCTCATCATACACCATCCACCCAAGCTACTTACCCTTCACAGTGATCAACATCTCTATTATGGTACATTCCACTGAATTAGACCTCCTCCTTTTCCCCATATGCTTAAGTATTTCCTCCCAAGGCCAAATGCTTGAGACATATGATTACTAAGAAGGTACAGTCTTACCAATAGAACTCCAAGAACAAGATTTGATCCACTGTAGTAGCCTGCATATTCATTCGGTGATGAGATACTTCATAACCAAACACTCCTTATACCCAGCAGTGTTACATACTCCATCTTAATTCACAATTAAGATGGAGTAAATACTTAAAAATGACACTTGTCAACCGCATGATAACACGTGTCCTCCAGTTGCCCAAAAAACACAAAAGCTGCCCCAAAAATGACACTTGTCATCATGCGGGTGGCTATACGATTGTTGCCCAGGGCAACCAGGGCTAAAACAAGAATATTTAAAAATCGGACTAAATATGCCTAGACACAGGACAACCGGGCTATTTTAGTATTTATCCATTTTTTTAATTGTTGTGTTATTTCATAATGGTCTAGTGACGTTTCGAAACACTTTTGACATGATCAACTTGCTTGATATTAACCTATTTGAAAACAAATTTGTCAAAATCATAATCTCTACATAGATGTTGTGATTCAACATAACAACATGCCAAGGTAGAAGTTAAACATTGTAATTTTTAAAAATTGAAAACTTTTTCCCATGTCTTACCCATTCACCGATCCACTCAAGCTACTATATTCTAGTGTCTTCTGATGATGACGAGGCAACGGAAACAAAACGGAGTAGATTTGTCTCGGCACAACCTAACGATACATCCAATACCAATGATCTGTGCTTAGAATGCGTTGCTAGATCTCTACTCTAGAAAGCTATGCAGGCAACAACGAGCGCGGGTTGCCATGGGGCTTACCTTTAATTACTTCTTTCACGACGAGAGAACCGCCTTCGCATCCATCGAAGTGGTGGAAGGCCCCCTGAGTCAAAGGGAGAGCTTATGTGCCTTTCTCCAAGAGATACGATTCGGTATCTGAATCGGCTGAAGGAGAGCCGGTAGAAGTTAACCATTGGAGCGATGATCATCCTTTAATCCTTAATGTTGAATCGCGAGGTAACAACATAACCGACATTAACTCTAGTGATCTAATAGAGGTATGTAATGGTTGTGTTCGGCTTGTGTCCTTTCCATACTTTAGTTGCTGTGAAGATGGATGTTCATCACTCTTCACAAATATTGTGCCCAGTTACCTCTCACATTACAACATCAACTTCACCCAGATCATACCATTGACTTGATAGACATATCACGAGATGAGTACTTCTATCATTGCACTGGTTGTTATAGCCAATGCAACACGTTTGTGTACGTGTGTCAAACTTGCGAATTCTGTTTGGATGTCAGCTGCACATTTTACACAACACTATCAAACATAAATCCCACGACCATCCTCTTATCCAAGTTATAGATCCCCAACCTTTATGTAAGGCATGTGACAAATGATCTACTCATATAAGCTACGCTTGCAAGGCTTGTAAGTTCCAACTAGACATATTTTGTGCAATGAGGTCACCACAATCCCTTGCTCACAAGTATTGCAAAGGACATGAAGTCCTTTTGACGAATCTCCCAGTAGAAAATCATCCTAAAGATTTCTATTGTGATATTTGTGAAGAAGAAATGCACCCTAAATGACCACTCTATCATTGTCAAAAATGCAAAAACTCTTTTCACCACCTTAAGTGATTGATACTTACACAAACCTATGGAAGGAGGGCACTATAAAAGTTTCCTATCACAAAGATCCATTAACATTTGTTCAAAGAACGAAAACGCCAAAGTATGTGTGTTCTAAGTGTAATCAAGATATCAATGGTTTTTTGGTAGTTGAATGTCGAGCTAGAGTTTTTAATTTTAATATTTGCTATTATTGTGATCGACATAAGAACTGGTAATATTAGAGGAAGTAAGAAGGAAGGGTTGTTCGATTGTTTCAATAATTTTTTTCAATAAACCATACATAAGTTATACAAGTAGTTATTTCAATTTTGATTTTCTATTAGTCAATGCGTGGCAAAATTGAGCAGTCCTATTAGTCCAATTTCAATTAAGCAACACATTCTTTTTTCATATTGTTTGAAATCTAATGTTAAGGTATATAAAGAACTAGCCTAGAAAGAAGTTAAATGCAAATCAGGACTCTACTAAACATTGTATGGGCCTTACACGGTTGTTACAGCCCGTTAAGCGTCTTTTGATTGGCCCTAAAACCGTATAAGTTCATACGGAAGATTGGAAACTAGCCAAAAATAATTGAGAGAATAATCTGCTAACGTGCACAACGTTGTATAAGAGATGTGCACAGAGTATACGTACTGCAACTGGAACTAGGTTATCACGACAGTAAAAATCCATCAAATGGTAATTAGCACTCTTTTACAATGACGGAAGTAAGTTTTGTTTCCTCAATGATGGTGCTAATTAGCGAGGTCTCTATGTCCTCCAGTGGCGAAGCTAGAAAATTTTGAGTGGGGGGTCGGGATCTAAATTTTTTTTACTAACGCTATTTTTCGGGTAATTTGTTCGGGTCGGGTCAAAAATTAAATACTATTATTATATATAAAAAAAAGTTTCAATAACTAAAAAACTAAATATTTGTCCAAGACAACTAAACATTAAAAAGGAGACAAACGGTTGGTGGTCGGCCGTCGGCGGTGGTCGGTGGTGGCCGGCGAGACTGCAGGAGTGAGGAGTCAGGAGGCAGGAAGGTGGGACTGTGGGAGGAGATGAGGTTCGAACTTCGAAGGGGGAGGGTTTGTTCCGTTTTTTTTTTTTTTTTTTTTTTTTTTTTTTTAGTTTTTTGTATTTTTATTAATGGGCTAAGTAAATAAGTAATGAATTTTAGTTTGGGATTTGGTTTATTAATGGATTTTAGTTTGGGTAGATGGACTTATGTAAAATGTAATGGATCAAAATTTTATTGCTTAATCGTATACAAAAAATTCCACAATTAAAATGGGGGGTCGAAACCGAATATACCGAAATTTTTCTACACGAAAACTATATACCCCCTACATCGCAAAAAAAATTTCGGAGGGTCGGGCGCCCCCTCCCGCCCCTACATAGCTGCGCCTCTGATGTCCTCAGCTCACATGCTAATGCGTTGTCGGCTTGTCATGGCATGAACCCAAATTTGCAATAGAACTTATTCCATGACAAGTTTTTGATACAACTAGTCATTCAGACCCGTACGTTGCATACGGGCTCTATCTAATTGGTTATAGTGTAATGTGTGGTATTTATTTTCGTCATTAGGTTTGTTAGTTGTGATGGTATCACAACTTTTGTAAGCATCGCATGAGTTTATGAATGAGTTTAATTAGTTGTTTGCTGACTTTTATATTTAGATCGAATCATTCATACCCGTGCGATGCACACGGGCTTAATCTAAATGTTCGTTAGTGTATTGTTCAACACTAGTTTTCGTCATTACATGGGCTGTATATAAGTGTTCATAGCGTAATCTTTGGCTTATTTTCGTCATTATATATCTAAGTTGTGATGTTATCACACATTTTCTAAGCATGACACACATTTAAATAGTTTATTGACATTAAAATAGTATATGTGAAGAGACTTTTTTCAAGATGATACATTTAAAAGAGTCTCTTCACATGTAATTTTTTAATATGTATAAGTTACATGTTAAATGTCAAAGGGAGGTTAAACGCATACGGTTCTTTCAAAATAAATGTAACCCTTATATAAAATCATAACAAAGTGATATTCTCTATATTTTAAAATTTAACTTGTGACAATGAATTATCCTTTTGGTTTATCATATCAAATACGGTAACTCCAAATTACTATGCTTAGTTACTTGAACTTTATTTTATCAACAAAAACCATTTAAGTTTCAATATTTTTTTATTGTTGTGAAAATCGGTCCAATATTGTTAGTATATTTAATTTGTAGCATATTGCATATATAAATATATTTGAAGACATCAATCTCAACATATAATTTTTCTACTCTTAATAACTAATATAACAATTTCATTTTGCCAAATTTGTTTGTCATTCTACAAATGAAACTAAAATCATATTAAGATAATCAATTAATCTCCATAGTGATATTAACACACCGCAAGACAAAAAACTACATTAAGAGCAAAAATATTAAAATGCACCAACAAAGTGTAGTAATAATTATTGATTAAAAATTGAATGTTTGTCACATTATTTTCAAGAAACTTAATTGTTAACGAATCAATAGTATTAGCCCGTTTATCGGTATTACATGAAGTAAAATATTGTATGTTTAATTTGTAACGTACAATTAATATGAATGCTAAGTATTCATTCTACCGATGGCCGTGGCGTTGTTCTTGTTTTTGTTGTTGTTCTTGTTGTTGTTGTCTTTGTCGTTGTTGTTCGTTGGCCTCTTGCATGTTTTGTTCTTGATACAATTTTTGTGACATCTCGATCTCTTTCTTTAATGATTCTTGACGTGCTACAAAAAACAATTAGATATAGTTGATCGTTACTAACTTGAATACAATTAATCAATATATTGCATTTTCGATCAAAGTAAAAATGTCCGTGCATGTTTCACTTAATTGATAAGACAACGATGTGTAGGATCTCTTAAACCATTAGAGAAGATGTTGTTACTACCAAACCTCCTAAGCACCATCTTTATGTTCTACATTGTTACACACACAAAACACACGTGAAATTTACATGAAACAATATAAATTAATATGCTAAATAAGTAAGACGATATGATGCTTACTTTACCACCATAATAAGTTGTAGCCTAATGTGTACGCGGTGTGGAGGAAGTTGTGGTTTGTTGTGTGTGATTTTTGACACATTATATAGTTGATAAAATATTTGTAACTCATGTACGGGAAGGTAAAAAGACTAACCACTAATTGGTGTATTTAATTTATGCATTCATGGCACCAAACACTTCATCTCCTATGTACTTATACTTATGCATGACTATTAAATCAATGTACTAACACATGAAGCATCCACATTTCACTTTCAATTCATGAGCTATTTATTATGACCACTTACATTTATAAGGTTACTTAAGCTTTTAGTATATAAGATTGGCATGTTCTGTACTTGAATACTCGTTGAGCTTGGACCCAGATTGACACTTGCACACATTTAGTGGCAGATTCAAAAAATTTTCTAATAGCATTCATTTAGTGTAAAATCTTCAAAACAGGGGCGGAGCTAGTAGGGTGACTAGTGGCCGGGTGTTGAGCCACCCCTAATCAACCCACTTTGTTCATTATTTACTTAGACTACGAGCTATTTTTCTATTAGTTTTTTACATTCAGTCATCCTTATTTTATAGGCATACCTACAAAATTCAATAATGAATAACTTAAACAATAAAAACAACACTATAGATTAAATTCTGAAACAATATCCATCACTATGACTTGCCTTAAGCACGGTCAGCCCCCTTAACTAAAAATCCTAGCTCCGCCCCTGCTTCAAAATAGAAAGAAAGAAAAAAAATTAACTTGTAAGTAATGGTCACGTTTTACACATCAGTTGAACACATTTCTAAGTTAGCCGGTAATTCAATCTCAACACATTATCTTCCAAATCTTGTTTTTCAAATGTGACATGCAAACTAGTTAATGTCAGTGTTTCAACGTTTTTAAACTAAAATAACATATAAAACTTTAATGTATAAATAATTAGTTATTTCGAATATATCTAGCTTGTTGTTGGTGATTTTACATCACCAATATGATTTAAGTGTAATGGATTCACTTAGGTGACCAATGTGTAATCATGATAAATGTTCAACAAGTCGGGATTGTGCGGAGTGCACACTTGTATGACGTTATTGTGATTATCGCCTCGAATCACGGGGGTCCGGGGGCAGCGCCCCCGGTAGCGGGGTTCCAGGGACGGCAGCCCCTGGTAACAGGGTCTAAGGGGCGGCAGCCCCTGGCAGCGCCCCTGGCTGGGGTCGAGTTCAGTTTTGGTATAAAGTGCTATGTTAAAAACGCACTTAAAAATAAATTTCCCGGTATTTTGGACCTTAATTTGACCCGTTAATTTAACTAATTCGGTGGTTAAATAACTGCCATGGGCAGTTACAACCGAGTTCAGTTTTTGATCATATGTTGATTCTGTCTTCTGGTTCGGTTTTTCATAACATCAAAACATATTCGCTGTTCAAAATCTGAGTTTTATCCGATTAAAGATTTCGATAGAACCATCGAAATACTTCGATCTGAAAGTGTTTACCCGACTCTCAGATTACTGTGATCCATTAATTCTAACAAAGATCGAAGTATCTGTGATCATGACGAACGGAGGAGAATCTGTGAATGATATGACGAGCAAGTTTGATAAGTTGGTAAAGTTTGAAGGGCAGGATTTCCGTCGCTGGCAAAAGAAGATGCACTTTTTTCTTACCACCCTGAAAGTTGTGTATGTTCTAAGTACACCCACTCCCGAACGGAACGACAATGAAACTTTGGAACAGACTAGGAAGAGGATAAAGTAGGAGAACGACGACTACATATGCCGTGGTCACATTCTAAACGGTATGTATGATTCCCTCTTTGATGTCTATCAAAACACTGAATCTGCAAAAGCACTATGGGAGTCCCTAGAATCCAAATACTTGGCAGAAGATGCTTCTGCAACGAAGTTTCTTGTGGGTAATTTTATGAATTACAAAATGGTTGATACCAGGCCTGTCATGGAACAATTTCATGAGATGTTAAGGATTCTGGGACAGATTACCCAACATAATTTGTTGATGGATGAAGCCATCTCGGTTGCAGTTATCATTGACAAACTGCCCCTTTCCTGGAAAGAATTCAAACATGGTTTGAAACATAAAAAGGAAGATTTAAATTTGGTTCAACTCGGTAGTCATCTACGAATTGAGGAAGGATTAAGAAATCAGGAACTTGATAATAATCCTAAAGGAAAGAACCAAATTGGATCATCTTCTGTTAACATGGTTGAAGGTGATGGAGCCAAAAATTCAAACAACAATAAGAATAAACGAAAGTTCAAAAGTGGCGATGATAAATTTGCCAACAAGAAGGCTGCTGTTACTTGTTGGAAATGTAACAAGCCTGGTCATATGAAGAAGGATTGTCGCTCTCGTAAGGACAATAAAGGCGCTGGTGCAAGTGGGTCTAAGGATCCTGAAAAGCAACAAGGTTATAATTCTGATTCTATACAGAATTTAGATAATGTTTTACATTATGTTTCAATTATTTCTGATGCATTTTATGTTCAGGATGATGACGTTGCTTGGTGGGTTGATTCGGGTGCAACAAGTCATGTTTGCAAGGATCTTCGTTGGTTTCAAGTTTGTAAATCGATTGAAGATGGATCATTTGTAAAGATGGGAAACGTTGCAACTGAACCAATCAAATGAATAGGGCGTGTTTATTGACTTTCACTTCTGGAAAAACTTTATGTTTAGATAATGTATTGTATGTACCCGAAATTCGAAAGAATCTTGTTTCTGAAATTGTGTTGAATAAGTGTGGCTACAAACAAGTGTTGGAAAGTGACAAGTATATCTTGTCAAGACATGGTTCATTTGTTAGATTTGGTTATGTATGTAATGGAATGATTAGATTAAATTTGAATTATCCTTTTGTTTAATGCTTCTGCTTGTATGATTACTTCTAGTAATAACAATACTTTAAGTAAATCTGAATTATGGCATGCTAGACTAGGACATGTTCATTACAAGAGAATGAAAGATATGTCTAAAATGAGTTTAATACCTGCTTTTGACATGACACATGAAAGTTGTAAGACTTGTATGTTAACAAAGATCGCTAGACAACCTTTTAAGGGTGTGAATCGGGAAATCAAAGTATTAGATCTCATACATAGTGATTTGTGTGATTTTCATGCCAATCCTTCACTAGGACATAATAAGTATGTAATTACTTTTATTGTTGATGCTTCTATATATTGTTATGGTTATCTATTGCATGCTAAACATGAAGCTCTTGATAAATTTAAAATTTATAAACAAGAAGTACAACTTCAAAAACAAGATTTGATAAAAGTATTACGTACTGATATAGGTGGTGAGTATTATGATCCAGTTTATTTCCAATCAACCGAAATAATACATCAAACCACGGCTCCTTACACGCCACAACAAAATGGGGTGGCTGAAAGGAAGAATAGGACCTTAAAAGAAATGGTGAATTCCATGTTATCCTATTCTGGACTCAGTGAAGGATTTTGGGGTGAGGCTATGTTGACAACATGTTATATTTTGAATAGAACTCCAAATAAAAAAAGTAAACAAACGCCTTATGAAATTTGGACCAAGAAGGTACCAAATTTGACTTATTTGAGGGTTTAGGGCTGTAGAGCGGTGGTAAGGTTAACTGAGCCTAAAATGAAAAATCTTGGTGAAAAAGGTATAGATTGCATCTTCATTGGGTATGCTGAGCATTCCAAGTGTTATAAGTTTTATCTTATAGAACCTAATGATTATGTGTCGGTGAACTCTATAATAGAGTCAAGAGACGCTATATTTGATAAAGAGCGGTTCACGTCTATACCTAGACCAAGAGGTATGGTTCAGTCATCTTCAAGTAAAACAGTTGAAAATGAGATTGAAGTACCTGGTCCATCTATTCCTAGAAAAAGCACTAGAACAAGAAAAGCTAAGTCTTTTGGTTCTGATTTTCAACTTTATTTAGTTGAAGGAACAAGAGATAAGACTTTATCTCAACGTGAATATTGTTTCATTATTGAGGAGGATTCAAAGACCTTGAATGAAGCAATGGCTTCTAGCGATGTTGCCTTTTGGAAAGAAGCAATTCAAAGTGAGATTGATTCCATCATGCATAATGATACTTGGGAATTAACTGATTTACCTCCTGGATGCAAAGCATTAGGATGTAAATGGATCCTTAAAAGGAAAATGAAAATGGATGGAAGCATAGATAAATATAAAGCCAGATTGGTTATCCAAGGCTTTAGACAAAATGAGGGAATTGACTTCTTTGATACTTATGCTCCTGTTGCTAGGATTTCCACTATTAGATTGTTGTTAGCTCTTGCAGCTATACATAATCTAGTTATTCACCAAATGGATGTGAAAACTGCATTCTTAAATGGTGATTTGGATGAGGAAATTTACATGAAACAACCTGAAGGGTTTGTGATGGCTGGACATGAAAGCAAGGTATGTAAATTGAAGAAATCATTGTATGGTCTTAAAAAAGCACCAAAACAATGGCATCAAAAGTTTGATGATGTGGTCTTGTCTAATGGTTTTTCTTTAAACCAAGCTGACAAGTGTGTATATAGCAAATTTGATACTTCTGGTAAAGGAGTGATAATTTGCTTATATGTGGATGACATGTTGATCTTTGGTACTGACCAAGATCAAGTAGATAAGACAAAGGAATTCTTGTCATCTAATTTTGATATGAAAGATCTGGGAGAGGCTGAGGTGATTCTTGGTATTAGAATCAAACGAGGAAACAATGGTATCTCTATTTCTCAATCTCATTATATTGAGAAGATACTAACAAAGTTTAACTTTGATAATAGTTCTCCTGTTTATACTCCTGTAGATCCTATTGTGAAGTTTCGACCTAATACAGGAGCTCCAGTGAAACAACTAGAATACTCTAGAGCTATTGGATGTCTTATGTATGCCATGATTAGCACTAGACCAGATATAGCTTTTGTTGTAGGAAAGCTTAGTAGGTACACTAGCAATCCTAGTGCTCTACATTGGCAAGCTCTGGGTCGAGTATTTCAGTATTTGAAAGGAACCATGAATTATGGTTTGACATATAGTGGTTATCCTTCCGTTATAGAAGGTTATTCCGATGCCAGTTGGATTAATAATACGGAGGATCACTCGTCTACGAGTGGTTGGGTATTCCTTCTTGGGGGAGGTGCTATTTGTTGGGCTTCAAAGAAACAGACTTGTATTACAAGCTCAACCATGGAGTCTGAATTTGTTGCTTTAGCTGCAGCTGGTAATGAAGCTGAGTGGCTGAGGAATTTGATTTATGAAATTCCTTTGTGGCCTAAACCGATATCAACCATTTCTATCAGATGTGATAGTGCTGCTACCTTGGCTAAGGCTTATAGTCAAGTGTACAATGGCAAGTCTAGACACTTAGGTGTTAGACATAGTATGATTCGTGAGCTTATCATGAATGGTGTGATATCTGTGGAGTTTGTAAAAACTCAACTGAATTTAGCCGACAATTTAACCAAAGGGTTAGCAAGAGATCTCGTACACAAGGCGGCTATTGGGATGGGTTTAAAGTCCACCTAATTAAATCCTTGTATCAAGATACCCAATTCCCATCTAACGTAATGTTAAATGTTGAATTCAATGAGGAAAGCTTCATATCTTTGGATTGGAACACATAATTACATCATCCCATGGTATGTGTTGAGTACTGCAAGATAAAGGAGGTTGAAATTATATTTCTTAATGGTTTTTTTGACAAATTGCATGTGCAAGAATAAAAAACCACCTATATAAGCATGAAGTTTAGCTGCTTCAAGAAGCTTGGGACTTGGCTTTGAATAGAAAGAGTTCAATCCTTTAGTGACACTCTCATATTCGAATATTTGAAATGCTAATGTACTAATGTGAAATTCAATTGTCGCGACATTTCATTTATGCATCAGTTTGTTGTTTGTTATGAGTTTGTTTTAAGTTAATCAAGATTACACTTAAATGGGGGAGGAATGTTGGTGATTTTACATCACCAATATGATTTAAGTGTAATGAATTGACTTAGTTGACCAATGTGTAATCATGATAAATGTTCAACAAGTCGGGATTGTGCGGAGTGCACACTTGTATGACGTTATTGTGATTATCGCCCCGAATCACAGGGGTCCCGGGGCAGCGCCCCCGGTAGCGGGGTTCCAGGGGCGGCAGCCCCTGGTAGCAGGGTCCAACGGGCGGCAGCCCATGGCAGGGTCCCAAGGGGCAGCGCCCCTGGTTGGGGTCGAGTTCAGTTTTGGTATAAAGTGCTATGTTAAAAACGCAATTAAAAATAAAATTTCCGGTATTTTGGACCTTAATTTGACCCGTTAATTTAACTAATTCGGTGGTTAAATAACTGCCATGGACAGTTACAACCAAGTTCAGTTTTTGGTCATATGTTGATTATGTCTTCTGGTTCGGTTTTTCATAACATCAAAATATATTCTCTGTTCAAAATCTGAGTTTTATCCGATTAAAAATTTCGATAGAACCATCAAAATACTTCGATCTGAAAGTGTTTACACGACTCTCAGATTACTGTGATCCATTAACTCTAACAGCTTTGATTGTAGCCACATGACTAAAAGATACACATATCTCTAAGACTCTAACGTAAACTCTACATGTGTTGACATATTCCATGCATGGAACTCACTATTCATATATAACTTACGTATATAATAAATTATGATAACTCAAAACTTATATGTAAAAAAAAATAATAATAAATAAATAAATAAACAAATCTCTCAAAAATGTCAAACTTAAACTCAAATCATTCACTTGGAATATTCCCAAACGCCAATCATAATCTCACCAGACAATTATTAATTTCTTAATTTATAATCAAACTCATAATCATCACCATATAAGTATAGGATCAAACACAATTACGAAAACAACAACAACAAAACATAACATTTCATCTAACCCTTAATAAGAATAAATTTTCCTCATTATTATTATTATTATCAATCATATTCAAATCAATGGAACAACGTCAAAAGGTTGATACAAGATCAAAAGATGATGATAATAATGAGGAAATTTATAAATTTCCGTTAAGTCGAAAGGAGGTGTTGGGAGGATGTGGTGTTTTGTTGTGTTTTGTCGTTGGTCTCGCGGGTGTTTATTTATCGTTGCCCGATTCTGATTATAGTTTTTTAAAGCTTCCGAGAACTCTTCAAGATCTTCATGTTCTCAGGTAGTTTTTATTTATTTATAATCTCTTTGTTTGATTATTATATATTTATAAGTTATAACATTTACCTCTTTTGTTGATCCTTGGGGCTTGGGCATTGGAATAAATGCTTCTGTAATGTTTGCAAACATTGATTATGTTTTTAAGGTAAATGTGTAGGGCTGCAAACGAGCCGATCGAGCCAAGGTTTATATAAAATTTAGCCTAAGCTTGATCTTGGGTTACAAGCTTTTATGATGCAGGCTCTAGCTCTCGAAAAACTCGAATAGTTATGTATAATTAATTTTAGCCAAACTTAATACGAATATATATATAAACTTTATATTCGATTACGTAATGTATTTCAAGTATATATGAAAACCATCTTTAATAGCTCCAGCAAGACTTTATAAGCTCGAGTTGTACTTGAGCTTGATAAAAGCTTGACTCGGACGAGCACGGATCGTTTGCAGCCCTAAATAGATTCACTGAATTAGGCATAAGTTTAAGCATCTGATTACGTGGTCATCCAAAATTTGATACCTAAAGTTGCAATTGTCACTTTAAAAATCCAAATCTTAATCCCGGCCCATAAGCTCATTCAGATCATAATCTTCAGGTTTTGATTTGTGATATTCATTTAGATCACAGTTGTGAAATGATCATTCAGAACCGAGAGATAATTCTGCATTTATAATTTGTTAATCCTGCGAACTCTACCTAATTGAAATGTTACTAAAACTTTTATGTACTGATTAATTTTCAGAGATAACCTCGAGGTATATACAAGTGATTACACTGCCCAAGTACTAGTGGGGTACTGCACAGTTTATATCTTTATGCAAACTTTTATGATCCCGGGAACTGTTTTTATGTCGCTTCTTGCGGGGTCACTTTTTGGGGTCTTAAGAGGTGTAGCTCTCGTCGTCTTTGCTGCTACTGCTGGTGCATCTTCTTGCTACTTCCTATCTAAATTGATAGGCAGGCCTCTTATATCGTCTATGTGGCCTGATAAATTGGTTTTCTTCCAAGACCAGGTGAGCCTCAAATGTTTTATCTATTGGTGGCAATAACTAGCCAAATGCCCATGATTAAAAAACAGGCTGAGTGGGTTAATGTCATCTAAATTTTACTTGAACGAAAAACACAAAAAGTGTTTGTGGGTCGGCATGAGTACCCATAATTTCTTTGGGCCCATTATCGAACCTGCTTGATTTGCCCATGTTGCCACTTGTAGGCGTATCTACCCATTCCTTGAAGTCTATCATTATCTAAATGAGTGATGGATTGCTTTTTGTTTACTTAGGTGGCTAAGAGGCAAGATGGGTTGTTGAACTACATGCTTTTCTTAAGGCTAACCCCGACATTTCCTAACATGTTCATCAATGTTGCTTCACCAATAGTAAATGTGCCTTATCATACATTTCTATTGGGAACTTCCATTGGGATCATTCCAGCTGCTTATGTCACCGTCAAGGTAATTAAGCTAGCTATTTTGCCTCTTTTTTCCTTCCTTTGAAGTTTATGATGCTCATCGAGTACTTATTTTTTTGGTTTTCGGTGTTGATACTTAATAGAACTTGACTTGTAACTCGTTCCTAATTCCACAGGCGGGAATAACTCTTGGAGAACTACAATCAGTTAAAGACCTATACGACATCCACTCAATAGGAACATTGTTTCTCATCGGGCTTGCATCTGTTACACCTACTCTCATAAGCAAGAAGAAGACATCATAACTACTTGTTCATGGCATAATTCTATTGTTTCTGACCAACCCTTCTCGAGATTTGAAGTCTGTACATAATTACAAATTTACCCTCAAACCCGACTTCGATTTCAGCTCTTAAGACCCAGTGGCTTGTGCTGCAGATGTTGGAGAGGCAAAAAAGGGCCTGCACAATATTTTACTACTTGTGCTCTTGTGTAGAAGGGTAATAAGGTGAAATTGTTACTCGTAATAAACAATTTAGTTTATGTAAATAAGATTGAAAATCCCAGCGTAAAAAATCCTTAAAAAGATGTATTCTTTCTATGTTTCTGTTTATGAAAATCTTCCACTGCTGAAAGTTTCAGGTGTTTAAAGATGTATTGTATATTCTTTTGTGGTTCAACATAGTCTGTTTGGCGAGACATGTATGGCTGATGACACGAAAGAAACATCTATTTCAAAATGACGTTCTTTTCCCGGACTGCATATTGTAATTTTTTAGAAGTTGAATACAGGTTGATGACACACAGAAACAAAATATAATAAGAAATATATAAAGAAAACACGGGGATACTTCACACTTTTCCCTTGACCACCATATATCCTTCCTCTTTCGTGAACATCCTTGGAGACGTGTACATTTCCGTAGTAGTACATTAGTATTAGATATCTTTGAGCTGTGGTAACACGTGCTTGCGATAATCAGCTAAAGCCCACATCGGGTATATATTTCTGTACAGTGTATAGTGTAGCATGCAATTCTTATTAAAGACTCCAGCTATATCCTGCAAAACGGGTGGGTAAGATTGGGTTGACCCAAGTCACTCATTATCCAAAAATTGATTTTTTGAAAATAATTTATATACAGATATACTCCTATATTCGTTTCTTTTATTTTAAATTTTTTCATCAAACTTCATTTGCCATCGGCATTACTTGTTGTGGAAAATCACCATTTTCCAACTGGAGTTGATTAACAACTTGGCAGCTCTGTGTAGGGGTGTCGCGTCTCTCTCCTCCTGTATATTTATAAAATTTGATAACATTATTAGTTAACAACTATCAGAAACTGTTACATATCGTTTGAACAATAAACTGACCTGTCGAGAATGAATTAGTCCAATCGTAGCCCATGCAGTGTGTACCAAGTTGGACCGACCTCCCTCCAGATGTATATATTTCTGTTATTGAGGAAGAATTCAGTTGACATCAGCTTTTCCTAATAGTTATTGTTTTTTCTATGTTATGTTGTAGTATTACCTTTTCTGGACAGGATTTGTAGCTTTCTCCCCAACCACCGTCTTCTAGCTGCGTTTCCAGCAGAAATTTGACAGCTTTACGGATTGCTGGACAATTTTCATACGTTTTTCCAACTGCTGCAAGTCCTCCAAGAGCAAACCATGTACCGTACGTAAAGCACACACCCCAGTTACCGTACCTAATCACCACAGGTATTCACATTAACAAATCAAAACAAGAAAAAACGGTTCCAACTAGAGGTGGCAGTTTTGACCCATTTATATATAAATGGGTCATTTGGTAATGTTTCATCTTTCCCTTGAGAAATGATAAAGGTGATAACTTAACCTTAAACGGGTTAAAACTTGCCCAAAATGCTTTTTAATGCTTTTTTTGTTTATTAGGGATGTAACTTTAATTTCTAAATCATCCTCGACACTAATTTTTTTTAGATAAGTTGGAAGATTTGGAAAAAAAATGTGATTAGGGTCAACCCAGCCCGTTTGGTTTTACTGCAAAAGTACCAAGTTGACCCTTTACCCAACCCATCTGACCTGTCAATTTTGCCACTTCTAGTTTTAACTGTTTCAAAATCGTAGTTGAACATAATAAGAGAGAAACAAACCATGAACCATCTTGCGTTTGTATTCTCTCCACGTATCCACTTGAACTCTTAAGGAAACTGTCTATTTCTTTTCTCTTATGCTCGGGGTAAAACTTTTTAAACAAAACTAGAGCCTGCATTGCTGATGCTGTGCACTCAACATACCTAGTCAACAAGTTTTGTGAGTGACCTGAAGTTAAACCTATAGTATTATGCTTTTCGAAAATGGTAACTTGTTTCTTATTCATGCTCTATGACGATATCAGCAAAGAACTCTGTGGGATTGAGAATCTACAATGAAAAAAGGTCATAATGGCAACTTGTAAGCTTTCAGTTTTTTGGTAGTTTACTTAATTTTGTTTCTCGCATGGTTTTGTCCCTTTAACTATTTTTGAATTATTTTTCTTGACTTTCCTTTGAGTACCAAAAAAGGTTTAAGGATTACATCACTACAATAAAGATAAGAAAAATATGGGACTTAGTCGATAAAATGTTATATGTTGGCGTGTTAAATCTAACACAAAGAAAAGTTTAAGCTGCGAGAAAATTTTAGGGGTTAAACGCCAATACTGATGATAGTTTTAGGGTTTAACAACATTGACCCAACTTTGCATTAATAGAACAAAACGTCTGACTTGGACATGTACCTCCAGCCATTCTGATGATCCTGCTGGTTCCCATGCGGATACCCCACCGTTTTTGCTCTATAGCACAATCAAATAAAACTCAGTAAGACTACACTTAAATAGTTAGAATGTGTAGTAAGGCGGCTATTTGGATCTGTTTGGTAAATTCAGAATTTCAGATTATACCATTGGAGCATTGCTTCAATGGTATATAACTCCCCCACCGCAAACATCCAGTTGACCGGTCAAGGAGGGCTTTTGGAGAAATAGTTCTTGTGTTCAATCCCAACTCCTGACTAAAGGGTCACTGGAACATGTGCTCATTGCCTGGGGATAGGTCCTTAGGGAAGGGTCAGCCGGCACCCAAAAGGGGTGCACGGGGTTAGGGTTTCCCCGCCGATTTAAACCTTTTGGAGAATTTCAGATTATACTTCATGTGTAACAGATCAATAGGACATGGATCAAAAATCTCCCAAAATGTAATTTTTATGCATAAACCTCCTAAACTTCTGAAATAATAATGTTTTTGTAATCATATTTGGCACACTAATCAAAAACTGCAAATAGTCAAAATTTGGGCAAAGACTGTTTCGGGCCAACCCAACGAGACCCTTAACCTGTTTTGACCAGTGACCCAACCCGCCTGACCCGTCGTTTTTGCCACCTCTAATCTGTATCAATCATCTATGTAATATTGGTATTAGAAAGATCTTGTCTTGCACATGGTATGAATTTTAGAAAGTATTATCCAGAATTTCCAAGTTGAAACTTCACAAATATACACTGACCTGTAATGAAAGTATTATGTTGACAGCATCATACAATTGCTCGGGTTTCATTTTCTCACCAACAAGTTCTGGTGGCATGGTTCCAAGTAGGAGGCAACACTGTGGATGGATGTACAGTAAGTAGATCATATGCACTATGCCTTTTTAAAATTTGTGATGATAAACTTATATAAGAAACTATAAATACCTTGTGCACCAAAAAAACTATAAATACCTTTAATGCTTCGGCAGTACAGTCTGAAACTTGCCATCCATGATCTTGATCTGAAAAGGTCCATGACCCTTTAGAAATATGTCGGTGCATGCTTTTGAAGTCACCAGAAGGATTGTCTTTAACCTACACAAGATCGTTATGGAAATATGAAACAAATAATAACGATTAATCCAGTTTAACAATAAAGGTCTTGGCGTTAACTAGTAAAAAAATATAAATGCTTTACCGACCTGTGAAGCTTTAATAAAGTTATTTCCTTTCATCAAAGTAGAGCTAATTTCCTCAGTAAGATCAGTAGCCAACAATGCTTGAATAGCAAAACCAGCATCCCACTCTTGACTGCCGAAACTCTGTTTTAGAAATGATTATTAACGCTATTAGAACAATAAACATTTACTACTTCAGGTAATAATCTGCATTCGTCATGAGAATTTTGTTTTTTTAATGGGTATTTTTGCATGACCTGCATTTTCATCCCATCTTCAGCGACCCACAGATAGTCGGGGATTCGGGCAAGGTGCTTTTTGAAACAAACACCGTTTGGATCCTCAACCCAACATGCAAGCATACACAGTGCCTGAACAACAAAGATCAAATATATGTAGTAAGTTTAAATTTATTTAGTTATTTTTTATTTGTTCCATTTTAATCATTGTATTTTTAATTTTTTTTGGGTACATTTGAATCATGAAAAGATGGCTTTTTGTCCCATTTGAGTGGTTTTGCAAGAATAAACCCTTTATTTTTCGACTTTAAAAAGGATTAAATTTATATAAAAATGTTAAATTAATGTAAAGTAGGTTGAATTGTATAGTTATTAAATTTATATAGAAATCTTAAAATAGATATTACAAAATCACCAAAATATGACAAAAAACCATCTTTTATACAAAAAATGTACAATGACTAAAACGGGACAAATGAAAACGTAAAAAACCTTATTTAATTATACGCTTAACTTTTCCATGCAGCCAATTGTGATATATCGACTGTTCTCATCTTCATAATGGATATGCTTCATTGTACAAAAAATGTACAATGACTAAAACGGGACAAATGAAAACGTAAAAAACCTTATTTAATTATACGCTTAACTTTTCCATGCAGCCAATTGTGATATATCGACTGTTCTCATCTTCATAATGGATATGCTTCATTGTTGTTTGGAGTGCTTTTTCACGTAATTTATTCATCGGCCAGTGATTTAGTACTGGCTCGGTAAAAATATAAAGACTATCCCACATCAAATCTTGTAGTAAAGGATGAGGATAGTATAAATCTTCCTGAAATTAGAAGTTGGGTTGGCATATATTAGAATAGAGAAGTATTATGCAATTAGAATCATATAAAAATAGCAAAAATATTCACCTTTGCACACATATGACGTATGCTGCTCCACTTAATTTCATTGTAGGGCTGTGCATAAAGTTCATCTCTAAGTTGCAGAATCAATGGAGTAATAGGACCCACAAATCTTTTTCCGTATAGGTATGACATTGGCATGTATACCAATCGACAGTAGCACCACATTTTGGCTGCATTTAAACACAGGTTCATATAAGAAAGAGCTATGTACATGTACACGAATTATGTTGGAAATTTAGTGCAATTGAAGGATATGGTCATACATGGAAATGGAATTGAAGGTATTTAGTGTGCAATTCAAATAGTGGTGTTCAGTGAGCTAATGAGCTCATCAGAGAGTTCTGCTCTTCAGTGAGTAAACTCAGGATGAACTCATCTGATCGCGACGGTTCTATCCTTCAGGGAGTTATCTCGTCAGAGAGGTATACTCTTCAGTGAGTACTCTCATCAGTAAGTCTTATGTTCAGCTAGTGAACTCATCAGTGGGTATGCTCTTCAATGAGCATGCTGATGAATAAACGAGATGCTGAATGAATGAATTTGACCTATTAATGGGCAGTTTCAAGTTTGATTTAATGACCATGAGGAATTGGTCTTGTAACCACTATTACTATAACGGAGGAACATTATGAGGAGATTAATAGGCCGATTAATTTTCATAATTTCATTGACTTGAGTACTCTCTATATAATAGAAACAATCTGCATCAGATGGATACACCGAAACCTAAACACTTTTATGCGAAAGGGTTCTTATATTTGTACCAAAATCAAAAACAAAAACACTATGAATTATCCCAAAGAAATATTCATGTAACCCAGAAAAACACTCTGAACCGAAACGGCGAAACCTACTGGTATTGAACAATCACCAACAAATTAATTTCTGATGCTTGAAATTATTTTGATACAACTGGGACTAGAAAACTAACCTGGATGCATAGGCAGGAAAGAAGGGAGCATCCAGAACTCGGGGGGCATTGGGTTGGTTCCTGCCCAGTCACATACACCAAGTATCTAAAACAAAGAACGTTGTATAAGTATATATTTTTATAAAAGTAACAAATTCGTTAGAGGTATAGCTAAGTTGGCAGTTTGGGCGAATTGGGTGACAGGTCAAAATAGGTTCTTTCTGACATGGATCAAAACGGGCAGGTTGGTCCAAACCATCAATGCCTTTTTGGCCATTTAATTGAATTCTATAACTTATTAATGTTTCAAATAAGATGTCTTACCGAAAGCCATGTTTTACCCCAAGATGGAATGGATGTGACGCTGCCATGATCGAGAATCCATTTGCGTGCTTTGGTGCATGTACCATTCAGTCCGCCATCAGGTCCTTCCCCCAAAAGACGCATACAAATGTAACTGAGGGTGGTACAGAACATTGTGCTATGACCCCCTATGTGAAGTCCCCACCCGCCGTCTTCATTCTGTTATTTTTGTTAATGTTTTTAAATTTTGAGTAAAAAAAAAAAAGCAACAAGTAGGGTTGGATCAGTTGGAAAACCCCTTGCCTCTTAACCTAGAGGTCAAGGGTTCGATCCTCACCCCCTACAAAAGGCCGGAGGTCCTTTTCTACATTAAGTAGAACCGGAAGCAGCCTCTCTACCTTAGGTAGGGGTATGGTTGTCTACGTCTCAACCTCCCTCATACACCGTGGAAGACGGTATTGGGACCCATAACCCGTGGAAGACGGTATTGGGAGTTACTTTACTTTTTTTTTTTTTTAGTAAAAAAAAGCCTACTCCAGTTACAACTGTTCATACCTGATGACAATATAAATAACGTAGGATTTCCTTTCGGTATTCAGCTGGGAAAACAATATCAAGGTGCCCCGTAATGTAAAAGCAGAAGACCTGCAATATATTGATTTGACACGTAATCTTTTTACAACGTGCGGCTAGTTGTCAAATGTACGAATTTAGTTAATAGGCGGCATATATCGATCCATTTTTTTATGAATGGGTCAATCTAGCTAAAATTTATATACAGCACATGAAACAAAAATTAGCAAAACCATTAAAGCTTACCAAAGGCTGCATAAAATACAATGGACCAGCGATTTCGGCTGGCCAGTGGCCATCATCAGCCTGCAAGGCTGCAAACAATCTAACTGTCCTCCTCAATGTGATTGTAGCTTTTTCATACGAGATATCTTCACCGTCCTCTATTTTCACTTGAGGTATTGTCTGTTTAAATCCCTTCTCTCTTAAAAACTGCATGCCCACATTCACAAAATATATTCGTAAACTTTTAATTAAATAAATAGTACGTAATGAAACATATATACCTTTTTTTTTATCTTTGATAAGTGAATTTTCAATGTTAAGAAAGCTAGTTTTTGCAAAAAAAATATATTTTTTTTTTAAACCAAAATCGACACAAGGGATTTACATGACAAAAAGATATTATGCAACAAAAAGCTGTTCAGAATGATGCAGTTCCAATCTAAAAAGAGTTACTTTGGTGAATTTTCCTGAATAATAATCTAACTTTGGTTAGAAAGCCGGTGACCTGCATGCGCCAAAGGACATCACTACAAGGTGTAACTTCATGTCTATGATTCCAAAAATCAGCACGAGCTTGTTCCACCTCGGCACGTTCTTCTGGAGTCCCATAATCCGGGTCAAATTCCCATGTTTGCCTCCCTATATAATTGTTTGTGCTATACAGGTATGGATCATTCCCTCCTTTTGCTATTTTTAGTCTCCACATTTTTTTGTTCCAAAGTATATCAAGCTATATTTCCAATAGTCTTCACTATACCTTCATTAAAAAAACTCATACCGTACCTTTGCTTAAGTTATATATAACTTAACAAGTTGTAGTTTGCGATTCCTCCATCTTAGCTTGCTTCCTTTGCTTCACACATGTCTTTAACAAGTTATGAACTCTCTCATGATGCAACACTTATTAGCATTAATATAGCACGCATGTGTGTGACTAGGTTGCAACACCTATTATTAATAGAGTACATATGTAATGTATGTATATATGTTGGTTACAACATTTATGGCCTAGTTATTTAGTAATAATAATAGGAGTAAGGATCAAATAAGAAATAAAAGTAAAATGAGAATAATGAGAAATAACCACATATTGTGTTAAAAAAAGGGTTTTGCTAAGGCACTTTATTTTGCATACTATAATTTTGGTACATATCAAGGGACAAATCCCCACTATTCATCTAGTTTGATCTAATGGTGGAGATTAACCTAATTTAAATGAGAAACATAAGTCCATGTTTTTTTTTTTTCTTTTTTCTTTTTGTATTTTTTATTATTATTTTTTTTTCTTTTTTTTTTTTTTTGTTGTTTCAATCAACGTAGGTGGGTTTTTTTTTTTTTCTTTTTTTTTCTTTTTCTTTTTTTTTTTTTCTTTTTTGTTGTTCTTTCAATTCACTTTTTTTTTCTTTAATTCACTTTTCTTTTAGCTCACTTTTTTTAATTCATTTTTTAGTTCATGTTTTTTTTTCACTTTCATACGTTTTTTATCGTTTTCATACGTTTTCGTCCATTTTTGTCCTTCATCCGTTTTCATTCATTTTTTTTGTGTTTTCATACGTTTTCGTCCGTTTTCTTACGCTTTCGCCCGTTTTCGTTTGTTTAATACGTTTTCATCCATCTTCTTTCGTTTTCGTCCATTTTACATACGTTTTCGTTCGTTTTCAGACATGCTTTTACGCTTTCATACTTTGTTGTCCGTTTTCATACATATTCGTCCGTTTTCTTGCGTTTTCGTCCGTTTTCTTGCGTTTTCATCTATTTTCTTACGTTTTCGTCCGTTTTCATACGTTTTCATCCGTTTTTGTTCGTTTTCATACGTTTTCATCCGTTTTGTTAAGTTTTCGTTCGTTTTCATACGTTTTCGTCCGTTTTCTTTCGTTTTCGTCCATTTTTCATACATTTTCATTCTTTTTCATATGTGTTTTTACGTTTTCATACGTTTTCATCCGTTTTCATTCATTTTCGTCTGTTTTTAAATGCTTTTGGTCGTTTTCAGATATTTTCATACGTTTCTGAATATCATAAGAGATATTCTGTGATATTCAAAATATCATAAGTGATTTTTCGAATATCACATGTGATATTCTTTGATTTTCTGAATATCACAAGTGATATTCTGTGATATTCAGAATATCACAAGTGATATTCTGAATATCACAAGTGATTTTCAACTAATGTTTTGTAACATGAAAATCACAAGTGATATTCAGAAAACCACAAGTGATATTCAGAATATCACAATTGATATTTAGAAAATTACAAGTGATACTCTGAATATCAATTGTGATATTAAAAAACGTATGAAAAACGTAAGAAAATGGATGAACACATAAGAAAATCACAAGTGATATTCGTCTGTTTTCGTCCGTATTCATACGTTTTCATTCGTTTTAATACGTTTTCATCCATCTTCTTTCGTTTTCGTCTATTTTTCATACGTTTTCGTCCGTTTTCAGACGTGCTTTTACGCTTTCATACGTTTTTGTCCGTTTTCATACATATTCGTCCGTCTTCTTGCGTTTTCATCCATTTTCTTACGCTTTCGTCCGTTTTCATACGTTTTCATCCATTTTCTTACGTTTTCGTTCGTTTTCATACGTTATCATCTGTTTTCTTTCTTTTTCGTCCATTTTCATCCTTTTTCATATGTGTTTTTATGTTTTCATCCGTTTTCAGTCATTTTCGTCTGTTTTTAAATGCTTTTGGCCGATTTCAGACATTTTCATACGTTTCTGAAAAACATAAGAGGTATTCTGTGATATTCAGAATATCACAAGTGATATTCCGTTATATTCTGAATATCACAAGTGATATTCCGTGATATTCTGAATATCACAAGTGATTTTTTGAATATCACATGTGATATTCTTTTCTGGATATCACAAGTGATTTTCTGAATATCACAAGTGATATTTTTCATACGTTTTCATCCGTTTTTAGACGTGTTTTTACTCTTTTGTCCGTTTCATACATATTTATCCGTTTTCTTGTGTTTTCATCCGTTATCTTGTGTTTTCATCTGTTTTCTTGCGTTTTCGTTTATTTTCATTCGTTTTCGTCCTATTTTTACGCTTTCATACGTTTTCGTCCGTTTTCATAAATACTCTTTCGTTTTCTAACATTTTTGTCGTTTTCATCTATTTTTCAACGTTTTTTTTTACCATTCCCAGACGTTTTCATACATTTCAGAATATCACAAGTGATATTCATTCAGAATATCACCCCATTGATATTCTGAATATCACAAGGGATATTCGGAATATCACAAGTGATTTTTTGAATATCACATGTGATATTTTGTGATTTTCTGAATATTACAAGTGATATTCTGAGTACCACAAATGATATCTGAATATTATAAGTGATATTCTGTGATATTCAAAAAATCACAAGTGATAGATATTGAAAAAATCACAAGCGATATTCAAAATATTACCAGTGATATTCAGAAAATCACAAGTGATATTTTGAATATCAATTGTGATATTCAAAAACGTATGAAAACGGACGAAAACGTAAGAAAATGGATGATTACGTATGAAAATGGACGAAAACATAAGAAAATCACAAGTGATATTCTGAATATCACTTGTCATATTTAGAAACATAAGAAAACGGACGAAAACGTAAGAAAACGGGCGAATATGTATGAAAACTTGGGTGATATTCTGAATATCACAGAATATCACTTGTGATATTCTGAAACGTATGAAAATGTATGAGAATGGTCAAAAACATTGAAAAACGAACGAAAACAAATGAAAACGACGAAAATGTAAGAAAATAGAAGAATATGTATGAAACATGACGAAAACGTATGAAAGCGTAAAATTACGTATGAAAAGGGAAGAAAATGTATGAAAAAATAGGACGAAAACGAATGAAAATGGGCGAAAATGAACGAAAACGCTAGAAAACGGATGAAAACGCAAGGAAACGGATGAATATGTATGAAACAGACAAAAATGTATGAAAGCGTAAAAACACGTCTAAAACAGATGAAAACGTATGAAAAATGGACAAAAACGAAAGAAAACGGATGAAAACGTATTAAAACGAACGAAAACGTATGAAAACGGACGAAAACGTATAAAAACAAAGGAAAACGTAAGAAAACAGACGAAAACATGCGAAAATGGGCGAAAACATAAGAAAACAGACGAAAACGTATGAAAACTGGCGAAAACAGGCAAAAACGGACAAAAACATATAAAACGAACAAAAACATATGAAAACAGCAAAAAAATATGAAAGCGAGAAAAAACGTGAACTAAAAAAGGTGAATTAGAAAAAAGTGAAGTAATAGAAAAATGAATTAAAAAAAAAAAAAAAAAAAAAAAAAAAAAAAAAAAAAAGTGAATTGAATTGAAAAAAAAAGAAAAAAAGAAAAAAAAATGGACTTATGTTCTATTTAATCTTAAGTTAATCCCCACTATTAGATCAAACTAGATGAATGGTGGGGATTTGTCCTTTAATATGCATCAAAATAAGAGTATGCATTTGAATTTTTCCCTACAACCTTATAAGTTATATGTAAGCATTCCATAATTATATAATTAACATTTAATAAACAACAAACATTCCATATTTAACATCACTTACAACTTTTATAATGATTAAATTTATATAGTTATGGAATATATGAGTTTATTAATTGTAATTTTTGTAAATTTAGAATACTTAAACAAAACCCGTAAGGTTGTGTTTAGCAAACTAAGAAAAAAAAAAAAAAAAAAAAAAAAAAAAAAAAAAAAAAAAACATATTTATGGATGAAGGGTTGAAGTTTTAACACGTAGTATAAACAGAGCACAATAGCACATACGTTGACATCTAAGAGCATTCAATATGACGAAATCTTTTCATATAAATTTGCTACCTAAAGCTATATCTTCGATTTAGAAACATTTTCAATTTTTAAGACAATTCTCACCACAAATAAAGTTTTTAAAGGTTTATCGACATATCCTATATATCTTTTTAAGATAATTTTTGTATGCATTTGTCTATTTTATTTGTAACAATATTGTATAACTTTAATTTTACATTAAATTATATTGTTGTTGTATTGTCTATAGAATAATAAGTTTGTCATTTTTGTAGTCTTTCTTTTTTCAAAGACAAATCAAGTTTTTTTGGATTACCCGAATAAGAAAATCCATTTTTATAAAAATCAACACGTACACACTGCCATATATTTACATCTTAATTAGTATAAATGTGCAAAATATTTTTTAACTGACATAAACTAATTAAAATCGATTCAATATAAGAGTTTTATCTCGTAAACACATGTCGCAACACGCGGGGTGACATTTCTCGTTAATTATATTTATTAAAACGTTAGAAAACTCATACCTTCACTTAAGCTATAACATTAACAACTTTTGCACCTTTAAGCTAATTTTGAACTCAAATAAGATTGTGAGAAACTAGCATGCAACACTTACTATTATTAATATAATAGAGTGCTTATATGTAGTGAATGTTCACTCACTAACAAAACAACTAGTTTATTGAGGGACTCAATTTTCTTTTTTATTATAAAAAAACATTGCCAGTCATATTCAAACCGAAATAAAAAAGTTCTCAATCCAAGAAATAATTGGTTGCAACATTTAATGTATTGCTTAATACACTATTGTTGTGCTAGTAGGATTTGCACACGTAGTATGTATTGATAGATCGAATACATATGTAACCATTTTTGTGTTTGTATAAACAGGTAAAGCAAAATGAAAAATTTACAATCATCTTATGTATGAATGTGCATCAATCAAAAACTAAATGTATGCAAATCAATTTTCTTAAAACATATTCGATTATCACTAATGCAACATGTTACTCAACTACATACATGTTTGGAGAGCCGTATATAAGGTTGTGCAAGGTGCGCTACCGTACAGGGCCTCATAATTTTAGGGGTCTCAAAATATATCTCTTTATATAATTGTTGCATCAAAATTTATTTCCAACAACAAAATGTTGATGATATATGAAATTTTGTTATGAAAAACTCATAAAAGTATAGCTAGATTGTTACAATACTAGACGAGTACCCGTGCATAGCAACAGGATATTATAGCGACAAATAGTTTATTGATAAAAAAAAAGTTTATAGGTTATAAATGAAAAATAATAAAAGTTTGAAGATTTGAGAATTAAACATAATGTTTTGAAACCCGGTTCGACCCGGGTGGTTCAACCGGTTGAACCGTTCCGGTCGAAAAATTGGTCTATTTAAACCGGGTCAACTTGCTAGGTTGGGTCGAAAACGGGTTAAATTAAACCGGTTCAACCTTTCGGGTTTGAAGCGTCCCGGGTCAACCCGGTTTGTGATATGTATTAATTGTTTTAATTTGTTATATTTAATTTGGTAGATATGTTTTGAAACCCGGTTCGACCCGGGTGGTTCAACCGGTTGAACCGTTCCGGTCGAAAAATTGGTTGATTTAAACCGGGTCAATTTGCTAGATTGGGTCGAAAATGGGTCAAATTAAACCAATCCAACCCGTCGGGTTTGAAGCGTCCCGGGTCAACCCTGTTTGTGATTTGTATTAATTGTTTTAATTGGTTGTATTTAATTTGCTAGATATGTTTTGAAACCCGGTTCAACTGGTTAAACCGTTCCGGTAAAAAATTTGGTCGATTTAAACCGGGTCAACTTGCTAGGTTGGGTCGAAAACGGGTCAAATTAAACCGGTTCAACCAGTTGGGTTTGAAGCGTCCCGGGTCAACCCGGTTTGTGATTTGTATTAATTGTTTTAATTGGTTGTACATTGTGTATAAATCATTGTACTTTTAAGTAATGGGATGTTTTAATAAGAGTATTAATTACATTTCATAATTTCCTTATATACATTTTTCAACATTTCATATTTCACTTCTTGACTTTTTCACTTTCACCTTTGATCATTTTTGCTTTATAAGTAGTATAGATACTTTTAATCATCATATTTAATTATCATATAAGCGATTTTGTATAGGGTCTCTGCTAACCCAGCTACGACACTGCATATTTGTTAGAAAAGAATTGATTGACAATTCACTAGCGATGATGTATATAACTTGGTCCACTTATACATAGCTCGTGTTAAAAAGGACAAAAATGTTTAATTAATAGATAAGGTAACGGTTAGATGAATGAGATTTGTTTAAACAATACCTCAAAAGTCAACACACAAGTGCATGCATTAGAGATGTGTATTATATTTTTATTTCGCTTTAATTGTTTAGGGTGGTGGCAACTATCATTCTGAAAATCACCCAAACCTCCTAACCAATTAATAATATCACTTCACCTCACTCATACCTTTTTCATACCTCTCAATTCTTTCTTAGTGACAATCATACCTTTTTCATACCTCCCAAGCTACCAACTTTTTTATTTTTTATTTTCATAATTAAATAATTTAATAAAAACATAATATTTCATTAATAATTAAAATGAAAATACATAATACTTAAAAAGAAAATTATACAATACTTGGAAAAAAACATGATTATTCTAAAAATCAATAGGCCATCTATACTTCGCTGCAATCTCACGTTTTTTAGCAATAGTGTTATCTCGCATAACCTGATTGGTTATGTGATCATGCGGTTCGTTAAAGAACTTCAAGGCCCGAAACATAGCCTTTTCTTGAACACTAGCGAGTTGTGCCGACATCAACTGTTTGGACAATTCATCCTTTGCACGTTTTTCTTCCATCGCCTCCTCAAACATTTTGGTTTTGTTTGACGTGTAGGCCTCGAATTGTTCAACAACACTATTCTTTGTTGATGCCTCGCTAACGGTCTTTTTCCCTTTTCTTTTCCTTGTGGGAGTTGTGTCGTCATTTAGATCGGGAAGAACAGTTTCGACATTCTCATTGCTTCCCGACTCGTAGTAGGTAGATTCCGACGACTTTCTTCGTTTGTCGAAATTAGATGTCGTAGATGCTTGAACAAAACAAGGTTGTTCCAACCATTTCGGTTCTCCCCTAACAACCTCCCAGGCTCCCATGCCTCAATATGAGTAAAAGACTTTCCTTTATTTTTCTTATCATAATCGGCCAAGGCATTTTCAATTCACTTAACACACGTATATAAATTAACAAAAGTATATAAATTAACACACGTATATAAATTAATACAAGTATATAGTTAAAAAAATTACTTGTTGGATGTATAGACCGTTAAAGACACCCATGGCGGCATTCATAGTTCCCCACTTCGTGTTCAATGCATGATGAGTTCGGGTAGCACTTTTCATATTTTCTTTGTAATGTTCAGCAATTCTCTCCCAAAACTTCTCTCTACGTTGTGAATTCCCGACTTTTTGACATGTCGAGACATAAACCCACGCTTTTGCCAAAGCAACCTCTTGGGCCGTCGTCCAAGGCACTTTATCCGCCTTAGTTTTTACTTTCACGACTTCGACATCTTCATCTAGTATAACAAATAATAACGTATAAAATTAAAACATATAAAATAAGAACATATAAAATTATAACATATAAAATTATAACGTGTAAAATTGTAACATATAAAAGTATAACGTATAAAATTAAAAATTAATACCGGTTTGAGTTTGTGGTTGCGTTTCGGGAACAAACTCAACATCCTCATCATCATCGTCACCATATAGAGGTAGTTCACGCTCAACACTAGGCTCACGTCGTGAAGGACCTTCACGGTAGTCACTAAACGGGTTGAACTCACTTGTCATTAATATGTTATATTGGCTTGGATTCATCGGTGGTGGAGGTTGGGGATAGTAGGCATGTTGTTGAGGGTATTGTTGAATTGGAACTTTCGGACGAACATGTTGTCCACGAAAACCCCGACCCCGACCTCGTGTTGATCTTGAAACACCTATTTATTTTCTTGCATCTATGCTACACTTTTTTTCAAAGAATGAAATAGAGAAGAAGAGATAATTTGAATTGGAAGTGTGTTTTTTGAATTGGTAAAGTTTAGTTTTTATAGAGGATTTTTTTTTTTTTTTTTTTTTTTGTTCCACATTTAATCCCAAACGTTCACTTTTTTTTAAACCGTTGGTAACTTTTTTTTTATTCGAAATACGCTCCAACGTTCACATTCATTGAATGCCCAACGTTCACTTTGCATGATACCTTCGAAACGAAAATCACCGATGACCCAAACCTTTGAAGCAAACCGCTAGGGTGGCGACTGTGTTCCCCGGCGGTTTGCCCAAACCGATGTGGTTGCCACTACCCTTATACATTGAAATGTGTCAATCGAAAAGACACGTGTGCAACTCACCTCTTTTCAATAATAGTGTCTTTGCTCAAAACAAATAAAAAAAAAGTAAGGGTGTGCACGGTTTGGTTTTGGTCGGTTTTTGGCTAAAACCGAAACCGAATAGAAATATTCGATTTTTATAGAAACCAAAATCGAAACCTTTCGGTTTTTGACAATTCAGCTTTTTCAGTTTATTATCGGTTTCGGTTCGATTTTTTGTACTTGAAACCGTCGAATTTATGTAATAACTTTGTTAAATTTGTTAAATTTAGAATTGTTGTAGTTCCCTTTTATTGGATCTCTTTCTAACATTGGTTAATTTATGTATGAATTTCTTTATTGAATCCTATGGGATTTATTTGTGAATCCCATAGGATTCATCTGTTAATTCCATGTGATTCATTTGTCAGTCCTATAAGTTTTGTTGCCAAATGTTCAAAGTGTAAATCCCATAAGCTTTGTTTTAGTTATTTCAACAGTGGTTGATCCATCTCAAATACAAGAAGGAAGTGATGATGGTAATGGAAATGATAAAGATGCCGAGAAGCGAGATGATGCAGTTCCCGAAAAGAAAGTTGTTGAACCTTTCTCTTTAACGCAATGGATCGAAAACCATTTAGAGCTAATTGAAGAGTGGTTTAATTGTGCAGCTGCAGAGTTCTATTATGTAATATTCTTTCATAATAATTCTTTGCTTATTATTTCCTCAAATTTATTTATTTTTAATTAAATTTATTTATTTTATTCAGCTAAAGTCGGTCGCTGAAGGTACTGTTGAGCCAATGGGTGATGTGAATCCAGGTGCCATTACTCCTCAAAATATGGCTACTCGTGCTTCCAATGTAAGTTTGAGTCCTGAAAAGCGTTTGGTGAAACCGTCTTCCTATTTATTATCTCCATATATGAACAAGAAGACAAAGGTTCAACTTAAAATAACTAGGCCGGAGTTCGTTCTTAGGAATAGTGTTTTTGCGATGCAGGGCGATAAGATGTAAGTTTATGTGTTTTTTTATCTAAGTTTCATAGTATGTTATCTAATTCAATGTGAATCCCATGGGATTCACTGTGAATCCCATGGGATTCACTGTCAATCCCATGGGATTGTATGTGAATCCCATGAGAATATGGGATTCACATTTAATCCAATGGGATTCACAATTAGTTATATGATATGATTCTTAAATGATTTTTTTCTTATATAGTGAACAAGCTTTTGATTTTTTTCTTATATAGTGAACAAGTTTTTGAAACACGTTATAGGGAGCCATATTCAGTGCGTTTGAATATGGAGACATTAGCACCCGGTTTGAAGGTTGATGCTAATGTAATTGATTGTTTAGCTGCAATTCTGAATCATAAAAATTGTTCTAAAGAAGTTGGTTGTCCATCGTGACACTTTTTCCCAACTGGATGTATTGTAAGTAATTATTTTTTTATTTGCCTAGTAAACTGTTTTAAATAAACTGCTTATCTGACTTACCAAACACCCCCCAAATCAATTCATATCGTAACATCATATTGTAAAATTGCATATACAGCCGATAACTATGTTTAGTGGAACATTGGAGTCTGAGGATGAAAAATTTGAAGAATTTAAAAAAGAAATTTCAGCTCATTTTAAAGATGATGTTGGTGGCATAGCTCTCAAAGGCATTAAATTGGTAAAATTATATTTTTTTGTTTTAAATTTTTATTTTTGTTTTTACTTTTTGTCATTTTTATTATGTTTTTTGGTTTTGTTTAAACATGCTTTTTTTCCTATTCGCAAATCGGGTCATTTCTTTGTCGTTGTCTTCAGCTTTACTAAAAGGGTTACAACAATGACGATACTGGATAACAGCAATTGTGGAGCAACGTATGAGGAAAAGTATGAAGATACATGTGAACTTCTTGTAAGTACTTTCTTTTCCGTTGTAAAGTAATTCACAGATCCTTTCTTGCCAAAAAAGGATAGTGTTGCTATTGTGTCATCCTATGGGATTCATTCTGAATCCCATGGGATTGACACATATCACAAGTTACTTTTTTGATTAACTCACAGATTATTCTGAATTCCATGTCAATCCCATGGGATTCATTCTGAATCCCATGGGATTGACGCATATGACACATGTTACTTTTATGATACTTTTATGATGAATCCCATGGGGTTCATACAGAACTACATGAGATACTAGACGAATCTGTGATTTTCTCATAATTGTAGTTATTTATGCTCTCTCTTTTTTTAATAATTTTTGTAGAAAATGTTATTTGCCCGTCATCTGGAGTTGTATGGTTACAATAAACATGCTAGCATTCGTAAAGTCAAGCCAAGAATCGCAAGCCTCAAGTGGAAGACCAAGAACAACTTCAAGGATTGTGGTGTTTTCGCTATGTTACATATGGATAATTACACTGGTGAAGCTCCTGGAAAATGGAATTGTGGTTTGGTTGCCTAGTCTAAAGAGCAGTCTGACCAATTGAGGTTATTGAGATTCAAGTTTGCCACCAAGATATTGTTACACGAGATTAATGTTCATGCGGGTAAGATGTATGAATTAGCATTGGAGTTTGATAAACTTCCTGCTGGTGAAAAGTTGTCTATAATTTTTTTCAGCAATTAGGAATAGGGATGCACGTGATTGCAAATTCTAGAAGTTCATCTTTTGTTAATGTTAGAACAATAGCTAACATGCTGCCATCCATGACCGCAAATTCTAGAAGTTCGTCTTTTGTTAATGGTAGAACAATTGGTTTACATAGATTTTCTTTTATGATATTACCAGATTTTTATGATATTTTTATATAGATTTTCTTGTGAATGGTTGAAATTTAAACGAAGTTATAAAATAATCCCATGGGATTCATTTGCTAATCCCATGGGATTAGAAAATGAATCCCATGGGATTCTTATAAATATTCAAATAAAGAAGAAAAATAAAAAAGAAAACCAGAATTTCCTTTGCAAATCATCTAAATATTCAAGTAAAGAATAAAAAAGAACTAACATAAAACCATAATATAATAAGTTTGTTCAAGAAGCTGTTGGTTTCGGCTTTCGCCTTGAATTTGGGTTATGTTGTTTCTGTTGAAGTAATTGGTTTAAACGAATTTCAATTAATCCCATGAGATTAGGGAAATAATCTCATGGGATTCATTTTCTAATCCCATGGGATTCTTATAAATATTCAATTAAAGAATAAAAATAACCAACGAATTCAGAAATTTCAATGATTTCTGGTTTAAACGAATTTCAATGAATCCCAAGGAATTAGGGAAATAATCCCATGGGATTCATTTGATAATCCCATGGGATTCTTATAAATATTCAATTAAAAAATAAAAATAACTCACAAATTCAGAAATTTCTTTTCAAATCATCTAAATATACAATTAAAGAAGAAAATAACTAACAAATTCAGAAATTTCCTTTGCAAATCATCTAAATATTCAAGTAAAGAATAAAAAAGAACTAACATAAAAGCCGCACTTCTTCTCTTGTTTCTTTTTAAAGAATAAAAAAGAACTAACTAAATATTCAAAAAACTGTTGGTTTCGGCTTTCGCCTATTTGGGTTATCCGGACAAGTTGTTTTTGTGTGCAAGTTGGTCTTTATTCCACAAAAGCCGCACTTCTTCTCTTGTTTCTTTTTAACTCCAAGTGCTTTTTCTCTCTCACTCTTTCGCCTTTTATTGCGTTCCTTTTCTGTAATATTCCCTTTGTTGCCTACCCTTTTTGGATTGTTGACTATTCTTTCCTTAGGATTAGAAATTGCATAATGTTCACCAATCACATCTCCCATTTTACTTGAAGGAGGATTTGGAACCTCAGCCTCCACTTCTGTTTTCAAAGTCTTCAACTTTTCTACAAACTCACCCATCTTCTCTACATTATTGCTTAACCTGAATAAGCAATCGTCCACCATAGAAGTTGTTTTGTTTGTAAGTCTTTCAACTTCTATATTTTTTCCCCATATTTGTTTCTTTTCCTTCTCAATTCAGGTGGTATTATATCCCTTGTCCAACGCCTCAAAATATACTGTTTTGGAATAACGTTAATATCACGGTTCTTGAAGACAAAGAATATGTGTCGGCATAGAAAACCATATCGAGCAAAATGTCTACAACTGCATACCACCGACCCATCTTCTATTGTACGCAGTACCTGTTTTAAACAAAAAAATAATAAAAGAATTACTTTGAATTACTTTTTCCTTAAAATTCATACTGAAAACCATGGATTCATAACTAATCCCATGGGATTCAATGTGAATCCCATGGGATTCACTGTGAATCCCTTGAGATTCATTTCTCAATCCCATGGGATTCACTGTGAATCCCATGGGATTCATTTCTCAATCCCATGGGATTTACATGTGTATATCATGTTTTTTATGCTGATAACATGAGTCACTGTAACAAATTCATTCTCAAAACTAATCCCATGGGAGTGAATCCCATGGGATTCATTGTGAATCCCATGGGATTCACTGTGAAAAATAATAAAAGAATTACTTTGAATTACTTTTTTTTAAATTCATACTGAAAACCATAGATTTATAACTAATCCCATTCATGCTGAATAAAAAGCAACATACCTTATAGTCTATAAACTTTTTCTTCTCTTCACTATTGTCTTCCTCTGCTTGTTCTTTAGCAACTTCCTTATTAGTTTTTCTATAAACCCACGGATTTTTTTCTCTTATCATGACAATATCTCAACCTTCTTCTATCTTTAAATCTTGAATCGTACAATTCCAACATGCTTCATATATTTCCGTTTGAACTAGCAGAAATATCGTTCTAGTATACACTTTTGTTGCATGACGTTCAATCTCCAATTGTGTTAGACATTTTGGAGCCGCGTCAAATGTTTTAAAGTCCAAATGTTCTTGCCTATATCATTGTTTGTCCATTGCTGATTCATAGGACATCATAAAACTAACTAGCGTTGCTCCTGGGCTTGTGAAACTTTTGAGGAACGAGTTTTCACTCTCGGATCTTGATGTAGTTCTCATCAAACCAAACAATGGCGAGTCGATAAAAAAAGCTGGAATCTACATTTCTCATAGGTTAACCATCTTGGTCATCCATTTGTGATTTTGCAAACCAAAATCCTCAATCAACTTAACTCATTTCTCTTCAAATTCCAACGGTTCCATGTACATATTCCAAACAATCTTCTTAAAACGCTTCTTGAAATCTGTTTCTACATATATCTCTTTACAAATCTGTTTTTGATAAAAATAGTTTTAGAATCATGTTATCAGCATAAATAAGATGATATACACATGTAAATCCCATGGGATTTACAAATGAATCCCATGGGATTCATGTGACAATCCCATGGGATTCATCAATCAATCCCATGTGATTCATTAGGCAATCCCATGGGATTCATAGTTTCATACAGAATCCCATGGGATTCATAGTATCATATGTGATAAGAAACATATTTTTTATAAGTTCGATAAATTACCTTTGTTGGAATTGTAACACCCCAACCTGATAAGGGTAGAAGTATTACATTATTGTGACATATCAAAGCAAACACAAGCATACAACATATGTAATACAAAGGAATCTCAAAGGATACAAAAGAATAATCTGAAATACAGGGTTACCAAAAGAGAACAACAATGAAATACTAAGTCTGAAATGTAAGTCTCTTATAGTCATCTCTAATCCAGAATATAGCTATCAAGGTGAACTCCACTAAGCTCTTAAGCACTCTTCACTCATATCCCAGCTTCCCTCTAAAACCTGCATCGGGAAAAGAAATGCGGCTGAGCTTAAAAAGCTCCGTGAACAGATATAAACAATTGAAAACTAATAAACAAAGAAAACCGCAATTGAATTCGAAATGAATCCAAGCAACCTGCTAAGACGAAGGTCAAAGAGTATGGAACATATAGTAGGATTAATAGAATATAATCAAACAAAATACGAATATGGAATGTAAAACAAATCAAAGGAAAATGAAACATGAATGAGAAAAACATAATATGTTGCATTGGGTAAGTATCAGAAAGTATAATATGAATGTAGTGTAAAGGTAAAGGTTAAGTTTAGGTTTAGGTTATTCAGTATTTCAACCACGTGCCCAGATCAGACTAAATCAAATCAAATATAGCCTCAAATGAAATCCAAATGGGAAGCCTCAGAATGTCAAATGAATCAAAGGGGTTACCTCAATGGGTTGTGAAGGACGTGCATGTACGCAAGCATCAATCACCAGATCAGATATCAAATACATATACAAATACAGATCAAATCTAGGATGCATCCATACGCCCTTACCCAAACACAAGCAAACCAATCAAAGGGACGGTGTGGCAAATCACTCGACCACACAGGAGTCATAACATTGGTGCATCAATGCTACGGACATGGAACCCCCATGCCTAGTAATAGCCCGGGTATCATACTGAATGGGTCAAAGGTAAGTCAAAAGTTTCATATCAAATTATCAATTCAAATGTCCAGATATATCAGAGTTCAGATCATATGGTTCATAACAAATGTTTCGTATATCAGAGATCCAATTCAAATAATTCAAATATCAAAGGTTCAAATAATAAGGGGATCATAGCAATGGCATAGGGAATCCTAAACAAATGAAAGATCAAAAGGAAAGGAATAGTCATGAGATAACCTTTACTGAAAAGGTCAGAATATTTGTACCTTAAACCGCAAATGAAACCATATCAGAAACAAAATTAGGAAGTTACTCCTTCTTCAGCGAATCTACACGAATTAATGGTCGTCTTATTATTTATAAGCTCATTTTAAATCAAGTTACTCCTATTAGGTTTCTTTCTATTTTTAGAAATTTTACATTTTTAGTAACTTGCCAAATATAGTAAATTTCCAAAAATAGTAACTTTCCAAATTAAGTAAGTTTCCTAAATTAGTAACTTTATACTTTAGGGTGACAATTTAATAATCTTTAAGGGTCAAAATAACCAATATAGTAGTTTAGGTTTAAATATGCCAATCTCGTAAAGTTTAGGGTTTATAATTGTAACTTTGAAATTCTATGATGTTAATTTGAAACTAGCTTTAGAGATTAGGGAGAACATATGTAAATTAGTATTATAAAATACCATAATGTACATAGCATGAACTGTGGTTAATATTTACAAGACAGAAAACGCATATTGCGTCTTCTCCGACTAGTTTTTAACAGATCCTTTTTTCCTTTTTACTTGTATAGTCTTTATTTCGATCATGCTTAACTCGTCTAAACGGATCAATATAGTAGACATAGACCAATTATATAAATGATTCGACCAGGTTTTCTCCGACTCATGTTTGCATACATGTTATATTTTACGGTTGAATAATCTCTAACTTACGAATGGTTTTAAGAATATAATTTTGAATAACATGCGGTTTGTATTGAAAAGATAGGTTTCAAGATATACCTTTAAGCTATACGAGGTCAGATTGTGACCGGAATAGGAGACGAGTTCGAACCGACCCAAACACAAGGACTATGATCAACAGAAATAAAACCAAAACACATGCTCGAACATGAACTCGATACTCCAACGAATGAGCGAGAAACTACCACAAACACCAACCGATCGAATCAACTCGTGTACAAAACTCCAATCACGGACCACACCGAGGTGAGCCGTAACCGCACCATGATTTTTTTTTAAAAACACTCAAACGTTTTATTTTGCAACGATGGTAATGCTTTCATTTTCGTTTGGGATAGGTTATCGAGTAATGGCATGAATTATGCATTTATAGATATGTAACGTGTACTAACTTTTCGAAATGAAAAAAACTTGGTCCGGAAAAAACGCTGACAACTTTAATTTTAATAGACTTATAAAGGTTAAGGGGGTGTTCGATAAAATTATACTATTAAGCGCTGAATGAATAAAACTGCTGAATAATTCAAAGGTGCTGAATGAGCATGATTCTGAATTAAAAAACTGTTTGATAAATGTTCTAAATATTGTTTTTGAATAAATGAAAATTACCATTTCAACCTCGATCGTGAATTTTAGATGAAACGTGTTGATTAATAATGTTCATTTGTTAAACTTATAATCTAAAAAATAAATGTTTAACACTATATATATAATATAGATTAAAAAAATAGTTTAACATAGATAAAAATAATATAGATTAAAAAAATAGTTTAACAACTATAGAATTTTGCCCATCGAATATATATCTAGGTGGCCCAGTTTCATAGTACTAGTGAAGATTTTAATAATGAAATAGTATGACAGAGGCTATAACATTATTAGAGGTAGTAGTTGGGTTGGGTACTTCGGTAAATAAAAAACTCACTGAATCATTTTGTTCACTTTAGCACGCAAAATCGCTCAGCACTTCATTTGTCATTCAGTTGCTAATTTTTAGTTTGCCAAACACTCTGACCGATTCATTTTTGGATACTCAGCGCTGAATTATTTGATTCAGCAGTTATCAAACACACCCTAAGTCATATCTCTTACTAGCCTAAGGCCCGGCCGTTGGCCGGCTAGCTTAAAGTTTTATTATTAAACATAAAAATGTAGTACAAACATGATGTAAAGTGTAATACGCTAAAACGTATAATGCTGAAAGATAACCTTGAATGTATTTTTTAAAAGATAAAAAGATAAAATAAAAAAATGGAAAAAATAAAGTCGATGAAGGACTTCTTTGTACACGACGTTAGTTGTTTAATTGCAATGGTTGCCATTTTTATCACCACATAAGACTTTAAGGCCCTACTTTCTCTTTACCCAATACGACTACATATAATTGTCCCGTGTGAAAAAACCGGTCGTTCCAAGTAAAGACCCACCTTAGATAATGTTTGCGCTAGACTTTTGTTAATTGTCATGGCAAAATAAATAGATATCGGAAAATTGTCTCCTGCTAACAAGTCATCTTCTTTTCGGATGGGCTAATATTCATGCGAGGAATAGCGACCGTCCTTAATTTACTTGGGCCAATATCTAATATCTGGTATGCAAATTCGTGTAATTAGATGCAACTTCTTTCATGAATGAGGTTTGGATACGTGATGTATTGTGGTTATGTTATTGCTTTCTCATGTAATGTCTGTATATTTGTGTTTATCTCTTATTTTATAACTTATGATATACTACCAAACATCATAGTGATTAAAGCCTATGATAAAGTTGTCTATGTTGTATGCAATAGAGTGATTTATGTATGACAGTTGCATTGTGGTGAGAAGAAAATCATAGCAAGAACACATAAAGTACATGTTGAAGAAAACATATTTAGAGGTTAGTTGATGAAAACAAAATTGAGTTAATCAACTATACATATAGTTTACTGAAACAAATTGTTTTTTTTTTTTTTTTTTTTTTTTGAAAGGTGACTTTTTCCATATATGGTTTAGAGTCGCACCTGCCAAATAGCAGGCCCTCATCCACCACATACCCAGACTATGTAAGCTACTAATTCTTTCATTATTCTCAACTTTATTTGAATGTGGAATCAAACTTCTAAACTTTTAAGTTCTTCACTCTTTTTTTGAATTCATAGTCAACTTCGTCTTGCAAAGGATATTCATCATTGTCCATATTAGGATCTTCCAAGTCAGAATCTTGTTCGAGAATGATCCTGCCCAACGATATACCAACAGTCATTTTCCGCCCATTTTATTGAACCTTGTCATCTTTCATTAAATCTGAACTCTTTTTATCCAAAACAGAAACATCGGTAAACTTAGTAATTATTGGAATCACCATGGAGTTCATGGAAGCATCGAGTGGATCGATTTCATCTTCATCCGTAGCATCACCATTCTGCAAAGATATCACAGTATCACCGTTATCGACCCCATCAACCATGCCATCTTCCTTTTCTTTATTCTCTTTCACATCTTCATCAACATCCATGTCAGCGTCTGCCAATTTATACAATTGCAATTTGTCCATATTATCCTTCCTTCACCTAGACGCCTTACGTTCTAACATGAAGAAAGGTTTTTTGCGGCTATTGACATTAAAAGATATAGTTAATGAAATTCCAATTCTGGGTTTCAAGCATAACTGAGAAGCTGCTATCAACAAAAAGCTTGCCACTAACATCCTTGAGTTGTTATTTCTACTCCCTTAATTCTTAAAAGTAGAGATTATTAGTCTTGAATTATACTGTAATCATCTTCATTAATATAATACACTTGTAAGTCATCACAAATGTTATATACACCTTTTAACCAGCAACAAATTAATATTGCAAAGTTATGAGCATACAAAGTATGTAACATTTGTTAACTCACTAATAATCTCCACGGACTGAGCCGTTGATGATGCCATATTTAGACGTGCTTAAATACAATTATAAAGAAACAATGAAACACAAATCAGCTAATGAGTATCAAATTGTTTATAAATAAATCTTTAACAAAGTTCTTGTTCATGGTCTAGTATTCTATTGTCCAAGTTCTTAAACATGAATCATCAACAAAACTCTTAAACATAGATCAATAATGCCTATTGTCTAATGTCTCGAACATCCTCTATTTACATAACATACTCATGTAAGTAATTCAATGATAGATCTCAAACACCCCTTATACATTTAAGAGTTGTTAATGCTAAGTATCATCCATATTTAAAGTGATGTGCCTATTGTCCAATTACTAAATAGTAAACACCCCCTGTAGCAATGATTTTTTATTTGCATTTTAAACGTTACTACCATAAGTCAATTGCTACTCCCAGTAATCGAACCATAACATAAATACGTTACATTGTTTTTCAAATGAATAAAAAAAAATGAACCAAAATAATTGGGTGATGTTAAAAAATAACCTGAACATACCTTCAATTAGTCTCAAATCAAGTGAGCACCATTATATACGTGGTAGTAAACTTAATGGATTTAGCCGATTTGTTTCCTTTTTTTCTCTTTTATACTTCTTGTTAGATAGGGATTGAACGCTGCATGCTAGCAATATGTACTTCCGTCTTAAAGGTCTTGTCAATGCCATACACTGAAGCTAAAATAAGCAATCCAAAACATGTACACAAAAATACTGTTGCAGCAAGGGCTCTTTGGTACCGAGTTTAGTGATGTAGCAAGGGCTGTTTGGTACCGAGTTTAAAGCGGAAGTAGGGCTGTTTGGTACAGACTGCAGTGATGTGATAGTGCAATTGCTACTAAGATAAAATTGTTTTAGCTTTTCACTCAACTATGACATTTGATCTTGTATGACAACTGACAAATAGTTTTACTTTCTTACCATTGCGAAGTAGTTGCTACTAATTTACCAGCATAATTGAATCCAAGTCTTCCATATCTAGCTCCACATCAGCTACAAAACACAATTGAAGAATGATATCAACGTACATAAGGCATTTGCACATCTATAGAATGTAACAACAATAGTTACTGTGAAATGAATACTAATTCATATAAATAGATTGACTTACATGGAGTTTTAATTGAATCCAAATTCAATTCATGTATTGCTTGTGCCAAATAGGCTATAATTGTGTACAAATCATTAGGCAAAATCAAAAGGGTTCCTCCAACTCAAACAAATCATTTTTGAACCATTATTGATTTGAGGTATTTTTTTTAGTAATCGTAGGAAATAAGATGTAAATGGATGATTTAGTTTGGCGGTTCATGATTTTTATCATGATATATAAAATCGGGTGAATCATTGTTTGTAACGAAACCTTGTTTCGGATTGATTTTTATTGTAACGATTATTCTGGTTGCAGGAATATTTTTGTTCAATTGATTTATTGAAGTATGTTTTCCGATAGGGTAGCAAATTGGGGGTTTCATTGTTCTTGTGATAATACTACGTATGCTATTTGATCTACCGGATGTTTGTTTGAGTGCCTGTTTTGTGTTTGAAATAAATGCTGGATGCTCAAATGTATATGGTCCATTGGATCAAATTTATTTTCCAGGTGTCATTATCTTGGAGTTTTGGGGCAAAGGTTTCCTTAGGAAAGCTTGTTTTATATAGTGGGAGATTTTCTTTTGAGATCTCACTCGTTTTAAATAGATGATACAATTGTTTTGGTGTGGTCCTTATCTAAATAAAACTTATGGAACAAAAATCGGATCCCACAAGAAATACGGAAAACGTGTGAGGATAAAGAGCTAAAATCTTGTAATTTGTTTAGAATAACTTAATATGGACGTATACACAAACGTGTATAGATCAAGTGTTAGGAATTTCGGATTATTGTTACCAAAATAAACGTATATAAGGATTCTTAACAAATCAAATATTGTTACTTCTTAACAAATCAAATATTGTGATTTCTGTTTCATTGGACGAGTTATAGGGCTGAAAATATGTAATTCATATCTCTTCATTAAGTGTAATTTGTGAGTTAAGGCTAAGAATCGTGTGATGTGATTTGGAAATTTTAACAAAGTTCAGACAATCTTTACATAACATAAGTTAATTATATAGCTTTAGGCTTGTTTAGATAATTATTACAAATTTAGGTTTATCTTATATTAACATATAGTTTTATTAATCGTATAACGTTAATTCTTCAAAATATTAAAGATTTAAATACTTAGGTTATAATCGTAATTGATGTCTTGAATTTTTATTTGTCTTTTCAAAGTTCAAAATTAGAGGGTATTTTGGGTATTTAACATGTTTAAAAATTTCGGGTTTTATAACTCTTCCCCTCTAAAAAGGAAATTTCGTCCGCGAAATTTGAAGTCGCAAAGTTAGACGGAGTCGTAGCAAATCGCAAAAGATCGAATTATCCTCGCGCTTGGGGAGGTTCTTTCCAAAAGAATCTTCAAAAACAAAATAGTTTCTCATGACTCGATCTAGAGAAGGTGGTTTCGGATTCTTCATAATGAGACAAATCAGGTTGAAACTGATCAAAATGTCAAAGCAACATATAACAGATGATAGGTGAAATCTTCTCGGTAATAACACAAGGAATACCGATAGAAGTTAGATTGAGTAACAGTATTAAACAGTAGAAAGCTCTACAATGAAACCTAAGATCGTTATCAAAATTACAGAGATCAAAAAATATATCTCGAGGATTCAAGCATATCAAATCGTACGGTGATGAGGCAGATCAAACGTATAGTTTGAAAGAACCTAAAGTCTTACTAATCGCAGATAGTCGCCAACGGAAACAGAATTCTAGGTCTTCTCTAAGGCACTCCTCAAGATATCTTATGAACACAATAAGTGCACTTATATGACGTTAGTATTATCACGTTGATCAGGCGTCATAATACCAGCCTCACATAATATGCCCTCATGATGATCATACTTTATCTCAAGTCGTGAATCAAAGTCTACAAACCACCTAATAGTCCAACTAAATCCTAGGGTTGGCCCTAGTCAAAGATCAATAACGGAACAATGTCGGCAAAACAAATGAAACTCGTAATGACGTAACAAAATCAAACAACATAACCAAGAGGAAAAACGAATCTACTCATAAGAGTAACGGAAATCCTCGAATTTCTAGCAGAAGTAAGGTACGTTGTAAATAGCGTCATTCAATTCATAAACATACATCTCAAGGTTCCTTCCAAGCTTTAGTCTGTCTAGGGTTGTCCATCAGATCATAGGGTGAAAAGGAATCATAAAATCGAGTCTGGTTCCTCAAGCCTTCGGCAGTTCTTCTTGGAATGTGATGTAGCAATGTGAATCTCTGGTACGATCTATAATTCTCTGCATCATCCAGTCGGCTTCCGCTCTCAATTCATCTTAGTACAACCAAGATGAATAGGGAAGCGAAACTGTATGTCTTCTTCAGGCCTTCTAGTTCATCTCCAGGTTTCCCATCTTGACTAGATTTTTGTCCTCGGTTCGCCAACACCTCCGCCTTGTAAGGACTGTCTTCTGCTCTTCAGGGTAGCCACCACTGTTGTCAACTCCAGGTCATACAGTGAAGTAATTTTTCTCATACGTTTCTAGTTGTCTTGATGCATAAACAATCATCTTCCCGTGATGTATACGTTCATAACCGAGTCTCTTCTTGAAGCGTCCCAAATTTGTACCACCTGAAAGTATGGAAGCAAATTTCAATTTCAGTTTTTCCAAAGCTCCTTTCTCAAACAAATTAAATTGTTTCCCTTTGCTCACAAATTTCATCCACGGCAACGCAAGTCGTAAAAATCTTCCAAAATTCTTCTGCAAAGTTCAAAAGATTCCAGCTTCTCTAATCTGTTGTCAGTCTTGCACTTGGTGATAGTTTAAAATTTACGGAATTTATAGCAATATCCTCAATTTAGAACGACGTTGTCTCAACAAATTTCAACCTTCCGGAATGCACAAACGATAGTCGAATTCTAACAAAGTGCGAAAATGATTATCATGTTCTTCCTCGTCTCTGAATGTACTAATAGGTCATACAATGACCATTTGTCTACGCACTTACGAGAAACCTAATTTATCAAGTTCACAAACAGTCAGAGCATTAGCTAATACTATTAGCATCACTAACCGTCATTGCGGTCGTTACGGATACGAAAGACAATTCTAAGAATAACTTCAATTCATAACCCCATCTGAAGGAAAAACTTCGCGTCTCCAAGTTGAACGGATGCATAGTCGTTTCAAGGTGGAAAAATAATGGTTCCTAACTGCAATACGGTTCAACTTCCAGTAATCAATACAAATATCCTACCACCATCCTTCTTCCTCGCGAATGAAATGGAAGTACTCCGAAGACACACTCAAGCATACAAAACCACTTTCTATTCTTTGGTTGCTGCTCCTTCCATTCTCTCAATTCAACTAGTGTTGTTCTCCGACACTTCTCAAAGATATCCCTACATGATGACCAGACAATCACTCTGCATCACGTCATTCCAAATTCACGCTACGGTGTAACCTTGGCGGTTCATCCGGGGAACATATCGAGAATGCTCGAATTGCAGAATAACTCTCGAGGTGAGGTTCATCCCTCAGTGTACAAAATAGATGCTAAGAAAATTTCGTAACCATGAACATAACGTACGAGTCTCCAGAGTAATAGTGATAGCAATAGTTTAACAATCGGGAATCATGGTAGGGAGTTTCAAAATTGTTCAAAACGCCAAAGGTGAGACATAGTAGGAGAGTTGTCAGCATCTTGAATGCTCAATCAACCAATTCCTTTATCAGAATAAAATCGAAGTTAACTTTCCGAAGAAAGATAGATCAACATAGCAAATCTTATCATTCAAAAATGAGGGGAAATATTCCTATACTCGTGGTTAAACACCACAAGACTTCTCATAGGGATAGAGATGGGTAAGACGAAATCAAATAGCGTCGGAAGGTTTATAGCTGCTTATCAAAAGCAAGAGACAATTCACAAAATGTATCAAATACGTCATCGTCATGGAGATTCTCAGAATGCACGAAGAGGCATCAAAATGATTAACAAAAAGAATAGAGGTCAGAGTCGGAATCTAAAGATAAGGATCAAATAGTGTCAGACATTTTAATGCAATTCTCAATGTATTCAAAACTCACTTGGTTACAAATCTGAGGTTGTGCGAATCGTAAGTTCGAAATCTCCAAAAGAGTGCTCTTAACAGGTTTAACTAACCGAAAAGGCAAGAATTAGAGTGATGCGGAAGCAATGATACTTAAACAAATGCCTTATAGTCTACCCAATCCTCACAAGTCAAAACTTAAGTTCATAATGGGAAATCCTAAATCAGGTTCTTAAAGTGTTCTCTTATGTTCTTACAGTGGAAGCCTAATGGTCCAAAACTCACAGGTCAAGGTTATATGTATCATAAGTCATAGCCTGTTCTCTGATACCATAATTGTAACACCCCAACCTGATAAGGGTAGAAGTATTACATTATGGTGACATATCAAAGCAAACACAAGCATACAACATACGTAATACAAAGGAATCTCAAAGGTTACAAAAGAATAATCTGAAATACAGGGTTGCCAAAAGAGAACAACAATGAAATACTAAGTCTGAAATGTAAGTCTCTTATAGTCATCTCTAATCCAGAATATAGCTATCAAGGTGAAGTCCACTAAGCTCTTAAGCACTCTTCACTCATATCCCATCTTCCCTCTAAAACCTGCCGCGGGAAAAGAAATGTGGCTGAGCTTAAAAAGCTCAGTGAACAGATATAAACAAATGAAAACTAATAAACAAAGAAAACCGCAATTGAATTCGAAATGAATCCAAGCAACCTGCTAAGACAAAGGTCAAAGAGTATGGAACATTTAGTAGGATTAATAGAATATAATCAAACGAAATACGAATATGGAATGTCAAACAAATCAAAGGAAAATGAAACAGGAATGAGAAAAACATAATATGTTGCATTGGGTAAGTATCAGAAAGTATAATATGAATGTAGTGTAAACGTAAAGGTTAAGTTTAGGTTTAGGTTATTCAGTATTTCAACCACGTGCCCATATCAGACCAAATCAAATCAAATATAGCCTCAAATGAAATCCAGAGGGGAGGCCCCAGAATGTCAAATGAATCAAAGGGGTTACCTCAATGGGTTGTGAAGGACGTGCATGCACGCAAGCATCAATCACCAGATCAGATATCAAATACATAGACAAATACAGATCAAATCTATGATGCATCCATACGCCCCTACCCAAACACAAGCAGACCAATCAAAGGGACGGTGTGGCAAATCACTCGACCACACAGGAGTCATAACATTGGTGCATCAATGCTACGGACATGGAACCCCCATGCCTAGTAATAGCCCGGGTATCATACTGAATGGGTCAAAGGTAAGTCAAAAGTTTCATATCAAATTATCAATTCAAATGTCCAGATATATCAGAGTTCAGATCATATGGTTCATGACAAATGTTTCGTATATCAGAGGTCCAATTCAAATAATTCAAATATCAAAGGTTCAAATAATAAAGGGATCATAGCAATGGCATAGGGAATCCTAAACAAATGAAAGATCAAAAGGAAAGGAATAGTCATGAGATAACCTTTACTGAAAAGGTCAGAATATTTGTACCTTAAACCGCAAATGAAACCATATCAGAAACAAGGATAGGAAGTTACTCCTTCTTCAGCGAATCTACACGAATTAATGGTCGTCTTATTATTTATAAGCTCATTTTAAATCAAGTTACTCCTATTAGGTTTCTTTCTATTTTTAGAAACTTTACATTTTTAGTAACTTGCCAAATATAGTAAATTTCCAAAAATAGTAACTTTCCAAATTAAGTAAGTTTCCTAAATTAGTAACTTTATACTTTAGGGTGACAATTTAATAATCTTTAAGGGTCAAAATAACCAATATAGTATTTTAGGTTTAAATATGCCAATCTCGTAAAGTTTAGGGTTTATAATTGTAACTTTGAAATTCTATGATGTTAATTTGAAACTAGCTTTAGAGATTAGGGATAACATATGTAAATTAGTATTATAAAATGCCATAATGTTTTTTTTTTTTTTTGAAAGGTGACTTTTTTCATATATGGTTTAGAGTCGCACCTGCCAAATAGCAGGCCCTCATCCACCACATACCCAGACTATGTTGTCTGAACCGGGCCCACGCTGGCGCAGTGGGGATTAAACGGCTTTCGCCCGGAAACCGTACCGCCTCCACACGAGATTACTCACTGGAGAAACGGCCGGATGAAAACCGGGGCCGGCTTGGATTCGAACCTGCGCAGCTAATGACTTACAGGTTCTCCTCTTCATTGCCTAATATCTCCGGAACATATGGTCCACAAGTGGACCACAAGTGAGGACTTCCCGGATGGTCACCCATCCGGTACTACTCCCACTTGTGGCTCGCTTAACAAGTTAAGCCCCACCCACTAGACCACAAGTCCTTTGATAAACGCATATTGCATGAACTGTTGTTAATATTTACAAGACAGAAAACGCATATTGCGTCTTCTCCGACTAGTTTTTAACAGATCCTTTTTTCCTTTTTACTTGTATAGTCTTTATTTCGATCATGCTTAACTCGTCTAAACGGATCAATATAGTAGACATAGACCAATTATATAAATGATACCAGGTTTTCTCCGACTCGTGTTTGCATACATGTTATATTTTACGGTTGAATAATCTCTAACTTACGAATGGTTTTAATAATATAATTTTGAATAACATGCGGTTTGTATTGAAAAGATAGGTTTCAAGATATACCTTTAAGCTATACGAGGTCAGATTGTGACCGGAATAGGAGACGAGTTCGAACCGACCCAAACACAAGGACTATGATCAACAGAAATAAAACCAAAACACATGCTCGAACATGAACTCGATACTCCAACAAACGAGCGAGAAACTACCACAAACACCAACCGATCGAATCAACTCGTGTACAAAACTCCAACCACGGACCACACCGAGGTGAGCCGTAACCGCACCATGATTTTTTTTAAAAACACTCAAACGTTTTATTTTGCTACGATGGTAATGCTTTCATTTTAGTTTGGGATAGGTTATAGTAGTATGAATTATGCATTTATAGATATGTAACGTGTACTAACTTTTCGAAATGAAAAAAACTTGTTCCGGAAAAAACGCTAACAACTTTAAATTTAATAGACTTATAAAGGTTAAGTCATATCTCTTATTTTCTTTTGAGATATCACTCGTTTTAAATAGATGATACAGTTGTTTTGGTGTGGTCCGTATCTAAATAAAACTTATGGAACAAAAATCGGATCCCACAAGAAATAAGGAAAACGTTTGAGGATAAAGAGCTAAAATCTTGTAATTTGTTTAGAATAACTTAATATGGACGTATACACAAACGTGTATAGATCAAATGTTAGGAATTTCGGATTATTGTTACCAAAATAAACGTATATAAGGATTCTTAACAAATCAATTATTGTGATTTATGTTTCATTGGACGAGTTATAGGGCTAAAACATGTAATTCATATCTCTTCATTAAGTTTAATTTGTGAGTTAAGGCTAAGAATCGTGTGATGTGATTTGGAAATTTTAACAAAGTTCAGGAAATCTTTACATAACATAAGTTAATTATATAGCTTTAGGCTTGTTTAGATAATTATTACAAATTTAGGTTTATCTCATATTAACATATAGTTTTATTAATCGTATAACGTTAATTGTTCAAAATATTAAAGATTTAAATACTTAGGTTATAATCGTAATTAATGTCTTGAATTTTTATTCGTCTTTTCAAAGTTCAAAATTAGAGAGTATTTTGGGTATTTAACATGTTTAAAAATTTCGGGTTTTACATGAATCTTTTGGTCAATATGCCACATGCAAAGTCTGTGCTTTGATTTAGTGAAAACGGCTTCAATAGCTCTCTTCATTGCTCCATCTTGATCTGTTACCACCATTGTTGGTTCTTTTTTGAAAGCTGTCATAAATGCTTTTAGAAGCCACGTGTATGATTCAGTGTCTTCATGTAATAGCATTCCCGAACCAAGTGTGACACACTTTCTGTGATTATCGACACATGTGAATGGTACAAACACCATATTGTACCTAAAAATAACATAATTGTTAATTACATACACAATCTAAAATGGTGAATCCCATGGGATTTCATCTGTGAATCCTATAGGATTTCATGAGAATCCCATGGGATTTCATGATAATCCCATGGGGTTTCAATAGAATCCCATGGGATTTCATAAAGAATCTCTTGTAATTTAAATATAAAACTTACTTGTTACATCTGAATGTTGCATCAAATGATACTATGTCTCCAAACTCCTTATAATTGCACTTTGCAACTTCATCAGCCCAAAACAAAGCCACTAACTCACTCTCTTCTACCTTATACTGAAACGTAAAGTTTGGCACATATATCTTCCTATTTTCCATTTTATTTATAAGCATTTGTGCGTCACTTTCCCCAATGAACATATTAACATCCCGCATTTCATTCTTAAAACCATCAACTATCCCATGAACATACTCATACCCTCCCTTCATACTCGTTAACAAGTTGTGAGCCCGTGTTGGACCAATCTTGTTCTTTGCAGCTTTAACAACGAATATTTTTTCTGCTTGTGTCATTCTTCTTTGCTTTTTTGTAAAATGTTTGTACTCTTTTGGTAGGAGCATATGGTTGTGTTTTGCAATAAACTTAACTATCTGGTATTTTTGAGAAACAACATCCAATTCTAACCTTATACGAGCTCTACAACCTGTTATATAAAAATATATTTTAAAAACATGTTATTCAAAAACAAATCCCATGGGATTCAGAAAGAATCCCATGGGATTCAGAAAGAATCTCATAAATATATTAGATAGCTTTACTACCTGTTACATGCATCATTGTTTTTCTTTTTAGTTTGTCACTGTCTTTAGCATCCAAAGTGTCGATATTAATATGTCTTGGAGCTCCTTCTTTATTGCACATGATGTATTTGAGTTGTACCACTCCAGATTTTGTTAATTTTTGTCCTGCTTTTTTAATTTGAAAACCTCCGGCTTCAGCGTAGTTACCATACATTTCTATAGCTTCATCTAGAGTGTTATAGTATTTTCCCTTTTCTGGCATAGGAATTCCTTCTACATGAGGCTCCCAATATTCCGATCCGCCCGGTGTCTCAGTGTATTCATATAAAGTTGGTCTTGGTGATTTCATAGAATCTGTATATAAAAAGCAGAATCTCAGTGTATTCATATAAAGTTGGTCTTGGTGATTTCAAACAATGAATCCCATGGGATTCATAAATAATCCCATGGGATTCATAATGAATCCACAATGGATCAACAATGAATCTCATGGGACTCATAATGAATCCCATGGTATTTACTTGTGTATGTCATAATGAATCAACAATGAATCCCATGGGATTCATTGTGAATCCTATGGGATTCATGCTGAATAAACAGTGAATCCCATGGTATTTATTGGTAATCACTTTTAGGATTCACTAAAACAAAACCTATGGGATTTTAGACTTCTCATAACATTAAATATTAGAATCCCATAGGATTCATTATGAATCCCATGGGATTTACACATTTTTAATATCATTAAACAAAAAATTGAGAATTCTTTGGGATTTTTACCATGTATATTTTTATCTTGTTCTAAATCATCTTCTGACGTGTTTATTGCAGAATCCGGCGGGTCTGTTGATGATTCCGATCTATTAATTGAACATTTCGGCGGTTTTGTTGATGATTCCGATGGAGGTAGTGGTGTTTTGTATGAATTCGTTGGATTCATAATTAATCCGGCGATTTCGGACTGGGTTGATGATGATTCCGATCTGTTAATTGAACATTCCGACTGGGTTAATGATACTTGAGATTTGTTTGATGAAAATTCCAGCGGCGGCGACGGTGTTTTTGATGAACCCGACTGGTTCATGATTAATCCGGCGAATAGATGATTTTTCCGGCGATAATTTTTGATCTCAGATCTAGTTTTTGGTTTGGATGAGAGAGAAACTAGAGGTGGTTATGATAGGGAGTAGTTTTTTTTTGTTTTTATTGTGATTTCTAAATTTACTATCTTGCCATTCTTTGTATTTTTTGGTTTAATCTAAGCCATTAGATGGAGGGGGAATGAATGGTTGGGATTTGATTATATGTACTTTAGATGGTAGTTGTTTTTGATAGATCTCACCTCATACCTCAATACATGCATTTATTTCTACATTATATATTGCTTTCTTTCTGGGTCAACCTACGATATTGTAGGTCAATATATGAGAGCACTTAAACCAGTAATTGATATCTCTCGCCTTGTTCGTTTTAGTGGAATTGATATCTCTCATCTTGTTCGTTTAAACTTGGGTGTCTAGCGGAGAATCTCAGGCACATTATACTTTTGCGATTGGTTTTATTTATCATTTACATTCTGTTCTCGAGTATAAAACGAAAAGAAGAGAGATGAGGAGGGAAAAAGGAGTGAAGTAAAGAGGAGAGAAATAAGACATTATAGCAAGTTTTCTTAAGTTACCAAGTTGTTCGGAAGTCGATTTGAGCTTTGGGCTTGACCAAAGGCATTTGAAAACATGTGTGATATTTAGATGCAAATTTAAAATTAAGAATTATGGCTTGAACGAAATTTTTTGTGACACAAAAGGTTGGCTTTAGCTTAACGGTATGTGAGTGACCTATCAACGAAGAGGTCATTGCAAATCTTGCAACAATTGATAAAAATAGTCACATACTTGAATGTGATACCCGATAAATAACACCCTCTTAAAACATTCTAATATTATTAACTACAGTTACTTCATCTTAACAATGAAAAACCCATACACCAAGGTTTTTAAGCTCGGGATCTTGCCAAGGATCGTTTTCGTTTTTTACAAAATCGTGATCGTAAGATCGAATCAGGATCTTAAGATCATACTATAACGTCATTTTCTTAATAACATTTTTAATATTATACAAATCTACAAATTATATATATCATAAACGCAAAATTATAGAAATATTTCATGAAAATGTTGTCCTAAATTATGATTATGGATTTTTTAAGAAGATTAACATGTTATTTTTTAAAGTTGATATTTCATAACTTTATAGTTTTTTAGTTTTTTGTTCGAGAAAAGTAAGATCTGACCGGAATAGATCTTAAGATCCTATGGTTAAGATCGGGATCTTATGAGATCTTATGCTTCCAAAGATCCTACGTAGGATCGGGATCGTTTTTGCTAAGTAGCATCGTAAAATCATAAGATCCTAAAATCAGAATCGAGATCTTAACAACCATGACATACACTACAATGATCGATATTTTTACACACTTTTAATACATGTGTAAAATTTTATGTGTTTGTTGACATATGATAATTATGTATAAAATTTAATTACATCAATAAGTATGAAAAATAAAGCTAAAAACAAATGTTTTTCTTGAACTATCAAAATTTAATTTAAAAAATTCGTATGTCAAAAAAAGTTCAACTATGAAAAAGTTTTAAAGTGATTTTCGACTATCAAAAAAAAGTTTACACGGAGGTCTTTCTACAAAGAGTCTCTTTATCCTTGGGTATGCATGACTCTTTAGATCTCACCTCCTCATACTCTGGAAGGATTTATAGTTGTTGTTGGGACTTTTAAGTGCGAAGAAATCTCTACTCGACCCGACCAAATCCGACCCGGCCCAAAAACCGATTAAAGGTAAAATTTGAACTAAGAACTGAACCGAGTAAAACCGAAACCGAACAGAATAAGGTCGGTTTGGTTAGAGTTGGTTTAGCTAGTTCGAACCGAATACGTGTGTTTTGACCCGAACCAAATAAAACTGAAATAATTATACAAAACCAAAAACCGAACCGACCCGGTTCGGCTTGGTTTGTCGGTTCGGTTCGATTTTCGGTTGATTTTGCTCAGACCGTTGAACCGAAAACTTTCAACTATGGGTATTATGGATATAATACCGAAACCAAAAGGGACTAATTTTGCCATTAACCAAAACATAAGAACTGAAACACATAAAAAAACAGCTGAAGATCTTGTCTTGTTTCATCATCTTGATCTCAACACATAATCGGTTAGTTACTTAGTTAGTTAAATTCTTTATCAACTACTTTTTTAGTTATATATTTTATGCTTCTATTTAATAAAAAACATGTTTCTTGTTCCAGGTTTATATAAAAATCGTACATTTAGTACCAGAAATCAGCTTAACCTGTTTTAAGGTAAATTTCATCACATACCCAGTAGCCACATTGTTGAAAAGCTTGAGCTTTTTGCTCGTTAAAGCGTAAAAGATTGGTTTTCGGGTTTTGAATAATTAGTGTATGTAAGATGTTTGATGAAATGCCTGATCAGTCTTTGTTATTAAAGTTTATGTAATATGTTTATATTGTTTCTGTTAGCTGATTCGATATATGATTTTTGAGTATTTGACTGTAATTGGAAATGAGTGTAGCCTAGCGACCTTATTAAGCGATAAACTCAAGTTGATAAGTGCGTAAGCTCTAAAAGTGCTGCTTATTAGCATAAGCAGAATATTTAAGCCAAGACAAACACCCAATAAGATAAGAATGCGAGCTTGACGTATTTTTGTGTAAATTGCGGCATTTTCTCGAGAGAATATGAAACAATAAATTTTAAATATTTAAATCGAGAAATGGTTGGCATGCCTAATATTCTGCCTAAAAGTGTGTGGCAAGAGTTTATTTTCGGCATATCATTAGACATGTTTTTAAGCATGCCTATCATTTCTCATTTAAATCTAGTTAAGATTGAACAAGTCATTTTTGGGAATGAAATTGAAATAGAATTATTTGGATATAGAGGAAAATGACGGTTACTTGATCTCTAATAAGAAACTTCTCTAATCTTTAATATAGATATGCAATTTTTTTAGTGTTTAATTAGCATTCAAACTAAGATTAAGAGACAAGTAAAAATGCACTGTCAAGTCTAAGATTAAAACCACACCATCAGCTTTGTCATATTACAATCCAAGCATACTATATCGATATCACCAACCTTACTCTCGTGAGGAATGTTGCAACACGTGCTAGTTTTCATTTCAATATGACCTTTGAGTTTTTTTCTTCAAGAAGAAGTGTACTAAAGTTCGAGATACAATGAAAACAAATAATGTTATTTATGCCTTATAATTCTATTATTTTTTTACAGTATTACATGGAATATCAATGTTTACATTTTCGGCTTCACCTAATATTGGGAATCATGTCGTCACTGCTTGCCGGTATTAGCTATTCCTCAAAGGTAGGATAAAGTCTGTTTTCATTCATTTATATTCTTGTTAGAAATGAACTGTAAAGATTGTTATCTGCATTATCTTTCTTTGCTCGTGTTTATTGTTCATTGTATGATTTTCTCTTTACGTTTTCAGTTGGGGAGCCATAAATATATCATGGAAGCATACTTTCAGAAATATGATACCTTAAATGATCAGGTCTTTCAAGATTTCATATCAAACGAGGTTTCTAAAGGCTTTTGTGAAGAACAAAATTTTATGCCAAAATTATCGATTTGGCAGCGACAGTTAAATGGTGATGGTTCTCACCGACGGCTAACTTCATCCCTTAAAATTGAAAACCAACCAGAAGTTTCATCTAAGCTCGCCTCACAATCCTGTAAGGCCATAATTGTTGAAAGACTGCCCTCTGGAGTATTTGCTGATCCATTTGAGCTAGAACATCTTACACAACGTGGTGGTAAATTGCATTCACCCTGATGCATTTCTGGTAGCATGGTTACTTTAAGATTTTAAGCACATTTCTTTCTATTGTTTTTTTTGGCAGTGTTTACTGATGCTTCTGCATTTGGGGACACGGATTTGGAGTTGCCTACTGTGCGGGCAAATCGATCCGTTGTTGAGATTCACATGGATTTGGGTCCCTCAACGTTGTCTGAAAACAATAATGGTTGGGAACTCAACATTGAGCTTCCACTGCATGCACGTTATGCGGTATGTGAATAATAAGCATCAAGTGTGGTTGCACTAATCGTGGAAAATGGGTGGGGTGTATAGGTGGGGTAACAGGTCATCATGGGCAATTTTTAGTTTGGTTTGGGTTGACGCAAAACACTTCCTGGCCCAATTTATAAAAAATAAAAATAAAAACTTTATTTAAATGGATTGAAATTGCAAATATTTGACCCATTGCCTTTTTAGCTATAATTGATTGATCTGATCCATTTCTCATAAAGTGTAACCTAGATTGATGATTCATTAGCAAATGGATTGAAATTGCCACCTTTCGCTTGGACCACACTCTTTGGGTATCTTAGGGGAACATATATCTTTTGCGACAAACTTTCTCTTTTTGTTAGAAAAAAGTTGTTAGTTAAAGACGAGCTGTTCATGTGGAATTTGTTTAATTACAAACTTATTCTGTTACTATTTCTTACTTTGGCTTTGCAAGTGGAAATCTAATACCAAGCCTATTTTTACCAATCTGATTCTTGATTCAGTAAATATATACTTGTTTTTTGGAATTTGTGTCTCCGGGATTATAGCTTTCTGCTTGATCTACTGCCCGTTTGTTTATATTACATGCTTTGCCTTATTTGATTGCGCTATACTCTATTCTGCAGCCACTGGGAAAATATGGTTACACAAAAGTTGAATTTGGGTCCCCTGATTTGTTTGTAAGCTGCATTGTGGAAGGGGATTCCCATAACCAAAGCTATATATTTTCATCAGCCAATGATGGTGTTAGATCCAGTTCTGCTGCTATTTTTTGGGATGTACCTTCTGGAATTGTCAAACACACAAAAGTCGTGTCTGTGCTTACTTTTATTTCAGCAGTTGTAGGCGCTCTCTCTATTTTAGCAGCATGTGTTTTTCATTCAGAAATTTCAATTCATAGCGATTCTAAACAATCTTAGTATGCTTAAGGTTTGTGTGTCATATTGATTATTCTCGTTAGTTATTTGGAATGTTATTTGCTCTTCTCAAGTATTCCACAAATATGCTTTTCTCACTATTTAACTGTTGCGTTTGAGACTTTGATCAGCAATTACTAATTACATAAGTTGTATGGAGGTTGAGGTTCACAAAAAATGAAATATAATAAACAAAATTATACTAAAAATGGGGGCTATTATACATGTCATTGACCACCTTGTAACCTCTCACCCTTTTCAGTATCTTTCCTCTTCTGCAAACTTCTTTGGAGACATGGGACATTGCTTAAAAATTGATAAATGATGAATAGAAAACTAATTTATTTCCTTTATCGTAATTTTATTTTTATATGCATTGAAATAATTGAGTTGATCTCTGGGATGTAGTACTAGATGCCTTTGAGCTGTGGCAGAACCTGCTTGCGATAATCAGCTAGAGCCCACATCGGGTATATATTTCTGTATAAGGCGTAGTGTAGCATGCAATTCTTCATAAAGACTCCAGCTATTTCCTGTATTAGGTTCACAAAAATTGGAAAATTGTTAAAAGTGGTGAGACATGGAACCGTAAGATTAATCTTCTGAGTAGTAATGGTAGCATGGTGTACGTCACTGTACGGGTTGGATCATGGGTCAGGTGGGGTTGACCTGAAGCACCTGTTGTCCAAAAACTACTTTTTTTTATATATATAGAGATCTTTTGCCATTTGCATTACCTGTTGTGGAAAATCACCAGTTTCCAACTGGGAGTTGATTAATAGTTTGGCTGCTCTGTGTAGGGGTGTTGCATCTCTCTCCGCCTGTTAATTTGGAAAAGTTATAGAGTAAAATATTAAAAACTATAGTTGCATATGGTTTTGATCAATAAACGGACCTGTCGAGAATGAATTAGTCCCATCATAGCCCATGCAGTGTGCACCAAGTTGGACCGACCTCCTTCCAGGGGTATATATTTCTGTAAATTGAGGAAAACATCAGTTGACATCAAAATGCCCTAATAGTTATTGTTTTTCTATGTCATGTAGCGTTACCTTTTCTGGACAGGATTTGTAGCTTTCTCCCCAACCACCATCTTCCAGCTGGGTTTCCAGGAGAAATTTGACAGCTTTACGGATTGCTTGACAATTGTCATATGTTTTCCCAACCGCTGACAGTCCTCCAAGAGCAAACCATGTACCGTATGTAAAACACACACCCCAGTTTCCATACCTAATCACCACAGGTTCTCGTGTTAATTATGAATGGGTCAATTTAGATTATGTTTTTATCTTTTAGGGGGTCAAAATCCTAAAGTCAAACACTTTTGCTGCATCTGGTTCCAACTGTTTAAGAACTTTATTTTAGATTAAAAGGCAGAAACAAACCATGAACCATCTTTCATCTGTATTTTCTCCAGGAATCCACTTGAACCCGAAAGAAAATTTTCTATCTCTTTCCTCCTATGCCCCGGGTATAACTTTTTGAATAAAACCAGAGCCTGCATTGCTGATGATGTGCACTCAACGTACCTAATTAACAAGTTCAGCGAGTCTCTTGTAGTGAACTCTAAATCATATATGCTAAATGGTACATTATTTCTTACTCATGCTCTATGACGATATCAGCAAAAAACTCTGTAGGATTGAGAATCTACAATGGAAAAAATGAATACGTCGGAAAACAGTATCAATTTCTCTCAAAAGAATAAAACTTTCCCTGTAATGATACATACCTCCAGCAATTCTGATGATCCTGCTGGTTCCCATGCGGCTAGCCCGCCATTTTTGCTCTATATTATCATCAAAGTTAGTTAAAAACTTGTTAATCTCTTCAAGAGTTTCCATGTGGAATGTAAAGTAAATATACTGACCTGTAAGGAAAGTATTACGTTGACAGCATCGTTCAGTTGCTCAGGTTTCATTTTCTCACCAACTATTTCTGGTGGCATTGTTGCAAATAGGAGGCAACACTGGGGATAGATGGTAGATCTTAAAGAGAGTCCTGCTAATATATGGTGACTAAGAACATGTATTAAAATCGCATAAATACCTTTAATGCCTCAGCAGTACAGTCTGAAACTTGCCATCCATGATCTTGATCTGAAAACGTCCATGACCCTTTAGAAATATGTCGATGCATGCTTTTAAAGTCACCCGAAGGATTGTCTTTAACCTACAGAGGAGTTATGGAATATTTAATCAAGATTGATCCAGTAAAAATGTATACGGGTCTTAGCGCCAACTATTAAAAAACACGTTTTAGAGACCTGTGAAGCTTTAATAAATTCATGTCCTTTCATCAAAGTAGACCCAATTTCATCGGTAAAATCAGTAGCCAATAGTGCTTGAATAGCAAAACCAGCATCCCACTCCTGACTGCCGAAACTCTGTTTGAAAATTATACTTATTGCAATTAGAACGATAAACATGTACTTACTTAAGGAAGTATATTTGCATTTATCATGAAAAATTTATTTTCTAGAAAAGAGGGTGTTTTTGTCTGACCTGCATTTTCATTCCGTCTTCAGCAACCCAGAGATAATCTGGAATACGAGCAAGATGCTTTTTAAAACAAACTCCATTTGGATCCTCAACCCAACATGCGAGCATACATAGTGCCTAAACAACAAAGGTGAAATCTTCGCAGTGAGTTTACAGCTACTTAATTATGCATTTATCGAATAATTTATTAGCTTACCTTCTCTACAGAACCAATTGTGATATATCGGCTGTTCTCATCTTCATAATGGATATGCTTCATTGTTGTTTGTAGTGCTTTCTCACGCAATTTATTAAATGGCCAGTGATTTAGTACAGGCTCAGTAAAAACATAAAGACTATCCCACATCAAATCTTGTAGTAAGGGATGAGGATAGTATAAGTCTTCCTGAAATTTCAATTAGGATAGACAAATAGTTAGCAAGGAAGATCATTATTAAGCAAATCAAATGTTCTAGACAGTGAATCACCTTTGCACACAAATGCCGTATGCTCCTCCACTTGATTTCATCATAGGGTTGTGCATAAAGTTCATCTCTAAGTTGTAGAATTAATGGGGTAATAGGACCCACAAATCTTTTTCCGTATAGGTATGACATTGGCATATACACAAGCCGACAGTAGCACCACATTTTTGCTACATATAGATTTGAAAGTTAATTAGATAAATTTGCAATTATCATACTATTTTGATACAGCTGGCACTTGAAAACTAACCTGGATACATAGGTAAGAAAGAAGGGAGGATCCAGAACTCGGGGGGCATTGGGTTGGTTCCTGCCCACTCACATACACCAAGTATCTAAAACAAAGAACCATGCATAATTAATAAGTATGTATTATTTCTAAAAGTAGCAAGTATGTTAGAGGTGTCAAAATGGCAGGTCGGGGCCTCGGGGGGATTGGATAGAGAGCCAAATCAGGGCTGAGTCAAAATACACATGTCGAATTGTGTTGACCTGTCATTATCTTGTATTCTTGAATATTTTATTGTATTGAATAAAACATCTTACCGAAAGCCACGTTTTACCCCAAGATGGAATGGCCGTGACACTGCCATGGTCTAGAATCCATTTGCGTGCTTTGGTGCATGCACCATCCAGACCACCATCGGGACCTTCCCCCAAAAGACGCATACAAATGTAACTGAGGGTGGTGCAGAACATTGTACTATGACCCTCAATGTGAAATCCCCACCCACCGTCTTCATTCTGTGAATTCCAGATGATGTTTATTAATAATCTCTTTCAGAAAATTTAGTTCAAAAACATACTCCATTTACTATACTACGTACCTGATGACAGTATATGTACCGTAGAATTTCTTTTCGATATTCTGCTGGGAAAACAGTGTTAAGGTGCCCAGTAATATACAAGCATATGACCTGAAATTGTTGATTCAACACACAGTTTTAGTTAGAATGTGTGTCATCTGTCAAATATAATGATTTTGTCGAAAGGTGACAAATATTGATCCATTTATTTATGAATGGATCGATTTAGGTTTTTAAAATTCTAACGGGTAAAACAGCAACCAAAATAGCTTATAGGAAACAGGTCAAATGGGTCATCTCTTTGAAATCATATATACCACACAAAATATTTATAAAAGTTCAAATTTTTTGGTAAATTGTGTTTTGGATTGACCCGCTACCCGACCCGTCCATTTCTTAGACCTCTAGTGAAACATAAAAGTCTACCAAGGGCTGCATGAAATACAAGGGACCAGCATTTTCTGCTGGCCAGTGACCATCATCAGCTTGCAAGGCTGCAAAGAAGTTAACCGATCTCCTTAATGTGATTGTAGCTTTTTCATACGATATTTCTTCACCGTCCTCTATTTTCACTTGGGGTATCGTCTGTTCAAATCCCTTCTCTCTTAAAAACTGCATATCCACATTTACACAACATTTGTTAAATCCACAAGGGCCATGACCAAACAAATAGTACTAATAATTTTATTTTTTGTTAAAAAGATGGACTTTAGACCTGCATGCGCCAAAGAACATCACTACTGGGTTTAATTTCATGTCTGTGATTCCAGAAATCAACACGAGCTCGTTCCACCTCAGCACGCTCTTTTGGAGTTCCATAATTCGGGTCAAACTCCCATATTTGTCTTCCAACGAAGTTGTTTGTGCTGTACAGGTACGGATCATTGCCCCCTACTGCTATTTTCAATCTCCACATCTTACTTTTCCCTCCAAAATATATAAAACTATCAACTTCCTGTAATGTGAAGTTATCTTAGTGTTTGCTTTCAAGTTATTTTTAAGTTAGAGTGTACCCGTATTTATAATACTCTAACAAACAAGAACCGAAAAAAGTACATCTCTGATACTAGATTATAACTCTACTTGTGATAGCGACATATGGTCAGAAGTTTATTAATGCCAAACTCAAGTAGATGTTAAAATTTTGCATCTCTACTGCCTTAGGTCAAAAGAAAGTATTTTCTTATACATTTCACATGGCCATGATCTATTTTGAAACTACTAGACAAGTACTCGTGCATAGCAACGGGATTCTATTGCCTTAGGTCAAAAGAAAGTATTTTCTTATACGTTTCACATGGCCATGATCTATTTTGAAACTACTAGACGAGTACCTATGCATAGCAACAGGATTCTATTGCCTTAAGTCAAAAGAAAGTATTTTCTTGTACCCGGTTCGACGAGGGTGGTTCAACTTGAACCGTTCCGGTTGACAAACGGGTCAATTTAAATCAGGTCAACCCGAACGGGTCAAATTAAACCGGGTCAGCCCACCGGATTTGAAGCGTACCGGGTCAACCCGGTCTTCGATGTGTATTAATGGTTCAACTTATCACTTTTCACTTTTCACTTTTTTGTTTTTCCTTTATAGATAATATAAATATTGATAGATATAGATATACATTTAGGTATTGATTATCTCTGCACGCATATTTTTTATTGTCTAGAACGGGTATGTGTAGATTGTGTTTTAATGCGCAGTAAATTTATTAATGTATTTTCTTGACCCAATAGGCAAAGATCGATTTTGATTTAGGCCTGATCAAACTTATTAAGTAAACTAGTGTGTGATTTATATGCAAATCCAAGATTCAGGATATCTCCAGGAACAAAGTTTTGTATCAAATCTTAAGATTTGACCAAAAGTTTGTCTTCTTTATGACTTCCTTGGTAATTTTGGATTTAACCTGCTACAAGTTTGGATAAAGACAGTTTCTTATTCTTGAATGTGATACCCTTTTTTATTTAGAGTTCAAGTGACCATAGTTGTATCGTTGAAGACTAAAGCAGTGAAATCTGTCATGACTCATGCTCATAAAAGTTGCCTAACAAAATTTCATTTTATGAGTGTATTACATCAACTGTAAATTTTTGTTGAGTAAAAATTCATCTTCTATCTGAAGTTTTAGGGTAAAAAATTTATCTAGAACTTTAGTGTACAAGTTTTAGAATTTCATATAAGAACATGTTTCAATGGTCAATCTTTGTTACCTCTTTTAAAATCATAAAAACCAAGGTTTTCAAGATTGGGATCCTACCTAGGATCGTTTTCGTTTTTACAATATCGTGATCGTAAGATCGGATCGGGATCTTAAGATCATACTCTAATGTTATTTCTTAATAGTTTTGTAATATTATACAAATCTACAAATTATTATACATTATAAACATAAAATATTATGAATGTTTCATAGAAATATTGTTCTAAATTATGATTATGAAATGTTTAAAAAGATTAATATGTTGTTTTTTGACTGCTACAAAAAAACAACCCATAAATTTATAGTTTTTTAGTTTGTAATCCGAGAAAAGTAAGATCAGATCGAATTAGATCTTAAGATCGTATGGTCAAGATCGGGATCCTATAAGATCTTAAGCTTACAAAGATCCTATGTAGGATCCGGATCGTTTTTGCTTTGCAGTATCGTAAAATCGTAAGATCAGGATCGGGATCCTGAGAACTATGATAAAACTATAATTTCATGAATACAAGACAAGAAGTCCTTTTAGTATGAACAGTAGTCACAGTATATATATATATATATATATATATATATATATATATATATATATATATATATATATATATATATATATATATATATATATATATATTTCTAGAGAAAAGTGCATTTCGGTAGAAAAGTGAAAATAATTGTGATGCACTAAAATAAACATTGTGATGCACCGTTTTTTCTTTTAACTATGATGCACTAAAATAAAAATTAGTGCATCAGAGTTAAAAATTTTAGTGCATCACACTTATTTTCTCACTTTTCTACCGAAATGCACTTTTCTCTTAAACCGAACACTATATATATATATATATATATATATATATATATATATATATATATATATATATATATATATATATATATATTGGAAAAGCATACCGTAGTCACAGTATAACTTGTTTGCAAGTCAAACTATGCCCCCTTTGTTAACTCACTGTCATTGGGGATGTTTGTGATTGCTTATTGAAACTGAATAAACACATATGCACGTCTTACTTTTCACGGTGATACAAGCAGTTTTGTGGTTGTTTGGGAATTGGGATTGCTTATTCGAAGTTTTGGTCTAAATATATGAAAATAAAATAAACCTCTTTAGATAAACAGGTTGAAAGCTATAAGTTGTTTATCTCAAACTACTTAACAAACTATTTCAGGAGCTTAAACAAATTTTGCTAAGCAATCTGAAACACATCCATATATTATGCTTATATGATTAACGATAATAACTATAGGTACCATCTTCATCATAACATTCAAATACAAAAATAATGGAAAAGAGGCTTATACCTTTGCTCAAGTAATGTCTGTGATATGTCTTAGCTTTCCTTCTTTACTTCACATTTGTCTTTAACAAATTCTGAAATTAAATATGGTTGTGTGATACTGGGTTGCAACATTTATTACTAGTATTAATATAGTACACATGCTGTGAGTGACTAGGTTGCTATTTACAAAACTATGTTGCTATCAAGTATTTTGTGGAGCATCACTCATAACTAATCCAACACGGGCTTATTTGTCCTTAAGTAGAAATCCATAAATTGAGAAGCCATAGTCTAAGCATACGTCGCACAACATGTATAAGCGCGCATTCTTGCTAGAAAGGGTTTATGATATGAGACCGATTTGAGATGGTCAATCTCCCAAGAAACTAGATAAGAGATAGATTTGATAAAGCCCTTGCGCGGGCAAGACTCTAAGAAACTAGAGAGGAACTAGACTTTAATATTCTTTTCATTCATTCATTCATTCATACCAATAACTAATACAGAGATTACAATTTATAAGCAAAGATGCAAACTGCTATCATAACTAAATGACCCACTAATACTATGAAAAGGGAAATGTGATATAAAAGAGAACGTGCATGCATGAGACTTGCTAAAATAAAGGGACACATGATAGACCATAAAGCAATACTAAATAAAACTGCAATCTTGACCCATTCTTCATAGACTCGATCGGTTTGTGATATACATGTCAACCCGTATCAGTTTACGTCCTCATAAACCGTTGAATCATTGTTAATCATGTTAAAGCATGCCAATTGTTTCTTTTATGAAGTATGGTAAATTATTTATGTAACATGTAAGTACTTAGTTCGCTAAGCGACATTACACAACTATCGTAACATTGTAGGGTGTATTTCTAGCATTGTATACTAAAGTTAGCTTTCATTATTATGTCGACATTACACAATTACGTGTCCTTTTTTTGTATTGAAAAGCAAGTATAATCATCCAAGCATGACAAACCAGAGAGGAGTCATTCTCACATTATGCAAAATGTAAACTTTGAGACCAAAGAATTAATTAATACAAGCAACCACACACACTATTGACTATTCCAACAAGCTAAGGGGGTGGCAACCCTTCGGCAAAAGGGTTTCGGCAAAAGTTGCCGATCGGCAAAACCCACCGCCACTCAATCGGCAAGGTGAATTCGGCATGACTTGCGGTTCATGCTACCGATTCGGTATTGTGTGAATCAAGAAGATTTGTAGCCGTTGGTAATTAATGGGGGGAGCGTGTATTTGCTTGAAAACAAAACAAAAAAATAAATAAATAAATAAAAAATAAAATAAAATAAAAAATAAAAAATTCCCTATAAATATACAACATATTATTTCAAACACACAAACCAAATCAAAATCACAAAACAAATCACAAATCGAATAAAAAAAACAATACACAAATTATTTAACCATGTCAATGTCTTCTTCCTCATCGGACGAGATCATTATTCCCCCGGATTCGTCCGAAGAATGGTTATCCGGAAGTACGTTTGAAACCTTTTTAGCCGCAATCGAAGGTCTTGAAGATACGGCTACCTCTACCGACACCCGTGGTTATGTCCAACGTTTTCGTGAAAAAGCTTTAGAAACTCTTTTGAATGATTATTTTGTTGAACAACCAAAGTTTAACGAAAGCGTTTTTCGTGATTTCGTATGAGTAAAAATTTGTTTTTAAAAATTGTTGATGATATTGAAGCCCAATTCGAATGGTTTCAACCGGGTCAAGATGCGATGAGCCAAAATAGTTTTACGGCATTACAAAAATGTACATCCGCAATTCGACAACTCGCAACGGGTGAACCTCCGGATAGATTTGATGACTATCTAAACATGGCACGAAGAACGTCAGGTTGTTATTTTAATTAAATTATTTCGTTTTTAAATTTTTTAATATTTCGTTTTTATTATTATTTTTTAAATTATTTCGTTATTATTTTTTTTTATAATAGTTTAGTTATTATTTTTTAAATTATTTTGTTATTTTTTTTTTATAATAGTTTAGTTATTATTTTTTCATTATATATTTCGTTATTATTTTAGGAGAATGCCTTGATAAATTTTGCGATGCGATTATAAAGTTATATGGTCGAGAGTTCTTACGTAGGCCTACAAGCCATGACGTAGCATGCTTATTCAATGTACATGAAGAAAAACATCATATTCCGGGAATGCTTGGTAGCATTGATTGTACGCATTTTGTTTGGCGCAATTGTCCTAGACACTTAAGAGGCCAATATAAGATAGGTGATCACCAATACCCGACTATTATGCTTGAAGCGACTGCTTCATATGATTTGTGGATTTGGCATTCGTTTTTTGGTCCTCCCGGTTCGAACAACGATATAAATGTTTTGAATCAGTCTCCATTGTATGTTAATGAACGAAATGGAACAGCACCAAACAGTTCATTTTTATTGGGTGGAAGGCTTTACAAACGTGGATACTATCTTACCGATGGAATCTATCCAAAGTATTCAACATTTGTTAAAGCATATCCGTATCCAACTGACCCAATGGAAAAAAGATTCAAGAAATTACAAGAGTCTGCAAGAAAGGATGTTGAGCGAGCATTTGGTCATCTAAAAGGAAAATGGATGATTCTCAGTCGACCTCTTCGAGCTATGTCGGTTCAAAAGATTCGGCAAGTAGTTTATACGTGCATTATATTGTGCAATATGATTTTGAAAAACGATGGTATGGCAATATCACCGGTTCATATAATGGATCATCCGGTAACTCCAGTTTACGATGATACTGTGCTACATGAGTTACTCGACGAAGATATCCATAATCGTCTTCGATATGATCTTACGGAGCACGTAGCGGCTCAAGACTTGTCATACCTAGATGATTAGTGGTTTCCTATTTTTTGTTGAATTTATGTTTTTTTAAGTATTATGTAATAAGTATTGAATTATTATTAATAAAAAAGTTGTTTTTTATTTATGTTTTTTTAATTTAAATTTTGTTATGTAATAAATGTAATTAATGCTTGACTAGGCAAAAATTTAGGCAAGGTTGCCACTAAAAATGAAGGTTTAGGCAAGATTAGGCAAAAATTGAGTTGGACAAGTTTGATTGGTTATTTGGTTTAAAAGAGGAGGCAACTTGAGGCAAGGTTGCCACCCCCCTAACAATACATAAATATCAGTGCCGGCAAATGAATTTGGAGGCACATCGGTCGAAAATAAAAAAGAGGCACCATCAAAAAAAAAAAAAAAAAAAAAAAAAAAAAAAACCTTAAAGGTTGCATAAAATGTATTCATTTGTAACAATTTCTTATCATGAGGCCCTTTAATAACGTTTTATTTATTGTGACAAGATAAGTTGTATTTAACTAATGCGATTTAAAAAGAAGAGGCATTCGGATATATAGCATAAGTACACAAAGTGAGACCTTGGATTGTAGACCCTATACGACAGCACCACTTGCACACCCTCTTCGCCGCCACCGATAAATATACATTCATAACAACCATATACTATTTTTAAAAACCTATCAACGAAGTTTTATGTATTTTGAACAATGTTCTGAGAACCGAACCGGACATCGACTTGAAAATGAAAAAACTGAAAACCCATTTAGTTACAATTTTTTCCAACAATTTTCAAAAATAGTGAAATTCTCATTTTCTAAATTTTAACTAAAAATTGAAAAGTCCATTCTACTATTCTCATTTTTTTATTTCTCATTTATTTCTCAATAAAAAGAGAAGGGATCTGTTTAACATAAATCATACATCATTATAATCCTGATCTCTCGTGTCATCTTTTATCACGCACCGTCGCCGGCACCACCCGCCGTCATAAATCCAACTTTTCATTTTTTAAAAAAAGAAAAATATAACTCCAACTAAACAGGTTTTCAAATTCTCAACTCTTTCCTAGAGAAGAAAAATCATTCTCTTCTTAAAGAATTTAAAAACAGAAAAACAAGAAAATTTTTCTACTAATAAACGGCACATTAACACTTCTCGTGTATTTACAACTTGAAAAGTCTCTAGAACACAAACTTGTTGTTGCGACACTAATACAAGTGATGTGACAAACAGAACAACAACTAGTACTACTATACCTAATTTCGTGAGGGGCATGAGAGAGGTAAGATATATACAGTCATACTCCTACTCGAAGTGAATAAACTACTTTCGGAAAAACATTCGGCAAGAGTTTATGTAAATATGTATGTGAGCAGAAATATGTAGCATATGTATGCGTGTGTTTAAGGGAGTATAAGGATAAAAGCATATAAGAATACAAACATACAAGCTTGTTATGCATGTATGTATATAAGCACAAAAACATACAAGTATATGGAGAATATATGAGGTGATATGATGCATCAAACAATCAAAGTTAATTACATATTATTTTGTTCAAAAGAAAATTACATATGTTAGTTGTATATTGTTATGGGCTAGGCCCGATTATTATTATTATGTATGATAGACCCGATTGTGCTAGGTTATTATATTGTATATATATACAATACAATAACATAGCACAATCGGGCTTACAGTACAATAACCTAGCACAATCGGGCCAATCATACACAATAATAATCAGGCCTAGCCCATAACAATATAAGACTAACAACATAGGTAATTTTATTAACGACCTATTTATTTCGAAATTATGATTTAAGAGAGATGTTGTAGTGTACATATTTTTGGATAGCTTTTTAATATAATTATTTTAATCATTCAAATAAATGTATATCATTCGATGTATCTGAACTACTTCGGTCTTTTTAAAAGCAGTTATCTTAAATTCAATAAAAAGTGAAATGAATTTCTTTCAAGGCTGCTTCTTGGCATGAATTCGATTGAGTTTAGGCTTGGAAAGTTGTATGCAAGACCAAGATAGAGGATCAAGTAGAAATTGTTTTCGTACCAAATGATGAACTGTAACCAAAAAGCTTTTTTCTCCTTTACTGGCCTAAACCCACATTGGGCCTCGTTTCTATGTGTTTGGGCTGATAGTGGGTCAAGAAATATTGACTGGGTGATATATCAATTGGGAGATACAAGTACTTTAAGGTTTTATATCACTTCGAAAGCCCAATACATAGATAAATTCAAAGAAGCTAAAAATGCGTACGCTACGTTTTGTTCGCAGAATGTTTTTGAATAAATTATAGGGAAATGATTAGAAGCCTAAATGTATGTCTAATTTTATGCCTAAAAGGATGTGGAAATGTTTTAGTCCATCTATTGTCACCAATAAAATGATGGCACATAAGATTAGGCATATGAATTAGGCATGTCAATCAATGCTCTAAATTATAATCTGTAAAAAGAAAATGATATAATTCTTTTATTATGATGTGTTAAAATTGTAATGTTTTGAAATTGTAATTTGATAAAATCTGTCATTATATTTGGTTGACACGCACGAAATGTAATTTAAAAAATAATAATAATAATAATAATAAAATAACAATAATAATAATAATAATAATAATAATAATAGTTCCAATATCTGGGTTGGGACAGACTATTAATGCTAGGACTTATAGATGTGTGTTATGCTATTGGCTAGACGTTCCCTTATTTTTTTTATTCAGATGTTGTGCTCAACTTGTTCCAGGGTCTTTACGGGTGATATTTATGGGGACCATGTTGTATCGTGTGCGGGTATTATTGGTATTAAACATCGACATAACGTGGTGTGCGATACTCTTGTTGACATCTGTTCTCGGTCGGGGATTTCGGTTCGTAAAGAGGTTGATATTGATCTTTGTGGCGAAAGGGACAAACCCTTACGTTCATCTGATATGTTGCTCCACTCATGGGACGGAGGGTTTGATGTATGTGTCGATTTGACTGGGTCATCGCCTTGACGCAAATTGGCATGGTTGATTTTGTGCCGGGTTGTGCGGTGATTGAGGCTACACAACGTAAACGCGTCAAATATGAGGCTAAGTGCGCGGATATTGGATATGAGTTCCTCCTCTTCTCTTTATCTTCTTTTAGGGAACTTGAGAAGGATGCAGTGACCATACTAAAGCAAATCTGAAAGTTCTCGATGACCCAAGACATTGGAGCACGTGTTGCTGCTTATATCTTTAGTATGATTAGCCTTTCGATAGCTAAAGGAGTGGGAGCCCAGTTAGTATATATCTCGGCTTTCCATTAAATTCTTGTAAATCATTTGAATTTTTAATAATAATAATAATAATAATAATAATAATAATAATAATATTTTTTAAATACTGATGCTTTAAATTATACAATACTGAATTACTACGTAATTCAAAACTTTCATCTAATACGTAATTCAAAACTTTCATCTAATAAGTATGTAATATGAATTCCCTCACTTGATGTAATTGAAGAATTGAATTACAATTACATTATAAACAAAATAACTTATGTAATATAATTTGAATTACAATTACATCCATTATGCAAATAAAACAACATACGTAATGTAATCAGATTACAGTTACATCCAATTACGCTAGATTACAATTAACCGGGGCCTTATTGTTGATTAAATTTTTATCCCGGTACATATAGGAAACAAAAATGTATATAAAGAAAAAAGATACTTACTTGATTAATTTGTCAGAAAGCCCGTGACAACTGACAAGTTGATAAATCAAGAATAACTTTGCTGTTGAGAAAAATACAAGTAAAAACTACTACAGTACAATATGGTGAGTTAAATTACACAAGTACTTTTCTTGTGTAGTTGTGATGAATATTAACGTGATCATCCTTATAAATAGTTGGTCATGAACGTGTTTGTCCCACTTTGTATTGACCACGTTTTACTTTTAGTTTATGGCCTTATGGACCAAAATCATTAGTATCCTTTAATCATGATATTATTTTTTTCTTGAATTATCAATGTGTAGTGTTTCAAGGCACAAATGCATAGCAAAGTCTAATTATGCGTGAGAATTGCATATATATCTCTCACAAAGTGAATAATTGCATATATATTTTTTGTACAAGTTTTTTATGCACATTGTACAATAGTTTTTATGCATGATTTGCATATATATATATGCAATTATGCATTTTCCAAAACATATATATGTTTATAATCAAATCCAATTTGTGAATAATATTTTTCTAGGGTACAGTTATTTAAAGGTTAAATAATGCCTCAAATAACAACCTTTAATATATCATAACTGTTATGTATACTAGATAGATTAAAGGTAGTTTAATCTCGAATGGCAAAGAGGGGCAAAAGCCGTTGTTGGAGTATTATTTTTAGCATTGAAAGCTTGATCCAAGTGATCGCGAACAACCTCTCATGCTCCCCATCATTATTTTGGGGAGGAAGTTAATTTGTAGTAATCACGGCTTTGAAGGCTTCGCATGCGAGTATAAAGGGTGATGTTATAAGAACCCTCCCTATGGAGGTAGGGTGTCCTTTTTGTCTCCTTGTCCCCCCTCTGTCTCCCATTATTTACAGTGCAGCACAGTTTTTTTTAGTTTCTGTTCCGTATTTCTGACAGTTGTAAACGTTTGACATATTAAACTTTTATATTTTATGTTCCTCACTTTCAGGTTTATAGTTTTTTGACATAAACAAAATTATAAAAATAAAAAAAAAAAATCAAAAAATAATAATAATAATAATAATAATAATAATAATAATAATAATAATAATAATAATAATAATAATAATAATAATAATAATAATAGGGGGTCGGAATAAAAAACTAGGAGGTCACTGTCACAGTGAAACTGTACCTTAAAAAAGGAGACATCACTGTCACATTTATACTTTATCTATCCATATTTCATAAGTATTTGATGTCATGTAATTTTATCTTGTCTAATTATATTCACGACATCTTGAAATCATAATTTAACATGATGTTGTTAAACTTAACCTAGTGTATGATATAGCATTTGGCTATCACATTCAATCGCTCTTAGAGCATTCGTGATGGAGATAAATTGCTCGAGGTGGGAAGAGGTCAGGGTCATCGTTGCACCTCTTAGTGGCATTGAGCAAAAAGGAGCAAATCGTGGTGGACTGGTGGTGACGTCAACCAAGGTGGTGATATTTGTGTGTTATTTTATTTTTATTTAGTTATAATAAAAAGCGGGCATTGGTGCGTGGGCAGTGATTATTGCGAGATAAAAGTGATGAGAAGGTTGTAAGAAGAATGTTGAAGTGGCATCAGTAGTGGGTTGGAACCAATGTTATAAATAGCGTGAGGCGTGGCGTGGCGGCGAAGCCAAGCCTCAAGCTACACGAGCTATAGCGAAGCTATAGCGTTTTTTGAGGCGTGACCAAGGCGGCATAATTTTTTATAGATTTATATATTTATATCATATTTCATATATATATATATATATATATATATATATATATATATATATATATATATATATATATATATATATATATATATACATATAATACATCAAGTTTACAAAACGCGTTATACATAGGAAATAAACTCAAAAAGCTAAACTATAATTGCATTTTTCGTCATTTCTTTAAATAAAACCTTCTCCGTGAGAGTAAACTGCTAAAAGATAAAATGTAAAAACCTAAAAACTACGGTATAAAACATCACATTCACATATTCACATTCACTTGTTATATTATCTTTTAGTATTTGATTTATAAAGTTAGCCCAAGCCCAAGTTCCTTCTAGCCCAATAATATTAAATTACTAAATTCTACAAAAGCTTCAAAATAAAGCGCCACGCTTCACGCTATAGCACGCCTTACCACGCTTTTTCGCGCTTCATAACACGCTACGCATTAAGAAGACGCCTTGGCCTGTTTCGTAACGTGGAGGCCACGCCTCGCGCTATGGCGCCGCTATAGCGCCGCTATAGCGCGCTATTTAGAACCCTGGTTGGAACACTCTTATTTACAGCATGTCTAAAGTTTTTACATCCAATGGTTGTCATGGCGAAACTCAAGCCAACAGCTTACGCCTTGAAGGGCTTTGCATGCCAACATAGCCTTCCAAAAATACAATAAAATTATTAGGAATAAACCTGCGAAAAGATGACTGTTGGGACTGTTAGACGATGGAAGGTCCCGGCCAACGCAGTCAGATTCTTCTCTTCCAAAACCGCGCCTCTTTTTAACAGGTCGTCGAATCTACAATAGCCTTGCATTTGCATCATGCCATATTTCTTTTATAAGCAACATCTTAAAAAAACTACATACTAGATCAAACAGCAATAACACAAAAAGTTATCAACTTCTTAAGTTAAATAACTCTTTGCTGATCGTAAACCTTAAGAGAACCAAAGTTGTAACCAAATATCTATCATCCCACCAAGCTTAAAATACTCGTTATCGAGCCACCAAATCTATACAAACACTTAAATTACACTGACACCCTTATCCTCTTCCACGCGTATACCCCCACAAACCATAATGAAAATACCATATCACCAACACGTACAGTTTACGCATTTACATGAACACTTGAAGCATCCGCATTTCAAACAAGCAGGACAATTTGGTAACTTCAAATCAAGGCAACAACACCTACATGAACACTTGGAGCATCCGCATTTCAAACAAGCAGGACAATTTGGTAACTTCAAATCAAGGCAACAACACCTACATTTCCAGTTAAGTAAACAACAGCGCGGCTGGAAACAACTTGGGAATTTTGGGCAACGAGCTTTTGGACATTTGGGCAGCCTGATTTTTATACAACAATAGCAACTACATGTATTAGTACATTGACATGACGTGCCGGTGTTTGACTTTGACTTTTTTGGTAAGTTGAGAGTGGGTTTGATTTTTGTGAGTAGAGTCTTGGTCGTGATGGTTTCCATGTCATAAATGAAGCGACAAAGATGACGGATATAATCAGGGTAAAGTTCAAGGTTACAGTGACCACCACCTTTGATCCATAATGGCTCATACGGGTCTTTAGCCAATTTCCATAGTCCATTACCATGTTTCCAATTCACTACATCATCTTCGGTACCCTGCCAATTTTCCATAATCATGATACAATACTTCAAGATACAACATTTTAATCAATAAAATAAAATTTAAAGTAATCAATTCTCTATTTCATTTCAGAAGTACATATATTTTTTATCTAGTAAAGAATTTATCCAGTTTGCATGAGCGTATGAATATTGACATTTTGGGAATTTTTGGCCTCTATTTTATTCCCTTTGGTATTGCAATGTTATTTCAAAAGTAGTACGGAGTAATTTCTAGTTTATTTAAAATATGCCAATAATTGTCTTTGTAACTAAAAAAACTATTATGTAATAAAAACAAATGATATTTTAAACTTTAAAGCAAGTTCATAAACTGTATTTGCTAACTCAAGGAGCATAATAGAAGTCACTACTTGACTATGAGATATTAACAGTGCAATCTTGAAAAGATATTGGCTTATACTTATATTATAAAAAAAGTGTTGCGCATGTATGCCATTTACAAGTCAAGTGATATTGATATTACTTGAAGTCTTGAAGCTGATTTGATTATTTGATCAAAATTATTGTATTTTCATATGTGGCTAATTTGTTACCGGTTTGCTTGAGCATGAATGTCAAAACTTAAATAAATTACCATTTTTCCCGAATAACAAGTTTCACTAGCATATATTTGGTTAATAGATTCAAAATGTCAACACAAGTAAATAGAAAAGTTGAATTCTTGACACAATTAACAGAGGAACTTACATGTATCACAAGCGTTGGGCACTTCACCTTCCGAATTTTGTTAACATTCTGCAATTGTCAAAAACTTTAGTGACCCAAATTGGCGTCAATCATTTTTTAATTAGTTTCAACTTTCAAGTGCCACTCGTGACTTATTTGAAAGGCATCTATACTATATACAATCTCACACAAACACATAATCTCACACATTTGTTCTAGATGGGACTTGAACCCGCAACCTTTTTGGTTGGGGACTTAACTTTCTCAGGTAAACCGCTAAACTAAAGGCCCTTTTGGTAAGTGCCACTAGCGATGCTTATGATGGTGGCAACATTTGCTTTTTCGAAACATTCATATTAGAACTACTATTACCATCATTCTCGTCTTTAAGAATATTGATTATAGTGCTCGTGAAACAAAAGGTTCCACCGGAATGTCATTGTTGAAGGCTAAGTCATGCATTATACTATTAGCTAGCTAAACACTTCTACAAGACTTGAGTCAAATATCATAGAAGTGATGTTGATAAAGACTATGGCTAAAATTATGGGTTTTTTTTTTTATCATTCGGGCTATCTCAGAAATGTGAAATGTCTTTCGTATCCCTGGCTTTAGGGGTTGTTTGGAAGTTCATATTGAAAATAATTATGTGACATAAAATAATTAAAATTAGATAAATTGTGTAGTAGAACTTATATTGTAGGAGATGGGATGTGAAAATGCTTTTGTTGTTTGCGCATCTAAGTTAATTATGATTATTTAATGAACTAATAATAAATAAAATAACAGAATATAGACTTTTGGCTGTAAGTAAGACGTGTTGAAAATTGGATTTCAGTCGCAATAATTATTTGCAAATTGTAAAACGCGCATCCAAAACCCCCCGTATTTAGTTTCCACTCTTACAGGAACAAAATCAGTAAAGATGGGAGACGAATTATTCACCTTGTATATATCAAAGCAAAGTGTGCACTTCACATGACAAACAACACGAAGGCCAGAAAGAATGCCACTGTGAAGAACCACACCTCTTAATCTCGGCAGCTTAGCCGCCAAATGCAGTGTGGGCCCACTTCCAACTGACTGTCCATACAAAATTAAGTCTTCCTGACTAATTCCATACTTAGTCTGAAGACACTCGTATACTGCCTCTATGTCCGCATATGTATTAAGCTCACTTGGCTAAAACATAAAATTAAACCAGATAATTTATCAAAAAAAAAAAAAAAAAAAAAAAAAAGCAGCAGCAGCATTGATGCATTAGTCTAGTGGGACGGGTAAAGGTAAAGAAGATTAAGTAATTAACATTTCTAGCTACTATATCAAGTGATTAAAATATTTAAACCTACATGGTCCGCTAGGTATGCACTTGTATAACCGAAAATAGATTGCAACATTGTATAGCAAAAAACACAATTATACTAAAAACAAAAACAACATATTTGATACCTTGCCGGTAGACGCACCATATCCTGAGTAATCATACCTGTCAAAGAATATCATGACACATAAATACATCAATCATAAGATGTCGCCATTAAGTCAGCAAAAGAAGCCGCCAAAATTGAATTGTTGCACCCTAAAACTGATTCCTATTAGCTAACTTTTGATTATTAAGTTGTCCCTTACTTAGCAATAATTACAATTAACCAAAACACCTTTTTAAAAAGCCATATTTTTAGGAAGTGGATTAGTACTATATATGAAATAACACAAGAAGGTAAAAAAACAACTGGAAAAAAGAGATTGATAAAGCAAATAAAGATAACTAACGGACAAGCAACAACACGTACAACCAAGGATGTCCTTGGGCGTGCATCTCTAAAGTGATCATCACGAGATCAAGAATTATATTCAGGTAATTTTATGATAGATTAACAGAAATCATTATATCCAAACACTTATTGGCGACTTCAAAAGTACATATAATCAATTTACATGACGTCGAAACACACTTAACGCAATTTATTGAGTTACTTTCAATCTTTTAGATGTTACAAATCATAAAATGTTAAAAGTAAACAAATAATTGATAAAAGAGATAGTAGTAAGTAAATGGAAATTTTAGTACCCCATTTGGCAGAGAATCACACTGCACAAAGACCACTATCTCTATCAAAATTCATCTGTTTATATTTCTTGGTTTTTTGTTCCTTCTTTATTCAGGTAATTTATCAGTAAAACATGTTCACTTTACTGGCAAAAATAACAGTGAAGTTTTGAAAAAAAGGAGGTGTAAGAGCTTTCCTTTTTCAACTTTAATTACTCTTTCACCTATAAAATAAGTTTAACTCACTAAAATAATACAAAAATCAGATCACTTTCATCCAAACACCCAGTTGAAACGCAATAATCAGATAAGATACTCAAGTTGCAAAATGACATTGAAACAATAGGCCCTTCGTCTCAAAATAATTGTTCACCGACAAAAAACACACGTTTAAAGAAAAACATAATCATTACTAATTTCCCCGGTCTTACTTTTTGCACAATGACATTTTTACCCGTAAATAACTTTGAACTATTTCTTTGAAGTTTGTAGTAATAACCTAAAAGAAAACATGGACTATAAATTTAGGACGAAATGAGTAATTTTTAAAGAAAAACTATTGTGGTTATATGGAAATCGACCTAGCAAATGCAAATGAAATATTGAAACAACTTTATCATTTATGGCAGAACAAAAAGTAAACATTTTTATTTAACTTTCTAACACTCAACTGTGTATCACCATGCGGTAATCAGATAGTCAGTTTGCAAAATGGCAATACAACAGTAACTTCTAAAGGTGACATTATTGTAAAAAACTAAAAACATTTCTCTTAATCTTGGCAAGAAAAGCACAAATATTTTAACTTTTTGAGACAAGATACACAAAACCTAGAGAGAGATAAGAAAGGTGAAAACTTTGGCAGGAAAAAAAAGGTAAAAGTGTGCACTTCACCAACCCCTCGTGCGAGAGGACAATTCACACTTACAACTATTTATTAATGCATTCATATCATATCAATGCATATCCAATGAACAAAAATAAAGAGGACCCCTATATTAACGGGGTCTACCCCTAGCCCTGCCCACTTGTCCCCCACTTTTGTCCCCTTTTTTCCCAGCGCAGCCCAGTTTCTGTTCTGTATTTCTGACAGTTTTAACAGTTTGACTTATTAAACTTTATATTTTTTGTTCCGCACTTTCAGGTTTATAGCTTTTTGATATAAACAAAATTATAAAAATAAAAAAAAAATAAAAAAAAAAAAAAACGTCACAAAACGCCAAAAAAGGCATACCCCCGTTAGAATAAAAAACAAACCCCCGTCCTTATAACTGCCCCCAAAATAAAACCAAACCAAACCAAACTCCTGTCACATCAAACAACATGTCAATAAGCACATGAACTTAATAAAGTAAAAAAGTACTGTATAAATTTCACACACACACACAAAATTTTTGTACACAATTGACTACAATACTTAAAAAAAAATAAAAAATTAGCAATGAATCAGAACCTACATAACATAAGTAGTCAGTTAGCTAAAAAAAAAAAAAAAAAAAATTGTAGCTAATATATTCCCCTTATAAAATACATATAATTAGATAGTTGGAATCAAATTTATTGCACCCACTTTAACAGCCTAAATAATCAATTATCTTGAAACCATAATGCCTATTAATTATACTTTCAACACAAAATCCCAACCACCCAAAGAATTTGGAAAATCAATAGAGACAAATAAAAACCCATAAAGATAAAAGGGGTGTTTGCATTGGCTTATTAAAATTTGAAACAACCCATTAGCTCACTTTTTTGAATCAACCATAGCTTATGGATATAGGGGTGTTTGTTAAAGCTTATACATGAGCTTATATACTTTCGGATTAAATTTTATAAGTTCATTTATCTGGGCTTATTTTTCGGTTTATGAGCTTACTTTTCTATCTTTAAATCATAACAAAACCCTTAGCTAGAAAATAAGCGAGAAAATATGAGCTTACGAAATATAAGCAGAAATCATATAAGCTGATAAGCTATATCTAAACTTAAACAAAAACCCTATCAATTATCACAAGCTTAATAGCCGAAAAAGTAAGCTTATCCACTTTAAATACACATATTAGCTTAAAGTTGCACAAATTTGTAAAAAACCAAAAGAAAAAAGAAACATACCCCATAAGATTAACTCTAAGATTAGCTTTAAGTTGCACAAACAAGTCAAACAACTGACCCAAATCAGCAGCATTCCCATGAGAATACAACAATGTCAATCTTGCATAAGGATTCCTTAAATAGAAAGCAACAATCTTATTCCCTCTTTTAGTATCTAGTGACAACACATCAACTGAGCATCCATCACCACCACCTTCAGCATCAAGTGGTATGCCAGAAGATGAGTAGACTGCAATATGTTTTCCATCATCAACTTTCTTTATTTGGTAAGTTGGTGGAGATGGTGGAAAGAATGCAAACTTTGCAACAAGATGAGATAAAAAGCAACCCATTCACTGACTTATTCATGAATGCATGGTGATGGGTTTTATGTGCATGAAAATAGGGTTTTAAGCAAAATGGGAGAAGGGTTTTGATGGGGTTTGGATATAAATGATGGGTTTTGAAGGGTTTTTGAAATGGTGTAGTGTGTGTGTTTTACGGTGGAATTTTCCGGTTAGTGTGTGTGTGTGTGAGGAGGTGGGGACAGAATGTAATAAGTTGAAAGAGTTATGATTCATTGTTTGACTATGGGAAGTAGTTTAGTAGTAGTGTACTAGTGTGGTTCATTGTGGCAACTGGCAAAGACATCTTGCCAAACTCAATTGTAACTTCATTTTCAATCAATATAATATTTACGTTTGCCAAGAGAAAAACATAAATAAATAAGAAAGTAAAAAAAATTACTCCCTCAATCTCAAAATTATTGTCAGAAGACAATAATTACAAAGTTTAATAAAAGTGAGGCCACTTTAATTTTTAATCACTCAAATAGAATATTCCCACACTAAATTATCTAATTTTTACTTAAAAACGAAGATAAACAATTATTTTGAGACATTCAAATAAGGAAATATGAGCTATTAATTTGAGACGGATGGAGTACGAGTTTAGTTTAGTACTACATCCGTCCTATATTAAGTGTCCACTTTAATAATGCACAAAGTTTTAGGAGATTCCACTAACTAAACTCTCCACCAATCAAATATTACTTTTACCCACTAAACTCTTATCTTATTGGTTGAAAGGTACAAGTGGACACTTAATTTGGTACATTCAAAGATTTTATTGTGGACATTTAATATGAGACGGAGGGAGTACTATACTACTATGCATTTGCATTACGAAAAAAAAAAAATATATATATATATATATATATATATATATATATATATATATATATATATATATATATATATATATATATATATATATATATATATATATATATATAGAAAATGGTATCGTTTTGGGCAAGGGTTGTGTTATACGCAGGATTTTAAATAGTGCACTATAGCAGCATCATAGCGCGAGGCGTGTCTTCTATGTTACGAAACAGGTCAAGGAGTCGTCTCTAGGCGTAGCGTGCAATAAAGCGTGATAAATTGCGCTATAGCTCAAGGCGTGGCGCCTTTTTTTTTAAGCTTTTAAGATTTTTTTTTTTTTTTTAGATTTATTAGACTTGAGCTTATTTACAAAGATTTGTTCGGGTTTAGTAAATTCATAACTGAGTTTTAAGCCTATTAGCTAACTAATATTGACAACTCTATAAATGTTTTTTGCCGCTTTGAATCACGCCTTAAAAACGGTATGACGCAACACCTCACGCTAAAGCTTGAGGCTTGTTATGCCGCTACGTCACGCTTCACAATATTTATAACCTTGGTTATACATAATCCCCTTAGATGTGACATAAGGGGTAAAGGTACAAAAGGATTCCTTTTGTCTCCCAGTTTATAGTACAAGAGTTTTTTTACCGGTTTTTGTTTTGTGTTTTCTGTCAGTTTTAAGCTTTTGACTTATTAAATTTTATATTTTTTATTCCTTACTTTCAAGTTTATATTTTTTTAATATAAACAAAATTATAAAAATAAATAAAATAAAAGTAAATAAATAAATAAATAGAAAAATATTAAGGGGTGACACTTGTAATTTAGGGGGTGAGAATAACCTCTCGCTTTGGCAATCGCTATAGTTTGTATTTGTATGCATTATTAACTTGTATTATAATGTACGACATTTGACACAAATGTATAAGTACTTAAAAATCAAACTATGTATTTTTGTCGATTGTTTGATAAGGGAGTTGATTTGCACACTTTAAAAATTGATTGACACACTCTAATAATTGTATTAAACACTTGTATATATATTACAAAATGTTTACTTACGTATACATTGAAGTAGGGGTGAGCAAAACCGAATTAAATTCGAACCGAACTGAGAAACCCGACAAAATCGAGTCAACCGAAACCGAACCGACAAAACTCAGTTCTAACTCGCTTTAGGTTTTTACCAAGTTTCGGGTCGGGTCGATTCGATTCGAGTAAAAAACCGAGAAAAGCCAACAAAAACCGAACTGAAACATAACCGAACTAAGAAAAACCGAGTAATTTCGGTTTTGGTTTCTATTTCGGTTTGGGTTTTTCCTGAGTTTCAGGTTTCAGTTTTTTCTGATCAGGTCGGGTTGGGGTGGTTTTGACCCGTTGCTTACCCCTATAATAAAGTGTGCAAATCAACTCCTTTTTTATAATTGATGATGTACCTTTCGAGCAGTTCGACTTCATATATCACATTTCAAATGACTTCAAAGACCTCATAAAATTTCTTTTGGCGTAAAGCCATTCAGAATCATGATTACCACATTGAAACGTCGTCAATCAAAGCCCAACACCTCTCGAGGTATGCCCTTCAAAGATACGATTCATACATAGTCAAGGCTTCCACGCCAAAATAGGGACATGGGACACAACACCCAGCGATCTAAAATCATGGGCGAAACTTCATGGTGGCTAGGAGGGGTTGTGGCCTCCCCAAAAGTTTGAGTCATTAATTCATTATATGTATCTTACAAGGAAATTTTAGAAAAGCAACAAAACATAGAACACTAGCTATGTCACTTGCAGAAAACTAATGAAAAAAACAAAAGTACAACTATATGTGATATTTAACTATTGAAGTTTAACATGCGTAATCTTTAAAAGTTTGTAAATTATAAGTGTTTGAAGAGTTCAAATACATGAGAATCTCGAATTTTCAATAACTCCTTTAAATTTGTTCTCTTAAACTATATTTTGTTGTACCGGTATTTTTATTACATTGGGCAATGCTTTGAGCAGTTGGTTTAAAGTTTCGAAAGAAAAGTTACTTTTAAGTCGCAATAACTTTGGCCCCCCAACAAAAACGTTCAAGTTTCGCCTCTGTCTAAAATCATATGACATACCCTTGATATCCATTTTAAGTTCAGAAGGCTTGTTGAGCCTATTTCCATCCATTATAAATAACATGGCATGGATTCAGATTTGATTAAGTTCTCAACAATCTCATTCCACACTTTAGCACTCAAAACAATCATCACCACATACTTACTCTCACACGGAGGTGATTCGCAGGGTCCTACCATTGCGCTTCACTTAAAGTAGTGTCATTGGTTGTCTTATTTTCAGGTTACCAACAACTTGGCAGTCGTCACACATTCCTATATCCTCCAATCATCATTGCAAAGCCTAATAGTGGAATTTTATTGCACAATCAGTGGCGCCATCTGTGCGACCGCTACTATAAGTCTCGTTATTTCCAAGTCTGTTATAGCAACCACCATCTATTATTCGACATGAATAACGTAAGAAAAGATACACCCCCCCTGCGCGGGTTTCACGACCTTAACTCCTTTACCAATCCCAAACACAAATGACATACCACCCATAACTACCTCAACCTTTGCCACCAAATCTCAACACGAAACCCCGCCTACGAATCATGCCTCTACTTCGGCTAATCATGAACTAGTGATTAGTCTTGCTTTCACATAGGCCAATTTCAAAGCCTTTTAGTACTCGATGAGGGAACGAATGAGGCAGACACATAATGAAGGGTTCGAGCAGAGCTAGATTACTCTAACAAGGAGTACGATAGATAGATATAGGTAGACCTAGGCTTTCTCGTGCTCACGAGACAACCCCCGCCTTGAGGGTGGGATCTCTGAGCATTCGATGGTCAGGAGGAAGGGCGGTTGGGTTCGAAGGCGTTCATGACAGGACTCTAGTCAAGACTGAAAGGGAATCAAACAAAAGAAAACAATGGGAACGGAGTAGGAGGCTGGACAATAGGGGAGATCAAGGGGTAACCCTGCATCCTTTGCTCGTTCTTGGAAAGAATGAAGTGGGGAAACTTATTGTTGAGGCAACATGATCAAGATCTCTTATTGTTTTAATGATGACAAATAAACCATCGAAACACATAAAATAACAAACGTTAGCTCAAAATCGCCGGAGCCAATGTCTGCTCCTGGCGCGCTGCCCGTGCATCAACACGCGGGTGACGCGCCAGGACACTGTATGGCTCCGGGCGAATTTTGAAAGTCGTCTTTCCCCTTACCCGACAAATGTGGATCTTTCAATACAGGTATGAATATGTTATGTGCTTAATTGAGAACACTCGAAACAAGTTTTGAGACTTGAGAGATCCTACTTTTAAAGTACCTATTTACGGGAAAACGCCAACTCATGTTTTCTAACTATCGCCTCTCGCCAAGGCTTTTCTAAACTTAGGGAGCTTGTATATTTCACGTAACATCGTGTTGATGCATCCATATGCTCATATCCCGTGCTTACGTCTTCTCTAATTACGTAATGGGTTTACTCCCTTATTGGTCAAACTAAGTCAAAGGTCACTTTGCGTAAACGCATCCTTTCCCACTTGGGTTATGCTTTACATTAAGGCAAAGCACTTAACTTGTTTGAACCAAGGTATTAGTTGAGAACGTCGAGTCGTGGAAAGTCACGAGATATGAAACTATGGATTCTCGACGTTGTGTTACTTGAACTAATAAGTAACCTATGATTTTCTCAACTTATAATCTTAATTGTCTAAACCTTTTCTTCTTAATGACAATTAGATTACTTCTTAATCTTCTCTTAATCTCATTTCTACAAAAGACAAATCCAATCATATCCAAATCAAATATTCTCTTACACAATCTCTTACACTCTTACATATTCCCTTACACACTACATCTAAACCATCCATTCCCTTACAACACATCTAAACCCTCCATATTTTCCACATGCCAATTGTTTGAATTCCAAAGGATGCTTCTTTGATCATAGCCATTGAGTTCAAATTACAACACATCTCAATTGTTCATCTCATCTCTTCTATATACCATCACATGTGTTTAATCCAAGCATTCCATTTGTTGGGAATTCTGTGTAGAAAGAATTCTGCTGCTGTTTCTGCTGAAAGGATTCTGCTGAAGAGTTGGTTTCTGCTGAAGCAGTGTATCTGCTGAAGACATAGTTCAGCTTTATTAGTTTCTGCGGATGTAGTATTTCCGTGTTTTATGTAATGTAGTTTGGATATGCATGAGTTTATTTAGGAAGTGATAATGCATATCTTTTAGAACTTTTAGAAGATACGTTTCTTGAGAAACGGTTTAGGGTTCCTTGAGTATAAAAGGAACACACGGTTTATGTATTGAATAACTTTTAGAAAAACTCTTATTATAATTAAAAGATCCATAGAGGATCGAGAATTCTTAGTATCAAACTTGTGTTTTGTTTCCGCTTTATAAATACAAATTGCAGGGATTGTCTATTAGTGTGTTATTGATTACAGTGACATTACTAACGATTCTAGAGTGCTCAAGTAGATCTATCAAGGTCTATAGTTCAACAAGTGGTATCAGAGCCTCGAGAGAGTCTCTGCCATACTAAGAAAAACAAATCTTACACCTTTTCAAACAAATCAACAACCATGCCTGGATCTGATGATGATACTGATACAACTCAAAACATTAACACCACTTCTCTTCAACAACTCAGCCTCTCTAACAGTAATGCTAAGTTTCCATACTTGAAGAATGCTGAAGAATATCACTTGTGGTCCATGAAAATGCAGAACTGGATCACAAACGTAGATTGGAATTTATGGGAGATTGTTAAGAAGGGGAATAGCTTAAAGAAGCATGTTACTGATGCTGATGGAGTTGTGACAATTGTAGCTCCCAAAACTGCTGAAGAGATTCTGGCTGTGCAGAGGGAAAGTAAAGTCAGAACTATTTTGCTCCAAGCAATACCAGATGATCATATGGGTGACTTCCATTTTATGGAGGATGCCAAGGATATTTGGATGGCTATAAAAGCAAGATTTGGTGGGAATGAGGAATCAAGAAGGTTGCAGAAATCTTTGCTGAAGCAGAAATTCCAAGAATTTCAGATATCTGAAGAAGAGGGAATTCATAAAGGTTATGACAGGTTTCATCGGATCTTGAGTCAACTTAATCAGTTGAAGGCTAGACCTGACAATGAGGACTGCAATGCTAAGTTTCTGAGATCTTTGCCACCATCTTGGTTGCAAGTCAGTATTGCTATCAAAACAAAGGGTGGCTTGGACTTAATCTCCTTTGATGATCTCTACAACAAGCTCAAATCACTTGAGCCTGATGTTAGAAGTCCTATTCGTCCATCTACTCATTCTGCATTTGTTGGTGCTTCTACAAAACCTGTGCATCAAGCTTCAAGTTCATATACATCTGGAGCATCTTCTCAAACTCATAATCAATCTACTCCTAAATCAAGATCAAGTAATGTGTTGGAGGATCTTATTCATTCATTTGTGGCTGAATATGAACCTCAGCAGTTTATTGCTTATGAGGACTTTGAACAGGTAGATCCATTGGAAATGGAGGAGATGCACTTGAAATGGGAGCTTGCAATGATCTCTATGAACATCAGAAGGTTTGAAGCCAAGTCTGGAAGGAAGTTTGGTTTTAATGGCAAAGAAGCTGCAAGGTTTGATAGAAGGAAGGTTAAATGCTATACTTGTGGTCAAGTGGGACATTTTTCAAGGGAATGCAAAGATAGAAAGGCTGGAGATGAAGTTAGATATGGTTCTTATCCACTGGAAGCAGGGAATACCAAGACTGTACCTTCAAAGGCAATGGTGACTCTGGATCACCAAATTGATTGGGGTGATCATGAACCTGCTGGAGAGGAAGCTGCTACTTCTTCACAAGTGAATCTACTGGCATTTACACCTTCAGAAGACAAGAAGGAGCAAGTCTCCTTGATGGGAATCTCTCAGGTACACAATTGTGTGTTTGGATGTAGTGTAAGATACAATGAACTTAAAAAGGAATTTGATGAATTGAAACCTAAGTACAATGAATGTTATATAGAGGTAGAGTCTTATAAATTGGCTTTAAAAACTCTAGAGAAACAAAAAGTATGGTTTCAAAAGAATCAAGTTAAATATGATGAAAAAATAAGAGTTCTAGAAAGTGATTTAGAAATTGCTAAGATAGAATTAAAACGTACTGAAAAAGAGAAGTCTAATTTGGAAAATGAAAACCAAAATTTACAAGTTAAATTAGACAAAGAAATAGCTAGAGGTAAACAATGGCAAATGTCAGGTGATAATCTTGCGAGGGAACTTTATGGTAGTCAAGCTGTGAACTCTAAAATAGGTTTGGGATTTCAAAAATATGTTGGTTTAGAGGCTAAGAATGACCTAGGTAAATCCACACCTGCAGGTTTAGCTAACTTTGTCAAAGAAGGTCACTTACATGCTGTCCCTGGACCTATAAGAGGGGAACATATGCCTATTGACCTATCCAAACCTAGTGACTTTGATGGATCACACCATCTCTATGGCAAAAAGTCAACTGACTTGCCAGACCCTAGTGTTAAATCTACTGACTTTGTCTCTTGTTGTGACAGTGACAAGTCTTCTGATGAAGGGTCTACCTCATTTGCCAGCTGTGATTCAAGTGAGAAGTCTGACCTGCCCAAGACCATGCCCAAGACCACACCAAAGATATCACCCAAGACTCCCCACAAGCCTTCTAGAGTTGCTGCTGATCACAAGACAGTTTCTACTGAAGACTTGTTTTTCAATTCTTTGCATAATAATACTTTTGGCTTTGTTAAAAACAATTCTGTTTGTCATGATGATTTGAATACTTTTTCATGTTATGGAAATTCTTTTGGTTTGAATAAATCTTCTAAACAGAAGAAGTGTTTTGTGTGTGGAAGTAAATATCACTTGATTAAGGATTGTACATATCATGAGCAAAGAATGGGTGCAGGTGTTAGTCAAAGAAAATCTAGGCAATTGTGGAAAAATGTTCACGACATACCATCTTTTGTTCCACATCAGCAGAAACCTAATTCTGCTGAAACTCATTTTTCCTGGAGAAAAACCAGTACTAGACCATATGTCAGACCTACTAGTTCTTTCTTTTATAATGATTATTGGCCTAATCACTTTGACTCATTGAATAATGGTGGTGGGAAATGGAATACTGCTGTGAAGCCCTCAGCAGGTTGTTCTTGGACTAAGAAGGGACCTAATATGTATTACAGGCCCAAGAACAATGGTGGATCTAAAACATCTACATGGCCTGTTACTAATGATCCACAAGGCAGACTCAAGTCAGCAATGACTTGAGTCTCCAATGTGTACTAATATTGTAAATTTTTGTTGGTGTTGTAGGCACATCCTTTGAAAAGTACTGAAGTTGGCATCTTTGATAGTGGTTGTTCTAGAAGTATGTCTGGGAACAAGGATAAGATGCATGATTTTGAGCCCATTGAAGGAGGTGGAACTGTAACTTTTGGTGGTGGAGATGGCAAAATAACAGGGAAAGGAACCATAAAGACTCCCTTGTTAGACTTTGAAAATGTTTACTATGTGGAGGAACTGGGGAATTTTAATCTTATCTCAGTATCACAAATTTGTGACTCTAAGCATAAGGTTTTCTTTTCTGAAGATGAGTGTCTTGTACTTTCCAAGGACTTCAAACTCCCAGAAGACACAACTGTATTGCTGAGAGTTCCTAGAACCTTCAACTTATACACATTCAATCTGAATGATGTTCAACCTGAAGGTGATCTAACATGTTTGGTTGCCAAAGCTTCCCTGGATGAATCTAATAAATGGCATAGAAGAATGGCACATGTGAATTACAAGACCATCAACAAGTTATCAAAACTTGGTCTTGTTCAGGGCCTTCCTTCTAAACTCTTCACCAATGAACACATCTGTATTGCTTGCAACAAGGGAAAGCAACACAGAGCCTCCTACAAAACAGTCCAAGCAGTGAGCTCCATTTCAGAACCTCTTCAGTTGCTGCACATGGATCTCTTTGGTCCAACCCCCATTAGAAGTATTGATCACAAGTACTTCTGCCTGGTTATTACAGATGATTATAGCAGGTTTTGCTGGGTGTTCTTTCTCAAAACTAAGGATGAAACAACACCAATTCTGAAAGAATTCATTATCTTAGTTGAGAACCAGCTGAATAAAAAGGTTAAGGGAATCAGGTGTGACAATGGTACAGAATTCAAAAATGTTGTATTTATAGAATTCTGTAAGTCTAAAGGGATTAGAAGGGACTATAGTACTCCAAGAACTCCACAACAAAATGGGGTTGCTGAAAGGAAAAATAGAACCCTCATTGAGGCAGCAAGATCAATGCTTGCAGACTCCAAACTACCCACCATGTTTTGGACTGAAGCAGTAGGTACTGCATGTCATGTCTTGAACAGGGTATCCATCACTAGACTTCATGTTAAGACACCTTATGAACTTCTCACTGGGAAAGTTCCACACATCCGTTACCTTAAGCCTTTTGGATGCAAAGTGACTATTCTGAATACTGCTGATATACTGGGCAAATTTGATGGGAAAGCTGATGAAGGTTATATAGTTGGGTACTCAGCTCATAGCAAGGCCTATAGGGTTTATAATCTGAATGCCAAAAGGATTGAAGAGACCCTTAATCTGAGATTTCTTGAAGATCAGCCTAATATTCAGGGTCAAGGCCATTCTTGGTATTTTGACCTAGACTATTTGACTGACTATTTGGGTTATACTAGGCATGCTTCTAATCCTGATGCAGGTACCAAAGATTCAAGTTCTAACCCTGCAGGTTTCATGGATGATGACTCAGAATGTGAGTCTGAGCCAGAAGAGAATACTTTTGTTGTACCATCTTTTCCACCTAACCATTTTGTAGGTAATCACTCTGCTGCTGAGCCAGATGATGAGTCACAATATGCAGAAGATCTAGCAAGATTGCAGAAGCAGGAACATGCTGCTACAAAGGAAGCTCAGAATCTCAATGATAAGGTTACACAAGAGACTGAGGCTATCCTACATCAGTCAGCACAAACAGTTAGTGGAAACAAGGATACTGCTGAAGGCACACCTCTTCCCACTGACAATGTAAAAGATGCTGATTCTGCTGAAGTTCTTTCTGCTGATCCTACTGAAGTCTCTACCGATTTTGATAAGCCTTTTACCAGATTTCCTAGTCCTTCTGACCTTGGAAATTATCAACCAATGCCTGGTTTGTTTAACTCAGCCTCTTATGACACTGAGTTTGAGCCTACACTCACCAACATTGATGCCACCATTGATGTTCCATCTACAGCTACCAAACGGATTCACAATGCTCATCCCCTATCCAAGATTATTGGTGATCCTAAAGACCCTGTTCGAACTAGAAGCACTGTCAAGAATACCAAATATGGAGAAGTTGCTTTTGTCTCTTATGTCTACAATCAAAAGAGGAACAATCACACAGACTTCAAACATTGTTTGTTTGCATGCTTTCTTTCTCAAATTGAACCAACTAGTGTTTCTCAAGCACTGGCTGATTCAAGTTGGCTTGAGGCAATGCAAGAGGAGATGCTGCAATTTAAGAATCAGCAGGTTTGGATTTTAGTTCCTCTTCCTGATGGTAAGTATGCCATTGGGACAAAATGGATTCTGAAGAATAAAAGAGATGCCAGGGGTATTGTGGTGAAGAACAAAGCAAGACTAGTGGCTCAAGGTTTTAGACAAGAGGAAGGCATTGACTATGATGAGGTCTTTGCACCAGTGGCCAGAGTTGAAGCCATACGGATATTTTTGGCCTATGCCTCTTATATGGGCTTTATGGTTTATCAGATGGATGTAAAAGGTGCTTTCTTGTATGGAGAGATTGAAGAGGAGGTTTATGTGACTCAACCCAAAGGATTTGAAGACCCTGATCATCCTGAGTATGTCTACAAAGTTGTCAAAGCTCTCTATGGACTGCATCAAGCTCCCAGAGCTTGGTATGCTAGACTCTCCACATTTCTGCTGCAGAATGGATACAGAAGAGGTGCCATTGACAAGACCTTGTTTCTCAAGAAAGATTCTAGGGATATTATTCTTGTGCAGGTGTATGTGGATGATATTATCTTTGGTTCTACCAAAGCAGCCTGGTGTAGAGAGTTTGAGGATTTAATGAAGGGAGAATTTCAGATGAGTGCCATGGGAGAACTCACTTTCTTTCTGGGTTTGCAAGTTCAGCAGAAACCTGATGGTATTTTTATACATCAGGAGAAATATGTAAAAGATATGTTGTCCAAGTTTGCTATGGAAAATGTCAGGACTGCCACAACTCCATATGAGGCTCCTAAACCAAAGAACAATCTTAATCCTGATCTTCCTGTGAATGTTCATTTATACAGGTCTATGATTGGTTCTTTGATGTACTTGACTGCTTCACGACCTGATATCACATTTGCTGTGAGTGCATGTTCAAGACATCAAGTCACTCCACTTACCTCTCATATGAATGCTGTCAAGAAGATTTTTAAGTATCTTAAAGGCCAACCACAATTAGGTCTTTGGTATCCCAAAGAGTCTCCATTTCAGCTAGCAGCTTATAGTGATAGTGACTATGCTGGTGCCAATTTGGATAGAAGATCCACAACTGGAGGTTGTCAATTTCTTGGTAGAAGACTGATTTCTTGGCAATGCAAGAAACAGACCATTGTTGCTACCTCTACTACTGAAGCAGAGTATGTTGCTGCTGCCAATTGTTGTGGTCAGGTTCTATGGATTCAGAATCAATTACTGGATTATGGGTATAACTTCATGAATACTACCATTTTCATTGACAATCAAAGTACCATTTGCATTGTTAAAAATCCAGTTTTTCATAATAGAACCAAACATATTGAAATCAGACATCATTTTATAAGAGATGCTTATGAGAAACATTTGGTTAAAGTGGTCAAAATTCACACAGATGAAAATGTGGCAGATTTATTAACCAAGGCATTTGATGGACCAAGGTTTCAATATTTGGTGGTCCATATTGGCATGTTAAACCCTTAACTGCAAAGTTTAAGGGGAGGCATATGCCTCAGGGGAGGATGATGACTGTAAACTTTGGATTATTTGTATATGTTGTATACTTTCTGAGCTTTAACAAGTTTTTAACACTAACCCTCTAATAGTTGTGCAAGTTGTTTTGTGTATTTGCTTGTTTGGTGTATTTGCAGATGTTCTGAGAATGAAAGTTCCATGATTAATGTCACCAAGAGCTAAAGTCAAAGATTTAGAGACACAGCTGGGTCAGCAGGATCAAAGCAAAGATGGATTGGACTCTACTGAAGAGGCAAAGGAGGCAAATTTGGATTCTCTTGAGATTCTAGCTGAAGTTGCTAGACAGTCTCATGTTCTTCCTCCTAAAGCTGCAACAGTATCTCAATCTAAACCAATCATACTAGTTCAAAGAAGAAGTACAAGACAGTATTTGGCAAAACAAGCTGCTGAAGCTTCAAAAGTTTCTGGTGATGATAATGATGTGCTGATGACTGAAGCTGTGGATATACTTCAGGAGAAACAATCATTCAGCAAGGTTACTGCTGATCAATCTGCTGACAAAGGAAATGCATCAGGGGAAACATTTTTTGTAGCTGGGAAAGAATACATGAATTCTCCTGTTCATCATTCATCTGAGAACATAGAGATTTCTACTGATAAAGAGGTTCAAGATGCACATGATGAACCTATGGCCGATGTGGATATGTCTAATGATCATATTGCTGAAGCTAATGTTTCTCATGATAGTTTGGATGAGCTTGTAACTGATGAAGATAGAGCTGGTCAAGGTAATGTATTGCAAGAATGGGAAAATTATATGAAGAGTGTAAATCTTGCTAAGGAAGTACAAGCTAAGTTTGATGCAGAATTAGATTCAGAGACTCAAAGATATGTGTCTACCTTACCCATTGCAAGACAAAGGGAATTGGATGCAGCAGTTCTCGAGTTTGATGAGTCAGACTGGCAGTCTATTGGAAAACAGATGCTTGCTAATACTAATGTAACTGCTGATCTTTTTGGAAAGAAAGTAGAGGAACAAGATTTTGAATCTGAGATTGTGAAAATGTTGAAGATGAGGAAGAAGGCAGCTGATGAATTAAAGGCTAAAGCAAAAAGGGAAAAACCCATGACTCAAGCACAGCAAACAGAGTATATGAGAACATATGTAAAAAATCAGAGCAGCTCTGTATATAATTCTGCTTGGTCTAAGAAATATGTATGGGGACTTCCTTTTAACAACCTAGTTGAGATTTATAATAGAATCAAATCTAGGAATGCTAAAGCTGGAATGGATGCTTCAAAGAAAATTCCACTTCTAAATGTTGATGAGGATTCTTCTAAGAATGTTCATATAGCTGCTGCACAAGTATCTTTACCTGCTACTTCTACTGGTGTTGATGTTTCTATGGATAAAGGTAAAGCCAAAGTAACAACATCAGATGCTTCAACTAGGAAGAGAACTAGGAGACAATTGGAGCTGGAAAGATTAGGTGAGGAGACTGCTAGAAAGTTGACTGAAGATCAAGAAGCTGAACAAAGGGCTGCACTTGATAGATTTCATGATCTGAAGACAAAAGAAGTTGAAATTCAAGCTGCTAGGAACAAACAAATCAGAAAAGCTATGGATGAACAATATGCCTCTGCTGCACTTGAATCTTCTGAAGATTCTGCTGATGACCAAATGGATACTCCATCAGTGGATACTGAAGCTGCAGAAGGTAATTCTGCTGATGCAGCAGTTCATGACGCTATTTATGTTCCTGGTAGAAGAGGAAAGAGAATGGCTAGAGTAGGATCATTACATAGTCTAATTAATGTAAATGATTCAGATGCTACATTTATAAGGGAAGGATCATCTGATGATTGGCCAGAAGGAACTAGAGTGGTTCTAGTAAGTTGGGAGTTAAGTCCAGATGGTCAACTCAATATCATTCATAGATTGGATAAGTCATCCATATCTTTTGTTTTCCTTCAGCAGATTCTTCATCTTGTAAGTTATCAGGATTTGGTCACTCTACATGAGTTGGTTACTAAGTTTTATGCCACTCATACTCCTGAAGGTTATGGATTGTATTTGTTGGGTGATCTTCAAGTATTGTTTGATTCTTCTACTCCTACTGGTGCAAGTTATGATATATGGAAGAATAATCAGAAATGGAAAGTTCAGAGTTGGAAGTTCTATCCTACGTCTTATGTACATTTGCTGGAAACTACCACTGGTCTGAGGATTATCATGGATATTATTCATAAATATCCTCTGAAGGTATCTTTGATGGAGAAAATGTTGCAACAGAAGTTGGAAATTCCTCCTGATCCAGCTGGTAATACAAGATTATTTGCTGAATCTTTGGTGAAGGTTTTCAAACAAAGGATTAAGACTTCCAGAGCAGCAGTTGAGTAGGGATCTTATGTTGTATATTTTTTAGTTAAAAAAAAAAAAAAAAAAAAAAAAAAAAAAAAAAAAAAAACTAACATATTGTTATATAGTTTTTGTTTGCAGGTTTGGTTATCAACTTACCTGATGTTGACTATTCCATCATAAAGTTGGCTAGTCCAAAGGGTACAGCTTTGGTAAAGACACATCAAATCTGTTGATAGCTGTAATGGTTTGCTCAAAACCATAGGGTTGTCAACTCACCAATGCTTTGTTGCTGAGTAGTTGAAATGGTTGTCAATTGACCATGGATTTTTCCTTTATGGATTCTGAATAATTGGCTAGCCCACATGTATATGGCTTGTGGTAAAGGCAGTGGAAAACCATATTTGGTAATCAGTTAACCAAGATGATTTTCATCAAGATAATTGACTAGTCCTGAGCAAACGGCTACAGGTAAAGACATCTCAAATCCGTTTATAGCTGATGATTTGCTAAAAATCATGTGGTTATCAGTGTACCTTTGAACACTTGGCTACTCCAGTAGTGATGGCTATTGGTAAAGAGACATCAAATCCATTATTTTCAATGATTCACCTCTCACAGGAGTTAACACACCTGGAAGTGATGAGAATAGTATGAAACTAAATTGTTTTGATGTACATTAAGTCATTTGTTGCTGCAAAGAATGGAGCTTTCAAGTATATGCTGATCATAGAGATTCTGCTGATGATAATTCTTTGCTGGTGCTCTGTTACAATCCTCTTGGTATGTTACTTTAAAGATCTATCAAGAATCTTGAACTTAACTAGGTCAAATTCAAGATTAGGGGAGGATTGTTGGGAATTCTGTGTAGAAAGAATTCTGCTGCTGTTTCTGCTGAAAGGATTCTGCTGAAGAGTTGGTTTCTGCTGAAGCAGTGTATCTGCTGAAGACATAGTTCAGCTTTATTAGTTTCTGCGGATGTAGTATTTCCGTGTTTTATGTAATGTAGTTTGGATATGCATGAGTTTATTTAGGAAGTGATAATGCATATCTTTTAGAACTTTTAGAAGATACGTTTCTTGAGAAACGGTTTAGGGTTCCTTGAGTATAAAAGGAACACACGGTTTATGTATTGAATAACTTTTAGAAAAACTCTTATTATAATTAAAAGATCCATAGAGGATCGAGAATTCTTAGTATCAAACTTGTGTTTTGTTTCCGCTTTATAAATACAAGTTGCAGGGATTGTCTATTAGTGTGTTATTGATTACAGTGACATTACTAACGATTCTAGAGTGCTCAAGTAGATCTATCAAGGTCTATAGTTCAACACCATTTCAAACCAAAACCATCTCAACCATTGATTTCCCCTTTCCCCCCCAAGCAAAGCATATTCCTTTGGAATATCCCTTCTCAATTCTAACATAGGCTCCTTTGATCTTAGCCATCTATTTCCAATCAACACATCTCAACCATCCATATTCAACACATGCCAAATTATTTGAAAATCAAGGGAGACTCCCTTTGATCCTAGCCATCCAATTCAAACCATTTCATCTCAACCCTCCATCTCATTCTTACCCCCCAAGCAATGGAATATTCCTTGACATATTCTTTCTCTCTTGTCTATGCCATGTGAGGAATAACACTTCTACCCCTTCCAAATTACCCTATATACACTTTATACCCTTGGTAATTTGTTTTTTCTTTAAACACTTCACAAATGATTTCCAAATTGGCTATTTGAGTTGGTAAACCTTAGAATGATTAATGTTAAGGTTTAGTGTGAAGTACAATTGGGGGTTTAGCAAGGATAGGTATTTATAAGATCCAAACACCCAACACTTGGGAAATCTTTACAGAAGCCTGGCGCGCTGCCCGCGCGGGTGACGCGCCGGCCTCGGTAAAAATTCCCAAGTTTGGGTTCTTGGCCTATAAATACCACCCTTGCCTCTTGTATTCCTCACCCCTTGACATTATTCTTTCTCTCTAGATTCTTTCTCTCAATCTCTCTCAAATCTCTATATCTCTAATATTGTGTTCTTGATTTTCATACTAACATCTTTGAGAGAACACATATCTTTGCAAGGGAAGAATCACAAGAACCTAATCCACTCTTGTGATTGTGTCGAGGGTCTTCTTATCTATACCCTTTCTATTACAATCGAGTCTCTAGGTTAGGTTAGGGCTTTGTTGATAAAACATTCATTCATTCATTCAATTGTTTGTAAGGGAAGTCTTGTGTCTTGGTGACCAAGCCTAGATCATTGGGGATCTAGTTGGGGTTTGATACTTCCGGTGGGAAGTCTTGGTAGTGATCTTTGTGATCCTTAGGAGAAGTCGAATCGTGAGATTCTTTTGGGTGGTTTCCGAGGGCGGAATACCGTTGAGGAGTAAACTCCTTCTTTGTGAGCATCGATATTGGTGAATATTGGTGGAGTGAATTGTAACGATTTGTAGTCCATCGAAAGGATTATACTAGTGAATAGTATCGGAGTCGCGGATTTGCAACTGGACGTACAGATGGTATAAACCTCCCATCCCGAACCAGTATATATCGTTGTGTTCTTTACTTGCCTTATATACTTTGGTTGTGTAAGTGGTTGTTGGATCATTGTACAACCACTTGGTGTTCTCTTTGGCTTAAAGTTTTTAAACATCTAAAAAGCTGAAGAAACCGTATTCACCCTCCTCTACGATTCTACACTTATGTATTTATCTCTCACTGTCGATTTCGAAGGCTCTCAACCTTCAATTAATCAAGAGAGGAAATCCTCCTCCTAATGGTATGTACCCCCCGGAGAACACTCAGCCATATCCTCCTAACTATACAAATCCCTATACTCTACCTAAAGTAATATGCCTTATAATCCCCCTCCGAACTATCAACAAACACCTGCTGGAGGGTAACCTTTGTATATGCCCCATACAACTCATCCATGTGATGGAAAAATGACAACTTAACAAGCAAGGAATTTAATTTTTATTTAACCATTAAAGATATGCAATTATCAGATAATGCGCATAGCGGAAGACTTTATTAAAAGCACTTGTTTACGCAAAAGGAGTTTTCGTCCATGAGATCCAAATACACCAAACTTAATTAATCTTGTACATAATAATAAACTACATAGCTTATGCAAACCTGCAAACACGAACAGATGATTACCCTGTACTCCTGCTCCACGAATACAAGCTCAAGAACACACGGATCACAAACTTATGTTCAAGTGTAAAACAGACCTATCAGTGTACACACTAACACTCTTTTATCCATCATGCCTTTTACCCAACAGTTCCTTTCAAGGACCGAATGTGCGCCGCCTACCCGAATCATGGTTGTTCCATGTAGCACCTAGGCTAGATATAGCTCGACGTGCCACTCCCCTATGTTGTCAAGTACATGATCAAGATAGTATAAATACAACTACCTCAATTGGTTTTAGGTAACACATTAATTACGAATTTACTCTGACATTTATTTCTAAGCCATTCGGCTTTAACCCAATCTCACTCTCACGCTGCAGCTTGATCTTAAGATCAAACCCAATGTGATTCTAACGTGTGTCTTTCTATTGTATCAGGTGCATTAGGGCATTATTTGACACGTCCAAAAGACCCGACACGTCATAAGCATGAGGAGCAGTTTATTGCTTCTACAACCCAATAAATAAAAAGGCTAAAGGCTCATTGGTAATGCTCAATCCATTACCTATTATAGTATGTCATGGACTTCATAATATGTTTAATAGCGGCATTCGACCAAAACGCATCTATTATTTATGTTGACGAATTAAGGGAGGTTAAGAGATTTTGACACTTAACAACGATAAAAACGAGTAAACTGCTAATATAAAACATGCATGATAAATAGTATTGGTGCTTTTTATGTCAATTTTTTACTAATCCATTCGTCTCAAAATTATAGTGTATGTTTGACTTTTTTTTTTTTTTTTTTTTTTTTTCAACTTTAATTTTAAATATTTTTGTTTGTGTTATATAATAAATTAATAATACTTGATGAAAATTATAGTAATAAAAATACATTTAAAACTCAATCTATTTATATATTTTGCATCATGTATTATGCAATATAACAAAAATACTTAATGTTAAAGTTGAAAAACAAAAATTGAAAAAGTCAAACGAGGATTATAATTTTGAGACTGATGGAATATATACGAGTATGTGTTAAGAGGTTCAATTGTTCAAGTACGCACTAGTATAACACAAACGAATGATAATGTTTTTTTATTGTAATTAACACTCGACTTATAATTGGCATTTGCAATAAAAATATTTGAGTAGTAACTTGATTTTTATTTTATTTTTTATTTTTTTATTTTTTATTTTTATTTTTTGGATCAAAATGTTCGTGAATCACGACTCTATGTTTTTACTATATTTTCTCTCTTTTTATGTTAGGCATGTTGCATTACTCTATGTTTTCACTAATTTTTTCTTTCTCTTTTTGAGTGGATAAGAAATAAAAAAATGGAACAACAAAGATCACTCGAGTAAATGTTGGATGGGGTCCAGTTGCCACAAATGCCAAAATTCTATGAGGTGACAGTGGCACGTCAGATTATGTCAAAGTTTGAAGTTGATTTCTTTGACTTTTCTAATCAATATGATGTGGTGGGACACTTCGACGTCTCAAAACATGATCCTATATTCCTTGATTCAATATTTGCATCCGTTACAGACTTTTTGTTATAATCGTTCGGTCTTAGACTATCCGGAGTGGTCGTGAGTGAGGGAGAGTGATGTCTAACCTCACTCGTGACATCCAAAACACACACAACACTTACGTGTCAACTGGTTTGGCCGGCCAGTTCAACTGGTTGAACCGATAAAACAGGGAACCGGTAGGCCAAAAATTCGTTTTGTGGTTCGACTTTAAAAACCCAGGTATTTTTTGTTTTAGTCATACGGAGTTGAAAATGCCATAGAGTTGACTAAGAGTATGTTTCTTTTTTCCTTTAGCTAAGAGATTGGGTCCATTAAACATTTAATAGTACTCCCTCCGTCCCACAATAATTGTCCACTTTGACTTTTTTGAGTCTTTCTTATTCAACTTTGACTATTAATATTTTTATTTGTGTTATATGATATTTGATGAAAATTATATCAATGAAAAATACATTTAAAACCCAATTTATTCATATATTTTTCATCAAGTATCATACGACACAAATAAAAATATTAATGGTCAAATTTGAACAAGAAAGACTAAAAAAAGTCAAAGTGAACAAATATTATGGGACGGAGGTAGTATTTATTTTTTAAATAGGACCCACATATTTCTCTTAGGGGGCGTTTGGTTGAAGCAATTTAGAATTCCGGAATTTTAAATTCTAGAAAATTAAAATTCTTGAGAACCAAACATGGTAATTGGGGGAATTTGAATTTCAAATTCCCCCAAATTCCATCAATTTGCTCCAACCAAACACCCCCTTAGTTCTTCTATATCCCCAAGGCTAAAAATATTAACCCCTCCCCATTAAGAGGCTGTAATAAAAGTGGACCCTACATAGTCCCTTAGCTAAGGAGAAAAAGAAACACCCCCTAACTTACTTAATTTGTTGCATGCTCACATTCCAATGTTTAGTGATGTTAATCGGTACATGTGATTTGTTGCTCACTTTGTTAGGAATGATGTTCTAAACATAGATGATCTATGAGTCGATCAGCACTGTTGCAAAAACTGAAAAACACAAGCTGAAATTTTCAGGAGCTCGATCGGAACATTGAAACTCACATGTAACCAGCCCTAAAACCCAAGTTAGCCTGAATCTAAGATGAGAATGTAGCTCGCCCGGATGGAGGTTCAATCTAACTCTATATACTAGTCAGAGCCATGTTACCATAATACCATGTATGGAAGATACATGCATATGTGACATGATCACGGTGGTGGTGACAATAGTTGGCTAAGTGTACAGATCATATGTAGTTAACTTCAACTCTTTTCTAAAATTTGAAGACAATACACAAAAGCAGACTACGAAGTCATATTATTGTATTACTCCGTATTTTGTTACTTTGTTATTTTAATAGTTCAATGAAATTTATTTGACACATGGAAGAACATATATAGAAACTAGAAATATAAAATCTTTACTTTTGTATGCATCTTGTCTTGAGGAGTGAGGACCTACAAAAGTGCATCGGACACCACACAACCAATAAGCCAAACGCAAAAGTAATAAAAGAAGAGACAAATATATCTATTTTCACAACTTTTTGAGCTCTAAAATGTTGATTTATTTATTAAGAACATTAACAAATGGCAACTTAAATCCAAAATATGCATTTTATTGATTAAAGTATATTTCAAATTTGGATGACACTAATCGATGTTTATTCAATTTAATTTGATTGTCGTGATATCCATTTTTAACAATAATATACACAAATCATGTCATCTTGGTGTGACCTAAAATTTTGACGGTGTATTGAACATGGGTCACCATTTATGAAGTATGAAGTTAGAACAGCTCCGTCATCTCTTAAAGATATTTTACATACATGAGATTTATGAAGTTCAATTACAAGTAGGAATGGCAACGGGGCCGGGACAATCATTCCTATCCTCAAACTCGATTATCAAAGTTTTCTTTGTCCCAAATCCTCATTGGGGCCCTCCGTTAGGGTGTGATGCGTTCTCAAACCCGCCCGTTCTCGTCGGGATCTTATCAGGGTATCTTATATGGGCACGATTCTCAAACAAACCCGCGTCGTTTCACATTTAATATTATATTTACACCACGCGATAGCCTTGTTAAGTTTCTAAAAGTAGTATTAAAAATAGATAATGATAACTTCACGGTTACAAGTTACAACTTCTCTTAAAAATATGACGTTAAAAAAGCTTCTATAATTATGATCGCAATTTGGAATATTACAAAGTTAAAAACAGCTAACAACTATTTAAAAAACATGTTTTTATTACATAAATGCTAATATAATACTATATGAATATATATATATATATATATATATATATATATATATATATATATATATATATATATATATATATGTATGTATATTAATTTGGATTTATATAAAGTTTGAAGTCAAATGAATAACAAGCTGTGCCGCTAGTTCTTTTTTAATTGCAAAACTAATTCTCTTAAAAACAACTTGTATATTTATATATTTGTTTCGAGTGAGGCGAAGCAGGGATGTTACACCCCGCTTCCCGCCCCGAACCCAATTAAAAATCACCGTTTAAGCCCTAAACCCGCACCGCATGCCCTACCGCGCCCTAATTAATTCGCGTTTGAGTTTCCTTGTCGAGTTTGGCTGTTTTCCATCCCTGATTACGAGTATTAAAAGAAAGTCAATGCATTTGCATCTCAAAAGTACATAACAAAGATGACAAGAATAATGATTCATGTGATTAGAAAAATACAGATAACATGCATGGAAGTTCTTTCAATCAATCTTGCCAATAAAATAGCTATATCAATTTCAGGAATTATGATACTTCTTTCTCTCAAAATAAATGTCTATATTTTCATTTTGAAATATCCTAAATATATTTACTTTATATTTCAATCAATCAAAATGACTTTAGTCGATGAAGTTGATATTTCACTCAATCAACTACCATGTGGTCTAGTGATGAGTGCTTAACTTGTTAAGTGAGTCACAGAGAGAGTAGTACCGGATGGGTGACCATCCAGGAAGTCCTCTTTAACCACAGGGTTTGTTGATACTAGGCAATGAAGAGGAGACCCTGTAAGCCATTAGCTGCGCAGGTTCGAATCTGAGCCGGCCCCGGTTTTCATCCGGCCGTTTCTCAAGCGAATTATAATCGTGTGGAGGCGGTACGGTTTCCGGGCGGACGCCGTTAATAATCCCCACTGCGCCAGCATTGACCCGGTTAAGACAACATAGTCTGGGTATGTGGTGGATGAGGGCCTACCATGAGGTAGGTTCGACTCTTATCCAAAAAATGAAAGTCACCGTTAAAAAAAAAAAAAAAAAAAAAAAAAAAAAAAAAAAAGAAAAAAAAGTTGATATTTCACTCAATTAAAATGACTTTAGCGAGAATTCATAAAAAGGCGATGCTATAGCCTAATAATATTGCCTAATTGATCCTCATAACAACAAAGATGGTGACATTTGAACTCGATTAAATCTCTTTCATCATTTTCTCTATTCATTTTGGCACATGACATAAAATTATATGGTTATGAAGATTTATATGAACAAAAATTAGGAGGTTATATCATTTTCCTTCACAAAAAACACTTTATTTTAGAACGGAATGAGTATTTACATTGTTAATAAACATTAAAATGTGTACGAAACTAAATAAGTAAATATTCACAAGGAAAACATGCAATAATTTTGTTTATAAGGTTATGTTATTTATTATGATTATTTCTTTAATATTTAAGATATTCCTCAAGAATGATTTGCATGATTTTAAATCCAAACGAGGATATAAAAGTTCTTTGTCATTAAGCGTCGCACGTGGTGACAGCAAGTTACCAACGGATCCTTGGGTAATGTATTTGTTCCTGTTGTTGTCATGTTTATGTTGTTTGCCTTAAACTATGCAAACGTGATAACAAACAGTGTTTAAGAATCATTTGTGTTCTAAGGAAAAAAAAAAAAAAAGATTTATACAATATTTAAACATAATCGTTTTCAATATGACTTTTAGATCTTCAAGGTTTACAATATTAGTTCAACCGGGGGCGGACTGAGGGGTTCACGGCAACCGGGTTTACAATAATTCAAAGCAAACGTATTACACGGCGATTGATTTATGTGAAAACAATATATAAGTAAAGATTGATCATGAAAAGCATTTCAATCGCAAGTTTTCAAGATTCCTGGATGATCCTTGAAAATACTCATTAACAAGTCTATAGGAACATGTATAACGTCAATCAGAACTTGAATAACACATCTTTAATATTCACGAATGCGTCAAGACAAACATTCATCGAAATTTAACCAAAATTTTAAAATCATCTGTATTAAATCAAAAAAAGTGGATTACCACTTTGGTAATGTTACACAAATAGTATAGGGAAAGAGGACACATACTTAAAACTTTGTTACTAGCTTTTTAGGAACTTCTGGACTTTGTACTAATATCAGGACTGTAATAAATATTTACAGCTCACTTATCTAGTTACAGGGAAAATAAAGAAAATCAAAGGAAAAGCGTGTGCATAGATATCAACTTTAGTCTAGAAGATAAATGATCATAACTGTTGAAGAGTTTCATGCCATGTATAAGCATGAGAATTTGAGATCAACTGGTAAAATTAAAGAAAAGGTGCAAATTAAAGTTTTGCAAAACATAAAGACATGTTTCCACCATTTCCTGAATTGTTTTATTATAAAGTAATACATAATGAAATTTTTATTGGTTAATTACATTTCACATCAACTATTCATGAAAGAGAGACAAAACCTTCTGGATGAGGGGTCAACATGGCCAGACTCGATGTGCATATTTCTCAAGCAGAGAAGCGATTTTTGAGTGTCAAACTTTTAATCAGTTTAATAAGCACTTGCTTTCTCTTTATTTATAAGCAATCTTTGATTTGAGTGTCCACATTTATAGCTAATAACCAAATGCAAATCAAACCTGAAATATAACCTGTCATGAACTAATAAGAAAGTCCATATATTGATTGATGCTAAAAGGTCCAACATGTGTGTTTTTAAGATTTGTCTACAACTTGATGGTCCCTTTACAAGAGAAGCTACCATAAGCAACATTTAACTGTACACGACGATTCCTACAGATATGATTTCATAATTATATTGAACCCAAAAACTATGCACCTATATCATCTGCTCCAAAGACGACTTCCCTTGCTGTGCATCTAAAATGGAATTTGCTTGTTGATCTATGATTTGGTATCTATACACCCCTAGGTCATGTAAAAAAAAAGTCTTCACCTGTATTTACACAAAAAAAAAAAAAAAAAAAAAAAAAAAAAACAAACTATCAAATTTGTATATCAGGATTATACCAGTCCTTAGTGTTTTTCATGTAGAATAATGTTTAAAAATTAGATGCATACCTATAAACCAAGTTGGGACGAAATAGCCAAAAAAAGCATAAACTAGTCGAGCAATTGCAAGGGTTGTGACAATGAAACATTAGGTTTTGAGGCTTCTAAGCCTTTTGCTTCATTTATGGCAGATTGTAGCACGTTGTATTGCTCACAGACAGAATCATACATTGCCTGTGAATAAGCTATCTTGGCCTGCAATTAACAGAGGGGTCTTACTTGCAAATTGCTTAGGAAATGAACTTCATGCAATGACGGAGAATTGAGAATGCTAAACTATGTAAGGCCTACCTCCTCAGGCGATCCACAAGTAGCAGTGGCTTCCTGGAAGTTAATTTCAGGTGCCAGAGATATTCCGGTGCCATGATAACCGATCAACCTTTTCTCTCCAATATCTTTCTCAACCTATCCAATATTGTTTCTTAATTTAATCTCTTAAAGGTATATAGAGTTGAGATAAACAGATAAAACAAAGAAATTTAAAGCAGAATGCATACCTGAGGAGGAGGGGGCATGATGTCATGGCACAATATGGCTAAAGGATATATATGACCCACCACACCTGCATGGTCCACGAGCCTTCTCATGTTGTCCAGTGAAGTGGCATCAAATGGTGCCTAAATATTAGATTATGAAATACTTGGTAAATAACAGTGATGTGTTTTAACAGATAGAAAGTAAAAAAAAGAATAACGAGGGGTCCATTGTCACTTTCATCGATCATCAAACAAGGATATATATTTTTGAAGCACATGAACAAGCACCAGATGTTACTCCCACTACATAAAGTATAAGAGCACTTAACAAGAAAAGTCATCTCATAGAATATTATGAACGGAAGTTGCCAAATTAAAAAAACTGTGTAATCGCAGACAATTTAGTCAATAATTTTTTTTTTCTAAAGTCTCCCTACTGTTTCCATGTCATAGCAGATTGGCAGTATATATCTTACCGGAAACCATTGGTTGGTGATCGGATCCGGCCTGTCCCTGCCACCACTTGGTGCAATCCATATTATTTTTGATCCACCCCTAAAACTCAAATTAAAGTTATTAAACATTTTGATTAGATCTAAAAACATTAGTGGCTCAAGAATCACAAATATCAAAAGGTAGGCCATCAGTCAACACCTTACTTAAGAAAATCATTAAGAAACATGCATAGAAGTGTGATTAAAAGAATTTTTATCCATGTATGATGTTTGTAAAGAACGAAAACAACTAGATGACACCAATAGGATTTTTTTCAACCTTTATCATAATAGCTTTTTCTAAGTTTTCAAAAAATGATGGGAGTACCTCAAAAGCAAAGCCATCTCTTTTAAACTTCTTGTATTTGCTCTCCTTTTCATATCAGCAAGCTCAGGAACATCGTTCATATGTTTCTTTGAATATACGCACAACAGATTCCTAACGTATAAGTTCATATTAGGACCAAACATATGAAGGCAAACTTGTGATGCCAAATAGAAAGTATATTAGAACCTTCCCATGCTGAACGGCTTGCAAAGAGGATCTGTTATAACTCTGTCCCCAGCAACATAGATCTGCATAACAACATTCAAATATTGGACTAATGGAAGCACTTTAATGATACATGGTTCTAAAATATATCGGGCTTACTATGTTCTCGGAAATATAAGGATTTGTCGTTTCGAGCAGCAAGGCAATAACAGCTGGGTCCGCTTCTGATTGGTGGTTTGAAATGAAAATCACATTTTCACCCTGATGGTTCAGTTGTAAAAGTAAACATTAGGCTCTTAAGAAAGCAAGATCTCATACAAAAGAGTTGCAAAAAGGAAAATAGGTGCAATGCCAACAGTAGTTAAGCAATAAAGAAATATACACAAGTTAAATGACATGTAGTAGCCTTGATTGAGGGGAAAAAAAAGGATTTTAAAGAGTCCCAAATCATAGGTCAGCTTTCTTCCAAAAATTAATTCACAAATTCATACACACACTGGAAACCATATCTAGGCGGGTGAAGTTTTCACTTCATTGAATTGTACTTCTCGTACCAAAAACATATTTACATGGTGCAAAACAATGCCTAAAAGGACTTCCTAATAAAAGCCCAAAAAAAAAAAAAAAAAAAAAAAAAAAAAAAAATCCTAACAGAACATCATTTTAGAACATTAGAAAACAAAGACACGTTATGCTAAAGAGGAAGACCCTACTGTAAACATATTAAAAGCACACCGGGCGCTAACTTTGATTAAGACAAATCATATAATATGAAATAGCTGTAACAACCAGGTACCTGCTTGAGCTGTTCTTCCATTGCACTGAAAATGGATACATTGCCAACATATGATTCCCTGAAAATAAACAACACTGCGATTAAGGATGACAATCATACTTACCTTTATCATCTCTATCTCCATCTCTATCTCTACTATATTATAAAGCATTTAGGACTTTTATTTTTAGAAGTTTTAAAATTTGTAAGCATACACAATTGCTATTATTAACAGTTTTTTTTTTTTTTTTTTAAATAAATATTTCAATTTATTACAAGTAATAATTATTCACTATGATATCAATTATTTGTAACTTTGTAACTGTACACATTAATTTGAACATTAGAACTTAAGTTAAGACGATATAAATACAAATTTATGACTACACAAGCCTATAGTAATGGCCATTGAGTTCTTAACTACATATATGTATAATGATCATTCAATCTTTAAAATTCAATTTTGTAACTAAATATTTATATAATTATAGTATAATAATCTTAAATTAGAAGGATTAGAAAATTTGCAACTTATTATCTCATGGACGGTGTTACAGACAATCTTACGTAGCCATGTCTATAGTATAAACATTAAATCTGGTGTATTAATAAGTTTCACGTAATTTATGAGACACAATTACTATGGTTGGTGATTTTAATATAAATTTATTAAGTAATTGCATACATTTATCTTCATGATGAGTTGCTTAATAAATCAAGTATATTCATTCACTTTTATGTCATAAATAAACGACACATGAATCTCCTCTTTATAGATACAATCAACAATTACCACTGCCAACAACCACCACCGACTTTTTCTTCTTTACGATTACTATATATCGGCGTCAATTATTCTTGCTTTATGTATTTTTTCTGCCGTCACCGCAGCATTGCGCGGGTACCATGCTATATAATAAGAAGAGCTCAATGAAAAAGGAGTTGGATATTAATCATGAAAATGGTATTTAATAATACTTATGTCCAATTGGGTAGAACAAATTTGACCAAAACCCTGTACACAAAGATCCATAACGTTTATAGTATTCGAATATAACTGATTGCTTTAGCCAACTTATGCAGATAATAAATCTAATTGGACACTGAGATAGGCTGTAATCATCTACAACACCATTAGCATCCAGACAACACAATTCAAGCAACAAATACCAAGGGCAGGTTATCCCTTCCCTGTATTCTTTGGTCACAAATAGTACACTTAATACAATAGAGAAAAGAGCAAATTATTGTTGACTAACCTGAAATTGATCAAAGGACGGATATAATTTTGACCAAACAAATAGTAATTAAAAGGTTCCTTAATTGCTTCATGATATGGTGAAAATTCAAATGGCTCCTGCAAATTAACGAATATATTTAGAGAATAGACAAATGATAGAAATGAAACAAATATTAGCAAGCATCATCAAAGGCAAACCTTCACATCCGAGAACATGCGATCAAATGCTATACGCATGTTTGCCAATACAATATCTTCTGCGTGAGGAACTCCACTTGATAAAACCTGGAAAAGAAAAGAATGTTGAATACTACAGAGTCGTTGAGAAAAAAACATCATTAGCTAAACTAGACCAACTAAAGTATCATACCCATCTGAATTAGTTTTCTTATTGAGTGAAAGTTTTAAGCCTCGACTCACCAACTCACCTAAAAGCTTAAATCTTTGACAGGAGGGCCAATGATCCCAACTGATAAGCTCTTAAAGTGACAAATTGACAATCCTGACCAGTGACAAACCGACAATCCTGACCAGTAACTGGCACTAGCATAAGAAAGGTGATATTGAAGAAACCAAGTACTTGCTTATACACAAATTAGTGAGAAACACTCCCACTAGTGACACTAAATACTGTTACTCGTCTAAACCTAAAGCCTCATGATAATGTCAGGCTACAAGCAAAGCATTATAAACAGGAAATCCAAAGCTCGCTATGCGGTAACAAGCCACAAGGAGGAAAGCAACAACAATCACATGCTGCTTCTATACCCACTCTTTAGTGACATTATAGTTTAGGTTCATTTTGAAATCATACATCCTATTCTTATTGGACCTTTTTCAAGAATAGGATGAAAAACACACATAAATAAGTTAAAATCAGTCTCCTACTCATTCAAATGGTCTATGCTACTCAGTGTTCCACATGCACTAAAAATGAAGGAATTCTGCCGAAAGAAATAAAGAAAAAATTTACTGCATTTTTGTAGTTCTGATACAACTCCTCCATCGATTGAGCAATAGGTCTTGGCAATGTTCCAGCTTCTAACTCTCTTTGAATTCCAGAAAGAAGATCTGCCGGACATAGTATACAAATACGTTATATATACCGCATCCTACCTAAGCTGAAAATAAAGAATGTATACAGCTGAATGCAAGCGCAAGATTCTATTCAAATCATGTGGAATTAGTAATAAAATGATAAGTAAAATGAAAATTGTCTGGTGATAATGAAGATATTTAAGATCACCTCCGAAATGTTTTGATTATAAACTATTATGTTACTTGGTAACGTTTGGGTTCCATTATGATGTAATAGCTGACATGGAAATTCCCTGAAAGGATATATATATATATATATATACAGAAATCATATAGAATCACAACTGAAATTTTCATTTCTTACAGTTGTCTACTATGAATAGATAGCCTAAGTAACTCCTCTCCAAAATTGATAATTGTATCTATTGACATAACTAAAATGCTTAACGCAGAAACTGCAACTGTAGTTCTCCGTTAAGAGTTGGACATATTTTCAAGGAAATATAGCAAATAAATGTTACGTACATCCCTTCATAAACTGATTTCCAATCTATGATATTGAGCGTGTGCTACTTAGTCTAGAACATTGGAAAAGGGACAAGCCTACATAGTCCATTCCACTCATGCTCAATTGTCATATTTAATGCTCCAAACTCGACAAGCATAAGACATAGACTATTTCCATTAATCTATACTACATCACAAACTACATCACAAACTATAAAGCATTTTGAATTTAGGATTAAGACCTTGTAATTTTGATAAAGACAACTCTGGAAAGTGCCGCAACAACACCCAAACCCACTAGTGTGCAGGGTACGGGCGAGGTATGATGTAGACAGTCGTACCTCTGCCCAATGGTAGAAGCTGCCCCAATTAGGTGTAAACAAATTATTGTTTCCCCAAATCAAAACTACTTAATTATGGGGATTTCAGTTTCCAAAATCAGGGACGAATACCATATTAGAGTTGATGTTGCTAAAATGTGAAACCCCTAAATCAATTTAGAAAGTTTGGTGATTCTAGGTTTACAATACAATTTTGTATATTCCGCTCCATGGCACATGTGTATTGCTCGTGTGCACTAAATAGAATTTTTTAGATCCTGAAATCTCACACGAGATCCAACATCCAAGGGTTCAAGACTGTTTTTTGTTAGAAAACCGAACAGCCTACTGAAAAGCGTATAATTCAGATTCCAAAAAGGTAAAATTGTACAACTATTGAATAGACTCAAATGCTTGGAAATGAGTTATTTAGTCGTTAAAATGTATCATAAAAGGAATCATTTCATATATTGTGGAAAATTCGAGTGATTTGAAGGTAGATCAGTGAGAATGAAAAGATAAAAGAAGAAAGTAAAACGCAACATGTGTTCCGGAACCTTCGGCGCTAAACGTCATGAATTACCAAAACTTTCAATGCTTACGTCTCCAAGTGATTTCCAGAGTTATGCTGCATTTTTTTAAAAATGTATCAAAACAGATATTTCTCTCTTTGCACTCGCCGTAATTCAAAAAAAGTCATCTATATAAATAACCAACGATACGTGGCATCTCAAAGCCTAACAGATCATTAAATAATTAGACCACCACAATCAAAGTGCGCGAATGACAACACTGAACATGATGAATAATCGAACAAAATAATAAATACCATAGTATCCATTTTTTTAGGTGGCGTCAGCCGACAACCAAGTAACGATATGACAGCTCAGCCTCCCAAACAGCCCCAAAAAGGCAACAATATCACAAGACACATATCACCAGTAAGCCAAACCAATGCACCAATACTCAACAAACATGCATATTCATTACTATATGTCAACGGTTCAGATATACTCAAACATACCAACCAAACCAATATCTATATAAGCTACACAGGTCATTCACTCATGATTCATCGAGAACATCAATCCAACCTTGAGCACCATAAATCACCTTACGTAACAAATATTCAGATTAGTGACTACATGATCGTTCAGGAATGTATTACAGACAACGACGACACTATGCATCTAATGAACAGAAATTGAAGTCGCACAAATTCTAGCATCTGCAGCACGTAGAGTAAACAACTCTAGCTACAAAATAATCTAGCATATCAAACCTCCTTCTAAATTAACAGCTCATTTCACCGTCACTTCATTATATAACTAAGACTAAAGGATCAACCACACACTCACCAACCGTCACTAGTCGAGACACAACAAATACAGTATCACCACAATTCTCAACTCAAATTCACAGTCATTTCACTTCAAGTAAAATCAAATAATCAAACTAAAATCTCTTTATGATAGATCTCACATACTGTTTTTAGTTGAAAACCTGAACACCCTACCTAAAAGTATATAGAACTCGATTTCCATAAAAAATAAATCGCAGAAAGAGTTAGCTATACAGATTGCAACACGTGTTCCTGAACCATCAGCCCTACACATCACGAATTACCACAATTGTCGATTTATTACATATTTCTGAAAATATCAAGATATATATCTCTTTTACACGCGCCTTACATTTTAGAAACCCTAATGTCATCAATAAGACAAATCAGTGCACCAAATATATTCAACGAACCGGATTAGCTAGAATATCAATCCAACCTTCAACACCACTTATCACATTACATATCGGATAAGTAAACTTCAACTAATAAATACTCGTAGTAACAAAAACATCTTCTAACGTCATTGATACCTACTTCTAAATCAACGGTACATTTCACGTCACTTCACTATAACTAAAACCTACGGATTAAACTCAAATCACAATTTCCGAAAACGCAAACAATAAACATCAATTATATACAACAAATTCACAGTCATTTCATTACAAATTCATTTCACGGATTAAACGCACTGAACTCAAATAACTATTTCCGAAAAAACGCAAACAATTTATATCAATTACATACAGCATTTCATTATAATCAAAAAATATATAAAAATTAAAACAAACTGATCAACAACAATTGAACTACCTTTCTCACTACGAGCATCAATAAACGCACTACGCTCATAGCCTAACTTCTCCGCCGCATCTCTCACACTCTCCGCCGCCGCGCCGGAGACCGCAAGACACGGAAACCGGCGGCGGCACCGTAACAACGCCGTAGAAGAAGAGGTGGAAGTTGAAGTAGGTGAAAGTGAAACCCTAAGCCTAGGGCTTGTAGTAGAGAAGAAGAGAGATGGAGAGAGGATGGACATAATGAAAGGAGTGTGTGTGTGTGTTTTTAGTGTGTGAGAGAGAATGTGAAATGAGAGTTTGTTAGAGGTGTGGTTTTACTTTTTTAATTGAAGAGGTGAAGAAAACGGTGATGGTGACGGTGGTGGTGAATTGGATTAGAGGAGATGGGATGGGGAGGAGTGCATGTGATAAATTTTCATCCAAAACGAGGCAGGGATGGATATATTTGGATTGCTTGCCGTATGTAAATTAGTAGTGTTTGTTTCCGCTCGCTAAACCTCTTACAATATCCTTTTACACTCTGTTCTCAAGTTTTTTTTAAAAGAATGAAAAAGGATGGGAAAGAAAATTCAAAATATAAGTGTTCTTAAGTTTTTTTAAGAAGGAAGAGGAGGGGACGGGAAGGTGGGAGGGAGGGAAGGTGCGTGTTTTGTTATGTATATCTGTTCCGTCCAATTTTGGCCGGATTAGGAGGGGAAGCCTGTTATTAGCATCATGGGCTTATGTACAATTACAATTCTATCATCACTTTTTCATGCACGTTTTATACATTTTGACCTAATTATCCCATGTCACACATATCATTCCTACACACAATAATACTATATTATTTTTTTTCACTTATTCTCTCTTTGCATCAAAATCGTCAGTTCTGACGTTTGTCAGGATCCATGAGTAAAAGGATAAGTAGAGGGTTTTTGTAGAAGGGTTTATCATTTCTCTTATTTCATTGAGATATGCTAGAACCTAACAAGATTTTCAAAAAAAGACATCCCCGCAAACACAATGATGTGGCATGACACTTGAACCACTCATTGACTCTCTTCATTCATAACTCTCTTTTTCATAACAAATCATTTTGTTACACATCATTGTGTGGAAGTTTTTTTGTAAATTTTGTGTGATTCTAACATTTCTCTATTTTATTTTGTTTTGTTTTGGGCTTATGTTTTTTGTGGCTTTTTTTTTAAAAAAAAAATCGGTTTTAAAAATAAGCCACAATATGTAAGCTTATGAAACATAATCTCAAAATCAAATAAGATATAAGGCAGCTATATAACGCGAAACAAACACCCCTTAATTGATTCAGGTTGGTAAATGGAGGGTAGGGTGGTTATACATGTTGACTCGAAAAATGTAGGTATTTTTTATTTTTATTTTCTATTATTATTATTTTTTCTACATAACCGGTATTTTTGCGGTCGTTTCTGAACTCTTCATTTCTATTGCTTTCTTAGATGGCATACTCAGGGGCGGAGCCAAGATATTTTTCGAGGGAGGGCAAAAAAATTTTTTTTCATGACAAGCCGAAAAAAACTATTTTGTGCATGAGTGTCACCGAAACAAACCTTTGTCCAAACCAATAAGTAAACTAAGCAAGTCATATCAACCCGAAAATCTTACATTGTGAGACGATAAAAATAATACCCCGACTAAATATTATTAACGAAAAAGCACTATCTTTTAGTGATTCAGCACACAAACGAAAACAATACCTCCATATCAAGTAAACAGAACTAAAGTTTTTAACAAACAGTGGTTATCATATAAATATGTGACAAACATTTTATAAAGATTTAAAAAAAATCTTAATATACTTTTCTACTCATTCGTTTATAAAACTTAAATTCATATCGAATCTCCTAATTAAACTCTTATATTTTTATTACCAATGCCATTTTTTTTATTATTATTGACAAAGAGAAATGTAAATACGTAGTACGAGTAATTGTCAAAAGTCAAAAGTAAACAAAATACTACCGTAGTACTAATAATAAAGAATGATATAAATTATATGGAATAAAAAAGTTAGTTTTCATTCGGTGTACAACTGTACACACACGTGAGGAGAGAGAAATGCCATCATCTTCATTCTTTATCTTTCTTGCTTTCTTTTTCTATCGGACGAGAACTTTTTCAGCAAGCGGCAACATCAATCTTTTTTCCATTTCTATGTTCTTCCAGTTCTATCAAGCTTTGCTAACTTCATTTCAGTTACTTGTAGGGGGCAAAATGATGAAAAACACGAGAATCTATGATAAAATTACACTACGCCGGAAAGTTTGGAGAGGGGACGTGCCCACCGTGCCCCCTCCGTAGCTCCGCCTCTGGGCATACTTAATCAGCGAGTTTCGTGAGTTTTGAAACTAGTTATTTTCTCTTCGAAGACTTTCATGCTATTTTATCACTAAGATACTTTAGTGATATTATCTTTTGACTTTATATTTACTACATAAAAAGGAAAAATGGTTAAACTTGAATTCTTGACTTTGTTGAATTGTTGAAAAACGTGCAAGGAATCTTTACTACATAAAAAAATGGTCAAACTTGAATTCTTGACTTTGTTGAATTGTTGAATTGTTAAAAAATGGGTAAGGAAAGTATTGAATTTTCAATGCAATTAATGCAATATATCAAATGTTGAATTTTTCCAAAATGTTGAATTGGTAATATATAAAACCAATTTTCGTGAAAAAAATATTTTTTAATTTTCGGGAAAAATATACAAAACCAATTTTCGGGTCTAACCAGATTTCGAAAATATAAAAACCGGTTTTATTTGACCTGTTTTTCTAGTCGAAATCGGTTCAACCGGTGGAACCGGTCGTGTCGAACAGGGTTTCAAAACATTATATTTAATCCCCAAATCCTCAAACTTTTATTATTTTTCGTTTATAAACCATAAACTTTTTTTATCGCTACAACTATCTGTCGCTATAAAATCTCGTTGCTATGCACGGGTACTCGTCTAGTTTTTCTTAAAAGGTATAAATTGTCGAAAAATCTTCTTTGTGAGTGCTAATTGCTAAATGAGTTACAGGAGATGTTAAACTATCGCATTGACCTTTCAGCAAGGATTAAGATTGAATTCATACCATTTCCACAAAGAGGCACCATTTGACTCGCGCCTTATTGTGAGATAACATTGTCAGTATAATGCCCATTTGGATTTGTTTCTTTTTAGATTAGTTTTATTACTATAACTTTTGTATATTTTTCAATAATGTTAATTCACGCGCACACTTTTAGTGTATGTGTAAGATAATGTTCATATTAATTCCATAATTAACAAAAAGAAGTGTTTGTTCATATTGAGAAACATGATTATGCCAACATGATCTTTCAATTGAAAACAACAAACTAACGAAACTTGGGTATGGGATAGAAATCTTGTATCCCCAATCTCCCTAGAGAAAGTCGCATGTACCCATTCGCGATATTTGCATCTTCAGAACTATTATGGATTTTTAGGCAAATTTTACCAGTAAATAGAGTGTCACAGACATTAATTTCAAAAATAGCTCAAGCAACACAAAGTTACATTATTTGAACTTGCATGTTAAGAGTTGGAAATCAAAATAAAATATTTCGTTAATTACAGCAATATCAGTTTAAGTTATTAGGTTGGAATGGTCGAAACTCGAATGGAACACAATTAATGCGTGTAAAAATATTTTTTTATCTTGAAACATAGCAGTTATTATTATTATTATTATTATTATTATTATTATTATTATTATTATTATTATTATTATTATTATTATATTTTATTTTTTGATAAAAATTTCATTAAAACATAAAAAGCTTACACAAAGTTGGATGGGAGTCTAGACACAAGCTGCGCTCCCACCCCTTTCTGAATACAAAAGCTTATTCTATGAAAAATAAAAACGTCACATTTAACATTATTGGAGTGGCTAATGGCAATAGACTTAATACGTGAAAATGTGTCCAGAGCCTCCGTATCGAATTCGCCGAATGTAGAGAAAGTAAGTGGTATGAACTTGTAACTGTTGTCCTCGCATTTAGACGCATACTTTCTCTTTTTCTTCTCCACAGCGTTATGTAATGCTACCCCGGGAGAACACGAAGTTGCTCCTACACCAGCAAACAGAGAGATTCCAGTTACATATTATTATTTTAAGAAGGAAACCATTAGGTGTTGGTTGTTTCAAACTTGATAAGTTGAATCACAACACCAATGTAGAGACTATGATTTTGACAAATTTGTTTTCAACTAAGGTTAAATATCAAACAAGTTTTTGTTTTTGTTTTTGTTTTGTTTTTTTTTTTTTTTTTTTTTTTTGAACTATAATACCAAGCAAGTTGAGCATGTCAAAAGTGTTTCAAAATGTACTCTTAAGACATAAATGTACATTAGTCTTTCAATCGCTTTAAATTATATAAAGTTATTATCTAAAACTGTATCTTTTGTTAGAAAAAGTTTGAGGAAGGTTGTCACTTGTCCATCAGACTTTTTATTTCGAGCATCAATAAACGCATTGCGCTCATAACTTAACCCTTCTACATTCTCCACTGCATCTCTCACACTCTCCGCTGCCTCACCGAAAACCGCAAAACACGAAAACCACCGCGACACCATAAGAACGCCGTAGAAGAAAAGTTAAAGGTGAATTAGGTGAAAGTGAAACACTAACCCTAGGGTTTGTAAAGAAGAGAGTAGGAGAGAAGATAGGCATAATGAAAAGTGTGTGTGTTTTGTGAGTGTGTTTTTAGTGTGAGAGAATGTGAAATGAGAGTTTGTTAGAAGTGGTTAAAATGTGTTACAAGCTAAAGTCAAAAGCCAAGTCAAAGTTCAAATTGTAATACTTTAGAAGTCCAGGGGGTCAAAGTGTCAAGTTAGAAGTTGTTTATAAATTAGGCCCCAAAGTTTGTTAAGTAGCTGTTACACCTCTTGTAGCCTTTAAAAGGCAATCCTCTCCCATTAATCACTTTCACTCTTGATTTTGATAACTCCTCTCTCTGTTTGCTCTGTAAATGTTCCATTGTAACAAACCCACAATAATCTAATAACAATCCTTTTTTGAATCTTGTTTCTTTACTAATAGATTCCTAATTGTGTTGTTGCATTTGAGATTGTGATTTCATTTCTTGATTGATTTCTAATCACACATCACAAATGGTATCAGAGCGATCCTTGGCCACCATTAATGGCTGAATTCTGTTAGGATTCAGTTATTTCATTAGCGTTCAGTTACACCGATTGAAGATCTTGATCTTTTAATCACCCATCACACAAACATCAATTCCGGTCTATCTAGACCATTTGCCCAATCACAAAAATGTTCTTGATTACAATTTCCGTTTCCATTTCGAGAAAACGTTAGTTAGGAACTGTATGGTGGTCATTTGTCCTGGTGTGACTGAATCAATGGTGGTTGAGACAAAGAGATCATGGTGCTTATAAGAACCATGGAAACCCAACAAGAAAGTTTAACCAGCAATGCAAATTCCCTGGAAACACAGTTAGCAACATTGATGAGTACTGTTAACACCATGAATGCTACTATTGTTGCCATACAGAATAGACTTGATAGTGGTGAAGGAACCAGCCAAAGGAGGGAGGTTTTGGGAGGTCAAACTGGTCAGAACCATGGTCAAGGAGGTCAATATGGTAGGCTAACAAAGATAAAGTTCACTAAGTTTGATGGTAAGGATGTGATAGGATGGCTCTATAGGGTTAACAAGTTCTTTGAGATGGACCATATTGATGAGGATTTCCAAAAGATTACGCTAGTTTCAATGCACATGTTTGGGTAGGCTCTCAACTGGCACAAGCAATTCATTAGAAGGCATAGGGAGAATGTGGCTTGGGTGAAGTATAGACTCAGGTGAGGCAGAGGTTTGAGTCAGTGTTTGAAGATCCCATAGTTGAGTTGAAGAATTTAAGGCAAACCACTAGTGTGCAGGTATATCAAGAATCATTTGAAGCTTTACTAAACAAGGTTGATTTAACTAAATCTTACTCTTTTAGCTTGTTCATTAGGGGATTGAAAGAAGAAATTGCTCATTCTATTAGGATGTTTAAGCCGGCAAGTTTGATTGATGTGTTTTGTTTGGCAAAATTGCAAGAAGTTGCTACGATTGTGACTAAGAATAGATCTGCACCATTACTAGCTACTCCTAAGACTAATGTGATGGGGGTAATAGTAATAGGAATATGGGAAATGGGTTTAGAAACAACCAATTTGCACCTGTGAATCATGTTAAGTCTGTGCCAAACAGACCTTATAAGAGAGTGACCCAACAAGAATTAGAGGAAAAAAGAGCCAAAAACTTATTGTGATCAAAAGTACATGCCTGGACATAAGTTGTTACACCCCATGCTCGTTTTCACCAAAAATTAAAACTTTTTACGCAAAAACGACTTGACTATAATGGACCTCCTGTTACTCTTTTATAAACTGGTAGAAATCTATTACAAAATAGCCCTTGAGACCATTTTTAAAAGATACTAGACTCAAATACCATTAAAACGACGTGTGACACATCTTTTAACGATTTATGGTTCATTTTCTACAAAATAAACAAAACCAACAAAATCTGCCCAAACCCACATTTATAACAAAGATGAATAAATCATAACCAAGATGAACAAAATCAACTGCACAATCTAGACCCAAGATGCACAATCTCATAACCAAGATGTAGAATTTCATGGGTTATGCAATAAACCCATTATGACCCATTACACTCCAAACTACTTAATCCACTTTCATTACACCCCATACTTAACCAACATACATTATTTAACATCTTAAATCTGTTTCATAATTACTTGACCCATTAACAACCCAAAATGGGTAATATCATGCTTGTGCCAAACACTCCTTTAACTTGACTCAATAACTTACAAAACATATTTTGACACATCAATTGACTACCAAATCATTACCACATCTTTGACATACACTTTACAAATCGTAGAAAGACTCTTGGGGGTACAACCTTGACTTGAGCTCGGTATTCTACCTAGCTCTACTATCTTACCCAAGTCCTTCTACATCGCATATCCAACTTAATCTGTAACACCCCCTAATTTGAAATACGACAGCGGAATAGTAATTAGGGTGTTACGGTGAGGATCGAACATAATGATAGAAAACGGCTCAAAAGAGACGTTTTAAAACATAATTTCATTTATAAAAATTCAAATACAAGAGGTCCTTATCAGAGTATTATAATAAAAGTCTTGATGTTTTGAACTAAATCAAACATCTTTTATTTTACACCATTATTGAAATAAAGTAGACAAGTTTTGAAGTTTTTGCCGCCCATTCCATGCTTGCTTCCCCTGCTAAATACCTGAGATACATGCTTAAAAGTCAACAAAAATGTTGAGTGATATCATAGAGTTTGAATTTAATAATCATTTTGATACACAAGTAAGATTGTATTGGAAAATACAATCAGTTTGAAAATATTGATATTGCAGTTTATATATTGCTCTAAGTCTCATGACACGCAAACGTTAACAAATACCGTAAAAACGGAGGTGTTTATCAAATCAATGATAATTTTGCCCTCGTGTAATAGGTGATTTGCCAATTCCTATTTTTACTCAAATATAATTATCACGACTAATACGACTAACCACATGCATAATGGCATTCCGTCAAGTATTAATGGGACAGGCTGTCAAACCTTAAATAGATCTATTCATTATATTCGCGTTCAAATAACAGTGATTAATGGCTCATGATTAAGGGTCTTTTGGCAATAGCTAACTTAGGCATATATCAAGTCAAGAAGCATACAGAAAATTACTTGCGATCTGTTTATAACATGTATCCCCCTCACGAAGTTTTGAAAATAAGTAAATGTGAGGCTATGACTCACCTTAGATTGATACTGAAATGAAGAAAATAAAGTCGAACGAATTTATGATAACGGCTTCGAAACACAACCTTGTTAATACAAATATCGCCTAAAAACGTTATTTATATTTTACGATATTCGCTAAGTTTTGTTAATGACAAATGTAAACTTTAGTTTCTAAGTAAAACATAATCTTAGTTTTAAAGACTTGCATAAACTAGACTTTTGCTACATTTTACATTTCATAAAACACAACATCTTTTATTTTCTAAAAATAGAATTGTCGCATCACATTTATGGCAAGTTTTGTCATTATACATTTATGGAAAGAAATGTGTTTGACTTACTTTGATGTTGCTTGCAAGTTTAGTGTTTGACTTGATATTATGTGATGTGACATTGTTTGGTTTGCAAGAGCAATGAGATGTGACTTTGTTTGGTTTGCAAGATTTATTGCAAAACCAACTGCAAGCCCGGCAGTACCCTGGAGGTACACGGGCGGAACCCTTCTCAGGGGTCCGCCTGATCCGCCAGACCTGCAGAAGGTTTTGGCTATAAATATTGAGCCACAAGTTGAATTTTGGCTCATCACTTGACATTATATTTTAACACACACATTCATTCTTTCATCTAACCTCTTAGCATTTCATATGTGAAGTTTTTTTTGTAGCAAAGAGATTCACAAGCTTACTAAAAGTAACAAGTATTCAACACAACGTTGCAAGACTTGTTAGCATAGCATTGTGTAGACTTGTGTAGTTTACACTTCATTTGATTGTGTATTTTCAGTAGTGATCGGTTAGTATTTTAGTCCTCAAAATACAAAGTGTATAGGGAGTAGTTGTACCCTTGTAAAGAACTAACGGGAGTGGTTGTACCCTTGGTAAAGAACTCGACATCTAACTTTGTGTCGGTAAAAGTATAAGCGACGTGTAAGGTTTTCTCCGCCGGTGAAAGGAGCTTGTTGACTAGTGAAAGAAACTCTCGAGTTGGATACTCGGGGCGTGGACGTAGGGCAAGGAAAAAGAGTCCTTGTAGCCGAACCACGATAAATACTCGTGTTGTGGTTTGATCGTTTCTTTCATTTACTTGCATGTTATATATTGTGTTTTTGTACATATCTTTGATCAAACGGAAAGTTTCAAAGCTAACTTAACAAGTTAAAAAGATTTTAATCGGTAAACTATTCAACCCCCCTTCTAGTTTTCCACAATTGGGATCAGAGAGCTACGTTACTCAAGCTTTTAAAATATATTGTGTTTTAAAACTTGAAACGATCCATGGATTTTGAAAATTACAAAGAAGGGCAATCTATGCAAAGACCACCACTCTTTGAAGCAAATGGTTTTATATATTGGAAAAACCGTTTTGAAACTTACGTGAAATCTAAAGATATAGATTTGTGGTATATAATTATTGATGGTGATAACGTAGTTACTAACATCAAAGATGATGATCAAAAGAAATTATTAGGTAAAAATAATGAAGCTAAAATGATGCTTTACAATGCTTTGCCTAAGAAAGAATATGAAAGAGTCTTTTTGTGTAAAACCGCCAAAGATATTTGGCAATCTTTAATTGTCACTCATCAAGGAAACTCACAAGTTAAAGATAATAAAATTGATCTTCTTGTTCAACAATATGAACAATTTGTTATTTCCGAAGATGAGATTATTGATAATGCTTTTGCTAGATTTAATACTATTATTACTTCACTTAAAGCACTTGACGAATCTTTTTGTAGTAAGAACTTTGTCAGGAAATTTCTTAGAGCACTCCATCCGAAGTGGAGAGCAAAAGTGACAGCAATTGAAGAATCCAAAGATCTTTCAAGCATGTCACTTGATGAGCTAATTGGAAACCTCAAAGTTCACGAAATGGTAATGGAAAAAGATTCGGAACTAGTTAGAGGCAAGAAAGAAAAAGTTAAGTCCATTGCCTTGAAAGCTAGAGTCCAATCTAGTGATGATGAAGAATCTACTTCGGATAGTGACGATGAGGAATATGCTATGGCCGTTAGAGACTTCAAGAAGTTCTTTCGTAGAAGAGGAGAGTTTGTAAGGCAACCTAAAGATGACAAGAAAACTTTCCGAAAAGATCGTGATGATAGGAAAGGAAAGGTTGAAAGAAAATGCTATAGGTGTGGAGACACAAGTCATCTTGTAGGAGAATGTCCAAAACCACCCAAGAGCAAACCTCAACAAGCTTTTGTGGGTGGTGCTTGGAGTGACTATGAAGGAGATGATGATGAGCCAAAGAATGACGATATCGCTCTCATGGCTCACAACTCAAATGAGGTATTATCCGACTCATCTTACTCCTCTATTGATGATGACACTTTACAAAAAGAATATAACAAACTTTGTGAATTGAGCTTAAAAATCATAAACAAAAATAAAATTTTGAAAACTAAAAAGGAGTTTTTAGAAAATGAAGTTTATGAGTTAAAAGAAAAAGCTAAGAGATTAGAAAAGAGTAAAGGTATTGACACACCTTGCAAATCATGTGAAGAGCTTAAACTAGAAGTTGAGAAACTCAAAATTACTCAAAATGATCTAATAAAACAAACCACAAAGTTTAAGAAGTTCGATAAGAGCATTTCTTGTGCGGATGAAATTATGAAACTTCAAAAGTCACCCTTTGATAAAACAGGACTAGGATTTACAAAAATAGAAACTCCAATGGGTCAAATAAAACAAGAAAAGATTGCACAAAAAACAAATAAAATTGCTACAGCAGCCTGCGGATCAGGCGGAACCCAATTTAGGGTTCCGCCCGTTGGTCCCGAAGGTTCCGCCAGGCCTGCTGCAGCAGTAACCTCATCCACTTCGGATCGTTCAAAATTTGTTAAAGTTACATACAAAAGTGGAACAAAACCTATGTTTAAAACTGGAGTAGGATTTAGTAAAAATGAATTTAGAGCTAAAACTACTCAACCAAGACCTAAGACTCCAATTCCCAAACGCCCCTTTCCAAAGAGCAACTTCAACGCTCGACCAAACTACCAACATGTTTGGAACCAAAACACTCCTAGACATTACCAAACTCCAAACCACATGCCATGGAACCCTTATGCTCTATTTTCATACTTGGAACAAATTAATGGCATGCTTAATTATTGGCTCCAAACGGTCAACCTAATTGACCAGGTGATGGTCAACCAAGTCAAACAGCCTAGAGTCAATGCTCCGCGGAAGTATAGTGTTTCCCCGGGTCGTTATGTCCCGACGAGGTGTGAATGGCCAACAAACGGTTTCGTGATCGGGTGAATTTGGATGAGAAAAAGGGATTGAGATTGGTTACACTAAGGATTTATACAATGAAATAGCTTAAAGAAGCTATAAGAATAAGACAGGAAAGTAGGAAAAACCAGAAACGATTTAAACATAGAAACGCGTACGTTCAGTTTTAAGTAACGCGAACGTACAAAATAAAACGCGAGTTCTGGTAAAATAAAATACTTACAAAACTGAAAATCACATTTTTACAATCCTAATAATAAAAGAAACTTTTTAGAAAATTAAAATTACTTTTTACACTATTTAATTAATTATTATTAATTAAATACTATTAATTACTTATTAATTATTTAAATTAAACTAAATTATAACTAGTTATGAAATTACACTAAAAATATGAAAAATAAATTTGGAAAAATCTAAAATATTATAAAACTAATTTTCAAACTTAAAATATATTTTCCTACTTTTTATATAATTACTATTAATTAAAAACTAATTTAAACTAATTAAAATTACACTAATTAATAGGAAAATGTAAAATAAGCTTGGAAAAATAAAATTAAAACTTAGAAAAGTCTAAAATAATATAAAACTAATTTTAAAACAGAAAATATATTTTTAAGACTATTTAAATAATTACTATTAATTATTAACTAATTATTAATTAATAAAAACTAATATTAATTATTAAAAATACTAAATGAAAAGAGAAAAATATGAAAAATTTACAGAAATTATTTTACAACTATATGAACTTAAGAAAATTATAAAAACAGAAAGTGCTTAAGGAAAATAAGCACTTAAGCAATAAGCTTCTTAAATAGAAGCTATCACTTTAAGAAAATTTGGCTTTTTTGAGTTTTTCTTTAACAAAACTATTTGATACTATTAAAAAACTAACTTTAATAAAAACACTTTGCTTGAATCACAAAAATAAGCACAGATGGGGAATCAAGTGCTTATCAGATTTGAACTTATGGCTTATTAGGACTTGAGAAGCTTGAATAAGCTTATAAACAACCACACTGAGACAAATAAGCTAAGACAGATATCTGAGGGTTTGAAATAAGCTAATTGAACCAGAAAACATAAGAAAATAAGCAATAAAAAAGCAATAAGCAAACCATCATTCACCACAGTCCAACACAGGTTAACTGAGGCAACTTGGGAGGACTGTGGGGCCCACCTGAGATCTTGGAATCCCAAACCAAGAGCTGATCCTAAAAGTTGAGCTAGCAGGCTCTTTAATAAGCCAAGAAACTTATACTGGGACCTACTAATAAGCACAAGAAGGGCTTGGGAAGTTGGGCTGAATAAGCTGAGACCTCAGCTTATATGTGAATGGGACAAGCTTAATGGGTGAAGCAGCCCAAGGAAATAAGCCAAGAAACAATGAATAATCCCAGAACTCAAAAGCCTGGCTTATTGGCTTCTCAATAAGCCAACACTCATACAAAGGGGCCCACAATTGAGGAAGTTATGAGCCAAGAAAAATGGTTCTGTTTGGTCAGGTCTGTGGTGCAGGGCATAAGCTTGCCCTGCAGGCCACTTTGATAAGCAATTACAAGCTCAATTAAAATCCTAAAAATAAGTGCTTAATGGCTTTCTAAAGACTAGCTGGGAGTATACAATCCCTGAAAATTTCAAGGCATGAACCCAAATAGAAAAATCATTAAAATTCCTACCATTTTTGGATTTCTGCACAAAAACAATTTTTGACTTTTTATTTAAACTTGAAATATTGACTTTGTTGAGGTTTGATCCTAACTGACTGAATGAAATGGATGTATTAGGGTACAACAAGACTGAAATAAGCTATATTAATAAGCTTTAAACCTAAATGATGACTAAATTACTCCTAATCCTAATCAGTTAACTAATGGCAAGTGTCACAGGTTGATTTTGACTATTTTCAAAGAAAGATTGGATTTTAAACCTTAAATTGACTTATACTAACCTAAGGTAGTGTACTGACATCAATTCCACAACAAAACAACAACCAAACCACCCACTATCTACTAAACCAAACACCCCTTTAAGGGACTGTTTGATGGTTTTGAGAGGCCAATGGGGAATCTGGGTATCAGTACTGATTCTCAACCTAAGGTTTAAGCTATAAGTACCATACAAAAGCCATTTAATCAGAAAATAAGCATACTAACAAGCATAAACTAAAATAAGTAGTTACACTAATGCAAGAACCAAAGATGTGACCTAAAGAGCAAACCTTAATTCAGTAGCAAAAGGCTCATCAGAGCTTGTCACCAAGCTTAAATGAAACAGAAGGCAACCTCCAATCCTTTTCTGAATTACCACATCACCATGATGTACACATGTTGACTTTTGTTGACTAGTGAACCCTTTTTGAACTAAACTCTATTTTGCACCTTGTTGAACTTATGAAACTTTATAAAAGACTTATCTAAACCACAATTACTACTAATTAAACATTTTCATAACATCACAGAATGAAATAAATTTCTTAAATAGAAATTGCAATGGTGAAATAAAAACTTGAACTTGATTCTGAATTAAACTAGATTGTTGTTACACTAAGAAACTTTTAGGAATACAATTCAAAGCTTAAAACAAAGGGAATGAAATTACATTAAACTAAACTATAACTAAATAAAACTACCTACTGCTACACTACACTAATAATATCCATTCTTCATTTTCTTTTTCTTTTATAGTCCCTGCAGTCTCTCTCTTCCTTTCCCACACTTAACTTGAGCCATTGGATGAGTGTATTAGATCCCCACCGTTCAAATGTATTTTGGCGCGAATTTGGGTTTTGGCAGGTTTAGGTTACTTGTGGTAATATTAGGATCATTAATTGGTCTTGAAGGTTTGTGTAAGTTGGGGAGACAAGGATTGGTGGAGTTGAGGTGGGGGAATGGGTGAGGTTGAGTGTGGAAGGGAGTAGCAGGGTCCAAGTGGTGAGGGTGAGTGGTGGTTTGACTGGGTAAGGATAATAGGGACGGGGGGTGTTTTTTTTATTTTGTGTTTTGGTTTTGAGATTGGGCCAGAAATGGTGGGCTGGGATTGTTGGATCATGGGCGGGGTTTATTTTGGGTCGGTTTGTTGGGCAAATTAAATAAGGGTCCGTTTGATTTGTAACTAAAATTCACAAGGACCATTTTTGTAATTTACCAAAGTTGAGGCCCTGAAATGTAACTTTCCAAATTTAATCACAAGGACTATAATTGTCACATGTGAATAACATAAGGACCAAAATTATAATTTTCCAAAATTTGAAACCCCGATGACCAAAATTGATATTTTTCAAAGTTTAGGGGTTAATTTTGCCAATATGTGAAAAACTTTTATCCAAGGACCAAATTTGAACATTTTTGAACTTCAAAGGACTAAAAATGATTTTTCATCCAAAAATATCCCACCAGGGACCAAATCTGCCAAAATCTGTAACTCCAGGGACTAAATTGTAAATTTCCAAAACTTTTCTAATTTTTCACCAAAGGAAAAAATATGACAACTTATGATTGTAAAAGGACCTTTGGTGATTTTTCTTTTGAAATATGTGCTCAGGGACTAATTTTGTCAATTTTTGAAAGTTGGGGGGACTGAAATTGCCAATTTTGCAAACTTTGTACATTTTTCATCTGTTTTGGCTCATTTTGCATCTAAAACATATAAAACACAATTTTGAAATATTTTTAGTATTTTGATGCATTTCTGAGTGTTTTTGTATGTTTTGCAGTTCAGATTAGACCAAAAATGATGAGTGTTTGAGCACTCATCACTTAACCAAAATGGACCCATGAGAAATTGGGGACCAAATGTTTGAGTGTTTTTCATAAAATAGGTGTGCCTCAAAGTTTGTTTGGAACCGGATGAATGGATTAAAGATAGCGGTTATTCAAGGCACATGACAGGTAACAAAAGCCTCTTCACTTCTTATCACAAATGTGACGGAGGTAATGTTACGTTTGGTAGTAATGCTAAGAGCAAAATCATCGGAAAAGGTACAATCTCTCATGACTCCCTTTTTATTAATGATGTAGCTCATGTTGATAACTTAGGTTTTAATCTCCTTAGTATTAGTCAACTTTGTTGTAATAAGTATAATGTTCTTTTTAGTGAAAACGGAAGTAAAATACTTAAAGATGGTATAACCATAGCCAAAGGTGTCCTTAAGAATAACGTATATGTCATGAAGATGGATCCAACATCTAGAGACAAACTTTGTCTTACCTCATTAGATGAATCTTCAACTTTATGGCATAGACGTTTAGGACATGCTAACATGAAACTAATCCAAAACTTGTCCTCCAAAAACTTAGTTCGAAACCTACCTAAGTTGAAATATGACCAACACTTTTGTGATGCTTGCAAAGTCGGTAAACAAGTCCATAATAGCCATAAGGCTGAAAACTTGGTTTCTACATCTAGGTGTCTAGAACTTTTGCATATGGATTTATTTGGTCCATACGCTATACAAAGTTATGGAGGCAACTTCTACACTTTGGTTATAGTTGATGATTACTCAAGATATACTTGGACAAAATTTTTGAAAAGTAAAAATGAACCTTTTGATAAATTTTAGATTCTAAGTAAGAAAATTCAAAATCAAGTAGGGTCTAATATTGTGTCTATTAGAACGGATCACGGTCGTGAATTTGATAATGAATTTCAATTTGGAAACTTTTGTGATAATAATGGTATAACTCATAACTTTTCGGCTCCTCGTACTCCTCAATCTAATGGTGTAGTAGAACTGATGAGGCGAAAAATGATCCGTTTTTAGGGGGTCATTTAAGCCCGAATCCGAATTTATTTGATCAAATATTGCCCTAAATCGTTCCTTTTGTGATTTTAGGTGTTTGGAGAGTGAATTCTGGAAAAGAGGCTATTTTGGACGTTTTTGGAGCATAAAGTGAAGAAAACAACAAAGTACCAAATCCAAGCTGGAATTACAAGGTGACGGCGTCAAGAATTTACTCTTGACGGCGTCAGAAAGGATGAATATTTTACCGAAGGTTGTGAAGGCGTCAGATGAAGAGATGACGGCGTCAAAATGACCAAGATTAATTTACCGAGGGTGGTGACGGCGTCACTTAGGCCGTCACGATTGGATCTAGGGCGTCCGAGGAAGTATATGGCGGCGAGTTGACGGCGTCAGATTTTACTCTTGACGCCGTCAGGACGATTTTCCTATATATAGTTTTCTAGTTTTTTCATTAAAAGAGAGGGAAGTTTTGGTGAAACCCTAAAGACGATTTTGGTGCCTCTTTTACAGGTTTTTCAAGGGTTCCAAACCCTTGAGACCTTGCATTGTAATTGAGATAAGTATACTCTTAATTCAATCAATATGTCTATGTGTTGGTTGTCTATCTTTTGTTCTTATCTTAATTCTACTATGCTAGGCTAAATTTCCTTTGTGTTTGCTTAGATCTAATGAAACCTAGATGTTGATTATGTGTTGATTACTTGTCTATTCTTGTTTTGAATGAATGATATTATATGTTAGGCTTAAGAAAACTGGCAGATCTCCAAATGGTAACATGCTTGAACGTCTTAAGAAACATGAACCGAGGCGTACTAGGTCTTTATTGGTTGTATTTAATGCATGAGCCACTGTTTACAATCCCTATAGTTGTGCTGGGTCATGGTGTAGGAGGAGATAAGAGCTCATAGAGTTGGGGAGTTATGTATGCCACTCCACGAATGCTATTAAGGAATACAACCCGTCATTCATACAAGTGTAACAAGTAATTAACATGTAAAAGATATCTAGGGAGTAATGAAGTCTAAGTAAACACAATTTCTCCAACCACTGCTCACAACCTTAGTTTAATATTAGTTTAATTTCATTTTCATTAGTTAATTAGTTATAAAGTAGTTTTTTGGGTTAGTTGATTAGCAACTAATTCCGCCCACTCCTTCAAAACCCGAGATTTTACTTGCTTTCATAAAATATAAAAACACAAAAATAATCATCTTCCATCTCTAGAACTATTAATTAGGCTTTCTAATCCTAGCGACACTATTCCTAAGCTGAACGATCAATCCCCCGGTACTTGTCACTATACTATACTACAACGATCAGGTACACTGCCTGGTGGGGGTTGTAAGCCTCGCGAGATCCCTCGAGAGGTAAAGCAAGGTGCGATTCCCACGCATCAAGTTTTTGGCGCCGCAGCCCGGGGAATAGTTATTGTCTAGGTTAGAATTTCTTTTTATTAGGTCTACTTGCTAGATTCCTTTCTAGTAAGATTTTATTTTTATTTTTTAGGTCTTCTTTAGTCTATCTTATTTCTTCGTGCTTTTGTTCGTAATTCTTCGTGTCTTTGTTCGCAAACTATTTTGATGGATCACAATAACATTGATCGGCTGATTCCTGTTATTCGTGTTTTTCGTCGTAGGATGTTCCAATTGCCCACCCCACTTCCTTTAGCAGAAAATGAGAACCCACCTAACCTCTCACCCAACCACCACTTTGACAATAATTCTGAACTAGAAGAGTCTGATCATGATGATGACCGTAGGGCTAGTCCTTTTTACTATTCAGACTCCGATGAGGATCTCGATGATGGTGACGTAGTCAATGAGGATAGAATGGAAGAGGAAATAAACCCTCTTAGGTATGTGGACCCTAGAACTAGGATTGAGTGCGATAGTTCATTTAACATGCAATTCCCTTGTAAGATTGGATCTAAGAGCTTTAACGCCTATCTCAACTCATCTCTTCCCATGAATATAATCTCACGTAATGAATACAATAAAATCATGGTAGATGAGTTAGAATATAAAGGAGAAAACATTGTGGCTATGGCAATACCATTACATGTGTTTGTAGGAAGTTTGGTTTATCTTGTTGAATTCATGGTTATGGAGAATCTAGGAGAATTTATTGATGATAAATTGACCCAAGTTGTGTTTGGAAGATCTTTCAAACGATTGACCAACCTCGATGAAAAACTCATAGAAGGGTTAATTACATTCTCGGATGGGGATGAAGAATTTGTCTATCAAATGCCCCGCACACACCCTATGTTCAAGGATTTCTCCATGGAAAAGTGTAGTAGGTATCCGCCTATGGAAATGCTAAGTGAGAATGATAAGAGGAAGGGACTTAAGTACACATATGAAAAGAATAAAAGATATTATCGCGGGTGCTTAGAGTTAGGAGACGAATACAAGAAAGATGAGGCGACTATTAGATGGCTCACACTTGGTTACGTGAGCATAAGCGATACGCGTTAACCCACGACTTTGAGTCTAGCTACAAGACTCGTAAATAAAGAAAAGCGCTTCTTGGGAGGCAACCCATGTTTTGTGTGATTTTATTTGTTTGATTGTTATTTGCTTCCGTATGCATGTTTTATTTTTATTGTTGGTTGATCATGTTTCTCAATTAAAATGTGGAAATACTTTATTATGTTGTTTAGCCTAGTCTTAACTTCAACCTAAAGGTATTTTTGCAAAAGATAAGTGTAAGGGGAAACCCCAAATATGTTTTTTAAGAAACAAACCGATCATGATTCTCCACAATATTTAATGAACATGTGTATTCGTATTGTTAGAGTCAAATGCTTGTATTGAGTCATGATGTAGTTTTGCAGGATTTTCCAGGAAGTAGGACAAAGTTTTTCCAGAAATTTTCCGGAAACTTAACATAAAGATTTCTGCAGGTTCATTCTGACGGCGTCAGGCAATTGCTCTTGACGGCGTCAGGAGTCAAAAATCTGGAAATTTTACCAGTTTTGTTTTTCTAACGGAGTCTTATAAGTTTTTGTGAATTATTAAGTTTTATAATCTCCAGGAAATCTGCAAACTTCATTCCACAAGCATTATATCTTATTTTGTTTTCTAGGATTTAGTAACTTATATAGGATGCCGCCGATTTTACGCGAGGTTGCCTTGTCTACTTTTGTCAGGATTTACAGGTTATTTGAGACAAGAAGATGATTTATATTCTGGAAGGGAAGCTTTGATTGTTCGTTTTCTTGGAGGAAGATTTAACCTGGCCAACCTAAAATCCATACCGAGCGAATCAGGGGAGTATTTGAATTCATTCTCTTTACTTTTAACTTTTACATTCTTTACTTGAACATTGGGGACAATGTTCATCTTAAGTGTAAGGGGAGGGTAAAAAGATGATACCTTACATATGCACTTTCGCTTGAGTTTGTTTTGTTTGATAGTAGATGAGTAATAAAACTATGAGAAATACTTGTTAGTGTAATTTTAGCGCCAAATTTAAAATTTTTTACAACATTTAGGAGTGAAACTTTAGCCATAGCAAGCGTCTCATGGATAGGAGGTTGTATGACTAGCACATAACCGTATATTCAGAAAAATTTTCCACCCAAAAATGTGAGGTTCGCCTTTAGTTTTGATAGGAAAAGCATTTATTATTGGTGCTTATGAGTGTACCGGTAGCATTTAGATTCTAGAACTTGCGTTAGTGATGCATCCCGAGACCGCTAGTGAGACTACATTCGTGTAGTAGGATTTACTACATGATAAGAGGCATTAGGATCACCCTTGTGTTAAACCCGTATTACGATTACTTGACCATTTAAGTCATATTACTTGGCTAGTTAAGTCAACTAATTTTTCCCACACCCTTAGCGTTGTACTCATTTTTAGTACACGATACCCCTAGTACACCCCTCCGAGCCTATCTTTTCGTTTCTAACTTTAAGCATTTTACTTAAAGGAAGAATTTGTTACACCCCACTTAAATGTACACCCAAATCGCCTTAGCCTTCCGTGTATGCGCTCATTTTTAGTGCATTATTGTTATTTGTTAAACCCTAAGTTAACTTTCTAATTGATTACATGGTTGCTAAGTCGAGTCATATCCTTGTACATATTGTTTTGGGACGATTGGGACTCATGGGTAAGTACTTATTTTATGGAGTAATGGGGAAGAACAACACTTATTACCCCCATATGTACGTTAATCTTAAAAGTGCTCCAAGTGTTTTGATTTTCTTAATTCGAGTCATTAGAATAGTTTAATGTAAAGTATGTAAAGATTCAAGTGTAAGGGGAATGCTCAAACCCCTATGATGTATTATTTTGGATGGTAGGGTAAGAGTGTATGAAAAAAAAAATAATAAAAAAAAAAAAAAAAAAAAAAATCGAAAAAATCAAGAAAAAGAAAAAAAAAAATAGAAAAGAAAGAGAGAAAAAACATACGGACTACCATCCCGTTTTCATTCTATGTTCATTTTATGTTTTTAGTTATTTTTCATTTATTAGCTTAAGTCGAGTCTAGTCTTGGCTTAGCAACGCCATCTTGTACATGTAATTAACTAAGATTGTTAACTCGCCACCAGTAAAATCCCCTTTATCCAACAAAACCGTGTAATTCATATCCCTACACCTAACGTTATAACCCTTTAAAAAGACCTCTTTGATAGTTTATCCTAGGTGCTTACGCCATGTGGTGGAGGTTTGATCCTTTCCCAAGCCTATGGTAATCTATTTTGCTATGACAGGTAGTGAGAGATATCTTCCATTTCCATAATGTTATATTACTTTATTACACCCGAGAGATGTGAGTATCTAAACACTATTTGTGAGGTGCTTGTGTATGACCTCCGTGCTTGTCTATTGGTCTTTAGTGGAACGATTATTTGTTGTAATTACTTTTATATTAGTGTTAAATGACCCCTAACTTGTCTTTTGAGTAGAATAAAAGCTCATTTGCTTGAGGACAAGCAAATCTCAAGTGTAAGGGTATATGATGAGGCGAAAAATGATCCGTTTTTAGGGGGTCATTTAAGCCCGAATCCGAATTTATTTGATCAAATATTGCCCTAAATCGTTCCTTTTGTGATTTTAGGTGTTTGGAGAGTGAATTCTGGAAAAGAGGCTATTTTGGACGTTTTTGGAGCATAAAGTGAAGAAAACAACAAAGTACCAAATTCAAGCTGGAATTACAAGGTGACGGCGTCAAGAATTTACTCTTGACGGCGTCAGAACGGATGAATATTTTACCGAAGGTTGTGAAGGCGTCAGATGAAGAGATGACGGCGTCAAAATGACCAAGATTAATTTACCGAGGGTGGTGACGGCGTCACTTAGGCCGTCACGATTGGATCTAGGGCGTCCGAGGAAGTATATGGCGGCGAGTTGACGGCGTCAGATTTTACTCTTGACGCCGTCAGGACGATTTTCCTATATATAGTTTTCTAGTTTTTTCATTAAAAGAGAGGGAAGTTTTGGTGAAACCCTAAAGACGATTTTGGTGCCTCTTTTACAGGTTTTTCAAGGGTTCCAAACCCTTGAGACCTTGCATTGTAATTGAGATAAGTATACTCTTAATTCAATCAATATGTCTATGTGTTGGTTGTCTATCTTTTGTTCTTATCTTAATTCTACTATGCTAGGCTAAATTTCCTTTGTGTTTGCTTAGATCTAATGAAACCTAGATGTTGATTATGTGTTGATTACTTGTCTATTCTTGTTTTGAATGAATGATATTATATGTTAGGCTTAAGAAAACTGGCAGATCTCCAAATGGTAACATGCTTGAACGTCTTAAGAAACATGAACCGAGGCGTACTAGGTCTTTATTGGTTGTATTTAATGCATGAGCCACTGTTTACAATCCCTATAGTTGTGCTGGGTCATGGTGTAGGAGGAGATAAGAGCTCATAGAGTTGGGGAGTTATGTATGCCACTCCACGAATGCTATTAAGGAATACAACCCGTCATTCATACAAGTGTAACAAGTAATTAACATGTAAAAGATATCTAGGGAGTAATGAAGTCTAAGTAAACACAATTTCTCCAACCACTGCTCACAACCTTAGTTTAATATTAGTTTAATTTCATTTTCATTAGTTAATTAGTTATAAAGTAGTTTTTTGGGTTAGTTGATTAGCAACTAATTCCGCCCACTCCTTCAAAACCCGAGATTTTACTTGCTTTCATAAAATATAAAAACACAAAAATAATCATCTTCCATCTCTAGAACTATTAATTAGGCTTTCTAATCCTAGCGACACTATTCCTAAGCTGAACGATCAATCCCCCGGTACTTGTCACTATACTATACTACAACGATCAGGTACACTGCCTGGTGGGGGTTGTAAGCCTCGCGAGATCCCTCGAGAGGTAAAGCAAGGTGCGATTCCCACGCATCAAGAACGTAAAAACCGGACATTGCAAGAGATGAGTAGAACAATGCTTAATGAACAAAACATTCCACAAAAGTTTTGGTGTAATGCCGTCAACACTTCAACGTACATTTTAAATCGAGTCCTAAGTAGACCATTTTTGAATAAAACCCCTTATGAACTATATAAAGGTAAAAAGCCTACATTAGAATACTTTAGAGTGTTTGGGAGTAAATGTTTCATTCTTAACACCAAGGATTATCTCACCAAATTTGACCCAAAGTCTTATGAAGGTGTATTTCTTGGATATTCACAAAATAGTAAAGCATACATTGTTTTGAACAAAGAAACCTTAAGAGTCGAGGAATCGTTGAACGTAACATTTGACGAGAGTCCACCTCCCTCTAAGACATCACCTTTGGTAGATGATGACTTAGTTGAAAGCCAAGCAATAGAAAATCAAGAAATTTTAAGTGATGACAAAGAAGATGAACTATTTAACAAAGAACTTGTCAATGTCAAAGAATCTAAAAGTCATCCATTAGATGGTGTCATTGGCAACATTAACGAAAGAACACTATGGTCAAAAGTTCAAAATGAAAGCAACTATTTTTGTTTCGTATCAACAATTGAACCTAAAAATATTAATGAAGCCATTAAAGATGAGTCTTGGGTAATTGCAATGCAAGAAGAGTTAAACCAATTTGTTAGGAATGATGTATGGACATTAGTTCCTCAACCAAAGAGTCAAACTATAATTGGAAAAAAATGGGTATTTCGAAATAAAATGGATGAAAATGGAATTGTGTCTAGAAACAAAGCTAGGTTAGTTGCACAAGGATATAACCAACAAGAAGGCATTGACTACGATGAAACTTTTGCTCCGGTTGCTAGGCTCGAGTCAATTAGAATCTTACTTGCATATGCATGTGCACACAATTTTAAACTTTTTCAAATGGACGTCAAAAGTGCATTTCTAAACGGAGTCATTAATGAAGAAGTGTATGTTGCTCAACCACCGGGCTTCATCGATTTTGAAAAACCAAATCATGTTTACAAACTTAAAAAGGCTCTTTACGGACTTAAGCAAGCTCCAAAAGCATGGTATGATCGACTTAAAACATTCCTAGTTGACAATAAGTATACCATGGGCTTAGTTGATAATACTCTCTTCACTAAGAAGAAAGATTCACATATTATCATAGTTCAAATCTATGTTGATGACATTATATTTGGATCAACTTGTCAAGAATTATGTGTGGATTTCTCAAAAATCATGCATGATGAGTTTGAAATGAGTATGATGGGAGAACTCAACTTTTTCCTAGGACTCCAAATCAAACAACTAGAAGATGGTATCTTCTTTAACCAATCTAAATATATTAAGGACATGCTTAAGAAATTTGGACTAGAAGATTCGAAACCTATCAAAACTCCCATGTCCACGGAAACTAAACTCACCAAGGATGAGGAAAGTGAATCCGTAGATAGCACTAAATATAGAGGTATGATTGGTAGTCTACTTTACCTAACGGCTAGTAGACCCGACATTATGTTTAGTGTTTGTCTATGTGCTCGTTTTCAAGAAGATCCTAAAACTACCCATCTCGAAGCCGTTAAAAGGATTTTTAGGTATATTAAGGGCACTACACATTTAGGTTTATGGTATCCCAAAGGAACGGGAATAGACACCATAGTGTATGCCGACTCGGATCATGCCGGTGACTATGTCGATAGAAAAAGTACAAGTGGTATTTTTACTTTTGTTGGACATTGTCTCACCTCATGGTTCTCTAAGAAGCAAACGGCTCTTGCTATCTCAACAACGGAAGCCGAGTACGTTTCGGCCGGAAAGGCATGTCAACAAGCTCTTTGGATGAAGCAAGCTCTTGTCGACTACGGAATTCAACTCAACGACATCACAATTCTTTGTGACAACAAAGGTGCCATTGATCTTAGCAAAAACCCGGTTCAACATGCTCGTACCAAACATATTGAAATCCGTCATCATTTCCTTCGTGACAACGTTCAAAAAGGAAATATCTCAATTGAGAAAGTTTCTTCCGAAGACAACATAGCCGACATTCTCACAAAACCCCTTAAACGTGAACCTTTTAACCTTCTTAGGCTAGGCTTAGGACTCATGGAACCCACATTATAGTTCTGGACATTTGACAAAAATCACAAAAATCAAAACAAATCCATAACTATTTTTTCTCAGCAGGGTCGGCGGAACCCTCACATATAACGGGAGGAACCCATTTCAGGGGTCCGCCTTATCCGCCGACCTGCAGAACCAAAATCTTTGTTTATATTAAACCAAACATCCATTATCTCATACCACCACTTCCAAACTGCTACTATTCACTTTACCATCCATCAATACCTACGAATTCTTGGTCTTCCATTCATTTACATTGCAACTAAATCATCATTGTAAGTATTCTAAACATGATTACAATCCTGATCTGAGTCTAGGAATTCTATTTCTTGCACAAAAACAAAAACTTGGGGTTATGCATTAACTTGAAAAACTCATGCATTAGATTAGGTGTTTAATAAAACTAGTCATGTTTCCCATAGTTAGGAATTGCATCTTTAATTAGTATAAACATGTTTGCTAAAACACCCCATGTCAAATCCTTCCAAAAATTTCTCACAAGTAGGACAAATATTTTTTCGTCTCACATTGAGAATACAAAATCAAAACGTTATGTTTAAAACATCACTTGCATAATGTCTCTTGAATGCTAAAGGGAATACATAACCAATATGTATTTTCGGGTACATTCAAACGAAGCTACATTGAACTAGGAGCGTTTGGGTTATCTTTTGTTTTATAACAAAACTTGCATAAAACGATTTTGAAGCATCAAAATGAGTCAAGATAACCGCACCTCCACATTGTTTTCATATAGGCACACACTAGAACTTCCACATTATAATAGTGGTTTACATAAACTAAAATGTGAAATTTTGTTGTTCTAGGAATCATCATGCCTCCTCTAACCCACTACGACCACAAGGACACCATTAAGTACTTACCAAAACACCACTAAACCAAAGGCCTTACCCCAAACCAAGTAAACATTTTCAAAGCCCTAGAAAAACACTATGTCCATGAGGGTAGAACCATTGACCCGTCTTTCCTAGAAGGCACAAACCTTTACGCCGATTTTGCCATAATCAACTTTAAGTGCCTTTTGAATATCGACGAGCCTATTTGTCCTAGGTTCATTCTAGAGTTCTATGCATCCTCCGTCCTCTCCACGGATGACTATGGTCATATGTCTATCAACTTTAGGGTTAGCGGTCATCAATACTCCTTTACTCTTGAGGAGTTTGCTCAAATCCTAGGTGTTCCAAACCGTGGTACTTGCCTCTATTCCGACTTGCACTCCCTCTCAACTCTTGGCAACCTCCAAGATCGTATCCACCCTTGTGACACACCCCTTGTCTCAAAAGACGTTCTCCGTGACCACCTCTTTGTTAGGACCACCACCACTAGGAGAACCCGTTCGGGGAATGAGGTCGATAAGGACCCATATGGAATGGAAATATGAACGAACTCAAACCCCAATTCAAGAAATGGGAGGAAGTCCTTAGAGCCAATGTCATTAGCACAATAGGGAACCGTGACCATATCAACCTTTGCCTTTGCTACATGCTCTACTCCTTGTCCGTTAGGCAACCCTTCAACCTTGCCTACTACATGGCCAAGAGAATGGCCGACATTCCCGTGCATGGCACAACGGCTATGCCGTATGGAATGCTCTTGACCTGTCTCTTTAGGTTCATCTCACCCATTCCACCAACTCCAAACGGTCTTCGCCTTAACTACTCTCTCATCCCACACACCTTTGTCCCACTAAGTGATAAGAGAGTGTACAAAGCCCAAGGAAAACGTCCACATCCTCCTACCTCATCTTCGTCTTCCTCAATGAGTGAAGATGACAATTTGCCAAACTCTAGGCTCCCTCCTCTCGAATACCTTTCTCAACTTCTGGATATTCCTAATGAGTCGGAGGAGTTCAAGCAAACAAAGGGGATGTTTAAGAATCTTGGAAGGTTCCTTGGAAAGCTCAAGAACAAGATCGACCGTCAATGAGTGCGGGTGTGTAGGAGTGTTTGCCACTAGGTGCTATTTGAACAAATTTGGTCGTTTAAACAATATTTGTGATGAATTTGTGTGTTAGTACAATGTTTGATACAATTTGGAACATGTAGTATCTAACTTTGATGCAGGTAGACAACTCTTGGCAAGTTGTCAAATTTTCAAGTTTATGATATTTTCACTAAGTATAGTCAAATTCTCGACCTCAAGGTCAAAGTCCTATGAAATGCATGTTTACGTGTCTATTTTTTGCATTGCCCAACCAGAAATGCCTTATCTATTTGATTTTAGGAGTTTTCGAAAATTTTGAAAATCGTCTCTGGTGAGTGCTTATTCACTCACCTTTTCTTTGCCAAAATTGGACCAAATGAACCAAAAACTAACCAATAATGCCATAGAAAGTGTGTTTTTGTGTTTGTGAATGTGCAGGTACGGATATTTAAGAAAAGACGAAAAATCACGAGAAAATGACAAAACGGGCACGAGATTTGGAAAAGATGAAATAAAGCCGGAGCCGGGGAAGCTAGTGGTCTAAAGGAAGTTTTTATGGTCATGTGAAGTCCTCAATAGTACAAGTATTCCATAAGTGACCCGGGAATGAAGTTTGAAGAATTGACACTTTTAGTCCCTCAAATTTCATGAAACTACAAGTTTGGTCCTTATGAAGAACATTTTGGAATCTTGGCAACTCAGGCCCTCCAAGTATTCAAGAAATATCACAATGAGCCCTTGGAATTATTTTTGTGAAGATGGCAGAAAAGGTCCTTGTATTTTCAGAAAGTACAACTTTGGTCCCTTTGGTTTGCTACTACTACAACCGGATCACACCCTTAGTCCAAAATAATAAAAACAAAATGATCCAAGCCCAATACAAACACAGCCCACCACTTCCCTTTATTATCACTACCCGGTCCAATCCAGACTCCCAAACCCGACCCAACACACTCAAAAAAATAATAAAAAAATTACCAAGGCGCGTTTACTGTGCTTCTCCCCCACCAAAACTTACCCTGCTCCCATCACTTTCACCAAAGATTCTAGTACGAGGTTTATGCTTCTAGAAACCATCTGACACGTTGTCAGATGGTGTCAGCACATCCACCGTGGCTAATTGAAGATATCTGATTGGACGTTCAAACGTGGATACATGATAACCTTATCATTTTTGGATAGAGTTGGTGGGATGACTCAGAGATGATTTGGATTGAAGATTTGTGGCTCTAATTGATCTTCTGGATCCTTCTAAACCCTAGGCCTCACCTCTTGGTGCTCCCCTATATAAACCCCCCCCTCCTGATTCACGTTTGGTAGTAGGTTTTTAGGGTAAAGTTATGCTGTCAATTTCTTTTTAGCTTATGTAATCTAGCTTAGTCATTGTAATTTCCTTTTAAAGTTTAATAAAAGTTTTAGTTTTTCTTTTGATTCAGCTTATTACTTACCTTTTTATAGCTTATTACTGCTTCTACTTATCTCTTTTTCATGTCAAATATTACTTAAAGCTTTTATCTTTATATAATTTAAATAGTTTTATAATCATTTACAACAAAAAAATAAAAAAAAGAAAAAAAATCAGAAAATAATTAAAAAGAATATATAAAAAATAAAAAAATATATATCTATATTAGTATAACAGCTCCTCAATGAGCTTATTTTCTCTTTTTCAACCATCCACTAGAGCTTTCTAGCTTATTAGTGGAGGTGTTTGGTACTTTGATCACAAGGCAGTCAAGTAAGAAATTGGTCCAAGATTGAAGAAGTGGTGTTGGTGGATAAGTTGAGACAGAACCCTTGAACTCAGCCTATCATAAAGATAGGCTAGCACAGTGAATCCCCCTCTATTTTGAGCTGAGGGGGAAGCTTTATTGTAAGTTCATCTCATTTCCATTTTGTAGACAGTCAATAGTAGCAATAATCTAGGTTAATGGCTAAATTGTGTTTCTAGTTGTGTAATTCATAGTGTAACAGTTCTAATAGATGTTATTCAGTTTGTTTAGTGTAATTTGTGCTTAAACTTGTTAGGTTATAAGCTTAAAATAAGTTTTATGGTTCATAACAACTGTTAAGGGGGTGTTTGGAATAAGGCTTTATGCTGAGTTTGTGTAGTATATGGTAGCTAAAAGTAGTCCACACAGTCTGCAATAGGTTCTATTAGTCTCAATAGGTCATAATAATAATAGTTGTTTTAGTAAAAAGTAAAAATTAGTTTTAATATAGCTTAACTGTTAGCATTATAATAATTTAGTTAGTAAGACAGTTAGTGCAGTCATATATTAGTTCAATCTAGCTTAAAACAACTTCACATTAGCTTATTAGTTCATAATACAGTAGTAATCAGCAATCAAAATTGGATTTGGTCAAACTTTTAATGCATGCAAAAAGTCAAAAAGGTTTTGTACTCAGAATTTTGTCATAACTTTATGAGCTTGTTTAGCCTTGAATTTTAGTTGGAAATCATTGTTGTTTGTTGATTTTGAAAGCTCAGTACCTAAATAATAGATTTCAAAAAGAAAATTAAACTTGGGAACTGATTTGCTTATCTAAAAAGCTTATTGAAGTTGGCTTATTGGAGCAAAGCCTGCCCTGCACCACAGGTTCTGGGTGAGGTTCTTAGGCATTTTTAGGGTAGTGGCTTAACACTAAGGTCTGAATTTAAAGCACTTATAGGTACTACTAGTGGTAGAGAATTAGATTCTGCAAATAGATTGCATCTTAGAGCTTATTTCAATAGCTTATTTAGCCTTGCTTGTTGAGCTTTTCTGCAATAATCTGTTTGGTTAAGTGGGCTGCAAAAGCTCTTATATGATCTATAGTTGCACATTTTGAGTATTCTGGGCTTATTTGAGTATATTTCATCTGTTTCTATTGAACTTGGGCTTAGTGCTTATCTGTATAGCTTATTTAAGCTTATAGCCTTGCTTATTGCTAGTATATTGAGTTCTGTATGAGTTTGTGCTTCCATACTATCAAAATTTGTCACATTTGAAGTTCTAACATCATAAGTAACCTATTTTGAAAGTTTCACAAAGTTTTGGTCAGAAGTGCTTATTAATAAGCACTTTTGATAAGCTGTTTGGTCCCAAATAAGCACTTAATAAGCTGTTCTTGACTTCAAAATTTTATTCCAAGTTTCTTTTTCTATTTTTGATTTTCTGGTAAATTTTCAGATTTTTCCATAGCTTTTTACTACTTTTCCTAATTTATTTTGATTATTTTCCATTTTTAAATAGCTTTTAATTATCAAAAATCCATAAAAAATAGAAAAAAAAGGTCAGAAAAATACAAAAATAGTTTCTAAAATTCTTTTATAATATTTAAGAATTTCCAGAATAGTTTTTATAATTTTCCCATCATTTTTTATAATTTCCTTTATTTATAATTACTTTTTAATTCATTAATTAGAAAATTAATTCTAGAAAATAAAAGAAAAATCAAAAAAAATATTTTTCTTTTTCCAGAAATTATTTTTAGTAGTTTAAGATTTTTAGAAAAAGTTTCAAGTTCGTAGGATAATTTTTAGATAAACGTCGCGTTTTAAATTACGCGCGTGCATTACCGTTTTTGCGTTTTAGATTTTGGTGCATTACTAGCTTGTACTCTTTGCATGATTCTTGATTGTTAGTTGATACTTGAAATATTTGATCACTATTTGCCTTTTTCACCACTTTTCAAATCACGATTTCACGAATCAATATTCTTGATTCCATTCACCTTCACTGGGAAACGACTCGGGTGATCCGTATTTCTCGCGGATCATTTCGATACTTTACTACTATATTATATAACTTGATTTTCACGAATCAGTCTCGCGGGTCAAAAACGCGGACTGCCAACTTTTTTGGGTCTGGCGGATCTGGCGGTACCCAATATTGGGTTCCGCTAGTGTAAATTCTGGGAATTCCAGAATTGGTCCAACGGACCAGGCGACACCCTCTAATGAGTTCCGCCTGTGTATTCTGAGGGTGCCGCCAGCAACCTGCAGAATTTTTGTTTTCATTTTCACCAATTCAACATCCAAACACCAAAATCCAATCCTTTTAGGTAGAAACCCATTACTTGCAATGTGTTTAGCATAATAGGATACTCATTCTTCCATAAACTTACCCAAAACTAGTTCCCGCCAAAATTCAAATTTAGCCATAACAACCTCAAGGACCCCTCAAACATAAAGGAAGGAACCCTTTTAAGGGATCCTTGAAATCCCTGAGATTTATACTACCACAAATCCACCAAAACCACTAAGCATTTAGTGCAAAACTTGTCTTCTCACTTCACCATTTTCATTGGATTGACTTCCATGATTTGACAACCCACAGTTAGTTTTCCAAATCATTAGAAACCTCCATTTTTGTATGGACTAACATCAAATCCAAACACTCCTTTCCATAATCCTTCAACACTATAAATTAAGCCATCCTAAACACTATCAAATCACACTTTCTTCACCACAATTTCTGAAACTTCTATATCATTTTTCACCATGACTAAGTCAACAATCACCAACCAACCATCAAGACCCATCCGGAAAACCGCCCGGATAAGTGTAAAACCACTATGGTCAAATCAACCCATCAACCTAAGCTCCTCATCTTTGGATGAATTCACATCACCTATCAAAAACGAACACTTTTTGAACCTTGCATCTCCATCACCATCACCCAATGAACCAAATGAGCTCACTCCACCACCAACTAAAGCACCTATTGACCCAAGTCCACCAAGTGCTCCAACCCAACCATCCAAAACTTCAACACCATCACCATTACCCAAAATGGAACCTATAGAGTTATTTGGGTCTCCTCCCACATCACCACACCCTTTTGTCCAAGATCTTAATGATCTCCCACCAAGACCTTCACAACCACCACCTTTTTCACCAAAGTCAATTCTTGACCAAGATAACCTTTTTAACCACATTCAACCTCCACAACAAGTGTACCATCAACCTAAACCATTATTGTTTCACCCCATCTACCATGACATCCATGGCCCTTTATATGGAGAACCAAACTTTGAAAACAATGATCACCCAAATCCACCACATTCTCAAGCCCAAACCTTTGAGACTTTCTTCCCCTCATATGAGGAAATCCAAAGCATGGTTGAGAACCACCTTCATCAAGCAATGGAATTTCAAACCACCTTGCTTGACTCAATACCAAATCCATCCTCCACCCAAGAACCAAAAACCAAACAACCTTCAAACCAAGAAACCAAAACCAACCCATTTCAACCCACTCATCCCCATGCTTGCTCAAATTGTGAGCAAATGGGTGAAACCATCAAAACATTGCTTAACCAATTCCAAAATGAAACCCGTTTTGCATTCCAACACGTCATAGAACGTTGGATGCTCTTTCCCACCCCCAACAAATCCTAGACAATCCTTGGAGGCCGTTTGCCCAAATTTAGGAAAGTAGGATTTTATTTTTCTTTCTTGGTTATTTTTTTGTTTTTGTTTAGAAGTAGAAGAATAGTTCTCATTTCTTGTCTTTTGACTTTTAAAAGTCAAAATTTTACTTGGAATGATATTTCTTTCTACTCACTTTAGTACATTGTTGGTTGATCATGTTTGTGTTGTCATTGTGGTTGAAATGTGTGTGGTAACTACATCATTGACTATATATATCACCAACTAACAATTTTTTTGTAGGGTCCAAAATCCATGTTTCCCATCTCGACACTCCATTTAGGGGGAGTATCGACCAAGGGGGAGCATGGGACTTATTCAGCTTCGCCACTCTTCTTTTTGTTTCGACAAAAAGGGGGAGAAATATATTAAACTTTCAAAACTTAATATGATTTTTATAACTTAAGTAAAACAAGTTTAATATTAATTTTTTTTTAAGTCTTAAAAACCAAGATTTTGTGAGTTACTTAAAAACAATGTTTATGTTTTGTCATCAACAAAAAGGGGGAGATTGTTAATACAAATATCTCCTAAAAACGTTATTTATATCTTACGATCTTCGCTAAGTTTTGTTAATGACAAATGTAAACTTTAGTTTCTAAGTAAAACATAATCTTAGTTTTAAAGACTTGCATAAACTAGACTTTTGCTACATTTTACATTTCATAAAACACAACATCTTTTATTTTCTAATAATAGAATTGTCACATCACATTTATGGCAAGTTTTGTCATTATACATTTATGGAAAGAAATGTGTTTGACTTACTTTGATGTTGCTTGCAAGTTTAGTGTTTGACTTGATATTATGTGATGTGACATTGTTTGGTTTGCAAGAGTAATGAGATGTGACTTTGTTTGGTTTGCAAGATTTATTGCAAAACCAACTGCAAGCCCGGCGGTACCCTGGAGGTACACGGGCGGAACCCTTCTCAGGGGTCCGCCTGATCCGCCAGACCTGCAGAAGGTTTTGGCTATAAATATTGAGCCACAAGTTGAATTTTGGCTCATCACTTGACATTATATTTTAACACACACATTCATTCTTTCATCTAACCTCTTAACATTTCATATGTGAAGTTTCTTTTTGTAGCAAAGAGATTCACAAGCTTACTAAAAGTAACAAGTATTCAACACAACGTTGCAAGACTTGTTAGCATAGCATTGTGTAGACTTGTGTAGTTTACACTTCATTTGATTGCGTATTTTCAGTAGTGATCGGTTAGTATTTTAGTCCTTAAAATACAAAGTGTATAGGGAGTAGTTGTACCCTTGTAAAGAACTAACGGGAGTGGTTGTACCCTTGGTAAAGAACTCGACATCTAGCTTTGTGTCGGTAAAAGTATAAGCGACGTGTAAGGTTTTCTCCACCGGTGAAAGGAGCTTGTTGACTAGTGAAAGAAACTCTCGAGTTGGATACTCGGGGCATGGACGTAGGGCAAGAAAAAAGAGTCCTTGTAGCCGAACCACGATAAATACTCGTGTTGTGGTTTGATCGTTTCTTTCATTTATTTGCATGTTATATATTGTGTTTGTGTACATATCTTTGATCAAACGGAAAGTTTCAAAGCTAACTTAACAAGTTAAAAAGATTTTAATCGGTAAACTATTCAACCCCCCTTCTAGTTTTCCACAAACCTGATAAATAAATTTATCTGAGAATTTGACCAAATACTATTTGGTAAATACGAACGAATAACGAATAATAAATATTCGTTATGACGAATATGTGATGTGCAGTGTAATTCTTGTGATATGCATGATATGACAAAATATGATATTTAAATTATCCATCGAAGTTTTTACCTTTTTAATCGTAAGTAAAATATTAACTTTTTAAATATCGTTATATATATTATTAACATTACGTTAAATAATATATATATATAAAAATAAAATTTAGATGCATATGAAATAAATTTACGAAAATAGAAAGTAATTAAGAATGATAAATAGATTATGTTTAGTCTTTGTCTCCTTTTCCAATTTTACCGTTTTTACTCTAACGATATTTGCGTTACACCATTAGTCCTTTTTATAATAAATTCAACTATAGTCCTCTAATTTGTCCAATAAACAATACTAAGCTTAGAATATTAACTTTTCTCAATTTTTACCCTTAAGTTTTTGTTTTTACAGGTTTAGTCCTTTCTTTTCAATATTTACACTTTTAGTCCCTCTAGGTGTCGTCGCGTTACATTTTTAGTCCAAAATTACAAAAATAATTATAAAAAATTTCTAAATTTTTCCGAGGCTTGTTAAGTAAGTAATAAGCTTATTTTAACTGCTTATTTGTTGAAAAGCTTATTTTTTTTAGCTTATGGGCCCTTAACGAGACAATACAAGGCCCGTTAAGAGTTTTGGAGGCGAGGGCATGGAAAATGTTTTGGGCTTAGCTTTGGGCTATTTTTATGATTCTAAAAACATTTCATATGGGCCCAGTGGGCTTACGGTTCATGATTTCTTATTGGGCTTAGATTAAGCCCAAGCGAAAAATATAAAGTTTTTATATGAATTTTGAAGTTGAAAAACTTGTTTGTGTCGATTCAAAATGGGTCGATTGGTGTGTCGAAACGTGATTATTTTCACAAGTCGTATAAGTGAAAGTGATAGTTTTCTAGGTGGCCTATGGAGTCGTGAAATAATATACTACTCTTGTTAAGTGAATTTTAAAGTTATACGTGTAGTTTGTAGCATGTTTGAACCGATTATATATTTTGAAAAACATAAAAATATTACTAAGTGTTATACCAAATTTTCATACGATGGATATGGTTTAAAATAGGTGCATGTGATGCATGTATCGTTTAAACTAAAGTGAACTTGGTGTGCTACGTGACTCCTAGGCCTTCCAAGATAGAGGCTAGTCACGATTTGTGTACTACGTGTTAATATATACGTGATATATATATGTAAAATGATATACGATCGAACAATGATAAACAAAGTGCATGACTAAAATTTAACGTTTGATTTGGAATGGAAACAAGTAGAAATGACTTACAAACACCCTTTAGGTGATAGAGATGTCAAGAGTGAAAGTATGGAACACAAGGAAATCTCGTTCAATGTATAACCCAAACGTTATACGTATATATCAAACCCGATATCCTTTCTCTTGAGTCCAAACAATATAGTAATCGATCTCTGGTCCTTAGGAGTAGTTTATAGGATGAATTTACTATGTGAAAGAGTATGAGAATGGTAAAGAGCAAGTGCATGCATGTACGTTATATATGGCTTCAATATATAACACGTAAGTGAGAAAATTTCCTAAGAAACCTTCATACACTATTCCATGTCAGTGAACTAGGCTCCTAGGTGATTTTATATTGCTATAAAATAAGATGAGAGAGCACAAAATATGGGAGATGTTGTGGTGATTCATGCTTGATGTCGACACATATATAACTATGTATACGATTTACCAAATCGTATACTACTTGCATATAACTGGTCATCTTCGACATTTGAACATAAATTCATCTCAGAAATATTATTAGGCACAATTAGAAACAAACGGGAATCAAAACGGTTAAGTTTTGAATAAATTACAATTCGATTTGGTTGAGTATGGGTCGAACACTTTGCCTCTTAAAAATGTATCAAACGACGTCCAATGAACTTGGAATTTGACACACTATTATTTGGTTAGGTGTTTAACGAGATGGTGTAAAAATATTGAGGGGTCGTGTGTAAGAAATGAGATTAAACGAGGCGTTTTGGGGGTGCTTGGTGCTAGTCGATCGGATGAAAATTATAAAGATTTGGATTTTGGGCTTTTGTTGTTGGACTAGTGAATAGTAACGAGGGTGTTGGGCTAGAGTAATTAAGGATCCGTTTGGTTAATTAGGGTGATTAGGAAATTTAATTATATTTAGGAAATATACTTAAGATTAGGAAATATGTTTAGGATTAAATGAAATGTTTAGGTTTCGAGTTACGTGTCGAGGATTAATTCCGTCATTTCGTGAATTATATTATTTTATGATAATCGTCAAAATAATATAATAAGAAAAATTTCAAATTTTTCTGAGAAAATAGGAATTAGTAACGATAATGAAGGATTATTTATTTATTAACGATTTAATTACAAGAAATTTTTACAGGGTTCTACATAATCCTTATCCAAGCCATCCATAACAACATGCCAACCTACAAAACGGTTAGACAACTAAACCGTAAGCACAAGGCTTAGTAAGTAAAACGATCATAATACAACATTATAACTCAATCACACATTAAGCATCATAATCTACTCATCCCATCACAATATAAACATAACACATACCTTGGCCACTTCAAGCCTTATCATTACATCTCAACCTTTCCTACACACTTACACTAGACCAACTAAACTCTTAATCTTCTTTTGCTAGTTATGCCAAACTAGCCTTACCTCTATGTATTCCTCACATAATCATTCAAACACTATCAATCATCTCATCATAACAATCATATAACACAGAATGTAAGAAATCATTATAACATCAAATCATAACCGGTTTACTTACCTTGAATCCAAGCTAAGCTAACAATCATTAGTTCACCGCCATCATCATCATCCTCACTAGTAATCATCAGCATCATCATCCTTCACCATCATCAACAAAACCTAATAATACATATAACTCAGTATCATAAACAAGGGTTTATATAACCCATAACAACTTACCCATCATCTTTCTATATCATCATATGATCATACTTTGATCATATGATGAAAACCCACTTAACCAATTAACCTTAACCACTTAATCATGTATGATAGAGCTACTTACTTGTAGTGATCTTTGCTAGGAAGGACCCTTAGCATAATTTCTTCATCATCTTCTTTCTACCTTTGCAAGCTACTCTTCTCCATCCCTTTTCTTATCCAGAACCGTACAAACATAAACATACTCTAGGAAGGTGTCGAATATGCTAGAATTATGTGGAGGGATGCTTATATACTTGTACAACTTTGACCATTTGGCATAAATGGTCCCTTGAGTCTCTATCCTTATATTTTGACCACATCACATATATAACACTTTGATACTAGGCAACATTATCCCCTTAAGTTATGCATCATAACCTCCAAAACTATATAATACATTCGTTGACCATCACTTTGACTATCGGGTCTGACCACTACACAATATTTGTTGACTAACCAATCACGTAAGGCCCTTATCCCAATACATCTAGGGTGGGGTCCAAGTACTCGGGAAATGGGTCTAACATAAGTGTAGTGGTCAACTTTATTCTTTAGAGTTATTAAGTCATGAAGAAGATGTCAGTGAAGATGATGATTTAGTGTTAACTGAGGAAGGGGTTGTCAGTACTTATACTAGTCTAATTGATGAGCCCCCTTTGATGTATTTGAATGCTTTAAATGGTGTCAATACATATAAAACTATGAGGTTTAGGGGTTATGTGAGAAAGAATATGTTGCATGTGTTGGTAGATTCAAGTAGTACTCATAATTTCTTGGATTTTTACACTACCAAGAAATTAGGTTGTAAATTGAGAAAATTTTGTCCATTGGAAGTGTCAGTAGCCAATGGTCATGTGATGCAATGTTTGTACGAGTGTAAAGATTTCACATGGGAGTTTCAGGGTATTACATATACCACTGATGTGATGATTTTGCCATTGGGTGGGTGTGAGATGGTGCTTGGCATCCAGTGGTTATCCACATTAGGGTGGGTGAGGTGTGACTTTAAGAATCTGATCATGGAGTACAATTATGGGGGTAGGATGGTAGTATTAAGAGGTACCCAACAAACTACTCTCAAGTGGATGCAGGGTAAGTGTAAAAGTAGTGAGAAGCTTGTAACAGCTGACTTTTCTGCAATAACTGTGTAATTATTCTACTACATTGTTACAAATGAAGCCTGAGCAAGTTGTTCAAAAGAAATTCAGTTGGTTTTAGAAGAGTTTGATGTACCAAAAGAGTTACCACCTAAAAGGCCTCATGACCACAATATTCCTCTTATGCCAAACACCCCTCCAGTTCACATTAGGCCTTATAAGCACCCCCTGATCAGAAAGATGGCTCTTGCAATTGAAGCTATTGTGAAGGAGTTATTAGATTCAGGGGTTATAAGGGATAGTCAAAGCCCTTTTTCATCACCCATAGTCATGGTTAAGAAAAAAGATGGTTCTTGGAGAATGTGTGTGGATTATAGGCAGCTTAACAAGGTTACAATCAAAGATAAATTACCCAATCTTGTGGTGGAGGAGTTGATTGATGAGTTCAGTGGGTCCAAGTTCTTTTCCAAGCTTGATCTTAGATCTAGATATCACAAAATCAGAATGAGTGAGGATGACGTGTTTAAAACTGCATTCAGGACACATAAAGGGCATTACGAGTTCTTATGAATTAGTGTTCAAAGGGTTCCTGAGGAAGTGTTCAAAGGGTTCCTGAGGAAGTTTGTTTTGGTTTTATTTGATGACATTTTAGTATACAGTCATAGTGAACCTCACATTAGTCATTTGAGGCAAGTGTTGCAGGTGTTAAAAGACAATTCATTGTTTGCCAAAAAGAGTAAGTGTGTCTTTGCTGCTACTAGTGTTAAGTATTTGGGTCACATCGTCTCAGACAAAGGAGCGGCAACTAATCCAACCAAGATACAAGCTATGCAAGAATGGCTAGTTCCTTCTAATGTTAAACAGTTAAGAGGTTTTCTTGGTTTGACTGGCTATTATAGGAAGTTTATCAGGAATTATGCATCAGTGAGTAAGCCTTTGACATCATTACTCAAGAAGAATGCTTTCCAGTGGAATAAGGAGACACAAGTGGCTTTTGAAACTTTGAAACAAGCTATGATTCAGGCACATGTATTGGCTTTACCTGACTTTAACAAAGTGTTTATTGTGGAAACAGATGCATCATGAATGGGTATTGGCGCAGTCTACAACAAGAGGGACATCCTGTTGCATTTATAAGCATAACATTGTCACCAAAACATCAGGCTCTCTCCACATATGAAAAGGAGTTTCTAGTAGTTCTTATGGCCTTGGATAAGTGGAGAGGTTACTTGCTTGACAAGCATTTCAAAATCAAAACTGATCATTTTAGCTTAAAGTACTTATTGGGACAAATACTCAGTACTCCTTTCTAAGTTAAATGGCTACCAAAACTGTTGGGTTATGATTATGAAATTTCTTACAAGAGTGGGTCTGAGAATGCTGTAGCATATCTTTATTTAGGGTCTCAAGTGGGGCTGAGTTGAATGCCATGGCTCTTACTTCTATAGCTACTGATTTGATGCAAAAGGTGAAAGATTGTTGTCTGCAAGATGTGGTTATGAGCAAAGTAATAGATCATATACAACAAAACACTTACAAGGAAGACAAATATAGTTTGGTTGATGGGTTGTTAAGAATAAAGAGTAAAATTGTAGTGGGAAATGATGTGCAACTCAGGAATACAATCATCCAACACTATCATGCAGATGCCATGGGGGATCATTTCGGAACAACAATAACTGTGCACAGGCTAAAAACTATGTTTCATTAGAAAGGGATGCATAAGATGGTCAAGCAGTTCATCAGAGAATGTGACATTTGCCAGAGACATAAACCTGACCTTGCTGCATACCCTGGGCTACTACAACCTTAACCTATTCCTGACAAGATTTGGAGTTCTATTTCCATGGACTTTTTGGAAAGATTGCCTGCTTCACAAGGTAAAACAGTCATTTTTGTGATGGTAGATAGACTTTCTAAGTATGCACATTTCATTCGCCTGCAACATCCTTTTACTGCATCAATAGTTGCACAAGCATTCCTTGACAATATGTATAGGCTACATGGTCTACCTGAATCAATCATTAGTGATAGGGATAAGATCTTTTTGAGTCATTTCTGGCAATCTTTGTTCAAAATCATGAAAGTTCAGCTCAAGTTGTCTACTGCTTACCATCCTCAAACTGATGGCCAGACAGAAATAGTTAATAAGTGCTTGGAGTGTTATCTTAGATGCATGACTGGTGAGAAGCCAAATGAGTGGTTAATGTGGTTGGCTGTGGCTGAGTTCTGGTACAACACCAATTATCACACCTCAACCCATACTACACCCTATAAAGCAGTGTATGGCCAAACACCACCTCTGCACATTCCTTATGTAGCTGGTGAGAGTGCAGTGGAAAGTGTGGATAAGACTTTGAAAGCCGGAGAAGATGCTTTGAAAATGTTTAAGTTTCATTTGCAAAGAGCTCGGGACAGAATGGTCAATCAAGCCAATAAGCACAGAAGTGAGAGGATTTTTGATGTTGTAATGTGGGTATACTTGAAGCTGCAACCACACAGGCAAGTTACTCTCAGAAAAGAACAACAACATAAGTTGTCATCTAAGTATCATGGACCATTTCTCATTGTGGAAAAGATTGGAGCTGTGGCTTACAAGCTAGAATTGCCACATGGAAGTCAAGTGCATCCAGTGTTTCATGTGTCCCAGCTTAAACTGTGCAAAGGTAGTACAAACAAAATGGGCATTTTTCCTCATTATGGACCAGATGGGTTGTTAGCCGCTGAACCCATTGCTATCCTGGACAGAAGATTGGCTAAAGTCAACAACAAACCTGTGGTATATGTTTTGGTCAAATGGTCTAATCACAATGATGAGGATGCCACCTGGGAGTCCTACAGTGATTTGATTCAGAGGTTTCCTAACTTTGAAGAAAATTCTTGAGGACAAGAATTATTTGAAGGAGTAAGGATTGTTACAAGCTAAAGTCAAAAGCCAAGTCAAAGTTCAAATTGTAACATTTTAGAAGTCCAGGGGGTCAAAGTGTCAAGTTAGAAGTTGTTTACAAATTAAGCGCCAAAGGTTGTTAAGTAGCTGTTACACCTCTTGTAGCCTTTAAAAGGCAATCCTCTCCCATTAATCACTTTCACTCTTGATTTTGATAACTCTTCTCCCTGTTTGCTCTGTAAATGTTCCATTGTAACAAACCCACAATAATCCAAGAACAATCCTTTTTCGAATCTTGTTTCTTTACTAATAGATTCCTAATTGTGTTGTTGCATTTGAGATTATGATTTCATTTCTTGACTGATTTCTAATCACACATCACAAAATGATGATGGTGACGGTGGTGGAGATTGGATGAGGAGTGCATATGATTATCATCAAAAACGAGGCATGTATGGATGGATGGATATTTGCATAACTTGTTGTATGTATTTTAGGGGGTGATTGTTTTTGCTTATATAGCTAGGTTATTGCTTATTTAATTTTGGGCATATGTTTCATAAACTCATTTTTTGTGGCTTATTTTTAAACTTTTCTTTAAAAATAAGCCACAAAAAGTAAGCTTATGAAACATAAGCCAAAAACTAAAAAAGTTAAGCATTTATATAAGCCAAAACAAACACCCCTTAACTGGACCAGGTTGGTAAATGGGGAGGACAAGTGGTTTTCCACGTTGACTCGGAAATATATATATACATATATATATATATATATATATATATATATATATATATATATATATATATATATATATATATATATATATATATATATATATATATATACTAGTCGCATGACCCGTCCGATGGACGGGCTAGCATCATGTAAATTTAATAATATTATCACTTATTAGGTCGATACATTTAAGTTTAAAGTTATATATTTATTTTGTTAATGAGAAACATATCGTTTCAAAATTGTCTTGATTATGAAAATAGTCTTGATTATGAAAATAATAGTTATTATGTTCACAAGTGATTAATGAATGTTTGAAAAATATTGAATGCAAAACATTACAGACATGTTTGTGAAAATATGTTTTAACATATATAAAATGTTTAAAGAATAGCTTCATGACCCGACCGAATTGGTGCGGAGTATTCAAGATTTGTAATGTGAATAAAGTAAGTACGCCATTCATGTTAACTATTTTGCTTGCCTATGCTTTAGTTCAAAGGGTAACATATTATTAGTTCAAATGCATGAAATAAAAAAGACATCTAAACTCCTATAATCCTCTGAACTCGTTCATTCTTATCCTATTTTCACCATCATCTCCCAAAAAATATTTTGTTCTTGAGAAATCGATAATGAATTAACATGGGCAAGAGGAAGAGAACCCTCTCAATTTAATGTCCTCAGGCAATGCAAGATAATTTGATGTTTCACCTTCGTCCTTCCCACTCATGTTGATAAAGGAGATTTCATCATCATTCCCGTTAACCATCTCAGACAAATCTTGTTTGGAAAAGAAACAATATTGTTCAAGAATAAGGATATAGTTGTAGCTTCTCTTTCATTTGTTGGAGATTGTTCACATGCCTCTTAACACAATGGCCTTCAAAAAGTATTGTAAACGAATTGCCTGGTCTTCCAATTGCATACTCTACTTCACTTTAGAGGTGTTATGCAATAATTTCGAGTTTAGTACTTTTATCAACTTTAAAATCAATCTGGTCATCACTTGACTTTCTATCTAGCTTCATGACCCGGCCGATGGCCGGGCGAGTCTCATGTAATATATTGTTAAATACTTGTAATTTATATATCTAAATTGGTTAATGTTATGATCTACATGTAATTTTGTTTCTTATCATTTTTTTATAAGAATTAAAATGGTTATGTTGAATATATTGTTAAAATTGTTGATATGTTTGAAGAATGAAGATACAAACCACATGATTAGCTAGTTTGTTTCATGGACATCATCCATGGTTCATAGATGGTTTGAGCCACTGCCATTTGTGCACTTTAACGTATGTTTCTTGGACTTTATCCATGGTTTATACATGGTTTGACCCACTGCTATTAGTGCACGTTAATGTACGTATCACAACTGACCAAACTTACAAAAGATACAAACTGACATAATAAGGAATATTCTATACAAAAAATTATGGGTCAAATTTGGTTAATATTGAATTCCAACGGGTCCAATGGGTGCAAGTTTATTGCTCAACTAACAATGAATGGGTTCAAAATTCGAATGCTGCATAACAATAAAAGCAATTTGTTGGCAAAATACAACACAAATGATGAAAATGATACAACCTTTTTAGATAGAAAACAGTAATATTGGCCCCAATTCTCATTCGTCTCTAAACTCGCCTCACCAAATTTGCAGTTTCTATAGCTCCATTCACTCCTATTTGTTTTATCTCACTTGCATCCTCAACTATCTCCTCCTTGTCAAGATCAGCCCATGCAGATACACTAATACCCGTCTCTATAGACTTGATATAGCTGCTCGCTTCTGCAATCAACTTCCTTGTTTCAATTAGAGATGCTTCAGCCATTGGATTCTTTGCTGCATCCACCACCTCTGCAGCTCTCTGGGCTTCACCATCAGAATACTGATAAAGAAAAAATCATTCAATATCTATATAAATGTTTTAAGTGATATGAACAAAGGTTGTATAGAAAAACTCACTTGGCTCTTAAAATAGCTTAACTTATTTTGGGATCAAAAGCTGCTCTTTGTGCTTGTATACCCTTTATCATATCAAACTTGTTTCTAGCTTGAGGATCCTTAAATCTGGCATGTGGTTGTGGCTCCTTTACAGAACCTCTATTGGTCTTCAACTTAGGCCGTTGACTTTTCATCCTGGTATCATAAAAGCTTTCTCTCATCTTCACTGGCCTTGCTTATTTAGGTTCCTTCTTCTTAGTCCCCCATTGTGGATTTCTAGTGTCGGGATAATTTCCATGGTGTTTTGCTATCCCACTGTATACCCGATCACGATATGCCTGCTCCAACATAGAATAAATGAATAAATTCCTCCATAATATTTAGAGGGTTGAAATCCATGTTGTGTACTATAAGCATAGGTTTATGCATATAGGAATAACCAAAAAAAATATTTGTCCCATTTTAGTTATGGTACTATTGTTTCTACATATATATTGGCCTCCTCTTCTATTTGGTCATTTTGTACATCCGATTCATTTATAAAAAGACCCATCATATAATATGGAAATACTATGATTACCGATTATAAAAAGACCCAACAAAGACACAAACCATAACTTAATTACTGGTGTCCAAAAAACAGTACAATGACTAATACAGGGCACATGAAAAAGTATGTCCTTATTTTATGTTAAAAAAACCTAAAAACTTACATGGTCGGCGCTTTTGGTAGCAATGGCTTATGAGATTTTCTTTCTTTGTTCAAGGGTCTTGGGTGCTCTTACTTCTGGCCCAGATCCGCATTTCTTCTTTCTTGATTCAATACCCTCTCAAAATTCACGATCAAGTTGCTTGCTCATTATCTCATTGGAGTTCCACTGAAGCTTTTCCTCACCATAAAGCCCCTTTCTAAAAACTACAATAACACCCCGAAAATTAATATTTTGCTTGGAAATTTAAATTAAAAACATCTATAAAAAGTTTAAGGTCAAATATGTTGGTTAGAGAACAAATTTTAATATTATCTGATATTAACACTTAGAAAGGAGCAATTTTCCAACTGTTTATCAAAATTTGCTTATTTTTCGACCAACGTTGTATAAATATTAAGAAAAGAAGTCGAATGACTTCAAATTACAAGCATAATCTATGGAAAAAGATAAAAACTCTTGAACTATGAAATGTGGGTTACCTTTGTTTAAAATGTTTCTAACCCTTTCTCCAAAAGCAGATGTTACAAAACCGGTGGTCTAGCAAGTGTCTGGGCTGGTTGATCACATATTAGTATTAACGGAATGTTCAGGGAAACCTTCTTGAGGTCTCCAAACATCTCGTTGCACATTCTTTAATAATCCGAATAAGTTTATTAGCTTATAGGCTTATACCACCATAAAAAGTAAATTGGTTATTTTGATTTACAAAAAGTACTCTCCATCCAGTTTGATAATGACAAGAGCATTCATGTTTTTCAAACCGAATTAAAACTTAAGTTTAGCATAGACATACCGTTTTGGAGATTTTCAGCCCATTTGACCTGTTCCTTTCTTCTAAGTTCTACGATCTTACCCTTTCACATGTTAGAGATAAATCATGACCGGAATCAACCCATTAGGAATTAAATGGGTCAAAAATTCCACCTATTATCTAGTATTTAAAAAACAAAATTAAAGTTTCTAATACATGTTTGGCAGTTTATTTATCAATTTATTTATCCACTATTTACTAATTAGTTTGAAAACTCAATTTGTTCACTTGCATACATATCAAACTCATTTATGATCACATAAATTACCTTGAACAGGCTTATGGAGCTGATGAAAGACAATGCTCTTTCTCATAATAAAATCTGCTCACCTTCATCCATTGTAATTCCTTTTTCTCAATGCATTGCAAACCTGTATGTGTATAGCATGTATATAAATTAGTCAATAACACACATTAAGCATGTATAGAGTAAAGAGCAAGTTACCATGACATTGTGTTTTTTAAAAATCACAAATAATCTTTACTATTGTTTTGGTAAGTCCGGTTAATGTTAATTACTTATATTTATCCAATGCTTAAAATAATAAACTTTGGATAACCAGTGTCGGAGTAGTCGCATTATCTTAGTTTGATAATATATTTACTATATCAAGGTTAATTTTACATGTAAATCTTAAAAAAATTATAATTTCTCAAACACTTTAAAACCCGATGTTATAATTGTCACGGCTTCAAATCTCATAAGCAAATCCAAACCCTCTCTACCCATCATCAATCAGAAAGATATCAGCCATAAAGACCCTTTTATAGGAAACGTTTTTTGACAGCTTCATTTCTGTGAAACAGCGAAAACAATGTGAAACATGCTTGGGACAATCAGGAAACGTTTTTTGACAGCTTCATTTTTGTTCTCGGGTGTTTTGTATGGATTTATAATTAAGGTTGATTGCACTAAAGTATAATAACCTTTCACCCTTTTTCAGTATATACACCTATTTTACCGCTATTTTTTGGAATTCAAAGGTACGATCCATCCGAGTTATGCCAAATACAAAGTACTTAGATTTACTCTAAGTTACAAAAATGCTTTAAAGAAAGGTGAGCAAAGAAGTATCCTTACAACATCGATTTCACAAGCCGGTGTCATCTGATTATGAGTCTTAATCCGCGTCACAACACCAATTTTCATCATGTTCGGCTTCTCCATAAACCTAACAAATCAAAAGTGGCCAAGTCAAACATTTCACATGATAATATAGCATGTCAATACATCAAATAAGAACCAAAATTATTCTAAAACATTTTACAAAGAATAATATTGTGTATAGAGGTCGTAACCTTGCAACATTGAATGTTTCACTGCCTAGAAACTGCAGGGTAAGAACACCCACATGATCGAGCTGAATAGAACTCTCCAAAAATTTGCCCTTGAGATTGGAATCCACCTAGCATTTCTTGCCTCTGCCCTCGCAGTGACAGGCATCAATCATAAGGTGGTGACTCACCTATAGAAAGATCAACAAAAATTAACTATGTTAGTCCATTTTTTATCAATGTAACAAACCGTAAATGCAGAAACAACTTTTATTTCTATAAGTAATCTATAACATCTCATATATTTCAACAACTTATTTGAGGCGCGTAAGTTACTGATCCTTTAAGGCCTCATATCGTTAGAGCATATGATTATGGGAAAGTCAATTTTACTTTTGGGACAGTTGTCATAAACAATTGCACCAAGCGTACCTAAAGCAGTAACATTATAATTTAGGCGTTTGCCACTACTCTACAACCTGATAAAAAATATGGCACTATTTCAGCGATATACATGTCTCTAGCCTTCCTAAAATGCTGCACAAAGTCATTATATTTTATCAAAGAACTGAATTATAGCTTGCATAGAAACATGCCTAACAATAATGCCTTAAAGGAATAACACACATGACTAATCATATTAACAAACACCCAAAAAATACATGATAAAAATCCTCATGTGTAATCGGTTTGTTAACTTTTTGGGATTGAAATCTTTTCAAATGTTTATGTTAACAAACAATTGATGGCCCCTTCATGAAATATATATAACCAAATACATGATTAATCATATTAAACATCAACTAACAATCAATCATACTAACAATCACCCCAGAAATACATGATTTTAATAACAATTACCCCAAAAATCAATCAATTTCTCATTTTTCTTTTAAATTAGATTAATCTATTACTTTAAAATTAAACATAAAATATAGATTATGCATACCTGATTGTTTTTGTTTCAACACCATCAGACACCGTAATTCTTGTGTTATCAATTCCTGTATATGCTTGTAGATTAGGTTAAACATTGATTTGAAATCAATTCCTGTGTTATCAAGATAAAAAACAATGATGATTTTGTGAGTGAACTGCTGTCGTGTTTTAGTGTTGTGTGTGATTCCGATCGGTTGTTTAAATTGTTTCCGATTGATTCTGATAGGGTTATTCAATTATTTTGAATCAAGAATCAAAATAAGATTGATTTGTTGGTATGTTTATTGGTTGAATTTAAATGAGATTGATTTGTTGCTTGAAATCAGGGATTTGATTTGGGGGTTTTGGTTGAATTGTGGAAGGAGTGTGGAATGAGTGTGCTTTTGGTTGACAGCTATTTTTCATGTGACAAGGTGACATACTTTTTGGTTTCCACATAATACTTTTTGGTTTCCACATAATTCTTGGTTGCCATGTGGCATATATGAGTTGTCATGTTCCTCTAATATATATGTGGGGAGATTATATATATATATATATATATATATATATATATATATATATATATATATATATATATATATAACTAGTATTTTTGTGGCCATTTTCTAACTTTTTTTAAGTCGAGTTTTTTTTCAATCTAATCGGTATTTTTGTGGTCATTTATGAACTCTTTATATATGTTGCTTTTCTAGATGGCATGCTTAATTAACTTAGCTTCGTGAGTTTTTACACTAGTTGTTTTTTCTTCTTAGACCTTTCACAATATTTTATCACTAAGACACTTTAGTGATATTCTCTTTTCTCTTTATTTTTTTTAAAAAGGTATAAATTGACGAAAAATATATTATGTGAGTGCTAAAGGTGACGTTAAACTATCACATTGACCTGTAGGCAAGGGTTAAGATCGAATTCATACCATTATCTCAAAGAGGCGCCACTTGACTCATACCTTGTTGTGAGATAATACTTTCAGTGCAATGACCCCCTCTGATTTGTTTCTTTTTAGATAGTTTTATTACTATAACATTTGTATATTTGGAAAACATTTTAATTCATGCGTCCACTTTTAGTGTATGTGTAAGTAGGGCTGAGCATAACAGACAGCGGACCGAAGCGAAAAATCGGCGCGAACCGGACCAACCAGACCGGGCTTAACATATTTTGGTCCGGTCCGGTTATTAGTTTGGAATGGTCGAAACTCAAGTGAAACATAATTAATGCGTGTAAAAATATTTGTTGGTTTTGAATTTATTTATTTATTTTTTTTTTATTTTTTTTTATTTTTTTTTTCCTAAGAAGGAAATCATTAGGTATTGTGTGTTTCAGAATTAATAAGTTGAATCACAACATCTATGTTGAGATTATGATTTTGATGAATTTGTTATCAAATAGGTTAATATATATCAAGCGAGTTGAGCATGTTAAAAGTGTTCCAAAACGTACTCTTAATGCATAAATGTACATCAATCATATCTTTTAATCGCTTTAAATTTTATAAAAATTATTATCTAAAAATGTAACTTTTGCTAAAAAAAAGTTTGACGAAGTTTGTCACTTGTCCATCCGACTTGTTTTAAGTCGTGCAACGAGTAACTCACAAGCCATTTTATCCAAACCATTAACATTGCACCACTATGGTATGCATTTGGTCTCCATGGCACCATAGCTTTATGATACCTATTCGTTGACATCTGTTTGAAAGTTTTGAAGCTTAATGATTTACTTTTAAGTAGATTTTCGATCCGCTTGGAATTAACTTGCATTAATTTATATATTTATTTATTAACTTAATAAGTTTTTTTTTTTTTTTTTTTTTTTTTTTTTTTTTTTTTTTTTTTTTTTGTTTGTTTCATAGTCGAATATATATTGAGTTGAATTATTGATTACTAAAGTTTGATACAATCAATCAAACATCGATTGAATATTAAAGGAGTAAGATAAGAAGAGTATTTATATATATAAACAAATAATGGAAATCATTGAAACACTCGCACAATCCTTCCTTCATCTAATATCACCATTTCTTATTCCGATCACAATGAAAGCAAATATTAAAGTTACAAACTCTGGCTCGACATTCAAGGACCAAATAACCATTAATATCTTGATTGCAAGTAGAACACACATACCGAGGAGATTTCTTTCTTCGAACGAATGTTAAAGGATGTTTGTGATATGAAACATTTCTGGTGCCCTTAGCCCATATGTTTGCATACACATCAGGTCGACTAATGCAATAAAGGTGAAAAGAACTTCTGGATTTGTGATTGTGACAATGATAGAGTGGGCGTTTGGGGTGCATTTCTTCCTCACAAATATCACAATAGAAATCTTCCGGATGATTCTCGACTGGGGGATATGTCAATAGGACTTCATGTCCTTTGCAATACCTATGAGCAATGGATTGTGGCGACCTCATTGCACAATACATGCCTAATTGGAACTCACAAGCCTTGCAAGCATAGCTTATGGCATAAGAATATTGGTCACATGCCTTACATAAAGGTTGGGGATCTATAACTTGGATTAGTGGATGGTTGTGGGATTTATGTTTGATGATGTTGGGTAGATATGCACAATTTGGACAAAGGCGAAAATCACAAGTTTCACATCTGTACACGAACGTGTTACCACAGCTGTAGCAACCAGTGCATTGATAGAATTTATCATCTTCCCATGTGTCGACCAAGTCAAGGGGATGATCTGGGTGAAGTTGATGTTTTAGTGTAAGGGGTAATTGGGCACAATATTTGTGAAGAGTGAATGAACATCCACCTTCACAGCAACTATAGTATGGAAAGGACAGGGGTCGAACACAACCATAACATACCTCAATGGAATCACTAGTGCTTGGCATGTTGTTATGTGTGGGCTCAACATTCAGGATTAATGGATGACGATGACTCCAATGCTTAATTTCTACTTCATCATTGTCGTCAAGAGATAACTTATCGAGATGAAGTAGTTTCAATGGATCAGTAAATGCGTATGGCATGGGAAAATGCAGCAGATCGTCTGCGTCTTCGTTAGCACCAGAAGTACTTGGACTATCTCAGAAATGACATATACATTGTTAGAAAGTGCAATCACAAACAAACAAAAAGGAAGAAAACTTGTACTGAGTATTACCTTGAAGTGGAAGGTGGTGGAGCATTTAAGGCACATTTAATATGAGCAAAATATCTACAGTTTCCGCAATGATACAACCATTCATTCCGTCGAATGTATATATTGCAGAACTCACAATAAAATGCGTACTTATAAAACTTTTCTGGAAGTGAATAGACAAGAACAAGTGGGTGATTTGGGTGATGGGGTAGATCAAGGGTAGAGGCTAAGGAAGTACACGTCTTGTGTACCCAAAAGTCACAACTATCACATTGATAAAATAAGCCTTCATCCTTGGTATGACAAGCATCACAACGAAATGAAGCCGGTCTAAGCTGGAGAGTTAAAGTGTGTTCTGGGTGGCCTTCATGTTCAAATTTGACCATTGCCTCTTTCTTGATAGCATCAGCTTCCGCCTTTTCACTAATCTCAACAACACAACAACTAATGCAAGCCGTAAATATATTAGTTTCATCATAATTAGGAGAATAACACAGCCCATGAGTTAAGCGATCAAGACGACATACATCACAATTAAAATATTTGAATCTTGTTGTTCTCATATTAATGAGTTTTAGAGGATGCTGATATATAGAAGGGAAGTTAATAGTGAGCGGAAGTTGTGCACACGATTTATGTAGAAAAAACTGACACTCGGTGCAACCATATGCCGAGTCACTTGGGGATATGGGTTTTACACATGCAAAGCAATTAACAGGTTTCTCTTCATTGTCACCAATTTTGAAACCAACACCAACAATCGTCTCCCCCTTGATGAGCTTCAGTGGATGTTTTTCATGACTGAAATGGTTAATTTCTTCCATATCTATGGATGCTTGATGATTTGTGTGTGTATGTATTAAAATGTGGAACTAAATGTTAAATCTATGATGTATTTAAACTTAGAGATGATCCCATACTTGGAATACAATTTTCCTTGTAAAGTTGAAGAAACAGAGAATCTTACATTTGTTAAGTCAGGTTACATACAATTACGTACTACGTCAGACTGTAAATTTGTTACATACCACGAAAATAAAACAATTGGTTAATATACAAATATGTTTCCAAACTTTTCAAAAAAAAAATATGCTTAAGGTACGAAGCTTTTATTTTTTTCACTTAAGTTATTGAACTTATTGAATATGATATTTTGAGGTCACTGAAGTTATAAAAATATGTTTAAACATCACTCAACTTGTAAAAACACGATATTTATGTTATTGAAATTATAGAAGAGTATGCTTCCTATAAGTTCAGTAACTCAAGTAAATAAAATGAAAGTTCAGTATTCTAGGCGCATTTTTTTTTTTTTTTTAAATTTCAGTGACATCTATGTAAAGTGTATGTTCTCATAAAATATTTGCTTTATTCTTTTGTGAAGAGCACAAAAATAGAATTACCCCTTTCACTGTTTTTTATGCTTTTATGAAGAGCACAAAAATAGAATTACTCCTTTGTCTTAAGATTTTCACGGTTTTTTTTATGCTTTTGTGAAGAGCAAGAAGAAGAAAGGAATTCACATATTTCGTATTTTGCTTTATAATTCTATGCTTTTTAGTAGACTATATTCTTGGAACGACTATAGAAACATAATTAGTTTGTAAATATTCTTTTCACCCAAGGACCCAATCGTAGAACGATATTTAGTTTGAAACTCACCAAACCTTTAATAAAAATAGCGATAAACATCATATTCAATCTATGTTTATTACTGATGTGTGGATAGCCATATGCAGTTTCCGCCTCTACCCATAAGCTGCGTTTATGCTTCGAAAAGAAATGATGAAGCCCAATAAGGCAATAAATGAGTTCCAAATGCGCCTTTTTTTTTTTTGGTTAATCATGGTTTCGACCTTTTGGCCGACTAATCCACGGGGTTTGAACCCACTGCCATACACACTCAAACCAGGTAAAACCTCACGAGGTTGATGTGGCCACTTCAAGGTTGTTTATCATCACAATCACATCGTTGGTCATCACGAGATGGATGTTCATTCAAGTAAATTTATAATCACCAAATGTAGAACCAAAGGTTCTTGAGGTAAATCCTGCAAAAAGTTTAACATAATACAGTAACATCGTATGTGTAAGGAATAGGAAGTTGGACATTTCACACACACACATAAAATACAGATTACGTAGAGGTGGCAAGCTCAACACATTCAAATAGGTCAAGATTAAGTTTCAAAAAAAAAAAAAAAAAAAGGTCAAGATGGATTATACTTAACCTCTAGCAAGACACATTGGCCAAATTAGCTTATAGATGGAAACAGGTTGAATGTATCAAAATTCGTCCCAAAGTGTATTCGAAAGACATACAACCTTCTGAATCGTTTATTTTGAAATATAGATCACGCTTGTGATAATAAAGTTTCTTTTGTCACAGTGACATGAAGTCATTCGCATTGGCCTATTATAATTAAACCAGAAAATTCTAAACTATATATCTAGACAAAAAAATATTTCATTTCAAACTAACTTGTTTCAACTCATGAAATGTTTTAACTCATTTGACAACTCACTTGATCTGCCCATTTCGCCACTATAGTACGCGTTTGGTTTCCAATGTAGCTTCGCTTTACAGTACTTATTCATTGATTACTATTTACAAATTTTGGATATCAACAAGTATCACTTGAATATCAACAATGTAAGATAAGAAATCCAAAGATAAAAAACAGATAATGGTAACAATGATAAAAAGACTGTTTTAATGCGCTTTTTCCTTCGAATTTGAAGATTTTTTGGAATAATGATTCCATGTGACCCATTGCAATGTCAGTAACCACTTATGCATTTTCATAGTTTTAAAAGCGTCGAAAGTATTATCCTATAGCCAGTACAGAATGCAACACCCAAGCATTACAAATCAATGCACTAGAGATCTATTGCTATTCTCTCTCTCTCATCAAATGCAGTTTGTATAACATGATCAAAGACAAGTTATCCTAGGAAATTCATAATCACCAGATGTAGCACCAAATTGCATAGGACAAAATCCGCAAAAGCACGTTCTGGAGGTAAATCCTGCAAAAAGTTTAACATAATAACGTCACATGAGTGGAGATGGAAGCTCAATGTTATACACATACACTCATACAGAGGGATGTTGCAAGAGTTGGCAATTTTGAGCCATTAACAGATAAACATTATAATTTGCATGTAATGGGTCAAACGGATAACTTTTACACATTAAACAGATTAGAAGTCACCCAAAGTGTAATTCAGATGCATCAAAATTGTTTCATTTGAAAATAATATTATCATTGTAGTAATATAGTTATTAGCCTGGTCAAAACATTACTTTCTTATATATTTCAAGAAAAGAGAATACAAAAAATGTTCCGCAGGTCGGTCAGACCAACACACATCAAAAAGGGTTGCCAGCTTTGACCTGAAGTCCTGAACACACTTTAACATATTATCCAACCCACTCAACCCGTCCAATTCAGTACCTCTAGGTTTCAGGGTTGCACTTCTATAAGTTTATTAGACAATTACATCCTTAATTTTATGCAGAAACGACCAACATACCTTAAATTCCTTGTTTTCTTTGTTGACTTGAATACGAAGACAAACTGTAGCAAAAAAAATGATATGTCAGACAATATGTTAAACTAAAAACGGCAAACACTTATGACCTGTCTTGACGAAAGAATCCAGATAAAGCTTACCAGCTAAGACGGCCGTCCCTACGCAAGAAAGCACACCAGAGAGAAAAGAGTTGAAAGGAAATGACCCAACTATTGCCATGTAAGCCACCTGGTTATAGACGAAATAATGAAGTTCATTTCTAGTTTATTTTATTGAGTTGAAACACTGAGATAGAAGGCAGATGAAGATGTTTTTACATTTTATTGTTTTCTACTTCATAAAAGTAAACAATTTTCTAGACTTCTAGTAGTTCTATCTATGCCAGTATCACATTATCCCATAGCAGTAGTTATTATTTGGCAACATATCAAGCAGTCAAATAGTATGGATGCATTTTGTAGGAATTTGGAGGGGGGTTATATCTCCACAAAAGAGTTGAAAATTTGGAAAACAAGTTTAGACGATTTGGTATTTTCCACACTGAAGAAGGAAAGTGGGGGGTTTGGGGTTCCAAAGGTAACAAGAAAGACATAAAAAATGTGTTTTTCCTATAATAAACGCACCCTAGGACTTTTCACTGTCAAACTGATAAGGATATTACCCATTTTGGCCATACTGGATTCTTAACATCATCTATACAAATACAAGTACAACAGTAAAAAGGGCACATGATTGACGTGATCATTTCATCGTTAACAATTTTTTGAAGGTCTAACAAAGCAGATGAACAGATAAAATTTATGCACAACACATCATGACCCAGGCTCACCCAGCTAGCTCTACAACTTAACTTTCTTATCCCTGAAAAGAGTGCAATGGTTCCTAGGTGCAGAGTGTTAAAGAAGAGTTTCACTGTCTCTTTAATAAATGTCCATGATAACCTTATTGACAAGGATCTTGTTGACCAATATCCATACAGTAATTTGAATAATGATAATAATGGGCAAGACACGTAACTTTTGTAATATTTTACAAACAAGGAAATTGCTGCCAGGTTTATGGGACACTAGTACAGTGAAAGTACATTGACATTTATGATTTATCCTTCTGCATAACTATACACAGAAGAAAAGTTCCCCGCCATAAACTAAAAACAGCTCGGCAATTTCGTTGTAGGTAAGTACTTTTCAATATTTACTCATTCTAAAACCCCTTTTCAAACGAATTCAAATCATTAGTCAAGAGAATGGAAAATCTCAAAGTCACAAACCACGTATATTGTTGACTTGTTAAACTTTTTCTCGTCAATGAGCGAATCAAAGCTAGATTTCTTTAGCTTTCGTTTTGGTGTCGCGGATAATAAATAAATTGTTACAGGTTCATCACAATTACATAGTATAATGTATAAACTGATTTACATTATTATTTAACCATGTCACAGACTGCTGAAAATATCTTCAAACAACTCAACTAAAAACCGGCCTATAAACTACTTAAAGGCTCTTCATATATAAACAGCAATACAAACACAAATTCACATATGAATGAATAAGAACCCATGTCACATATGCAATCCAACTGTTAGCCTACATAATCATACACAACTATAGCTATGTTTGGCAAGCGTTTGGTAACGTAGTTGTAGCTGTAATTATAAAGTCTAAACTAACTCAAAACCTAACCACTTAGTAGTATTTTATTAACATTTCAAATAGCAGCGTTTTCCCGAGTTTTTATTTGGAGAGAAAAGAAGAGAATGGCAGAGGAAATGACAAAATATTTATGAAACTTTTATAAATAAACTAAAACCCTAATTAACATTTACACCAAAACAATCAAACAATTAAAAACTTTTATAAAAAATAAACTGGTAGTACCTGAATTAGAGCAGTGGATACAGCAAACACAACGTACAGATCTATAATCTGTTACACCAAATAAACAAATTAAAAATTAATTTTATAAAAAATTAGGGCTTAATAACAAATTTATAAAAAATTAACCTTGAGATTAGTTGGAGTGGCGGAATAAGCGGATCTGAGCGATTGAATTAACGCACGTGCGTCATCTTTAGATGCTGATGATGAAGATGATGATGGTTTCACCATTTTGGATTTACACACAGTGAGTGTGATTGTGTGCGTTTACTAGTGACGATCAAGTCAAGTTAATGGTTTTATTTGAGTAATGGATGTGTGATTTGTTTATGAAGTGAGATTGGGGGTATGGAAACAAATAGGCCTATTAGCTCAGCTGGTTAGAGCGTCGTGCTAATAACGCGAAGGTCGCAGGTTCGAGACCTGCATGGGCCACTTCTTTTTATAAAGGCTTTTTTTAGTATTTTACTTGTTATTTTACTTGAAGCTGTTGCTTTAGAAAATTTCCGGTATAGACAGTTTGAAAGTTGTCACCATTTACGACCTTAAAATTTTGTATTAAACGCAAAATTTTGCTTTGCGCATCCTGTAATTTGCGTGCGGTATTTTACTTGTTATTTTATTTGAAGCTGTTGCTTTAGAAAATTTCTGTTATATATACAGTTTGAAAGTTATGTCACCATTTACGACCCTAAAATTTTGTGTTAAACTACTAAGCGTGCAAAATTTGTTTTGCGCGTTCTGTAATTTTGCACACGGTACTTATAAACCATACACATACCCATTTTTTGTTGCCTAGATTGAATAAGATTGTGATACGTGGAAGTGCAAGCAAAATTACTTTGTTCACCCTCCTATTTGCGCACTATATTAAATTATGAAGATATTGATGGCCCTCGGTGTTGACGTGTCACGTGTGGAAGTGCATGCAAACTTATTTGCTCAGTCTCCCATTTGTGCGCTTAGTGCTTTAAAATGAGAGAGGTTGAAAGTGTTAGTCGTTTGAGAAGCCCCTCCGTTAACACCATTATGAGTCCCCATTTTAGCCAAAAGATTTTGAAGAGTAACAAATTCAGTAGGTGACAAAGTGTTGCAAGTTGTTGGAGAAACATTAGGTTTAGGAGACGGAGTACCATGCATGCCATTATGAAGATACTTACAGTGAATACCAAAGCGACAAAACCCTTGCGCAAACAAGAAACATGGTTTGAAGACCTTTTCATTAGGATTAATAGAACGCCTCGTATTGGAAGTAAGAGAGTATCCCGAACAATAATTATCCCGAACAAATTGACGAACAGAGATCAATTTTTTGACAATATTTGGAGTAATTAAAACATTATTTAAACGAAGTGGTCGATAAGGTGTAGGTAAAATGCTATGGCCGGAGTTGACAACGGGAATAGAGTGCCCGTCACCAACTGCAACAGATGGGTAAATGCACGAATTAAAAACATCACTAAGACAATTGACATCATCATTAATATGAGAAGACGCACCTGTGTCCATGTTCCAGTTACCGGGATTAGGATCCTGAAGATGTACCGTATTAAACGCAACAAGTAAAGTTGTTTCTTGTCCCGGTAATTGACCGGGCTGCTCACTAATCAAATAAGACCCCCCCTGGTGCACCTTGAATCTGCCAGTCCATCTCCTACACCTACACCACCTCCTCAATCGCCACCAACACCCGATCCTCCAATTCCACAGCCCACCGGTTCGATTCACCCCATGGTCACACGTGCTCGTATCGGGATTACTTGTCCCAATCCTCGTTATGCTGGTCATGTGTCTACGATTTCTCCTTTACCTCGGTCTCCTAGTGTAATACACCGTAAAATCCCAGGTCATTTATTAATGCTAATCACCGACACTATTCTAAACTAAGCCATTTTTGCGGGCTAATTTGAAATTTTTATATGAAACACTGTTTATTTGACACCCGATTGTTTTAATCACCGTTTGTTTGTCACCCGATTATGTTTTGTCACCCGATATCACCCGATTGTCACTCTTGGATGTCACCCAATGAGGTTAACACTGGTAACTCCCACTTGCGACCCGACACCCTAAATTGGACACCGAGATATTATTAATATATATATATATATATAACAATATGTATATATTAATTATTACAAAATTTATTATTACTATGTATATACAAGTATATATATACGTATGACGACACCGTTTATATATTTATGGTTTCCACAAACCGACACCGACACCGACACCGAAATTAAATTCACAATTTTACGAATCACCGACACCCCGTCATATTTGGGCCGACCACAAGCCCACACGGATTTTTCTTTCTTTGAGACACTTGGGCCGAAACACCCTCACAAGCCCACACGTTTTTCTTTTTCCTTGTTTCGTTTTGGGCCGAGTTTACCACAAGCCCACATGGCTTATTTGTTTTCTTTTCCTTTGCGTATCATGCCACACGAAACAGAAAGAAACCAACTCCTTGTCTTCATAATACTACACACGTTTTTGAGTTCCATGTTTCCTATTCACACGACACAAATATGCAACCCTTCCATTGACTTTGAAACATGCAACAACGAGCTACCATTGAGCCGTCAAACCTTTGGTCGATCGGATTATACACCAAGAAATCTATTACCCCATGGATCATATGCCTCATGTCTCCCAACAAGGTTACCACACATGTACTAAACCTCTATTGTTTAACACCCTATGAACCTAATCTACACTTAAACAAATCAAAGTAATCCTTTGTTGCTTCCACTCGATTTGACAACACCCTTGGAAACTAGACAATGTTGTCAAGAATGAAATGACCACTCGAAGGGTGTTGTGTCTCTAGGGACATTCGAACCACCCAAAACCTCCCTATATAAATCACATTAAATGCTAAATCTCACACACTCTCAAGTCCACCAAAGTTCTCAATCACAAACACTCTAGTGCTTTCTTCTTGGTTGCTGTCGAGGAAATCAAGAGCCATACACAAGGTTTTTGGGTTTTGGAAACGAGCTGGGTAACTCTCGAAGGGAAAGGATCGTTTGAAGCAAAGGGACACCACGTTTACCAAGTTCTCGTAGCTCACATCACACGACATCCTCACCACCCTAGTTGGTTGATGCGTGGGAATCGCAACAGGCTTTACCTCTCGAGGGATCTCAAGAAGCTTACAACCCCCACCAGGCAGTGTACCTGATCGTTGTAGTATAGTATAGTGACAAGTACCGGGGGATTGATCGTTCAGCTTAGGAATAGTGTCGCTAGGATTAGAAAGCCTAAATACTAGTTCTAAAGGTGAGGGATGATTATTTTTGTGTTTTTATATTTTTTAGAAAGCAAATAAAAATCTCGGGTTTTGGAAGAGTGGGCGGAATTAGTTGCTATTCAACTAACCCAATACTAAGATGCAATCAAAATAAAATACTAAAAATGAAAATTAACTAATTTATACTAAAGTTGTGAGCAGTAATTGGAGAAAATGTGTTTACTTAGATTTCACTACTCCCTAGATATCTTTTACACGTTAATTACTTGTTATAATTGCATGGATGACGGATTGTATTCCTTAATACCATTCATGGGGTGGCACACATAACTCCCCAATTCTATGAGCTCTTATCTCCTCCTACACCATGCCCAGCACAACTATAGGGATTGTAAACAGTGGCTCATGCATTAAATACAACCAATAAAGACCTAGTGCGCGTTGGTTCATGTTTCTTAAGACGTTCAAGCATGTTACCAATTGGAGATCTACCAGTTTTCTTAAGCCTAACATATAAATCATTCATCCAAGACAAGAATAAACAAGTAATCAACACATAATCAATATCTAGGTTTCATTAGATCTAAGCAAACACAAAAGAGATCTAGCCTAGCATGATGGAATTAAGATAAGAACATGATATAGACAACCAACACATAGACATATTGATTGAATTAGAAGAACACTTATCTTGATTAATCATGCAAGGTATCAAGGGGTTGGAACCCTTTAAAAACCTGTAAAGTTACACCAAAATCGTACTTAGGGTTTCCCCCAAAACTTCTCTCCTTAAATGTGAAAAATTAGAAAACTATATATAGAAAAATAGGTTTGACGGCGTCAAGAATAAACTTGTGACGCCGTCACCTCGCCGCCAAAACAATCCTCGGACTGCCTAGATCTACTTCTGACGCCGTCAAGACTTATACACTTCCAGGCTGTCATGACTCTTTTACTCTTGACGCCCTTCCTACGTGACGCCGTCAAATCTGTTCTGGGTAGTCATGGAAATTCATGAAATTTGCTCTTGACGCCGTCAAGGTTTTGCTCTTGACGCCGTCACCTACTGTTCCCAGCATGGAAAATTAAGACTTTGGCGTTTTCTTCACTTTTATGCTCCAAAAACGTCCGAATTGCTTCCTTTTCCAGATTTCACTCCCAAAGTACCTAAAATCACAAAAGGAACGATTTAGGGCAATATTTGATCAAATAAATTCGAATTCGGGCTTAAATGACCCCCTAAAAACGGATCATTTTTCGCCTCATCATTGGTGTTGTAAGTTGATCGCTTCTCTTTTCCTTTACTCGTATCATACACATCACATACACACAACATGCACCATTCATTTCACAATTGTTACACTTATAGTATACATGTACACGACACCCTTAGGAAAGGGCTCACCATTTCGTTTCTATACGTACAACATATCTATATTATTCGATCCACTAATTCCTTGGCTCACCCTTAATCGAACTAGCACAACATGCAAACCTCACGCGACTTTATACCACGAAAACGAGACTTAAACCAAACCTATGTCGAGCACCTTTTTAAACAAACTAAAATGTCACTTGGGCTTAGTTTGGGCTAATGAGCCCATTTGGTTTTCAAAAGAGATTTTCGGTTCAAAAATTTGGAAAATAACGAGAGGCATAAAACCGATTTTAAGGATTTTTACAAGTTTTAAATACTACTTTTATTGTAACAAAAGTTTGTTTTTTTTTTTGAAAATTTAACCAAGGACTATTTTTGCAAAAGTCCTACGTTAAGGGGTAGAAAGTGACAAAAACCCAAACTTGCGGACTAAATTATATATTAACGACTTTTTATGGAATTAAGGGTAGAAACTGTCATTTGGCCAAAGTAAAGGAATAAAGTGTAAAAAGTACAAAAAGGACTAAAATGTAATTATTTTGACCAAAGGGTAAAAAGTGTAACTTAAATAAAGTTAAGGGTGAAATATGACAAAGGTATTTTATAATTAATTATTTTATATAATTTGATTTTATATAAATACGTATATATATTTTTGTAACTTTAAAATATATATATATAACTTTACTAAAAATATTTAATTATAAATATTTTTAAACAATATTACTATCACAAATGAATTAATATTTATCGAACACCGGTTCGTAACAACGATACAAATAACTACGTGAAGTTATTTTGGAATATATTAAGACACCCGAATGGATATCACCGTACACGTGACATACCACATGTCATTTACAACACGAATCTAAAACACCGATCACTATGTATTATTTAGGTCGCAAGTCGGAGGAATTTCATTGCTAGTCGTAGCAGTACACCATCACTTTTGAGCACCGTTGTGATTCACACCACCTGACAGGTGAGTTCATGGTCCCACATTTTAATTGTTTTTAAACCCCATGGGGAGATACATGCTATAAATCGAACACAAGTATTTTTTTGTATGTTGTTATCACTTGATATTGCCTAAGTTGACACCTGTGCTACAAGTCCCTCATATCACGAACCTTAATCACTTGTGAGTGAGCGCGAATATAGTTGATAGATCTATTGGAATGGCAGCCCACCTCTGTCAAGGTGATCACTTGGCAGGAGGTGTGCTATATTCGAGGTATTATGGAAATTTGGCACATTTCCTGTCACCGAGGGCCCCTTGTCATTTACATCCGCTGTGGTGTAGATGATTGTTATTATCTTTATGATATGTCAAATCGATGTTAAGGCTTGCGTTTCGTGAGGCTTAGGAGCAATATTACACCAGTTTAGTCAAGACCTGTCTATCTTGGCTTGTTATTTCAAATGCTTGTCTTGTGTTCACACTATTACTATTTAAACTACTATGGATTCACTCAACCTTTGTGTTGACTTTTTAAGCATGTTTATCTCAGGAAATTAGCAAGCATGGCGGCACGGAGCTGGCAAAGGGCACAGGACCTCCCTTTTCATTTCAATAATTTTGTCATTCTTTATAAACTCATCACTTCTTTTGTGAAACAATTAACATTTTGGAAAAATGTTTGTAACTCTGACTATTTGAGTTTTCATGGAATGACATTGACTATCTTTTGAATTGTTTTCTATGAGTATGACTGTGTACTAAACTGTAATGACCCCGATTAGACTTCCGCTGCTTATCAAATTTTCGGGGTGTTACAAATTGGCATCAGAGCCATGGTTATAGAGAACCAAATGATTTTTCAAAATATTGGACTATAACCTCACTGGATTTTTAAACAAACTATTTATCACTAAAGTGCCCTCCGTGCCAGCGCTTGCCAACGTTATGTTTTAAGGTTTGATTTTTAGCACCCATTGCATTTAGCTCACTATGACACTATGATCATTGTGCATGTAGCATTATGTAGACTAAATGACTTATATTACTGCTATTTTTGGGATATTACAGTACCATGTCACCCCCGGTTATTATTTTGTCCGACAGTGACGACGTCGTGCCAGCATCATCCACTCACCCTACTATTGACTTATCTGATTATGACACCCGAGACACCCATGATTCTGACCATGACACCCAACCTGTATCACCTGCTATACCATCTCCTGTTCCATCTGGAGACCCATCTGCTGATACTGAGCCCTTTGAGGAGGGTGAGGTTGCTTCTACACCCATTGATTCTTTTGCTATTTAGCCTCTCTTTCGTCCTGTCTGTGGACCCATGACACAGGGACAGTACCTTTATGATCAGTACCTGACATCTCAGCAGTTTCTTGCGGCTGATAATCGTCCTACACCACCTGCTAGTCACCACACCGGTTCAGATGCTGATGACGAGTCTTCTGACTCCGATACTTCTGACACTGCTGCTTCTATCCCAGCATCATCCCCGCCTGCACCGATTCGTCGGCGCAAGCGAGTGAGGATTCTTGAGCCCTTTGAGCCTGAGCCTTTCGGAGAGTTGTTTCGATATCATGAGGGAGACTATACCCGCAAATGCACGGCTCGGAAATGAGTCTGTATTTTGCCTGCTTCTACTGTTACACCACCTGTACCTACACCTGTACCTACACCTGTATCATCACCCATATCTGTATTACCACCTGTTTCTATGCCAGACCTGACACCTGTGGCATCACCAGCACCTCCACCATCACCCGTATCACCCCCACCTGAGCCACATCCTTACATGCTACCTACTTACACCGCACTCCACACCTTTAAGATTTTGCCACCCATGCCACCACCTACAGTTTTCTACTCACAGACTACCACCGTACCGATACCATCACCTGTACCATCACCTACTCCCACCGAGACCCCCACCTCACCTGGCATTCATAGATTGGTTGATGCTCGTCGATGGTCGTTTTTGTTAGACTACATACGTAGATGGAGATTGGTTGAGGGATCGCCTAGGGCTGCTGAGCTTGGAGATGGCTCTTCAGCGGTGTTACCGGTCACTGGGGAGTCGATACACCATACTATCCCTCTTTTGGCTGCTAGATTAGTGAGACATGAGGATCGTCTCGATGAGTTGTTAAGCGTTATTGAGGATATATCCTTGGAGAGGATAGAGTGTATGCAGGAGGAGGTCACGAACCTCGTGGTACATAGGACAGCTTTAGAGATGGTATTTGAGATGATGGGGATAGAGATCGAGGAGGCACAGGCTACCATCACTGAGTTTGGTCATCGGCTAGATATTCAGAGGCATGAGATAGATGATTTGAGAGCGATTGAGGCCATTACACAGGAGATGATGGAGCATCAGACACAGGAGTTAGCCGCATCTAGTTCTACCATCCACACACTTTCAGCCACTATTGAGGAGATTCAGGCCTGTGAGAGATCCAGGGATTTGGAGATGTTAGAGATGATCAGGATCATCAGAGAGCTGGAGAGGAGATCGGGAGGCGCACCTGGACCTTCATAGATCTATGACATGTCATTACTTACAGAGACATCTTAACTTGCCGCCTGTGGCATTAATAATGTTGTATCTTATTGTTTTGTAACAATGAATTCAAAATTATTAAAACTCTATGTTGGTTATGATTGTAACATATTGATATTGATTTATGATGTTCTAGTTGTCTGATCTTTTATTATGCTCCCATATTGAGATTCATTATAATTTCCATGTGTGTTGTTACATGTCGTGATGTTTATTTATGAATGATATGGTTTATGTTGATGTACGTATTTATGGTGTGGTTGTGATATGTACTTTGTGATGATCTCGACTATTATGAGTTTGGCTACACTATTTCTATTGTTATTGATGTTTGGGATTTGTACTTATGCACTTGCGATTTTATAGAGTTATGGCCCCAAGGAAAACCGCTACTGCTACTTCGTCACCCGCTATGACCCAGGCTGCTATCAGAAAGTTGGTTGCCGACAGTGTTGCTGCAACTTTAGAAGAGCAAGCTGCTGCAATGGCACGAACTAGTAGCAATAACCGAGCCACTGCTGAGAGCGAGTCCGCTGCAACTCGGAAGTGTACCTATAAGGATTTCATAGCTTGTAAACCATCTCACTTCAAAGGGACTGAAGGAGTAACAGAGCTTGCTCGATGGTTTGAGCGAACTGAGACTGTGTTTGTGAGGAGCGGTTGTGCCGCTAAAAGCCGAGTCTCGTTTGCTACTGGAACATTGTTGGAAGACGCGTTGTCTTGGTGGAATGCAACTGCTCATAAGATAGGTGTGGAAGAGGCCTATCAGATTACCTGGGCTGACTTTAAGGAGAAGATGTTGAAGAAGTTCTGCCCTAGAGGTGAGATCAAGAAGTTAGAGGATGAGTTTCACACGTTGGTTGTGAAAGGAAATGATCTCAGGGCTTATGATAGGAGATTTCAGGAGCTTGCCACACTTTGCCCTTCAAAGGTTCCCGATTTGGAAAAGTTGTTGGAAAGGTACATTGAGGGATTACCCAGGAGCATTGAGGGAAACGTCACCTCATCGAAGCCTCAATCTTTGGAAGAAGCAATGACTATTGCCCAAAGACTGCTAGACCGGGAGATTAAGCGTAACTCTGCTCAGGGGAACAACGATCACAAAAGGAAGTTTGATGATCGAAGGACAAACAACAACAATAACAACAACAACAACAACAACAACAACAACAACAACAACAACAACAACCGTAACCCCAACCGTAACTATCACCATGACAGAAACACCCATCACAACCAACAGAACCGACGACAAGAAGCTGTCAGAGCTTATGTCGCCGCACCAGTTAAGGATACTAGGTATGCTGGACCTCTTCCATTCTGTGACAAGTGTAAGATGCATCACAATGGACCCTGCTATGCTAAGTGTGGGAAATGTTCAAGGACTGGACATAAGACACAAGATTGCAAGGCTACAGGAGCTAACTTGCAACCCGTGGCTGTGGTATGCCATGCTTGTGGAGAGAAAGGACACTACAGGCGTCAGTGCCCAAACAAGGATAACAATGCACGTGGGAGAGCATACGTGCTGGGAGATGGAAATGTCCAGCAAGATCCGAACGTAGTCACGGGTACGTTGTTTCTAAACAACCGCCTCGTTAAAGTTTTATTTGATTCCGGAGCCGATCAAAGTTTCATATCTGTTTCTCTTGCACCCATGCTTAATATTACACCGACCAAACTAGACACCACATATGAGATTGAACTAGCAGATGGAAAGCTAGTGAGCACTAACACTATACTCCGAGGTTGCACCCTATGACTACTAGACACCCCATTTGACATTGACCTTATGCCTATTAGACTCGGTAGTTTCGACGTCGTTGTAGGAATGGATTGGTTATCCGAGAACCGCGCTAAGATCATTTGTGAGAAAAAGGTCGTTCACATCCCAATGAATAACGAAACCCTGGTTGTTCGCGGCGAGCGAAGTAAGACACGTCTGAGCATCGTTTCTTGCGTCAAGGTTGTGAAGTACATCGAACGAGGATGTCAAGTCTTTTTGGCTCAAGTTACCGAGAAGAAGTCGGAAGAGAAGCGACTCGAGGATGTGCCAGTAGTCAGGAACTTTCCAGAAGTTTTCCCCGAGGACTTACCTGGCCTTCCGCCGACTCGTCAAGTGGAATTTCAAATTGACTTGATGCCAGGAGCAGCACCCGTAGCACGAGCACCCTATAGGTTAGCACCGTCGGAAATGAAGGAGTTATCTGGGCAATTGGAGGAATTGTCGGATAAAGGATTTATTCGCCCTAGTTCGTCACCGTGGGGAGCCCCGGTGTTGTTTGTAAAGAAGAAGGATGGAACCTTCAGGATGTGTATCGATTATCGCGAGTTGAACAAACTTACGGTTAAGAATCGATATCCGTTGCCAAGGATTGACGATTTGTTTGATCAACTGCAAGGATCAAGTGTCTACTCGAAGATTGATTTGAGATCGGGTTATCACCAACTGAGAGTTAGGGAAGAAGACATCCCTAAGACGGCTTTCAGGACAAGATACGGTCACTACGAATTCCAAGTAATGCCATTCGGTCTAACAAATGCACCCGCTGTATTTATGGACTTAATGAACCGAGTGTGCAAACCCTATTTGGATAAGTTTGTGATTGTATTCATCGATGATATCCTTATTTATTCACGTAGTAAGGAAGCGCACGCAGAACACTTAAAGGCGATACTAACATTGCTCAGAGAAAAGAAATTATACGCCAAATTTTCCAAGTGTGATTTTTGGATTGAGAAGGTACAATTTCTTGGGCATGTTATCGACAGTAAGGGTATTCATGTTGATCCCGCCAAGATCGAAGCTGTTAAAAATTGGGCGTCACCTACGAGTCCTACTAAGATACGCCAATTTTTAGGTCTTGCCGGATACTATCGGAGATTTATTGAAGGTTTTTCAAGGATTGCTAAGCCTTTGACTGAGTTAACACAGAAGAAGAAGAAGTTTGAGTGGGGAGAAGAGCAAGAATCGGCATTTCAGTTTTTGAAGCAGAAGCTTTGTGAAGCACCAATTTTAGCACTACCCGAAGGAAGTGAGGACTTCGTGGTATATTGTAACGCATCAATCCAAGGTTTGGGTGCCGTGTTGATGCAGAGACTTAAAGTAATCGCTTACGCTTCTAGACAACTTAAACCCCACGAGGAGAACTACACTACTCATGATCTAGAATTAAGAGCGGTGGTATTCGCTCTTAAGATCTGGAGACACTACCTATATGGAACCAAGTGTACGGTTTTCACCGATCACAAGAGTCTTCAGCACATTTTAGATCAAAAGGAGTTGAACATGAGGCAACGTCGATGGCTAGAGTTACTAAGTGACTATGATTGTGAGATCCGTTATCACCCGGGGAAGGCAAATGTTGTAGCAGATGCCTTGAGTCGAAAGGAACGACTTAGACCCCTCAGAGTTAGGTCATTGGGTATGACAATTAGATCACCACTTCCGTATCAAATTCTTGAAGTTCAAGCTGAGGCTCTTAAAGAAGAGAATAGACCGCACGAGAAGATTTACGGTATGCCAGAAAGCACGAATGGATTTGTCAAGAAACCAGATGGAAGGTTGTGTTTCAAGGACAGAAGTTGGATTCCATTGTATGGAGGAATACGAGACCTCATCATGCACGAGTCTCATAAGTCTAAATATTCCATTCATCCTGGTTCGGACAAGATGTATCACGATCTAAAGAAGTTGTATTGGTGGCCAAACATGAAAGCTGACATTGCAGAGTATGTCGGTAAGTGTTTGACCTGCTCAAGAGTAAAGGCTGAACATCAAAAACCATCCGGTATTTTGATTCAACCGGAGCTACCAATGTGGAAATGGGAAAGGATTACAATGGATTTCATTACGAAATTACCCAAGACATCGAGTGGGTTGGACACTATTTGGGTTATTGTCGATCGTCTCACGAAGTCAGCGCACTTCTTGCCAATCAAAGAGACTGATGATATGGACGTTCTTGCAAGTTTATACCTAAAGGAGATAGTTTCCCAGCATGGAGTGCCGATTTCTATTATCTCCGACCGAGACAGCCGTTTCACGTCTAACTTTTGGTGATCTTTACAGAAAGCCTTGGGAACTAAGTTAGATATGAGTACCGCTTACCATCCACAGACTGATGGTCAAAGTGAAAGGACTATACAGACCCTAGAGGACATGCTTAGGGCATGTGTGATTGATTTTGGAAAAGGCTGGGATAAACACCTACCGTTAGCAGAATTCTCATATAACAACAGTTATCATGCTAGCATTAAGGCTGCACCGTTTGAAGCACTTTATGGAAGAAAGTGTCGATCACCAGTTTGTTGGGCTGAGATTGGAGATGTACAACTCTCAGGTCCCGAGTTGATTCTTGAAACCACTGAGAAGATTGTAAAGATTAGACAACGATTACAAGCCGCTAGGGATCGGCAAAAGAGTTATGCCGATGTGCGAAGGAAACCAATAGAGTTTCAAGTTGGAGACAAGGTCATGCTTAAGGTATCACCTTGGAAAGGGATGATTAGGTTTGGAAAACGTGGAAAGCTAAACCCAAGATACGTTGGACCCTTCGAGATCATTGAAAGGATCGGTCCCGTGGCATACAAACTTGAATTACCTGAGGAACTCAGTAGAGTGCACAACACCTTCCACGTGTCAAATTTGAAAAAGTGTTTATCGGATGAAACACTTGTGATTCCGTTAAAAGAGATCAGAATCGACGATAAGTTGAACTTTATTGAGGAACCCGTTGAGATTATGGATAGGGAGGTTAAACGACTTAAGCATAGTCGCATTCCCATTGTTAAGGTCAGATGGAACTCTAAGAGAGGACCTGAGCTCACATGGGAGCGCGAGGATCAAATGCGTGCCAAATACCCACAACTATTTGATGAGACAACCCCGAGCACCGATTCAACTTTGGATTCCAGGATGAATCCAATCTAACGGGTGGGTACTGTAATACACCGTAAAATCCCAGGTCATTTATTAATGCTAATCACCGACACTATTCTAAACTAAGCCATTTTTGCGGGCTAATTTGAAATTTTTATATGAAACACTGTTTATTTGACACCCGATTGTTTTAATCACCGTTTGTTTGTCACCCGATTATGTTTTGTCACCCGATTGTCACTCTTGGATGTCACCCAATGAGGTTAACACCGGTAACTCCCACTTGCGACCCGACACACTAAATTGGACACCGAGATATTATTAATATATATATAACAATATGTATATCACTACTAGAAAAAGGTCTATCCTTGACTCGCATTTTATGACGCACGCTAAAAGATGACGCGCATATAGCAAAGTCATAAAATAAGAGTCATAACGAGTAGATTTTTTATTGGGGATGACTCGTTTTTAAAAGCGTCATAACATGGGGTCATAATCAGTTAAAATTTTGTCTGCTAGATGACGCTCGTTTTGTTTCGTCCTGAGGGGTCATCTCCTTCGTTTTTTTTTTGGCCAAAAACAACTTCCCCGCTTTTCTTAACCTAACACTTCCCTCTCAAACACACAAATTTTTTCTCAAAACACTCAAACACTCCCGCCCCCTCCCAAACCCTTCTCAAACTCTCATCAGTTTCCCAAAACTCTCAAAACACTCAAAACACTCCCGCCCCCTCTCAAAACACTCGACATTTCCCATCTCATCAGTTTGCCCTAATTTTCCCATCTCATCAGTTTGCCCTAATTTCCCATCTCATCAGTTTGAAAGGTATAATTAGGTTATAAAATCAATTATAATTAGGTTATAAATCAGTTTGAAAGGTGTTTTATTTAGGTTATTATCAATTTATTTAAGGTTATAAATCAGTTTGAAAGGTGTTTGAAAGGTATAATTAGGTTATAAAATCAATTATAATTAGGTTATAAAGGTGTACACCAGGTGTTTGTGAAAATGTAACCAGGTGTAATACATATATGTTGCATTACTGAGTATGAAGTTAGGTTAGTGATTTCTTGGCATAAGTTCCTGAGTATGAAGTTACTGAGTATGAAGTTAGTTAAATTTACTGAGTATGATAGTTAGTTAAATTTACTGAGTATGAAGTTACTGAGTATGAAGTTAGTTAAATTTACTGAGTATGAAGTTACTGAGTATGAAGTTAGTTAAATTTACTGAGTATGAAGTTACTGAGTATGATGCATTACTGAGTATGATAGTTCCTTGTTTTACAGGTCAGCAGTAGCGCAATATGGGTAAAAAGTGTTTGGATGTGAAATGGGTTCTATGTTGATGGTTTGGAGTTAGTTAAATGTGTGAAGATGTGTTATTTGATTAAAGAATGAATTCTTTTTATTAAATGATGGTTTCTTGGATAACAGATAATAAATTCGTTATGCGTTTATGAATGTTTTATTTGATTATGTTTCGATAAACTTGTTGTTTAATGTCTATGATGCGTTACTAAGTATGAAGTTTGTTTAAGTTTCGATAAGTTTGTTTAAGTTTAATAATGTGTTGATTGTTTTGAAGTTAGTTAATTGCATGGATCAGTATGTTTGGTTAATGATTTGTGTTATAATATGATAAGTTCTTGTTATGGAAGAATGATAAGGTCTTGTTATAAAATGATATAAGTTCTTGTTATGAAATGATAATATCTTGATCCAAAGATTAAGTTTTGTGGCTGCGTCATAGGTTAGATATAAGGCTAAAAAGAAATTTAGTTTATATCAACTAAGAAACGTTTTCGCTGGAAAAAGTATACCTATACATTCGATACGTCTCCCAGTTTATATCAACTAAGAAATTTAGTTATGATTTACAGGTCCACATCTTCAAATATACATGCTCTGACGTTATGCTAACTGCCAGTGCTAACGTTCATCTTCGCATTGCACGCAGGTACTCTTTATCAGGAAGATCAATTTCGGGAAGAGCAACGTCGGCTTGGTGAATGGGAGCAGGTATTGTGTCCTGCTATGTCTGTTGTGTAATTACGTTTCGTGAGTTTTATTTAACTTCTGGGTTGTTATGATTTGGCAGCCGAATGATGGAGTATCTTTTGCTACGTCCATGCCTCCAATCTGTCACAACAGCGTTGAGGATACTCGCACAACAATTGTCCCATTTGAAGGTTAGTCATGTGTCATATCACATTATATCACGATTTGCAAATGTAGATGATGGGGTTGCTAATACTTTGTTTCTGTAGCGGAACCATATCCGGTGTCGACCAGTTGTATAGACTTTGGTGCCGGAGTAGTGCGTTATGCTGGACATCAGGATGGCAGACAACCTACTGATCGTGTAAGAAGGAATGATAGCGTTCACACTCATGTGAACACACCAGCGTTCGATAGGTAATGCATATTCGTCCTTTTTGCTTGGCTTCGGATAATTTTATGTCAACGTGTTCGTGTGTGTTGACAAATGTGACTTTCAAATTATAGTCACTCAAAAAAATGTGGATGCTACTCGCAAAAGACACTTCGACCAGATGCCTGGACGTAAGTTTCAATACTCATAGAATTATACAATAGGTGACGCCCTTCTTTGACATTTAATTCCTCTATCATTACAGGTTCACATCACTCACAATACCGAGGTGCAGCAACTGATGCGGGCACATCGGATGCTCCACCACTTGCACGACAGGGTAAGTGTTTTCCAACATTGCTAATCACATATGAAGGTCAATCTATGTGACATCCAAGATCAATAGTTATCAGACCCCTTACATTACAGCTTACTTACTTTGATGAAATATTTGTGTTTTTTTTTCATAAGCTCTAACGCACAGTTGGCAACAAGTGCATTGGTAGCAGAAGATAGGAATGGTAAGGTATAATAGTTTAAGTCTTCGTGTTTGATAAATTAAAAGTTGTTATTTGTCTGTCAAAATTTAGTATGGATCTACAATTTTAGCTTTTTTACCAGGTTTATTCTACTTTTGTGCTTATGTCTTTATTATTGACATCTGATGTATCTCGGAATACAGCAGTTTGTTTCTCCGTCGTACGCATTCAATACCAAACCTTTGTAACATAAATGTAAGTTAAAATTTACAAAGCTGTAAGGACTGGGGTTGCTCTGTATTATTTATGGGGTGTTTGGGTGAGGTAATATGGGGTTTCCGGGTGCTCCGGGCTGCTGTCAAACAGCAGCAACAAAGGTTTGTTATACCCAACATAACTGGTCATTTGCAACTTCACACAAAAATAATCTTCGAAACATTGTTAAAACGCTATGCCAAACATCCTTAACTTTTAGCTACACACATTCTCTGAATGCATTTACTTTAAACAACGGTGCCGTTCTATTCTTTTTCTAAAAAGTGCTAATTTACAGAAGGAAATGCGTTCAATATTGGCTATCTGCTGATCTGGTATGCAGATTCAGAATTTACAGATACAAGCAAACAGCTAGGAGCGAGAACGTGCAAGCGCCTGCTCATATTATGTCAACCATTTATGAGCATCTATGCGTGTAATAAGGTAACTTTAATGTGACAGACCTGACTGGGTTTTTTTAATCAATATGTATTTTAATTTTTTATTTCCTTGAACCAGAAACAAGTATAGTTGAAATTGGACTTGGAAGCGAATTTTTAATCGTTGAGTGAAGTTGATTCAAAGATATTACAAGCTTGCTATTGTATGTGCATTCTCCTAGATTTATGCTGTTTCAATATTTTTTCGGCATCTGAAACAAGCGTTTAGTAAGCTAAATTGCAACTGAGAATGTTGTATACTGATATATTCCTCTATGTTATAGGAGTTGGTGAAATTCAGAATGTGTTAGTTCGGAGGCTTGGTTCAGCATCATGGTTTAGGGGGAATGCTTCAGGGAGCATGGTTCAGGACGTGGCTTCAGCGGGTTTCTCCATTGAATTCAGCTGTGAGTTAATATGCTTGAGGAACTAAAATGCGAACATCATCTGAGACAACATGCATTATCACTAGAAATACAAATTTACATTCTCCTATCTCTAAGCATTTTGACTAACTTTGACACGGATGCGGATTTCGACGATATTCGAGAAGAATGGGCAATTTATGTGTCAAATTTCATTTTTAGGTAGAAATCGTGTTGTAGTAACTTTTAACTAATTATCGGTCTAGTTTGACATGAATTGTTATGTATGAATTGGTAACGCATTGTTTTGATTATATATGAAATGCGTTAATTTGGTACAAATTATCAGGTTTATTGTCATTATTTATGTATATAAAATCAGGTTTTAATTAAAAAACAGAAGAAAAAAAATGATTTAATAGTAATGACTCGCAAAAACATATGTCAGAAAAGTGTGTCATAAAAGTTAGTCAAAATGCTTTTAAGGGTAATGACACGCAACGTGGGTCATAAGTGCGAGTCATAGCAGGATGACGCACAAATGCGAGTCATGAGGCTTTATGACGGGTCTTTCCTTGACGCGCATTTGTACGTCATAAGGGCTCTTCTTGACACGCATTTGGTGTCAAGGATAGACCTTTTTCTAGTAGTGGATATATTAATTATTACAAATTTATTATTACTATGTATATATAAGTATATATATACGTATGACGACACCGTTTATATATTTATGGTTTCCACAAACCGACACCGACACCGAAATTAAATTCACAATTTTACGAATCACCGACACCCCGTCATATTTGGGACGACCACAAGCCCACACGGATTTTTCTTTCTTTGAGACACTTGGGCCGAAACACCCTCACAAGCCCACACGTTTTTCTTTTTCCTTGTTTCGTTTTGGGCCGAGTTTACCACAAGCCCACATGGCTTATTTGTTTTCTTTTCCTTTGCGTATCATGCCACACGAAACAGAAAGAAACCAACTCCTTGTCTTCATAATACTACACACGTTTTTGAGTTCCATGTTTCCTATTCACACGACACAAACATGCAACCCTTCCATTGACTTTGAAACATGCAACAACGAGCCACCATTGAGCCGTCAAACCTTTGGTCGATCGGATTATACACCAAGAAATCTATTACCCCATGGATCATATGCCTCATGTCTCCCAACAAGGTTACCACACATGTACTAAACCTCTATTGTTTAACACCCTATGAACCTAATCTACACTTAAACAAATCAAAGTAATCCTTTGTTGCTTCCACTCGATTTGACAACACCCTTGGAAACTAGACAATGTTGTCAAGAATGAAATGACCACTCGAAGGGTGTTGTGTCTCTAGGGACATTCGAACCACCCAAAACCTCCCTATATAAATCACATTAAATGCTAAATCTCACACACTCTCAAGTCCACCAAAGTTCTCAATTACAAACACTCTAGTGCTTTCTTCTTGGTTGCTGTCGAGGAAATCAAGAGCCATACACAAGGTTTTTGGGTTTTGGAAACGAGTTGGGTAACTCTCGAAGGGAAAGGATCGTTTGAAGCAAAGGGACACCACATTTACCAAGTTCTCGTAGCTCACATCACACGACATCCTCACCACCCTAGTTGGTGTTGTAAGTTGATCGCTTCTCTTTTCCTTTACTCGTATCATACACATCACATACACACAACATGCACCATTCATTTTACAATTGTTACACTTATAGTATATATGTACACGACACCCTTAGGAAAGGGCTCACCATTTCATTTCTATACGTATAACATATCTATATTATTCGATCCACTAATTCCTTGGCTCACCCTTAATCGAACTAGCACAACATGCAAACCTCACGCGACTTTATACCACGAAAACGAGACCTAAACCAAACCTATGTCGAGCACCTTTTTAAACAAACTAAAATGTCACTTGGGCTTAGTTTGGGCTAACGAGCCCATTTGGTTTTCAAAAGAGATTTTCGGTTCAAAAATTTGGAAAATAACGAGAGGCATAAAACCGATTTTAAGGATTTTTACAAGTTTTAAATACTACTTTTATTGTAACAAAAGTTTGTTTTTTTTTGAAAATTTAACCAAGGACTATTTTTGCAAAAGTCCTACGTTAAGGGGTAGAAAGTGACAAAAACCCAAACTTGCGGACTAAATTATATATTAACGACTTTTTATGGAATTAAGGGTAGAAACTATCATTTGGCCAAAGTAAAGGAATAAAGTGTAAAAAGTACAAAAAGGACTAAAATGTAATTATTTTGACCAAAGGGTAAAAAGTGTAACTTAAATAAAGTTAAGGGTGAAATATGACAAAGGTATTTTATAATTAATTATTTTATATAATTTGATTTTATATAAATACGTATATATATTTTTGTAACTTTAAAATATATATATAACTTTACTAAAAATATTTAATTATAAATATTTTTAAACAATATTACTATCACAAATGAATTAATATTTATCGAACACCGGTTCGTAACAACGATACAAATAACTACGTGAAGTTATTTTGGAATATATTAAGACACCCGAATGGATATCACCGTACACGTGACATACCACATGTCATTTACAACAAGAATCTAAAACACCGATCACTTTGTATTATTTAGGTCGCAAGTCGGAGGAATTTCATTGCTAGTCGTAGCAGCACACCATCACTTTTGAGCACCGTTGTGATTCACACCACCTGACAGGTGAGTTCATGGTCCCACATTTTAATTGTTTTTAAACCCCGTGGTACAAGTCCCTCATATCACGAACCTTAATCACTTGCGAGTGAGCGCGAATATAGTTGATAGATCTATTGGAATGGCAGCCCACCTCTGTCAAGGTGATCACTTGGCAGGAGGTGTGCTATATTCGAGGTATTATGGAAATTTGGCACATTTCCTGTCACCGAGGGCCCCTTGTCATTTACATCCGCTGTGATGTAGATGATTGTTATTATCTTTATGATATGTCAAATCGATGTTAAGGCTTGCGTTTCGTGAGGCTTAGGAGCAATATTACACCAGTTTAGTCAAGACCTGTCTATCTTGGCTTGTTATTTCAAATGCTTGTCTTGTGTTCACACTATTACTATTTAAACTACTATGGATTCACTCAACCTTTGTGTTGACTTTTTAAGCATGTTTATCTCAGGAAATTAGCAAGCATGGCGGCACGGAGCTGGCAAAGGGCACAGGACCTCCCTTTTCATTTCAATAATTTTGTCATTCTTTACAAACTCGTCACTTCTTTTGTGAAACAATTAACATTTTGGAAAAATGTTTGTAACTCTGACTATTTGAGTTTTCATAGAATGACATTGACTATCTTTTGAATTGTTTTCTATGAGTATGACAGTGTACTAAACTGTAATGACCCCGATTAGACTTCCGCTGCTTATCAAATTTTCGGGGTGTTACACCTAGTGATGCGTTTCCTAATCCCAATTGGAAAAATGCTATGTGTGATGAGCATGATGCACTTATTAAAAACAAAACTTGGATTCTTGTACCAAAACCCCCAGATGTGAATGTTATACGTAGTATGTGGCTGTTTCGTCACAAGTATTTAGCCGATGGTACTCTTAGTCGATACAAGGCTCGTCTTGTAGCCAATGGTAGTAATCAGATAGAGGGTGTGGATGTTGATGAGACTTTTAGCCCGGTTGTTAAACCTGGAACTATTCGGACGGTTCTTAGTTTAGCTATTTCTCGACATTGGCCAGTACATCAGCTGGATATCAAGAATGCTTTTTTACATGGGGATTTGGCAGAAACAGTTTATATGCATCAGCCGCCTGGGTTTCGTGATTCTGTTCATCCTGATTATGTATGTTTATTGCAGCGTTCGCTGTATGGTCTTAAGCAGGCTCCTCGGGCATGGTTTCAGCGCTTTGCAAATTACATCACTACTGTTGGCTTTTCCCCTAGCCGTTGTGACTCCTCTTTATTTATTTATAAACAGGGTGATGATACTGCATTTTTGTTACTCTATGTGGATGATATTGTGCTCACTGCTTCGTCTGATGGTTTATTACAGCAGATCATTGCTTCTTTACATAAGGAGTTTGCTATGACAGATTTGGGTGCTCTTAATTATTTTTTGGGTGTTTCAGTTACGCGTGACTCTTCTGGTATGTTTTTGTCACAGCGCACGTATGCTATGGGGATATTGGAGCGTGCACATATGGTTGGTTGTAACCCTTCTCGGACTCTTGTCGACACAAAGTCTAAATTGGGTGATGATGGTGATCCGGTTTCTGATCCTAAGTTATATCGGAGTATTGCTGGTTCTCTGCAGTATCTTACATTCACTAGACCTGATATTTCCTATGCCGTACAGCAGGTTTGTTTATATATGCATGATCCTCGCGAGCCTCATCTCACTGCTCTCAAACGGATTTTGCGGTATGTTCGGGGTACATTAGACTATGGTTTGCAGTTATTTTCCTCCTCAACTTCTTCATTGGTTGCTTATTCTGATGCTGATTGGGCTGGCTGCCCTACTACTAGGAGATCCACTTCACGCTATTGTGTTTTTCTGGGCAACAATCTCCTATCCTGGTCCTCTAAGCGCCAACCAACTATTTCTCGTTCCAGTGCTGAGGCAGAATATCGTGGGGTTGCCAATGCTGTTGCTGAGACGTGTTGGTTGAGGAATCTTTTGCGTGAGTTGCACACACCTTTGTCTTCTGCTACACTGGTCTACTGTGATAATGTTAGCACTGTTTACTTATCTTCTAATCTGGTTCAGCATCAACGTACGAAGCATATAGAGATTGATATTCATTTTGTAAGGGATTTGGTTGCGGCTGGGCAAGTTCGCGTGCTTCATGTTCCATCGCGTTATCAGTATGCCGATATTTTTACCAAGGGTTTACCGTATGCGTTGTTTCAAGAGTTTAGGACCAGTTTGAGTGTCCGGTGTCCTCCCGCTCCAACTGCGGGGGAGTGTTAGTCGTATAGTAGAGTCCAGTCCATAGTATCTTTGTATGGGCTAAGGCCCGAGGTCTAGAATATTCTTGTATTGGTATTTATATACCGGCTTATGATTATTAATGAGATAACGATTCACCACAAATCTACAGAAAGGTTGAAGATGATATTTTTCTAGATCATATTTTCGGTTGAAGAGGTAAGATTTTAGAGATATCGAGAGGGTGAAGTAAATTGAAAAAAAAAAAATTATAAAGTAAATGAGTGAAGTATTAGGAGTATTTTGACGTAAATGAGTGAAGTAAATGAATTCAACTACCTACGACCGGTGGTTTTTATGGTTTTATCCCCAGTCACGTCATTTAAGTGAGGAAAATAGGAGGGCGAGCAAGCCTATTTGCACGCATACTTTAATAATTTTTTTAATTAATCATTGAATATAAGGGTGACACGTGTTACAGAAAATGAAGACAACGAGCAAATAGGTTTGCGCACTTGGTAGATTTTGATAATGGGGAGAAATAGTGTCGATTTTAGTTCTTTGATTTAATAAGAGTAATTTTTGGCAATTTTGTTTTTTGTAATGGTCCTCCAAAATCAGCAAAGACTAACTGTTCAACCAATTATTCAAAAAATATTTGTTACAGTGACTGGTTGAAGTGTTCTGTTCAAGGGCCGACTTTAGTGAAAACCAAAGAATGCTATTCAGTTGTGCAAAGTAGTGCTTCATTTTCTCTTTTGTTTCTTGTACAACTCAAATCTCTATTTAGTTTGGTATGCACTTTTTTGATAATTTACTACTACTATTATACTACGTATATCTTAAGAGCATCGTTAAATCCTTCTACAATATTCTCCTACTAATCCTTTTACACACACAACAATCTTATATATTTTTTTCCCATTCATTCTCTCTGTGCATCAAAATCGTCAGTTCTGACACGTGTCAGAATCCTGTGAGTAGGAGGATTTGTAGGCACATCAAGTAGGAGGATTTATCATTTTCCATATCTTAAATCATAATGATGCATCTGATTGTCTTATTTATACTTTAATGCACTAGCTGAAGGTTTGAGTCGTTTGACAATTTCATACAGAACATATCAACATAGCATGATGAAGACATTTTCCATGTTAATGTTACAGACATTTTTTTCTTATTTGGATGGCTGAATGTCGTCTAACTTCATTTACCACAAAAACCGACTCACATGATACCCATGTGTTGTGATGCATGAAAAAATGAAAGAAGAAAAATATACGTGGTCTTTTAAACGTATAACATTATTCATCTTTCAAAGAAGCCGTATAAAAACTGAGAAACAAAATTACGGTTTTTCTATTTTGAACAGAATCCATGCTGAGTTCGATTTGTTATTACATTAATTCGTTGCTGCAGTCTAACAAGTGTCAAAGTATTTTTTTTTTCTCCCCTAGGCGTACTCTTGTTGGGTTGATAAGTCCACTTACTCGACTTGAAAGTAATTTTACAGCGGACCATAGTTAAATCGGCATGTTGAGCATCAAGAAACTTAGTTGGCTTATCGATTAAATATCAACTAATTCTTGAGCATATTATACTTGAGCGCCATACATACCCCGGCCTAAGCAATTGGTATTTGGTATAGAGTGAGTTCTAGCTACATCAAGCTCAGATGCACTACTTGTGTCGTGTCTTATTTACAACTCAAAAGGTTGGACAACAATCTTTACTAAAGTTCCAAGTTATTTGTTGAGTATGAGTTAGTTATGGTTACATGACTTAGGATCAAATAAAAAGAAACCTTAAAATGAGAAGGATGGGAAATAGCTATAAATAGATATTAGAAATGCATCGATTTGAATTAGATGCATCCTTAATCTTTTAGATACACCATAATATATGTTCTAGCTAAAAATTAGATACATATACGTATATTAGATGCATTTCATCAAGTTATAAGAATCCTATGTATTTTTCGTCATCTACTGGTCAAATTTGTTGCTATTACTACTTTATATCTTTTTCACTTCAAAATCACTTTCGAAACTAATTGGGATGCATATAAATGAATAGAGATGCATCTAATTTAAGTCGATACATCTCAAATATATGGTTATAGCTTTTTCTCATTCTTCTCATTTCAAGTTTTCTTCTCACTGGATCCTTACCTATGGTTACATATACCACGTAACTCGTAAGAAACTTTAAGCAGTGCTTGACGTCGTGCACTTGTTAGCCTTATTAATCATTGCACCATTTCAAGGCATGGACCGTATCATTATATTGATGTGTTTTGAGTTGTTTGTTCCCGGTTGGGTCCATTAACTTTTGTTACTTGGTACAAAATTAGTTATTTATGACTTGTGATCATGAAATCGAAATTAGATGCTGTATTCATTATCTTCCCGATGTGACATATTAGGGGTCACATTGCCATTGTCCTTTCATTTTTTTAACGACATTTTTTTTTCACGTCCTATATCACCTATGCTTGAACTCACAACTTTTAAGTTGATGGACAACTCACATACCAATAGACTAAAGTTTTTGGATTTGTCCTAATATTGATATCTTGAAGTTACTTTTGGTATCAATCAAGGTGAAACATGTTAGTTCACATTTACATAATATGGTGGTAGTAAATATAGATTTATAAAGTGCGAAAGCCCCCTATCAAAGAAATGGAAAACATTTGTCGTTAGCTTATAAATGTATTTCAACAATCTGCTACTGGATAACATATAAACACTACATCTTTTTGGTACGATTTTCTGATCACACGTGAATTTCTACGTAAACATGGGCAAATCCATCTTTGACTTTTGCGGTCAAACATGAAGATATATTCATAATTGTATAAAAAATCACTTGTGCTGCAAGTTTAGTCTCTATATTAGCATGTCATTATATCTAGGGTGTTAAGTATTCGTTTGTTATTCTTAGTCAAGTAGGGTCGTTGGGTTGGCTTGTGTCCCAAGTCCAACCCGTTATCACAGCTGACATTAGGACTCATTGTTAGAGTCGGTTTACCCTCCCCTCATCTCTATAAAAGGAGGTGGGGGGAGGGGGACAAGTCATGTACGCATTCTTTCAATATTAATCAAGAATCGATTAGGGTTACTTAATTGTGCAAAGCTTGTATCTTTCTGTCACATTATTGTTGCTGTCTTTGTGTGTTAACATTCTTCGAGAATTCGATCGGTTCCGCGTCTAGTTCTTGGTTGCGACAACAACTTTGGGATATGCTACATCCATATAAAATTCTCACACAAAACCTCCACTCGCTGACGTGTCAACGAGTGATTGGTTTAATCAGTGAGTGGGGTCTTTGATTAAACCAACCACCCGCTAACACGTCAGCGAATGGGGATTTTGTATGGGAGTTTATGTGTGGTTGTAGCAATTCCCAACAAGTTTAAACTCATATCTAGCTCTAAACTCATTGCTAACCTATTAATCATTTTAATCATTTGACGCCACACATGACACATGCCATATGTTTAGTAAAATTAGTTGAAAGGTGAAACTAAAGCTAGAGATAAAGCTACAAGCTAAACGTTTTTGTATTTAAGCTACTTGATAGTTTTTTTTTTTTTTTTTTTTTTTTTTTTTTTTTTTTTTTTTTTGTATATAAGCTACTTGATGTAGGTTTTTTTTTTTGTTTTTTTTTTTTTTTTGTTTTTTTTGTATATATCTCCTTGTGGCCACAGAGGTTCACATGCGTCGACTCCGGGCTATCCAAAAAGGATAGTCGCCGTGGGATTAGTCGGCTCGCAATGTCGAGTCGGAAACCCATGAAGAAAAAAAAATCTTGTAGACGCTAACATTTTACAAGCTTCCATAAGGTTTGTGCGCATTAGGCAGGTATTAACAAAACCCTATTTTATACACATGTTTAAACACAATAACTATTTTCCTTTTGGAGTTGTTTATTGTTGATTTTAAGTTTATGAGCTTATTCAGTTTTCCAAAAGCTCATTTTTATTTATTTACTAGCTTATAGACCCGTTGACACCGGGTCATTTTTTAAAAAGATATAGAAATGAGATGATAAGAAAAAGTATTAAAGTCAATTTGTTGCATTTAAAATATGAAACAAAGAATGAGACAATGCAGCGATTATAATATAAGAAATGGATTATGTTTCAATTACACAAACAAACGTCCAACCTTTGTGTCTCCAAAACTTTTTTTTTTTTAGTAGCAAAATATGTGTGTGACCGCCTATCGATTTACAACCAATGTGTAAGTTTGTTCCATTTAGAATATGAAACAAATAATGAGAGAATGAGTCCATTATAATATAAGATATTGTTATGTTACAATTACACTAACAAACGTCAAAGTTTTGGGTGTCCAATTTTTTTATTTTTTTATTTTATTTTTTTTATTTTTTTTTTGAGTAACAATAGATATGAGTTAGAGCGTATAGATTTACAACCATAAAATTGGAAAATGAAAAATAGATTCAATCATATATAGAAATATAAAATGAGATAATAAGAAAACAACGAACGTAAAGATTTCATTAATATATGAAAAAAACAATGAGATAATACAGGAATTATTCGATAATCAATTGTCTTTGTAACAATTAAAATAATAAACGTCCATGCGTTGTCGTCTCCAAATTTGATGGTCTTGAATAGCAAATGACGTATGTGAGCGCTAATCAATTTAATAGCAATTGTTCATTCCGTGCACACCTAATAGTCCATAGAAAATGTAAGTAAAAGTAGGTTGTGATTCATAATATATCTTACGCTTATATTCAAAATCAATTAACCACTCCTACAACCCGTTTCATTTTAGGTGTTTACCATGTATTGATGCATCAAGATAAAAGAGACATGTCATACCTTCTAAATCACTTTCCATCAAGCTATTGCAGTTGAATATATCACTTAATCACTCCTACAACCCGTTTCATTACAGTTAAATATCTTACGCTTATATTCAAAATCACTTAAGCACTCTTACAAATTGTTTAATTGCACTTAAATATCTTACGCTTATATTCAAAATCACTTAATCACTCCTAAAACCCATTTCATTAAAGTTAAATATCTTACGATTATATTTAAAATTACTTAAGCACTCATACAACCTGTTTAATAGCAGTTAAATATCTTACACTTATATTCAAAATCACTCACTCTTACAACCTGTTTCACTTTAGGTGTTTACCATCTCCTACAACCCGTTTCATTATAGGTTTTTACCATGTATTGATGCGTGAAGATAAAAGAGACATGGTATACCTTCTAAATCACTTTCCATCAAGCTATTATAGTTGAATATCTTATGCTTATATTCAAAATCACTTAATCACTCCTACAACCTGTTTCATTACAATTAAATATCTTACGCTTATGTTCAAAATCACTTAACCACTCCTACAATCCGTTTCATTACAATTAAATATCTTACGCTTATATTCAAAATCACTTAATCACTCCTACAAACCGTTTAATTGCAGTTAAATATCTAACACTGATATTCCAAATCACTTAATCACTCCTACAACCCGTTTCATTTTAGATGTTTACCATCTCCTACAACCCGTTTCATTTTAGGTGTTTACCATGTATTGATGCGTGAAGATAAAAGAGACATGGCATACCCTCTAAATCACTTACCATCAAGCTACTGTAGTTGAATATCTTACACTTATATTCAAAATCACTTAATCACTCCTACAACCTGTTTCATTATAGTTAATATCTTACGCTTATGTTCAGAATCACTTAAGCACTCCTACAACCCGTTTATTATAGTTAAATATCTTACGCTTATATTCAAATTCACTTAATCACTCCTACAACCCGTTTCATTTAGGTGTTTACCATCTCCTACAACCCGTTTCATTTTAGGTGTTTACCATGTATTGATGCATGAAGATAAAAGAGACATGGCATACCTTCTAAATCACTTTTCATCAAGCTATTACAGTTAAATATCTTACGCTTATATTCAAAATCACTTAATCACTCCTACAACCCGTTTCATTACAGTTAAATATCTTACACTTATATTCAAAATCAGTTAAGCACTCCTACATCCCGTTTCATTTTAGGTGTTTACCCTGTATTGATGCATGAAGTTAAAAGAGACATGGCATACCTTCTAAACCACTTTCCATCAAGCTATTGCAGTTGAATAGATCACTTAATCACTCCTACAACCCGTTTCATTACAGTGAACTATCTTACACTTGTATTCAAAATCACTTAAGCACTCCTACAACCTATTTAAATGTAGTTAAATATCTCACGCTTATATTCAAAATCACTTAATCACTCCTACAACCCGTTTTATTTTAGGTGTTTACCATCTCCTACAACCCGTTTCATTTTAGGTGTTTACCATGTATTAATGCATGAAGATAAAAGAGACATGTCATACCTTCTAATTCACGGATCTTGCTTAAAGATCCGTGTTTAGGCGTATAAAAGATCCGTGTTTAAGCTTAAGTGATTTTATTAAACATCTCCTACAACCCGTTTCATTTTAGATGTTTACCATGTATTGATTCACGAAGATAAAAGATCCATGTTTAGGAGCCTATAAGATTTTTGGAAAGGGTTGTGTGATTGAATTATATTAATGACTTGACTAAAATACAACTTCATAGGAGCGGGCTATGAGTTGATTGTTTTTCCTTTGGCTTTGAAAAAAATAGTGCATTGGGTTAGTTGTACATTTTGCCTCTTATTATGGAATTTTAGGCGCACATTTAATTATAATTTATACGTACTACCAGGCCACTTTCCCCTTTCCACATTTCCTTGAAAAATTAAGTAAATATGATATGGGTCAAATTAGGGAAATCAAGTAATGAATCATAACGGGTCAGAGCTATATTGGTCATCTTATTACTTTTCATCAAGAGCAATCAGTCTTTGTGGAACGTATGCTTATTCACATGTTTGTTGCCAACGTGTGCTTATGTAAATGCACTTAGCATTTGTTTGTCCTATGTTCGTATCTTTTCGGGTTACAATATTTCTTAAACTCATATTCATAATACCAGTCACATTATTTCATGATCTAAGTATGGCAAGTAGGGGTGTCAGTAGGGTCATCGGGTCGGGTTGAGTCGCGTTAAAAAGTCTTATCGGGTTGTGTGACCCGAACCCGATAACCCGACATAGTTATCGGGTTGGGTTAGGGTTACATTACTTTTTTTATCGGGTTATTGGGTCAACCCGATAAGTCCCGAAGTTAATTTTATGAAAGTTATTTCCCTAAGTTTTATAACCCTTGTTGGAAGAAGACTTGGTAAATCATGACTTTATTGGGTTAGTGTATTTCCGTTGATTATGTATAGAGAATAATTGTATATCATGCCTTACTTCATGAATTTGACTTACGTATTTACTTGTTTCATTGTTAAGACTAAAACTGTTGGTACCACTATACTTGTATATTAGTTTTGTGTTTGCAAATTAAATACGTGTTTTAAAAAAGTATTAATAACACAGATTCTAACTTTTTTATAATGGTTTGCGAAACAGTTGTATATTAACTTCACTCTACTAATTTTCACTTATTGTTTTTTGTTTCCTTTCTGTATATACTTGTATATTAACTTGTACTGCTTACTATTTTTCACTTATAATCCTTTGATTGATCGAATAAAAGACATAACAACAAGTTGCAATTTGAAATGTGAGAAATGACAAAATGAACAGAAGATTATAATGAAATAAGTCGTTTTAATAGGTGCCCAATCTTCAGAGTTTTATAGATTTTCTGTAGTGATTTTCCTCCAGTGACCATGTAGACGATGTCAACGCCCACTAAAATCAAAGTTAATAAGGGCTGATTTATTTCGTTCCTCTTGTTTTCAAGCGTCACCTTAGGCTCGCATATAATAAGGCTTCAATGTGGTAAATGTTATTAGCATTTGGGAAAGTAGATTTTTAAAAACATCATCTTAAGGTCACTCAATAGTGTAATTTTTTTGGAATGAAAGGGGGCATGCCTTCGAAGAGACCAAAGCCTCAAATATTATGTTTTTTAAATGTATCTTTAGCAATTCGGTTGCATTACCTGGACTGGCGTTGGTATTTTTGTTTTAATCAAAGGCCACCACCGATCTTCCACCACTTCATATATTAACATATTCTTATCAGTCACTACAATGAAACTATGGTACAGGAAATGTGAGGAGCTCGCATATGGTACCGTTTCTGCAGAAAAATGTTGTTTTCCCTACGCCGGCTCATGAAGCTGCTGTGAGTCGACGTTTTCTTCCTGAGAAACCTATATTTGTCAACCATTTTCGTACCACATTAGACATGCACAAATGCAATAGAAACTGATATTTAACTTATTGCTACTTATTAAGCCTTTCATCAGCAGACTATATACACATAAATATGCATGATTCAATCAGCTATTAAACAATAATACTGGCCTTAATTAAGTAATATCAATACATCAAATATGAACTCTAAGATGACTTCCTAGTCTAGTTTATCTTTAAAAAAAGTCAATAGAATGCTTTTCCTGCCAGTGTTTCGTAGTAGTCTTATAGCTTCAGTGAAACAAAACAAAATTATACATGCCCATTAAATCAATGCTAAAGAGTGAGCTAAGGTACTATTTGTTTTGATTTCATTAATTTTCTTAAAACCAAGATGTCTAATACTCTAATACTACTTAATCTACTCATGATCATTCTGAATACATACAGTATTAACTTTCATAATATACTTACAGCAACAAAGATTGTGCATATTCTTATACCAGGTGTAATATCAACTCAATTTCAAACTACATAATCGACACGAAAAACCCAGTACTAATTACTTATAAGAAAAACCAAACATTATTGATCATAGTAACGTTACTTATGTAACTAATAGGTAATTTTAATTTGTTGCGGAAGACTCGCAAAACCCGTACACAGAGGACTTTGTACATACGTTACAACTGACCCTACCATAGTAGTGGACGGAGATGAACATGATGAAGGTTGTACCGCTGAACCACCTAAAAGAAGGGACTGCTATACCTGAAACACAAATGCAAACTTCCATTAGAACCTAATCAAGTCTTGCATATCATTAATCTTTGTAACTGCAACTCAAAAATATTATTTCGCTTTACTAAAAAACATCAACCATTCCCCCCCCCCCCCAACTTTATATTCGTTGCGGGTTCCACAGTTGCATCACTAAATTGTGAAGAGTACAAACACCTTTAATACTTATCTTAGCTCTAATCAACAACATAAAATTTTGGTAAGAGTAAATGAGCTTCTTAAGGAATCTGCAAACAAAAAGATACTATAAGTGACACTCTCAAAACCAGGTATTAACATGCTTCCAAGTGTGTTATTTGCAATGTTGGTAACTGATATCATATATAGTAAAACTGAAAAGTGCATCATTTGTACTCTCTCCACATGTGTTCTTTTCTCGCAAGATGAGTCACAAAATTGTCATCCAGTCCTTCCTGATTTCCACATAGCCCAAAAACTGTGACGATAAGTCATTTGCACATTTGAACTATCCATCAATTGCAATTACAAAATACAAAAGGAAAGATAGCAAAATTAAAAAGATACGGTTAAAGGTTGTTTGGACAGATTCGGTCTATGGGGTTGTTTGGACAGATTCAGTCTAAGGGAATGTTTGGACACATGTAAATTAATTTGGAGATAGATAAATTTGTAGCTTTAATAATAAGTACCTGTTCCAGTCGTAGCATTGATCTGCTGTTTGTGCCTTGATATGCCATTCCACTCGTGAATGCCACTACAACTTGTCCCTTCGTGCAGAGTTTCCTAGGTTGAAGACACTTCACCTGAACTGATAGACAACACACCAGCATGTCAGATTACATAATCTGTATTTAACCCCGCCTCTTATGGGTTTATTGGTCTTAACGTTGTCATAATTAGTCGAGGATCAATATAATACGTGAATTGTATCATTCAAAAAAGCACCTAACGTGCTATAAGTAGTTCATAAGAAATGGCCAATAACACCTAAATGTAGTTAATCTAATAAGAAATCCAAAACCGTAAAAAAATTTAATAAAAACCAATTGGAATCACACTCGCCTGCATATCAGTACGCCTCTGTGGAGACGGGTAAGAACAACTTTTGTGGTTATGGCTTATTAGCTCAAGCTAATAAGCTCTACCAGGTGCCTGCAGTACAAAAAGTTCGAATAAATAAAGCTACACAGATAAGAACATTTTAAAAATACAATATTGTTGTATTACTCGTCCTCGTAGGAACGTATTCCTCTATTAAAATCGAGGGATATTAGTTCTTAAAAGGATAATTTGATCAAATCATCCCAGAAATCAATTTTCGTTACCAAAAAATTACCCAAGATAGGCAAAAAACTTGAACAACATTGAAACTTTCATTGTAAAGTAACGTAAAACGTCAACTTTTTTATCTCTCAAAAGAAGTATGTCCGCGAGTGCAATATGTGAAATATCATTAAGCTGAGTAGTAATCCTTCACAGAATAATAGCTTATGTTAAAGAAAATCAGATTGTAATCAATTGGATATTGCACTTAACGCAAAACAAATTAAAAGTAGTCATGCATATTTTTTATGACTATACCCAATTCAGTTTCAAGCCCTACCTATATTTTACTCGATTTCACCCAAACCCGTTTGACCCATTATCTTAGTATCTATTTTACAACGTAAGATAGAAGTAGTGTATACAACTCACCTGTGATGCCACAACTACAATATCTCTTCAAGCACCTACACAAATACACCATATTTTATTACAATATATCCAAACATACTAAGAAAATGAACACCAAATAAAATTGACAGAATTTGTTACTTGGTCTGTGTTTTTTCCTGTTTCCTATTATGTGTCGTCTATTTGTTGCTGATTAATGATCAAATACAACACATGTCATTATTTCTCTTTTTTTAAGGTTTTGCCTGGCCTTTTCACATAGAAATGCAATACATGTCGGGTAACTCCAAGCAAATTTCTATTTATCTCCATTAACATTCATATATTTCGAGATAACACAACACGCTATAGCGCAAGTATCAGATACACGTATAACAAGACCATAACATACCAAGAAAGTGTGCAAGACCATGTGCCTCTAAAGGATCACGAAAAGCTTCCCATCCCAAATACAATTAAGCAACTCATATTTGATCAATTCTACAGCCAAAATTAAATAAAAAAACACACAGGATAAATCAAATGATAACAAAAATAAGGAGAAAATTGAGAACCTGATTAGAAAAGGAAAAAAAATACTTGGATAGTCAATGAACGCTGTCAATGAAGACACCGAAATACCTTTGAACAAAAACCGACTTGAGCTATCAGATTATTTGATATATCTGGTCCATGTTTTGGCTATTCTTCACCTACATCAACCATTAACAAATAAAAAAAATATTAATTAATTATCAAATCACAACAATCAGGAGAAGCAATAAATCAAAACAATTAAAAAATTGAAACTGAAAGAAATGACACCGAGATTACAAATATATCTGAAGAAGGAGCGTACCACTTTTTCATTAAATTTATATGAATCTATAGGGCGCTCCTCTTTTTAAAATTTTGAGCGCGTTTTCATTTAATTGTGATATGAAATTGATAGCTCTTGAATGGGATAGCTGTTTCTTCGGATCTTTAAGCTTGATTAAGAAGGAGGAGCGTACCATTAAATCAATTATAATTATGACTGGCCAAAAATACGGAGTCAAAGGCATTTAGAAGAAGCCATTGAAGAAATATTAAACACCTTACAAAAATAACCCAAAGAGGAGCCTTAATTTGTTTTAGGAAAAAATAGTGCTTTTAGGTGATTGTACATTTGTCTCTAATTATGGAATTTGTGTCACAAATTTAATAAGTTTTTTTAATGCTCATGCTTAAAGGGCTTGTGCAAAAGGACTTTATTGTCTTTTTATATGGTTTCTCCTTTTTTAATGCTTAAAATTGTTGTACATTGTCTTCTAATTAAGGAATTTTGGTCACACATTTAATGAGTTTTTTTAATGCTTGTGCTTCATGGTGCTCGTACAAAACCTTATTTTATTAGATAGTATAGATATAGATTTATTTTTTTGACTTATTTTCAAGCATAAAATCCTAATACACTTATTATGTCATAGTAACAACATGTAGCCTCATAAATTTCAAAATAAGTCAATAAAACAAAAATCCAAAACAAACATCCTAATAATAATAAGAAGAATAACTTAAACAAACACCATTTCATTTCTAATTTTGGTTTTTCACCTACCACCTGGCATTAACTATCGGTCTAGACGGCCGATTAATTGGCGCTAGGCGGAGATTAACCGTCCAATTTTAGTCTAGCCGACCTTATTAATTGAATTGGTCAAAATTAGTCAACATACAGATTAATCGATCAAATCGGACATCGGCCAAATTTAACAAAAATGGGCTAAATGGGGTAACACATGTCAAATATTTCTAAAAATTAATATTGAGTTTTTCTTTCAACACACCTCGCATATTTTTAAAAAATCAGTCGACACGACTGTTCAAACACAATTCAAGTAATCATTTAATACAAAATGTGAATGTATACTCATTTCTCATATTTCAACTAAAAGTAAAATTATTTCGTTTATGTTATACATATAATTTCAAAATTTATAATTATCTGATCCAATTTGATTAATCCTCACCTAACTGACTAGTCGTTAAACAATATCCGACCGCCCGACTATCACCTAGCAATTTTTAGAACCACGACAAGTACACAAAATTTTACCAACCTTCTTTATTCTTTTCCCAAAAATTGGAAAAAACATTTATTTGCCACCACCAAAAAAAAGTACAACTACTTATTAACTTGAATGAATCTTTAAACTTTATAAAACTCTAGTTCAGAGTTGTGGTAGTGAAGACAAGAACCAACAATGTCTTGTTGTTCATCATCTTTATCATACACTGCTTCAATTTCAAGACCATCTTCTTCATCACCTTCAACACCTCTATTCACTTCTGCTACTCCTTCTCATATCTCTATCCCCTTAACCAATCGGTACACTTTTTATTCTCTTTTTTTAGGTTCAATTTGGTGTAAATGAGATAAAGTTTGATGCTTTATATAAAAACCAAAAAGGGTTTTCTTCTAGGACTCATTTGGAATTGTGGGTACTTTTTTTTATTTAAAATTTGAGTGTAATTTGGTGCAGGTAAACTAAAGTTTGATGCTTTATGTGAAAATAATTATGGGTTTTCTTTTAATGTTGTTATTAAGCAATTTAGATTATGGGTTGTGTGTATTTATGTTGATTTTGTTATAATTTAGGTGTGATTTGGGTGTTTTATACTTTTATGTTAGATTGGTTCTTATTTAGGTGTAATTGTGTTAAATAACTAAAGTTTGATGTTTTTGTGAATTTGTTCTAATTCAGGTTTATGTTGCTGTAATTGAACTAAATCTTGATGATTTAGGTGTGAATATGGTGCCATTCGATTTTAATTATGTTTCTTAGTTGGTGATTCTTTTGTGGCTAGATTTGATGAACCAAAGCATTTCAGTTGTGTTTTTTAGAATCATAAAGCTTTTTCTCTCCTTTTAATTCAGCTATCCATTTGCATATACCGTGTTTCATTTCTCACATCGATCTGTCAGCTCCTAGCATTTATAATCCCCTTAGATTTGTACTTCGTGCTGATTGATTGTAACTCAACTAGAAAATTATGTAATGAACCATATCTTGATGCTCTTTTTGGCATGGTTGAGGGATATTCAGGGTTTTTATTGAACCAATCATCATTGTGAAATGTGTGTATTTGTGTTAGATTAGTGAGGACTGAGGAGTTCGTGATGTTTCTTATGTCAGGTTGTTAGATATAATCTTTAAGCGTCTTTCATTGTAGTGACATTTGTTGTTTAACAAATCTTAGAATCCGTGATGTTTAGTTTTAAAGTCCATAAAGGGCGTATATCAAACTCATGAGTCTTGTCGAGGGTGCTTATTTCGCAATTCGCAGTAGTTAATTTGCAGTGCCGATGGTATTGTAAATATTTGTAATCATTTGGATGAACTTGAAGCTTTGGCATAATTGTTGACTAGACAACACACATGTGGCAACATGTGTGTCCTGTGATTGTCTTTAACTCTTGTGTATCTATCATGTCTAATTGGTGTGAATACAAAACAATTACGTGTAAAAAATGTGAGGAACATACGAGTTAAAAGTGTCATCTTAGTTATCTCACACCATAGGTATGCCCTCTCAGAATTCTGTCTAACTTTGGATGAGATTGATGCTAATGTTGAACCATTGTTTAGAATTCTTAATAGTTAACCTTTTATAATTTAACCACACACATGGTACACCTAATAAAATATGAAAAACATAGTGATCAAAATTTTGTACTGTCTGAAACAGTTGGATCGGGTTGACCTGAATTTATTTATTTATTTTTATTTTAGTGCACTAATCATTATAGAAGTGTTAATTCATTGAAAATACCCTTTGGTCGGTCCTTTGATCCATTTGATCTGTTTCTTTTCTAGCTATTCTGCAAGTAATTTGAACCTGAATTCTCAAATATGATTGCAGACATTATATCTAATGAGTTTTTTTCTGCAGATTTTCGAAGTTTGGTGTCAAATGCAGCTATGCCGATGCAGGGGTGAAGGACACCGGCTCTTTCGCTATAGACGTTGAAGCGGATGTCAAGGCTGAGAGGGTCTGATATACACACAACGATTATTTTATTTTAAACTGGTTTTATAGTTTCAGAACATCAGCGCATATCAATTAAGCAGTGTTGTTGGTTAACGTCATTAAGATTCTTTTATTCTTATCAGCTTGTAGTGTTGGGAGGTAGTGGCTTCGTTGGTTCGGCAATATGCAAGGCTGCAGCATCAAGGGGAATTGAAGTCATTAGTCTAAGCAGGTGCACCAATTTCTTTATCTAATCAATTCACTATAGCTACATCATTAGAACCTTATAGTTAAGTCGTAAAAAAGCTCAATCCTTTTTCGTGTACTTTAGATAGTCTAATTAACTGAAAATTGTTTTTAAGTTCAATTGCGAATAATTAAGTGTACTATCGAAATTCATTTTTTATAGTGTTGAACCTTCTTTTTAATTTTTAATTTTCAGGTCAGGACGGCCGACATCCTTGGATTCATGGGAAGATCAAGTAACTTGGATTACGGGTATGCTAAAACAATACTTGAAAAGAAAATTGCTTGGGATGATTGATATCCATTTGATAATAATCAAATAACTAAAAGGCTAAAATACCTCTCAGTAGTACTCCATAGGCCCTCTTAACACGTTTAAAACAAATACCTAATACACCCCTGAATACTACTCCCTCCGATTGTTTCGACACCATTTTATAATAGAAGTCCTTAGCTATATGCCTATATTTCATATACCTGCAATACCCCTCAAAAGTACTCCCTTAGTTCATCCATTCGTTTTTATTTGCTGAGTTTGCTGACCACTAAAATATTAACTTTGCAGGAGACGTTTTCTATGTAAATTGGGATGAAGTACTTCCTGGTGCAACCGCAGTGATTTCAACTCTAGGAGGCTTTGGTAGCGAGGAACAAATGCAGCGAATTAACGGTGAGGCAAACATCATTTCAGTAAACGCTGCCAAGGAATATGGTAAGACACTTATGAATCGTGATCTTTATCCCTCTGAAAATTAATGATAGTATATACACATGGTTTAACTTCTTATTATATGCAGGTATTCCCAAGTTTGTCTTGATCTCGGTGCATGACTATAACATACCGTCGTTCCTGCTTACGAGTGGATACTTCACAGGAAAACGAAAGGCTGAAGCCGAGGTTCTTTCCAAATACCCGGGTTCTGGTAATTCATACAATCTTTTCACCTTTTTTATTTTATTTTATTTTATTTTATTATTATTATTATTATTATTATTATTATTATTATTATTATTATTATTATTATTATTATTATTATTATTATTATTATTATTATTATTATTATTATTATTATTATTATTATTATTATTATTATTATTATTATTATTATTATTATTATTATTATTATTATTATTATTATTATTATTATTATTATTATTATTATTATTATTATTATTATTATTATTATTATTATTATTATTATTATTATTATTATTATTATTATTATTATTATTATTATTATTATTATTATTATTATTATTATTATTATTATTATTATTATTATTATTATTATTATTATTATTATTATTATTATTATTATTATTATTATTATTATTATTATTATTATTATTATTATTATTATTATTATTATTATTATTATTATTATTATTATTATTATTATTATTATTATTATTATTATTATTATTATTATTATTATTATTATTATTATTATTATTATTATTATTATTATTATTATTATTATTATTATTATTATTATTATTATTATTATTATTATTATTATTATTATTATTATTATTATTATTATTATTATTATTATTATTATTATTATTATTATTATTATTATTATTATTATTATTATTATTATTATTATTATTATTATTATTATTATTATTATTATTATTATTATTATTATTATTATTATTATTATTATTATTATTATTATTATTATTATTATTATTATTATTATTATTATTATTATTATTATTATTATTATTATTATTATTATTATTATTATTATTATTATTATTATTATTATTATTATTATTATTATTATTATTATTATTATTATTATTATTATTATTATTATTATTATTATTATTATTATTATTATTATTATTATTATTATTATTATTATTATTATTATTATTATTATTATTATTATTATTATTATTATTATTATTATTATTATTATTATTATTATTATTATTATTATTATTATTATTATTATTATTATTATTATTATTATTATTATTATTATTATTATTATTATTATTATTATTATTATTATTATTATTATTATTATTATTATTATTATTATTATTATTATTATTATTATTATTATTATTATTATTATTATTATTATTATTATTATTATTATTATTATTATTATTATTATTATTATTATTATTATTATTATTATTATTATTATTATTATTATTATTATTATTATTATTATTATTATTATTATTATTATTATTATTATTATTATTATTATTATTATTATTATTATTATTATTATTATTATTATTATTATTATTATTATTATTATTATTATTATTATTATTATTATTATTATTATTATTATTATTATTATTATTATTATTATTATTTATTATTTTTGCATAACATGTTTCTACTTAATGAGCTTTGCTCTTTGATTTTCTACTTGAGATGTTAATTTCTGGGCATATTTACTTGTGCAGGGGTGGTGCTAAGACCTGGATTTATATATGGGAAAAGAAAGGTGGGTCAATATGAGATCCCGCTTGATTTAATAGGTGAACCTCTTGAAAGATTTTTAAATGCAACCGCAAGTTTCACCAAACCCTTGAGTTCTTTACCAGCATCCGATCTAGTTCTGGCTCCTCCTGTTAGTGTCAATGATGTTGCCTTAGCTGCAATAAATGCTGTAAAAGATGATTATTGCTTTGGTGTTTTTACAATAGATCAGATTAAGGAAGCTGCAGCCGGGGTGAAAGTGTGAGCGTATAAGTGTGTATCAGAAGAGTTTCTGAATATATAATGTGTATATGTATGCGTTTACTCTATTATATTGCATGATGTTGTAAATTACTTTAGGATGGGCAATACAAAGATGCATTGTTAAGGCCTGGTGTATTGTGAATCAAAACTCTTGATTAACAATGAAATGAGCTTCTGTCATGTGTTAGGTTATTATTTTTAGCAAGTAAATTTGAGTCAACATATGAAATTCTTATATCAGGCTTGTTTAAAAATAAAAATTGTGTATGGTTTTCAAAGGTTTGCAAGATACCCAAGTCATGCAAATGAGTAATGGGTCAAAATGGGTTTCAAGCAACTCACTTTTAGTATAGGTCGGTTTAAAACAGATATGTTTTTTTGTCCAATTTATATTACCAATGATTAAGTAAAGGATGTGTACATTTTTAAAAACGATTCAAGTTCTGCGTACTAAAAAGACGTTGAATAACTTTTCATCTGTCTGAAGTCTGAACCATTATAAACATTCCCCTAGTAACCACGAAGTCGAATTGACCCTGCATCATGAAGGTTCAGGGGTAATTTATCCTTATGAAAACTGCTAAATTACTGGTCACATCATAACTCAAAATTTTCATAATCAATACACATCTCCTTCCTCAAAACAACGCTTCATAACTTTAATAACAAAGAGTCAAAGACTCATTCCAACAAAAATCGAAGTTCACAAAACTTAATACAACCTTGAACATATAATCTATGCAAAGAGACCATGTCCAATGTGTAGCCACCATTTTCCACAAAACTGCACCACCATATAATCTGCGAAGCAACTGGATTAGCATGAGCATAGATGGTAGTTTTAACAACAATCTTCTTCATAATCACGCGAGTGTCATGTGTAATGCCAAACAAGATCTTGAACTGGCTTTATGAGCAAGAGGCTTCATTTCTTTGCAGAAGCTTGCTCTGAGAGATACCTATACATAAGAACACAAGGTCACACCAGTTATAAACTACGTAATTTTAATCAGCAAATGAGTATTGGTATCTATCAGACTTCGTATACAGAAAACCGCTGACGTTGGTGGTTAAACTGACAATTTACAATTTCTGCAAACTAGTTTAGATAAAAGTGTTTATGGAGGAAATATATTTAGTCTGTAAGCTATCAAATAAACTATGTTCCGGGCTTTGCATACAGTAAATTAGATAATTAGCTCTTATAGCTGGTGTTATAAAAGAACATGAAACATCACTTACTTGCCAGTGTAAAAGCCTGCAGAAAACCAAGCATTCAAGACAGCTGAAAGATCTGTCTCAGACGATTTGTCCTGCACAATCTCTCCTGAACCCGACGCTACTTTTTCCCCTTTCTTCCCCTCTGCAATTCAAACAAGAGTAGTTTTAGCACTACTTTATTCTCACACAACAGTTCATCAACGATAAGTAAGAAACCGAAAACATCATTGAATATTTAGTAAAAAGTATACCGGAAGTTTCTTTGTTGAATGAATGAATTGCTCTGTCCACAGCTTCCATTGCTGATTTTATAAATTCGTCATCTTTTAAAGAAACCGAGTTTCCCTTATGAGCCAATGCCGTACTACCAACACAAGTTTCACTAGAGGAAACTGCAGCAGTTGAGTATGGACATACATAGGGACGACAAGAGCATACTGGTGGTTCAGAAGTTTGGGGTGCAGGTACAGTTTGGTATTGAGAATCATAAGCAGCACCGTAACTGTAACCTTGATAATCCCAGTTGCCATATTGGTAAAGTTGTTGTAATAGTTTTTGTCTTTGTTCCTCAACAGCATTATATTGATTTAGTAAAACGTTATACTGTTCTGCATATTCTGTATTAGTATAAGTACCATCTGCCTCTTGAACCTGGTCACCGTTTGACGGATTCACATGTTGCTCAACAACATCTGAAGTACCTTTTTCTGACGGATTCACATGTTGCTCAACATCTGAAGAACTTTTTTCTGATACTAAATGTGTTGTGTCATGTGGTTCATCTGTGATCTTATCATCTGTTTCCACGTGTGCACTGTCCACAAAAAACAATGGTCACTTAAGATACACTTTAAGAACAGAAACGGGAACATTTGATTTATATACACACACGAACATACCTTTTAGGTTCATTACTTTCATCCAAGACGTTATGTACATTTTCTTCTGTGTCTTTTGTGATTCTTTCTTCCTTAGGAGAACCACTGTCACCTTCTTTAAGATGCATTATCTGAACAAAAATTATTTCATTGCGAAAGTGAGCAAAAGTTTAATGCTATTTGAGGGGGAAAAAAGAAGGGGGGGGGGGGGGGGGGGGGGGGGCATGCTTCATTGCTTTGCGGGCATAGATAAGTAATTTTAATCTTAAATTTAAATAGCACTGATCGAAATAAAATGATTAACAATGCCTGGGGAGGATATCAGATTATTTACTTTGTTGGTTGGTTCTTTAAGTCTTTAACATATTTTTCATGTAAGAAAAGGATTTATACATCAAACTTTCGCTTCTTTGCACACCGAATGAGTGGGACCCAAATATCAAAAAACCTCAACTTAGAAGTCGAATTAATTAAACATCTGATTACCAATGTATAGCCTACCATTCGCTTGCACTTCCCTATAGTGTACCGTGTACATATAAATTCCTACAAAACAAAAAATTACATGGGAGTTCCAATACCATTTCAAGTTTTCAACATACCGGTGCATCAACTTCATAGCTTTGATTCATTTTCATTTATTCTATGTGACTAGCACCCCGTCTAGTTTTTAAACTACACAATAAGCTTTAGTCTCAATACAACAAAACTCATATATACAACTAGAGCCACAATCTTATACCAACACTCTTACATGCCTACCAATCAGATAACATATTTTCAAAATCATACATCTATTCACATAACCATATTTACCAATCACATAACATATTTTCAAAATCATACATCTATTTCCATAACCATATTAACCAATCTGTAAACTAAACTACCAATACAAGAACAAAAATACTCTTTTTAGTAAACCGCAACGCCGTCTTTGTGGTTTTGCCAAACTGCAGACACAATCCCTATAACTTTGAAAGTGAATGCGTAGTCTTTGTTAGGAACTTTTGTGCGCAATTATCGTGACCGTAACTGCATCTGCACTCTCAAAGTTTCATCTACCAGGGACGATAATTGCACACAAAAGTTCCCAGCAAAGACTACGCTTGCACTTTTGAAGTCACAGGACTGCACTGACCAAACCAAAGGGACAATATTTTTACTCTTTATTTTTTATCAAGGGGGTGCTTGTTTGATTGTTTCTGCTTATATAGCCGGCTTATGGCTTATTTGGTTTTGGGCTTGTTTTTCATAAGCTCACTTTTCTGGCTTATTTTGAAACTTTTCTGGCTTATATAAGTTTATGGAGTTTATTATGTCATAATAAACTTATACAGTATAAGCCAAAAAGTTTGAAAATAAGCCACAAAAAGTGAGCTTATGAAAAACAAGCCCAAAACCAAATAAGCCATAAGCCGGCTATATAAGCCGAAACAAACACCCCCCAAATAAATTAAACCTAGTTTTGTTTCATCTTAAAATCAGCATATTCAAGGGAAATCAAGGAGCTAGAGTTTACTAATCAAATCACAATAAAAACTTGGTAATTTTTATCTTATTAATAAGATTTTCCCCACATAATAATTTCACTGGTAAAAACACATAATAGTAAAAGGAGTTTATATTAGTTGAAATGAATGAAGACCTTGTATTTGGAGATAGCGTCATCTAAGGCTTTGACGAGGGCGGAATCATCCCAAAGCTCACCATTTTTATCCATTGCTTTTCTAATTCTTTTCTATAAAATTAAACTCTGCCGCTATTATGTAATAAGCGTGAATGAAAAAGTGTTGTTTGTTTGTTTTATAGTTGTATGAATTTTTTTTTTTTTTTTTTTTTTTTTTTTTTTTTTTTAGTGTATATTAAACTATTGCAATAAATTAATAAGTAGATAGTGTAAAATTGAAACAGAATATTTTTATCATAAATTTAACACAATTATAAATCATTAAATAAATTATCTTAATACATATCCAAAATTTAACATAATTTGTGCCGCGATTTGATCTCGTAAGTTAATCATTTATTGTTGATCCACGTCATCCCTGTCAATAAGTGTGTTGCGGTTATCACTTCAATTTGTCGGTTTCACAAAAACTAGCTCGTAAGTTAATCATTTATTGTTGATATGCGTCATCCCTGAATTGGAAGAGCAAGAACAAGTCTCTCCATTTTTTAGGGAGCAGTCAAAGAACGAAACAGATTAAATGATTGTTCTAGAATGGCTATTTCTCACAATTGCTCCTTGTGATGCAGCGGAACCATGGCAATTATGATTTCAAGACGCAACAACATTAGACTTACGTCCCAAATTATAATAACAAAATTCTCACAAAACAAATTTACAAGTTATAGCTTGCAAAATTCATCTCAAGAATTGTAAACCCCTAAAATGTGTGTTGGTACAACCACAAACCCACCAACCTAAATAATCAACCAAGCCCATAAGCTAACCCTAAACCTAAGAATTTATAGATGCACATAAACCTACGCCACTATTATTTTTTCAGTTACCAAAACAACAAACAATTTTTCTTTATTTTCTCTTGTTACAAACGAAACATAAACCAAAAGAAGCCTTCCATATCTTCTATCAATCGAAGCTTAAACAAGAAAAGTCATAGCCCTTTTGAATCTTGTTGTTGTTGGTGTTTTTGTTTGTTGTATTTCAAGCAAAGGCATGTGTTTATATTGAAACTCGTTTATATTTATAGATCAATGATCGGTTTATATAGATTTTTAAAGATCTTTTATAAAAATTAAAACTCAAGATCTTTTATTATTTTTGTTCTTTTCAGCTTTTGTTTGATATTGTGGAGTTGGATATATATGGGTAAGAGGCGATAAGACATGATCACCAATTCTGATCGAGTAAGATATGCACCATCTGACCATACATATGGGTAAATCGACATGGAAAACTCTGTTCACCTATTAACTAAAATACCCTTTTATACCAAACCTTATAAGGTTTGGTACAGATCGGTCTTTTAGTCATTTTGATTTTGCAAAATTTCAAAAATAGACCACTAATTGGACACTTGGCGACTTGTCATCTTGATTTATTTTGTACTTTTTACTAAAAAAAAATGGTAGAAAGTGATATGCACGTTAGCGACCGGTCTAGTTTTGAAATTTTCCCATAAAAGAATCGATTGATTTAAATGCTATGTCCAGATGCAACTCAACTTCTACATTTTGGGCATTCACATAACCAAATAGTATTTCTTTATGCTTTATGGTTAATATCATGATGCTCGCTGGATATGATAACGTCAAATAAAGAGAAAGTGATAGCGATTAGTGATGATAAACAGCAATAGCTATGATACGTCGGTAGTTGATGATGATAATATGGAGATAAAAAAAATATAGCACTTCTCGTCACCGTATCATAATCAACTTTATTTTTATCATTACCAAGTGAATTAATCAATATTAATGTTTTTTTTTTTTTTTTTTTTTTTTTTTTTTTTTTTGTCTTTTTTTTGTTTTTTTTTTTAATTCAAAAACAAAAATAACCGGTTTTAATATATTCTAACATTTTTTGTATCATAAACTTAACATGATTATGCCTTTGATTACTAGTACAATAGTGATATTATGGCACAAAATAAAATAAATACAAATAAGAAAAAAGATTAAAAGATTAAATAAAAATTGAAATAAAAAAAATTAAAAGAAAAATAAATAAAAATAAAATAATGTTACAAGGTCACACAACTTACAACCGACACTATTTATGACCAATCTGTTTACTGTTTATATATTTCCAAAGCCCAATCCATATATATAAACCTAACTCCAAACCTCCATAGTTTCTTTCACAATACCATGAAAAGAGTTTCGTTCTCTATTCCCTTATCAAAACGCTCAAAGCTAACCACTGACCAAACCACATTATCATCACCTTCTTCTTCACCAGATCAAACCAAAGAATACATCACCGAGTTCGACTCGTCCCAAACAACCTACGGACACGAGTCCAAAAACCACATCATTATTCCACCAATACCAAACCATGTTTCTAACGGCGAACATGTTGTCCCCAACGTCACGAAAGATGGTCTTGATATTATTGACAACACCAAACGTGACAACATTAACCATGCAAAAGAAAAACCCATGTCGTGGATTGAACGTTTAAAGTTGAGGAAGCTAAAAGAAGATGGTTTAGAAAAGTTGCATGATGATGAAGAAGTAGAAGAGTTTGATGTTTTGGTTGATGAGTTTGCGGATGCTTATATGAAACGGTATGGATGGAGCGAAGGGAAAGGAGTTGGGAAGAATGCGGAAAAAGATGAGAAGGTTGTTGAGTATAAGAAAGGGAATAATACGCGAGTAGGGTTAGGGTTTGTCGGAGATAATGGCAATGAGCGTTGATCATCGGTTTTGAGTGTTTTGACACAACTGCTTTCAGTGGCGGATAGAAAAATCGATCTGTCATAGAGACACAAAGTATATATGTACTTAATTAGGGTAAGCACACACAATGTCACAAAGTATGATGCATTATATGATTGTTGCGTTAATTAGTTTGTACGTTTAGTATTGTGACCTAATTGGTTTGCTGGTTTGCTACAAGTTATTTGATGTTTGAATGACTCGATATTTTAAGTTTGTAACTACACAAATTTCTTGACGGTGTGTTTGGTTAAGCTTATTAAAATAACTTTAAGTTGTTTTGGAGTTAATTTTTCGGCCTTTTGATAAGTAAATAATCCACACGCTCAGGGGCAGATGCGTGCATGTATGTATTATGGGGTGGGGGCAGTGCCCTCCATGGCTAGACTAACAAGACAAGATTTTAGTGTATTTTTTCTTCGATTTTGAGCTTTTTTTAAATGCCCCCACCCAAAACTCAAATTGCCCCCCACCCACACATCCAAACACAATATTCAACACTCTAAAACCTTATATCCATGATCTCTAAGTAACAATACTCTATTTATCATTCCGATTATAGTTTTTTTTGCCGCATTTCACAATCTAGCTAATTTCCTGGTTCCGCCCACTGCACACGCTATTCTCTGCATTGTGTTTAAGCAGATCTGATAAGCTGTATTTTGTAAATAAGTATGAGTTGTTTAAATAAGCTTTTCCCAAGCATCCCTTAGAATAAGTTTTGAAAGTCTATGGTTTTGAGGTATACTGTTTGATCTTCTTCCATGAGTGATAACGTTCTTACAATTTAACAAGTATCAGTAGTTGCCTAACCGAGGCTGTATAAGTATCAAAGATTTGAGGTATTGCAAGTTATAGTATCGCTGATAAGTGGTCTAAGAATTGTTGATTTGATTGTCATTAAAATACATGATTATTGCTAGTGCAGTAGTGCTGATCTGATATTGAAATGTACACTAAAATTAAATAAAATCTTGTTTCGTTGTAATGGCAGAAAGTACTTGTGATACTGTTAATTAGGTGGCAAAACTAGGAATGAACATACTTTATGGCCCGGATGTGAAACATGGTTACTATCATATCAATCATATTATGTCGATATTTAACATGCAAATAGGTTTTTCTAAAGTTTTTTTCTATCAGGTGTAAGGATTAGTTGCTGAAAGAGTCTGCGTAATTTGCAGAACTCATTGTGTGCAAGTAATCCTTATACTTGAAGGAACTTCACAAAACTTTGTATCCACGTCGACGTACTGTCATCTTACAGGTTTCGTATAGTAGTATCCCGAATTTTTAATAACAAGATACTACATTAACTTATCTTTATAACAGCTGCAGTTGCTGAATATATCTTCGATATTACGCATCTTGCTCTCAGCTGAAATTCTTTAGCAAAGACGGAAATTCATTACTGTACTTGTTAACTGGTAAGTAAAAGTTCCTTTTCTTATTACTGCTTGTTTAATGGATACTAGATGAGCATTGATGTGATCATCAACACACTTAGGACTTTAAGCTTGACTGTATAAATGTGGGACTTCTGTTCATTCTAACGACATATAAAATGAGATAGTTCTTAGGTCAGCCATAATAGCTAGCTCTATGCTGCAACCAGAACATAGAACCAATACATATATTACACATATAACAGATAGTCAGATAGTAACAGAATTGCTTAGAAGCTGAAAACAAAATAGTAAAGAGAGACCTTGTATTTGGAGATAATCCCGTCTATGGCTTTCACGAGGGCAGATTCGTCCCACAGTTCACCATGTTTTTTGCTAATGATTCCTGTAAATTGTGCTGTAATGTGCATTTAAAATGTGTTGTGGATGTCTTCATGAGTTCGGTTTTGTTTTTGTTATTTGTAAGAAATGAACAGAACCAAAAACCAGTTCTAAAATATAATACTAAACTACTGAATTAGGCAGTTGCATTGCAATAGAATTTGGTTTGTTTCTCGAGTTGTTTTAGTAAAAAAAAAGATTGTCTCAATGACATTGTGATATTTATCTGTACTTTTTATCACTCAATTTATAGCATCTTCTTTTGTACTGGTTTGAAATGGGTGGTTCTGGGTTGATCTGAAATACTTTTCGTTATGAAACTTTCTTATATCTGTTTAATTAGTAATTAGTATCTCAATGATTTATTTGATTTCATTACAAATCTTAATCTGATAATTTATCCTAAATCACAAAGTTTATGCATTTGTGTAATTTTAAGACAAGTCATTTACATTGCTGATAAGTAAATTGGTTGATATTGCAGCATCTACGATTAAGTATTCTCCACTTTTTTCTCATCGCCTCTCAACACTTTCATTACCTATACTGATAAGTAAACTTTAGAATGCCAAAATTGGTATCGTACATCTTTCATGGAATATGGAGGAAGCGGAGGAACGATTTGATAGGTGGAATGACGTTATAGTCTTTTAGAAATACCTTTAAAGTCTGCTTAGCTGACTCGAATTCATTTGAGTGCTGAGAAACCTGGTTTCGATGATGGTCAAAAGGAAAAGAAGTGCCTCCAATCAATCAAAAAAGAACTATGGTCTTAAATTAGAGGACACATTCAAGCCATTAGCATATGATATGATGACTGTGTTAGTTAATAGTGTCACTTTTTGAAACTTTTGATCCATATCTTTTCAAGTTACTAATATTTTTTCGTTCTATTCGCCTGGCCTTGATCATTGCTAATAAATCATAACCCAAATCAACCCATATACATCAGTTCTTTTGTGCCTCATTACAAACCTTGATGCTTATTTATCTCATCACTTATTCAGTACTATTCACAACTTTGCTACTCGCTTCTCGATTTATTTTTTGATATTTCTAAAATTTATTTATCTCCTACGACTATTTGTTTTCGATTTTCATTGATAGCATACTAACTGCCTAAATTTGAATGTGTTTTTACTCTTTTGATTGGTTACTTGATTTATTGTTGAAACAACAACTCTAACTATCTCATAACACGTGCATCACAAATCTATCTCAAGTGTTAAAAGAATGACTTGAATCCAATTGGTTACTTGATTAGGAACATTTATTTATGAATTTTGCTAACTAGATAAAACCGAGCCGAAAAACCGAACCAAACTGAACCGACCCATATTCGATTCGGTTTTCGGCTTTATATATTTACGATTTTTGGTTTCGGTTTGGTTCAGTTCAAGCCAAAACCGATAAAAACACACCTAAACCATATAAACCGAACTGACACAAAACCAAACCGAACCGAGTCACTTCGGTTCGGTTCTAGGTTCAGTCTTTCACAAAATCGATTTTCGAATGTCGTTTCGGTTTTGACCCTGAAGCCACACTTCTTGTGCAGCCTAGTAGGTACCAGCCCAAAAAAGTTATCAGGCCCAGTCAACTCTAATTTGGAAACCTTAACCTTGTTATATTTTGAACTAAAACGGATAAAAGTAGAAGGTTGAATTGATGAATGTTTATGTTTAAACAAACTTTATAGGTAAACTAAATATAACATTTGCTTTTAAATGGGTCACGTGCAAATTATATAAACATCAAATCCCTTTATATGATGGTTGCATGGTCAAAAGTTATGGTAAAGTTTATGAGGCATACCAACATTTCTTTACAGCACAATAAAGTGACCAAATTGAAACAATAATTTCACAATTATATGAGACTACCAATTTTTACCTTGACTAGGCAACCATCTTTTCAACTAATTTGATTTGATTATTTAGTTTTTATTTTACCCAACATGCTTGTATTTTCTCAAGTTAGAATTGTATATATATCAATGTAGACACTCAATTTTCATAGGAGCTTTCAGTACATATATATGAGAGTTCTTGGGGTGTAGCCGATTATCAATGTTTTATAAGAGTATATGATTAAGTGTCACTGTAGCTAACATTGTTATTTCAACCTTCTTGGCATTAAAATGGAACATATGAACACAAAAGCAGAAAATTGTAATTTAATCAAGGAATGGAACAAAAGTATATTAGAATGAAGAATGATGATTAAACAAAAGGGCAATTATGGTAATGGGTTCTTGTCAGAGTTGCTTTCACTCACTTGTTCACAAAGATTTGTAGGGTACCAGAAATGACCAATTCTCTTGCCCAAAGTCATTGCAAAAGATTCAATATGTTCCCCAACTTTATGTTTCTAAAATATATACTATATGCTCTACTTGATCAATCATTTAAATAGTAAGAATTAGGGGCACTTAACTTGCTCATATTCTTGAAATGATATGGATCTGTGATTGGTCATTGGTGAAGTTTCATGCATCGAGTCATGTGTGTATTTTCGGATGTAAAGTTTCCATTTTCGAGCTAGAATAGGTACATATCTATAAGTAACATCTGAACCTAGAAGTAGTATATTGACCTAATAGTTGACATGAAATTGATATATGATTTCACAATATATCTTCCTACTTGAATTCATATCAACCTATCAAGTCTATATAATCAAAACAAATCCATATCAATATTTGCATGAGATACTATATGAAAAGCCAAAAAGATATGCTATGTTAATCAATCATTCAAATAGTAAGAATTGATAAAGGGATCATAACTTGCTAGTTGCCCTATTGTAGAACTCATATATGCGTGTGATTAAGCAAGTTTCAGTACTAAATAATTGTTCCTAGAACTTGATCAATACTAGTTGTTTTCACATAACCAAAAAAAATCTTATTGTTTATCCTAAGATAAACCTTGTACAATGCTTTAGTATATATAGTAGTATTAAAGCTTTATTGAAAGTTTGATTAAGCAAAAAAGTTGGTGGATACATGAGCATATAATCTATCATGTTTCAAGATTTCATAATATTAATTTAATAACTTTATAGAGAAATATTCATAGTCAAATTTTGATGAAATTAAACAAAAATGAAATAAGGAACAAGACACCAAACAAAATACTTCTTTACATCTAGTGAAAGAATGTTAAAGAAAACAAATCTAGCATTAGATTCATGTAGCATATTTTAAAGCTTTGCTTTGCAACATTATAGACTAGCTTGTCGTCAACTATTTGATTTAACAATATGATCATTTTTCATGTGGTGATATATACCCTAAAGTTTAAATCCCATCTCTCCATTTCTTTGTCGAAAAGTAAGTTCATATTTATCTCTTAGAGTGCTTGATACAATGTTTCAATCACACGTTATAGGGTTTTTCTTACCATATGGCGACGCTATAACATGTTAAACTGCACTGTGGGTTTAGTGTTATAAGGTTTACTACTTTTTGTGGTGTGTTATAGAAATTTTATTCGGAATGGTGTTTATCTTATGAGAGTGTTATATGGTACATGCTGACGTGACGGTACCTATAAAACTTATATTGGCAAATGCACCTACCTCTCTTATATTGGTTCTATTTTTTACTTATACTTTTAGGATGAAAAGGGAACCAAATCTGAACCCGTTCTTATGAAACATGATAAGAACATGAATTAGGATGAGACAAGATCATATATCCATATGTAACAAAAGGGTTTGTACTTGAGCAAGATAGAACAAACTTGCTAGCTTGCTACTTGGATGATTGAAAACTTAAGGATCCCAATGAGAATCAATCTTGACAAATGTGGAATTGGAAAAACTTTTGTTATATGTCCTATTTCTGATGATGAAATGGAAACGGAAGCTCACATTTTGGCCATTGCACAAATTTCTCAAATTTGAAATTGGAAAAACTTTTGTTATATGTCCCATTTGGTACAAATTTCTCAAATGGTGGAACCAGGTGTAAAGCTTACAAGTCGCAAGTCTCCTTGATACAATCACGTACTCTCGCAGGTCATACAAGCCTCCCAACAGCCTTCACACCCCCTTTTGACGTTGTGATCGATACAATTAACAACGTGGATCTTTTGGAGATTTGGAAACGAATTTATATTTCAAGTGCCTAATTCTTAACTATGTAAAGCTCCATTTGATCTATGTATACCTCATATGCACATGAACATTTTTCAAAATTGGGTTGAGCAAGTTCACAAACCATCGCAACACGCTTTCATTTAAATTTGTACTGTATTTTCTTATCATGCTAATTTAAGTTCATATACAAATGTCCTCAAATAAAAAGAATAAAAAGTACTTACATTCTTAGTCAAATATTCTTGGAATTAAACAAATAAATTTGTTTATATATATATACATTGATTGTGATATCTCTTGTTAGAGTCCCTTTATGCGGTAGTTAGTCTTACCACTTTTTAAAGTAAAGAAAAAAGAAAATTGTTATCATCCTTTATTCTTATTTTTAAAGCATAAAGTGACAAATTGACTTGCTAAATCTAAGATAATTAGTTATGATATAATAACTAAGCGAGTATCCATGCATAACTATGAGATTTTTCGCGACAAATATTTATAGTTGTGATATTGTGATTAAGTGTTTCGTATAACATTTATACATAAAACGTAAAATGTAATTGAAAAATGTTGTAACATTCGATAATTCAACTAAAAAATTCTTAAAATGTATCTAATAACATATAAAATTCTATAGTGAAACTAAAAATGTGATACATGACATTTGAGGTGTATACTCCTTTACCGAACTCTTGAAAATGCTTCACTAATACCTTTGTTGTTCTACGCCATATCCGTCTAGATAACATAACATAAAGCTGGACATGCGAGAAAACAGAGTCCGACAAATAGACACCACATTTGGAATTGTGTACCCTGAGCTTTATTGATAGTCCTCGCAAAGCTAAGTCGCACATGAAACTGTTTTTTCTTTAGTTTGAAAGGGAACATGTCTTCTTCAGATGGAGTAAAATAAAATCTCATTAAGATCACTCTAATTCTAGCGTTGTCAAAAGTTAAATGCATAGTTTTTGAAATTTAATGTGTGAACGTTAGGGCAATTTTTTAAAGTATTTGCAACATTGATCATGAGATGGACGGTTGCTTGTGTACAACTTGTGTAGAAATTTTTTGCTTTTTCATAAATCATGACGGTTTCTAACATGTGGGCTATAATTTTTTTTTTTGTTTGTTTTAAATTTAATGTATTGAAGGATTTCACCAGCATATAACTTGTGTAGGAAAAAACTTGCTTCTCAAATCATGTTGGTTTTTCTATCTCTTATACCAATAGAAAAAATCACCTTATTACATGGGATTGACCCAATCCACATACACGAAACTTTTTCAAAAAAAATTTAAGGCGGGTATATAAAAACTTGCCATATTTTCTGAGGTGACATTTTTTGAATTTTAAGTGAGAAATTGAAGTTTTAGAAAGGTATTATAGATATTACAAATTATTCAATTTTAAGATTTTTAAGTTTAAGCAACATCACTTCATGTGTTCATATATTAGTAGAGATAGTAGTACTCAATTTGCTACCAACTTATATAAAAAGATGGTACTCACCGTTCGTGCTTAGGGGGTTGGCAATGGGTACGGGGAGGCACGGTGCGGCATCCCCACCGCACGGGAACACCGCCGCCCTCCCCCTCCTACCGCACGGTGAACACCATTCTCGGTGAAGTTTACCGAGCATTTTTTCGACCGTTATTCATTTAATGTGTGGAACGTTGGGGTGTTTTAATGGTACAAAGAAGTGAGTGAAGGGTGAGGGGTGTGCCGCCAACAAAAAAATAAGTGAGTGAAGGGAAAAGTGGGAGGGTGATGTGGCATAAGGGGATTGGTAGTTTGTGAGTGAAGGGTGATAGGGTGAGGGGTGCATTGCCAACCCCTTACAATCGATGAAAGAAAAGCTCTACACAATTTTCTAAGTAAATGATTGGCTTAATAACTTTCAAATCTAGCATTTTGACAATGTATGCAACTATGCATGCTATTGTCTCTCGATATCTTAGGTGCGGTTATTACTACTTACGTGATTCATGAGTGAGACTATACGGCTTAACCGGAGAATCATAGCTTTAGTACCATTTGTAACAATTTAAGCCGAAACCAATTAATGTACTTAACTTATAATTTTTGAATCAACATCTATATATAAACCAAAAGGATATATCGATATAATGATTAAGAAACCAAGTATTGTAACAATCTTGATAGTACAAACTCAGCGTTTAACAATCTTGATATGAAGATGAAGATCACCTTTTTGCTAATTGTACCTTTTCTCGGAATATCTGGGATTTGATTCGAAAATGGAAGGGGTTGGATGTGATCCCCTAGATGGCGCCTTGAATGTTCTTGATATGGCTGATAATGGTGATTTGAATCTCGGGGAAAGAACAAGTTCTTTTTGCGATGTTGTGGTTTTATGTGCTATAGGGTGGATATGGAGGGCTCGAAATCTTCTAGTTTTTCAGGCGGTTAAGGTTAATACGATGAGGATGATTGATGACATTATTGCGACATCTTATCTTTGGATAAAAAATAGAGCTAAGCTTTGTAGTATTTCTTGGATTGATTGGTGTTGCAATCCGAGTGTTCTTTGTATTCATTTGTAATCTTTTCTTTTTTTGTCCATGCTAGCTTCTTACTAGCATGTGTCTAATAAATCTCCGCCGTTCAAAAAAAACAAAAAAACAATCTTGATATGAAAATACAGCAAAAGGTCAAAAGCTACTAGTTTTGTTTGTGTTAGTACAAATATGTAGTTAAGTGAAGTATTTATAAAAGGTCAAAATCTGTACCCGTTCCAAATTTTATTCGAATCAAACGATCTGCGGCTGCCAATATATATCGCAATAACAAAAATATATTGTTCTGAGGTATATCAAGGTTTAGTCTTCGATTCATACTTTGTCGACCAATCCCTCCCAATTCACATCTTTGTTGAAAGAATTTATTTTGTGAATCCTTATCTCGAAAGGAATCAATTTCTTGGTGTTTTCATGAAAACATGTTTTTAATAATGTAAAGATTCTTCCTTATTATGATCGTTGGCTTCCTCAAACCCACAAATCTATGCGTTATGGTTTTTAATTAGATTGCATACCCATTAGATATCTTTAAACTACAAATAATACACGTTATGAATCCTTGTAATTAGGACAGAAGCAGAACACTAATTCACTAGGGGCATTCAAGAAAAAATAAACAAGATTATATATCTAATTTTATTGGACAAGTTGCATTTAAGAAATATGAGTATTTTTACACAAACTAACATTATATCGGAAAAATCTATGGATGTTCTGGGACCCTGTTACTCAACCTGGTTCCGTCCTTGCTTGTAACCTCGACTAATAAAGTTATTCATACATTATTATCAAACATGCATGCTACTTTCCTCTTGACACATTCAATCTTTTTCAATTTGATAGTTTCCTAGATTTGTTAGCTAGAAATTTGAAGTCAAAGATCTAGCCCTTTTATCTTTAACCTTGCAAGAGGAGGAATAAATTAAACTAATAACATTTATTTATAGTTTTCTCACCGCTCTAGGACGTACTTCTTGACATTTGTGGCTGTAAATAATATTTTACAGTAAATAACAGAATAATGTATTTATATATTGCATATTTTTTTTCCTTAGTTTAATTTTATGATGCAAAGAGTATCGAAGGATCCGACGAAGCATATACGAAGAACGAAGAATATAAAATAATGTGTGTTCAAACGCAAGAAATGAGCTGTGCCTCGAACTTCTTGCTTGAGTTCCAATAAAAAATTGATGTCTGAATCGTTGTTTCACTAAAATCGTGATTCGTTTTTAGTGATATGATCGCACAACTAACTCTGAGGATGATGCTAACCGGATTCGTGATATTACAAGTAGAGCCAACACATTGACCGGCCGCCTTATTTCTATTGTACGTATAGTATTTGTTTTGAATAACACATTTTCGTCTCAAAATTATTGTTTACAGATAAAAATCACACGATTCGTCTGGAAGCGGTAGAAAGAAATATTTTATGTACTTAGAATATGAAACATAAAGAGCAAGCTGGCTAGTACAGTAAGCAACTTATTATTTAATGGAGTAATAGATGATTAGAGCATCGAAGTCAAATTGTCACACAAATCAAAATTGTCAGAGTTGCATTTGGTCCAAAAAACATGCTCCAATGTGCTCTTAGTTTCTTCTTGAATCTACTGCTTCCATTGTTGTCGGTAACACCATGAGCTTCCCAAGATTAATAAAACAAACTTAAGATAAACCCAATGAGATATCAGCATAATATTGTTCTTATACGAAACACAAATTTATATATATAAAAAGTTATAATAATTTTTTTTTTTGAAAGGCGAAAAAAAAAAAAAAAAAAAAAGTTATAATAATTAATTAGTTAACTTAAACCTTAGAGCAAAGGGTACCATAACTTGAGTTGAAAAATAACTCAGTGCCACATCAGCGCCACATCATCACAACACCAAATAACACAATACCAAAAAACACCCAATAACACCACTTTTTACAAATTTACAAATTTTACCTTTAACAAATTCATTTATTAAACATTCAAACTCGATATTATTAAATATATATCACGCTCATATTTGAATTTGAATTTTAAATATATATCCAGCTCATATTTGAATTTGAATTTTAAATATATCCCGCTCCTATTTTAAACGGGTATAAATAGCATACCAATTTACAAATTGTTTTCAAACTTCGAACATTTGAAATGAGTAATCGTTGGTCAGTAGAAGAAGAAATCTTGCTAGCTCAAGCTTGGGTTGCAGTTCATGAAGATCCTTTCCAACACAATGCATACTCTTTTTGGAACCGAGTTGCTATCATTTTCAACAATCTTTCTGATGGTGTCAATCGATACAAAGATATGGTCATGAGTAAATGGAGCAGACTCAACTGTGAATGTGTTGTATTCAATGGTATTTACCGACAGTTGCGGCAAACAACTGGGGACGATCACACTGTTTGTCTCACGAATGCAATGAGAAATTTTAAAGATCGTCATAGTGGGAAAAGCTTCAAATATGTTCAAGCTTAGGAGGTTTTGAGAACTCACCCCAGATGGGCTGAATAAAATACTTAACGGTGTTGTATGTCTTGTTTCTCATATCGTATCTGTCATTTGTGTTATATGTCTTGTTTTTGTATCGTATTTTAATGTTTTTTTTAAGGAAATGAATTTATTTAAAAGAAACATACTTAATAGAAATACTTAAACATTACATAATCATAAATTAAAAACGATACTAAATTAGAACATCACATGAATCTAACTTCAGTTGTAGTCCGGGTGATCCCAGGTTTGAGAGTTATTTGAGTCGTAACCATCGTAGTAAGGATCCCAGGTCGCGAACTTCTCTTCTTCTAACTGAGCTTCCAACCTGCTCAGTTGCCGCTCATCCTTAGAGTTCCAGTCATCATCAGCAGCTTTCACATTTTCCTCAAAGTTTAGCTGAAAGTGATCAAGATGAGGTGGTTGTTGTTATTGTTGTTGTTCCTCAACAACTCTTGGTGCAGATGAACTTGATGCACCTTGCACAAATTGTTGTTGTTGTTGTGGTGCATCAGCAGCTGCCACATTTTTCTCAAAACTCCAACGGATCTTGTAAGATTTTTCATTCTCTATCTTCTGTACACAACCCCACAATGCATCAACAACAGTAGCGTCTTTGCGAAATTCAGCGTACAAAAACTGGTCGATCACAAATTTTCTCTCGACAGAGATGTCTTTGCACTCTGTGTATCGTGTTCTTAGGCGTTGTTTGTGTACCTTTGCGAGCTCAAACTTCTTAATAACTTCGACAATTGCATCTTGCGTTCCTTATCGTCTATGTCAACTTGTTTTTTGACATAGTTTTGAACTTGTTAGACAGTGTGGAGAAGCTTACAAGCCATTTTTTTGTGTTTGAATTGAAAGAAGTGTGTGATATGTTGTGGTATTTATAGTGTGTTAATTTTTACTTTAAAAAGTTTTAAAAAAATATATTTTGAAAACTAACCATTTGAATTCAAACGATAACTTGCAAAATTCTTTTTTTTTTTGTTTTGAAACTAACGGCTAGTAGTAGTTTTGGGGGTTTGGTTTGTAATTTTTTTTACCCAACATCACGTTGCAACGCAAGTTGCTGCCTCAACGTGCGTTGAAACGCAAGGCCAACGCGAGCTACTAGGAAACAATGGCAACGTGTTAACGCAAGAAATGTGGCTACCACATAGGATTAACGCAAGCTTTGCGTTATGACTCCCTACACTCTTAGTAAACATACTAATAGGGAGCTGCTATAGCATCACCCCAATAACACCGTACAAACAGCTATGCATACAGTATAACACCGCTAAGCATCAGTACAACACTGCTATGCACAAAGTATAACCCCTTACACATAAAAAGGTGTGTATATAGAAGATTTGGGTGTGTGTATAGTAAAACCCATACTAATATTAATACTAAAAGAATAACGTAAACCAAGTAGCTAGCCAGTGCAAATGCAGATTTACAGCCACTAGACATGAATAGCAACAATTAGTATTTTTTTCGAGCGACGACAAACATATAATAAAACTATGAAAAAGCTAGATAAGATTAAAAAGAGGGGCAAAGAGTGTTACAAGGGTTACATATATACTTGTTCAATCTAGCTGAAATAGAAAGATCATTGTTTTTCTAAATGTATTTGAAATCCAAGAAAAAGTATAATGCTTAATGTCATTTGGAATGAGGTCTTTTGCTGGTTTTGGGGGAGCGAAGGAGACCTCATTCCGAAAAGACCGGAAGATCCAAAGCGTGGCTTGAGCTACAACATCGTAAAAGCAAGGTTTCAGGGAGATTGACACGACCCGAGAATGGTGAACATCTCGTTGAGACTATCTATGCCAACAGTTTGAAGATTACACCAATCAAGGATCCCAATCTATGTGTTTTTCTAGCAACCTCACATTTATAGAAATATCTATGCTCTCCGTGTCTACATCATCATCACATATTGCACATTGTATTGTCTGAAATGCCCCTATAATTCAAGTTGATTATAGTCGTGATTGTAAGATAATAAAGTTTTTTTTATTGAATAACCTCCCAATTACATAAGATAGCTTATCTAATTTATAATAGAACATAGCTTTGAGAATAAGCTAACATAAAACCTAAACCTTATAGACCATAAGCCCTTGATTAGGCTTGGGACTTAGCCTATAATCTAACACTCACGTGCAGTTTGAACGGGAGGTTTCCGAACGTACAAGCTGGATAGACGTTGAAATCGTCTTCTTCTTCTCTTCTTTCGTTTTTCTTCTATTCTTTGTTGTTCGTTTTGCACGGAAAGGGATTTGCATTTGTAAACATAATTGTATATTGCCTGGCTCTTTCCTCCATTTTTTTGACGTTTGCTATTTTTTTACGTCATGACTGGGTTTGCCTTTAAGAGGGAGCGACAATTTGGTAGTCAACTTTTGTTTTCAACAACAATGATCTTCGACAGCGAAAACAACTTGATGAGGAAGAAAAAAAATATATGGTTGCTTAATGGCAAATCAACATACAGAGTGTATTTTAGGTAAAAGGTCAAAACGGCTCGATAAATGTATTACTCTAAAAAACATTTAAGTACAAAGGACATGGGTGAAGTCCCATATCTTAGCCCGTTACATAGGCGAAAAAGCTTACATAACAAGGTGAAAGATGGTTGAAGAACCATATTTACCTCAAGCTAAGCAACTTGAAAAAACAACTAAAACTAGTGCTTATGACATGCCATAGCATTTACAACTCTAGAAACAAAAGATGCACCTAGATTAAACTAACAATTGAAACAAACTAACCAGCAGCTACCGTGAAAGATGAACTTTCACCTGTATTTGGATTCGTAAATAAGTTAGCCGATTCATCACACTCATTTGCAGCATGTTCTCCATCTTCATCTTCATCTTCATCATTCACTAATGCAGCATATGAATTAGCTGTAGTAATATTACCTTCCTTAGAGGTAGAACCAGTAGACTTTAACATAGACGACGATTTAGATGCATTATCCATAGTAGTAGCTCCCTTCCTAGGTTCACTAGTCGCCGCCTTCGGAGCATATCTGGCATTCTGTTTAACCGATGCACCAACAAACTAACTTGCATTAGTAGATTTGGGTTACCCTTCTTCTTTTTTCTTACCAACCGTTTGGAAACCATCGTTATTCAGTACCACAGTACGAGTTACAACATGTGAAGTAGGTACAATAGGTGGACTCACCACCTGTTTAGGACATTGATCATGAATATGACCAAATATCTTGCATATATTACACCTGGGAGGCCTCAATTCATATTCAACACGGATAGTCTCTTTAGTAAAACCCTCCCCAGAAAGTGAAGGAAAACCAATAGTAGCAACCTCCACGAGATCAGCCGCAGAATTGACCTCAATAAGACATCTATCAAAACTACTTCTACCCCACGAATCCTTACACATAGAGCTCGTATAAGAATCAAGCATAATAGGTTTTCCAATGAATGTAGCAATCAAACTAATACCATCCTCTTCAAAAACTTGAATCGGAAAATCATGCAATTTAACCCATACCGGAATGCGAGTAAATTCTTCCTTACGTAAACAAGTATTCGTAGACCATTTCTTGAGAATTATTGGAGATTTGTGTATCATCCAATGTAAAACCTCGCAAAAATTTGTATAATTAACTTCAATTAATTATATAAATAATCTCTGTTATTATTTTAATCACCATTTTTACGGGGAAATTTAAAATTTTCTTATTATACTAAATGGTCATGATTACGATATCACAGAATTTACCAAACGACAAAACAAGTTCTCAAAACGTTTAACAAAATATTAAAAGTTTACTAATCTTAATTAAAACTAAATATAACCAAATGGACCCTTAATAAAATTTCAGCCCACTCCTTATTCTCGTCACTATTCACAGCAGCCCAACACCAAGCCCAACTTTTCTTTTTATTTCATATTCCAGTCGACCAGGTCCCCTCCAAAACACCTTTGTATTTTCCGATTTTTGAACACAACACATGCATATTTTTATACCTCCTAATTGTTTACCCGCCAAAGAAGTGGGACGCCAAATTTTAGCTTCTAAGACAAACGTTTGATACGTTTAATAGAGGCAAAGTGTTTGGCCAAAATCCAACCCATTCGACACATATAAAAATTCCAAACTCATCCGTTTTAATCCCGGTTTGTTTCTAAATGATCCTAATAATATTTCAAGCATGTTTTCATGTTTAAATATCATCTATGATCAGCTAATAATCAAGTGGTACGAGATTATGCAAATCATGTACATATTAATATGAATGTCGACATAAATATTAATAAGCAAACTCACATTTTGCTTCCCTCATTATCACAAGTCTCTTAAAGTCTTATATGTCAGTAAGATCTATTAAAATATCCCTGCCATGAATAGTTGGAATAAGTAGCATGAAGAAAAACTTGACATAAACTCCATACGTGTTGTATACACACGTATATTTCGTCATTCGTTCATCACCTCTCACACTTAACTTCTTTCTACATTTTTACGTCTCTCTCACCCTCAAAAGAGTCCCTAAACGACCAGAAGCTATCACAAGCTTAGTTGGCAGCTATTCGAAAGGATTAGAGTTCATATAGATCGTATCTTGGTTCTAGCGACTCGTGGGAATTGTTCCTTGTGTTCTAGCTACTCTCGCATGTTCCTTTACCACCCTAGAGGTGTTGTAAGTTCCGTATCAAAGATGTTTCCATAATCGTTCCCATAAATCTCATCCTACTTTACTTTTCATCATTTCCGTATCAATCAAGGTGAGTCATAACCCCATTTCCAATAATTGTTTTTAAACTCATTGGGGGAGATACATGCTTACATATACTTTGATAAATTGATAAGTATATGAATAAAATACATGATTCAAATCAATTTCCTAATTGATATTAAATTAATATGGTTTATAATTTAAGATGTGATATATACAATACTTGACAAAATACTTAATTGGAATACTGATACTCATATGATAATGCTTCCAATTTGATTATTATGGTATGTGATATATATATTTTACTGATGAATTACTTGACTGAAATACTGATACTCATATGAAAATGTTTCCAATTCGATTATTGTGGTATGTGATATACATGTGTTACTGGCGAAATACTTAAACTGAATTACTGATACTCAAACGATAATATTCCCAAACTGATTACTGTGGTATGATACTTGATTACATGATGTTATTTTGAATGATCCCATTATTACCTTGATATTGCCTAAGTTACCTTATCGCCATAAAGTCCCTCAATCATGAGCCATTAATCACTGTTAAGTGGGCGCGAATATAGTGAACAGATTCGAAACCTGTTAAGGACTGACCTCCTATCCCACTAATACTTGACGGAATGCCATTTGCAAATGGTTAGTCGTATTAGTCGTGATACACTATATTCGTAGACAAATAGGAATTGGCAAATCACCTATTATTAGAGGGCAAAATTTATCATTGATTTGATAAAACACCTCTTTTGGTTAAGCTTGTGTGTCATGAGGCTTGGGGCAATATCTATAAAGGAAATGTATGTTTTCAACATATATTTAGATACAGCTGTATAGGAATTTTACCATACGTGAATTATATATCTGATTAAATTAGTATCATGAGTTTCCAGCTCATGTTAGGATTATTGATTCCTTATTTGATTTTGATTGAATACTTATATGATTTATTTGTAATTATATATAATATTACTCAATACTTGTTTCATTACTGTTTGTATTTATCATTTCCAAATATTCCTGAAATCTATCAAAATAAATGATTTTTCATAAAACTCTATGAACTCACCAACCTTTGTGTTGACACTTTTAGCATGTGTTTATCTCAGGTCCATAATGAGCAAGGATGGTACGGTGGAGCACGAATTCTTAAAAAGGCTATAAATTTTTACTATCATTCGAAAACTTATTTAACAAACTTTAAAACCACTGGGACCTCATTTTTACAAACTCTGATATTCAAATGATAAATATTTTAAAATGAATAAATTGATAATCATTTTCTTCTGAAAAACTGTGAGCTATGAAGTAACACCCAATCTTTATTCCGCTGCAAATATTTTAAAAATGGGGGTGTTACATCCAAGGACCACCTTCCAAAGTAGCTTCTAGTCCAGCCTGTGTATCGAATTTGAAGAAAAAGAAGTCTTTGGAATTCATTATAATCCTTTTCAGGCCATGTTTCGCCCAGTTATTTCTAGCATAGTACTCAACAACCAAAAAGGCCATCCTCTTTCCAATAAAATAGCCATACAAGGTGTGTTCCAACCGTAAACTAACCTTTTCAACCACTTTGCGGGGAATAGAGATGTTAACTGATGAGGCGAAAAATGATCCGTTTTTAGGAGGTCATTTAAGCCCGAATCCGACTTTATTTGATCAAATATTGCCCTAAATCGTTCCTTTTGTGATTTTAGGTGTTTGGAGAGTGAATTCTGGAAAAGAGGCTATTTTGGACGTTTTTGGAGCATAAAGTGAAGAAAACAACAAAGTACCGAAAATCCAAGCTGGAAATACAAGGTGACGGCGTCAAGGGTTTACTCTTGACGGCGTCAGACAAGATGAATATTTTACCGTAGCTGGTGACGGCGTCAGATGGAGAGATGACGGCGTCAAAGTGGCCAAGAATATTTTACCGTAGGTGGTGACGGCGTCACCAAGGCCGTCACAATTGGATCTAGGGCGTCCGAGGAAGTTTATGGCGGCTAGTTGACGGCGTCAGAATTAACTCTTGACGCCGTCAGGACGATTTTCCTATATATAGTTTTCTAGTTTTTTCATTAAAAAAAGAAGGAGAAGTTTTGGTGAAACCCTAAAGACGATTTTGGTGCCTCTTTTACAGGTTTTTCAAGGGTTCCAAACCCTTGAGACCTTGCATTGTAATTGAGATAAGTATACTCTTAATTCAATCAATATGTCTATGTGTTGGTTGTTTATCTTTTGCTCTTATCTTAATTCTACTATGCTAGGCTAGATTTACTTTGTGTTTGCTTAGATCTAATGAAACCTAGATGTTGATTATGTGTTGATTACTTGTCTATTCTTGTTCTTGGATGAATGATATTATATGTTAGGCTTAAGAAAACTGGCAGATCTTCAAATGGTAACATGCTTGAACGTCTTAAGAAACATGAACCGAGACGTACTAGGTCTTTATTGGTTGTATTTAATGCATGAGCCACTGTTTACAATCCCTATAGTTGTGCTGGGTCATGGTGTAGGAGGAGATAAGAGCTCATAGAGTTGGGGAGTTATGTATGCCACCCCAAGAATGGTATTAAGGAATACAATCCGTCATCCATACAAGTGTAACAAGTAATTGACATGTAAAAGATATCTAGGGAGTAATGAAGTCTAAGTAAACACAATTTCTCCAAATACTGCTCACAACCTTAGTTTAATATTAGCTTAATTTCATTTTCATTAGTTTAATTAGTTATAAAGTAGTTTTTGGGTTAGTTGAATAACAACTAATTCCGCCCACTCTTCCAAAACCCGAGATTTTACTTGCTTTCATAAAATATAAAAACACAAAAATAATCATCTTTCATCTCTAGAACTTTTAATTAGGCTTTCTAATCCTAGCGACACTATTCCTAAGCTGAACGATCAATCCCCCGGTACTTGTCACTATACTATACTACAACGATCAGGTACACTGCCTGGTGGGGGTTGTAAGCCTCGCGAGATCCCTCGAGAGGTAAAGCAAGGTGCGATTCCCACGCATCAAGTTTTTGGCGCCGCAGCCAGGGGAATAGTTATTGTCTAGGTTAGGATTTCTTTTTATTAGGTCTACTTGCTAGATTCCTTTCTAGTAAGATTTTTATTTTTATTTTTTTAGGTCTTCTTTAGTCTATCTTATCTCTTCGTGCCTTTGTTCGTAACTCTTTACCATCCGACATCATGGAAGGTGGTAACATCTTTGAACCCGTCATCCCACCACAACAAAACCCACCATTAGAACCCCTTAGGCCCCGAACCTTAGGAGAGTATTCCCGACCTAGCCACCAAGGCTACCGAAACACCATTGAGCTCACCGGAGCCAATGTGACCCCCTTGCGATCCGACACCATCCGGTTGGTGCAAAGCGGATGTGCATTCCATGGACTTCGTTCCGAAGATCCAAACCAACACCTTAAGGACTTCCTCAAAATCGTAGATTCCATAGACCTAGGTGTTGAAATTAGAGAGACTACCTGTTTACGCCTATTCCAATTCTCTCTACGGGATCAAGCTAGTCAATGGCTTGAGCGTTTACCCGCGGGATCCATCACCACATGGGATGATCTCACCACTCGTTTCCTTGCTCAATTTTTCCCACCGGGGAGAACTACTAAGCTTAGGAATGACATCTTGATGTTCCAACAACGTCAAAATGAATCTCTTTACGAAGCATGGACTCGTTTCAAGGACTTACTCCAAAAAGTCCCTCATCATGGCATAGATCTTTGGCTCCAAGTCCAAATTTTCTATGACCATATCGATATCCCCACGAGGCGAACCATTGACCAATCGGCCGGTGGTAAGCTACGTGATCTTAGTGCGGAACAATCATGGGAACTCATAGAAGATCTTGCTCTCTATGACAACGAAAGTTGGAATGATCCCCGTGATTTGAACAAAACGGTCAAGGCAATATCTTTGCCTTCGAACAATTCAAGCACTCCCGACCGTAGGATCATGGAACTTGAGGACCAAGTCAAGTTTCTCATGAAATCTTACGAAGCTCCGAAGCATTCAAGCCAAGTGAACAAAATCACTTCTTCATGCGAATTATGTAGTGGTCCCCATGACACTCGTGATTGTATGGAACTCCCCGGAACAGCTTTTGCGGACTACGCATCCACGCGTACCGACGAAGCGGGAGATAAGTGGTACACTTTCAAGCCCGAGCCGAATACATACGGTGATTCATACAACCCCTCATGGAAAAATCACCCAAACCTTAGGTGGAAACAAAATCAACCCAATTCTTCCAATCCGCCTAATCGTTACCAATCAAACGGTCCACCATCCAACCGTACCTTTAACAACAATCCTTCTAACAACTATGGTAGTACCAACAATCTTGAAGGATTGATGTCAAAGTTCATGGCATCTCAAGAAGCTCGCATATCCAAGTTTGAAGCCGATTTCAAACAAAAGCAAAGCGAGATGACCACTAGAATTGACACATTGTTGAAAGTTCTCAATGACCGAGAAATGGGAGCACTCCCAAGTGACACAATCAAGAATCCGAAACTAACCGTTAATTCCATATCATCCGTTTCGTCACCCGCTTCGTGTCCACAATATTATTCGGTCAAATCAACGAGCACGTGTTTCAAGCAAAACCAAGTTCCCCAAAAGGACCAATCAACTAAAACTCCCACTATAGAGCCGGTCAAAAGCATTGTTGAAACACCTCTTACGCAAGACCTTGACGATGAATTCAAAGAACTTCACCTTGAACGCCCCGTCATTGATGTCTTAGCGCGTGCTCCATACTATAGCGCCCTCCTAGAAAAATATGAGAAGTGTAAACTAGGCAAAAATGGGACCGCTTTCGTTCAAAATAAGTTACCTAAAAAGCTTGATGACCCGGGTATATTTGTTTTGCCTTGTAAGATAGGAAGATCCGAAGCTTTTGACACATTAGCCGATTTAGGGTCAAGCCTTAACTTGATTCCCTTATCCTTATTCACCACTCTTAAGCTAGGAAAGTTAGAGGAAACGGAGGTATTGATAGGTCTAGCGGATGGGAGTATCGCACACCCGGTTGGAATGATTAAGGATGTAGTTGTTCACGTAGGAAAGTTAACTATATTAGCGGATTTTCACGTCCTAGACATGGTTAGTGACACTACATGCCCATTATTGGTAGGAAGAGGATTCTTAGCAACCGCTAATGCCATGATAGATTGTAAGGAATCAAAGATAACGGTAGGAGAAGGCGATACTTGGTCGGTATATGATGTTAAGAAGCATAGTTATGATTGTAATGATGAACCGACACCATATTGGGTAGAGATGAATAGGAGACCGTCTAGATATGGGCCTTGGATAGAAAGGAATTTCATAGGACCTCAATGCCCATTCTATCTAGAGAAGGACTTTGTTGAGAAGACAGACTCGGTAGAACAACTCATTGCTAGAGATGAGGAGCTAGACCTCTTTGAGGATCCCTTAGTCTTTAGGAAGATGATTAAGTTATTAAGCGTAATGCCCGTCAACATAGAAAGGAATAAATGGAAAAGAGAGGGGGATAAGTGTGAGTGGAGGTGGGACAAGCCACCCAAAGAAGGCGACGGGTCATGGCATATTAGAATGACCGTGTATGATCCGGATGGAGAAATGTTTGAAAGGTCATATCACACTAAGGAGACCGATAGAAAGTTGAAACCCAAGTTTGATCCCAAAGATATCCTCAACGAGGAACTCACCCGAATCACGTAGTAACCCACGACTTTGAGTCTAGCTACAAGACTCGTAAATAAAGAAAAGCGCTTCTTGGGAGGCAACCCATGTTTTGTGTGATTTTAATTGTTTGATTGTTATTTGCTTCCGTATGCATGTTTTATTTTTATTGTTGGTTGATCATGTTTCTCAATTAAAATGTGAAATACTTTATTATGTTGTTTGGCCTAGTCTTAACTTCAACCTAAAGGTATTTTTGCAAAAGATAAGTGTAAGGGGAAACCCCAAATATGTTTTTAAGAAACAAACCGATCATGATTCTCCACAATATTTAATGAACATGTATATTCGTATTTGTTAGAGTCAAATGCTTGTATCGAGTCATAATGAAGTTTTGCAGGATTTTCCAGGAAGTAGGACAAGGTTTTTCCAGAAATTTTCCGGAAACTTAACATAAAGATTTCTGCAGGTCTATTCTGACGGCGTCAGGCAATTGCCCTTGACGGCGTCAGGAGTCAAAAATCTGGAAATTTTACCCGTTTTGTTTTTCTAACGGAGTCTTATGGTTTTTGTGAATTATTAAGTTTTATAATCTCCAGGAAATCTGTAAACTTCATTCCACAAGCATTATATCTTACTTTGTTTTCTAGGATTTAGTAACTTATATAGGATGCCGCCGATTTTACGCGAGGTTGCCTTGTCTACTTTTGTCAGGATTTACAGGTTATTTAAGACAAGAAGATGATTTATATTCTGGAAGGGAAGCTTTGATTGTCCATTTTCTTGGAGGAAGATTTAACCTGGCCAACCTAAAATCCATACCGAGCAAATCAGGGGAGTATTTGATTTCATTCTCTTTACTTTTTCACTTTTACATTCTTTACTTGAACATTGGGGACAATGTTCATCCTAAGTGTAAGGGGAGGGTAAAAAGATGATACCTTACATATGCACTTTCGCTTGAGTTTATTTTGTTTGATAGTAGATGAGTAATAAAACTATGAGAAATACTTGTTAGTGCAATTTTAGCGCCAAATTTAAATTTTTTTACAACATTTAGGAGTGAAACTTTAGCCATAGCAAGCGTCTCATGGATAGGAGGTTGTATGACTTGCACATAACCGTATATTCAGAAAAATTTTCCACCCAAAAATGTGAGGTTCGCCTTTAGATTTGATAGGAAAAGCATTCATTATTGGTGCTTATGAGTGTACCGGTAGCATTTAGATTCTAGAACTTGCGTTAGTGATGCATCCCGAGACCGCTAGTGAGACTACATTCGTGTGGTAGGATTTACTACATGATAAGAGGTATTAGGATCACCCTTGTGTTAAACCCGTATCATAATTACTTGACCATTTAAGTCATATTACTTGGCTAGTTAAGTCAACTAATTTTTCCCAAACCCTTTGCGTTGTACTCATTTTTAGTACACGATACCCCTAGTACACCCCTCCGAGCCTATCTTTTCGTTTCTAACTTTAAACATCTTACTTAAAGGAAGAATTTGTTACACCTCACTTAAACGTACACCCAAATCGCCTTAGCCTTCCGTGTATGCGCTCATTTTTAGTGCATTATTGTTATTTGTTAAACCCTAAGTTAACTTTCTAATTGATTACATGGTTGCTAAGTCGAGTCATATCCTTGTACATATTGTTTTGGGACGATTGGGACTCATGGGTAAAGTACTTATTTTATGGAGTAATGGGGAAGAACATCATATTATTACCCCCATATGTACGTTAATCTTAAAAGTGCTCCAAGTGTTTTGATTTTCTTAATTCGAGTCATTAGAATAGTTAAATGTAAAATATGTAAAGATTCAAGTGTAAGGGGATTGCTCATACCCCTATGATGTATTATTTTGGATGGTAGGGTAAGAGTGTATGAAAAAAAAAAAAAAAAAAAAAAAAATAGAAAAGAAAAGAAAAAGAGAAAAACATACGGACTACCATCCCGTTTTCATTCTATGTTCGTTTTACATTTTTGTTATTTTTCATTTATTAGCTTAAGTCGAGTCTAGTCTTGGCTTAGCAACGCCATCTTGTATATGTAATTTACTAAGATTGTTAACTCGCCACCAGTAAAATTCCCTTTATCCAACAAAACCGTGTAATTCATATCCCTACACCTAACGTTATAACCCTTTTAAAAGACCTCTTTGATAGTTTATCCTAGGTGCTTACGCCATGTGGTGGAGGTTTGATCCTTTCCCAAGCCTATGGTAATCTATTTTGCTATGACAGGTAGTGAGAGATATCTTCCATTTCCATAATGTTATATTACTTTATTACACCCGAGAGATGTGAGTATCTAAACACTATTTGTGAGGTGCTTGTGTATGACCTCCGTGCTTGTCTATTGGTCTTTAGTGGAACGATTATTTGTTGTAATTACTTTTATATTAGTGTTAAATGACCCCTAACTTGTCTTTCGAGTAGAATAAAAGCTCATTTGCTTGAGGACAAGCAAATCTCAAGTGTAAGGGTATATGATGAGGCGAAAAATGATCCGTTTTTAGGGGGTCATTTAAGCCCGAATCCGACTTTATTTGATCAAATATTGCCCTAAATCGTTCCTTTTATGATTTTAGGTGTTTGGAGAGTGAATTCTGGAAAAGAGACTATTTTGGACGTTTTTGGAGCATAAAGTGAAGAAAACAACAAAGTATCGAAAATCCAAGCTGGAAATACAAGGTGACGGCGTCAAGGGTTTACTCTTGACGGCGTCAGACAAGATGAATATTTTACCGTAGCTGGTGACGGCGTCAGATGGAGAGATGACGGCGTCAAAGTGGCCAAGAATATTTTACCGTAGGTGGTGACGGCGTCACCAAGGCCGTCACAATTGGATCTAGGGCGTCCGAGGAAGTTTATGGCGGCTAGTTGACGGCGTCAGAATTAACTCTTGACGCCGTCAGGACGATTTTCCTATATATAGTTTTCTAGTTTTTTCATTAAAAAAAGAAGGAGAAGTTTTGGTGAAACCCTAAAGACGATTTTGGTGCCTCTTTTACAGGTTTTTCAAGGGTTCCAAACCCTTGAGACCTTGCATTGTAATTGAGATAAGTATACTCTTAATTCAATCAATATGTCTATGTGTTGGTTGTTTATCTTTTGCTCTTATCTTAATTCTACTATGCTAGGCTAGATTTACTTTGTGTTTGCTTAGATCTAATGAAACCTAGATGTTGATTATGTGTTGATTACTTGTCTATTCTTGTTCTTGGATGAATGATATTATATGTTAGGCTTAAGAAAACTGGCAGATCTCCAAATGGTAACATGCTTGAACGTCTTAAGAAACATGAACCGAGGCGTACTAGGTCTTTATTGGTTGTATTTAATGCATGAGCCACTGTTTACAATCCCTATAGTTGTGCTGGGTCATGGTGTAGGAGGAGATAAGAGCTCATAGAGTTGGGGAGTTATGTATGCCACCCCACGAATGGTATTAAGGAATACAATCCGTCATCCATACAAGTGTAACAAGTAATTGACATGTAAAAGATATCTAGGGAGTAATGAAGTCTAAGTAAACACAATTTCTCCAAATACTGCTCACAACCTTAGTTTAATATTAGCTTAATTTCATTTTCATTAGTTTAATTAGTTATAAAGTAGTTTTTGGGTTAGTTGAATAACAACTAATTCCGCCCACTCTTCCAAAACCCGATATTTTACTTGCTTTCATAAAATATAAAAACACAAAAATAATCATCTTTCATCTCTAGAACTTTTAATTAGGCTTTCTAATCCTAGCGACACTATTCCTAAGCTGAACGATCAATCCCCCGGTACTTGTCACTATACTATACTACAACGATCAGGTACACTGCCTGGTGGGGGTTGTAAGCCTCGCGAGATCCCTCGAGAGGTAAAGCAAGGTGCGATTCCCACGCATCATTAACACCTTCAAATACGGGTTCGGAAACTAGGGGACGAAAATTAGTATCAATTTTAGGATGGTCATCCCTCAAACTCGGAGCTCCTGCATAGGATGTTGCATTGATGTCAACAGTTTGGACAATAGGAGACTCATGAGGAGTTTTAGGGGTCGAAGATTTAGTATTTGTTTCAACCTTAAAAGCTTCCCACAAACCATCTACGTCATCCATAACCATTGTTAGAACATCACTTTCTAAATCAGCCTACATCAGATATTTACCCTCTTCAATACCCATAGTGAAATCATCAATATCCTTTAGAGTTTTAAGCGACACACTAAACATAACATCAATATAGTCATGCTTACTCGTAATAGAAGACGCCACACTAGCAACCTCAGATTGCAAGACTTGATCAAGCTTACTTCTAGTATCCAAGCTTGCAATCTTAGACATGAAATTATACAAAATTGAGTTAATATCATCCTCTCCTCCAGCACTTGGTAAAACACGAACACCATCACCAGAATTCACCGAAGTATCAATCAGAAATCTAGTAGCCTTAACCCCATCAGACCACAGTCTTTTTTCCAGTAGAGTTAGTCGACCCCAAGGTAGTAAACGTACCCCTTGTAGCAGTATTCTCAGTCATCAAAAGAGTAACGTTACTCCTTTCAGTATTACCTTTCAATGGTTCAGTCAACCCCTCATTACTAGTAACTTCAGTAAACCCCTCATTTATACCAGTAACATTACACGACACATCACCATCTCCGGAATACAGAGTATATTTTGACGGCTAGGGTTTTATGTAATATGATTTATGCATTAAAAACATAAAAACAAAATCCTAATTAAAAAAATGTGAAAATAATCAGATCCCTTCGGATCACCCACCAGTAGCTGATGACTGGAAGATTAAAAATTTGTGTTAGTTGATCTTACCTAAAGCTCGGATACCATGTAAGATAATAAAGTTTTATTGATTGAGTGACCTCTCAATTACATAAGATAACATGTCTATTTATAATAGAACATAGCTTTAAGAATAAACTAACATAAACCCTAAACCTAATGCACCATAAGCCATTGATTAGGCCGAGTCTTGGCCTATAATCTAAAAGGGGTATTTAATAAGGGATGTGATTTGCACACTCCTCTTTTTTATTTGCACACTCACGGTACAAGTAATCAAAGCATGCTGTCAATATGGTACAACTGTCTGGTAAGTCAATTGGAGTGTCCCAATCAAAAATCAATGTGTGCCAATCAATTCTCATTTAATAACCAGTGAAGAAACAAATGTAGTAAAAAAAAAAGAATAAAAAAAAAATAATGTTGTATTGCATTCCAAAATAAAATATATATGTAATTGAAGAAATCTTTGACCAAAGACTAGGGTAATACACTTGAGACAAGATGAATCCCATGCCATCTAATCAAACTACGTACCAATTAATTATTGTAGCTTTGATTGGATGCTTACCCAAATAGCCAACACCGAACCCAACTTACCCCCTGCTATTAATTAATATAGGTATATTTCAAGGAAATACAAATTTAGAATGTACGTATATATGTACATTAACTTAAAGATACGGTCGTTAGTTCAAAAAATATTAGTCTCATAGCTTGTATCGCTATGATAACAATTTACGTATATAGTTTTAAACAGGTTTCGCTAGCTATAGCTTTTATTATATTGGTCACATGTTAGCTAAAGTTTGGAGTTCAAAAAAACTTTTTGTCATAAAGCATGCATTTTGTATAATGTTTAAGTTAATAAAACGTTAATTACGTATCAAAATTAAACTTTATATATTTTATGTCAAGTGATACGTACTTACACCACTTTTTTTTATGCACACATCACAATTATGCATATAGCATGTTATAACATGTGTATTAATGATGTAACATTGTGGTGTGTGCATCAAAAAAAGTTGTGACCATATTTTATGTGAGTTGGGAGAAATCACATACCTTTAAAACAAATTTAAATTACTACTTTGTTAGAAGAAAATATAAAAACGATAACTAGTCATGCACAAGTGCTTCATTGTTGTTATTATCAACGAAAATGATCTCATTAAAGAGAAATTGGTGAAAAGCAACAAAAATATCTTCAAATAATTCTTAAAGTGAGGGTCATTATACTTTATGTGATTCCAAAAACCGGGCAACTTTTTTTTACGTCCTAAAACAGCTGCAGCTTTTCTCTTTATAATTGCTAATTTGTCCATTAGTTTACTTAAAAATTACGTTGCTTTAATGAAACATACTTTATATTTTTAACGAGTAAAAGCACACTATTAAACCATAAGTCACGTATAACTAGTAGAATTGTCAATTTGAGATTTATTGATTAAATATGCGTATAGTTGGGTAAATACTACTTATTAGGATATGGGTTTACTTTGGTCTTTTTAAATACTATAAATAGGTCCAATTAGATATTTGATAGAAAGTTTAATTATATAAAAACTAACAATCTAATCACTAATTACAACCACAACACAAATATTTCACCCACCCAACCACCCTTTGTGAAATATTTTCTTATTACACCTATAGTAGATTAATCCCCAAATGGAATCTAACCAAACAATACAAAGCAAAAATCAGTTGTCCTCCAACTAGTGCAACTGTAAAGATACAATACTCTCTTACAAACAACCTCACTATAACTCTCAATACAGGAACAACTTATAAACCAGACCAGATGATCAAGAAGATCAACACCAAAAAGACTATACTAAACTTGAGAGAGAAAACACTTTGTATGTCTGTAAACTTTGAGAAGAATGAGAATGAATGAAAACCTTAGATTTGGATGCCAGCTTATATACACCCACTTTGCCCTTAGGTCCCTGTAAAACACAAACATAACAAACACATCCAGAATATTATAAGTATAAAAACTTGTCACAACAAGTCCCTTACATTAGAACAAGTATGAGTTTGACCAAAGTCAAAGCATCCTTTCAACACCCCTCCTCAAACTCATAGAGCAAACATGTCAACCATGTTCAGCTGAGAACAAAATTGCTTATGCTGAGAAATGCTCAGACCTTTGGTAAATATATCAGTAATTTGATTTTTTGAATTCACCTTAATAGTTTTTACAACACCAGCTACAACTTTTTGTCTCACTACATGCACATCAATCTTAAAATGCTTAGCTTTCTAACAGAAAACTGGATTAGCAGCAATCTGAATTGCTAATGTACTATCACTATATAAAGACACAGGAAGTAAGCCATCTACTTTCAAGTCCTTTAGCAGATTGATAAGCCAACCAACCTCACAAGTGGTAGAAGCTAAACATCTATATTCAGCCTCTGCTGAAGACCTTGAAATAGTTGCTTGCTTCTTACTCTTCCAAGACACAAGGTTATTGCATAAAAAACACAGAAATGAGATACTGACTTTTTAGTAACAAGACACTTTGACCAGTCTGCATCTGCATAAGCATGCAAACTGAGTAAACTACCTTTACTAAACTGAACCCCCAAACCAGGAGATATCTTTAAATACGTGAGTACTCTCAATGTAGCATTAAAATAGAGGTGGCAATTTGTGCTCAAAATAAAAAAAATATATGCTAAATGGGCAAACTTTTAAAAGATTTGGGCACATTTGGTTCCCCCTCTTTTTTTGAAATGGGCATATATTGACCATTTGAAAGTTAAATGCGCGCAAATGGGCACATATTTTTTCTCAATTGGATAACATTACAATTGTTTTAAAGAAAAACTTATAGATATAATATATTTAATTTTTTAAATAAAAATGAGGTGTTAAGTTTAAGGAATTTATTTCATTGTTTTGGGTATTTTCTAAAATGATTCATATAACACGCGCCCGTTTAGCCCGTACCCGTTTAGCCGTGCCCGTTTAGCCTGTAGCCTGTTTAGCCCGTAGCACGTTTGACCCGTGGCCCGTGCCCGTCCGGCCCGCCTGTTTTGCCACCTCTACATTAAAATGTGACTAAAATGGTGAATGCATATGCTGACTCACACAATATACTGCATAGGAAATATCAGGTCAAGTAACTGACAAATATATAAGCTTCCCAAACCAATTAAAATGTGATTGCAATGGTGAATGCATATGCTGGCTCAGACAATGTACTACATAGGAAATATCAAGTCTAGTAACTAGCAAATATATCAGCTTCCCAACCAACTTTTAATATTCAGTAAGACTTTTCATTTTTTATCATTGTTAGTTTTAATATGATTTAAGACTACATTATGCTGCAAAGGAGTAGCAGAAGGTTTGCAAGCAAGCAACCTATACTTACAAAGAAGCTCTAAACAATACTTCCTTTGAGTTAAACACAAACCCTTTTTGTTTTCTAAAACTTCAATTCCCAAATAAATACTTTAAATTGCCCAGATCTTTAATCTGAAACATTTTACTTAAAAACTTTTTAAACTTTTCAATCTCTTCATTAATGTTTCCAGTAATTAATATATCATCAACATAGACTAACAGTGCCAAAAATAAACCATTATCATTTTTAACAAACAAAGAATAATCTTTGAAACTTTGTTTAAAACCATTTTCTTTTAAAGCACATGTTAGTTTCTCATTCCATTGCTTTGGTGCTTGTTTAAGTCCACACAAAGACTTGATAAGCTTACAAACTCTAGTTTCACTTTCTTTATAATACGAGGAGGTAAAGATTTATAAACATCCTCATTCAAATCACCATACAAGAATGCATTATTAACATCTAACTGGTATAGTGACCAACAATTATGCACATCAATACTAATAATGCATCTTACAGTAACCATTTTAACTACACGACTAAAAGTCTCCTCATAGTCAGCAAGATCATAAGTATTATATCTATGCAATACTTCAATTTCGTTATTCATAGCCTCAACCAAATTCTTATCTTTAACAACCTCAAAATAAGTCTTGGGTTTAGTAGACTTACTAAGTGTAGTAGCAAAACAAAGATTCATATTAGATGGTTTAGCATAGTTAACATATTTCTCAATACCATATCTCTTACTACTATTAACAACAAAAGCATTTAACCTGGAGGGAAAATTTCTCTGCCTACCAGACCACCTCAGGTTAAGTGGTTCTTCCCTAATAACCCTAGGATCCTTACTATTTAAAACTGGTCTATCTCTACCTTCCATAGTAGAAGTGTTTCCCTGTTCATCCTTGGGACTTTCAGACCCATGGACATCAAAAAAGTTTTAAGTTGTTAACTTCATACTCAATAAAACTTTGTTCATAACCATTAAAATCATTTGTAAACTATTTGAAATCATTTCCATACTCTTCTAAAACATTTGTGGACTTCCATTTAAAAGGGAAAATAGTTTCATAAAACTTAACATCCCTAGAATAAAACACATATTACTTTCAAGATCATACAAAGGAATCCCCCTGAAATGTAAGACTCCTAGAAACATTAAGAAGATCTCTATGTTTCTTCTCAGCGATCACATTTTGCTGTGGATTATAGCAGTGTTGCAAAAAAAGTTCTACAAATCCGATTAATAGCCGATTAGGTGCTACAAGGCCACCGACCTTGCCGATTTATATAACTGGGTCAAACAAGTAGGTCAACTGTGGTTAATGGCGATCAACGGCGGTCAATGGTGGTCAACTTGCCGGAAATCTATAAATCTTTTTGGAAGTACCCAAAACTCATTGTAAACTTATTTTGATCACTTATGTAACTATTTAAGTCTATTACAAATTCTTTTTTAGAAAATACCTTGCCGAAAATACACAAAACTTGCCGGAAATAACTAAAATTTGTCAGTAATGTCAATCCGAGTAATCCTGCCTAGACCAATTACAAGCTACAAGGTGATATACAGCCCGACTACCGATTCGCGATTTTTGCAACCTTGGATTATAGGCATAAGAAGTTTGATGAATAATCCCTAGATCATTAAAAAGTTTTTGGCAGAGATAGATCACCTTGTTTCAAACTATTAATCTTATGAATCACTTTGAAAATAACATATCCATCCATCTTATCATAAGTTTCCTTTAATTCAATCCAAACCTCATATGCAATTTTAGAATACATTTGTCCTAAATAAAATTCAGAAGACAAAGTACCAAGAATCCAACCAAGAACTATAACATTACATCTTTCCCTTTGTTGGGCCAACACATGACTAGTAACCGGCTTAACACATATACCATCAACAAATCCCATTTTATTGTTACATTTCAGCAATTTTCATAGCAGTAGACCATATTTTGTAATT